>WQNJ02000062.1:49617500-52072500 GCA_016584745.2 Phylloscopus trochilus trochilus | reverse complement strand
CGGGAGCGCTGGAGGCAGCGTTAAGATGGCTCGGTCGTGGGGCGTGCGGGCAGTGCCACATCCCTGCTTCGTTGTGGTGCTTATAATGAGCTGGATTGTGTTTACCTGCCGTCCCTGCGGGGCGGAGCTCCATTTTGGCTACCTTCCCCTATACGTGCTGACATTTGTGCTTTTGACCCACCTGTTGCATCCCTGTCCCCTTCTTGCCTCCGTGCCAGAATGAGATAGATGAGCTGAGGACAGAGATGGACGAGATGAGGGACAGTTTCTTTGAGGAGGATGCTTGTCAGCTTCAAGAAATGCGCCATGAACTGGAGCGAGCCAACAAGAACTGCCGGATCCTTCAGTACCGGCTGCGCAAGGCTGAGCGCAAGAGGCTCCGCTACGCCCAGACCGGCGAGATCGACAACGAGCTCATACGCAGCATGGAGCAGGACCTCAAGGTACAGACGTGAGCAGTGTCAAGGGAAAGGGAGAGTCTCAGATAGAGACACAACCGTGCTCTTGGTCCTCATGACTCAGGCGTTTCCATCCATTCTGCTGTGCACCTCAGTGCAGCCCCTGGAATAGTGATGGCCAAGCTCTTCTTGGTAGTAGGAGCCCTTACTGTGTGTAGATAGGCTATTTTCAGCTTCAGTCCTGTCATTTTTTGTAAAGGTAACGTGCAAGGAGTTACTCAAAAGCAAATTAGGAGGTTTTTTAAAAGGTTTTGGACTCTTTATGATGGATACAAAACATACCCTTCCACTGCAAAGTTAAACCAACCTCACCAGACAGCCCCATTGACTTTGAAGGGATTTTGTTACTCTTTAGTGAAAGATTTTAGGGAACAAGCAGATTGAATACTTGCAATCCCAACACTAAATCCTTACTCCATTACCATCAGTAAAAAATCTGCTGTTATGTTCAATGAATCCAAGGTTTTTCACATTCACCTGAAACCTTAGACAAAACCCATCAAATTTCAGTGTGTCATCAACTGCGTTTCATTCATAGGATCTGAATGAACCACAGCCTCTTGCTGAGGAAAAGTTTCAGTCCTTGTTTAAAGATTGTCATTGGTAAAATACCCATCATGTCCATTCTAAATTGATCCAATTACAGAGAAAAAAACCCTTTCTTAACACAGCTGGAAGTTTAATTTCTGCTTCCATTCACTAGAGATTGAAGGACTCCTGCTGAATCAGGACACCTAAACGTTTTTCAGTTGACTGGTCAACTGACCTTTTCTCATGGAAGCGCAGACCTCTGTACAGCAAGTGTGAGCTTTATTGGCCACACTCCTGCCTAGGACTCTAGTTACCTACGGCTCGTGGACTCTGTGGGCACAGTTTAAAATGTGAATTTAATATATGATTACAAATAAGGTTATTTTTAAACTTCTTTCTGATAAATATGGTGGATCAAGAGTATGTTATTCCCAGGCCTGGTTTGGATGATCTTTTCTGAAAGTTTTCAAGCTTGTCATCACTATTATTAAAATTTCTATTTGATATTCCTTTTCTGTGTGTATTCAAAACCCACTTTTTCTGTTGTGTCTGTGACAGTTCTATAAATACAGGTGCCCATGTGGTTCTTGGCAAAATAGAATCTCACTGATCAGAAGCAAAACCATCCCCTTTTCATGGGATTTCTGTTCAAGACAAGGGATATTTTGCACGCTCAGAATGGTGCTTAGGTGGTCAGTTGAGACACACACATTTGCAGGCAGAATTTGAAGGTGGGCCTTCATATCCCAAGTGAACTGTGATTCCAGTTTATAGAGCTGGCTTCTATGTTGTCTCAGTGTTACTTTTATTAGCAAGTCTACAAATGCAGGCTGGGGAGGACACCTCTGCTGAGGTGCTTGTCTGCCAATATAGGAGATAGAAGCAAAGGCCTTGGATTTAGCTGGACAAAGAGCTTGCTTTAATTAGCATTTCTCCCATGTGTTTCCCAGTGTGACTGACTCTTTGGAAAGGAGCAGTGGTCTTGTAGAGTGTTCTCACCCTTCATGAATGTGTTCTGCTTTGGAGTAGGGATGTCTAATGCCAAATTTCTGCCTAATAGAGTTCTGAGTGCTGGCTAACCATAATTATAACTCATGTGGTGTTTTCTATAGTGTTTCCAAATCCTTTTCTGAAGAAAAGACTATCCAAGTTGACACTGTTCATTTTGCATTGTTTATTTTGCAATATATTAGGGAACTTGATCCTTCAGAGATACAGTCTTGCAGCTAGCTGTATTAAAATGTATCTCACATATGCCTGTATTAAAAGTATCTTGCATAAGTGAGTCCCATTTCCCATATGATCTAGAGTGCTCTGTATTTTTTCCTGCATTAATAGCTATCCCACCAACTTTTGTGTCAAAACATTAGCTACCAGTAATTTGGTTTTATTTACTGATCCAGACTGTATCTATAGACTGAAGACAGATTCTGTTAGGTTGCTGTTTTAAATATCCCCCGTGATTTCCCATTTACTTTGATTGGACAACCAGATGAGCAGTTCAATACTACTAAGTGTAGGAAAAGACATCAAGCTAAAGCCCTGTGGTGTGTTTCTCAGCTTATTCTGCAGTCTCTTTGCACTGTGGTTATAATTGAAATTCCCCTCCACTCGCTCTTTCTGTTGGGCATTATGTGTCTTGAGTGCGTGTGCAGTGGGGGAGGTTATTGAATGATCTTGTGCTACACTGCAGTGTTGTATCTGTAATTCACACACACTGGGTTTCTTGTCAAGGCAGGCTGAGTCACTAGCTGCTGCTGATTTCTGGTAGATTGGATCTTTCTAGATGCTTGCTTACAATTATTATTTTTTTTCTCTAGAATTTTAGTATGTCAAAGAACTCCTGACATACTCACATAAAGATGGTTTGAGTGAAAGCCATGAAGGACAGCTCACTGAACTCCCTTAGCTAATGCTAAGTAGGATTAATTATGCTTTCCAGTGTTCTAAAAAAAGCAGGAAATGAGGCTTTTCAAACTATGCATCTCTGTGTCTAAATTACCATCAACACAGTGATTAGTGTATATTTAAATATTTTTGGTGTGTGATTATAGTTTTTGGTGGTTTCACAAAACATAGTGCAAGTGGCTTGCAGGGCAAGATTCTCATTATTTTTCCTGAGGAAGAGGAATTAGATCTTGTCATATGCCTTTTAACTCTATTTCTGTGAAAATTCATTAAAAAACCCCAAACAGCCAAAAACCTTAGTGTTCATTTTCACTGAAAATATCAGAAATCATTTGTGTGAGCACAACGTCAGTAAAAATGTTTTTTGTTCGTATTTTAATCTTTAAATGAGCCATCGGTAGTGCATATTTTCATTAATTGTCCACCAAGGAAACTAGCAGAGTCAAAATAAACCTGTGTCCATTTGCAGTCACAGATAGACACAGGTAGGGAAGGCCTGGAGAGGATGAGCCCTGCTTTTAGATGCTGTTGCATGTCAAGTATTTGGAAGGGTATGTGCTTCAGTGCATTGAAAAGCGTAAGCTAGATGTAGTTGAGAGAAGATAGATGATGCACTGTCTCCAGGAATAGTGAAGGTCCTGTTTAACTACTGATGTGACAGAACCTAAGAAGGAGTTGGGGTTTAATGTCTAATGTGGTTTCAACTGAAGTCCATAGGGATAGCGTACCCTGTTTTGGAAGGAATTGGCTTGAATTTGGAATTATTTAGAATTGTGTCTGTGGGTGTCCTTGTCTACCTGTTTTCCTTACACACCTCTTCCATCAAAACACCCAGAATCAACTTCTAAATGGTTGCTTAGGCACTAAGCACTGCAGCAGTAATTTTTTTTAACCTTTCTTTTGATATACCATTTCATTTAGGTTGCAAAAGATGTATCGGTGAGACTTCATCATGAGTTAGAAAATGTGGAAGAAAAACGTACTATAACAGAGGATGAGAATGAAAAATTAAGACAGCAGCTTATAGAAGTTGAAATTGCCAAACAAGCACTACAGAATGAACTGGAAAAAATGAAAGAGGTTAGTGTTGCTATTTACTTCTACAACTATTATTTGAAGATCTTAGATTCTTACTGATGAGCTGTTTTTGTTCTTGTTTTGTTCAAGTTTTACCACTTGTTTTGGGTGCAAACAATATGGCAGTCAAAAGCTGAAAGTTTGCAAGGAGTGCTAAAGTACAACGATGATTGTGAAGCTGGGAAGAAACTAAAATATTTGGTGTTTTCTAGGCAAAACATGAACCAAGTGGTGCCTTTTTTTTCTCTATCTACTAGGAGGGAAATATGAAACTAGTGGTGATTAGTTCAGAAGCTTTGATACATTGTACCTACATAAATATTCATACAGAAAGTGTGCTCAAGTGTGTCAGAGACATCTAACTTTACAGATGATGTTTCCCACAGGTTTTTACAAAGATCAGTGGTTTTTCCATGCTAACTACTGCTAGGGACTAGCAGGCACACTGAGAGTGGGAGTCCAGCCACCTCCCCATCTTGTTCAGTCATGCTCCTTGGAGTACTGGGAAGTGACAGACTCTACCTGGCTTTTCAATCTAACCATAATTTTTCATTGTATCTAATTAATCTTCAAAATTACTCCAGCTGCCATTGTATAGATGCAAGATACTGTGCCATTAAGTAAGCAGAAAATTGCATTACAGCAGTAATAGCCAGGCTGACAGAGATAACAGAGCAGCAGTAAAAGGAGAAACTGTTGACTAAGAGTGACTTCTGAGAACAGATTTTAAAAACAGCTCTCCTGTTTCCTGTTCAAGATTTAAAATTCAACGAATGCCCCCGATTTTCACTAGGAATGTTCTCTAGTAGGAACACCAGTGTCTTTGATCTTCTATGAAGCAGAAGAGGTGTATTTCAGTTGTCAAAAAAGGCAGGAAATTTTCAGTATGATGTTAGGGCATTTTTAGGAACTGCTAATGTGTCCTTTAAGTGATGTAGTATTAAAAATATTAAAATGCTTTCTTTACAGGAACCGAACTTCCAGCATGTTAGTAGAGGTTAAACAGGTGGTTTGTTCCACCTTCTGCTGCTTTCCCAGATAACTGCTGATTTTAAAAGGGCATGAAAAAATCTGAGCCTTAGTCAGGTTTCCCCTCATCTCCCTGAGACTTTCACCTCCTGTTTTCTCTCTGGTTACTGCCATTAAATAGAGCTTGGTTTCCTGGACTAACCTCTTGATGAGAGCGTGATCTTTCTGTAATTATCCCTATAACTTGTTCTTAAGATGGGCTTTACTCCAAAGTTTTGTTATTCTTGTCCATTCAGACTCTACTTTCTTTTAGGTTCTCATCTCTGGTTCCTCCTTCTCTCTAATAGGTTATACTGCTGTAAAATTCTTTTGCCTTGCTTTTTTGAAGCATCTTCAGATTACAGTGATGTTTAGTGGCAATTTAATAAGTTGTGTTCTTTGATATTAAGCCAGTTAATGGACTTCTTCATCCCTGTCATCACTAGTCACCTTCTCCTTAGTGTGGTTCTTCCCTCTGTCCCGTCATGTGGAACTACGATTCTGTTGCTCCCACTGCTCTCCACTTCTTTCTTTGGCTTAAATGTTTAGCCCTTTCTGTTTTTGCTGTTGGTATCAATGAAAGGGTGCTGGAGACTCCAGAAGAGATGGTGTCATGTTTAGGGTCTCTGTTACACAATAATGGTTTTCAGAAAGCCGAAGCAGATGGATGAGTCCCAGTGGCACAGAATGGGGGCACTGAGCCAGAATGAAAATGTGAAGTAAGACTTGACACCATAGTAGGGGTGGAGTGGACAACGAGTCAGAAATACCTCCTTTTACTGAAGTAGGGAGAACTGCCTTGCACAGTCATTATATGTGTCATCATAATGAGGGAGGATTTATGTATTTCAGATAGGCTCCTGAGTTGCTTTCAGCAGGTGAATGCTGCTTTTCAGGCCAGGACTTTCAGCACAGCATGAGGGAAGTTGGAGGGTATTTGAGGAGGTGCAAGTCAGAGAAAAAAAAGTTTGAAGCAAAGCCAAATTATTATGCACACTGCAAATATACCATGATTTAGGGGACCCGTGGAAACATGCTGGTAAAGAACACTAAATCTTACAGAATTGAAATTTAGAATCTGTGAAGAAGCTATGAGAATGTTAATACAAAAAAAAAAAAAAAAACCATGAAAACAACCGAAAGCAGTCTGCATTAGAATTTTTCCGTGACAAATAATTTTTCTTCTTCTCTGGCAATTGAAGGTTTCATGCATTTTGAATGTCATTGTCAAATAATCATAATGTTAATTTTCTGTTTGCTTGTGAGTTATTTCCTCTAATTTCATGGTTTTACAACCCTTTGTCATTTCAATACAGCCATTATAACCAATGGAACCTCCTGCTTAAGGGAGTTCTACTTAGCTTAAATTGAAATATGGGGAAAACCTTTTGTCTGGATTGTGATCTTTGCTTTATTGAGCTTAGAATTAATGGAAAAGTATCTCTCTAAAGACAAAGAAACATTTCTGTTTCACAACAGTAAAAATGCTTGGAGATGTTATGATTGATTTCTGTACTTTTGTCATCAGATGTACTGCAGAAACCCAAACATTTCCATACTTAAAATCTATTTGTGTACAACTGCCATGTGAAATTTCTTATTCTTTTATAATGAATAGTGTGAGATATCAGGGAATTAAAATAAGACTTAATAGAAAATGTGAGAAAGAAAGCATAATTTTTGGTAGGTGGTCTCTAGGGCAGGACCAAAGCCAAAGTTCTCTCTGTGTGGATTCTCTGTTGTTTCAAAAAGCATGGAGACTTAAATGAAAACATGTAGAAAAGATAAAAGCTAGCAGATGTGTTGGTTTAGAGTCAAATCTGGAGATCTCCAGTGAACATTTGGGTGAATATAGACATGTGAATGTATTTTTCCATTAATATAAAGAGATAATTGCTGTTTACCTTCTTGATTTAGAGCTTTTGAAAAAAAATGATTAATTCCACAACAAGTTAGAAATGGTTGTTGATGTCAGCAGAAGCTTGCAAGCATCCAGGATTTGGAAGGTGTTCCAGCAATGCATACATTTTCTATCAGTTACTTTTGCTTTCAGTCCCCCAAATTGCAGCTATTTGGTTGAAAGATACTCCTGCATATGTCCACACAGACACATAAGATTTTTAATCTGTGTTGGTTTTATTTGTAGCAACTGCTGCTCATTTCTTTTTTAATGTTGATTGCTATCAACTGTAATGCTTTTTGGGAAGCTGAAAACAAAACAGAGGAATTGTTTCCTAGCAGGAAGGAGAAATCAACAGTGGCTAGATGTAATACTTCAGATATTTAAAAATTAACATGGTAATAATAATGAACATCTTGTTCGTTGATTAATTAATTTTCATTAATTTGTTGCTAACAGGTAAAGCCTAGCTAATGCTTATAGACCTTTCTGTTATCATGAACTAAAATTAATTCATTTGCTGTAGCTACTAGCAAACACCCTTTAGCTGTGCTTTAGTGATTTGTTGTGAGACAAATGAAGTGGGGGGAAATATGATAAATGCACTGTGCCCTGGGCTTTGCAAATCCTCGTTGCAATGCAGACATGCAATTGCAGGAAGCACAGTGTATTTTGGGGCCTGTGTCTCTCTGGATGGGTACAGATTGCTCTGCTACTGCTCCAAGCTGGGCAGATGCCAGGCAGCTCGGTTCTTACAGCCACTTCAGGGTGATGTTGTCAAGCCACCATTTTCTTCTTCTAAGCATAGACTTTTAGCTCAGATACAGAGCTTGTGATAAACATGGAACATGAACCAGAGGTGTCTTTTGTCCCTTCAGTTCAGACTGCAGGCAGAGGGGTCTATGACTCCTTACATGGGTCTGTGTTTTGCTGTAGTGGTGCCTGTCTTGTCAGTCTGGTCCGTACCTTATGGAAATGGAAGAAGGCAACAGCATCTGGGGAACTGGGCACTGCAGGTGGGAGGAAGAATCTGAATTTTGTTCCTTGTTTTGACACTAACCTGCTGTGGGACCACAGGAAAGTAATTACACTTTTCTGCTTACTCTTGCAACCTTTGGCTGCCCTGTTTAAGCACAGATTAGCTCTTTATACATCTCTGAGTGTTCAGGCTGCATAGACATCAGAAGGACAGCTGGAAATTTCACCACAAAAGCTGCTGTAAAAAAAACCTCAAACAACTCCAAATTCTCCCCCTCACCCCTCACAACCCCTGCAAAAAAAAAAAAAACCCTCAAAAAACAAAAACCAACCAAAAAAACCCCAAAAAAACTCCCCTCAAAAAACCACAAAAAAACCCCCAAAAACCCCACCACCATACATCAAACCAGCAAACTCACACTAGGAAAGATCTGGTAAGATTCTTTCCCAGTCCCCTTGATCACCAATACTGGCTTGTCTCACTTTTCTTGGATGAAAATCCAGTATCTCTTCTTTCTCGTAACTCTTTATTTCTTTAAGCCTTTTCCCCTGCCATTTAACCACAACCACTTATTTCAAGTCTTTCTTCTATAACTCACAGTCTCCCATTCTCCAGATTCTTTCACTCAGTATTGATCCTATGTCTTTTTCTTCTTCTTCTTCTTTTTCTTCTTCTTCTTCTTTTCTTCCTTTTCTTCTTTTTCTTCTTTTTCTTCTTTTTCTTCTTTTTCTTCTTTTTCTTCTTTTTCTTCTTTTTCTTCTTTTTCTTCTTTTTCTTTTCCATTTTCTTTTTTTCTTTTTTTCTTCCACATTCTTATTTTCTTTCTTTTTCCTTTTACTTTTTTCTTTTACTTTTTCTCTTTTCATTTTTCTCTTTTTCTTTTTTGTCTGGTAGTAGTGGTTGTTTTACTGTCTTCTGACTTCAAAGTCCCAGTCTTGTCCTTTTCTCCCACCATTCCTTCCTTCCCTGCATCCTTCCAATTCTTCATGTGTCCAATCTCTTGTCTGGATTTCAACAATTAACTTTTCTAGTTAATTTTGCTCTTATTCTGCTTGAAATATATTATCTCCATTTCTTAGTTACAGCTCCTATCTGCTGTGATTTTTTTACTTTTCCCCTGGTTCCTCCACCCCCTCATGCAAATCTGTCAGCTTCCTTGGTTTGTTCTGTTCCTTTCCTTGTTTCCAAGCCTTAGCTCTTCATTTTTGCGTCTGGACTGAGAGCAGCTGAGGATCACTTGCTGTGCTGGGAAACAGCAACTAAATCACTGTGAGCACCTGAAGGAAGTTTTCTGGTTCTAATGCCTGGCTTCAGCTTTTTCCAGACCCTCATTGAACAGCAATTGCAGGACTAGTTAGGCTTTGCCTTCTGGCCCTGGAGTTGGAACACAATCTGTCAGCTGGAGAACATGTGCAGATTGATAGCTGATGGTGGGAGAGGGTGAGGTAATTCATAAATACTGAATTTTCAGCAATTCAAACTGGTAAGCTCCAGTAAATAATTACCTGGTAATATATAGGAACGGAAAATTTCTGAATGGTTATGTCATCCTTTTGATGAATTAGGAAAATATGAGGTATACATTGTATATAAACACAAAAGTGTTCCAGAACACAGACTTATTGGAATGTCTCAAGAGAACAGTTGCTAGAATAATTTGAGCAAGTTTACTATGAGCAAATAAGAATATTCTCATCTGAAAAAGAGCTGAATAATTTGGTGAAATTTCCCAAAATATTAACAGTGCTGGAACTTATCCCAAGACAGATGCTTGGTGTGGAAAACCTGCAATGTTTAAATTGTAATGAAGTTGCAAGAAAATGGAAACAAGTCTCATAAGAGTGGTAGTTTGCAGCATTTCCAACAGGCAAGGCAACCATATCCAACAGTAGCATTACATTTTTGGATGCTTTCAGAACTTTCTTGCCTGGTGCTTGTCTTGGTCCCTTCTCTCAGGGCCTTAAACTTCACCATCTCACAGTCAGTGCTGCCAGTGCTGCCATTGACCATCAAACCTCTGAGCAGTGATTCCCTGTTTGCAAGAGGTCCATCAGAGTAATTGCCACAGCTGACTTATTAATCACCCGTGGCAAAAATTGTCTTCAATCCATTGCAGAAATCATGTGACTGCTAGTTGTCTGAAAAATGCTTCATCTATTTCCCCTTGTGCATCAGATGATCAGTAGAGGACATTCCACAGGATGCTCCCCTGTCCTCTGTTGTCCCCCAGCTCGCAGCTGGCCCATCACTCCTCTCAGGACAACACCAAACACAGCTGAACTGCTCTTTTGTGTAGAGCTCAACCCTTCTTCCTCACCTTTAGAGTTTTCATCAATCTATTGCTGCACTCCAGGCATGTGAGCTATCCTGACATGAGACATCTCTGTGATTCCAGTGGGGTAGTAACTATGTGGATGTACATGAATTTCTAGCTTCTGTTGGTTGCCCATGCTCCATGCATATGAACCACTGGAGCTGGGTACTTGGTTCTTCTGCTTTGAAAAGGGAAGTTTAATTCTCCTCCATAATGCTGTCTCCCAAGCACATCATAATTGCACCTCATATGTTCATTTTTCCTCAGAGTTACAATTCAAACTGTTTCAAACAGCTGGTATTGGAGGGAGCAAGGTTAAGTAGAGTGAGAAGAGAGACTGCTTTAGCTGCTCATCCTCAGAGGCTCAGTGCAGTTAAGTGGAACTCTTTGGAGAGTTACAGTAATTTACTTGCTCCTGGCACCAGATGGCAGCAGGGGAGGATTTAATAGGGCTCTCACAAGACCGGTTCCTTCCTGTGTCTTTTGGAGTACCCTGTACTAAGTCTATCAGCAACACTTTTACCAACAGTACCTTTAAGCAGAGGGTTTCTGTGATCTGGGATTTCAGTTTGTTGTCTTACAAACATTAAATTTGTTTTGATGAAGAGAACAAGATAATTATAAGACTTTTTAAAAAGAGATGAGGAACAAGTGTCTGCCTGGGTTTGTAGGGAAAAAAGAAAATGAGTCCTCTATCTCCAAGCACAGCTCAGTGATTTCTAGGTACCACATCCCAGCAGATGCATAACCCCCAGTCAGACTTGCTTGTGTGCTATTCTGTTACCTTTGGTATCTTGCCCAAGTATTTTGTTCCTTTGAAAACAGTACTCAGCAGGGATGCTATTCACAACCTGTGAGGGTGTGGTTCTGACATACTTGTTCTGAGCACACTGCGATTTCACAGGGAGCAGGATAAGCAGAGTTTGCTTTGGTTCTTTGAATATGAGAAAATAATCATAATGGAGAAAGAAATTAATCTCTGTAACAGAATCTGTTGTAGTAATTCTCTGAATATGTCATGCCATAAACGGGGAAAAAAGTGCGCTTGAGAAGCAGCTGACACTTAAACTTCATAACATTAGATTTTAATTATGTATCAGCCATCAACAATTCACATGAGCCATTTGCTTCAAAAGAGTTACTCAAAATTGAATATAAACAGCTGTTGGTCAGTAATAATGTATTCCAAAATATAGGTAATAAATAGGGAATGATTTCAAAGGAATAAAACTCCATAAATATCTTATTGTGAAGAGATTTTGTGAGTAAAGATGCCTGGAAGGGATATTTTTCAATCACTGAAGTTTGGTGTGCTGCTTTGTGAATTCCTATTGAATGGTCTGAAAATTTACAAGGATGTGTAAAAGGAGTGGCAGGATTGATGGGTGATTGGAAAGAAATAATGAGGGAGTGGGACAGCTTAGTGGAAAAAAATATCTCTTGAATAGGTTTAAAAAGTAATTTAGCCATCACAAAATAACAATGATCAGTTCTTTTGAATCAGTAAACATAATGCTGCTACTCTGGTTTCATGGGGATGTGAGAGTTCTTTCCTTGTGTCAGAATCTTATTTTTCTTCATCTCTGTGATAGATAGCAGCAGCCTTAGATTTGCAAGCTCACTTGTCAGAGGAGTTACTGATATTGCATACAGTCTTCAGATAAAATTAGTCTCCTTGCAGTAAGGTGTATTTTAAAGAAAAAAAAAAGTAATGACCATCTTAAAAAAAAACAAAAACAAACCAACAACAAAAAACAAACAACTAACTAGAACAGAACCATAGAATAAAACCTAAGCTTCCAAACACGTAGAAACTGTGTTTTACATAAAGGGCATCAGTCCCAGCATTCTGGTCTCAAGCATCTGAAACCATTTGGTTTTTTTTTTAGCTTGGATCATTCTTTTCAAAGTTGTTCTTTGCTACAGAATTGCTTCCAGCAGTCAAAAACTTATATATGTAAAGTAAATCAGGCTAAGGAAGGGCCCACATGCTGACAAGCAGTTGCTAACATGTCCCTTAGATGGTTTTGACCTGGGTCAGCTACCACTGCTTCAGTGCTTGGGCATGATTTGGGGTCTAGCCAGGGTCAGAGCTTGTTACTGATTGACAATTTGGATGTGATCCTGTTTGTTTGAAAGGAAGCTGTAGGGAAGTTAAGGCTGTATTGTCATACAGATGAAAGGAGACTGAATTGTGAAGAGCCAGTTGGCATCAGGTCCTGAGAACAGTCTCTGACCATTTCATTTACTAGTGTAAAAACTAAGCAAAGGTTCTCTGACTTGGTATGGAGCCAGATGAGATGGCAAATGAGATGTGGAACAGCAAGTCCAGTCTGTTGCTGCCATGTGATTTCCTGCTGCTGGGAATTACTTGGCAAGAGGGGCAATCGCCTGGCAGGCCCAGTTGTCCATGGAAGTATTGGGCAGGGTAGGAGCTGTGGATCAGGTGGTGAATGGTAACTGGTTATCAGAGAAAATGATTTGTGAGCATGAACTCACCATAGGACAGGCTGTAAAAGATGTATTTCTCTTGATACAGACTTTAGGGTATGGCTTCTTGAGATATAAAGAAAGAAAATCTTTTGCTGAGTAGACCATCTCTCTACTGACTTCACTAAGGCTGCCAAAATATGATACCACATTAACAAATGGAGGAAAGTCTGGGAAATACAGTATTAGAGGTTTCTTTAATGGACCTCAGTCACAGAAAAAAAGTTTTTATTTTTGTACTTCCCAGTTTCAGTATTGCTTTTCTCAAATGGACATTCAAGTGTCCCTATATAAAATTTAGACATAGGAGTATCAACTTGACTGCTCAATCGAAACAAAATGTTGCCAGGTCACTTGAAAGTGTAAAAATGAGCTCCCTTGTTTAGGTGATTCTTAAATAGCTCTATTATGTTACTTTTCAGAGTATCCATAGACAGTATATAATCCACCCTGGTTCTTTTGTTGTTCTTTAGCCTCTTTTCTTGTTGTTGTTTTAATAATACATTGTGTTTTTCAAATTCCAGCTCACAGTTCATTTTTTCTCATTTTGTCATTTTTGGCAGGTGTCTGAAAATTTATTTTTTGTTTTAAGACACTATGAATGATTTCTTTAGATCTTAAAGGAAGAGATTGCATGATAGAGGGGACAAATTCAATATCTTTGTACTGGTACAAAAACATGAATGGGAAAGTAGATGTACGCTAGGATTCTCTTAGATTTGGAGGAAATCCATATGACTGCAAAATTGCTTTCTATTACTTGGAAGGCCTTATAAAGGCAGAACAGAGACATTTTCTAGGTGCTGAATGAAAGGTCTAGGTGCATGTTTTTGTATGGAATGGATGTACACTAAATATCATCATATTACTGGAAGTCCCACCAAGTCTTTGATGAGTCACAGTTATACATGCTTTCTGTCCCTTATACTACTGTATTTAGTCCTGCTTAAGTGCACCTGTCCCTTCAAAGAAACACCTGAAATAACAGTATTTGTAATGTGCCGATACAGATCAAAGATGAGCAGGTTTTAGATTGAAAGAAAAGTTGCCATAACTCTGTTATTGTTTAGTGTATGTGGTCATTGCTGGTTTCAGGGCTGTCTTTCTCACAGTATTAAACTGGCCTTTTCAGAAACCCTACGTGAAATGATTTTCTGGATGTTCTAGTGAATCTACAGTTTTAAAAATCTCCAGAGAACTCTGTAGCCTGATAGATTTTTCAGTTGTTCTCCTCATGGCATTTCCCAATGCATCCTTCAGGTGTTCCTGATAGAAGTTTGGCAGAGCCTCACAGCTGTAGGTAGTTTGTCCTGGCTTTAGGAGAGTAAATAGGAAGTAGCACCATGTGCTGCTCTGCATTTTGCCTGAACTCAGCTGTCAGTGTAAGGAAGGGAACCTTGTCCTGTCACAGTACAGATGGCTGTTCTGGAACATGTCATGGGCCCTCAGGGAGTGACCTCAGTGCAGTTTCCAGTGTAGAAACAGGTGAAACAAATTGGCGAGACCTCAAATGGAACATGGACAGCAGAGACATATACAATAAAGCTATCACAGGAATTTCTAATTTTACTCTTCAGTAGTAACTGTTCATCATTTTTTTCCAGAATAATGATTCTGACAATTTAGGTGGCTGGCATAACTTACCCGGTACTTCCAGAATCAGAAAAGCCAAGTGAAGCAAGCACAGCTTCTCTGTGTGCTGCTATGACTGGTGTGTATTTCCTGAAGGAGAGGTGATACTATTTGTTAACATTAGTGTCCTAATGGCACATGGTGGGATGCAAAAGGTGTAGTAGGATGCTCTGGCCTTTTCATGGGGCTTGGTCCTTCTCCTTTAAAGCCGTCTTCCCCATTCTTCTCACTGCCCTGGCCCTCACTCAACCCTACCCAACCCTCAAAAAAAAAAAAAAAAAAAAAAGTCAACCCAACTCCCAGCTTAAACTTTTTTTGCAAATGCTTTATCATGTCACTTATGTTTGTCTGTGGTCCACTTAGAAATTAAAGGTTATGCAGTCCAGATTATCAGTCAGGTTCAAGGTGATGAATCAGGTCTAAGGTTCAGCTGGAAAAACCAATGCACAGGTGTATCAACAAAGTCCATGACTGGTGACAGGAGCAACTGTGTTGAGCTAAAGACAAACTCAGACTCACTGCATCTCACACAGCTCAAGCAGGACCTGAAGCATGGGCTGAGCAGAAATGGAGCTCCTGGGCCTGTGGGCAGGGTGTCTGGGGAGGCCACAGATCTATGCTTCTATGAAATATCTGATGGGATGTAAAGAAGAAGGAGGCAGAGTCTTTTCAGTGATTTTCTGCGACAGGACAAGAACAAACTTTTGTGTGAAGGTGCTCAAACACTGAACTCATTGCCTGTACAGGATTCCATCTCTGGAGAAATCCAAGACTGCACAGGACATGGTGCTGAGAAGCCTGCTTCAGCTGTCTCTGCTCTGAGCAGGGGGAACTGGACTAGATCTTCAGAGGTTGTGAGATACTGGACTATTAAATGATGAATGACTCAAAACATTTGCCCATTTGTGGAGGTGCCAGGGGCTTTGCTGAGGCTGATCATAACAGAGGTCTCTTTCAGCCTCAACTGTTCTGATCTGTTCTTGTTAATAACAAGCAGAATCTATTTTCCCATTTTGCAGTGAAGCACACAAGGGGTAGAAAAGGTTGCTTCTGGATGGGGAGAAAGGAAATGGTTTCCAGGTTGCTTCTGCTAAACAGGAGAGCTCAGGGTTTTTCCAAGCAGACTTTTTTTCTGAGGCAAAACACAGCAAATGGACAGGAGATCTGAGGCAGCTACCAAGCAGGGCATTTCCCCTCTGGCACTGATATTGCACCGTGGTTTGTGCCTGTACTTGTGTTCTGTGTCATACAGCTGTACATTTGTGGTCTGTGTGCAAAGTTCTGAACTCTCCATCAGGCACATACTTCACGTGCAGTACGGGAGTGAGGCAGGAGGAACAAAGTGCAGCAAGGGAAGTATTGAACACATACAGTGGTGGGGAAAGCTGCCCAACAAATGGCTTCTGTGTGTCATTGTTCAAGGCAGCCAGCTGATTCTTCATAAGCTGGCAGTGTGCTGGTTGTACTTTACCTCTGAACTCCTCTGGAAGGATATGACACTTCAGGGAGCAGAGTGGAGTCTTCTGACCTTCTTCTTTTAGACCCTGTCATCTTTTAAGCCCTCTCATTTGCACACATTTATAGCTATATACTAGAGTGTATGTCACTTGACAGGGAGAATACCCAGCCATGGGTGTGCTGGGTTCTGGGATCAGCTCAGCAGCTCTTTTGGATCGTGTAGAATCAATGCTCCAGGAACAAGAGCACCAGGCTTTTGATGTTTTGGGGTTTTTTTTTTCACTTACTTCAGTGTTCATAGTATCAAGAAATGCAACCTTCTGGCATTTGAGAAGTCCAAATTTTGGTAATGTTCCATAGCTAAGAGTTCCAAGTATTGCATTTCTTATTTTGAAGGGTGATGGATTAACCCCTTAGATGTGCAGGTCTGCTTTTTTTGAAGTGTTTGTTTCTGCTTAGATTTTTTGACATATGATGTGATTTCCCCCCATTCCCCCTCATTGCTAGTATCAACAACTGCATATACATCAATATGTGTAGAATAAAACCTCCAGGTGTCAAGTCTGTTTTGCTTTGCCTGATCCTGGTTGCATGATTGTTTTAATTGACTTTGGCTAGCTTAGTAATGAATCCAGGTTAGGATAACAGAAAAGACCTTTGCTTAGGTCACAGATGAGTACTTGCACTTAGAAGGTATTTGCCATGCATCTGCTTCCATCATTATTGTTTGTATTGAGAGAACTCTGCATCCCTGCAAAGCATGACTGATAATGACATCCAACTGATTATCATCAGTATTTTAAATTACAGACTGGTCTAAATTATTTTAATTTCACAGATGCTAGCAGTTTAAATCTTTGGCTAAATAGTTAATTAGAAGCACCAGTAACAGTACTCCAGAGAGACTTTTGAATTAGAATATTGCCTTGCTGATACATATAGGTGCACTCAAAGGTTTATTTTTGTTGTGATGTGCTTACAAGAGTGTTGTTGCTCAGTTCCCAAATTTTGGTCAAGTTCATGTGTTCCAAAATTATGGGGGCAAAACTGTCTTATGTAATGAACCAGTCTGGTCTTCTGAATATTGATGCCTACTGGCACCAAACTGGTGCCTACTTTTCAGAAAAGGGTACTGTGTTAAAAATTGACAGCTCATAACAGTCTACTACAGCTGTTCCTAAACTGTCCCAGGAACAGGTGAAAATATGCACTTCCCTCTCATCTGAATTTGTTGAAAGTTAGTTACCAGGCAGTAAACATACTTTCTTTCTGCTTTGCTAAAATCAAGAGTCCAGCATCAATGTTTTGGTGAGGGTTTGTTTGTTTGTTTGTTTGTTTGTTTGTTTTTCCCTTTGTTTAAAGTCTTCAGGATTAGGATTGATATCATTGAGCCATGTAAAAATTAGGCATTTAACCTAGATTAGGAGTTTGACCTTCCTCAAAGGAGAAAGGTAGGCACCACTTGGAAGTGAACCTTTCCATTTGTCTGAGGCTGGTTTGATTCTGTGGAGAGGCACATCATTTCTAGTTACTGCACAGCAAACCTCAGTTTCAATATCTACATCCCATATTAATAAACCTTTTGGTCACAAAATTACACCTCAATACAATTTCAGGTGATCATTGTATATGACCCTGCAGATTTTTTTCAGAGATGTGGTTTTTCAAGAGATCTTTTCTATTCTCTAGGCTGTTCTCCTGTTGTCTTAGCATAGCTTTTACTCCTTGTTCTTACATCTGTATCTTCATATTTAGTCATATTAAAACTGAAATTATTTGATTGCACAAAGGTTTGTATCAGTGACCTTCCTTTTCAGTATTTCATGTTTCTCCAACCTTTACCCTGCAGTCTTTATCCAATGTTATTTTATGGGTCTTCTTTCCAGTTAGTAAGAAAAAATGTTAATTAGAGTAGGACCTAGAATTGATTCTTGCATAACCCCATTAGGACTGCTGTGGCATTAATTTGCAGGTGATTTGCTGGTTCAGTGACATTTATGATAAATGCTGAAGAGTCAAATATTTGTTCATGATAGGTAATTAAAAATACATTCCAGTGATCAAATATTTATAATAAGCGGAAGACTGCCAAGCTTCTTTTCAGAATGAGATTTTCACATTTCTAACAAAGGGAACATTTAACTAATAGTTTTAGGTCAACCTCTACATTAAGAATTTATGTCAGCCTAAGAGTCACAGCCCCTTCCTTTGCTGGGAATAAGCATTTCCCATAAGAACCTGAGCAAGTTTCAGTGAAGGGCAAGAGTCCTTATTTAGGAGTACAGGGCATGGGGATCCAGTGACGGCCCTACAAGTTCTTTAAGTTAGTGAAGCAGCTGGACACTCTGTTCTAGCCAGGGCTGCAATATCCTCCCTCCCCTCATCTCCATCTTTGCATTGTTGAAATACCAGGAAAAGTATTGGATGCAGGCTTAGGTTATGTCAGATCAGACTGGTACCAGAGTGAGAAAAGTAGGTGTGGGGCTGTCCAAACTTATGGAACACCTTAATTCCATTTCAGCTCTTAGTCTCCATGGTTTATTTTTTCTAGATCACCTTCTTTACATGAACTGCTCATCAAAATGTATTTAATTTGTGGCTGGATCACACTGGCATAACTTCAGAGCACTGCAGAGTCTGATCCTCTGTTTTCAATGATGACTTTCCAAACATGTTTGAAACTTCCCCATATGTTGTATTACAGAAAATATTTTTCAGCCAAAGAGTTAGCTTTACAGAAGAGCTTCGCCAAGTAAACACAGACAAAAGAAGAGATCAAGAATAACAAAAGGCTCTTCCTTATAGTCAGAGGACAGAATAGTGGTTGCTGAGAAGTAATAGCTGGATTTCTTTCCCCTGTTAACAGAAAATCTCCTGGTCACATTTTCAAGACCAAATGCTGATTTCAGAATTTTTCCTACCTGAATTCATCTTTTGCATCCTTTCTAAAGGATGAATTCTAAAGTCTGATTTTTTGGTGAGATGTTCCCATAACTGGAAGTTGTCAGACATGCACAATCTCAGAGGGCGAGCTTCAAAGCTTCTTTCTCTGCTGTGCACCTACAGATGCTCATGGGTGTGTCTGATGCTGTCCCACCCTGTGAACCCTGTGAGCCACTCTAAGTGTTGTCTGTGCATTTAATGCAACTGTTGGGTATCCAATGAGCATGAACACCAATGGACATGTGTCATTGGCCCACAACTCTGCAGAACAGGCTTACCTGTACATTTCCAGTGAGCATTGTAGAGATGCACACTATGTGCAGAATCATTCCTATTTTCCTTCTCACTGTTTTTCATTTTGACACAAACCGTTTTTGTTGGGATATTGTAACTGCACTTCGGTTAATATACATGCATTTGTGTAACCAAGGCAATGAACCTAATCTAGTTCCCATTCTCATGAAAATGTCTTTGGAATCTCTTCTGACGTATCCCTTCTAAGAAGATTGAAAAACTCTACATGTGGTACTAGGTGTGAGAAAAAACACTTTACATTTGATGAAATCCCATATGTATTTAATTCATAATTGCCATATACATATCTGTGCCTGTGATTATTGCTATTGTTATGTGGTAGTGGTTTTAACTGTGGTGACGTGCTGTCTGTCATGCTGTCAGTCCCAGATAAAGGTTGGAGAAGTGCATTATACTAGGCATTGTGCAAACCCTGACAAAAACACTGAATCTCTTCTCTCAGAGCAGACAAATAACAGAGCTGGCAAATAAACACCAACTTAGGAAGCCCTAGGAAAAGTTTAACTAGCATCAGTAAGCAGTACAATAACTTATTCCTGCACTTGCGCTTCATTCATGATGTTCAAATATTCAACAAAATATTCATTATGTTCTGAGATCTTCTTTTGCCTTTCAGAACGCAGGTTCAGGGAACCAAGTGTAAGATTATTGTGATTTCTGCATCTATAACAAAGCCTAGTTGGATAGCTTGGGAAAAAGAACCATGTCTAGCTCTCCCATGTTTTGAAAGGTTCAAATGGCAGAAGACCTCTTCCTCCTCAGAGAAATTGCTTTCACTGTTTTGTGATATCCTGGTGGATGAAGGAGGGTGTAATCACAGAAAGCAAAGTATCAGTTTGGATGGCTGTTTGACCAGGGTGTAAGTGAGAGCTTTGAAAAGGCAGCTTTCATCTTCTGTCATTTTTTTGAATAAGGAAAAGAAGGAAGCAAATGTAATGCAGGCATAAACATGCAGCTTCAGTTATGCAGTGCAAAGAATGTTTTTACCTAGTCATACCACACGAGTTACTATGATATGCTCTAACAATGTGGTTTTAATTCAAACTGCAAAAGGCTTCTCTAGATAAAGTGCGAATATTGCATATAATTTTCCCTTTATATTTTTTCTTACTTAATTGATAAATAAATAATGGTAAAGGATCTGAAAGGGATAACTGAAATAACTCCTAAATAAATGCAAATGAGATAATACAAATATTGGAGGTCAGCTTCTCTTTTCTATTCTACAATATGAAGTCATTCAACTACATGAGAACTATTTTTCTCTCTCTAGTGAGGTAGTAAAGATTGTTTCCATTTCGTATTGCTCCTCAGCAGGGTTTTTGAAATAAACCAGTTTAAATATGAAGAGAGCTAATAGGGATATGCTTAGTGCTTGCTTTGTGGTCAGGTAGGCTGTGCTGTTTGCATCTCACTTATCCTCTACTTTTCCATTTGTGACTTAATTTTGCAAGCAAGTAGAATACAGAAATACTCAAGACTTCTGCTCTTGAATGGTGGTAGAAGGAGTGAACTATTGTATCATTCTCTGTACTTGTGACAATGACAGACAAAGCCAGGGTCTTGAGCTGGCAAATTGCACTAAGAGTTGCAGAATAAGGAAGACATTTTAAAAACAAAGTTGTTTTTTTTTTTGTTGGCGAATATAAATTTTCAATTTGCCAACATGGTTTGTGTCAATTTAGTTTTTATTACATTATACGCAGTGGCAGAAAACTAAAAAATCTGTCTTGTGTCTGATTTGATGCAGCTCCATGAGTTACACAGCCATATTGATTAAAGGGAAAATGCAGAGAGAGGCTTAGGGCAAATTTACATTTCCCTGGTCATAGTCACTCTGTGCCACACAAAGGCAAGTTTGTGCAGCCCAAAAATTGTTCAATATTCATCGGCTTTTCAAGGCTGTAAAGATGGTGTCAGGTGTACTCTGATTTTTGAAAGCCTTGCAGATGTATCACAGCAGCTGGGAATCAGCTGACCATAGCCAAGCACAGCACAGTTTTGTGCAGATGAGGTGGTTTGTGGTAGCTGTGGAGATTCAAGGAGCTGCACACCCTTTGCCCTTTTCTTTGAGGAGAGATAAAGGTTTTTATGGGGCCCCTGTGCAGGCATAAATCCCTTGATGTGTCAGGAATCCACCCAAGGTTGCCTACTATGATTTTTAGATAATATATCTCTAGATCAGACTTGAAATAATCAAACCTAAGCATCTTGAAAGATCTTGGTAGGTTTTGCTTAAGGATTTTTTATTAATTACTGAGATATTTATTTTAGCTTAGAACCAGGTAGGAAGAATCTGAATATTAAATATTATAATATTATAGCTTTCCTTCTCCATGGAGTGTGATGGACCATCTCTGTATTGTGTTATTCTCAGAGTAGATTTCAGGTCTCTTTCCACCTGAGAAGCACTGAGCATGACAGGTGATGTTAGGACTGCACATTTGGCTTGCAATTTAGGGCTGGCAAGAGAAGGATTATGCCATCTTGAGAAGTGCTTAGCATCTCCAGCAAGACATTGGATAAACTCCAATGAAGGTCACTGGAGAACTGATGCTGCTAGGCACTGCAACAGAATTACCCTTTGTGTGTGATCTGGTTTGCATCTAATCTGCAGCATTATCTAGGCTGTGGATACTTCTGAATAGAATTTTTTTAATTATATGGAAAAAAATTATCTGAGCCCACAAACTGTCCTTCACAACAAACTCTCAAAACCAATTCTAGTATATGAAGGGCAGGTTTTTTGCTACAGTTGAGAAAGCAGCAGAGGTGGCTTTTAGTGACAAGCAATGTGCAGACAGACAATTTTAGTAGTGTCCAGTCTCAGTTTAGTATAAAGATTTATGTGCAAGAGTCTGTCTTGCTATTTTTTTGGTTTTGCCATATATTAGTTTGGACATTTTTTTTTCCTTTTTTCCATTTTGCTGCAATGAATACCATTGCTTATTCCATTAGCAGTAATAATGGTTTTGTGTTGAAAATTGAACTGGAAGACTGCAGTAGTACAAGACTTGAGAGAATTAATAGAAAGAGTAGTCACTGTAACTTGTAAAATGTACGTCCGGAAGAAACTCTCAAAAACTAGTATTTATAGCAAAAAAAAAAAATATTTATAGCAGAATATACTTCTTGATATGTGGCATTCTTTGTTTAGTATGATATTGCCATTGTGCCCTGACATCATGTTGTGGGCCACTGTGATTGTGAGGGTATTATCTGTCAGCTGAGATGTGAGATCTTAACCTCTAGTGATCAGAAATTGTCTCATGGTGTTTTTCATGTGAAAAGAGATCACACCAATTCCAGCTGGGCCTAATCTACTTACCCAAATCATCTTGCTAATTGAATTGTGCATCTTCTTCATTGCTTTCTGCCATAAAATTTTTGCTAAATGCTGGGATTTTGTTGATGAACAATACAAGCTCTGGAGGATTGGTTGTAATTCAAGTAGAGCAGAATAGAAAGTAGTGCCTAATCATTACAACTACTGTTTTAATTTGGATGCTGCTATCCTGACTACTAAAAGTAACACCAAAAATATAGAGCAAGAAAGGAAAAAAACAGGTGATTTTTGTTTCACATCAAACCTAGAAACGTACTTCTTCTCTTCTCTCTTACGTTCTGAAAAGTCGTAGGGTACAAAAGAAGTTTCAGCCCAGCATTCCAGAACTTCGTTATTTCTGGAGAGAAGCTGAATTCAGCAGGATGAGCAAAGGCATTTAGGTAATAAAGCAGAAATATAGTTTAACTGTAGGTTATTTAATTAATTTTTGTTTGTTTGTTTAATATTATTATCAGTGAGTGATAGTGACATAAGTATGGGGCAAGAAGTTTGTAGAGTAAACTGATTTGAAAAGGGTTTTTTTCAAAATGGTGGTACATAGTGGTATAATTAATGGTGATACAAAGGAGGAACCTACTCCTTTGGACATTTAGGGCTTTGTAAACTTGCCAATTCTAAAAGAAAACAACAAAACAACCCTTCCAAAAGTCCATGTACCATTTCTACAACAGGATAACTTGTGGGTGACTCTAGAAAAGAACCATTTTGTTTGTAGACTGGATCCCAAATTTGCTGGGTTTATACTTAAAGGGAAAAATGAGTTTATTGAACTGTTTTCATGTCTTTTCTGGATTCCATTAGAAGCCTAAGTTTTACAGCTATCCATCTATGACCTTTGATTTGTTTTATTGTTTGGTCTACTGAGGGCATTCAATGTTTCTGCAAGAGACATAAAAATTTGATTTACATGTGAGTATTTCTATGGCATTAACTTTTCCTTTTGAGTGAACAGTCCATGAGTGTAGGAATTTTTAAGTTGGAGTTGATCTGCAGAAGAAAGAGGATGATTAGGACCAGCAGGCAAATGGTGCACAGGATTGTTATGTGCAGCATACCCACTCACTGTACTCTGTTTCTTGAGATTATGAACATATTTTTATTCCCAGTCTGTGGAACTGGATGGCTTTTAGATAGAGCTGGATTCTCCCCCAGCTGGTGCAGGGAAATGTATGTTTCTCAAAGGGTTTTTCTATCAGAGCGTAATCTCAGAGGGAGATAGTGTTGGTTATATCACTGTCCTGCCTTGGGGGTGCAGTTTACCTGGGGAACACAAAAACTGGGAATAACTGCAAGAGGGGTCTTACGTATTAACACATTCTCTCATTCACTTGCCTGTCTCCTGCTGTTTTCTTAATGATCAGCATTGAGTGTTGCCAGTGGGATGGTGGCAGTTGTTTTCCACTGCTGCTGTTTTTCCATAACAAAGTTTCTGCTGTCAGCAGCTCCAAGATTTTTGCTGGATACACTAGCTGGCTTCAATCCCAGTGCATCCTGCTCTGAAAGCAGGAGTTTCTTTTCTACTCTCTTGGGCTACACAGCAGATGAGAGGACAGCAAAAAATCTCACTCATATGGTTATGCAGACCTGTGTTTGTTTGTTTTTTGTGTTTCTGTGTGTGAGCTGGTATGATTTGTTTCTCTTTAGAATTTTGTAGTCCAAGCAGTTTTAAATGGCACTTACTTGAATATGATCTGAAAGCAGAACAAGCTGTGTGTGATTTGTCCCCAGTGTACACTTAGGGAGGTGTGACTGCAGTACACTGCAAGCTTGAAGCCTGAGGGTGGGACACAGAGAAAGGTGTGTTTGTAGATGTCTGCTGCAGTCAGCTACAGATCTCAGTGGCACTGTTTTGTGTAGCTGTCCCACCATGAAGTCTAAGACTAAGGCTTTTTTAAAGTGCCTTGGCCCCACCAGAGTGAATATCAAATGGGCGAGCTGGGTTTCACTGCTTGTCTCAGCTTTTCCATCCGTAAGCTAGCACTTGGGATGCCTGTTTGCTTACCACTCTTGTCATGTGTTAAATATTTGTAATGTGCTGGTCTTAGAATGTGCTGAATAAAAAAGGTAACAGACTGATTAAACGCAAACCTTATTTGTGTACCATTGCTGTTTCATTTTTGGACAATGGACTTCTTTCCTATATAGCTGGTATCTCAAAAATTACAAGAAATTAATTCCTTTATAGTTGCATTTGATTTGCTATATTTTAAAATTAATGATATGTAAATTATATGCATCTTTAGTATACCTTTAGAAAAATTCAGCGCATGTCCTTTTGTTGTAATTACAGCAATCACTGAAAAGGAGAGGAAGCAAAGACCTACCAAAATCAGAAAAAAAGTCACAACAGACACCAACAGAGGTATGTTGCAGTAACTGTAGCCTTGATTCTTATCTGGAGACTTCAGGGAGCTATGGAAATGGGGCACATTGTTTACATATTTGCACTTGGGTTGCTTTTTGCTTTGCCCTTTGTTTTCCTGTATGCTGTGAAATGCAAGAGCTCTTACCCCAGATCTGCAGTCAGACACCACTAATCTCAAGGACTACCTGGACAAACTTGGTGCTGCAACAGAACCCACCAGCTTTCACCTACTGTGTATTTTAGGCAAAGTAAATGGCAGCAACAGTGAAACAAGATTTATGGGCTTTATTTGTGTTGACTTCAGGAATTTGGAACACTGTAAAGTCTGATAATGTTGCAAGCACAGATAATAATTTTTTTTTTCAAGCCCCCCCTTTTCCCACCCCCAAGGTCCTTCTGGGGACTGTGCAAATTTTAGTCACAAGTAAAATAGTATTTTCCCCTCATTTTAATTTATTGATCAATGAAAAAAAGATTGCAGGAAAATATCTCATTATCTAAAGCCATGTAGCTGGGATTGCTTATCTTGTAAGTTAAGGCAATCCACTGGAGGTCTCCTTTTTTTTTTTTTTCCTAAGGATGACAATGAAGACCTGAAATGCCAGCTACAGTTTGTCAAAGAAGAAGCAGCCTTGATGAGGAAGAAAATGGCCAAAATTGATAAAGAGAAAGACAGATTTGAACATGAGCTGCAAAAATACAGATCATTTTATGGGGATTTGGACAGTCCCTTGCCAAAAGGTGAAGCAGGTGGGCCACCTACCACAAGAGAAGCTGAACTCAAGCTTCGATTGAGGCTGGTGGAGGAGGAAGCTAACATTCTCGGGAGGAAAATAGTGGAGCTAGAAGTAGAAAACAGAGGACTGAAAGCAGAGCTTGATGATTTAAGAGGAGACGATTTCTCAGGGACCACTAACCCACTCCTGGGAGAGCAGAATGAATCCCTGTCAGAATTACGACAGCATTTGCAGCTAGTAGAAGATGAAACAGAATTGCTGAGGAGAAATGTAGCTGATTTAGAGGAACAAAACAAACGCATAACAGCTGAGCTGAACAAATACAAGTACAAGTCTGGGGCCCATGAGAGCTCTAGGCACCACGATAATGCCAAGACAGAGGCATTACAGGAGGAGCTGAAAGCTGCACGAATGCAGATCAACGAGCTGAGTGGCAAAGTCATGCAGCTCCAGTATGAGAACAGAGTCCTCATGTCCAACATGCAGCGCTACGACCTGGCCTCTCACCTGGGTATCCGCGGCAGCCCCAGGGACAGCGATGCGGAGAGCGACGCAGGAAAAAAGGAGAGCGATGACGATTCCCGCCCCCCTCACCGCAAAAGGGAAGGGCCCATTGGCGGGGAGAGCGACTCCGAAGAGGTGCGCAACATTCGGTGCCTGACACCCACCAGGTCCTTTTATCCAACGCCGTCCGGGTGGCAGAAAAGCTTCACCGACAGGCAGCAGATGAAGGACATTCGCTCTGAGGCGGAGCGGCTGGGCAAGACGATAGATCGCTTGATTTCCGACACGAGCACCATCATCACAGAGGCCAGAATTTATGTGGCTAATGGGGACCTCTTTGGGCTGATGGACGAGGAAGACGATGGCAGCAGAATACGCGAGCACGAGCTTCTGTACCGGATCAACGCGCAGATGAAGGCCTTCAGGAAGGAGCTCCAGGCTTTCATCGACAGGCTCGAAGTTCCAAAGTCCTCGGACGATCGAAGTGCAGATGAACCTTTGTCAGTGAGTCAGGTAGACTTTTACTTATTACGGCCTACAGGTAAAAAGGCTCTGCCAAGCAAATTAAACCTCGAATTGGATTTATGGCACAAAAAGAAAATTCTTTATTCTAGGCAGTGGACAAAAATCACTGTTTCTTATATTACTTAAAATCCTCATTTGGCCATATGAAAACATATTCTACCAATGGAGTTGTTTGTGGACGGTGAATAAATCTGGTCTCCTGGAAAATAAAATTATGCTCTAGGAGGTAGAACATTTTACTCCTTTCTGGATTTGCCAATTGCATTTGACAGAGTTGGGCCTTCATTGCCACTAAAGGCGGTGCAAACAGTATTTTTGGTACATATGAACATGATTTATAAATGGACATGATTGTTTTCTTAGTGGATGGGTTCCAATTAAATGAATAAAAGGAAAATTTTATTAATCTTAAGCAGGCGGAAATACTAAATTTCAAAAATTGTAGAGAATATGGCAAAACACAGATTAAAAGAAACCATGCAAATCTACTTTATGGAGTCACAGAGCCACACAGTAATGTGAATATTGTAATTGCTGTAATAGATTGCATCTTGTTGAAGGCCTGTTAATCACTGCTTGCATGCAGCAGCAGTAACAAGCATCTTTGTTGTGGTTTGTTTTTGTGCAGAATTGTTTCAGAGAGGTTTTGGGGAGCAAACTCCTTGCTGACTCAAGATCTTTTGCCATGAAAAATGAAAATTACGTACCCTTATCTTACCATGCAATCCTATAGTTGGCATATCTTGTTATTGCTAATGAAGTTATCCAATGTTTTGTAAGTCTCTTGCCATGTTAATTTACTTTGTGCTGTCTTGCTAGTTTACAGTCGAAGTAGTTGCCAGGTGAAGCTGAAAGCTATTCTTATTCCTATGCTGACTAATTAGTCTTTTGTTTCCTTGTATCAGAAAGTCACAGACGCAGTGAGTTTAAAGCTAATCAATTACTATACATGTATTGCATGAAATCAAACAGAGACGGCATTTAGCATGCTCACTTTCTGATCTAGCAGTAGTTCTGAGCTTGTAGAGCTCCCATTAGCTTAAAGGTAGAGCACTGCATGGACTTACACAAATTTAAAACAAACGAATTAGTATTTTCTCTAAACAAATAGCAACAGTTGAACGTGTAACAATTGGACGTTTCAGGGCTTGACCATGCAGAATTCCTACTGAAGTAAATGGGAGATGGGAACTTGGTCCCTCCACAAGCACAGTCTGATTCACTATTTATTTTGTTGAAACTTTGGACTTGCTATTCCATTAATTGACTGTTCTCTTTGTCTTTGTATTTACTTTCCCAGATGTTCCAGCCTATCATTTTACTTATTCTCATCCTTGTATTATTTTCATCCCTTTCATACACAACAATATTTAAACTTGTCTTCCTTTTTACACTGTTTTTTGTACTGTAAGTCATTCATCATTTACTGTTCATTGTAGTGTTATTTTCAGTTTGTTTATTTTGTCCACCCTCCAAGATAAGAAGTGCAAGAGACATAGTTTCTGTAATAGCCACTGCTGTAAAAACACTGAAGACTACTTGTTTTCCAAAACCAAAGCCAAACCAAAAAAACTGCAAAAAATCCACCAAAAAGTCACCCAGTTGAATAGGAAACCTGCTCATCGTGGTATTCCAGGTAAGCAAACAGAAAATGGAATTTTTCGCTTTGTCTGGTTTTATAATTTTTGAATAAAAATTCTCTGAGGACTGGAACCAATTTAATATTAATTAATTTTCACCAAATCAGACGCAAACCAGAAATATGCAGAGTGGGTGTGAGGACTCTGTTACTTTCCTCTCACTCCTAGAAAAAGAATTTGTATTCTAGCCACAAACAAATAGTAAAGCCACATTGTGTGTATACTGCAGTTTTATTTCAGAGCTTGTATGTATATTTTGCATAATTGTGATGATAATGTTTTTCAGTACTGTATTATGTTGATTAGGCCCCACAGAAGGGACAAAATCAAAATGGTTGCTTTATAGAGCACTCTGTCTGGAAATGTGGCCAGGAATTGGAGCCTCTGAGAATGAGATGCATGAGGAGAAGGTATCAGACTAGCTGAGGAGTCTTCTGAGAGATAGAGGCTGGCTGCATTCTCTCTGTGCTCTAGAAAAATGGCCATGGTGCAGCCTGACTTGAACTGATGGGAGTGGTGTAAGTCACCTTGGCTGGTTAACACCACCTTGAGTTTGTCAGGTAACATCTCCCAGTCTGTGGCCACCGTAGCTCTACATTCTCTCCCCAGATTTCAGCATGAGTTCTGAATGGACGTGGTAACTCCTGGTTTGCTGAGTGACCCCTGTCTAACCGTGTCCTTGGTAGCCAGTGGCCATAGTGAGGGAAGCTTGTGGACACAGATGTGCATCAATAGGCAATGAATATTCCTATCTTGCCTGTGAGAGGCTGAAGTAAGAGTACAGGTGTCTCCTTTCTTTCTTTCACACTTATATAGGCAGCTCCTACAATCTCCCACTATGAAAACCTCATCTGAAATGCCCGATGGAGCTCACTTTTCTGTTTTTTTCAACCCATGCCAAGTCTCACAAATATGAATTCTCCAAAGGTGAACAAGTATGCGTATTAATGGCACTTCTTTTTCTGCAGTTTCCATGTTGAATAATGTAGTAGTAAAGAGTGGTAATAAATAAAGCAGCTGTTTTTCTAGCTAGTGGTAAGGATCCCCTTTGATTTATCATGTTCTCTCTCTGTTCACTTATTTCATTCCCCAGTGAGAACAATTCATCTCCATGCCTAGGTTGTGCTCTGCTACCTGAAATAGTTGAGACATAATTTTGAGGGAAAATCCTCAGAGAGCAGCAAGAGATGGGGCAATAATTTTTTTTATTATGAGAATGAAAAAAAATAGTAAAAATACTCATTATTTAAAATACAGTGTTTTTCTTTTTGTCTAGCTTTCCCTCAACATACTCTGCAGGTGCAGGAATCTTGATCACCTAAATAACTCAACTCCTTGATTTAATCCAAATATCCATCATTATCCATTTTATAGTTAATGAGATGTCTAAAGGAAATTATAATCAATGTAATGTGAGATCAACAGTTTTGACTGATTTTTCAGTTAAGGATGAAGTCAGGCCCAAAGTAATTCTAAGGAGTTTCTAAGATGATTTAATTTATGCAGTTACCTAAAATTAAGTTCCACATAATATAAACTACTAAGGCAAGAGATGATCAAGCCATAATTCACAGTGAATTTCTGTAACTGGAGAAGGCCTTTTGTTTTTTAGCAGCTGCTGGAAATACTAGTGTTTTTAGATTTGCAGTTTGGACATTAAAAATACATTAATTTAGGCAATAACAAGGCTTAAACTTGTCATACCAAATCTTACCACGAGACTGAGTTTTTTGGTTTCTTTCTGCTTTAATATCTCCTGTGTAGGAAAAACCAATAATTTGTGTTTTCTTAAATGTTACTGACTCAATTTCCATAAGAGAGAAAAAGCCATACTTGATCTAAGATCTGAAGTTCTGGCTAGTTTTTAACCCACACTTGCTTATACCTTTCTTGGTGTTGTATATAATAAAAATGAGTAGAGAAGGTTTGATTTACAGAGAGTGTATCAGTAACAGTAATACTCTAAAGTAGTAATACACTGAATTCATACATTGAATAATAAATCTCGGAAAGTAATTGGGAAAGATTTGTTTCTTTCTCAGAAGTCAGAAAAGGTAAAACTGAATTACTGAGATGAGAGGTGTAGATAATCTCTGCCCAGCACTGGCAATTACAACCCCATTGATTTCTCACAGTGTTTTTTCTTGCTTAAAAGCTGTAGCTTTCCATCAGGCATCAACAAAGCAAAATCAAAGCTGAGACCTTTTGGGACATTTAGGGAGCTATTGCAGAGGGAGCAATCTGAAATGAAAGCACACCAAAGCATACAAAATTATTTTAGAAGCTCCCCAGAGTCTTTAAATGTCTCATGAGCAAGGAGAATGGTGAGAAGCCTCACAGAGAAATCTCAGTGAGAAATGAGGTGTGTTTTTCTTGCCCTTTTGCATTCAGGTTGAAGAGAGTGATTTGAGCTGCTGATCTGTTTCACACCAGATATTGCACAACACTAAAAGATGCTGAGAAAGCTAATAGAATCAGTATGGACATTTATCCACAGCCAGAAGATAAGATCTAGCCAAAGAAATAAGTGTTCTATGTCTTGCTAAATAGAAATAACTTGATATTATGAAATGCAGTGATTATACTTGCGAAGAAAGGAAGCAGATTCTCCCCACTCAGTAACTGAGTTGCTGGGCAAAGACCATCTTGCAGGTGAGTGAGCAAACGCAGCTGAGTACATCAGCATCCCCTAGCAGGACTGCATTGGAGTCAGGGAGGGCAGAGACAGACTGAACACTGCTGATTCACTGATTCTGCCTGCTGCACAGCTCAGAGTTCTGAAGAGAAATAGTAAGAAGAATATAGATTTTTTTTTTGTATGTGGCAAGGAGCTGGATATGCCAGGTTACCTATCAGTTGAAATCTCATTTAGCAGATTTCACGGTTTCCATTTTGGAATATTCTGGTGAAATGTTAGTGTTCCAGGGGAAAAAATAATCATTGAATTTGAACTGTGAGATTGCCTTAATTTAGCACTTCCCTGAAATATTAAATTTCTGTTTCCTGTGTTCCCACGGGATTTATTCCGTGTTCTTTCAAAAGGAAAAGATCTTGCTTCTGTAGATCTAATTATGATACTTTTGCACTTGTGGAAATTGGCACTATTTCCAATGAATTTTTATACAATTTAGGGAATAGGTGTATTTTTTACTTTAATGCTACCAGAAAAATTCAATTAAATTTGTTTCCTGTTTAGAGCTGGCTCTGAATACCCTGACAAAATCCCTTTACAGATATTCTCTTTTACTACTGAAAAATTCCCGTTATGTTAGGATGACCATTTTCTCCAGGCTCAGAGATATTTCTTTCAACCAAAAATATCCATGCCTGAAGCTCCCGTTGAGAGACGGAATAAGTGTCTGCTGACACATGTCACCAGTGCTTCAGAATCAAAACTAGAAGAGAGCAGGTGCTATAGTGCAGAAATATGCCTGGCAGTCGGGAAATAGAAAATTGCCAAAAACAAAAAATTGGCTGTCTAGATATGTGTTATAAAAAGAGATGAACTGCCCATGAACTTCAGGAGTTGTTTACGAAAACAAGCAGAGCTTCAGGGTATTACATGCCCTTCTCCTTAATCACCCCAGAATCTGATAGGTGAGTAGGAGACTTCTAAAGGCATCAGTATCAGGGATGTAGTTCCCATTGGCTTACGTTTCTGATTGAATGCCAGGGGAAGTGATACTCAAATCCAGCTTTTGCCATTACACATGCAGTTGCCTATGGGGAAAATTACGGTGGCTCTATTTAAAGTAAACATCTAAAGTATCTGCCACCGATTTCCAATGTAACCTTGGAGCAGCGACATGACATAACACTTTGTTGGCTCTGTTTCTCCAGTGAGTTATATCCTATTGCAGAAACACACAACAGTAAGAGGAGACAGAGTTTGTATTCCCTTCTGCTCATTTCCCGTTGTGTATATATCCAGGTGTATACACCAGGATTATCAAGGTGTACATCATTCAGAAATGTAGTGGTGAGGTTGGGTTGATTGCAGTTGGCAGCATTGCTCTTCTTCTTGTCACTAGCTTTTGTGGCCATAGCAGAATGGATGTGCCATAACCAAGCTGGTGCAGCACAGCCAAAGATGCTCTGAAGTGGTCTTAAGTACATTTTGTTAGCCACTGTCCTGAATATATGATCAGATTACAGCCCATGCTGAAACTCCTGCTGCTTTGTCTCCAGTCTTGCATGATGAAGAGAATTTTAGCAGAGGTCTTGTTTAAAATGCCCTTGCACCTTTTTTGTTGAGGTGCTAACTTTTAACACAAGCAGTGCAGGTACCAAATACGGACAAAATATATTTTTCCTGTGGAAGCAATATGTTGGATGTAATAAGCTTACAGTAGTTTTCCTGCTTATTTTATCTGTGCCAGATACCAAGAAGTCACATTTGCTGCTTTGTCTGCTGATGCTGGAGGAGGGACAGTAGGGACAGTCTCTGTTGAATAATTTCTTATCCTCAAAAGCAGAATTCTCTACTGCTACGCTTAAGTGTATATAGAACAATGATCCCATGTTTTTACAAGTCACTTCGTGTTTTCTTTGTCTTACCTTTTCCATATTAGGATGAATTTAACATGTCTCTTTGACCTGTGAGGTGGGTCCTTTGCTTGTCTTCTAATGAGCCCCTGAGTCTCACATATTTCTAATTCCTCACACTGACAGAAATGTAGGCTTTTACCCGACGGAGAACTCAAGCTGGGATTCAGCCCATTGTTTTGTTTATTTTTACTGTTTTTACTTCAAAGAGTCCACGTAGCAAGACAAGAGGCATGGAGTTAGCAATATTAAAGACACAAGAATAATAGCCTATGTTGGTGGGTAAGAGTGAAAAACTATGTCTTGAGAGTCTGCCTTCATGTGCAGTAGTGCAGCTGTGCTGGCTTCAGGGAGGAGGCAGTGCTGTGATGCCTGGCCTCCAGCTGTGGCTCAGTTCTGCTCCCAAGCACTCTGGCTTCCTTCCCATCCATGTCAGCTGGCACTTGAGACCTAACCTCACAAAGGAGAGTCATACTGTTTCTTTAGGTTTAAATCCTCAGAGTTTAGAGTCTTGAGATTTTCTTCAGGAACATTCAGTTGTGTACTTGGGGCATATTTGTTCAATTTTTAGATCATCTTTATAATTTTCACAAGTAGCCCAAGTCCCATTATTTAAGTTACATGGGAGCAGAATAAGCACCCAATTAATGTATTCGCTGAGACTTACAACTAGACCATATAAGGAGAAAAAATGTGTTTTCCCTGAAACCTGGTTTGGTATTTATTATAAAATGCACCCAGAGTTAAAACCTTTATAGTGGATTTTATAATGGATTTTACAAGATAAAAATTTACTGTTCTAATGAGGACAGTGCTGACTAAGCAAAAGATGTGTGAATCCTCATATCATGCCCTTTTTCTCACTGATCCTCTTGTCATCAGCTGCGCTGCCCCACAAAAATATGTTCCTGCTTAGGGCATTCCAAGACGTCTGTCTGACAGCAGGATTTGTCCAGTTTTATGCTGCCTGAATCAAGTATTTTGTGGCCCTTCTCCAGGCACAATGTTCCCTGAAAGGTGAATTTGGTGCCTGTCTCTGTTGCTGTCTGCAGACACACCCAAGCACAAGCACCCAGCAGGGCAGTGCGTGTGAAGCTTCCCCCCCCGGGGGTCTCTCTCAAGGTGCCAAAAAAGCCAAAAAATGAGAGCAGTTTAACCCAGGGTGCAGTGGGAGAGTTACTGTGGTGGTCAGAGACCTGGGGAGCGAGCTGGGCTCCTCCTGCCTGCAGCTCAGTAGGGGGAGCAGCTGAATTTTGCTGCTCTGGCTTCAGGGTCTCCTGTGGACTTTTCCTTGCTGGATTGCTTCTGTCACACCCCCTTCCCTCATCCCATGCCAACACTTGCTATGGACACTCCCAGGGATTTATATCCAGCTCAAGGTGGTTTTGGACCTTCTTTTAGCAGCCTTGTGCCAGAGATGAGTTTCCCTGTTCAAGGGAAATTCTTTGTCCAATTTCAAGTGCTTTGCTTTGCTGAGATACAAAGTGAATTAACAGATGTAGAATCGGATCCAGAAACATTATAAAGTATCAGGAATATTTGGGTATATCCCAAAGAAACCGTTACTGCCATTTCCAGAATGCAAGACAGTAGGATTACACAGTGCCCAATAATTCTGTATTTCATAAGTGAGAGCATTTTTAGAATGCAGAAAAAGATTTTAGGGAGGAGTGGTTTGCTTTTAGCTCTTTAAGATAGCTGTTAACCAACAAAACCACTGCTTTAAACAAAACTCCTTTTACAAAGCAGTTAAGGAGGATCAAATTTCAAAGCTCAAAATGATCACACAAAAAATATAACCCTGAAAACTGGGTCTGGAAGATAGCAAAAAATCTTCCTTTACAGCATGGGCAACAATTAAAGAAACCTAAAATTGCCTATTGTCATAGCTTTGATATTAACACTAGCTGCTTTGGCAAGCTTTAAAGACTGGACTGCACTATAAAACCTAAAAATGTCCTGGACTTGGAGTTGTTTACACAAAATATGAGGAGATATAAAGTTACAAAGCTGGGGGTTGGAAGAGATGGCTTTAAAACCATCCTCCGTGCACTGACGTCACGTGGAAGCCAGCTGCGGGGATGATGCTCAACGGAACTGTTTTCCAGTTTGCAAAAGTTGAGGACTTATTCAAAGAGAGTTGCAAATGCTGCCCCAGTTGAAAGGTTGTGTCTCGCTTAGCTTTCTTACTTCTTTTAAAGATCAAGATCCACAGAACAGGATCCCTGCTAGCTGGGTGTTTCATTGCTTTCTCTGCTGCCTGGAAATGGACTGAAAAACTCCTAAAGGATTTCTTATTCCATGAAAGGTATGATTGCAGCTTATTTTAAATCAGTGTTTTTAAACAGTTAAGATTAAAAAAGAAGGCAAATTTCTGGTGTGGCAAACAGTTATTTAAACATCCCTCTTAATGTTATTTATATTGTAATGTGAAGTTCATATATGCTACATGTGGTCTTTATTCTTAAAGTTCAGTCAGATTTTTCAGTGCAGGCAGAGATATATTAACAGAATAGGGATGACAGCATTGTGTGCACTTGAATCCTTTCTTTCTTTCTTTCTTTCTTTCTTTCTTTCTTTCTTTCTTTCTTTCTTTCTTTCTTTCTTTCTTTCTTTTCCTTTTTGCTTTATTTTTCACTTTCTTCTTTTTTCTTTCACTCTCTCATTTCTCCCTCTTTTTTTCCCTTCTCTCACTCAACTGTACTTTCTTTTAATGTGTAAAGTGCATGTTATCATGACACATGGCACGCATTTTTAATTGAAAAAATACATATGTTTACAATTGTCTTAGTCATCCAAAATACAGCACTTATTTGGAAATATAATTTGATTGCATTTTTTTTCTGTAAAAACAAGGGAAGATTTGTGTATCTGAATGATTATGCACATCCAATCTGATTAAACTGTTGAAAAATAACATCTCAGTTAATGTCAAGCAGATTATTTGTAGAAGCTACTAGGGGTTGTTTGCAAACTATATTGCATTTTTAATATCTGGCTATACAGTGTAAGATATGGGGGAATCATGACTAACATAAAATAGTTGCTTAAAGCATTTTTTGCTTGAGAGGAGGAAGGGCTAAAGGAAAAGTTAAGGGAAAATGCAGCTGATGCAGACAAAATTGATTATTTGCTTAATTTGATTGCTGTAATAAGCTTCTGACCTTGTCTAGGACATGCAGAAATTGCCAATACTGCAAGAGCAGAGACATTGTTCTGATCCACAGAGCAAATGATAATGTGGCATTTTACATGCCTTGGGTTGCTTTAGCCATGTGAAACACCCATGGGGAGATCTCAGTGCACTACACACAGAGAGGGTCTATTACCAGCACTGCACATTGTACTCCACCAAAACAACCCCAAAAAATCCCAAAGGAAATACCGAGAAAAAAAAGAAAATGGAGGGAAAGAGAAGTAGAAATAGGAGTCAAAATCTCTGAGGAACTGATCCACTGTACAATACCAGCAAAGCTGTATAGTCGTCCAGCTGCTAACATCAATAAACATGAGTTTTCTTCTCAGAATTTCTGTCAAGAGGAAATCATAGAAGCCTAAGAAACAATATAGGCCTTTTGTGGTTCTTGGAGCTACAAGTGACCATCTGTAACTTCTGTAACTATCCTCTTTCAAGGCTTGATTTCCTTCTGTCTGTCTTCAGTCTTTTTTTATAATCAGAGCTCCTCTGTATGAAACAATTTGAAAATTGTTAGGATGAATGCCGACATGGCAATAGTAGTTTCCAGCATTAAGGAAACACCAGAGGCCTTTTCAATGCTATATTCACTCTTGAAAGGAGTGCATACTGTATCTATCCTTATGTGTGTAAAAACAAACATGCTATACAGTATTGACCTTTCTGGTAATATGTGGCTGACTGAAGCATGGTCATTATTACTAATAGTGCACTAGCAATATCACCATTTGTGCAAGTTGTTGACAGATTATGTCTGCCTGTCTTGTTCATGACTGTACAGCATTTACACAGGGGGGATTTAAATTTTTTTTCTGACCTGTATTTGTATAAGGATTATAGTGGAGCAGAGAGTTGACTTTTGTTAATTTCTCAGAGGTATCCCGAAAGGTTATAAAGACATAAATGTAACCAAAAGAAGAAATCAAATGAAAGTGCTAAAACTTGCAACATTTGAATTAGCAAAGTGAGAAAGTACTGCACAATTCTTAAAGTTCATTAGCGATAGGTATTTAGGTTGCAATAGATCTTAAGTGAAATAGAATTTTTTTGCAAGTTGTTTTTGGTCAATGCTTGCTGGAGTCTGGCACAAAGCTGAAACACTGGCCTGGAGAGGTGCAGTCTCTGTAGCCTGGCTGCATTCCCTGAGAAGCTGTGAGCAAACCAGTACTTGGCTTATTTTTTGATGAAAATTCTGTGCTGTCTTTCAGCAGCTCCTAGTTTCAAGGAGTTCCATGGGTTTATAAAGTTGCTCTGAGTATTTTTAGGCAGGGGAAAGAAGATGGGTTTGGCATCTGTTTGTAGGTAGTTGAGGGACAGATTGTCATTTCAGAGCTCCAAGGCAGGTGCTTGGGGTAAACAGTTCCGCCAGCCCTGAGTTAGGGCTGGGCTGTGATGGCTTGGGAGATCCTGTGGGGGGAATTCCTGTGATCCAAAGATCTAAGTAACTTTTTGGGTTTCATCTGAGCTCTTCTGCATACTTGTACATGAAAGAAGCTGACTCCAAGTTTGGCGTTGTCTTCCCAGTCAGCTGAAATAAAGCAGACACTGGTAAATGGTGATTACATGGTAGCCACAGCTAAATCCACAAGGCTTGCCAGTAACATACAGGATGGGGAAGAATTTTGCTCAGGAATAAAATTTTACTATATCATAGAAAATGTGGGCACTAAAATCAGCAGTTCCTGTGAGCTGACAATCACTGATCATCAGTCAGGGAAATGAAGAAATTGCAGAAAGGTAAACTGGGCTTATTCCTAGTTAACCCTCTGATAATTCAATTGCCTACCTATTTGATTTCTAGCAGGAAAAGAAAACAATGCAGGGGCATTTTATTACTAGAGCTAGATTCCATGGCCATCTAGGTAACACCACAACTGTCTTTGAGAGCTGAAGTTAACAAACTCAAGTGCCAACACCTGTGTACCAACCATTATATCACAGGAGCCATCATAACTGAATGAATGAGTGTTATTTCAGCCTTGCTGGCATGGTAAATGTGCTGATAGTAACGGGGTTTCTAGTGTAAAGCCTAAGAAGGCAAGAAGAACACCAGGCCCATAAGAGTTGTAACTGCTTTGCTGTGAAGTCAGATCAGGAGATCTAAAATATTTCCCTTAAAACTTGCCTATGTAGTGGTTCAATTAATATTTTTTTTCATTCACAAACACTAAGATGCTAAAGACTTCTGAAAGGGAAGAAGAAACTGAAACACTAATTAGTCAAATATTCTGAGAAAGGTTTTGAACTAGATTAGAGTTAGTGCTATTTGGAAAATATTTTCTAGTTTCTCCTTTGCTGGTCCTGAAACTAACATTTATAGATTTAGATTTGTCAGTCCAAAATTCTTGAACCCTTTTTGGTGACGACCTGTCCTTTCTATATAAATGATTTCTACTGTATATGTGTTTGTACCTGTTACTCACTCTCCTGTCCTTTCTTCATGAATTCCAAAGCATTAATGTAGCCATGAGAGTTCCCTATGTGTATCAGGTTTGCAGTCTTCAATTGCCAAAAGAATACCAGTCCTTGTCATGCTCCTTGCATGCGTGCAAGGAGTGTGTGAGCAAACATGATACTTTTACATTGGCAGTTGTCTTTCGAACAAATATAAAAATAGCTTTCACCCTCAAGGGCAGATATTGCAGGATCCCAAGGTCCTGAAGTGCCATGCAATATTATACAGACTCAAATTCACTGGAAACACATTTATAGTGAAGAGTAATGGCAAAGATGCAAAGTGATCATGGTATAGAGCCTGCTGTGGCAGATGTTACTGAATTCTGTGATAATGTGTTCCACCTCCCCTTTCCAGACTGGGCATCTCTGCCTTTGGGTTTATGTCCTATAATGCTTAGTTCATCCATATTTGAGTCACACTCCAGACAAATATCAAGCAATCATATAATATTGTCTCCAGCAAGCTCATTTCAGTTATTAATTTGGGGAATTTTCTTCGTTGTCTTTGTTTGCTGAAAGATAGAATAAAACATAAGTAAGACTTATTCTCATAAACTTCCAGGAAACATTCAGGGAAGAAAGAAAAACAGCAGAGCTGTCTTTGCTGTTGCACAGACTTCAGCCATGGACCTGCGTGAACAACTGGAGAATACTGAGAGGAACTGGAATAAAGAAAAGATGGAATTGCTGGAGAGATTTGACAATGAGAGGAAAGAATGGGAATGTCAGTGGAAGGTCATGCAGAAGAAAATAGAAGAGGTACTTTTAAGCAAAAATCTGAGCACTGCCATTTTCATTTGGGGTGAAGTGACATGGAGTCACTTTGATTTTTTTTCTGTATTTTATCCTATTTCTTATATGTCACTGGAAGTTTCTAATAGCTGGTAGGATGAAAATCCTGGGATTAAACAACGTTTGCAAATGCTCATTTAATAGTCATGAATACAAGGCAGGAGGTGAAATGTGGCTTCTTTGTGAGCTGTGAGATTATTGGCTGTACATACTGCTGACAATTCAATTGGCCATGAGGCCTATATTACACAGGCTTTTTTCAAGTTAATACTGAACAATATGGGGTTTAGGAAAATGCATATTAGTAACAAAAAATTTAGGTATCAAAATTATCCAGCAAAAAGGTTTTAGATGGCACAAGCCTGCTGGGGTAAATGGTAACGTTAAAAATTATATATATATATATATATATATATATATATATATATATATATATATATAAAAATATGAAATACTGCATAAATTATTCTGGCTAGAACCTGTTCTTTTTATAGATGAGAGAAAACAGGTACAGTAAATAGCATGAAAGTTCTGAAACCAGTGGTGTTTGCACATGCTAGCAAACAGTCCCTGTTATTTGCAATGCATCTCCTTCCAGAAATAGTCACAGCAATTATTTGTTATTCTTTTATCCCCAAATTGTCCCTGCAGCCAAACCCTCTGACACACTCTAATGCATTAACTGAGTCTGCTTGGCAGCCTACAGAAGCAAGATTTTTCATTAGTGAGCTTTCCACGTTTTTCATCTAATATACACATGGAGTACTTTTGCTTGCTCTCTGCCAGCACTATCCTGTGGCTGAGCAACACAGGAATGCATGGCAGAGAGTGCTGACAAGAAACTGAGAAGGAAAATGGTCAGAGCCAAAGGAATTGCAGCCATACACTGCCCATTAAAACCAGCCTGCTGCAGAACTCCATAATGTCAGCTCTCTGATATTTTACCCACAATTCTTGCAGACTTTGGTATGATGGTCTTCACCACATTTTGTCTTTTGTCTTAGAACTTTTCTGTGCAGTCCTCCCTAATTTCACTGCCAAGCTGAGAATGCTTCAAAAGTTAGTAATGTGATCTGTATATGTAGTTGAGTTTCATTTTCTTAGTTTATAAGAGCTGATTTGGAATGACAGTAATGAAAAGGTATTCTAGCTATTAGTAGACCTGACAATATCAGCAAGGACTGTATTCATCGTATTCTTTATTAGCACAGAGATTAGGAAAGCATGACAGAGATGGAAAAAGCGATAAAAAATGGAATGGGGCTGAGGGGAAGAGGATGAAGCAATTTGCTGGCTACTGCAGGGCCAAACAAAACTACAGATTATACCCCAAGGTTATTGGAATCCTAAGGTCCCCTCTTAAGCTGTGACTATAGCTGCTGCTGATTTCAGATGCCTGACATTTCTTCTCCACAAGCCACATGGCTGGATAAAAGGAGAGATAGATACCTTTTAAATGCCATTAGGCATTTAAAATCCAGAAGGATTTCCTCAATAAAACTTGTGCTCACTTACCAGCTTGTATTTTAATTTGGCAGTTTTCTCTAGCCCACCAAATCTAACTTAATTCCTCCAAGAAAGCTTGTGGGGTTTAAGAGATTGTATTATGGAGTAGTATCCTTCCTTCTTACTGCTATGCTGAATCCATATGAGGCTCTTATTTCTTGGAAATGGCAAAGTTCAGCCCTCAGTTTCCATGAACAGCTGGGCTTTGGGAGTGAAATCTGGAAACCCAGGATGAGGTCAAGTGTTAAGTCTCTGAACGTGAGAATACTTCTAATCCACAGCACTACCCATGAAATGGCCACATGTTCTACATGTTGTTATTCTTTTCCACTGTCCTTCCAAAAGCTGTTGTGATGGCCTTGTGCACTGTGAGAGGGCAGGCAGATGGCTGTTCAGAGGTGCCTGTGTGCTTTCTTCATGAGAGCAAGTTAAGAAAGAATGTTTATAAAGAGCTGTGGGATTCTTGGCACTGGAAATTATACTGTAAGCAGAAGAGATTTTTATGATGTTGCCATTTTTTTCTAATTTATAATTTACCACAATTCCTAGTTTGAATGTACTGTGTGAACAGAATTAACACCTTTTCATTTACTAATGCAGCCACTGGATCTCAGCAGATAGCATGAAAGAAGAGGGTAACAGCACGTTGCCAAGTAATACCTTCTGCAGTACTGATTTATCACTCCAGTCACAGGGAAGAATTACACTTGTCTGAAAACTGAAAGAGTCTGCTCTAGTGCAGATGGCACTGTATTTGATGAGAATTCACTTCCTCTCCTTCAAATAATATGCTTTAATAGGTTGTAACATAGCCAGAACACTCTCTCTGCCACATTCCCCCACATTCCCTATCCATCAGATCACAGTTGTGTCCACCACATAGTGTGGTGGTATTACTTGGAAAACAACCATGCAGCTTTCAGCTCAAGGCAGAGCCAGTTATCTCATGAGATCTCTTCCAGTCCCAGCCGTGGGTGGAAGCCATATATTAAAATTATGGCAGAGTTTGAGAATGGTAACAACCTTATCCTGTGGCAATCATCGTGTTTGAATTATCACACTAGGTGACTCAGCACTTTCCTACTAACACATGTAGAATCTTTCTAATCAGTGCTGCTGAGTGAAGCATCATTCAAAGGAGAAGATAAATATGGGGGCTTTGCCTTAAAGTTCATTACAATACCATGATTTAATAGAAGGTTCTATTGTCTTTTCAGCTTTACCAGGAGGTAAAACTTAGAAGGGAGAGCAATATGACCATCCATGATAGCAAGGCCATTCAGAGCAAGATGCTGCAGCTGTCCATGCATTCCCCTACTTTGCAACAGAGTGACACAGTGGAGCTGAACCATCAACACAGTGTGGCAAATGACAGAATAGAGAAAGGGAGTCTGCTTGGTATAACAGGACACGAATGGAAGGAACCCAGAGACAAGAGCAGAAAAAACACTCTGTTAATGGACAATCTGGCCTTTGAGAGCCATGAGGAACCTGAAGACAGCCTCACCATTAAAACTTCTGAGCAAAATACTAAGAATTATTTTGGTGATCTCAATGTAGTAAGTAAAGTATGAGCATGTTTCAGTTACAAGGGGGAGGAAAACACTGAGGCCTGCCAGGTTAAGCTAAAGAACTGATCTGCCTGATTTTAGTTCTCCACAGTCACTGTCTCTGCTTGCTCCTAGGTTTACTATTAGTGAGTGTCTTCTCACTGTTTAAATGTGTAAACAGCATGCTCTTTACCTCTGTTCATAAGGTTGGGGGCATTTTTGTATCTTTTCTCATACTTCCCTCTGCTGTGAATCTTAAATGCAAATGACCACAAGTTTCACATTAATTCTGAAGATACCATTTTAAATGTATATATTAAAGTACTATTTTTATATTTATAAAGGCTCTTAAGGAACTTGCCAGAGTCAGTGAAGAATTATGCAGCTATCAAGAGGAAATTCGAAAGAAGTCCGATCACAGAAGGTAAAAACATGTTTGGACTTCTTATATTAGAGGAAGGAAATGAATAATGCTCCTTATGCTTTTCACTTTGAAGGCAGGTTTGCTGTTGGATTTATTAGTAGTTGGGCAGTTCCTACTCTCCTAGTGTTTCAGTTCTCAGCATAAAATATTCAAATGAAATATGCTGAAATATGATACAAAGGCACATTTTACTAGCAAAATGGATTTTATATACAGAACCTACAAATTTAGGTTAGTATTTATATGAGATGAAATTGTTTCTAATGGCTGTACAGAGAATTGGGAAAGTGAACAAATATTTCTATCTACTCTGGCCTCATTTCTATGTAGTTCTATACAAAACCGTATGGGTTTGTCAGGCTGGAAATTTCTTACCTAAAACCCAAATCTAGCCTTAAGCATGGGGGATGTGGCAGGAACTGATAATCCACGAGTAGAAAGAAAGCAAGAGAAGGGATAGAACTACCATACATTTGTATGAATGGAAAGATGGCAAGTCAGACCCTGAAAAGTATGGCAAGTGAACATTCCATCAGCTGTTAAAAATTCAGTGTTCGTTGTCTTCTCTAACAAGCTAAACACCAGACTGCCTCTTGAGTTGTGCAGAAGTTCTCAGGTAAAACTTCTCAGATGCTCCCAAAGATCAGAGGGATTCCTCACGCTCCATCATGCGATCAGTTAAAATTCTGTCACTAATTCATTATTTTTGCTGGATTACTGTTTGTATCTTCAGAGCAAATGGATTCATAGCTGATGCATAGCTTCTACAGGTGCTTTTTTATCAGATATCAAAAGACAGATCTCATGTGTAGGGTCATGAAACCTAAACAAGGGATATACTGTGTCCTACAGCTTTCTTCATTCAGTTCATAGTCAGGTAGACCCCTATGAGTCATTAGAACAAGATCCTACTGTACTTCCTGTAGCATAGATAAGAAAACATTCATCTAAAAAACTCAGAAGAAGAATTCTAGTGGCACAGGAAAGGAATACAAATTCCGTTTGTCAATCTTTCCTCAAATTTTTTGCATGTGTTTCGATTATGCTGGGTGTATCAGCTGCAGCAAAACTGCTCCCAAAACTTTTCAAGCAGCCAGTGTTAAAACACCTGCTCCTGGGGAGACTTAATCCACACTGAGGTCCTCTGGAATGTTCCTTATTGCTCATCCCTAAAACACCTCTTCTGTTATTTCCAGAATGAAGTCACTTCCTTTCCTGGGGGAATTTCAGGAAACCCAAAACACAGTTATTCTGCCTGAGATGAACCATGTGTCCAGCAATGAATTACAGACTTCAATTGCTTTTGAAACAGAGGAACAAAATAATAGGAAGAATCTGATGAACTCCACCAAGGCTTTGAAGGACCTTTCTTATGGTAGTCTTACTGGTGACGTAGGAACAGATTTCAGACCTTGGCAAAAGAAAGAAGCTCCCCCAGTTCCTCCACGGAGCACTTCTCGACACCTAACAAACTCACTTTCTGCAGTCATACAGCTTTCAGAAGCACCCATAAGAGATCCAGGCATCAAAAGCAATTGCAAGGCTCAGGATTGTTGGAATGGGGGAAAACTGAGGAATCCTTCACCTGTAAACAAAATTAAATCTGCAGTAGCCTGTGCAAATGAAGGGCAGGCTGTGAAAGTCCCTGTGATGGTAACTGCTGCAATACCTGTAACCAAAAATGAGTGCAATGTTCCAACAAGTTTCTGCCACAACACATGGGCATATGATATAGGCAAGCTTGGAAAAGACAATAAAAATGAGCCTTCCCCACTGTCAGCCCAAAAGAGTTGTTCAGATGGAAATATGGCCCAAAGCAACAAGATGCATCAGAAACAAAACAGCAAGTCTCACAGCAGCCGTTTTTACAGTAATGACTTATACGCCCCTGCTGCCTTGCACAATGATCTTTTGGAAGACACCAGGTATACTTTGGGAAAGACCCAAAGAAATGAAATGCTAGCAGCAAAGATTGATGAGTTTAATCGGACTGTATTTCACACAGATAAACATAACAATGCTCTGCAGGAAAATCAGGTGCCTCAAACAACATCAGAAGATCACAAACCCTGTGGTCCACTGTGTGACTCTGCTACTAGCAGGGCAGAAACTGTAAATACATCTTGTGTTTCGAATCCCAAGCTCTCTGCTGCAAAGGAACAAGAAACTAACCACCCCAGCAAAGCTGTCAGGACAGCAGGGCAACAAAAACACATGAATGGACTTCCAAATACTAGTGGTTATAGGCACATGCTTCATGAGCATGACTGGAGACCAAGTAATTTATCCGGTCGCCCGCGTTCAGCTGACTCAAGGTCCAACTATGGTGTTGTTGAAAAGCTTTTGAAAACCTATGAAAAATCAACAGCGACTTCTCTGTGTAATGCAAAGTGCTGCAAAGATAAGTGGACACAGGCAAATTCTGAATTCACCAATGGGGGTTGCGAGACACTGAGTCAGTATTTAGAAATGCTCCAGATTGAGCAAGAAAAGCAAGACTTTCCAAGGAATTCAGCCAGGCATATTGGGCAGCAACTCAAGCAAGGAAAAGAGAGACAGAAGTTACCAGAGGTAAGGTTCATAAGAATGACAAAAACAAAACAATTCCATTTCATAACAAGCCTCAGACTCCAAAATGGGGCAGACTAACTTTATATTGTAAATAATTATGTAAAAATAGATACTTTAGGCCAGGATCTGGATGAATCAGGAGCATTTCCTCTGCAGATTATAGAGTTGTGGGAGGGCAGGAGCATGTAAGAATGAGCAGTGAGGACATGTGCCAGATTCTTATCCCTGCTGGGGTTCTGTAAAGCTAGTTTTTACTGCAGTGCAGTTATGCTAAGATTGAACTAGTGAGAACTTCAACCAGGTTTTAACACCCTCTCTCCTTCCTTTAGCTGATGTGTTATGTCAGAAGTCTTCCCATAGGGCTTAAGCAGACTTGGCCATGCCCCAGACCCTAGAGGTCTTAGATAACATTCTTCAGTATCCAGGGTGCTGCTTGGTTCAGGATTTCCTTGGAACTGCCTATGACAAGTGGTATTGTGACTCCATAAAGATTCCAGTAATAAAGTAACCTTCTCTCACTCATGTCTCAGTTTCAGCTTCTCCTATATATTCAAGCATAGGCTCACAGAAACAGAAAAGCATGGCATGACTAGTTAATTTATATTTGGCTGAAGTTTATTTTCAGAAGTTTAGAAATACTGCCTTTGCCAATATTGTTTCTTAATGAAAAGACAAATAGATGGTTTGGAAAACACCCTGTAACTTGCAGATTTTGTAAAAGTCCACAAAGAGCACAAAGAGATATGCCTCTTGGAATCTCAAAAAAGATACAGCAGGTGTGTTTTGAGCTGAGAAACTTAAATGGGTTCAGGCTGTCAGCTGGTATGCCTTAAATTGTCTCAAATCCACAGACTTCAGTGGAGCTATATGGATTTAAGCAGCTGAGAATCTGACCATGCAGATTTCCTTCTGCATGTCTCTCTGACAGCCTTGCTGTGATGTAATGTCTTGCTTAACAGGCAGACCTTTGCTTCAGCACAGAAAGAAAAAAGCCATGAGGCTTCTAATTTCTTTTTCATCCAATAAAATTTTGGCAGGCAAACAAATTTTCATCAATTAATATGGAGGAAAGGAATAATGACTTTTTCCACAGGCTCACATTTTATATAGTCATTTTATATTGTCTGTAGAAACTAAGTGTAGAATACTCCCTGACCAGGAGTTACTATTTTAGGTCCAGCAGAATTAAAAATGATGTAAAGAACTACATGTGGCTTGAGGCACTGGGTTTATTTTCATTATTTCCTCATTACATCAATGTAGCTATGATCGAAATCTGTTGGGTTTCCTCTGCATCTATGGCTCTGCTGGTACACATGACATTGTATTAACACATAACCATTCTGAATTAGTTACCAAGTTAAACAGCTTCACACTGAACTAATGGAGAGTTTCCTGAAATAGGATCTATCAAAAAATACCTGAGAGGTATGTAGATCCTACTCCAGTAATATCAGATGGTATTCTGAGTTCTACACTTGGAATATTTTACAGCATTCATTGCGAAAAAACTTCCAGAAACTAAAAGATAAGAGGAAATGTCAATTTTGTCTTGCACTATCATTTTATACGTTTCTTTGTGTCTGACGCTTGTCTTCATACATTTTGAACCACAAGTGATGTGAGAACCCCTGCACATAGAAATAGCAGTTCTTTTGCATTCTGTGCATTGCTGCGCTCCTTTTAATAGCTTCCAACCACCTGTTCTGAGGTCACCGCAAATGTCTTCCTGCATTCCCGCCGCATTCCGCAAACGCCGTAACTTGTTAAAGCGAGGCCTTGCCTTTGTGTTCCAGATATGTGTGCCAGCTAAATGTCCAAGTGAGAAGGGCTTCTCCCGTCCCGCTCGGCCAGCAAATCGACGCCTCCCTTCCAGATGGGCGTCCAGATCCCCATCAGCACCGCCCGCTGTGAGAAGAACAGTGTACAACTCTGTCTCCTTTCGCTCAGAGACCTCAGTAGTCTGAACCCAGAGCTGGGCTGGATGGTGTTGTGAAAGCTCTAGGCCTCACTCTAACTGTGTTTGGTATGTGTCGTAGCAACCACACTGTTGTGTTTTGTCCAAGAGTGACCCCCACCACATGCTGGACAAAGCCTTTCGAATCTTAGGTCATCATCGCCATGGTCTTCAGTGTTTTTATTGAGATGAAATAGCGATTATCCCCGGCTTTCTCTGGGTCTTTTTTCTTTCTTTTTTTTTTTAATAGTTCACAAGGAATTTCTTTTGAACGACATCTTTCTTAATTTGCCAATCAATTTTGAGTTGAAACAATGTATAGTGCTGTATATTCTGACTCTTCTGCAAACAGCAGAACGTAAAGCTGTATGCATGACCATGTGTTTGTAGGTGCATGTGTTGGACTAGGAAGTATACAGGCCTGTATTTAGAAGAGACAAACTGTGCTAGTGTTGACATTGAAATTACAACCTATATGCCTACATATATATATACTTCGTGTTTATTTTGGAAAGTTTGAAATATACAGTCCTGATGACATTTATATTTTGTATATCTTTTACATAGGTTCACAGGTGTAGTATTTAATGTAAAAAACCTAAATATGCATTTTTTGTGACTGATCGCAGTGATAATGCCTTGCACAATATGTATCTGAAGCAGACTAGCTTGACTGATTTGTCAGTCATGCTTCATGGCATCCTTGTTCAGTTTCCTAACCCTAATGCTAGGTCAAAATTCCCAAACATATTTTTTCTGAATTAAAATATTATATGATTTGTAATACATTAGCCTTTTTCGGCACCAGAGACATTTCTGAAATGTTCCAAACCCTTTACAAAGCTTAAATGTGCCATTATATATATAGCATACTGTAAACACTTTGGTAGATTCAGCTACTGTAACATACAATTTATGAAGGGAAGAAAAGAGTTGTAAATGCTCAATTCTGTAAAACTTATTTTTCCTTCTAGCATTATACTTTGAGGTTTGGCAAAGTCAGATAACAATGGACTTGTTTACTTTCACTCAAGGCAGGAGAACAAGCACCGTTGTTCCCAGTGCTGCAGCCACACTTCTTTTTTACTCTTCTCCTGACTAGAGTGCCTGAGCCACTTGCTAATTCCCTGCTCCTGGACTGACTCGTGGCAGTCAGTTATGAAGTTTACTTGCACTCTGGCAACAAGCTGCATCTAGGAGGGAAATATTGCATCGAGGTATGATCACAATGGTGCCCAAAGTGCTGACACACGGCATTGCATCTCTTGACTTGGTATTGTTTGCCATCTGAATGACATGCACAGAGCCTGGCTTGTTCCTGCTCACAGCGTGAAACAACTGTGGATGCTGCCCAGGCTCTGAACTTTCAGAAAGACAGTGTCCTTCATCCTGGAAATTTTGCACCTTTTGTTAGGTTGTTGCTGCATACAAAATGCAGTAATGATGATAAATGTTACCTTTAAACAGCATGTCTAGGTCAAAAGGAGTAAAGAGGCACTTCTTCAACATCAGCCTGATCTTGTCTGGCAACTTTTCTTCTTCTGGAGAAACATAGTGTGTTCAAAGGAATTTCAAAAATCATCCCAGGATCCGTTAATGTGCACATCTTCTTATGTGAATGTAAAAAGGATTTCAGAGAGAGTATAGGCTTTTGTCCTAGTGAATTGTATATGTGGCAAAATAGGGAAAACTTGATGTGTTTAATTTGGTAGTGATCTGTTGTTCTACTCCAGTCATGCTGAGAATTCACACCTTCTTCCTTCCTTTAAGGACCTTATTCTTCTTTCCTCTGCACAACTTTGATTTTGAAGAGAGAGAAAACAGGAGGCCATGTGTTCTGAGCAACAGCCTGTATGGTAGTATTGGTAACAGTTCAGGCTTGCCAATATTGGACTGAGCAGGCATTAGAGCCATAAATTCCAGTTTATCATGCCATTGTGGCTCTCTGCTTGGCAAAAAAACAAAACAAAAACAAAAAACAAACAAACAAAAAAACCCCACCTACTCAGAATAATTTGCTCTACCTAGACTTCTGGTCCTTTCTAGGTCTATCCCACAATAGATGAAGACTTCAAGCAAATCAATAACTCATCAAAATTTACTCAGAGATTATTGCAAAGTTATTGCTGAAAAAGATACAAGGACAGAAAATCTTGAAGAAAATTCATGCAGTTTGGATAGAGACAAAAATCCGTGTGCTCAAGTGAAAAATCAAGAGTGACTCTTTGCCCTAATTTAGAGATTGCACTCCATTAGCTTCCTCAGAACTAGAAAAATTAGACATGACTCATGGTAAACTCGGAACATGGCTTAATATTCTAACTATGGAAATTAGCAAACCAAAATACCTTGCAAATTGACCTTTTAAATGCCTAAGTAGCTGACCAGGTTTGAATGCCTAATGCTGAGGAAAGGGTAATATGAGAGAATTGTAAAAAAATGTGGTTCTTAACTTCAGTCACTGTTGACTGCAAAAACACTTTTTTTAAATTACCTTTGTGGTGAAGTTAAGCAGTTTTGTTCTGAAAATTTGTGATGTACTTTTGTTTGAAGTATGTAACTACAAAAGCATTTCCCTTGATTAGTCAGTGAAGGTGTTTCTTTAGTTCCCTTCAGTTTTTTTTGTTGCCTTTGACATAGACCACATTGTTGAATCACAGAGAAAGGATCGAATACCAACAACATTCCCTGATGTATGTAAGTTAAATGAACAGAAGGTTTTTGGAATAAACTAATAGGTCAAGGATGAGTCCATTTTGTCAAGATTTTCTGTGTCCGTCTAATTTCAGACATTGGTTCTGATGCCTAAAGGTATCAAAACTGGTGTTTTTTGTCTGCAGACCAAAGCCTTAGAAAATTGCCCCTGTCACTGTTTAAATATTCTCTTCAATTGCACTTGTAGCAGGGCCAGTGGACTGTGGTGATTTTTCTAGTTCCTATAACTGTGGTTATTGAACCATAGTAAAGGCTTTATTCACTTATTTGCTGTAGGGGGAAAAGCTCCATTGAGCTTTCAGGTTCCCCTGTGTTGTTTCTGACAGGGAAACCTACACATATACACATGCTTATGCAAGAAGCACAAATGATCTAAGCATAACTTGACCTTCCTATTAATCCTAGGGTCACCTATGGAAGTGATGAGTTTTGTAAGCCTGTTTCTAAAACGGGTTTTAATAATTTTACTCCTCCATACTCTGACTGAAGTCTTAATGCAGATATGTGTTCTTCTTACTTGCAACTCTGAATTAGTCTCTCTTTGTTGCATGTTTATGGGTCTTAGTAACTCCCTGAGACACGGAGTCAGTTGCCCATTGAAATGGAGATGTCACTAGGAATCAGATCTGTACTTAGTTGACAGAAAGCATCATTCTCCCTCATGCTGGGACATGGAGCCATAGTTTTCCCAGACTCTTTTATGGAGGAGTGTGGCAGGGTAGAAGCATACAGAGAAGAATCACTTAGATCTTACTTGCATATGTAACAGAGTTTCTGGAGGCTAGAAAATGGGGTCTGACTCAGACCCTCTGCTGGAGGCAGAAGGAGTAGAGGAAAAAATTCCCTTTGAAACCTCAAACTCAGAGTACACTTCCATTAGCTGTTTTGTCTTTACAATGTAAGTGACAGACTTATGTATTTTTAAAATGTTGCTGAAGGAAGGAGCTTTGTTTTCCAGCAACAACATAATTGTCCTTCACTATTACACACACTGTAAGGGAGTTGGCTGTTATATGTAGGAAAGCATTGGCGCCCAGTGTAATAGAATTTTCCAGAGCATTCAGAACACCAATTTATTTCTCCAGTTGTCTATTTAAAAAATTGGGTTTTAAATAGGGATTTTGTGTCCAAATGTCTTCAACAGCATTTTAGCACAAAGATCTACAGCAATCCAGAAGGCAGGCCCAAGAACTTACACAATTCTCACAGTGCTGCTATGCAAAGAATTTGTTTGGCTTTGAGATCTGTAATATACAACTCCAGCCATTATACAGCTGATATGCTCAGTAATGGTATCCTCATTTGTAATAGTGTCTTTAGTTGTGTATGTGCTCTTTAAACTGGGAGGTGCTCTAAATGCACTAAATCAAAGCCCCTTGTTGCCTCTGGCCTTCCCACCCCTCTTTCATTTGCAGTGTGTGCTTTTATGTGGTTTATTGCTGTTGGTCTGTATGTATATGCCATACCATAGGCCTTTCTATCTGTACTGCAGCCAAAATATTTTTGGACAGGCTGTTTTAAAAACTGCTGATATTACTATTGATATTACTATTGCCATTCACAAATATATTAGATCTTGATCTATTGTTTTGAATCACTGAAAATGCACTTTCTTCATCCACTGTTAATGGCATACAGTATACAGAACTTGTGCTCTTGCTTTTGCACTTTGGTTCTACCCCTCTCCCTAGGACTTGTTCTCTAGGCAAAGTTCTTGTATCAGTAGAGATGTGTTTCTGATGTGTCCAGTTGATGCAGTTGCTTTGTGGCTATGGCAGCTCATACCTAAGGGTGCCTTGCTAACTATGTTGCTCTAAAAAGAATTGTATCCAGAATTTCCGTGGGTTAAGAGAGACTGAACTGTCAACATGATCAAAGTGCATGTGTTGTTAATGCCTTTTCTCTAGTACCTGCTGTCAGCAATGTTTCTGTTAAAGAGTCTGGAATTTGTTTACTCCTAGTGGTGCATGCTTGTGTGTGTGTATGGCCAAGATTCACTGAGAAATGACACTGCAGGGGAGTCCATATATGTTATATTTTAACATCAGATTATCTAATGTGTGAGCCCAAAACATACTGGTCTATCACATGAGATAATTTTTCCCTTTACTACGGAGTGGATGTAATCCCAAAATGAACAGTGGGAAGACAGCAGGCCCTCCACAGGGGTCTAAGGTATGTAACACAAGTAAGCAAGCTATTCTGCCTGATTTTACTGGGTGAGTTAAATTCCTTGACTACTCAACTCATTAAAGCTGTAGATTTTTAATGTTAGATCTCAGTGGATGCATAGACTTCTACTAAGCTGCTAATGTGTCACAGGGATTGTAATGCCGAGGAGTCTGATTTTGATTGCCCCTCCACATGGAGGGAGGCCACTCCCTGTGGCAGATGTGCCTGCATAGTCTTTTGCCAGTGCCACTCAAATTTCCCTAAATGAGTTTACTGCAGCTAGAATAATTTCTAAATCATATTCACAGTAGGAAAGGACTGTCATTAAAGAAAACTGTACTCATATGTGAGCTCTGTAAACGTGACACTGCCAGCTGGCATGATGACACAGAAAATCATACTGAATTTTATCTCTGTGTCGTGAGATACCTGCAGCAGGTCAGCTCTTCTGGTACCCTATGTGATGTAGAGATGGTAAGATGTTGGAAGAACACCACAGCCAGATAGGTGTGTACATATGCCATGCTTGTTTTTTTTGCAAGATCTTTCTAGTTTCCACAAAGATATTCTGATTGTATGGGGAGTTTGGGAATTTTTTTTTTTTTTTCAAATTTAGCTGAAGACACTTGACCTACCCATGCTGTTGCTGGTAAGAAGTCTCATAGGAGTTCTTCTGAAGCCAAAATATCTACTCAGAGAGGTAGTCAAGGAGGTAAGATGATGAGATGTAACAGTTCACAAACTGGTGCATACACTCTTACATCTTTGTGTACACACACACACACACACACACACACACACACATATGCACATCTTAGGAACTTTGCTTCCAGGAAGTTCCAAAGTTCCACAGTGTCCAGTGCAGCTGTTTTTTGCTGTAAGACACTACTTACTGCATATATGAGCACCACAGTCAGACACATAGTACATATATAGAAAAAAAAATGTGTCTAATATTGTATGTAAACAGTCTCCTCCCAAAGAATGGTACTGAAATTTTACATAAAAATGGCGTGTGACTTAATGGGATCCAGCAGTTTCTGAAAGCCCAATTTCATGTAAGTAAATGCAGTCAAATCTTTTAATGAAAGAAATGTGCTTATGCATGTCATCTTTTCCTTCAAAATACTATAAGCCTACCTTACAGCTCTGGTCATGATTTTACCTCTTGTACTGCAGGGGGAAAAAAGAAAGAAAAGAAGTGAAAATAGAGATAGTAAGAAAAATCCTCAAGCTTAGACACTGAAAAATGTCTGTATTAGTCTCCCTGTACATGGATGAGACTTTGACAGTTTAAGAGTATTTTCCATGCAAAGATCCTCCATTTCTCCTCTCCGAAGTTTTATGCCTTCCTCCCTCTCCTTCCATCAGAAGGAGACCATTCAACCACCTAAGGAGAAGAGAAATAAACCTAGTAAAAATAGCTCTATGGAGGTTTCTTTTTACTTTCCAGCTTCTCTTCCACAGCTCACCAGACCTGCAAAACCCGTGATGTTTCTACAGACCAGATGAGAGAAAACAGAGAAAGATGTCTTTTGTTATCTTTCTGCAACAGGCACTGCATAAACCAGTTTGGGGCTGAATAGTTTCATGGGTCTTTTTTTCTGCTGTAGTGTGGAAAAAGATTTTTCCTTTTCTGTGCAGGAGTCTGTATTCCTTTCAACCATCTTTTGGATGGATTTCTGCAATTTTAATTAGTTTTACAGCAAAATTTCACAGCAGTTGGGACAGAAAGTTAAGAATTCCTCATTTACTATTGGAAGTTGGCCAAAAGTTGAACTGGTTGTACAAAGGGCCAAGACAAATGTAAAACTGTTTAAAAATCTCTTGCCAAAGTGATCTGCAGTCAGCCCACCAAGGTTTTTAGAAGTGAATTCTCTCTTTAAGCTTGGCTCCAACTTCTTTCTCCTGTAGTGAGTGAAAAGTGGATGATGAAAGTAATTTGCAATATTCAGAAATTAAGATAACAGTGGTCTGGTTATTTAAGTAGCATTATGCTGCTTGCAGAGCCTCCTATGAGTTATGTGTTAGATATTCTGTTTTTCCTAGAATGCCATTTAGTGCCAGCCCACATGTATTTCGGCCTAGACTGCTGTCTCATAGGTTGTATACATTTAGATCTGTCTGGGAGAATCAGCCTCATGTAATGCTGGAGCCATCACCTCTGTCATCATTTGAGAAATATTTGAGAAAGTCAAAGCTCACTAATTCTGAGTGCCTGCTTTCCTTTTTTGTCTCTATACACACAGATATGTACACATCACGTGGATATATACACTGATCAATTTTTTTTTTGCTTCCTTCTTATTTTTGCACTGTATGGAAGCAAGGGTGGGGTCTTCACATAGTTAGAGTCAGTCTTAGCTAAAATGGAATAAGCAAGAGTGTTATGCTTGACTTGGGATCCCAACCAAAATCCCAATGAAAGGAAGTGTTGAGACAATTTAGGGTAGGAAGCTGAACCAAGTAATTTATCATTTCTTTCAGCTAAAGCAGTCCTAATCCTTTCTCATGATATTTTGTTCAAACATTATAGATTTGCATCTGTCTTTACAGGACCAGTGTGAATATATATACATTTCTTCCCCTACCTACATTGTCCTGTGGTTTGAAGAAAGACAGGCTGTAGATAAAGTGATGCCTTAAATTTTAGCTTTCCTATTTTCCAGATTCTGTACTGCATTAATATATAACTCTGAACTTCATATAAAGTGTTAACAAGTTCCCTTCACATTTAGTTAAGCAAAACAATCCTTTTCCAACCCTAGAACCAAGAAGATGCCATTACAGCTTCAGGCCCAAAAAGTATAAACAACAGCAAATTGAGGAGAGCAAACTGGGAGGATGGGACTTCATAACCTGAAGCTGTAATTGATCAATTAACCCCAATATGTAAATGGACCAAAACTTATTAAAGTCTGAAAATGTGTGATTCATCCATCTTGGGTGTAGCCTCAGCCAGGCTCTTGTACTGCTCAAGGTGTATCCTTCAAAGGCCTTTTAATAAATACCTACTTTATTCCTTTAACTCTGTCTAGCCTCTGTTCTAGGTAGCCTCTCAAGGCATCAAAAGGACTTTGATTAACAGTGAAGATTTCCCCACTTCAGGAAGACTGGGCTCAATTCATTCACTTGGCACACAGGGGTCAAATGTAAACTGTGTCTGACAGGAATGTATCAAAATCGGAGAGGAACTGAGTCTTCAAATTCTGGTTTTGGGTTTAGTTCAATTGCTACTTGAACCTCCCTAAAATCCAAAATCAAATATCAGATTAATCTGCCAGTCCTGATGCCTCCCAGAGAGTTTGACGTTGAAATGACTGAAGAGACAAACTTCAAATTTTACATGCCTTTATAGGTATTAGCAGTGTACAGAGACTGTAGTGAATCTCACAGCACTTCATGTGGGCTCAAAATTTCTTGCTAGTATTTCACATTAGTGATCACTAGCCTGTAAGACCAACTGTGTAAAAGCCATGTATCCACAGGGGAAACTACAACAGAAAACATCAAGAACCCTACCAAAACCAAAACAAACAAACAAACAAACCTTGCAGAAAAAAAGCTGCATGTGGGACATCTCTACTAAAACAAGGAAGCAGATTCCACCAGCTTTGCTGCACAGGCTTCAACTGATGATTTATTGTGATAGATGATGTAAAAGAGGAGTGGTCTCTTCCTCCTGTACAGAGGAGCATTAGATGAACTTCTCTGTGAACTTCATAGCTGGATTCCCAGGTTTGCACTAACTTTCCTGAATGAGCAACAAGTGTCAGAGCTGAACTGGAATCAGCTTTCGTGCCATAAGTGGGTACTGATGTCATTAGCTATCATCTTTGCTCCAGGACTGCTTGGTGCTGCTACTAACCAAGAAAGGCAGGAGAAAGGGTCTTCTTGATTCCCACAGCAAGTTTAGGGTTGTTTGAGGTCGAAACTCACGATGTTACTTGTCTCCTAAGTACCATAAAGAGCCCAACAGCTAACTTCTCTTTCTGGAACAGTGTACACACCCACTCACACTGACTAAAACTGTTTTTCATGACAGTGATATTACCCACCACTGACTTTCATTATTACAACAGAGGCCAGCTGCCACAGGTCCGGAGTAAGGAAATGCCACTCTTGGTTTTCTTATTTCTTTGGCAGAAACACAGACAATTTGGTTTTCATTACACACACAGCTTTTATTTTTAAATTGGATCTAGAGGAGGGGGTATTCACCATCTCCATCACTTCAGACAGGCTTTGATCTGCAAAATTCTTTAATGGTATCACACAAGAAGTACTTCTGATCACTACACTTTGTTTGGAAGCAGAATAAAAGATTGTGATCCAGCTAAGTAATAAATTTGGAGGTTGGGAAGACCACTCTTTGCAATCAGCTTACAGTGCGAGAGCATGCTAAATATGAGATGTTAGAGCACAGCACTCTTTTAGTGCTTTCTGCAGTCCTGTGGAGCAAGCATTAACAATCCCAGTTTTGAGGTGCAGGAAAATGAAGCAGAAAAAGAAATAGCAGGGAACTCTTGACTTTCTTGGGATAAGTGGGAGGAAGGAATTGAAGCAGAAGATTGGAGCAGACACAGCTGTAGCAATGTAAGATGAACTGTGCCTTTGAAGAGGGCATAGGTGAAACCTACATCCACCAGGCCAAATATTGACTGATGTCAACCCACCTAATGCTGAGGAGTGGAAAACCCAGCTGATTTTGCATTGAATTGAGTGAGGGACTTCTGTGGTTCATTCCAAAAGCTCATCCTGGGAAGGTGATTGCCTTCTGCAGTGGCAAAGGAGGCAACTGATGAGAGGTGACATCTGCTACTGAGCCAGAACAACTGTGCTTGTGATGGCTCACTGGAGCTCACAACATTGCTCCAGTCCAAAGATATTACTCTGCCACTGATAAACCTTTGTTGTGGTGCAGAAGACTTTCTGTCACCACTGCCCAGCAAAAATGGTCAAATCTGATAATGCACCAGCCTGGCTTGAAATATAACGTGCTCCTGGGTGCACTCTGCAACAGGTTGGTTTGTTACAGTCAAAGGCAGAACAGCCAGATCAGAAACCAGTCCCCACTGAGCTGTACAGGCTACCCAAGGCCCAGTGGCAGGTCTTTGGCTCAGGTGCTGAGATGAGACCTGCTGCCTGAGCTTTGCATCCTGCTTCTCCATGTGGGATCTCAGACTCTAAGACCTCTCTCCTCTCCCCAATACAAAATATCAGAACTACATTGTATTTACAGTAGATCTCATTGAAGACTGAGGAGGTACCTTCTGTTCTGCCTAGGCTCAGTTCACAGGGAGTAATTTACTGGTTGGGTACAGTCTGTATTTGCTTTCATAGATTAGCAACGAAAGAATTTTTTTGAGATTTCATCATTATCCCAAGTAATTTGATAACTCTGTCAAGCTTATTTTGCAATTCAAACTGTGTAGCAATTGGGCAAATAATTCTATAAATCTTTATTTAAAGACTTAAGAGTCTTTTTTCAAAATGGATATGTGCTCTCCTGAGGCACCTCTTTGTATGTATATATCTGGTCTAATGACTACAAGTTACAATAAGTTTTCTGGCTTAATCCAGAGAACAGAAACAGTATCAAGATGGATTATGGGCCTGTGACTTTGAGGACCTTTTGTCATTTTTTTATCTACCAGGACATGCCTTAGCTGATCTTGCTCAAACCACTGGGTGAGATTCTCAATTAAAGACCTAGGGCTTGCCTATTTCTGCTAGAGTGAGTAAGGCACTTGCATGGTTCTATGGGCCTCAGTTTGTGTTCCTCTTGTGCAAAATAATGGTTATAATAATGCTTTCTTTGGCTGACTGTTCTTTTTAGGTTATGTTAGTCACTCTGCAGACAGAGAGACAACAGGAACTTCTTTTTGGCCCAGAAGGAATAGTAACAAATCCAAAATCCGCTGAGATCATTAGAAGTCCTTTCTATCTTGGATCATGCCCTGTGTTAAAAGATCAATCATTTCCTATCACTAAATTTGTGAGAGATGAGCCATGAAAGAGGGACCTTAACAGATGAAAAGAGAATTCTTCTCTTTGGTTAACAAATATCACCCAGCTACACTTTGGCAAGATTTCCTGAGTGTTACTTGTAGTTCTGGGAAAAAGGAGAGTGTCCCAAAGGTCAGCTGTGACAGGGCATGAAAAGAACTGCACTTGCATTGTCATGAAAAGAACTTATTATCAAGCTAGTGGATAGTTATTAAAACGTTGCTGAATTTACTGTGTAAGGCATATTGGATTCCAAGCTGGACTGGACTGTGACTGTCAGTGTGATTTAACAGATTCCGTGCATCAGGTTCCAAATCTGCAATACTTTATTCTCCTGCCTCTGATTAAGGTCTTGGATCCATACAACTCTTACATTTAATTGCACTGTTCTTGGTTAAGAACACATCTTTAATCAAGTGCTGGGCAGCCCCTGTTAGCAGAATCAGATGTTCTAATGAAAGAAAGGAATTGTAGGTGTTGCCAACAGAGCTCACACAGAGAATGCTAAAAAGGCAGGCAAGCAGAGGGCTGGAAAAGTTTCTGTCTCTTCTCTTTAATCACCCCTCCCCTTTCCTGCTGACATTTTCTGACTCAGTAGAAGCTGCCAAATCACAGATGGTTGTGGGGCCTGTGTGAATCAGAATAAAACAAGGAAGCTAGTATTTGGGAGAGATTGGAACAGTAACAAATAAGACTGACCTGATTATTCGAGCATGGTCGGACATAATGCCAAACTGCATCTTCTGATATTTGCTGTGTGATTTATACATCAGTATATACTGCAGGATATAGCCAAAAAGTGCTGCATCCCTTTTGTGTCTCCTCTGCTGTGAATCTAGTAAGTTTTTGTGCTCTGAACCTCCTGACTACTGAATTTTGCTATACTGGTTATATCAAACACGGTTAAGAGTGGGCAGCAATACCAAATTAGATAATGTTTGCTTCTATAGCCATAAGCATAGATATTTTGTTGCCAATATTTTTAATTGCTAGGCAACCAATATTCCATTTTGATAAAGTTGTGCTATTGCATGCTGGGACTTGTAGTTTCCGCACTGTAGCAGTGTATGAAAGTAAAAGAATTGCACATTGTTGACAACAGTTCTTTCTTAGATTCACTCTGAAAACACTTTTGCTACTCTGTCTGATGCTTTCTCAGTGAGGGCCCATGCTGGAGAAAAAGAATGGGTTCAGTCACTGAAGTTTAAGGACTAGAGGCAGAAGAGAAGACTGCTCAGGCAGGAGTCATCAAGCACAGCTTCTGCCCTCCTGACATTCTGGCATCTGACTAAACTCCTCCAGGAGCAGGGCTGCAGCTGCAGTGCAAGCCCGGCTAGACCTTGGAGCACTCAGCAGCTTCATGTACTTTGTGGGAGGGAGAGGAAAAAACCAAAGGAAAAGAACACAACCAAATAACAACAATAACCCCTAGAAGTAGGAACATGAGTTAATTCATTCTGGAGATAATGTTTCTCTGGTTCTCAGTCACAGGAGTGTATGTATGTATCTTTCATGTTTGTCTCTTTCATGTTTTTTTGAGGGGTGCAGTGACATTGTTCCCAGTTTGTAGCTGGAGAGCAGAGGCACAGAGAGACTGATGTTTTAATGGCATTGAACTATGTAATTCCAGAGAATTTGTGTGGGACTCTGGTCTCCAAACCAAGTTTCAGCATCTGCCCAGCTATTGTCTTTCATCCCTCCCTGGCCAAACTGGAATTATATGGTAGAGAAAAGAAATTGAACCTACACCTCTCACATCCCCCATTATAGCTACATTCCCACCAAGACTGGGATTTGAGCCCTATGTTATTTGTCCTGTTACAACTCTGGACACTCCTCTAAGCTGTAAATACACTTAACTTGCCTTTCTGCATTCAGGGGAGTCTGCTTTAATGGAAAAATAGGTTAGGTAGGCATATGGTGAAAATATACTTTTTTTAACCTGTTTTTCTTTCATTTGGGAAAAAAAAAAGCAGGTTAAAAACTTCCTTCATTGTCTTCCTGATTAACATCTGAGTCATTTTATATGCTTTTTGTCTTGTTTCTTTTTATTCAAAATTTTATTCCTAAATATTTTATATCCCAAACTTTTCAAGCATCCATTAAGGGGAATTTTGCTTTGCCTCTAGCTATGCTTCGGAATCGTCTCCAATACCATTCTGTTCTCTCAAAATTGGATTAAAAATGTGTTTTGAATAAGAAACTTTCCCTGAATTATGAAATGGCACAGAGCATATTTTATACAGTTCCCCATCACCTCCTTTTTGTATTCTAACATAAATCAGCTCTTTTCACCAGTGCTGCAGACTGGGCAGAGGGGTTTTTTGTGGTCCCCTATGCCAACACCGAGTTAATTCCTAACATGGGTTACAGATGCCCTGGGGCACATCCACACAACAAAGAGGAATTGGGGCACTCGATGACCTGAGAGATGGTAAGCTACTGAATGTCACTTTGCAGTTGTTTTTGAGTCGCTTCAACACAGCTTAGTCATGGAATTAGCACCTGGGTCTCAGTGAGCCCTGCAGGTTCACATAGTCCTTCTGAAATATCAATTTCAAGAAGCTCCAGACATTCACTTACAGGCAGTGAAATTACCATGTTTCTTTGTTACTTATGTGGTTAGAAAACACACATGCAAAAGAATAGACTTTCCTTTTAGAAACTTGTTATTTTGTTTTGCATAGCAGTGGGCAGCACATGTTAATGTGAGACCAAACCACAGACTAAATGGCATGTCTCTTTCTACAGACAAATTTAACTAGCATTGAAGTCTGTGGGAGTTTTGCCAATGACTAGTAGAAATACTAGCAGTTCCTTAGGATCAAACAAAGAGCATAACAATATCAGGAAAATATAGCTGAAAGCTGCTCTTGAAACACATATGTAAAAGTCCTGCTCGTAAGAAGTTCACTGGCTGGACTTGCACATCTGCTTAGGAGCAGTCTCCAAACTGTTAGGAAATTAGTATGATACAGTTTCATTAAGGTTGCCAGCTTTCTTGTTTAGCAAGATGTGACCTTCTCTCCCTTTAAAGAAGATGATAATTAAAGAATGCAAATGCACTACTAGAATCCTATTGCTTAGACCTTTATCCTGTTTAGTGCTCCTGATCCCTGGATTTATTTGAGAAGTGTTTAAGTGGATAAATTTGTTTCAGGAAGTGAACTGTTGTCTTAGATGACCAGAGTGTATTTCATGTTCTGCCAAAGTAGGGATACAAAAAAGATGCCCTGTAAAATAGGGTAGATGAAATAAAGTAGGGGGTAATCATTTGCTGGGTAATTGTTTAAAAAACATCAAAATACTAAGAGACATGCATTTTAATGTAAGAAGCACAAATGTATTTGAGTACTTTTTGGAGGCATCAGGGGAGATTTGGACTGCATTTTGTCAGACACAGACAAACACAGCAATCATAATTTATGTGCATGGAATTATTGTAATCAAAGCAAGTGTAACTACTCAATCTTCAAATGCTCCAGTGCAGTTTATCACACCAAGAGGCTTCCTACACCTTGCATTTCATGTGGCTGTGCAAATATTAAGAAACTTTTTACTGCAAAGTGAGATAAATCTTCTTCCCTGTGAGCTCATACTCTTACCAAGTTCAAGGTCAGCAATGATTCATTTCTGCATGCTTAGATCATAGCAGAGATACTAACTATGGTCTGGTATTGGCAGTATCAGGAATGACCACCTCTTACCATTGCATGTTTACAGATTTACCCTGCTGATGCTATTTACACAGCAGTGGTCATTCTGTCTCTATGGGCCTCAGTTGGGCCTGTGAAACCAGATAGCTTTGTCAGAAATGGAGGACAAGAGTGTGACCAACTGACCATGACAGTCAAGTACACCTGATGCTATGTAAAATGTTACATCCCCAAAGCATTGGGCAAGCAGTGATTTAGTAATGTGAATTCAGATTTTGTGTCAGATCAACCACTGGACAATCCAAGGGTAAGTGTAACTTGGTACCTGGTGCTTGCTTGGGGTACTCGAGCAATACAAACACATTACAAAAGGGAAAGACACATAACTTTTGGCAAAATGTACATCCTTATAATACACAGTTTCTCTGGAAATCAGGCTCCAGACATTAGCAACTTCCCAGGACACTGTCAGAGTCCAAAATCTCAACAAGCCAAGAGGCACAGACAACGGTAAGCCAACCTTGTCTTTCTCAAAGGCAAAGCTATATTAGGATCCAGCCTGACAATAATGTACTAATGGGTTTTTCCAGGTCCTGGCTTCTGATGTTTGTAACTCACTGAGAGCAGTGTGTTTCCTCTCACCAAAGGAAAGCTGTGTCCAAGAGGTAAATTATTCTGGTTTATCTCTGGGACTACCTTATATTTCGGTCTTGACTGCTAGTGAGATCTATTACTCTCACTGAATCTCAGTCTATCTCATCATGTTTCTCTGTCAGATTAAAAAAAATAAATAAATAAACAAAACCAAACAAAAAACCAAGGAAGCACAAGCAAGTTTCTTAAAATTTTCACTTTTTTGAGACAAAAGGAACTTCATATTATTGCTGTAGGCAACCTCCGCATTGATGTGAATGCTCTCCTGGAACACCAAAGGTGTTCTGTATCTTGCCTTCCACCTTTCAAGAAGTCATCCTCACTGTCAGGCTGTCAGAAAGCATTATGTGCTCTGGAGAGACCAGGGATGTAAATGCCACTTGAAAAGTAGATGCATCAAATTATAATAATTACCATTGTACTTCCCATATTGCAGTATATTATTGAATTTTTTGGTTTTCTAATTTTTTTAAAGCGTTAGTTATGTTGTTATATCTGTTAGGAAACAGATATAACAACATCTTTTCTCAGTGTTTGTCATTTCTGAAGAGGAAAAATAGCTGAAAGCTGAAAATATGTGCTTCTCCCTACTCCAGTTCTCATTAAGTACACAGTATTTGGATTTTATTTCTTCATGTTCTGAGTGTCTGAAGTCTGCTGATTGATTTGTGAAGGTTTTCCTCAAGCTCATATGGACATGAGACCTCTGCCACAAGACTGAATTGTTGGTTAATTGCCATGTGACCCACAAGACCTGTGTATCTCTACTATTCCTTTATGTGACTGTTGCTAGTCTTCCACAGCCATAAAGTAATGCAAAAAAAAAGCTCAGACCGTGGAAAATACAAAAAATGGAACCCAAGGTCTACAGCCAGACCTAACAATGCAGGGCTTAGGGAGAATGGCCTCTGTGCCATTCATCTGCTGTGCAACTTCGGACAAGTCACTTTGACCTGTCATCTTGCTTTCTTCACTTTTATTCTCTTTCTCATTTACTTGAAGGACCTTATGTACTTGGTACCTCTACCAAGGGGTAGAGGGTTGTGGTTTGCCTCCAGCTAGGATATGACCCTGTTTGTTCCTATGGCCTTAGAACTCTTGTGAAGCACACCTATAGGTAAGTAGTGCAAGTTCAGTGAAGGGATTAAATATTAACTGCAGCAAGAGCAGTCAATTGTGCAGTGCCTGAGTGCAGAAAACAATAGCCATCAGCCTCAAATATCTCTAAGTGAATCTGACTCCTAACCAAACCACTGTTGTGACTCACAGCTGTTATGCCATGTAAATACTTTCCTCAGAGACAATAAAATATAATTGGAGTCAGCTTGTTGTTATTGATTAGAACATAATGCATTAGAGAGCACCCTTTTCCATGCACTCTATTTATAGGCCCTGCATCATGGAACAGTCGTTACAGCTTTTCCATCCTCATTGCACAATCATGAACAAAGCATTAAACACAAATTCCAGTTAGCCCCCTAACTGATCCTGTCAAAAGTGACAGGGGGTGAAGTCAGCCAGACAATATAATATTAAGTGTTTCTGTAAGAATCTAAGCAAGTAGAGTGAAACCCAAGGAAAAGGGGATTTAGCAAGGGATGTTAGCTTTCTTTCTATGGGGCGTGCTACACGTTGAAGATGTGGTATGTATGTTTACACTGCCAAAAACTTTTACAGGGCAGATGGCACTATGTCAGTATTTTCTCCCTGCAAAAGTGGCTCTGTGCCCAGCTCTGCAGTTTTTCTTCCACTCCCTCCAGGAATCTGCAGTCCCAGGAGAACATTTCTTAAAGAGGCTTGCAGTGGAAAGCAGGGCTTGTGCTCTGCCAGACCCAATTCACTTCAAACTGTAGTCAACTGAATGAGGTGCAAGCTAGCAGGCACGTAAGCAGGAAAGTACCTTTAGGCTAACAGAGTGCAGCTGCACGCACAGCTACAGAAAAACTACTGTGCTAGCAAAACACTCTTCCTACCCCTTGCTTTGAGTGCCATGGAGGGTTCAACTTTGAGGCTGCTGCCTTCAGAGTTGTTGCTGCAGGGTGGTAATAGTGCAGGACCACAGGAAGCCTCTGATTTAAAGTCTGCTTTCTGCAGGGGCACAGAAAGTGGCCATCTCAAGAATGAGGTTTATATGGGCAAGGACCAATGCTGTGACAGCATGATGTGTTCCCAGGAAACATTGCAATTGTAGTGCTCTTGAACTGTAGTGCCCTTTGGCCTAAGGTTTGGAGCAACCTCCCAGAGCCCCAAGGGTGAGGTAGCTGTCATACAAAGCCCTCCTTCCTGAGAGGAGGCAGGTAGTTAGCAACCAGAGTCCCAACAGGGCAAAGCACATAAGCACATGATTAACTGTTTGAAGTTAAGTATGTTCCCAACTAGTTCACTGAACTGGAGCCAAAGGACGGAAAAGTGATAGCAAAGGGAACATTCAACTGAAAAAGCAAAGAAAAAAAAGCAGCATGTTACCGGAAACTTGACAATCCTCACGAATTCCTATATTCAGATATAGTCTTTCCTTTTTTCCCCTGCTTGCAGCTGAGCACACCCATGGTGTGCTGGAGCAATTCACCCTGCAAGGGTCTCTATTTCAGTGGAAAATGTTTTAGAAGTGTAACTTATTGGGAGTGCTAGTAGTGATTGCTGGTACTAATTGTGTAGTTTTCTGGCAGAGAAAGTGAGTAGTGTTTAAAAGTGAGTCGCAAACAGCAATGGAAGAAGATCTGCAATAAATGCTGCTGTTTGCTAGCTATGAACAAATACAGCTTGGCCCAGATTGTGCATCCTTCTGCTAGAGCAGACCCTGGACCTCAGTGCACTACAAAGCAAGGTGCATCTGCTACAAATAGCCACTGGAGGTTGTTGAGAGTCTTCTGAAGATACTAAATGTTTTTTGCAAGACTGGATCTTTCATTTGTCCTTCATGGTATGACACAACAGGAAATTCTATTGCTATGATATATTAACTTGGATATTTTAGGCCTGGCTGTCGTTTTGAGCAAAATGGGCAGTAAAAACACCAGTCAAGCTGAAACAGAATTTATGTCTACTTCAAGGTGTTTCACACTTCCTGCTTTGGATAAAATGTGCCAAAGGCATATGGATTTATCAGTGATGTGTTTGTCTGCCTCAGTTCCCTGCAGCGGTGCCTGTGAACAGACCATGGAGCAGTGCAGTAGTGCTCCTGCCTCTTCCCTGCAAAACTTTCGTCCCACGCTTTTAGTGGCAGTGGTCCCCCATGAGCTTCTAGTTAAGGTGTCTCAGGTGTCTCCAGACTGTAAGTAAAAAAAATTATATATCTAGAGGAAGGAATATGTATTGTTCCCAATTCCCAGGGTAAAGTGCAGGAGGGGGTGAAGTAATGGGTAGATCATGATGGATTACCTCATATCAGATCCTGTGGGCCTCAGGAGAACATGTGGTTCTGTACCAGTGTTGACTCCCCTGCTTGACGTGGAGGACATTGTCCAACAAGTGTTGAATTGTTCATAAAGTACTCCTCAAGAACCTCCTTGTGCCTGAATTCATGTGGAAAGGGAAAACAAAAATCCTTGGGGAATTTCTGTCGTGCTGCTGCTTCCCTGGCGCACAACAGGCTGATGGACATCAGAGCACACAGGCATTGAACGAAAGAGGAGATCACCACAAAAGGAAGCCAAAAGATCAGGCTCTGCTCCAAGCATGGCTGCTGATGTATAAAATATAATCCAGCTGGCATGCAAAACATTGGAGCTGCCAAACATAGCCCATGAAAGCTCGGGGTGGTCTCCAGGGCCGGACCACTGAGAGGAAAAAAATGCACTAATGGCAGCAAGACAGGGAAACTTTGCCAAGTCAGGACAAAAGTCACATGTGTGCCAGGTTCCGTGCTTGTGAGGACACCTCTGCTGTGTCTGTGAGAAAGAACCTGCCCATGGGCATGATCACACATACAGAGAGAGGCACGTGCTCAGCCCAGGCACACACACCCCAAGGAGCCTCGGACAGGAGCATTGTCCTGTGATGCCACCGGTATCAGATGGTGCTGCTGACTCAGACTGCAGCTTGTGCTGCTGCCAAAGGGGACTTTGCTCCCAGCCACACATTCCTAGGGCTAGTGCTTGTGACAGTGCTTAGCAGGCAGGATCTGGGGAAAGGTGCAGCTGAAAACCAATCCAAAGAAAAAATAATGACTCATGCTCAGCCTGAGACACTCCCTGACTGTCTGCCACGGGTCTCTACTTCTGGTGACAGTGGACAGAAAGGCTTTTGACATGTGCAGCAGGGCCAGTCTTGTCCCTTTTGGTGACAGTGTGAAATTAGATCTGTGCACATGAAATCCCAGACTGGTTCATAAGGGTCAGACCTAGACCAGCTTTCAAGGGTTTGTTTCAAGGAGACTGTTTTTCTGGACTGTTCTTTTAGACTGAAATAGAAATAAGCATTAGTCTTGTGGCCTGCCACACCAGCAAGCTCTTTGCCCAGTTTCTGTGCCTCCCAAGAAGACCCATCATCTTTTTCTTTGGTTTTTGCTGTCAACATACATTTGTCTTTAGCTCATATGCTCATCCAAAGCTTGTGACTCAGCAGACTTCAGCACCACAATATGCTGTGCAGCCTTCACTGGTTGCTCCTCTTGTCTTCATGAGGTTTTGTTAATGGCAGCTGATGTCTGCTTCCATTGAGTCAGGAGAAGAGCCCACCACATCCCTGTTTTGCAGTCATGTTTCTCATGCAGTCTTGTAGTAGATGGTCAAAACTGTCACAACTCCTGCACTCTCAAAGATTGATCTTCCAGAGGCTGATGATGTCTAATCCCTGCATAAGCCCCTTGTGGTGGGAGTGAGGAGCAGCCCTCTCTCCCTCCCTTATAAAGGGCAGCAATTTGTTCTAACACAACAAGCATGTTCATGATAAGTACCTCACGTCTGCTCTGGGCATCCCTGTGGTTAATATTTGTATTCATTATTTTTTCTGCTCTTCAAGCTAGTTATTCTTTTTCATTTGTATATGCCTAATCACCTTCTCATTACTCTACACTTTGTTTCTTTCTGCTGTGTTTTTGTCTACCAGGAATGTGTCATTTCCTATTGCTCCCTTCACTGTTTTCATGTGCAGACCTTCATACTCCTCTCCTTGCATGCCCATTCATTTGGGCTACTGCCTTGGCCCTGACTGGTTGCCCAGTTTCTTGAAGCTGTTTTGAGCTGCAGCAAACCTGTGTTCACTCTTGGAATGTCAGTATGTGAACAGACTTGAGATTGCCAATAATGGTCAGTCAGAGGCCAGAGAATTTCCCAGAAATTCAAACCAGCTTGAGCCAATATTTTTTGATAATAAATTATGGCAATAAAGAAAATAATATTGTAAATTTACATGTACATTTATTCTTCCAATATTTTCCATTTACATTCAAATTTTCCTACTCTTTTCTAGAAAGACATAAGTGTATGAATTAATGATCAGTTCTGGCCCTGCAAATACTAAGAATTAACTTCATGGAGTGCACTGACTGTATTGTCTGAGCAGAGCACTCTGATAGTGTGTGCACAGTCTATGCATGTGACAGCCATGTGACAATGTGTTCTCACCAAAGGTGGCAGATGCAAATTTTGCATTGTATCAGATCAGATTTCCCCTAAAAAATGGTTGAGTTCTGGAACACAGAAGTAAATATACTAAATATAGACATTTGTATTTTCAGGTTTTGTCAGGCTTCATGATTCCAATAATAATAATAATAATAATAATAATAATAGTAATAATAGTAATAACAACAACAGCAACAAATCCCCAAATCTCTAAACCAAAAACACTGCTACAAAAAGTGCATTTTAATTTTCTGTGTTCTCCTGTGGCTGCCCAGTGTTCCCCTCTCCTAGATTATCAAACTTCAAGCCAACCTGCTAGACCATCTTTCTTGTGAAAAAGGTGATGTGGGAATGAAGGTAGTGAGTGGCACTGGAAATACATACTATGCCTGATTGGAATCCTTCTCTGTGACAGAATAATGAAAACATTTATCTGTCCTCAGTGTTCTGATAATTCATTAATTATTTGCATTGCACTCCAAAATCCTCTGGTAGGAGGCAGGGCTCTGTGGTTACTCCTAGCAGCAGCAGCAGGAGTGGATTTAGCCATGCAAGAGGGACTGGTTTGGTGGTTGAATGCAGCATTGTGCCCACTGCCACTGCGCCAAAACCTTAAAAGTTCAAAGGTATTTAATGGGTCACGTTACTTTGGCCACTTCCCCCCATCTAATATTGAAACGTTGTGTGTTTTTTGGAAGAGGCAGCCTCCCTAAATCCACCAGGATTATTTTCATTACAAACAGAGGTCTCCCAGTAGATCCAGAGCCTGTGCTGCCTTGTGTATGTTGGCTCTGACAATTCCCTGTGTCAGGGTGGAAAGGGAGTGCCAACACTCCAGCACAGCAGCAGCCCCCCAGGAAGGCACTCAGATCTCACATCCTGTGCCACATTGGTGCCAGCCCCATCAAAGCATGAGCTGATACAGGAGGAGAGTGATGGAGCACTGCTGGATGGAGACCCCAGCTCTGGAAGCAACCAAAGAGGGCACACGAGAGGGCTGAAAGTGGTGTGTGAAGACATTGGGGAGTGAGAGGGGGACCTCCACAAGGAAAGGCCCCAGGAAGATGAAAGGGCATAAAGTGGGATGCTGGAGGGCAGAGGGATGGAGAGCTGGGTGACATGGTAAAGAAGAGGATAGGAAGGGAAAAAGATGGTGACATAGGAAAACATGGAAAGGATGACAGAAGAGGGGAAATAAAGAGAGAGGATGATTTCAAACACCCAGAAGGGGTGCTGAGAAAGGAAAGGAATTGTCTAGGGTGACAGAGGCACCTGGGAACCAGACCAGCAGTGGAGACAGCATGGGGACTGACAGGAAAGTTGTGAGCAAAAGAGAAAATATAATGGGGAGAAGGTGAGGGTATGCTGGGCTTTGCATAAGAAGAATCATAAAAAGAAAGAGGGAAAGAAAATATGCAGCACGTTAGTGTAATAGAGATAGATAAAGAAGGAAAGTGAAGCAACGAACTGCCCAGGACTTTTAGAAACTTCAGTTCATGCAGATCTGTTCCAGCCCAGCTTTTGAGGGTGACTCTTAGGATGAAATCAGGAACCTGTGTTAAACAAACTCTAAATTTTGGAAACATCCTTCCAACAGTAATGAAACAGAATGCTTGAAAACTGGCACACTTCCTATTACACAGAGAGGGAAGGAAAGAAAAAGAATAGACTTCTCCATGAAGTAATTACAACCACATGCTCTTATAGCAGAACTATTTTTAAAGGATCACTCTAGTATTTTTTGTTTATTAACTGTCACTGGGGAAGATAAGCGTAGTAAGTGTGATAAGGAATTAACCAAGCTGTGTTTGCAGTACTGCCTGCTGATGGATGGAGTAGAGCTTGGATACTGTACATACCTGCCTGTGCTGTACATCACTGGGTAGCAGGTAGGGAGCCAAGGTGCAGTTTCTCCAGTGGATTTAGCCAGCCTGCTATTGCAGTGCTGCTGGATGGGCTGCACTCCCAGAGTGGGAGCTGAGGGGAGGAGGAAACTCCCTCCTGGGATGGGAGCAATGTCTCCCCACCCTGCCTGGGTCACCAGAGGCCCCTGCCAGGCACGGGCCAGCTGGAAAGGGGCTGGCTCGTTTCCAGCTACTTCCCACTGCTTTGCTTCTTCTGCCTCACAGGCTGAACCAAGGCAAGGGAATTCAGTACCTAAAGCAGCCAACTCTGCGTCCACCACACTGCCAAATTCAAGGAGCAGAGACTTTACTGCATGCAAGCAGTGCTGTGAGAGCAAGGCTGACACTGGGGGAAGCTTTTCCATCAGGTGAGTTGCTGGCATGAGCTTCACCTGATGACGTGATGCTGCTTTTAATCTCTTATATGTTCCTTAAGCTGAGTGCTTGAATTCCAGCTTTTTCGGTTCACAGCTTGTCCCATTCCTCACATAGGGAAGCGAAGGCTGCACATAAAAAAGGGAGGGATGCACATGACAATTTTGGTGGGGCTTTTTGGCTCATTCCTGCAGCTGCTGTCCCTGGAGGCTCTCAGCTGAAGCCCAGAGGGGAGAAGGTGTGTGGCAGGAGGGCACAGCCATGGCTGCAGTGCAGAGGCAAAGCAGCCTGATGACTGCAGGGGCTCTACCACTGGCATCTGTTGGCTCCAGGTGTGCTTCCACCACATACCCTGCAGCCCACCCTCTCTGTGCCCCCACCCCATCACTGGGAGAACGTCTGCCCTGAAATGTGTACCAAGGACAGGTGGTGAGTGTGGCTGACCACAGGCTGGACAAAACCTTCCCTGTCTGGTACTGCCATGTGTATGGAAAGCCACTGCCAGCTGTGCCAGTGCCTTTTCTGCTACTGACCACGGGGATGCACATCCCTAACAAAAGCTGCTGTGTTTTAGCACCCCAGAGCAGAGGTTGCTGCTGGATGAGTTCAGCAGATGGCACAGGCTGATACCACGCACTGGAGCTCTCCTCCTACGGAATTTCTCTGTTCTAAAATGTGTTGAAAGCTTTAAAAAGCATTCGTTAGCTAATACAGCAACTAAGTACTCTCTCCCAGCATTTTAAATATCTTGTTTACTGCGTGTGACATTGAAAAGCCATGTTTTGATGTCGTGTTCAAAGAGGTATATATGCCAGTATCCAGAGAGGTTGTAGTAGCCCTGCAAACATACTAGAGGGGTGATAAAACCCTGACTGTGGTGCCGCATGGGGAGGCATTTGACCACAACAGTGACTCCTTTAAAGACAGCAGGAAAGTAAAATTCTGTAAAGATCAGACGACCCAAGCAGCAAGCTCTTTTGGATATCCAGCAGGAAAAAATGGCATTTGTTCCATGAAGATGTAATGAAAATCACTTAACAACATTAAAATGGAGCAGGGATCTAAAGAGCTCTATGGAACAAGAAAAAAATAGTACAAATACTAAGAGCAAAAATTCTCAGCATATTTAGCTCTTGAAACTCTCTGCTTAAAGATGTGAAAACAGCTTTGTTTACTTCATAACTATCGAGGTTATAATGTCATAAAACAAATTTCCTGAGATATTAATCTGGTTTTATAGGTATTTCCTTACTGATGTAAGTGCTTTTGGAAAACTGTCTGAGCTCTGGCATCTCATCAGAAACGGAGATGCAGTGACTGAAACAGACTGTAAACCCTGTGTAGGACCAGGCTGTACCTTTGCCACAGCCCATGTCCTAATACTCTGCTCATACACATGCTTGCTAGGAACTTGTTTTTCAGAGATGCTGGTAACAAGCAACTCCTGCTCATGTCAGGAATGTTTCTGGATGCGGAAACATTTTAAAAATTAAAAATCAGGTCAAATGCAGTTTTCTGTTTTGCTGTTTCCATTTAAGTATCCCAAGAGCACCATGTTGATATATTGTAGACAGCATGAACCCGCTCCCTGCTTCCCTGCTCTGTGCTAACAAGTTGCAATTCGTTACTATAGTTATATTGATTATTTTTAATAGGCTGGGGAATTGCCATGGAAACTGCCAGTCCATTTCTTCACTCCTTCTGCATCCTGGTATCTCCAATTAGCTCCTAAATGTAATCTGAACTAGGTGTATCCCATGGCAGCATCTAGAGTCAACTGTGTGCATCATTCTAGGGGGTTCAGAGAAGGAAAAGCAAGCTAAGGAAAGTGAGAACAAAAGGTCTCCTTCTGTTGTGGGAAAAGCCTGGTCTGAACATGTCACAACACAAAGTAACTTGGAAAGCACTGGGCTAGCTCAGCTTCTCTTCTGAAGGAAGCCTGTGAATTTACATGCTTGTGGCTTTGCCAGAGTGTGCTATAGAGGTGTCACTGTTTCTCTGATTAGCTGAATAGCTTGTATGAGCTATATGGCCATACAAAGGTGACATGGACCTTAGCTATACTTTCTGTGGACATTTGCTAGTTGGTTAATATGACTACCTGCCATGCCAGGAACTCCCTTGGAAGTACAGCCATAAGTGAATGACATATTTTCCAGGCTGTTCTATGTGCATACTTGCACATGGAACAGCCTGGGAAATTCCCAGATGCTCTGAGGTTGAATAAAATAAAAATTCTAATTGTATGGTGCAAGGACTGAAACAGAGGACAGCTTCACTGTTCAGGCCAGTTTAATATCAGGAAAAGCTATTTGCATTCTGCAATAGCTCATAAAGTGCTAGGAAATAGAGATGGGAGCAGCTTCAGGAAGAATCTCAAATATCAAGACAAGATCAGCCAGACTTGAACTGCCTCAGAGAGCTCCCTTCCCATGCCTTGTTATCCCTGATATTGGGAGACTGTTCTCCAAAGGCCAAACAGGATATATGATATTGAACTTCTTTTAAAACAGCTTCTTCTTGTCTTACTTGTTATTGTCATGGAGAATCGTTTTTCCCTTTATCCCCACAGCTTTTACTTTCATGTCTACCTGACCTTTGCACCAAAGAACCTACTCTGTGGCAGGGCAGTTTTGTCCATATTGGTTTGCTCTCTGAAGAAAATGATAGTCAGAAGGGTCCCTGCTGTAGAAAAGTCCTGCATGACAAGACCTTTGTTCAGACTTATTTACTGCATTTGTGCCGTCAATGCTGTCAGAGCACAAGCAGAGCCAGAAGGACATAAAAACTGCCTGCTCAGGATACTCTCTGTGCAAGCACACACACCCCCACACACTGCAGAGCCTCTACCAAGGCAGCCCACATATTTGCTGGCTTTTGGATTCTTTGCAAAAAAAATTGCAAAGCAACTCTCAAGGTCAGGGAAATGGGGAGAGAGCTCACAGAACTGGGTAAAGTGGTGGCTTGTTCTCTCAGATTATCATAAAAGGGTGGTCTGCAGTATTTTCACTGTGTTAAGTGTATCAGAACATCTGAAAGACATGGGAATAGCTAACAAATTAACTCTGTTTCAGCCAGACCAGCTTGCAACACAAATATTGTTTCCTACTGTCAAAATGTGATTGGATGCTTCATTTTATTTCTGAGAAAGGGCTGAGTGGTCATCTTAAACGGATTAATTTCCCTTCTTGAAGAAGCTTACAAAAGCATCCGCAGAACTAATCCATATGAAAATTTTCTCTTGGTAACAACTCTTTACCCTAAATTATATCTCTTTTTTTCTTTTTTCTTTTTAAATTCCAAAAGTCCATCTTTACAACAAATCAGAGCTGTAAGATTGTGCAATTTTGGATTTCCTTTAAGTTACAAAAGCAGTGCCCCAGGGCCGGCATAGACTTTTCTGCACTCACCTCCATGAACCAGTACAGCACTTGCTTTAAACAGTGCCATTGGAGTCAATGTCCTGATCCTTTTTTTTTTTTTTTTAATTATAGAGAGAGCAACAGCTGCATAAAATTTCAGATGTTGCACTGTCAGTGAAATCCTTCCAATGCTCTCTGCCCTGCATTGCTTTTCTTCATCACCCATTCTCACCCTCACCCCAGCATTGCCAGGTAGGCATGTGGGAAAGGGTGCAGCCCACCACTGGAAAGAGGCAGGGAGAGGAGAAGGAAGGAGCTGGTGAGTTTACGTGGGCAAGTCTGCAGAAAACCTTTAAGACTAGAAAAGTTTGTGATTCTACCTCTAGACCAAAAGCTCTCTCCAGCTCCCTGAAACCAATCTGACAGTTAAAAATCTCCATCTTGCATTCATTCAAAGGGCATAGACAGATTCAGCTTTTATCAGCAGTTTTAACTTCACACCACATCAGGTTCTGCCTGTTCTCCCTCATGTGAAGCTCATGTGAAAGCTTCAGGCTGCCAGAAGCCATTGCTATGGGCTTGGGCTAATTTGGCAGGAATATGACTGTTTGATCTCATCTGTCCTTTTTGGACAGGTAGTGCTCAGGTCTGGTACTAATTATCATGAAACCATAGTTTTGAGAGAAGGCTCATGCTGTGACTGGAGAGTAAGCACCCAAGATCATTGAAAGGGAGAATGAGGGAATGAAAAAAAGGAGAGAGAGAGAGAGGAGATAAGGATACTCTATGTTCCCAGAGAATAAGTAAAGCAGAGGATCACTAAATTCCAGATAAAATTGTTTGGGGATAAGTATCCAGAACAGGCATGCTAAGGGGAAAGGATAAGGCTTGATATTTGGATGAACCCTTAAGCTAAAGTACATCCTACACAAGCATGACTTTAAAAGAGGCAGGGTACTAAGTGGGTAAACACTCCTTGTCCCATTTTATGGATGAGGAGGTGAAGATTGGCATAGGTGGGTGATGGAGTTATCCAGCACCTTTCAGGAAACCATGGCAAATTCTAGGTAGCTCTCTCAAGCCCTTGCAGGTGTTCCCCTTCCAAATGGAAGATAAGGAGCTATGGTGACCGGTTTCTCCTTCTTGCAGGAAGATGTCCAGCTTGCTGGGATGGCCAGAGGTGGCATAGCTGAGGGCAAAGGGTTGAGGAACCAAAGAATCAGCATTTCTGTCTCTCTCATAAGCACAACTTCTATCAAGTCTTCCAAGCTTTCAATATACCTTAGCAAAGACAAAATCTGTGTCACAGGGTAAACAGCTTCATGGGTAAACAAGCCATGAACTTTCCAAGATACAATAACCTCATCCAATATGTGTTCTGGCAGTGGTCTTTTGTCTTCTTCTGCTCCTGAAGACCTTCTATGGCAGAATCAAAAACAACAGTGAAAACAAACTGCAATCTCCAAGTACCTTGCATTGTTATTTAGGACTTTGTCCCATAGCAATACTTGCCTTAAATGCATATGAAACTCCTTTTCAATCAACACATCTCTGTCTCAGTGTTTTCTCTCTGAATTTTGTAGGCAGGACTGAGAAACTGAGATCCCAGCATGGCATGGGCTAAGGGGAAAAAGAACAGCTGAGCACACCAATAAATTAAAAATAGAAATGGTTGCTCTGCTGAAAGGGACAAGGTTCTGCAATCATGCTGTCTGGCTCAGCATTCCCCTCAGATCAGAATACCAGGAGCAGGAAGGAGGGACTCACTCTTCCTGTATGGTTTCACTTGTATCCTGCTGGGGAGAAAGCCCATGTCTTTAATAATGTGGATCTGGATAAGGAGGAGCCAGAACAGTAAATATTGATGTGAACAGAGTTCATAAAGCCCTGCTCATTTGTGTTTTCTTGAAGTATTGTATATGGCTATATGTAGCAGCAATAGTAAGTGGGTCTCTTTTCTCTTTTACATGTCTTCAGGGAGATGTGATGGTTTCCTGATTTGTTGTTTTAATTGGGTGTAGGAAAAAAAATGGAAGATGAAATTATTAGTCTGGAACTCAGCATGCTTGAAAGAGAGCATTTCCAGGCTGGAATGTTCTTGAGAGAGTACTTCTGGATACCTAGAAGTTTTTCATGGCATTCATCTGGAATTTGCCTTTTGTCCTTTAATCTTATCCCCTTTGGGGGGATTTTCACAGAACCGCATGAGCAATTCCTAGAGAAGAGCTAAGGTAATTTCTTTCTGCTTCTTTTATGTAATTGGCAGAACATTTAACTATTTGATCACTATTGATATCCTCAGGAATTAGGCACCTCAGTATTTCTGTGATTTGAGCCAAACCTCTGTGAAGAGATCTTTTTTGCATCTATAAAATTTCTGGTCAGTCTCTCCACACCTAAATGCATTGAATCTTAGTGTTCTCAGTCATATATGCCATATTCCTTTGCCAAGCTTGCCAGGACAAAATCTTCCCCTCACTCTTAGAGCTGTATGCTGTACATCCTGATCTTCCTCTGTTCCCATCCGAGTCATGGGTTGAGAGCCACTCCATGTCCTGGCAGCTCGGGGAGGATGGGGTGAAATGGGGATATGTGGGGTTGTTCATCAGAGGAAGAAATGTGCTCAGATGTAAGTTAGGTCAAACAGAAGGCTAAAAAATTCAATTCCCAAAGCAAACAAAATGCAGCTGGATGCAATTACTGGAGCATTCTCTGTCCATTGTCTGCTGCCTTGGGTTCTTGCACCACTAGTAGTCACTAATGGAGCTTTTTGACATCAGACAAGAAACCAGTCACTTTGCTCTACACTAGCGGGCTTTAAAGCATGTGCTTTCTTGCACTGTTTCTACAGAATGGATTTTGAAAGATGCTTTGGCTTTGACAGCCCTTTTTGAAAGGCTCAGCTGACCTTTTCTGAGAGCTAAGACAGAAGTGAGCTGCCTGCATAATTTCCCCCTCACTCCTTGACAGCCCCATATACATCATAATACTTACAACTGGCAGCTGACATTTACATTGACTGAATAAAATGACCTCAAAGGAGAGAGGCTTTCTGACATAAAAAGTTTGTAAAATGATAGTGAACTTGTGTGTTCTACAAAATAAAATATAAAAATAAGCGGGAGCCAGTGAGGGGAGAATAGCTTAGTGGAGTTTGACAGTTTTACTATGTACCTGTGCTGCATCACAGTCCAAATTGTTCTTTTCTGCCTTGAATGTCTGGATCAGTTTCCTAAGTAGCATTTCTGTTACAGCCTGCAATCAGGAAAACAGGAGCCTGTGGAAACTGGCTCTGAACTTGCTCCATCTCCTGGCTGCTGGGTTTTACTGTCTGCCTGTGAAATCCAGCTTCAGCCCTGAGCTTTCATTAACTTCCTACCCTGTGAAAGTCTTCCTTAAAATGGTGATATCATACTCTGGGTACTCCCATCAAACCAGACCCCTCTAGCACTGCCAAACCTAAAGCAGCGTTGAGGCAATATTTAAAGACATAAGCAGATACCAGAGTGCACAATGGCCTGGATTTTTAAAGGATGTCAGCTACTGCACTTGCTATCATGTTGCCTACATGAAGAAAGATTCTGGTCTTCTGCACCTGTGATTTCCTAGTGCTTACATTTTGGCCTTTTTGGGTCCATCATCTTTGTCAGCCTTTTAGTAGATGTAATAAAGGTTTATATTCTTAAGGATTACTGTTGCTGTTGCAAGACATTAAGGTAACAGGCAGGAAGAACCCTGACAAGATTGTTTAGTAACACACTGAGGACAATGCAGTTTATAGCCTATTTCCTTTGATTTTTATCTTTTGCCTTTCTCCACATTTCTGTTCCTTGGCCATTTAAATGGAAAACCTGTTTAGATTTGACAAATTGCAGTTGTGATTTTCAGATGTAATTTTTTTTTTAATTGAATCAATATGTGCAAATAAAATCTATAAGAAACTGACTCTTGTAAAAAGTGTCTGCAGCCTTCTGCCATGCAGCCAGCAGTCCCTGACTCAGTACAGAATACCTATATAAGCTATTTCATCAGCCACAGGAAAAAAGACACACAGACAAAAAATTAATGGTAGATCCACGAGTTATTCTCTCACTGGGCACAGAGGAACAGAGGGTCTCTAAACATGTGACCACAATTTCCTATATCATGGTATTTCCAGAGAATAATTTTGGGGCATCTATTTATGCTGACTGAATATTTAGCTCGAGATCAGTTTTTTTGAATAATGGTTGATGATACTTCTGCTTACAGGGCTATTTTATTGCGTCAGTGATTTAAAGGAATCATCAGATCTTCAAATCTGGCGTCCTGTAAAACAATAAGCCATTACACCTCATCCACTATTCCTGTACTGAGTGCAACAATTCATTTCTGATGCAAAGGTAATGTGTTTATATCAGGCTTCTGGAAGAAACTAAAGACCACAGAGATGGAGAATCTGTCTTACCATTCAGCATGTTCTGGATTGTTGGGTTTATGTTAGGAAAGGCACATACACACACATGTGCACATAGATGAAGGAAGGTTATAGGTACATAGCTGATGTCTCACATTAATTACTTTGGCTTCATTTTCTAGCCACTATTACTGTAGCATCATATCTACACCATTAGAGATAGTTCAAACCTTATGTATTTTCTCATGAAGTGTCACCATGAAACCATGACAACTTTTTTATCATGATTGAACTCTTCAGGTCATTTTGTTTGCTTGCTTGTTTGTTTGTTTGTTCCCTAGAATAGTGCCTAACTTGTATCTCTTCTTCCTTAATGAGGAAATTTTCAGGTTTGTGCTGAAGCTATTTTCAGTGAATAGTTCCAGTTTGCCAAGAGGTCTAGATCATCAATCTAAGATTAGCAATCTTAGCATGATCTTCTGTTTTTTTTTCATCTTGTCTCATCAAAAGCAGCATGCCCAGTGGCTTGAAGGAGGTGATTGTCTTCCTCTACTCTACTCTTGTGAGACTCCACCTGGAGTACTGCCTGCAGTTCTGGGGCCCTCAGCATAAGAAGGAATGTTGGAATGTTGCAATAGAGACTGCCAGGACACTTGTTTCTTCCTGCAGAATAGCCAAATCTTTATTCACACAGCTGATATTTATAGGAATATCAGAAGGCACCGTGTATGAATTCAATTGGCCAGCAGCCCATTGAAACTCAGTTCATTGGTTGGTAATGGTTAGTGTACATGTCTATCAAACTTTTCTTTTTCTAGATAGTTTACATTTTTCTTCACAGATTCTCATGGGATAGACATCTTATTTTTACAGGTGCAAACTGCTCTCTTACAAGAATAGATTTTTATGCACACTGATTCTCGTTCTTCTTTCTCATGGGAACTTAACAGGTTAACTTAGTCAGAATAGCAAGGCCTGAACCATGTTTTACAAGTCCCTTCTATTTTAAGGTTTCACTTATATGTAACAATGGAACAAGCTCAGAAGAGGGCCACAAAGATAATCAGAGGACTGGAGCAGCTTGGGTTATTCAGCCTGGAGAAGAGAAGGCTCTGGGGAGACCTTATAGCAGCCTTCCAGTACCTAAAGGGGGCCTACAAGAGACACAGAGACAATCTACAAGGACTATCCCCGAGTGATAGGATAAGGGGGAATGGCTTCAAACTGGGATTAGAGTCAGATTAGATACTAGGAACAATTTTTTTTACTTTGAGGGTGGTGAGGCACTGGCACAGGTTTCCCAGAGTTGTGGAGGCTCCATCTTTGGACTGTTCAGTGACAGGTTGGATGTGGCTTGGAGTAACCTCATCTAGTGGGTGGCATCCCTGCCCACGGCAGGGGGGTTGGAATTATATGATCTTTAACCCAATCTTCCAACCCAAACCATTCCATCATTCTATGTGACACTTAGGGGCATGGTTTTGTGCTGGACTACGCAGTGCTGGGTTAACAGCTGGACTTGATATATTTAAAGGCCATTTCTGACTCAATTAATCCATGATTCTAAGATTCTGTATGTGCAAACTACTTTTATTGCCTAAACTCTTCAGTGGGTGAAATCAGGGCTATCTTATACTAAATATTTTTTGTGAGTTGACACCACATGGTCTTGACACCACCCACACATACCACATTGAAAGTGACATCAGGTTAGATGGCCTATCATTATTTGAATCTTCTTCTGTGTTCTGTTTAAATACTTCCAGATTTGGGATTTTCTCAAGTATACATGACTTAGAGATAGTGACAGAAGGCCAGTGATCTTTTGTTGCTTTTTTTTTTCTATGACTCCTAGAAGAAAGCTGTCAAGATCCAGGCTGTAATGCATATTTGGATGTTTTAAAATCCTACTTGAACCTTTTTAATAAAAAATACTTTATTATTTTCTGGAACATTTTGTGCAAATGTTGATTGCAAAATTGATGTGCTTTTTTTTTACAGAGCACTGGTTGCAGTTTAAAAATAGTGATTTTAATTAGTTTCCTAAATTGAATTCAGTTGTAGTAACATATTCCAAAGCAGGATCACTAAATCCAAATCCATGACATCAGAAAAATGTATTTGTGGGCAAGTGCTGCTTATTACTGCAGCTTGTGACAAATATTAGCTTTACAAGAAAGGTGCAGCCTAAGGAAACTGGGAGGAAAAGGTCTCCTTCCATTTTTAATAGCTTTACCATGCAAATCAATGCATTTAACTTACACTTACTTTTTAATACAGGTAGTGCGGTACCTAAATTCAGCGCTGTAGCTGAAAACATGTAATCCTTTGGTTGCTCCACCGTTAGAAGATGATAAAACTTGTGAAACGTTGCATTTTAATTTGTTATGAGACTGGCACTGCTGGGAAATTATGGATCAAATTTGCAGTTGTGGATTCTTTGAATAAATGCTAGATAGAAGGAAATCTTAGGAATATTTCAGGAAATATCAGGAACAGGTTTTAAGAAATTATCCTGTGTTTACATTTCTTAAAAGAAAAATGTGAAAATGAGATTTAACTGTAACTTCCCTTGTCTTCTTTCCTGTTGACACAGTTATTTACTCACAATGTGTGAGTAGCCGCTAGCAAGCAAACTGCTCTGTGAATTTAATTTTTATTTGATGCAGTACAGGTGAGTTTCTACTACTGTGTTCCTTTGCTAAACTCACCCATGTGCTGGCATTATTAGAGCTGGGCAGAGAAACCATTCCCCCTCACACTGCTTCTTGCTGTGCTTGCTCTCAGGAGTGACATGATTTTTTCTGATGGCTGGCTGGCTCCAGCTCTGTCTTAAAAATCCCACTAGAATTTTGATTTTTTTTTTTCTTGGGAGACATAGATATAAATAGGAAGTAGGAACTCCAGAAACTATGAAATCATTTTGTTTCCACCCAAACAGGCTCTATGTGGGACATTTTTCCAACAGTAAAGAGAATTCTGTCATTGATTGCTTGGGTGCACGGTTTGTATTTAATTTCCAGTCTTCACCATCATACAGGTTTATTGCAATGTCCATATGGAATAAGGAGCAGAACTGGAGATCCAGAGCCCTAACGTGCCTTCTACCAATAAGGCAACTCTTCATCTTCAAAGGGGACTCAAAGCATCATTCATGCCTGCATAGAGGAAAAACACTTAACCAGAAGACTTTCCTGAGAGATAAAGAGGAAGCAGATCCAGACTGGAAGATGAAGAAGCCAAATCCTGTAATGTTCCATCTGTTCTGGTTAGTGAGATACTTTCTTGGTTAGAAAAGTAAATATTTTACTCCATAGACACCCTAAGGCTAGTATGGTTCTTGCCAGAGGTTGGTTTGTCTCCTGCATATTTCAGCATGATGCATTGATGAGAGAAAGTGTTCCTTGGCAAACCAGAAGACAGCTTCTAAAATAGAGGCTGAACTTATCTTCAAAAAAAGAGGAAAGCCTCATTTGCTAATTTTCTAATTGCAAAAATTAGGCTAAATTCTCACTTAGCTATTTATTTTAAGGGCTCATCAGAAAGCCTGTCTACTAACTTGGAAAGTTATGCTCCACCCAATTTGGCTTTCCACAACTGTCACTGAAAGTGAAGTCTGTTTTCTGGAATGTTCCTGTAAGAAAAAAAAAATTCTTCATTGAAAAATGAAGCTTCCAGGACTAGGGGAACAGCTGGAGTTAATAGATTTTTAACTTATGACAAACATCCCTCGTTATGTTTTGCAGTATGAAGTCAGTTTTTGTTGCTTCCTGAGGAGAGAAAATGTTATGTTTGCCTTCCTGATCAGGATGAAACAGTTTATTCATTTCCTAGGAAAGCTGGTTCAGTACTTTTCAAACCACCCAGGCAAAAATTTGGGAACATCCAGGGTTATTTTAAAGCAATTTGCACTCTGTATTTCATTATAGTGTCTCCCTGTACTGCTCAGACATCCAAGAGCATCCAAATGACACTGTCATGAAAGCATGTCTTCATCCTGTCAACCCATAAGCACAACAGTGCTCACATACCCACACATACATCACTAGCACTTTGGGCTTTGTGGTTGCAAAGTCCATGTGCTAACCTGAAGCACATAGTTTGTTCTGGCCTCTGTTTCCCTTCTGTAAAAACCCAGCACCACATCATGATATGGATGTGCTCTGGAACACAGTGTTAGCACAAGGCACAACTCTGCTGGGGAAGCATCCCCACTGCCTTGAAATGAACCTGACATGGATGACTGGGATTTCCACTTTCCACCAAGGTGCTTAGGTGCCATTAGAGTGATAAGGAAAAAACTTTTTAAACAATAATTAAACCCAGTGAACCTGCAGGCACTTTGATTAGCTGTGCTGCCATGGCACAACCTTACTGTGGCTACTTTCAGTGGTTTATTATTAAAGCCAGAGGAAGTACTGTCAGGTGTAGAGCTGGGCAGCCTGTTAAACTCATTGCTGGACAGATTAATGGAAAGCTTAACGAAAAATAGTTTGCTTGAGAGCCCCTTTGAAAAGGATTGACTTGGCATGGGCTGGATTTTTTTTTAACAATACAATACAAAACTTTAGTATGCCCCCTCTAGACAGAAAACTTGTTTTCTGACTGAGTCTTCCTTGGGTTTTAGGGATTAGTTTCACCCTGTCCCTTCACGCTAACTCCTCTTTCCTTCCCCACCTCTCCTAACAAAGGGTTTGAAGAGCAATCTCAGTCTTAATTCTACTGAACAAACCAAATGTTTTAAACAAATGCTGCCCTGTAAATAACCCAATTCTTCCCCCTTGTGGCATTTCTAACAAGAATCTCAATTTGAGATGTTTATAGTAAATATTTTGCAAAGCTGACAGACACAAGTCCCTGTGTCACATTTATAGCTACAGGCAGGGAGAGAGAGGAGGACAACAGAGGTCTGAGGCAGAATTTGAAGATGACTTTTGTCACTTTTGACATGAGTTCAGGGCACAGCACTGCTGGACCTCCAGGTTTGGTGGTGCCCAGCTACACCAGCTGCCCCTTGGCCTTGTGGGCTGTGTCTGGCTCTGCTGAGAGGCTCTTCTGTTTCCAAGAGGCTTGTGCTCTGCCAGTGACACCAATTAACTCCATGGACAGTCATCACTGGAGTCAGCCAAGGTAGCATGTCCCTGCAGAGAGGAGTCACTCCTCAGCAGTGCTCGATAAACAACCTGCTCTTCTTACCCTCATCCCTTGACATTCATTTCAACAGGACCCACAGAGGACTTCTGGCATTTGATATGCTCTCAATGCAATGAAGATTTGGTTCCCCACAGGAGATCATTCATTCCTGTGACTTGGAGCAGCAATGGCAGAGTATGCTCTTAATGTGCCATTGCAGAGCAGAGAGCAAGTTTCAGAGAAACTGCAAGTGAATTTCAGGATATAATACTATGTTATTCATTTTATGAAGTTATCAAAATATAACTTAGGGAAGGGTTTTGCTCACCACTGCTTTTCCTGTAGGAACTTGGAGCAATAAATCTGTATAGCAAATAGCCCTGCTTCTCCACATTTATCCTCACTGTTTAATGCCAGATCCCCGCCCCAATATCTTGCTTTTGAGCAAGATTTGAGCACTTTTTAGGTATGTAAGGAAAAAGAAAATAGACTTCCTGGAAAGAAGGGAGAGAAATGCTCTTGGTTCATGTCACAGAAATTCCTGTTTGAAGCTCTGATTCTTCAGCCTCAGCACATCTTTGAGCCTTGTGAGCTGCTGTAAACCTCTTTTGGAGACTTCACTGTATCAAGTGTGTACCTGTCAGAGTAACTACCAGGTATTACAAATGGGGGCATCGAGTAATTTAACAGCAGAAAAGTACTCCTGCCATAAAAATCTTTGCAACACCTTTGACTAAAGCAGAGCTGAATAGCATCTGCATATTTTTCTTTCACTTCATACTGCAGATGAGGTAAGGGGCACACATTCCCACTACAATTTTTCCTTGTCAGAAAATCAGAGCCTAACTCTACTTTTGACATAAAAAACCCCCACAAACAGAAACCAACCAACCAAAAAACCAACCAAAAAACCAACAAAACAAAACCAACCAAAAAAACCAAACCAACAAAAACCCCAAAACAAACAACGTCCCCCAAAACAACAACAAACAAAACCCCCCACCAAACAAACACAAAAACCCAAAAAAGCCACCCCACACTTTTCAGTCTGTTTCAAAAGCCAGGCCTGGAGAATCCCTATGAATTCGTGCTGCAGTAAACCAGCACTTTTATTTTTCATTCTGAGTCTTAGAATAGCAACGACCTCCTATTTAATTTCCCTGGTAACTGTATGGAAGAGAGTAGAGCATTCCCTGGCACAGATCTGCAGAGCCATAACTGCATTTCAGGATAAGCAATTTCAAAATAACATCTGTTTTGACTACTGCAGGATATTTTTCCTTAATTCTCCCAAAAAACTCTGTCCATAATCAAGTCTTCTCACACTATCTTATTTGTTCCCACACAGGTTCCCATGTATTTGACCACCATGTTGATCAGAGCCCTCAGTCTGCTGTTCTGCAGCATCACAGATAGACAGTGTCCATAAGCCTGAAATGCATTTTGTAGCTGCTGTGTGTTGGTGGAAGTCTCAGGTCATTGACTGAATACAGCTGAGGACACAGAGAAACTGGCCCCAACATTGCAGCTTGGAAAATCTCCTCTTAAAATGACAGATACATGGGTTCTACACCAAAATGTTAGAAAATTGGCATTTTTGGTCACCTTCTGTGGTCAAATCACTTAGGCACAATGAGAAGGCGGATCACTAAGGAAAAAGCCAAGGCTAGGCTGAGGCAGTGCAGTTCAGGGTGGTGGAAGCAGCTGCTCAAACCATTGACATTTTGCAAATGCCTCATAAAAGTCAACTTTGTCAGGGTTATACAGCACCAGTTTCCCTGTGCTATTAATCAAAGCTGGTCACCTTGTCTACATAATACCTTGGAAAAGCAGTTCATGGCCAGCAGGCAGCTGATTCCTTCCCACAACTGGACTGGGAAATAGTCTCCTGCGAGACATCTGAAAAAACATTTCATGGAACACGTGTTGGAATATCATAGCTCCAGTAAGATGGAGACATATCTGCTTCTATCTGATGACTGTGTCCATGCCTTTTCAAAACTATGGTGAGGTAGCTTCTGTTGCCTGTCTGTGATGGTGTGAGTGGAGGCAGGCCAGCTGTGGGGGTGGTACTGGATTATTGGATTACAGAGATACAGCTGGGTCCTGTTCTGGCAGCTACAGCTGTACATAGGCTTTGTAGGGCAGTCACAGTTTGTAGTTTGGGACACCATTGACTGAAGTTTAGGATATAGCATCACACATTCCTAGCTCACAGTGATATGCTTTAAAATGCTTGGTTTTATCCTTCTGTAACACAGTCTACTCAAGAAGGCACTTGGTACTGGACACTGACTTCTAAACTCTGAGCCCAGGACAGAGGGAATTACCTCATCTGACAAAAAAGAGTGTGAATTTCACCCACTTATCCCCACCCTGAATGTAGCTGTTTGAGAGCTTGATTGGAAGATGCTTGAATCAAATGTACATTAAGAGATAAAAAGCCCCACTGGTTCTCTTGGAATTTATTCTCACAGTTAATTCCTGACTCCACCCCTGTCCTTAAAAAACTGGTGTCTATTTTCTCACCTACACACACAAAGGATTTCTCACATGATATCAACTGTTCATATTAGTTCACATCATGACTTTTTTTCTGCTGGCACAAAGGAAGCTGGTACCTCCTCCTCCTGATGCAGGCATGAGGATGACAGAACTGAGCCAAGGCATAGGTGATGCACAAGCCTCAGCCTGGCTTCTGTGTGACTCCTCTGCTGCTGGCATGGGCTGCCTGCCTTGCCTGCTGAGCACTACCTGTCCCTAAGGACCTGCCTGTCAGTGCAACTACTCTGGCATCTCTGCTGCAGAAAGGGTGGCCACCCCTCCCAGAGAGGTGAAGGCAGCAGTAAATGAGGAGCTGAGGTCTCCTCCTATCAAGAAGCTCCAACTCCAAAAGTCTCCACTCTGAGGCAAGCTTCAGGTACAAGGCCTCATGCTATTACTTCTTGAAATAAAGTCTATCCTGGGAATATCAGGCCAAGCTGAAATGCATATTGATTGATATGTTTTCTTTCCTGAAGGTGTATCACAAACATCAACACAGTGACAGCTATGACGTCCTATGTTCCTCCGTCCTGCTGCAAAAAATTGGGTTTCCTCATTTGTCTGACCCTATAGGGAATTTGAACTGGCCTATTATTGTAGAAATACTGTATTTCGGCTTTGTTTTGCTGAAGAATCACTCCATTACCTTGAGAGTGGATATAACTACTAATAATGATTAACAATGTTTAATCTGAAAGAAATGCTGAAATAACTAGAAGCTCCCCATTATTTCTTTGAAAGCAAACCCCATGATTGTCCCAGATCCAGGTCAGGGTAGTCCCAGATAACAGCAGGAGTACCAGAACTTGCAGCCTCTGTTTCTGGCCCTCATGAACTGTGGGTAGTCATGCTGGAAGCTCACACCCAGTCTGCCATGGCTGCAGTGGCTCTTGCTGGGAAAGAAAGGGCAATTTTACCCCTGCTCTGTGGCAAATGTAGGCTGAATCACACAGTACATGTTCCTGGAATCACACTGTTTCTATGACTTGCAAGTTCCTGGGACTAAGAACAGCCCCTCATAGCACTTTCGTCTAGAAAATCAATGCAGCACCTGAATGTGAGTTAAAGGATGTACCTGAACTGTGATTCTGGGTCTACTCTCAGCACCCACCCTTAACTCAGGGCTAAAGTCCTGATACTAAAGCTGCCATTCCTGTTTTTCTGCTCAGGCAAGGCAGTGTAGAGTAGATGCCTCAAGATTATCAAAATATGCCAATATTTCAAAGAGCATGGTGAGGTCCAACTGGGCCAATATAATTTATTGGCACTCTTTTCTTTTCTTTTCTTTTCTTTTCTTTTCTTTTCTTTTCTTTTCTTTTCTTTTCTTTTCTTTTCTTTTCTTTTCTTTTCTTTTCTTTTCTTTCCTTCCTTCCTCCTTTCTTTCTTTTCTTTCCTTTCTTCCTTTCTTTTCCAGCTGGGTCACTATGAAAGGTTACATGCTAGAGAAATTAATCTTGGTTTTCTCACCCAAGCCTCAGTAAATGGATTATGACTTCTGTCATACAGCTGTCACAGACAGGATGACACTTGGGCATTGATATATGGCATAGATAGTATCTACCTATCAGCACAAGTCCTGCAGCTGAGACCACAAAAAGCATGGCCACAGCAAGGGATCCTCTTGTTTTGTGCCAAAAGTGTTGACCAGACAATACCATCTTTGCAAATAGATTTGATTGTCTCCAGTCTTGGTGAGACCAAGGAAGCAATCTGTGCACAACACCTCATCTGTCCTCTTTTTTTCACCTTCTTTTTTGTTTCCCTCCTGACACTTCCCTTCTGCTTTCACTGTATAAACTTGCCATTGTTATTAATGCCTTGCTCCTTGTTCCTTCCTGCTTTGACTTAATAAGGCAAGAAAAGAGGAGCAGCCCCCATGAAAGAAATAAATATTATTACTAGACGGGGATGAAAACTACACTCTTCCTGGGTTGTAGGCTACCACATTGTCACTGTGTTTCTGGGAGAGCCAGAAAAGGTAGCTAAAGTCCTTAAACTACCTGTATCATGTAAGCTATAATATCCTGAAAAGTGTGCCAAGGAGTCCTGAATATCTTGGGCAGATGAACTTGTTCCAGCAATAAATTTCTTCTCTGAGCTCATCCTGCTTGCAAGGTGACAGGGATGCCTGCAGTCCTTTGATGCAGCACAGGCCTTAAGTGTGTGAGTGTGGTGTCAGAGGACAGCTATATTTACCACAGATGCTGCCTGTGTAGGAAAAAGTGGGGGCTTTCCCTGGTGTGAACTGCTGTGAACTACAAGTCTCCATGTATCAGACTGAGTGCACCTGGGAAAGGATGTCAGAGCACAGGACAGTGCTAATAAAATGTCAAAAAATACTTCGATAGAAGAACAGAAGAACAGAGAAAGCAGGAATTTTTTTATATACAAGAAATTTTGTCAGTTTAAATTTCCAAACATAAGCCAAATAATTGTGTGAGATTATCCATTTTTAATTTTTAAGTTCAATTTACTCCTTTAGCACTCTTAAAAATGTGATTCAAATTCTTCAGATCTGAAGAATCCAGGTAAAGAAGTACAATGTATGTGTGAACATCCCATTTTTTACTATGGTTTTTATCCTGAAAACATTGCTGTCTGCACATCAGTCACTTCCCTTACATTTTCTGAAGCCTTTATGTCAGCCAAGTCTGACAGGGTCTCCAGGTCTCAAAGGTGTTCAGATTCCTGAAACTTTCAGATAAATCAGCTGAGTGGACTCGAATTAATTCCCCTTACAGGGAAATTTAAGCAAAATAACTATTACTCCCTCTTTCCAGCATTGGTCACTCACTGCACCAGGAGCCAGCCAGCATGTTTGTTGGAGTTTGCTGCCTCTGCATTGGGGTGGCCAATGGGGAAGGCTGTGCTGTTGCAAAGGAGTTAGATGAGCCACTGGGCAGGCACAAATCCATAGGAAATTACATCTCCTTGCTTTTCTTGCTCACAGGAAAAAAATGTCCAGTCATTCCCAGTACTGAGTCTCCTGGGCTTGGAGGGGGTAATGAATGTTGGTCTTGCTGTAGTCCATCATCCTTTCCCTCCATGCAGCCCTAAATATACATTATGATTAGCAAGTTAATGGAATTTTTGTGCTGTTAGAACTAGTATTGATTCCACTCCAAAAGCAATATGAGGCACGGTAGTATATCAGGGACCTGTAAAATCCCAGGTTGTTATGTGTTGGAAGGGCACAAAAGGAAGAGGAATGAGCTCACATGGCAGCTAATACAGAAAAAAAAAACTGGAGAATCACTTCTGGTGTTTTCTACTTTTTTATTTTTCATGTTTGATAAAAGAGTCCTGAAAAAAGGTCTCTTGAAATAAATGTTCCCAGGCTATTCTATTTTCTAGCATGGAAGAGCTAGAAAATTATCTTGTATTGACATTATCTTGTATTGACAAAGGCTTTCCAAGTTACAACAGGATGGATTTTTAGTTACAGCATGGAAAAAGACTTTATCTCTTCTGAGAAACCTTTGTGTGAAGCAGTGGCTCAGCCAGCAGTCAGTCCTGGTTCTGAGTCAATAGCTGGAGCCAGGTGCTACTGCAGGGACCCACCAGTCCACAGCACTGGAGCCCACTAAGAGATGGCATCAGACAGCCACCACTGCATTTTTGATGGATTTTTTTTCCATTTTCCTCTCAAAGATGGTATTTCAGCCTCTCTTCTACTTGGTAAATGATTTGTTATTGTAGCTGTTTGACAAACAGCTGAGATGCATCAGACAGCAATACAGGAAGAGACCAAAGTGCTGTGGAGTGGCATAAATACATGTGAGGGCTCCTGCTACTTAAGGGGAACTCTGACCTTGCTGTGACCTGGCAGGGGACAGACAGAGCCTGTCCCATGCACTGTGTCCAGACAAATTTCCTGGTTCACGTTTTCTCTGGTTGCCTAATTCTTCCTCAATGATACTTGGAGCCCAGTAGCTGTCCTGAGACTCCCAAAACAGTTGCAGGCAGGCCAGGGCCGCAGGCAGGATTTTAACTACCTAGGGCTTCAGGTGAGGCCACTACACCATGCAGGACCTTTGTGCCAAGTCTGTAGAAAGATCAATTCCTGCTATTTTTGTTTGCAGTGTTGGGTTTTGTTTGGTTTTTGTTTGTTTGTTTGTTTGTGGGGTGTTTTTTTTTTTTTTTTGTGGCTTTTTTTTTTTTTTTGTGGTTTTTTTTATGGGGGTTTTTTTGTGTTTGTTTTTTTTTTTTAGGGTTTTGTTTGCTTTTTATTATGAGATTATGCTTCCTACTCATCTCTTCCTGCTTGGATGAGAAACAGCAAGTGGAATACTGCACACCACACCCCATGGCCACACATGTCTGATCACATTCAATGAACAATAACATCAATACCTAGTGCTGGAAAACACACTATAGAGAATGTCTGCCTAGTCATCCATCCCTCATTCTGCAAAGGGGAAGGGGAGGTAAAGGGAAAGGCAGGAGTCTCCCTTTTAATACACACATATACATGCACACACACACACTTGCCAGCTGCCCTTAGAGCTGATTGATGCTAACAAATTTAAAGAGAAGACCAACAGAAATTCTAAGCACCTTTGTAAAGGATGACATGGTACCTCATCACCAGCTTTATAGGAATACAAAAATAAATCTGTCTGCATTAAATAAATTATTAACTGTGATTAATTCATTTGATTCAGCAGTTAAAAGCTTGTACCCTTTGTTTTCTTGTGTATTGCTGGGAAGTACATGTTGTTGAAGCACCAGAAAGCAGAAAGGAATTCTGTAATGATTCAGGGTTTTTGTTACTATTTCAAATCCTCTAATCCTGCTACTTTATTCACATGTATCTGAAAGGTGGTAAAAGAGATGATAAAATCGACTAAGCATTCATTTCTTTATGCTATTTCTTGTCAGGATATGCTGGCCATATTTTCAGATGTACTCTGCAGCAGTCCTGAAATAAAGCTGTCTGACTGTACAACCACATTATGCACTGCCAATGCAAGCATGAGCAGCCCTGCCTCAGGGACACAGTGTAAATTTACACTTATGCTGACTCCAGACTGCCGTCCCCTGGTAGCCTTGGATAGTCCAGGGATTTTGCACCCCTGTTTCTTCAGGCCAGCTGGCAACATAAATAAGTTGAATAAAATAAGATTTGACTGCACTGCTAAAGAAAACATAGCGTGAACAATAGGGTGACTCAAATATATCAATATTTCACTATTATTTATTTTAGGTGTTACTTTAGGCTATATTTATTTGTTTTAAAAAATCCCAAACACTTTACTGATGGGTTTGTATGCTGTTCATCCTGTTACCTTGTGTTGACAGGGCTAAATGGGCCAGGACAGGGAACATCAGTACACAACAAAAATCTCTAGAGGTTTATTTCTCTTTCAAATCTCTTTGCATCTGCTTTTAGCTTTGAACTAAATCACAAAAGCAGTAAATTTTGAAACAGTATAAAAGAGCAATGGGTTAGAACTTTAGATCTGTACAGGATTATGCTTTCAATGAGAAAAAGTGCAGGACCTGGTTAATGTTTAAAGGCTTGAAGAATAGTAGACGTTAATTTTTTTTTCTGTGAAAACAAAGAAATACATACAAACCCAGCTTTTTACAATAGTTAAAAAACATTGACATGTAGATACAAATAATTTAGCCTAATTAACTACTTCAGAGACATGATCACAGCCATCAAGTGTTCTTTAATATTATTTAAATATCCAGATTTAATACCATGAAATCTCAGGTGACACTCAGAAGTTTCTTTTTTTAATAACCTCTTTTCCCATTACAGTATTTTCACACGCTTTGTGCTTCTATTTAATGTTGGCTACTACAAGATGAGCTCTAAGCTGGTCAACTTTCCCACATAAAGTCTAGTAGCCCTGGTGAACCCAGAGTCATAGGATTCAGCAGGCAGCTCTCCCCCAACCCAGCTGACAACCTCATTATCCATCTTTTGAAATATTTCAGCTGTGAAAGTGATCCACTTATGTAACATGGTACTTGAGAAAAATAAAACTATCTCTGCTTTTAAAGAGGAATGCTCTGCACCTCCTGCCACCACTTAATTATCACAGTTTCTTCTTTCTTTATAAAGTGTGAACTAGAAAAATATCATGAGTGAAAAATAGTGATGACCAGGAAAAACTAAATAGAAACAAAATGGCAGATGAGAAAAGGGAATAATGTTCCCTTAAAAGGGTACCTAAAAATATTCCAGTTCTTCTCATTTAGCAACAATCCTCACACCACATCACCGCATTTTCCATTTTACCTGGAACCACTATCTCTTCATGTGAAAAGAGGAATTAAAACAATGTATTAAAAAAAACAAACATCATTTTAGTGTTTCTGTGACCAGCAACCATAGGAACTGGAGCTGGGAATTTGGCACTGTGTCACCCAACCACACTCCAGTGCCCAAAATGGTTGTAGGATTTGTACCCCCACCATCTCATGGTCTCCATGCACAACAGTCACTTCTCTGGCATGGCAGATAGAGGGAATGCTTTCCAATGACCAGTCTTGAAGAGGTCAGTCCTGAATCAAGGGTTTGTCTCTGCTATAGCTGTAGAGATGTAGCTGCTATGAGGATGAAGATGTTGCAATGGATGGTGTCTGCAGCAGTCTGCTCAGCCATGTGCTTGGTGGAAATGCAGCAATGCTAAAGGCTGAAATCTTCAGCCAGATCTCTGCACAGTTTCTCATAAGCTGATCTCCTGCAGAGGTATCTAGGCACAGAAGTGCCAATGTAGAACATGATTTCATGTTACAACTACTGATAGTAACTGGAAGTGCTCTTCCAAAAGCTCTAAGGCACTGGGAGGCAAGAAGGAATGTGGTTTGGCAGGCAGGGTGGACCTGATTCAACCAACTGCTTACGTGTCACTGAAATCAATGGTGCTATTTAGGGGCTTAATTGCTTTGCTGAATTGAGGCCAAAGAGACAAAAAGTAAGATGGTTAAGCTGCAAAGCTTGGATATATATCTTAAATATTGAACATTTACATCCTTTATCAATATTATGATTCTCCCCAATAATTCACAATTGTTCAGAAAAGTTTCAAAGGAAACACATGCCTCACTTTTTGGCCCTCACTTAGCAAACATTTTCGTGTGCCACTATTCAGGCAGATGATGCCATTTTCTTAAGAACAGAAAGATACAAGTGAAGTGCCACAACAGGCTGTTTTTTTGCAGGTCAGAGCTGTATTTAATATCTACAGCATTTAAGCATTCCTACCAAGGTTATACAACTGCTAGAGACATCTGGACCTAATACTGAAACGTTCCTATTGCAATCTGTGTGTGCGTGAATAATCTTGTGCCAAAATATTTATTTAAAACTGTCTTTAAAAGAAAGAACAATAAGTTCAAGAAGTTATATTTTTTCAGTTGTTTTTCTTTCAATAACAAACACACCTCAGACAAATAAAAATTAACAGTTTCAATACCAGTGCTGAAATAACTCTTTTACTCACTGTTAGTCAGTATCCATAAAGAATGGCTGCATTTGCCCTAATTAATGCCCCATTTTCAGGAAAGGCTTTAATTAACATCTGACATTTAAGCAGCACTAGAGTGTGGTGTGCAATTATCACCTGGCCTACATCAGTGTGATTCAAATGCTCTTGGACAAAAAGATGCTTTTTTTCCCCTGAAAGTTTTAGGAACAGAGTAGCAACAGAGACCTAAGGAAATGAAGGAAAGAAAGCCAGATCTTCAAAGCAAGTTAGGGTGGGGTTTTCCAGTTTTCCAATTGCCCGTCCCAGTGGCTCACTGCCCCCTCAAACGAGAGGGGCCAGCTCATACACCTCTCAGCTTTGCTCTGGGCCTATATTTCTAACCCACTTCCTCTCCCCTAATGGGCAAAGCCCCAAGTGCCATTGGGAAAGTCAGAACTAATGATAAAACTGAGCCCATTTGATAACACAAGGCTCCTGAAACAGCATTGTCTTCTTCCTCTAGTTTCCTCCATCTTCTTTCCCCTGCTTTGTGTCCCACAGGCTCCACCAGCAGCAAGCAAAGCTGGTTCAGTTCCTTGGCCATGGAATCAAAAGAGAAACTAGTTGCTGTGCTAAAACAGTTCAGTGACCTCAGCTGGCTCACCCTTCGTACTCACGCCCAGGAAGGAGAAGGAAGAAGTGTGGGACCACCACCTCCCAGTGGAAGTGGGCTGGTATTTTATATTATGAAATCAGATCTTGTGTAGGACGGTACACCACACACAAGCATATTTTTGTACTGTATATATTTTCTATCCGAAAAGTAGTGCCTAAATCAATGACAGTGTTGGTGAAGTGAAAGGTGAGAGCATGTGGCAGGGACCTGATGCCCTTTTGGCTGGACTGAGGCCAAGTCCAAATCAAGTTGCTTTATATGGCACGGAAACATGGAATGGTTTAGGTTGGAAAAGACCCTCGAGTCCATAGAGTCATACACTAATTTGAGTAGCTATCAATGTCTAAATACTCAGTATTTGCTGGGTCACTGAGAGTGTAAGCAAGCACCAATCTGTGGCCATGCTGAACCTTTCTCCTGCTCTCTGGCCTGATGAATATTTCATTATGCTGTGTCAAGAGAAACAGCTTTTGGCAAGGGGGCCAGGGCTCGTTTCCCTCAGCTTCCCAAGAATACACCACAGTTTCCTGATCAGAGCACCTTCCCCAGAGAAATGAGATGGTTTGCTTTAGCAGAAGAGAGCATGGGTGATGCTTCTCACCCTGCTGCCACCAAGGCAGGTGTCTCTTTACCTCATCTTCCAGCTATGCCTAGCTGGAGCTCAGAGTCAACTCTGCAGGAGGAGATCCTTAAACAACATGGACAGAGAACATAACACCGACACATTGTAATAGGATGGGTACAGAGCTATCTGGGAGGAGCTGAGCCCTTTGCAGACACATCCAGTGAGTGAATATTGTGTGAGAAATAACACACTGGCAACTTCGGTGCATGAAGTGGATGATGGGCTGACGTACAAGTACTGATACGGTTGCAGCTCTGAGGTACTCACGGTGACCGCCCTGTCCCCAGCCAGCCCCTGCCTAACAAAATCAAACCAAATGTAACTTGGCATGTTGGGCTGCATTTAGAAAGCTGCAGCAGCTCTGGGGTATTTCAGATATCTGCAGTGAGGACAGGAGAGACAGCTGGGGTGGTAGTCTTGTTAGCTAACCTGATATAAATTGTCTGTTCCCATGAATCACAGCTGTCAGGCACCAATGGGATTTGGGAGCCTCTAGGGTGAGGCTGTAAGGAGAAACTGAATATCATGATTTTGGATCCAGAAATCTAAATTTTAGAAATATTTCAGAAATTTAGGAATAGAACGTATGTGTCCACATTTTTCTGTGGGTCTAATCTTTGGAATATATGTTACACCATCCTTTAGCCTGCCACACTTCCACACAGAGCTGATGATACTTGCCTCCTAAAAATTACAGGCAAGGGACCCTTTATGAACTGACTGTGGGGTTATGTGTTGGTTAGTATCCAATAATTCCTGAGATCTAAGCCCAGATCTGTCATCTATTTGTTCCATTGCTCTGAAAGGAGTTTGTAAAAATAGCACCCGGGAGCTCTGTATCTATTGGAATTCAATATTTCAGTCTGGCAGCCTTGAAACCAAGAGTGAAGTATTGCTCTTTTAGCCAGTACATCGTCACCAGCTTCTGGGTCATTTACAGGGAATGGGCACATGCTATATAATTCAGGTGGTGACCTGACTCTCCTAGGTCAGTACTGCTTCAGCAATGCAAGGAGAAAGTGTTATTGAAATCAGTGGAATTATTTGCAACCATAAGTGACTTTGCAGGATTGTACATTTTTTTTTTCCTCTTTCTTTTTCTCTCTTATTGTACAGACAAATATCCAAGGGACTAGTCACCATCCTGCTGAGAGTTACAGCCTGTCTGGTCTTTAATGTCTGTTTTCGAAGACGATTCTATTCACCCGTTCATTTTCCTACAGTCCTCATTCTTCACTCTGAGCGCATCCTAGTCTTTTTATCATGTCCTGTAGGACGCAAGGCAATAAAACCAAAAATGAGGCAAACTGGTTTATGGATCTGCCGGCCGGGTTTGTGCTGCTTCCACCAGGCGCTGCTAGGTGGCAATATGTTACCTGGAAAACCACGAGCTCCCAGGCGCCGTCGCCCTCCTCTGCTCCCGACCGAGCTGGGACGTGCCTGGGCATTGCTCCGCTCCGAAAGAGGACAAGCCCTTGGAGCAGGACCTGGTGAGAGCTGCTTCACTCACAGAGATCTTTACTGAGGTTTTCCAGACATAACTGCAGGGCTGAATCCTACTGGAAAAATTCTTTGTGAACCCAAGAAGAAAAAAAAAGAGGCAAGAGGCTTGTTGCAGAGGGTGTTGTCAAAAGGAAATGTATCCTTCTATTGTATAAAGATAGCACTGCCTGGGACTAAACTATTTCATATTCTTGATTCTCTATACAATACAAAGTTGAAAGTGTCTGTTCAGCGTGAAAAGCTTTTGTTTTTCCACATACATGATTAATTGAAATCTCCACATATTCAATCATACTTTTTAATGAACTAGGCCGACTTTGGAACATTTGTATAGACAGTTGGGTTGAAAAACAGCTTTAATAAAGAGTATTTCCAGACACATTTTTCAGTCATGCTACAAATACTTAAAATTGAGTCATCTTATGTATGTGTCTCAACAAGGACAGAGAAATAAAGACTGTCTCATATTTGCATATTGCTTTCAATATGCAAAGCACTAAGTGATCTTCATTGAAACCATTTATTTCCCTTGGTCTGGCTGCTGGCGAAAGCGAGGGCAGGGCTGTGTGTGACACCGCCATTGTATGCCAAGTTTACACAATTGCAGTTTGATGCAAGGGTAACTTGCGGGTTGCTCGGCACTTTGGCCCAGCTGCAAGAGCTGGGTGCAGGTGAACGGCACCTGGAGCCGGGGAGGCACAGCGGCCAGGAACAGGACAGCTGCAAAGAGCTCCCACTTAGGCTGACAGGTAAAATAGATGGATGTGAAGATGGGGAGCCCAAGTCTATCTCCTTGTGGCGACGTGGACGGGAGCTGACATCTCTCCCGCCTGCTGCGCAACCCCAGGCACAGCAAGCGGGAGCCCGGCCGCTCCAGGCTGGATCCTCCCGGCACCATTCGTGTCCTCACCTGAGCCACCTGGGGCGAGACCTTGTCCTGAGCCAGAGGAGAAACGGGCATATTTAACTACCCTGACTTTGACAGAAGCACGGGGCTTGATTTTAGAGATGGAGGCGATCGGTACGAAAAACAACAATAATGACGACCTGCTTATGCAGTATTTAGCAGCCTTGGAGCTGACAAGAATCGTCTGCTTCAAAATAGCTTAAATTCAGGCAGAGTTCTCTGTGCTTGGGGTCATCTGTCCATGGATGTGGTATGAAGAAGACCTTTCCTGGCGGCCCCAAGGGCTCAATAGGCTTTTAATCCCCTTGGCTCGGCACAGGGCTGCCCTGACACCGCAGCGCCCGGGGCGCGGGCAGGCGGCGGCGGGCCCGGCCCGGAGGCCGCGGCAGCGGTTCCCGGCGGGGCCCTTTCCCCGCAGCACCGCCCGCCTCCGCTGCTCCGCCGGCGCCGGGCCCAGGTCAGTGCTGGGCCCAGCTCAGAGCCCGGCCGCGGGGCTCCGCAGCCCCGGCCGGCCGCCGCCCTTGGGGGGAAAAGGGGCCTCTACGGGGAAACGGGGCTGCCGAGGCGGCGTGGGGCCCCGGCGGCGTCCGGGGGAGGGGCAGGCGCGGGATGTCCCGGCCCCCGCGGGGCGCCCGGGGTGGCTTGGTCGGTGCTGGAGAGGTCGGCGGTGCTTCTGCTTAGCCCTGACACCTCGAGTCTCGCTTTGGGTACAGCCGGTCACCGCCCACTGCGGCCCAGCTCGGCACTGAGCCCTGCCTTGAGGGTTGATCTAACATAAGTAATTTCGGAAAAAAAAAATAAAAACCAGAATCTTCTCTAGGAGGTCAGACCACCTGCAACAGTGCACTGGTCGGGATTTTGGCATCGCAGTTTGGCAGCAAGAAATGTCTGCTGCGGAAGTAGCTTCCACCCCTCGGTCCCTTGAGTCTTTGCATTCTTCCCAGGGTGATACCATGAGGGGAGGTTGCCATTGCTTCCCGAAATTCAGCGTGGGGAGCCAGGGAAGCAGGTGACAGGCAGGCCTGGTGTGGTGTTGCTAATTCCCAGTGCTGTTATGGGGGACAAGAGAGTGAATCGCGGTTGCGTGGCCAGTTCAGGCCTCAGTGTATGGTTTTTGGTGTTGCTGTCAGCAGGAGCATTTATGGTAGTGGTAGTAAGGAGAGAATAGTAAAGAACAGTGAATTAAGTGGAATTCAGAATACTTCTTTACTACAAAAGTTACATTTTTCAAGGCAGCCATTGGGAAAGCATCAGTATTTGCGGTTACAGCTAGAATTGAATTACTGCTTTTGTGCTTTAGGATTTGGTGACTGAAAGGCACCAAATTATTGGTGGGTTGTTTGTGGTTGTTTCCATTCCTGTGAAGTTTTGCATCTGCTCTTCTTAAAGGTCTCTAAAACACAGCTAGTGGGCAGTGAACTTAAAAGAGTTTTCTGTCACTGTTAGAAAAGCTCCTTTGATGACAGGTATGAAGAGAACCGCTTTGGATCAAAGCATTAAAAAATTAAGTGCCCGAGTGCTTTTTGCAGAAGATAACAGGTTTTTGCCCTGTGTCATGAAACTCAAAATCTTGTACTAACCATGGGACCATAATCAGATACTTTTAGGTAGTGTCATCTGTATTTATGGAAAGGCTTCCTTTGTCAGCTGTTTTGCATCCTTAAATGTCATTATTTTTCTGTGGACTTGAGTATGTTTTTCTGTGATTTGTTTACTATTCTTCAAAATAATTAAAATGTGATTAAAGATAATATAATTGTTTAGGGATAGAAAGACAATTCACATCTAAACTGTAGCCTAAGGGGTCATTAAAAAATACTAAACTAAGAACAAATAGTATGGAAAGCCATAGCTTGCTATGCCCAGAATTGGGCTGCTCAGAAACGATGAAAATAACAAGAAAAAAAGAGATAAAAGCAGAAATGAGGTGTAAGTGGTCAGCCAGCTTAAAACTGAAAGTACAGACAAGGGTTTATTTTACTTACAGAGTTAAAAGGTTTTTCTTTCCCTCAATTAATTTTTATTTCCCATGTACATTATTTGATGCCATTTCAGTTAGTTAATTTGGACATGCTCTCACTTGTTCTCTCAGCTTCTGGATGGATAAACTTTGTGTCTAATGCTAACATCTAGAAAGTAGGAGGCCCAAATCTTTTGTTCTCTCAACAGTAATACAGAGGATAAAAAAAATGTCCTTTAAAAGGCAGCTACTTTTAAAGTAGTTACTTTTACCAACTACTTTTAAAGCATGAAGGCCATGACATTTTGAGAAAGGCATGAGAGATCAGTCCCCTAGTTGGGGAGGCAGAATCACCTCAGCTCCCCAGCTTTGTTTAGTTTCTGTATTTGCATACTATGTTTTGTCAGTAGGTTTTCTGCTTCTGATCCCTTAGCATGCTTATGATCTGCTCACTGCTTGCTTTCAGCAGTGAGAAAGCCAGCTGGAGAAGTGACTGCCCTCAGCTTGCTCCATCTGGTAATTATTAGAGTGGGAGAACCTGTTGGACAAGGTGTTTAAATTAACCTAACCCACGCATCATGGAAGAAAGGTAGAGAGATGGATAAGTGGATGTGGTAGGTGGAGGGCTCTGTAACCTTCAGGTGAGGGGGGTGGTGACAAGCAACTGGCAACAGAGGAATCCTGCTTGCGTCCTCCCTACTACACCTTTCTTGTGTCTGAAGGCAGGGTGTAGTGACTCCACTGTGAGACCAAGCTGGGCCTCCTTTTGTTTTTCAATCTCTTCTCTTTGTCCAACACCAGAATTTATTTTCTTTTTTTTTTTTTTTTTCAATCCCCATAGTCACCCAGCAGCCCACTGTCCAAGATTACAGTCAGTTGTTGTTTTCACTCATTTTCAACCTATTTTTTTTTCCTAGGAATGGGCTATTTTCATGCTGCCTTTTCATCTGCTTTCATGCTATAGGGTCAGTTGTGCCAACCCTCAGTACTTGGCCACCACTTGCTTTCCATTGATTGGCAGCTGCAGGAACCTGGTGAGGCATCTGCCAGTCATGGTCACTGCTCCCTAGTACTGGTACTAGGCCACCCAGACAGGGTTGAGCTGTGAGGCATCATCATCCTCAGTTAACATCTTCTAACCCTTCTTCCCTGTCTTAGCACTTCTGTGCTTGTTGCTGAAATTGCAGCTTCCAAAGGTCTTCAGCAAGTCACATTCTCTTGTTCTTCTTGACCAAGTGCCCTTGATGCCTTTGGCAGTGTCACAATAGTGCCTTTATAATTGTTGGGTTTTTTTAATGCTATTTGAATATTTTCTCCTCCCTGAGATTTATTTTGTAGATTTTGTGTATTGAATCCATTTATTTCTGTTATGATTAATCTCAGTAGACCTTCATCCAGACCCAGAAATTCAGTTGATGGGGTTTTTTTCCAGTATCTATATCTGCACATCACACCTGTCACATCCTGCCCCAGACGAAGGAGCCTACTTATTTTTCTGATGTATTGAAAACACATCCCTGCATCTTTTTTTCCCCATTTGCTTTTTCCCTGACTTGTGTCAATAATTCAGGCCCCATTTTTGAACTGGAATTTTCCTTGCTCATGTATTTTAACTTGCTGATTTAACTTGGTCTGTAGTGCAGTGTTTCTTGTTTGAGCATACGGCTCCTAAGATTTAGTTCTCTGGTTTGTCTTAGTTCTTCTACCCTTTCCTCTAGAAAGTTGCTGCCTACAGCCCTTACCTCTTGGGTTGCAACAGAGTAGTGGTAAATGACAGGGGCAAATACCCTTGTTCAGGGCTAACTGATTTCCCAAAGAATCTACTCAGGTAGGGAGTATTAATGTTGGTGTCCCTATTATTGCTATGTTTTATTAACATTGTTAGGTCTGAATTTTACCTAGGCAGTTACCAGAGGCTGTCAGAAGGCCTCTGATACATCTGTGTGCAAAAAAAAATACATAGATTGTGAGTGCCTGCATGTAGATACAGGTTCTGCTCTTGTAGATATATGTGCTGCTCTTGCATAATGTGTGTCAGTCCTTTGTACTGAAGTGCTGGCATTCCATGTGTTTATATGAACCCAGTCTGCTGCCCCACAGGCAAGGGTGTTACAAAATCACTTGAGTGCCAAATGGGATTTAAACTGTTGTTTTATGTAAGAGGTACAATAACTGTGGAATGAACAACTATTGATGTCCATACTGTTGGCTTCTCTCTTAGCTGGCACCAGTGATATATAAACTTGTAGCACTTAAAACATATGACAGATGCTAATTGACCACTTATTCCTATACTGTCAGGTTTGTTTGTTTTTTTTCGTTGTAGGTACTGTGCATAAACTACTTTTGCTACAGATGCTAAGGAGTGTAGCATGTTCCCTTCTTAAATTAGACTAAGACTTCTGTAAGTATGTAAAAATAGATGTGATTATATTAAATTGAAAATCTGAAAATTTTGGTGTTAATAAATATCTCTTGGCTGGTCCTACACCATTGTAAATGTTACTGCAACATCTTTCTTTCACCGCTTTCATGCAAAATACAGAAATGATCAATCTCAGTCATGCAGTAGATTGTGAGTGCTCCGTACTGATTGAAATTGTGGATGTTGTTTGTCAGATATCAGCAAAAATCCCTTTAGACTGAGAGAGCTTTAGCTCTTCCTATTATGCTTTTCCTGAGTGGTTACTTCAGTCAGACTGAACTGTTAAAACAATCTTATTTTTATTGAAAAATAGTATTGGGCACTGACCGATCCTGTGGGAGATGGTTGTAAAGAAAATAATTCAAAGATTATACCTTGCATGAGTCATTAATCACGAGTCATGATCAGCAGGCAGTGGTGTCCAATTTGTTTTCTCATCCCGCACTTGCTGCTGTTCTTTATTACCATAGTGATAATATTAAAGAGCTGTTAATGCATATAACCACGCAGTTGAAAATGACAGACTCTTTTTTCATTGGAATAAAATTTCCATATCTTAAGTCTGTTTTGCTCAGTATATTTCTTGTCATGAGAAATTCAGTAGTGTATAAAAGTCATGAAGTTTAAGTCATCAAGGGGTTAAGTTAGCAGAACAGCCTATTTTTCCCCCCTCCTCTTTGCTTTCAAGCCAGTCATTGGTGCTTCCTAGAGAATTCCAGCTGGTCTGTTTTTGTATGAGAATTGGGAATACTCTGTAACCATTGAAAATTGGGAGCCGATTGTTCAAGGTACACTTTACAAGGAAAGGCTGCACTGTCCATGTATTTCATGTTTGTTCTCTGCTGAGCAAAAACTAGTAGCTGGATGGAAAATTTTATTGCATTAATATATGCTGAGGAATGACTACTGAGGTTTTAGAGAAAAGGGAAGGCTGTCTCTCTCTTGAGAGCCTGAATATAAAAAGAATCAATTAGGAGAAATGAGCTTTAGAACCCCATTTTCACTCTTTAAATAAAATTTTAAAAGCTCTGCAAGGTGGAAGCTGAAGTGCTGCAGACTATTAGAATGTGCATAGATGGAGAGTGTTTGGGTGTAGCAGCAGTCAGGGAATGTTGTTTTTTTTATGAAGTAATGAATCTTCTATTCAATTAGATTTTAAACTTGATTAAATTTTTTAAGTAGCTTTATTAGTTTACACTTCGGAAAGTTCATCATGGCAGATTAAAGCCTTGTTTGTCAACAGATATTAAAAAGTCATCTCTTTACAATTTCTTGTGTAGATGATTTTATAATGCATAGGTTTGTGTAGGCCTTACTAGTTTCTTTGTGTTGAGCTTGTGATATCCTGTTGTATTGGTGGTGCCCTTTGGCAGGACAGGTATGAATCTACTGGCACAGATGGCTCTTCCCAGCTGCCTGGTATTGCTGCATGTTCCTGCACATCCCACGGTGCGGTTGCTCTGCAAACTCCTCCTCCCTTTGAAGGAGGACTATACCTGCAGCAACAGAAGCATTTTCAAGTTTAGTGTAGGCTGGTACAGCCACTGGCAGAGTAAGTGTTCACCTGACAGGGCTGTTCACTCGTTTCCTTAGGAGCTAATTGTGTGTGGTTTTTAATATGTGTTTACTTGATCATGTGTAAATAATAAAGGTTTTCAAAAATGTTGAGTCTGTAAACTGTAAGATACCCTGAACAGAGCATACAATGTAGCTGCCACCAAATTCTGTCTCAGTGAATGTGCTTATATTCTGAGTTCACCTTAGAAAAACTTTCCAACAGCTGCTTGCCAATTTTGAAAGTATCTTGTTTCTGCCAAATATGATTTAGAAACAAAGAAGGTCTTTTTGCAGTTATCAAAAAAGTGAGCATCTCCCATGTCTTTTGAATGGGCAGGCCCATTAAAAAGTAGGTTGGGGCAAAGGTATGACTACTCTATCAAATTGCAAAATAACAAGATTTTTTTTCCATGTCTTGTGGGGATTCTTTTGATTCCCATTCTGATTGGTTTATAAGATGACTTTATTTCCAGAGCAGCTCTTTCCAGTTCAGGCTTTACTCAGTTTCTTTCAGGTCACTTGTAAACCACTTTCTCCAGTAGACCCATTTCTAAAGGAAATAAATTAAGGCAGAGATGCAGATCAAGTGCAATATATGATAATTACATTCTTGTTATTTCCTGATCTACAGTCATACACTGTAGAGTAGAAATAGCAGAGGAATAAGCTGTGGGTATACTGGTACACAGAAACAGTTTATAAGTATTATTACCCGTATAAAAGGCAAGTATGGCACTCAATGTATAATAATGTTGCACACTTCTCATCCTTTGGAGCACTACACAGATTTTGTGCCCAAATGAGGTCAGCTCAAACTGCTACTGGGATGACTGGGAAAAGCACATAGCAGTCGGGGGCTAGGCAGACTAATTAATTTTAAGATGGGGTGTGACAACTGTGTTAATGGAATTAGGTGATGGGGAACACACTTTGATACAAGAATGATCTTCAGTTCTTAATTTTTGAGTTCCTTAAGTATTTCTCTTGGGAAGGTCTTGCTCTAATAGTTGCTTACAGAAAAGCAGGACATCTAGATCTTGAAAGCTGTGGGATTTGATAGGATTTTTCTGTCATTATAGGTGTGGTGTTTGGGGGTCTTGTTATTTTTTTAGAGGGAAGGATGAGGGAGGGTTTGGAAGATTAATACAGAGTAAATTGGTCTAGTGGAATACGTACCTGTCTTACTATGGTTCTTGAGCCTCTTTTATGTTCTGCACACAAATACTCTTTTGGTAAGTTTTACAAGGAAGTCCTTTAAAAGGTGCTAATATCTGTGTTAACTACTAAAATCACTCCGTAAAACTCCTTCTGTTTACTTTGTGGGGGTAGATTCAAACCAAGAATTTTGCAAATATAGTTTGCAGTAATTTCTGTCAACTGTTACAATTGTATCACCTTTATATAAGTTTCTGCTGTCATACTTCCCTCTTTCTCAGAAGACTGCAGTGGATTTCAAAAGAAATTTCCTGATTTTTCTTTTTTTGCTCTCCATGTATTTCCAGAAATGGCACTTGCTCTGTGGAAGAACTTCCTTCAGACTGCAAAAAGAAGGATACTACAGCAGAGAAGGTTGTCACTGTATAATGGTTCTCATGGCTATGAGGAAGAATTGATAAAGAAGAAACTTCAACAGTTTTCTGGTGGATCCATCAACCTTTCCAAAGAAGAAAATGGCATTGGGATACTTACTTTGAATAACCCAAAGCTAATGAATGCCTTTACAGGTATTAATTAGTTGATGGGATTGCTGGTTAGTTTTGGTTTTTCTCTTGTTTGGTTACCCGTTTTGATATTTTGCCTAAAGAAAGTGAAACACTCTGACTTACCATGCATTAGTTAGAAGAATAAATGTGTAAGTTTTATTCAGATGTGCAGCAAATGTGTCCAGTGTTTTGTGTAGTAACTTTGCTATAAATGTCAAAAATCTAAGAAATTCTAAGAAATTCTAATCTAAGAAAATCTAAGAAATGGCACAGGGACTGTCTTGCAGAATGTGCTTCCCCCTGTCTTAAGTGTTAGCTGAGCTCTGCTGCTCACAGTTCTGCTGCTGAGCTCTTTCTCACATCTCCTCTCATTTTGTCATCACTGCTCTGGAAATATGGAAGGCATTTTTGTGGGCATGAGAACCTCTCTTGTGTAGGTGATGTAGAAAGAAAGACTGAGTTTACTTCTTGGTTCTTTACCTAAAGCCTTCCCTGTACCTGAATCTTCTGTAGTTTGATCTTTTCCACTCATCCAAGTTGGCTTCCATTTCTTCTTCATTTGCCTTATGTCTTAAACATCAGTAAATGGTTAATTAAAGATCAGATGAGCTGGGTATTCTCAGCTGTTGCAGGTCAGTGATCTATTTAATATGCTTTTACACTGGAGAATACTTAGCTGTCAAAACCAAGTGCCCTATTTTGTTAATCTTGTATTATGAGAGGTTTTTGTTCTCCAAGTTGAGTATATTTGCTGTCTCTTCTTAATTACCTAGATTATTCCAATTTATGCCACTCTCTTCAGATATGAGTGGCACAGGTTCAGGGTGTGAATTTGCCTGAGCTGGAGCTGTGCCTAAGCCTTTACTGTAAGAATGTTTTTATCTGTTAGTATTTTGAAGTGGATACATTTGTGTCATCATGCTAATTTCTATGTTGCTGTTCTATCTTCCTGCCCAGTTCTCACTGTTCTTTTGCTGTGAGCAAACATTTTGCAACACATTAGCAAAGTGTACCCTTTGCATGCAGAATGTCAATCTACTTTTCCACTAGTGATAGTTAGCTGAAAGGAGCCTAAGAGGGCAGCAGAATTGGTGGTAATGCACCTAGATTCTGCATTCTCTTTTGTTTAGCTTAAAAATCTTATGTATAAAGTCATTACCTCACTTAAGAAGTTGTAGCTACAGGATGTTAGCATAGGGATTGTCTGCATGCCTCCCTGTCAGCATATGTGCTGTTATACAATCATAATTACATTGTTGTTTCTCCTTTTTCTACAGATTGGTTTCTATTTTTGACTCAAAACAGAACTGTGCAATGTACACCTTGTAGGCTGTGTGGTTTTAGCTTATTTGTTTTAGAAGTTGAAAGGGGCATGAGAAATGAGCTGTAACAGCAAAAGGAGAGAGCAGACTGGGTTTCTCTGCTCTGTGAAGATCAGGAGTAATAAAAGTCAAATTGCCAAAACTACACTTTCATAGAAATTTGCAAATATGTTCTTGGTTTTCTATGTGCTTGGCAGGAGGGGCTGGGAAGTGATTGGTGGCAGTGCTGAGCAGGTGCAGCTGCCATTTAGGCAACTGATAGCTGTTATTTGTCTATACAATGTTCTGTGTAATGTTAATGTGCTGAAATCATAGCACACATCTGGAGTCGAGCACCCAAAATTAGCATTTTCTCTCTGGCTCAGTTAGTTGTCTGTAAAATAATCTCTTGTCTCCTTACAGGACTGCTATGAAAATAACTTACTAGTGTATGTCAATTAGATGCTCTACTAGCAAAGAAGAGCTACAATACCTGCTGAGGAAATGAACAGCTTTTTTGTTGTGGATCCTCATTAGCATATAACAAATGAGCCTTGGGATCAGGCAGTTCTGTTTTACAGCAGTGTGTGGAGCCCTGTAGAGAGCTGTACTCCATTTTGCTAGGCAATAGCCACAAAAAATTGCTCTGGAAAATCTTACTGTCAGTTCAAGAGATGCTGCTTCTTTGTCCTGTACACCTCTGCTTGAGACTTTCATTTTTATGGAAGGGAGAGTAGAAGCAAAATCAGGCTGGGCCCTTCACTGCTGCAGTGAATGGTATGGCATCTTAATTTATACTGATCTTAATTTCATTTTTAACATTACTGTCTGTAAAATGCAGTTGCTGAGAAACTACCAGGAACTTAATCTTTTGCCTTCAGTTGTGTAGCAAATAATGCTCTTCAAGGAACAGGATGGGGTATGCTACCCCTGAAATGCCTCAGCAGAACCTGGTTGACTTCATCAGCCAGAGCCTGTAGATACAGCAACCTCCCCATCAAATTCTGTTGGTCTGTGTCTCAGAGCTTCTGAATAGTGGCAGATGTGAATTTATATATCCCTGCATGCTTCCCTTCTAGAAAGCTGCAAAACATTATTAAACTTCTGAGAGAAATTCTGTTTTCCAGGCAATTACTTTACACTGCAGTTTTTTTATCTCAAAGGAATTATGTTTATTCTAAGCTTGAGCAACCCATGGAATCAAAAACAGAACAAAATCGTTGGCAAATTGCTAATGGGTGATATGGAGATTGTTATGCCTTTTTTTTTCTCTTCTTAATTGGAATCTGATAGCCACCTGTTTGAAATGGTCTCTTTGGAAACAAATGCTAATAATGTCTGTTTAAGCCTGGTAGAACCAATTTCAGCACTGAACTAAACCTGAATGCAATTTGAAAGAGAGGAAAGCCAGCCTGTGGGAATTAGAAAATAATGATGATAATATTTATTTTCTGGAATTTACTTGAAGACAGTTATTCTCAGATTATAGTTAAGATGCAAACAAATTATTATTTATCATTAATTCTGTAAAGAGCATGAATTTAGTGGTATCACATACTGAAAGACTAAGATTGGCAGAATGAGGATTTACTTAGGTGTCGTGCGCTCTTCATTATATCAGACATCGGGAACTATATCTGTTGGTAAAATAATAGTTCAGTGTTGTCAGGAATGGAAAAGAGCCACTTGCAGGACGACAGAACAGGCTCTGGACAGTGTCTCTTGTCTCCTGCTATTGTATATAACAGGCTCATATGGGTCCTGCATTTTTCAGTTAACTGAATTCTTGGCTTGGAATACTTTGTGGAAAGACTCTTCAGTACCTCACTGCTTTGCCTGTAAAAAGAACTGTGAACAGTGGATCTGCTGTGTTTGACTCTAGCAAAGCTTGGATGCCAGGCTAAATACCTTTCTGTTGAGAAGACTAAAGAAGGCAGATATGCAGTGAGTGAAATCCACAGGGGTAATGCACACTTGTTTGAGCAGCAGCATTTGCAGAAAAGTTGTTGAGTGTGCAATAAGGCTGGAAAAGCATTTCAAATGAAGACCCACAAAAATTGCATCCAGGCCTAATTCTGCTCCAAATTTTCATTCCTGGCTTGGATGATGAAACAGAAGATGAACTGCTGAAATTGTCAGGTGACCCCACATTAGGAAAGCTTGCAAGAATATTTTGTGGAGTAGAGGAGAAGCATTCAAAATTATCTTGATTAGCTGCTACAAAGGGCTCAAGAACAACAGGGTGAAATTTAGTGAAGGCAGATGTAATGTGCTACATACAAAAAAGCATGACCAAATTATAAATACAGAAGGGAAACAAGTAGCAGAACTGCTGTGATTTTTTTAGAGGATCATACTATGGACTTGACAGTGGGTAAAAAAACCTCAACCCAATGCTATTCTGGTATATAATATGTAATGTCCACTTAATTATGACCACCTCAGAAACATTGTCAAACTGTGTTATTTCAGTGGCTGAGACCAAGCCTAAGGGGTAAGTGTTTGACTGAGTGTTCACTCTTGATGAGATACCGGGAAGCTTACTTCCTAATGAACTGTAAGAAAAACCAGAAAGAAAACATAAATGTCTCATGGATTGGCTGCTAATGGGAAATTTCAGAAGAGGCTGAGTCCTGTCCATGCAGGCATAGAGTTAAAAAAGCAACACTCTTGGCAGAGGAGAGAGGAGAGGACTCTCTCAGAGGAAAGAGTCCTTGAGAGTATTAATCAAAAGCACATTTCTAGCTCAAGAATGTAGACCTGTCCATCTAAATTCTTGTCAAAGAAGGATGAAGCTGGGAGTGTCCATCAGCCTGTATCTACCCTCCTTTCTGAAATTAGTTTCTGTAAGTGTTTTCTCTTAAATATATAACTGGACAGAGTCATAGGCATTCAGAGAGGAAGAGCTATAAATTTATGCAGGTATGCTCCTTGCTGTCAAGGATGAGCTCTAGAAGCAGGAGTTTGTAGAGTTCCATGTCAGGAAGGGTACTTAAGCAACTATAATGTTTATGATATTTTATTATGAATTGGATGTTTAAACAAAGAATAAAAAGCTAGTACTCTATGATGATATACTTTATAAAGAGAGTCTTTTTAGAAAGAAACCTTTGTTAACGTTGACTGGTTGTGCCTTGAGCCCACCTTGGACATGATTATTTTCTATTCTCTGCCAATTGTTTGGGCAGGGAGGAATGTCAGTAGCTTCAAAATGACTAGTTGGACAGATCTGGATGGATACATGTAAATTTATCTGTCCTGAATGTATGCAATTGCAAGCAGAAATAAATCAGATAGAGTTGTTTGTTTTATTTTATTTTGTTTTGGGGCTTTTTTGAATGTAACACAAATATCCTTATACAGAATATCCTTGGGAATTTGGGGAAGTGCAGCCTTGGAGAACAAATGTATGTCAGTGATTGTGTGCAGGATTTAAGATGATACTTTCACTTGTGATTTTAAGCCCATCATTTATTTATTCTAACTTGGCATTGCTGGTGGAAAATGTAACAAAAAACATGATGGTAATAATATTTTCCTATTAAAAATATTGTTTCTCCCTTCTTGTGGCAGGTACTATGATGGTAGAACTCCAGGAGAGGGTAACTGAACTGGAAAACTGGAAGGATGGCAAAGGTCTTATAATCCATGGAGCAGGAAACACTTTTTGCTCAGGATCTGATTTGAATGCTGTCAAACAAATATCCAACTCCCAGGCAAGTATTAATACAATTAATAATAAACATTAACGTTTTGGAGAAAAATTAGTTTTTTGAGATTCTTTTTAGACAGAGGTGTTGCACTACACTTCTGCTGCAATTTTACATGCAAGTCACAGAATGGAGATTTAATGGTCAAAAAAAATGCTGTCAGCCCCTTAAAACCATGATTTGAGTGTTATTGTAAGTGATTCATAACTCTAAATTCCTACACTATATGTTCTTTTTAGCCTTTTCTTTTAAAAATGTCATTTCAGTTTCTCACAGCAGTATATGGTGAATTTACACCTCAGATAAACTGTGCTTCTGTAGTTTGACCTTTGGAAACAGATAAAAGTAATAATTTCTCATATTCTCAAGTGCGAAAGAGAAATTTAAGTAGCAGGGCTGCTGTTACAGAAAGGTTTCTATTTTACCAAAACTGTGTTTGCTCCTGCATGAAATGGAAGAACAGATGCAATTCTTATGCTTGTGCTTGAATCATGTGAGCCTTGTGTGTAACTAGGTAGTTGAAGACGTTGGGGTTTGATGGCAATTTTTTGCTCATGCCACCCATTTGGACAACTTTCACATGTGCTACAGTTCTTTCTGTGGATTAATATATGGACTTGGTAATGTGTGAAACAAGACTTTGCCAGCTGCCAGGGCAGAGGGTCTTCCTGTGCTGCTCTTACACCTGGTGTGCAGTTGTGGAAAGTGCCTGTCCTGGTGCTTTTTTGTGGCCACTGCAAGTTTCAGGATTTAACCACGTAAATGGAACATTTAAGTGGCCCTTCCAGTATGAACATGAACACACACGCTGGTTAATCTGATATTTATCTTTAGTGATGATTTTTTTTTTTTTCTGTTGATGAAACTAAACTGCTATCATAAACCCCACAATGTCTTAGATTTTGTTTGTGGCCTGGTGAAATAAATAGGACAGTCCAGTTTTCAAAGGGTATAGAACACTTTGTTTCCTTTCTGGAACACTGTGAGAGAGATGCTTTTCTTAATACGGGAGTCATGCTTTATAGATATAAATGGATTTGGAGGAAGTTTTCATCTGGATATTTTATAAGCACTGGTAATTTAAAAAATACAGATGTATATGTGATTTTTTCTAAATTGATTTTTTTTAAATTTTAATTTTAATCTGCAATTCTCAACTTCTTTGAGCATTATAGCAATAGAAAAGGAGATGAAGCCAAGCAAGGTCAGTTATTTTCTTATTTGCAGTCTAGGTGTTCCGTTAGAGTTCTGCATTTGTATTCTCTCTGTATGCTTATACAAATTATTTGGAGCCACTGCAGTGGCAGAGAGGGCCTTTGCAAGGATTAGGTTTGATAACAGATATACTAGGCAGAATGAAATGTATACGTGTTAGTTATAACTTTTTTGAGAATTCTCTGCACAGAATCTAGATCTCATGCTAGTATTGAAATTAAAGCCTAAGAGTCACCAGAAATGCTCCAAGAATAGTTAAACATAGTTGCTTTTCTATTTCCTTTGGAGAGTTCAAGCTATTTGTCTTTTACAGAGAGTTTCTTTATAACAGCTCCTAAACCATCTGTTAGGTGGGATTTAATAGTCTTTATTAAATAAAGCTTTACTAGAACATAGAATAGCATTTGCTGTTCTTCAGTCTTACAGAACTCTTCTCTCTAACTTGATGCAGATGAGGGTGTTTGGTTTGGATTCAGGTAAAGTTTTCTGTCCACAGGCATCTCCAAGGTAAACCCTGCCCTCCAAAGTGAATAGCTTCCTGCCTGAACTGGTATGTCTTTCAAAGTATCACAGAATATTCTGAGTTGGAGGGGACCTACAAGCATGATCAAGACCAACTTTAAAGTGTACAGATTGAACCCACAACCTTGTTGTTATTAGCATCATGCTCAAACAACTATAATATATATATATATATATATTTAGGGCTGCTTTAGCCCATATCTTTTAGTAATTGCAGAAAACACTTTAATTTTATCCAACCAGTTGGTTGAGGGAGGGCCGTATTTTTCATAAAGTTTGCTTTTCCCTGTGGTGTAGAATAGGCAGAGTAATGGCCAAGAATGCTGAAGAATTTTCGTGCCCCCTAGTGGCTCTTTGTCCTCCTCTTCCACTTCATTCTTTTCCTCTTCTTTTGTCCACATTCTCCCATGTTCAATTGTTCCTAACTGAAGCAAACCTAGGTTCCCTTTTCTGAGTGCTAACATTACATAACCAAATCACAGAAAGTAAATGAATAGTGGAATTTAAATTAAAAAATACTTTTCCTCCTGTCTTTGTAAGGCTTTGTAAGTTGTTCCCAGAGCACAAACCTCCTTCTGGAATGAGATTTGAAAAGTTGCCTAGCTGAAAAGCAAGAATAGCTCTTGAAATAACAGCTCAGAGGAAAAAGCACGGAGGAGAATTTTGCTTTCCTTGGTCCCTGTCTAGAAGCCCTAGGACAGAGGTTCCCAAGCATAAGCTGTGGAGGGAGGGCTTTGGAGCAGTTGGAGATAAACTGGAACTATTGTTCTGTTTGTAGTGAAAATGAATTTGAAGCTTTTGCAACAATAAGAGCCAGGGTTAGAGTTCTCTATGAAGGTGACTTCCTTCTTCCCTGCCTCTCCTAGATCCACTCAAAGCTATTAATTCTTTTCTTCCACATGTAGTGCATTTTACTGCATTTTACCTCCCTTTCTGCTAGTTAGGCATCTTCTTATTTCAAGAACTGTATTAGAGCTGCAAATATAATTATTCTACTAGACTGTAGCAAACATTTCTTAGTCAGAGTATTTTATCTGAATAGTAGCCTTATTTTTCTTGTCAGGAAGGTTTGAAGGGTTTATTTGCCAAGACTCAATCAAATTGCCTTTTTTTTTTTTTTTTTTTTTTTTTTTTTTTTTTTTTTTTTTTTAGTGTTTTCTGTGCAGACATTTTTTCCCTGGGCTATACAGTAATCTCTCTACAACCTGAGAGAATGAAAACTCTTCTTTTTTTTTTCTGCTCAGACATAAATGCGTTTTTTAAGTTTGTCCTTTCTGGAATGAACCTTTAATTACCATTTTGGATTTTGTTGTGAATTGAGAAGGCCAGTTTGAGTGCAAGGATTTGGCTGTGATGAAGTGAAAAATCATGTTCTCTGAAGAGCTTTTGTGCAGCTTCATCCTGACAGTTGTAATATGGGAATTGTGCAAGTCTGTGTCTGAGAACTGTGTCTGTACCAATAGGTTTATGTGGGCTTTGAACTTAGCTACTAAGGCAGCTATCATGAAGGATTTGAATTTTCTTTAATTTGGAATGGAAATATTGCTACTATTCTTAGGGGATGTAGGAGATGGCTACAGTGATAGCTAAAAGCCTCTTGATAAATCAACATGCTTAAAATTTTCAAGCAGCCTTTTAGTGTAGTAAAACTAAATACACTGGTTCTTGTGTAGCAATTGTCATAGCACTCACATCTGCCAGAGTTCTGTGCCTAAACATCATAAAGCTGGTTGTCTTTGGCAGAGTAGCTCTTGGGAATACATGACTAAATGGACAATAAATCACCTGAAATTGGCTTACTGTTATTTCAAGGTCCTATTCCAAAGATGTACTAGAGACTTAATGCATGTCTTTTCTTTCCCTGAGGTATGAGTCAGAGGCTTTTAATTCAGGCACATTCTCTAACTTGCCAACTTCTGTAAAACTGTTTTAGAAATTAGTAAATTCTGATAAAGAAATGTGGGGGTTGATTTGTTTGGATTTTTTTCTTTATTATTTGAAATTATATTATTTCAAATATTATTTGAAAGATGTGCTGAAATTCTTGCCTACTGGTTTTTTGTTTCTGTGGTGTCCAAACATAATTTTTTTCTTTAATCTGGGATAAATGTGTGGTTGAATTCAGTAAATATATAAACATGGTGGTTCTAGATCATTTAGCCCAGTTATTTCTCAAGTTCCTGATTAATTTTTGATGTCTGAGAAAGAGGATAGTAACAAGATAATGATTTTGTCTCAAAATATTTTCTTAGCCCCCAGCAACTTGTGGCTAAGACTTCTAGAGCTAGAGGTGTTGTCTTCCATGTAATAATAACCTTTGTTTCTGTTCTTGTGAGTTTATGTCGTTGTTCTTTAATTCGTGTAGAGGCTGTAGTGCCCTGCTGCCAAGTGTTCCACATTTTAACGACACGTTGTAGGAAGCTATATTTGTTTTGAACATATTTTATTTGGAACCCTTTAGTTCTTGTATTGGATTAGAAGAAAACAATTGTATCTCTTTCGCTGTTGATTGCAAGGAGATGTAAAACATAAAGGATGAGAGATGAGAAGAATCTTCTTTCTGGTTTGGTTTTTTATTTGTTTCGGTGTTTTGTGGTCTGGTGTTTTGGGGGTCTTTTTTAGCTGAAATGCTTTTGGCCCAAACAATAAAAGATTAAATTGGTAAATTGTATCTTGTCTAAAACTTTATGGATTTGGAACAGTAAAAAGTATGTAGCACACTATGGCTTTGTACAGAATTAAAACCTCAGATTTATGGGTGCTCAGCTTGAAGTGAGAAGAGGAATTAGGAGGAAACACTAAAATTTCACAACACAGAAATTCAGTATTGCAATTACTTTAACAGTGGCTTAATTATAACTGAAATTTATATAAGTCAATTGAGTTCTGATTTTTTTAACCTGATTTATACTAGGTTTTCTATCTGTGCATAGTGGGGTTGGGCTAGAGTTTGGGCAACATGAACCAAAGAGACAAAACCCTGATGAAGTAAATATAAAGAATGCCTACTCCTGTCTACTCCATCTATGTGTTTAATTGCTTCACATTAAGATCACTTAACATCTTTAATTTCCTATTCATTGTAGGATGGGATGAATATGTGCATGTTTATGCAAAACACCTTAACCAGACTTATGAGGTAATATATTTTGTTTACCCATTTATGAAGTAATTATAAGTATCAGAATGTATTTTGGCTAATTCTTTAATGAGATATTTAAAGTTAAATACATAGTTTTATGTATGTAATTTTGAATCCCAGACCTTGTATTCACACATGTTAATCAGGTAAGTGTTTATGGATTTAAATTAGACCTTAACATTTTGCAAGTGTTAGACTTTCCAGAGATTGGAGCAGGAAAAAAAACTCTAGGCTTATATGTGTAGAGTTGGGAGATACTTAGAGTTAAGGAAATTTAGGCATTCAAATTTTCTGAAACTCGACCTCTCTAACTCAGTGGAGGTCAGTAGCTCTTAAATAACAAGCAGCAACATGTTATGCAGCCTACATAGGTAACATTTATTTGATACATTTTTTTTAATCTTCCCAGTTCACAAGAGGAGTGTAGTCAGTTCTGCCGTCTGGTACTTCTTTGTTCATACCTTTCCTTTAGACTTAGCTTCCCTTAAGAAGGCACGTTTCTATTAAATCCATTTGTGGTAGTGTCTGTGATTTCTGCTCAGAGCTCTTTGAAGATGAATACTCTTATACTCTTTGTTTTCAAATATTCTTTGTTTTCAAATAATCTATGTGAGAAAATGTTATGAAATAACATTTTTTCTGTAAAATTACCCAGGAGATAGGAGTCTTATATTAGTAGTACTGTAAGGAATCCTCAGGATTGGAAGCCATTTGCATAAGCTGGTCTCCATATAATCAAAACTGATGGGGCAAAGCTAAGAGGAGGAAGGTGTGTGAAGATTAAACCCCCACCTCAGGTGTGTAGATTTAGCGTATCTTTAAGCCCATGGTTCAGGGGGAGCACTGAACTGCTGTCTGGGGACATCTGTTGTAGATGGGATTAGTCTCCCTCAGAGGTGAGGCTGACTGTGAATGTGAAAGAGGCCTCAAAGGGATAAGAGTCTGGATGTAGCTGTCTTGGACCCACATCTTCTGGTTTCTCATAAACCACAGGAAAAATGAGATTGCCCACTTCCAGTGGGCTCTCTTGTGCCATGTACTGTATGATCTGTGCTGCAGCTTGTGAGTGAACTTGGGTTGTAAGAAAGTGTTGGTGCTTCTGTTAAAGGAGAATTAAAACCAGACATGGTTATGATTAGGATGCCAACTTCTGAATGTGGTTTGTAAACTGCTCAAAAAGCTCAACGCCTCTTCATAGTAAAAGACGAAACAGCTGTATGAGTGTGCAAATTCTGTGACTAACCAGCTGTCTTCATTTCTTTAGGAACTTGCCTTATCCTAAGTCACTGTTCATTAGTATTCATTTCACATCAGCAGTGGGGAAGCATACCCTTCCTTCCCTCTGTCCTTTGAATTACCTTGAACATGATTAAATACCTTGAACATGATTAAATACAACACCAACAAAGGTAACAGATTGCTGCTTTCCTCAAAAGGTTTTGTCTGCAAAAAAAAGTTTTGTTGATGACTGAGATAGTAGCACTCTGTTCGAAGAAGCTGCTGAAGCTGTCATGAGAAATCTCATTAATTTTAGATAACCCAGCCCTTCAGTTCTTTGTGTCTCTTTCTGCTGCTTTCTGTGGTGTACTGGCTTAGAGTAGAATCTTGTGTTGCTATCCTGTCACTCCTTGCAGGTAGTCTTTTTAGGTATATTCTAAGCAGGTATTTTACATAATATGTGTTTTTTCAGTACATGATATTTATTTTGATTCCATTTAAAATATCTGTCTTGCTGTTTCATTTTGGGATTCTGTATCAATTACACAATAATAATTTTGACAGAAGTGGAACTGGTATTGTGCTGATTGCCCACAAAAATGTAGTTATTTGAATAAATTGGAACAGTGTATTTTTCTCAACTTTTACTGTAGAAATGGTTTGGTTAAGTTGTTTTGTAATTTCTGAAAGGCTAAAAGCATGAATTTTGCTTACTAAAGTCTTTTGTGTAGGTTGCCTTTGATCAGTGTTGCACTAGTTCAAGGAAAAGCTTTTGGAGGAGGAGCTGAACTTACCACAGCATGTGATTTCAGGTAAGGCTAACAAGTTGTGTAGCTGTTATGTTGGGTCAGAGATTTAATGGTTGTCCAACTGAAATGTGAGAAGCTTGAGGTACCAGTTCTACCAGTAGTCACATTCCTGGGTTCCAGGGTATATGCAACAAGATTTTGTCATCAGACTTCACAGGAAAAGTTGTGGTTTCTGCCAGGTTATGTGGTTTGGATCACTGTGTAAAACAAGAGCAGTAAGGAACTTTACCAACTGTGTTACACACCAAGTGGGTCCAATTCACCCCTGAGTGAGAGATAGGAGGGCTGCAAAATTGTGTATCTCCCTGTGTCTCTATGTGAATGTTGTAATAAAAAGAAATAAATAAACCTCTTCATTACTCTTGTATTTATTGTTCTTACTCTTGTATTTATTGTTCTGGATTTATTATTTGTAACATGATCTTGTGCTGCACAAGTGTTGAAACAAGAGTCTGAGGTGGAAAGGAAAACAAATGAGGTTTTATCCCTGTTCGTTTCATGGTGGTTTTTTTTGGTTTTTTTTTCCATGCAGGTGCAGGGATTTGCTAGCATGAAACAACTGGCAAAAAAGTGGGCTTCAATTAAACAGGCAGAACAGGAATGGGAAGACACTAAAGTAATAAAATGTCACTTTATATAAATCCTTGCTAATGTGCAAAAAGCCTACAGATGTAACAGTATAAGCACAGTGGGCAGCATCTCTGAAAATTAGGAGCTTTTAGTGAAGTTTTCATCTAAGAAAAGGAAATGTGCTCTTGAAGAGGGCCTTAGTGCCTGAAGTGGAAAAGGAATTGCCCCAAACAAGCTGAAAGAAGGTACACTCAAAAGTAAAGTAAACTAGAATATTACAGTGCTGTTCCAGGTATCAGGAAGAGGCTTTGGATAGAGGAGATGGTATCTGCATTGTCTGAGCCACTTAGAAGCAATCTTCCTTTGCTTTGAAAGTAGATGTGGCTGGATCTTTGTATCTTCTCAGCACACAGATGAGCTGATGCCCCAGCTGTGATGTGAGTCCAGGCTGTGTTACAAATGCCTGGGAAACAGCAGAGCAGCTCTGTGTTTGACAGCTGCAGTGCTGGCAGGAGAATGCACCTGGGAGACTCTGCAGACCTTTCTCTATCTGTGAGCCTGTCGACAGAAAGTGTTTCTTGTTATCTCTAAATAGGCGTTTAGGGAATGGGAATATAATGAAATGGAAATCTTTTGGCTTTCTAAAATACATAGTCTCTACTTACACTCCAGCTATGCTGTTTTGACATGCTGTGTAATTACAGGCATTGTCAAGTAGCTCTTATTTGCATGAATTGAGCAGCTGCAATTCCTCTCATGCACTGCCATAATTTTCATAATAACTACAGCTGTTGATCCATCTTCCATTACTTTCTACACACCCATCCAGAGCAACTAAATAACAGCAATTCAGGAGCAGCAAATGGGACTTAATTAATAACAGCAACAAGACAGAGAAACATACTCTTTGCTGTTATTGCTCTTGAATTCGAGAATTCTAATACTGGTGGACAAAATTCTGGGGGTTTTTTTAGGACTGTAAGTAGATATTAGTGGAATAGGTATTCTGTCCTCAGTCACTAGATGACAAAAGGTGAACTTGAGGCAGAAACCAGAGATTTGTTTTCTTCCTTGAATGAACTGTTTGGACATTTTTAAAAAAAATAACAAAACCAGTTTGTTGTGGCTGCTTTTATGTCTAGATTTGCAAATACAGTTCTGTTTTTCTGGGGTTTTTTTTCTGGGGTTTTTTTTACTGAACTTACAGTACTGCTTGGTTTTCACCAGAAGTATTTTATTATTTTTATCTCTGCTGCTTTATACTACATTAACTATACCGATACCGTTTGAGCAACTCAGTTGAACTAAAATGACCTAGGTACCTCCTCTGAAATGTGGCCTGGCAGCATGATGCACATCTCTACTAAAGTGGGGGTGTGGAAAAATCCAATTTTAAAATAGCTGAGGTGGTTTAAGATATTACTGACACATTCTGCCTTTAGTGGTTCTTGTGGCTAATTGTCTCACTCTATTTTAAACTGGCTCATTTTAAATTGGATTAGGGGAAGCTTGTGTGAACTTGGGCACATTTATTGCTGACATAAGGACAATGATGAAAAGTGAAAGCATCTTAGATCAGTCTACCTTTAATCTGGAGAAAAAGGTCTTCTCAAAAAATCATCTTCAGTCTTAGCTGCTTTATATGTTGTTGTGGTATGACTCTCCAGAAGAGCAGCATTCTTATAAAGATCATAAACATGTTACTGGCGGGAAAAAAATCAGACCAGTCCAGACACAGGGGCAAGGTAATTAATTTCCTTTCAGACTTCTTCTGATGTGAAAATTGGAAAGATAAAACTTCTGACACTATAATTATTTATCTCAATTATTACTGCAAATTTGAGTAATGTAGAAGGGTGCAAGTATGAAACTTGCTCAGACAGCTGAGCATTTTAGTAATATTTTCAAGAAATACTGACTTTTTTCAGTGTGCCACAGTTGAGCCTGTGAAGGTAGCTCGTGGTTTCTGCTGGCAGATGTTAATGTATTTTATAGCTCTGCATGACACTGCAGCCATTTCAGTGAGGTGCAGAAGTGAATGTAATGTTGGATTTAGAGATGGAATTTTACAAATAATTGAAGTACCTGCTTTGGGTTCCTTTATGCAGAAACTTGAAGTGTGTCTTGTGCTGACACAGTGTGTGAAGGTAAGGAGAGCAGATTTGGCAGGATTGTTTGAGGACTTTGGACAGGAAAACAGGAATGGTAGTGGATTGTTGGGCAATAAGCTAACAGATATAGGGAAGAGACAGTAATCCATTTGTGCAATTAGCAGATCACAATAATCTCTGAGGGCAATCACTGCAATGCACTACTAACCAATAGCCAGAATAACTAACTTTGAATTCTGAGCTGTCATGTCTTCTATTTCATGTTGGTGCCTTTGAGAAATCTTGCTGGGGCAATGTCTGTATAGGTCTTTATAGTCACACATCTGTGACTTCGAAAATTTGGTCCTACAAATGATGGTGTCTTGAGGCAGAGGACTAGAGTGCAGAGATGGAAAACTGCCCATTTCTCGTACCACTGATCTTGGAATGGGCTCGTAGGTAGAGAGAGAAGTAATTTCCTTTTCTTCCTTAGAAAGTAAATTAATGAGCTATAATTCCTTCAGCTGTAGTTGATGTTGCACAGTTAAATAGCAAAGGGCCAGTTTCATTACTGTTGTAAGTGCTGAGCTAACTATTAGCTTATGCTAATAATACTGCATTTATCAAATTGGCCTTCTTTCATTTTAGTGGTGTGTTATCTGTATTTCTGTGAAATATGCAGGCATGCTTAGCATTATATTTTAAGGTGTTAAACCTGTAACAGTAAGAGATACAATGAAATTAAATGTTCTTAAATAGTTTTTGGTGTCTGTGTTCCTGTGATAATTTGTGTTTATTTACTTTTACAAATTGTATTTAGTGCATTAAATGCAATTTATAGGAAATCAAAGGAGCAGGAGATAATCTAATCTCTGCATGGATGTAGCTCCACTATGACCGACTTTTCAGTTGTTTCACCTTTCAAAAAGAGAAGTGGAGGAAGCTGTAAAGACTTTAGTAATCTACAATAAACATTTTCAAAAATAAGTTTCAGAACATCAGAGCACAGCACATGAGCTTCTTTGGAAATCTTCCACTTTGTACAAGGATTTGGGCTTTTAGTTTTATCAGGAGGAGCATTTAGTTGCACAAGATGCAACTGTTTGAAATATGAGTGCCTCAGTACATAGTAGCATTTTTCATTGGGCAGGGACTGATATGAATGTAGCAGGATGAAGTTCACGTATTAGTGTGTTCTTGCAGAGTCCAGGCTCACAAAGCACTTTTTGTTCATGTGACTGTAAGATTGCTCCACATCATCAGAGAAGAATCAGTAGCCAAATCTGAGAGTGGGTTCTCTTTAGAAGCCTAAAAGATAATGGACTAAAATGGGTATGTTTCAAACACTGATAGCTGGATAGCCGTGGAACCAAACAAGGATTGTTGATAATAACACACTGTGAGAAAGAACAGGATGTGGGCCAGATGAAGGTAGAGCAGCACCGTTCTGAGACAGATGTCCTTGTTTGGCACTTGGAGATAAGCACAGTACAGGGCAAGTGCAGGAATGAAGTTGAGAAGCAGTCATGCACTATAGAGGGGAATTAAGACCATCAAAGACCCTTGAAGCCTCCAATCCATTTCCAGAAAGATCTAGAAGAAAGGACTGTGCATGATAACTAATTTGCATAGAAAGTGAGAAGCTTACCTCCAGGACAGGGTAAACATACCTATAAAAAGGTACCCTCATAAAGCTTGGGCATGTGTGTTCCCCAGGACCCTGGATGCTCCAACTGGATCAATGCCGGAGCTAGAACTGGTGATCTTTCTTTCATTCTCTTTCTTCCTTTCTTTCTCTCTCATGCTCTTTAATTTATCTCTTTCTTCCCTTTTACCCTATCCCCTATCCAAAACCCACTGCTGTGTGTTTATACTGGGAGGTCAGGGACTAGAATAACAATGTCCATGCCAAGTATGTAAATTAATAATAAAACTCCATAAGCTTTTGCAGACCCTCCGAGTTTTGCCATTCCTTTCAACCATGAGCGTTTATGAATCTTGGGTTCTCCCCTCTCCTTAAGGTTGGGACACCACATTCTCACATCTTCAACTGCTTTCTCTGTGGCATAGATCACTTTTTTAAACTAAATAGAATTTTGGTCTCATATATGTGTGTGTGTTTAAAGTCTGCAAATCAGTTGGCAATTTTAGAATTCCAGTGCAGTCCTACATCACTTCATGTTTTTAGAGCCCTGGGGGTTTGTTACTACAAGTTTCTGGTTATGATTTTAAGTCTCACACTGCCTGCGTTTAAGAAGGCTGTTCTTATTTTTGACATGGTACATTTGATATCTGGTTAAGTAAGAACTGCTAAAAATGGTCTCAAGAGTTTGTGTTATTTGCCTTGTATTTATGGGCTGGTATTGGGGTTCTTTTACCAGTTTTCATTTGGGATTGAATTTTGTGCTTTTACAGTCTTTCAGACAGAGGATTTTTAGATGTAGTCTACAATTCAAATTTATTTTAGTAGAAATTCAATTTTTTTGATTTTAGTAGAAATTTAAATAATATCAACAAAGCATGAATTTGAGTTGATGCTTTCTTTCTGAAGTTGTCTTTTTGCAGGGATTTACTTCATTCTAGGTTTTTTTGTTTGTTTTGATTTTTTTTTGCCTTTGGGAGGCCAAACCATCTTATCCTGGGTAAGTGAATTTTTTCTTATCACCATGTGTCTGTGTTTTAGACAATTTGTACCATGCATCTTACATCCTTTCTGTTGAACAATCCTGTCTGCAGCTGATAAAATGTGCTGCATGATAATAATAAACAGAGATAGTCCAGATAATGGAAAACTTAGATAAGACAGATTTTAGAGAATACAGGTCTAGACCCATTCTGATACTTGCTGATACACTGAGCTGTTAATCCATCATAGAGAAGTATTTAGGTTTCAAAGAGAACTTGAGAAAAAAGAGTACAAATGCACTGAAATTTTCCATTCTTCTTACATTTGTGAAGTGGCTAATTCCCAATTTAAAATGGTATTTGAGGTGTTTGAGTTTGATACATAGTTTCTGATCTTCACTTATTTTTTTAAAATATATGTCTATGTATTTATTGTCAGATAGCTCCACAAATTTGATAATATGAAGTGTGAGAAGCACTTATATGTTCCAGTCTGCTGGTTTTGAGGTGAGGTTGTATGTAGCTGTAGCTTCATGAGGATGGAATGCCTGAACAGCTTCCTTGGCTATGGGAGGAGGGTGTCCCTGCTGCATATTCCCAGTTCACTTCTTACCACTGGTTTCCCAAGCACCAGTGAAGGTACCTGTATGAGTCAATTATCTCACTGAAAAGCAACAGAAAGCCTGGCTTTTACCTGTTTTTACAGTTAACTAGAGTGACTTGTGAGGGAATATAATATTGGCTGGAGCCAATGTAAAGGAGGAGCTAAGTCTCTAGGAGATGGCAAAGAGCTGTAGGGAGTTAGAATAAAATCTGCTCCTTTTGGCTCTAGGGGGATGTTAAATACCCTCAGTTTCCCTTGAAGTTTTCAGCTGCCTAACTTTGCACTGGATCAGCTTCCAGAGAATCTTCTTGAGTCCCTGTTAGCTCTTTCATTTTTTAGCCCTGTCAAATGCCACTCACTGAAGGACTATGAAAAGAACTCTTCCTCTCTTTATCACTCCAAGTAGCGATATAGTTCACATTGTATGTCTCTGAAGGGTAGTCATCCACATCAGGGTTACATCAGGTCCACATCATTGAAATGACCCAACGTTCCTGAAATGACTCAATTTCCCTGGGTGTAAGCAGGCATTGTGTGGATCTCAACCTACTTTCACTGTAAACATTGCCTTCAAAATTGCAACTTCCAGTCTTCCTCTTCAGCCCCCGGTTTAAATTTTGTCTCTGAGCCAAAGCAACCCAAGGTCTTAGTGAAGATTTGGAACCCTGCAGGCTGGACCTCTGTGTTCCTCTTCCTTCCAGATCTGTGCAAAATTGTGTGAAACAAGTCTGTAAACTGTTTGAACTTGTTAACCTTGGTGGCTTCAGCTTCTTGCTTCCTGGATTCTGTAGTCGGTTAAAAATTATTTACTATGCTGTGTTCTTGGCAGTCTCAGTAAGAATAAATCAAATAGTAAATTCTCATGTTAAATAGATTCCTATTGTGCTTAAACAGTTGTGTGTATAAGAACTTCTACTGCATCCATGGTCTGTTACCAGGTGTTATCTTACAGTCCTATTTTGTGTGCTGATGATTCGTATTCATAAACAAAAAGCAAATATATAGACTAAAGAAACTCCAATAATTTAAATTAGCATGGATTTGCATATGTGTGAAAGAGACAATGATTGTAAATAAAAAGATAGCAGGGGAAATTACACTTTTGGCCATAACTGGTCACACTCTTAGGCATATTTATGGAGGACTGTTACGATTTGCTGAAAATGTGCCTGCTTCTTTTCCAGGTAGTCTGAACATGGCATCAGTGATCTGAAGTTGGTTTGAGATCCCCATCAGTATAACTAATACTTTATGTTAAAAAGTCAAGAGGAGAATCAGTAGGTTACTTCTTCAGTGTAGAATTTGAATATTATATTATCTATCTCATTTAGGCCTTTTTGAGTTATATCATTGTGCTCTTCCCCTCCTTCCCCAAAAAATCTCTGAAGACATGTATCATATCTGGAAAACTTGGGTCAGAGTCACCGTAATAATAATAATAAAAAAACAAAAACAAAAAACCCCAAAACAAACAAACAAACAAATAAAACCACCAAAAAACCCACAAAAAACACACACACAAAAAACCCCCAAAAAAACAACCCAAAAAACCCCAACAAACCACCACCCCACAACAGTCAGTATTTTGTGTTTGAAATTAACATAGTATCCTGAGAAAGTGGCAACATTCCATTATAGTTGAATCACCAGTGATTTCAGCTAAGTATATGATCTCTCTTTGCTTTAGTCAGAAATTGTGTAGGAAGTGCAAATGAAGCATTGGTAGCACCGCATGCGGAGACAGCTGAATTTCAGTGTGTCTTGTTACCCTGTGTCTTGTGAAGGGTTGTTGGAGTTGATGTTACCTTGTATTTTCAGTTCTTTAGTGCTGTGAATTGCAGAAATCTTATACATCAAATCCATGATGAAGTATTAGTACAGCTTGAATCTTGCATCTCTCAGGGCTGATGTCAAGAAATGCTGTTCCTTTCCAGTCAGCTGAATTCAGGCAGCTGGGGTGGTCTTTGTTTTTTTCACATTTTAGATGCCAAGCTCAGCCACTGTTGGGAAGCCCCTCCTCCCCATTGTGTATCAGCAGTAGAGATGAGCAGAAAATGTGATTGAAATGCTCCTGCCTTAAGAGATTCTTGAATTTGGTCTGGGATAATTTTGTTCTGTTTTCTATGGTTTTGATCAGCATACATGATGAAAATAAAGATGTGGGAAGTCAAAGTTATAAACATGGTTTGCATATGCTGCATGAAAGTGTGCACATAATTTAAAAAAATACTTTTCCTCTTTGAAAACAAGCTCCGCTGTAATTTTTTTATTTATTTCTAGATGAATACTGTCATTTAAATTTGACTAAACATTTATAATGGAACACCTTTGCCTCTAGGTGGTCTTTTTCATCAAAGAATCTGGTAAAATATTCACAGGATCTTTCCTGACAGAAATTTTTTCTTTAGTCTAAAAGGCATATCTGTTGTTGAAAATGTTTGCTTGAACAGAATTCAAATAGCTTTAAATTCTTTTTTTGGGAAGGAAAGACTCATGTAACATTTCAGATTTCCAACATGAGTAATGTGAGCATTATTTTGGCGTTCAGTCCCTTGTGCAGAGGCTTTGGCAGCCTGTAAAGAATAGCTAAAACCTGCTTTGTGGGTAAGGTCCAAGTGCTATAACAAGTTGAAAACTGCTCTGAAAATTATTGTCTGGTAACTGAAGTGCCTGGGATCCACTGACACCAGGGGAATTCATATATGGTCGTAACTGGGAATTAGAAGAAGGGAGTGTTAGTAAGATATTGGTCAGTAGCAGGGGAGGAGAAATAGGGTGGTAGACAATGGATTGCTGTTGTACATCTGCAGGTAGTAAGGAGGATCCATGCACTGCATCTGGAATGATGGGCCATCAGTCTAACTTTATGGCTTTATGTGATTCATGCAGTTTTTAGAGTTTATACTGCACACTTCAGGGGAATTAGAGCTCCTCAGTGTAACTATCTGCTTTATTCTCTTGGTTCTATGTGTTCTTAAATTGTAATTGTCCTGTGTGTGTTCAATAAGCCTGTGTAAAACCATGCTGCTCCTTGCCAGTGTGTGCACAGAGGGTGTTAAACAGGTCCAAGGCAGCACCTGTGGACAGGGCAGTCTTTATTGCTAACTGTGTAATTGTAGAAAGTTTGTCTCTCCTGCCTAGGAGAGACCTTTTAATCTACTTTTTCTGCTGTTTTCTGAAACTACCAGGCACAAGGTAGGATGAAGGAGTGATGTGTGGCTTAGGCACAAGGTAGGATGAGGGAATGATGTGTGGCTCACACAGCTTTTATGTCACATCTCAGAATCAGAAGGGGTCACCCAAAACATGTGTGTGGAGCACACACAGCCTGGCTGCATGAGCCCCCTGACCAGCCCTGTCCCCATCTCCACCGAGCCCTCCTGCATGGTGCTGCCCACCCCCAGCACTGTGCTGGGGATGGAACCTGTGGGCATTGCTGGGAGCCTGAAGAAGTATCCTGGAAAATGGGGCAGATTCACTTTGTGGTTTGGCCAAATAATTTCCTTTCCTGACAGTTTATTGAAAAATGACTGGGAAGGGGAAAACAAAATAAAAAGGCTCCTCTTACTTCTTTTAATACTGCTTGTGGAGTTTTAATCAGTCATGCTTTTTTGGGGCCCTTATTTCTTGCCTTGTGATCTGCTGTCTAATTCAATTTTTCATTCCTGCTGCAGAAAATGTCTTTCTACAATTTCCAATACCTAGCTTCATTTATCCCTTTTAGAAGGAATGTAGCTTTTTATAGCATGCTTTTTTCTCTCTGGCTTCTGTGAAGCCATGGGTGAGAAAGTGTCAGGCCTGAGGTAAAAAATTAGATTCAAACCCCCTAATCAAAGTCTGCTGTGTGAGCCTCCATCTGTACCTGACTTCTGGGAGATTCCAGTCCAGAATGAGATTGAAAATCGTGTGGAAGGCAGCCAGTGTGACAGCAGACATCACCTGCAGGAGACTTTGGGGGGGCCTTACCTATCTTGTCTTGATTGAGATTGTGCTATTCCCCTTGCAGGGTATTAGCAGGAGTCTTTCCCCATGTTTCTTTCCTTTTATTATCCCTCTCTCAAACTTAACGATCTTTCTGGCTCTTTTTTAGCCCCTCTCTTTAGATCAGGGAAGTGTTTAAGAAACAGACCTTATTTCACTTCTCTGGTTGTTGTTACAGAATCATGTCTAGATCAGTTTTAATCTGGGTCTTGCCAGGGCACTCTCCCAGAGAGTCTTCTCTTCTGTCTGACTGAGCTCCTTCATGCTGCTGATAGGCGTTTTCTTGATTTTTCTCAGTGCAGACTTTGCTACTGATGAGATGCTCTTTTTTGGGGGACGTGCAGTTCTCTGTGTCTGCCTATTATAGTTTAATTCTGGTTATCCAAGGGATTTTTTTCTAGTAACAGTGTTCTTTTCGTGCTTTTTCCCTGGAATGGCTTCCTTTAGAATTATTAATCTTGCAGCCTCTTTGAGTTGACTTCGTTGATTTTGGAGGCTCCTTTTACATTGAATATCCCAATTTTTGGACAATAGGTGATGGTTATCCACACTTTAAGTTCCTATTTATCCCTAGAGACCACATTCCTTCTAAAACGGCTCATGTCTGTTTAGCAATTTCTCCACTGGTGTCCTGGTGTTCCAACTCTTCCTCTAACTCTTGTCGCTTGCTACATATTTCATTTTTTAGATTCAGGACTCCACTTTTCACAATTTTAACATCAACCAAATGTTTTAGGCTTCTAGATGAAAGTATGACTGTGTCATTAGTTCATCTGCATTTCATTTGACTCTGGCTGATGTGAGAAAGTGTGATAGAGTCATGTTATAAATTGCTGTTTTAAGGCTTCCTTTGAAGAATGCAATTCTCATTGTTTAGGCCCCTTTACTCCCCTCTGGGAAGTGCCCTCAGGTTTCCCAGACAACTCAGAAGAATGTTAACTCCTATTTAAGAAAATATTTCTGTAATTAGGAGTCTGTTTATTTGATCTGATTTTTACCCTGATCCTTAGAGTTCCATAACATGCATTGGAAAATCTGACTGGAGGACAGCAAAGGTAGGAGGTAAAGGCAATGTGTGCTAGGGAGATTTTTCTGGGCTACTTTGTATAAAGTTTGATTCTTAGCTGTTGTGGTGAGTGGGGAGAAAATGGATGCACTGAGAGTGTTACAAAATAATTCAGTAACTATAAATAAAAGTCCATATAGTCTCTGTAAAGCAATTTGAGAAGAGCTGTGAGAGAAGCTAGCTTTTGTGTTAGTGAAATTTCTTAGGATGGCATCAAGCCTACTCCTTTGACACTGCGATTTAGAGTGTGCCTAGAACACTCTGTGCTTGGGAGGCTTGGTAGGGTTTTTTTTTTGTTTTTGTTTTGTTTTGCTTCTTGGGTATCTTTTTAATTTATTTAAACCTCAAATAAAGAAGGTATACTGTTTTGTGATTTTAATTGGTGGAGTGTTTTTAAATCACTGAGAGGATTTGAGAGAGGTGACTTTCTGATGGGCTTTTTAAAATTGTAGCTGGACCTACTTCTTTCCATTGCTTTCTTGTAGAAAAGGTTATGGATTAAAGCTGATAAACAGAAAGATTATTAATGTGCACAGTCTTCTTTTAGCCTATTGAAACTTGGAATTGCAGAGCATCTTTTAGCAACTGTATCTAAGATAAGCACAAGGCATGCAGTTCCCCCAGACTATCTTTATTTTGTCTTCATTTTTATGTTCTTTAGTAGTTACCATTTAGTCATCTGCCAAGTGAATATCTGTGACTAAAAGATTTTCAAAAAGAGCAAATGAGAGGGGAGATTTGCTTTTCTGATGCCATAGTGGTCTGCATAGACCATCAAAAATCCATACTTTTATTGGTTTTACTGTATTTTCACTTCGGAATTCCCACTTCATGTTGTTATGGGTCTGAAGTAGCAACTGATGCAATATCTGTTTGCCTTATTATTTCTCTGGATAGGGCAGAAACATGAGAAGCTCTCAGTGAGAAAGAAGATATGGGAGAGATGCAGAGAGAATTAATACTAGCAAGCTATGTTGGGAAAGCATGTAACAGTTATGGTTTGCCAATATTCACTGCATTGCTCCAGTTCAAAAATCTGCTAAATAGAATTAGCAAGGAGTTACTGATTAAATGTTTAATCTGTGTCTTTTTGGTTCTCTAAAGTCTATCCAATTAATCAAGTGAGATTGAAAGATGAGTGAAATTATGACTAACTCTTCTCAGGATGAATCCACTTGTTAACATTTTTAAAAAACTAGGGTGGGGTTTTTTGGTGATAGAAGATGTAGAAGATGTAGTAAGATGAATTTCATAAAAATCTGTAGCCTTTTGTGTAGATAATCCCCTTACAGAATATCTAGGTAGTTATTTGATGGTGTAGTGAGAAAAGGACTGCTGAGACACTGCACTGGATAGGCAGAGAGGGATTAATTAGTCTCAGCTTGCTTTTTGGAGGAGACTGTCTTATTCTTAAGGGTCTAATTCTAAAAACATCTGTCATGAAAATTGAAGTAAGGAGTGGAAGCTGCTAATCAGCAGCTTCGCTGACTGGCTAAATTATTTTAGTATAGTACTGCATATTTCTTCTGCAGAATATTCTTCCCACAGTACCTTGCTGCTTCAAAATTCATTTTTACTGCAAAAATGACTGGTTTATACATTTGCTGTTTTAAGATGAGTTTCTGTAATAACTGTGGAAAGCTTGTGTGTTGGAATATGGAACAAGGCTTAAACGAGACAAGGTGTCATTACCAGAACACAGTGTTGTCATGTAATTAAGTTATTGGCGTTTAGGTTTCCAGGTCAGGTCTCTGCAGGCACAGACTGCAGCCTTACCAGTCATTTCAGTCTTTCTGTGGCTTTGTGAAAATATCAAGGCAGTAGTTCATATTCAGCTCATGTTTTCAAGGTTGTACTCAGAAATTACTTTTGTTGTTAAACATTCTGGAGAAGGTAGGGATTAGTTTTGCAACAATGGCCAAGGAGCATTCATATATAATGCCTGAAGAATTTGTATCTTATGGCTAAGGAAGTTCTGTAGTTTCTCACACATGCCTTAATATCTGTCTTTCCACGGTGGGGAGAACAGGTATAAGACATATTAAATGGGAAAGTGCATGTTATCTGGTAGATCTTTCTGACTCTGAGATTTGGAGTACAGATACTGGAGGTGGATTGAGCACTAGGTACAAGTTAAACCTTGCAAATCCACATGCCATGCTAACGAAAATGGGGAGAAGGCAGTGAGCTAGGAGGATTCCAAACCCCTTGGTATGTGCTACATGAGCTGTTCAAAGTAGAGTGAAGTTCCACAGTACCTGACTGCTAAAGAGATTATCTTTGCCCTAACCTCAAGCTAACAGCATTTGCCGTCCCAATTAATTGCTCCTTATAGTCCAGCTTTCAGAGCTGTCATTTGCCTCTGGCATGATCCCTTAGTATCCATGCCTGAGCCAAGGAACTAAAGCTACAGAATTATCTGGGTGCATTTGCAACAAAGGTGATGTTTCTCTCTTATGGAATTGCTTTCACATCGAACTATCCACTTCTGCCTTATCTGAACATTTATTGCATTTCAGCCATTCACTTTAAAGCTGCCTTTTTTTTTTTTTTTTCCTATTTAAGAAGTATAGAATGCAGCCAAGAAAAGATTACTTGATTTATGTGGTGCACTGAACCAACCTGAAAGAAAGGACTTCTGTTTAATCCAAAATCAAGGCTTTTGCTGTACAGATAAAAGAACGGGTACTTTGTTTCTTGCTCTGATGCTACAAATTCAACAAACAGAACTCTCTCTTGCTTTGTTTTAATGTATTGTAACAATTTAGTTGACTAAAAAATACCATCACTGCATATGTTCAGTAGCACTTTGTGTGTAAGAGCAGCACTTTATTTTTGTTGAATTTTTTGTTCCTCAGCAAGAGAAGTGAGATCAGATTACAGACAGTACCTGTGTAACTCTGCTGCCTGAGTCCCATTCACTTGCTTCAGGAACCCAACCATCAATACTGGGATCTGTTGTGTCTGTCCCCTGGCATGCTGAGGCCAATAGAGTGATATTATGAGGTGCAATTTTCTCATGAAGTGGTGGGACTGGGATTGTATTTTTAGTGTTGAGAAGCTGCAACTGGAAAACAGAGAAGAAGTGGACAATGGACTGGCTTTCTTGCTCACTTAATATCCAGCACGCATGTGAGAGCTGCTGCTGTTGTGAATTGTCCTGGTAGCACTCACCAAGAAGAATTACAAAGTCCTAAACTAGTTCCACATGAGGTTTTGTCCACTTGCCAGCAAGGTCATTAAATTTTCGTGTCCACCTGGCAAGGGAAGTTCAATTTGCATGATAAACACCATCTGCAGATAATGTCATACCTGACCTCTCAACAAACTCTTGAACTTGCACTCCCCAGCAGTGTGTATTTTAAAAAGCTCGTTTGGCCATGTGTCAGCATAACACTGCTGTTACTTAATTTAAAAAGAGTTAATTAAGCTGATGCCATATTGATGAGTATATTAGAAAGGCATACATGTTGGGCAAAGTGTATGGCAGCATTGTACATCAACTTTGTTCTTCTGTTCTTTGCTGGTTAAAACAAGTGTTTGACTCTTGATAACCTTCCTTCTGTTACCATTTTCCCAGTAGCTTCCTTTTTTTTTTTTAATAGATCTCTTTTCCTGTGTCTGCAATATTGTGCACATGGTTTGGATGGTGTTTCGGGTTTGTATGGCCAGGTTTTGGTAGCAGGGGTGCAGGGATGCCAGTAGGTACCTACAGGGGTAGCAGTAGGTACAACTTCTGTGAGAAGCTGCCAGAAGCTTCCCCCATGTTGGGTAGAGCCAATGCCAGCTGGCTCCAAGATGGACATGCTGCTGGCCAAGGCTGAGCCAATCAGGAATGATAGTAATGCCTTTGTGATAGCATATCTGAAAAGGAGGGAAAAGTTACTGTGCAGTTGTAATTATGGCCAGAGAAGAGCAGGATGAGAACACGTCAGAGCAACAGCCCTGCAGACATCAAGGTCAGTGGAGAAGGAGAAGGAAGAGGAGGGCAGGAGGTGCTTCAGGTGCCAGAGCTGAGATTCCCCTGCAGACCATGGTGAGGCCCCTGTGCCCCTGCAGCCCACGGAGGACCATGGGGATGCAAAGATCTACCTGCAGCCGCTGGAGATGACCCACACTAGAGCTGGTGAATGCCCAAGAGAGGGCTGTGAACCTGTGGGAGGCCCATGCTGGAGCAGGGTCCTGTGGGACCTGTACACCTGCGGAGAGAGGAGCCCATGCTGGAGCAGGTTTCCTGGTGGGACTTGTGGATCCACACTGGGACAGGCTGTTATTAAAGGATGGCACCCTATGGAAGAGTGAATCACGCTGGAGAGGTTTGCAGAGAACTGTCTCGGTGTGAGAGGCCCCACACTGGAGCAGAGGAAGGACTCTTCTCCCTGAGCAGAGGCAGAAACAACATGTTTCTGACCATAACCCCCACTCCCCATCTGCCTGTGCCAACATGGGTGTGTGGCTGACCAGACATTGCTTTTTATCTGTCTGGGTGTCCTGCATCTATGTTTTGCAAAATATGTAGTTCTACTTGAAGATTTATTATTATTTCTGTAACTCTCGCTCTACAGCATGCTAAAATCACGGATGTCTTTTAATTGTAGCCTAAGGCCTTTGACTCTTGGGAGAAGCTTCCACTTTGTGTTGGTTCAATCGCATTGCAGATAGGCATTACTGAAATTTGTAGGAGGTAGTGGATCTGGTGAGGGAACTTGCTGGGACCCGATGATGTAAGCTCTGTTTAATATTTATATTAGTATTGGTGGTTTGAGAGCAGGATGCCAAAGTTTTTTTGGGGGAGTTAGAAATCATCTCCTGCGGTTCTGGCTGCCGTGTCTGGGTACAGCCATAGCTGGGAAGCAGGTGCTGCAGCACTGCGTGATGCCGGCTGCCTCCCTCCGTGGGGTGCCAGGCTCATGCCAACTAAAAGGGGAGGATCGGGAATCAGGAGCTGTGTCCTTATGTGACACTGGGAGTCAAACAGGGAACAGGAACAAAATTCAGGTTGCTGACAACACATATAATGTTTCAGGTGTCTTTTTTCCCTACAATGGCTTTCAGAAGCACAGTTTGTAGGAGCTTTTAAAAAGCATAAAATAGAGGGTGGTATCTGTCCCTCCCTAGTAAGCTCGATTAGTACCTTTGCCTTGTCAAAATGCTGAATATAACTCAAACCTTGAAGTCCGGGAAATTATGAGGTAAGGGCCAGCACAAATCTTAATATAATCTTAGTTCTGCCAGGGACGTGATTATACCCATTGGAACAGCTCAGTAACATTAGTATTTGTAATAAGTGGGTATGAAAATTTGAGAAAGTATATTTTTGTTTGCATTTTCAGCTTTTATTGTATATGCTCTGGCTTCAGGTAGCTGGGAAATACTTCAGCAAAGGAAAGCATAGCTGTTAGGTCACAGCAAGTTCTGCCTTTGGGGAGCAAGTGTACCTTTATAAGGGTGCGGTTTGTCAGGCTGCAATGTTAATAACAAACAAGGTTTCTTCTCACGTGCATTGCTGGTGATGTGATGAGATGCAATGTGACAGTCAGTTATTTGTGGGTGCAATGAGATGTCACAGAATGGAAGAATCCTCAGATCAAAGGGGGAGGATTTGTAACATTTAGTGCAGCTGAGAACATTTTAAAATGTACAGCAGGAACATTTGCTTTAGCTCGTTTGCTCTAGATGACTAACACAAAATTGGATGTGGCCCATGGTGACTGTGCTTTCTTTCCTAGGGGGGTTGTGGTGTTCGTAACATGGAAATAAAAGGTTCTCAAAGAAGGTTTCAGCTGCACTTTGGGGCTTATATTACCTTGACCTCTTACTTCCAATTTAAATTGTGAGGATTTTGCTACCTTTCACATTTCTGAAGGATGTTCCCCTTACTGAAGGATGTTCCCTGCTTACTGTAAGGTCTTCTATCACTTCGTACATTAATTACATTGGATAAGTATTTTTTTCAGTACTGTCAGGTAACAATTTTTCTTTATTAGGGCAGGGAAGGCCTATGTGTAGGAGTCTAGCAATATGACCTTCCCCTGTGATACAGGGGACCCAGATTTTAATTCCTTACCTATGAAATACAAGAACAACCATACTGTTGAAATCAGGGTTAATTTTGTATTCGTCTACTACTCTGTCTCAGGCAGGGCCAGTACTAAATGAATAAGGTATAAACAGCTCAGCAATAATACTTTGGTCTTTCCAGCATTTTCCTGTCTCCCTCTTTATGTTAAGTAATGTTCAATGTGCTTTTTCTTACATAAATTCTTTTAATGGGAGATCAGATCTGTCATGTCTCAGAAGGTAGACTCAATTCTTTCTTACAATAAAAAGGGAAATATGTATGCAAGGCTGCAGCTGGTGGTGTTCAGAGGCTGATCCCAGGCTGGCTTGGCAGCTGCTTTGGCCTCTTCAGACATGAGCTCAGGTCTCTGTTGCTTCCTGGGGCATGGGGACTGCAAGTGAGTGATAAATCTAACAGGGAGTATGATGGGTGGTTTCTGTAAGAAATGGTGTGACTTCAGGAGAGGATTCTGATAGTTGAAGAGTCTGAAAAACCAAAGATACCTTTCTTAAGCCTGAAGGCAGTCCAATACTACAGTTAAACTTTCCACTGACTACAACTTGTCTCAGTATTTTCTGTGGAGCTTGTTCAAAGGAGCTTTGTGGGAAGAGGTGAATCCCAATGAAGTTCTGGAAGCCTTGCAGTCTCTCTGTGAGTTAAGCTGTCAGTGTTTTACTTTCCTTTTCTTGTGTTTGGTTCCGTTTTCTCTGAGGGGAATGAGGACTCTGCAGGGAAACAGAGCCCTTGCTACATACCAAACATTGTCTGAAACAATATCAGATCCAATATGCAAGTGCAACATGGCCTCCCTGTGGGGGCTGTCTTGGGAGGCTGCCTACATGTTGTCTGGCATCAGATGCCCAGCATCTGCCTATGACCCTTTCTTTTCTAGTGCCTCACTCACCACAGCTAGAATTAAACCCATAATAATGTCTTCATTATTGCTTTTCCAGTGAGACACTGGGTGTGAGCAAATTGCAGAGTAAGCTGAGCCAGTAAAGTTCTGGAATATTGCAGAATCATTCTTTTGGGAGAAGAGACCTGAGTTCCCTGGGATTTGCTGGGTCTGGGAAGCACTTGATAATGTTAGCTTAAAGCCTTTCCTCCCCTGCAATACTCTGCTTTCTTCCTTTTGTCACACAACCTTCCCCTGCTATCTTTACAAAAAGGCTTTCATGCAATCTGGCCCGTCAGCTGTTGCTTTTGTGCATTGTGCTAGATCTGGGATAAAGCGTAAGCTCTTCAACTCTGATGCTGTACAGTGTGGCATGAATGCTGATGGTGCTCTGGTTAAGAATAAGGCAACCAAGCAAACTTACAATTAACAATAACTAATCAGATGTGAGAACAGTGAGTTCCTAGAATTAGTTGCATTTTTAAAGATTTTCCTTTTATTTCCCCTTTCAAAGCTGCTCATCTCAGTATTTTCACTGTGGAAAACTGCATGGCTAGGAAAAATACTTGTGTATAGACCTCAGTATTACAAGATTTGTCTTCAAAAAGCCAATTAGTGCTTGAAGTAGAAGCTAATCTACTTCACAAGTGTAATTCCCATCCTTTGCCTTACAATCAGCAGCAGGCAACCACACTGCTAAACATCACTTTGAGAAAGAGCAAGTACTGGTCTGTTTCTGTATATCTTTTCTATGTGTTTCTATTTCTAGAGGTTTTTTTTCCACTAACCTAACACGTCTAAGTGTGACCACTGTGTGAAGACAGGACAATCTGCTGCACCAGAGCTCTTCCAGGGAGATAGCTTAATGAGCCCCTAGGATGAGTTCTTAGGTGAAGGAGGTGAGAAGCTGAAGACAAGAAGCATAGAAGAGAAAGATGTGGCATCTTTGGAAAGAGGAATGTTACTGATCTTGTAGAGGGGAGCAATTCTATTACACGTTGCAAGCATAAATAGAAAGCAGTTCTGTTGTGCATTGTGAGCCATAAGTTGAGCTTCCATCCTGATTTCCCTCTCTATAATGAGGAATTAGAAATCAAATTCACATGGATCTCTGAAATATGTAATAAAAAAAAAGCCCCACCCGTGCTGTAATCACCACGGTGCTGACAGAACCTCCCCAGGTCAGATCAGTACTAAGACCACATCCATCCTCTTGAGAAATGTTTTGTACATTAGTTTGTTTGGGTTTAACCCAATACCCTCTTGTTTTAGGCACGAATTAGCAGGGCAGTGCCACACTGTGAATAAATGTAACCTGTCCTCTGTCTGCAGTTCTGTTTTCGGACTAGAGGTATCAGTACGGGCACTAAGAATCTCTACTTGTAGCAGCAGATGTATCTAATTTTGAGAAGGGCCAAAAGCTGCAATTATGGCACCATGTGATGTAAAAACTAAGATACTCCAGCTCTGGCTGCAAAGAGCACGCTGTCAAGTTGCATCAACCTTTGGAAGCAGAGGGGAGGAGAAAATAGAAAATTAAGGGCCATCGAGCTGAAAACAAAAGTCAGTGCATGGGCTGACCTCTGTGTGTTTTTCATTGACAGGTTGATGACGCCTGGAAGTGAAATTCGGTTTGTCCACAAGCACATGGGCCTGGTGCCAGGCTGGGGAGGAGCTGCCCGGCTGGTGCGGATCGTGGGCAGCGGGGCAGCCCTGCAGCTGCTGGCCGGGGCTGCGCGGGTGGACCCCGAGAGGGCTCTGCGGCTGCGGCTCGCCGAGGACACGCTGCCGGCCTCAGACGAAAGCGCCGCGTTAGGAGCCGCCCGGGCCTGGCTGAGTCAGTACACAGACGGTCCGGCCGCTGTCATTCGGGCTGTGAAAAAGGTCGTGACAGCAGGAAGAGAGCTCCCACTGGAAGCTGCCCTAAGGACAGAGAAGGACATTTTTGGAACTGTATGGGGTGGGCCTGCCAATTTGCAGGCATTGGTTAGAAGACCAAAACATAGGTGATGGTTTATGCGTAAGAAATGGGCTTGACCTTTTTTGCAAACAAAGCCTTCAGTAAAGCAGCCATTAAACTGAATCGTTTAAGGACTTGTCCATTTAAAATGGCATTAACGTTCCTGCCATTTAGGTCAGGCAGGCATATTTGGTGTGCAACCACAGAGAAATCCCAGGCAGATTCTCTACTGTCCTAATCATCCACTGAATCGAGATTAGTGAAATTAGTATGTAAAGGTACATACTGTGCTGAAAATAGAACTCTAATTCATTTGGAATGAGGCTGAAGATTATGTTATTTGGTATTTTGTTTGTTTGTGGTTTTTTTAACTACTGTGGAAATTGATTACTTGAAAGTTACAAGGTTTATTCATTTGCAGAACAGGTGCATCTAAAGCTGCAAAATATGAGTTCCCTAACATGAGATCAGTGTCTTTTAACAGCTTGGAAAAGATGATTACTAATGGCAGGATAGCTTTTATTTTTTCATTCTGGTTAGTTCTTTGTGTAATTGCTGAGAAAGTATCCTTCAATTTTAATGGTGCTTTTACCAGAAGAAGCTTCGAGTTAGTGGGAAGTTTCTAGCACTCATTCACTATCACTGATTCAGGTTTTAAAATGTATTTTGGTGTCTTCTCACTGCTCAAAGAATCAACTACCCACACATGCATCTGCACATTCCCATATCCCGTACCCGTGCAAAGCTGCTGGCCTGGTCCTTTACACAGAATCTAGATGAAATCTTGGAAGGCCGTGATGTATCATGCCCCGAAATGGCTTGTTCCTTAGGTGACTGAGTGATGTGAGTACTTCAGCATTCTGGTAAGATGTGAGTGGATATGTCTATCTTACTTTAATGCATTTTTACTGGTAGGGTATATTTGGGCTGACTAGAATAGGTTTGGAACTCAGTCTTCACTTCATGCCAGTGACTATGCAAGTAATTGGGTAATTCAATGGGGAAAGTTTTCCCTTTAGAAATTAGAAACTGACATAGAGTGCCTGCTTTAAAAATAAACATCTGTGAGAGCAAAACCATACAGACATATCTGTGACTGAGAGTTTCCTGTACTGTTGGTTAGGATGCACTTGTTTCTAAATCCAGCAGGGACTGAGATCTGAGCCAAGGACCTAAGTACTCTGTGGGGGCATGTAAAGAAGGAAGCTCTGGGCTGTGTGCCACTGACGTACATTCTTGCTCTGACCAGGCATAACTAGCTCAAGATCATGGAACAAGCTCCCTTAAGAAAAAAAGGCAGTATCTTGGATGGAAATCCACATTACAATGTCTACAGTGTGGCAGGAGCCCTGAGTTTTAGACAGGGAAGTAACTACTTATGTTTGAGGAGCTGGGGACAAATCAATGTTGGAAATTACGCTTGGATTGCCTGTTAAGATTCTGCAGGTTTTGAGCAGATTCTGTGATCTGCTGGGGATGTTTTACTGTATGGTTTTCACAGCAACAAATATAGCCTGAAGCAACCAAGGGAAATACTGAAGAAAGGGATGTGTTTTGAGTTGGCATCTCAGAGAAGGAACTTAGCTCCACCCTGTTGATCCTGCACTTTTGCCTTAATATCTGAAGAACTAATGGAAGATTTCAAATCTCTCTTCCCCAAAAATAAAGGTCAATTTTTCCTTTCAGGTTAGAGAAGAGACAGGAATGAGAACATGGGGAAGAGAGTAGTGTTTTGGTTTGTGCATTTCTTCCCCCAGCTCCTTTTTATCCCACAGCCCAGTTGTTACTCTTGTGTAGCTGGATTCTTTCCCATACCCTAAGGAACTTCAAACCTGTTACTTCTCAAGTGTGAATGCTTCAGTATAATCAGGCAGCACTTGACTGTTTAGTAGTGAAGCTGTTCTGCTTTTCATGAAGTTTCTCAAGACTCATGAGGGATTCCAGACTGCAGCGTCACTGAACCTTCAAGGCATACTCCAGTCCATACTCATCCAGCTTTTTGAAGCAATAGCACATAATGTTGATGAGTCAAAAAAAAATGTTTTCAAGGGCAACTGGCTATGTCTTTGCTTTTAGCAAGAGTGAATGTGCCATTACGAATACTGTTATTGTTTTTAAAATTGCTGTGAAAATTTCTTAGAACCTGAGTAAGACCCTTGAATCTTTTTTCTTTAGTGTATTAGGCTCCTAAGTGTAATCTGTGTACTGGGTTATAGAAATTTGAGAGGGAAGAAATTGTAGGACAAACCAGAATCTGGTTTCTTTCACATTTCGAACCAGATCTGTGCTGGCAGTTAGTGAATGGTAAGTACACCTGTGGGGGATCCCTTTCCATTTTGATTTGTGGACAATGAGCTTAATTCTCATTTCAGCAAAGGTATTTCCCCAGCCACTCTCTCTGATTTGTATCAAAGATCAATGTGGCTTTTAAGAAAACAGGACAAATAATTAACTAGGACACACCAAGACACATTCAGAACAGTTTCAGAGAGGGTTATGGAAACCCATTTTGTTGGTATCATAGATATACCAAGCATAGGTACAGGACATTCTGAAGATCATTACAGGTTTTGATGAAGGATTTTGGGAGTAGTCCAATACCATATTCTCTGGTTTATTTTCTTCTAAAAGTAAGTAGAGTCCTTCATAAAAAAACCAGCCCAGGTAAATTACCATGAATGCTGGGATGAGATGACTGAGATGAAATGGAATCCCATTTTACCCATTTGAAAGCTAAATGCTTTATTTTACAGAATACTTTCTTATAATCCTAAGGTGACAAATACCTTCGACCAGCAGTTGATGAATGTTTGTATTTTCTTTACAATTATTAAATATGTCAAGCTTCATCTCAGGGTTTTTTTCCCCCTTTTGAATTGCTTAAAAACAAACAAGCACTAAATGCGCAAAATAAATTAGGAACATCAAAATTGATAGTCCCAATCTCCTAATTAAATAGCATGCCAGCTTTTGTACTTCCTAGGGGCTAGTTTGCCAGCTTCCTCCTCAGCAAACTAAAGTTTCCTATTACATTGTAAAATGTCTGTCTTGTTTTTCCTCTGTGTACTGAGAAAACCCAAGGGTTTGATGGGAGTGGAAATTCTGTACCAAGCTTGTAAAGGGTGGATACTGGAGATCTCTTTTAGCAATACAGATACTTCCATCTTATTTGCTACTGATAGAAATATATTTACGAGATGGTCAATCTAGATAAGCAAGGTGTTCTTGTAGAATGCTTGGTTCCCTATCTGATTTCTATTTTTTTAGCCATGAAATAGGATTCCTGTATCTGTGGTTATCTGTTCTGGAAAGGAGGAGATGCTGTAGATCTTACAGTATTTAAATTTTCCTTTTCATTTTCTCTTCTGGGCCACTGTGCATTTCTCTGGCTATGCTAGTTGAAAATCACTTAGTGCATGGAATTACAGTCAACCACATAATGCAGTGTGGCTGTGGATTTGCTAAAATGGACAGAGAACACATTTCCTACTGAAAGTAATGGTTTAAATACAAGATAGGAATTATCAGTTGCTACTTTTCCCTAGCTTGATCTGGGGAGTGCATTTATTACTCTGATGGCTGGTTATTAAGTTCTCACCAGTCTAACTGATTTTAGTGTTTCACAGCTGCAGTCAGCCATCAGGAGCCAAAAGCAGCATCACGGGTGACGGGCTGGACTCTCTACTTGGGTCAAAACCCCAAGGATAATCACTGAGAGAATCGTCTGTAGACCGGGCTGCAAATCCTAAAATTAAGTATATGGTGAGTCGTGTTCCTCTATTTTATTTCTCGCTTTTTTCAACCCATACTCTCACATGAAGTGTGTGCACATAGCTGAAATGTTCTTAGTGAAGGCCTTTGCAGCACAAAGGCATACTTTGGTTAGAGCCACTGTATACTAACTCAAATCAGAGAAATAAGACAGCTAGAAAGTAAGAGAGAAAAAAGCATTCCATCCAGTTTCCTTCCTGAAGTCCATGTAATTGGCTTATTTCCTTATGGGACTGGAAGGTGATAGTGAAAATCTGTGAAGAACATCTATTCCTAGCTGAGAATGAAGGAAATCTTCCTTATTCCATCCCAGTCTTTTCTGCACCTTCCTGACCCACTGATCTCACCTGTAGGCAGAGGGGTGGGGGGGGAGGGGGCACAGCTTTGTCCAAGATCAGACATGTCATCCATCATTACATTAAGAAGAACATTACAGAAGTTTAAATCAATCCTTTTTAAAAGTCAGCCCTTTTAGTTCCCTTCAAATAGTTGTTTGCTTAAACTAACCTTTGTCTTAAGATCAGTAGTACCTGTGTATCAGCTACTGTCCCTTTCTATTCTGAGATATATACTAAGAATTGGAGTTTAATTAGCTTTATTTTAAAGACTGAGTCCACAATCAACTGATGCTGTTTCTCAACCTGAAAAAATGTAAAAGAAAAGAACTGCCAGAGACATAAAAGACAAGCTATTTCTCAAGATCTGGCTTCTACCATTCAAAAGTCTAGAAATGCAGCTCCTATACTGCTAATACAAGCACAAAACTACCCTTTCTGTACTGCCACCAGTTTTGCTAGGAACAGATGAACAGCTCTGTAATCCTTAATAACCACATCCTTTGTTTATGGGTCAATTTTGACAACTTGCACTCTTTTATTTCAACATTTCTGCTGTTAAAATAAGGCTGTGTGTGACACTTCTGCCTGCCATCAACAGGGAAGTGAGTTAATCAGCTCTTCAGATGTCTGTGTGAGTATTAAGCTTGCAACTCATGATTTTACAGTAAAAGGCAATACTCCTACAGCATTGTGTTTGAGAGACAACCAGTCAGGGATGCAAGAACATCAGGATGCCACTCAGAACGAGTCCTCCCTTTTGGTAAGCACAGGAAGCTGTTTTATGATAATTTTCTTGGAAATTCCTTCAGTGAAGTTCAATTAAACTAGAAACATATCTGAGATTGTTACTGATAAAATGTAGTTTTATTAAATTATAAATTCTGTAACAAAAACAAGACAGATCAAGAAAGATCTCAAAAAACAAAACTACAAGGACTAGATGGCAAAGCCAATGAAAAAGCCATGGAGAGTGTAAAGGTAAGGATTTGCAACACAAGTTAAAAGCATTTTTACGTTTCCATTGAAAGAAGGTAAATGATTGCTCTTGTCTAGTAAAAACACGTTTTAACTCCAAACTCACATCTATTTTCTCACATTAAATTAAGCATCCTGCTCACACCCAACACCTTGCCTGATTCCACATAGCTTTAGTGTTCTTTTCGTACATCAATCCATGCAGAAAGTAGTAAGACACTTAATGCAACAGTCAGATAATGAAGACAATTCAAGTTGTACAGTAGATATACATTGGCCAAAAAGGGATAGAGTATCTTCAAGGGGAAAATGCTACAAAATAAACACAAGACATTTTCAAGAAAACTGGGCATTGCTAAACAGTTTCAAACCATTAACAGGACAACCCAGTTTTCCAGAGTTAAAGAGTCTTCCAGCTGAGACATGTTAAGAGACTTAAGTTAAAACAGGCCAAATCTGTTTTCTCCCCTTCACCCCACCCTCCCACCAAACACGCTGCTAGGTTTGAGTGCAATGCCAATGTGGACAGAAAATTTACAGAAAATTACAACTGAGTATTTTTTTTCACATGGCTCTAGATTTAAACTTCAGTGACTGTGCACTGTCCATCTGGCCTTCTAGATCTTACACTTGTGTTTGCCCCCCCACCCCCTGCCCCTGGTCTATCTGCTCCTGCCTGGCTTGCACCAGCATTCAAGTGTCTCTGCTGACCAGAGGACGGGCGTTGCTGAAGGTGGGCAGACACATCCTCGCTGTCGCTGCTGGCATCTGACTCGGTCTCCTCAACAGAGGTGTCGGGGGCTGGCACTCTACCAGAAGACGATGATTCGTGGTCTTCTTCTCCCTCTCCCCTGTGACTCCTTTCAGCCATACTGTCTCCATTTATTTGCAAGTGGGCAAAAGAGTCCTCTAGAGAATTGCTTGCATCGGGTGACGGCGTTGAAGGGCTGACGAGCTGACCATCTAGTGCTGGTAGGGGCCTCACAGAAATGGATGCTAGAGGCTGCACAGCTGCAGCCCCTGGAGTCAGTGTACTGTCCGCACCGTCAGCGGAGCTCTCTCGTGCCAGGTTGACAGTGTTGGTGTCACAGTCCAGCCTCAGCCCAGCCACTCCCTTCTTTGGTATGTCTATTATGTCCCGTTTTATTTTTCTGCGACGTCCATGCTCATTTCTCCTATACTGAACCATATTTTCAAGGTCTGCTACGTACAAAAAACCAGCAATTAGCATTTCAGTGCTCTTTTTACCCTTGGAAAAGGCATCTTCCAGCTCTCTGCTGGTACGTTCATCATACTGCCACCAGCCATTTCTACCTTCGTAGTACCAAGCATACTCTCCATTGCCTCTGCTTGCTGCTTTCAGTTCTTCAGGTGACAATAAGGTTGGCTTGTCAAGAAAATCCTCAGGAATCTCCTGCCGGCAAAGCGCACATCGCTTCCCAAGCCAAGAAGCTCCCTTAACACACAGATAGCAGAAAACATGTTTACAGGGCAGACTTACTGGATGGACACACGTTTGCAGACAGATAGCGCATTCAGGGACTTGGAGGGAAGGTGCTGCATTAGTACATGACTCATTTGTCTTCCTATTTGTGGGAAGCATGTTGATCGAATGATCTATTTCACCACAGCCAGCCATCCTGCAGAGGATCAAAGAAATTTAAATCAGTTTATTATATCAACTTGAACTAGTACCTCGCATCACATTTCACCTCAACATCCACACAATGAGTTGTTTACTTCAAATTAAGGTAAGTTACTGCTTCCTAAGGTGACAGACTACATTGAATACTGGGAAGATTTCTTTTGCTGCTCACAACCTTTTATCTGTTTAATTTCCAGCATCTTAACATAACAAGTTACAAAACAAATTTTGGAATTTCTTCTGTTTGTTCCCTGAAGTAGAGTTGATTAATGAACCTTTAGCCACCCAGTTACTTTGGTGCCTCCTCAGGAAATAGAGAATTAAAAGAAATTACGGTTCTCTCCTCAAGAGATGATGTGGCTGCAAATTGAACTTAATCTCTCTTCAGGTTGTATCATCTGTTTGATTAAGGGATTGCCTGAACAGTATCTCAGACTAGGTTTACACAATAGAAAATATGCCGACAGCAGCACCCAGCTGAAGAACTCCTCAACTCTGTTTCTTAGTTTCCATGCACAATTGTACACCACCCTCAAACTGAGCTCAGAACAACCACAGGGCTGCAGAAAGAACCAGATTTGAAAACTGAGGCAGCCTTTTGAAAAGATAGCTTGGACTCCTTCTTCTTAAACATCAAGTGAACTCCCTGATGTATGCCAGTGCCTCTCAAAAGGAATCACTGCAGACCAGCAGAACCAGCAGTGTACTGCAGAAGACATACAACTCTGACTTGACTGGCTTGTGAAGTCATTGCCTTTACTTTCTCAGGCCATTTCTTATTTCTGTTATTAAAGATGATTTTGTAACTGTAAGAGAATGGGGAATGCAAAACTGCATCACTTTGGCATTGTGTAGGATTTAAGTAGTTGAAATATTCTAGCCTAAATATGCAAATGCTTTCTCAACTACATTTTTGCCATGGTAATCTTTCACGATCTGTTTCATGATAATTTTCCTTTGTTTATTAACAATCAAAACCAAATACTAGATACCAAATGAGGGAGGAGAATGGGCTTTGAGGAATGGGGCCTAAAAAGGTGCCTTTTTTAATTTAAAATCCCCAAAAAACTTCAAGACTGATATTTAACAAAACAGCCTTTCAGTGAAAGTAGTCTTTGTTGTACGGGCAGCTAGGAATAGTTCATGCAAAACTACCACAAGCATGTGGGCCAAAAGGGACCTTTAGAGGTCACCTAGTCCAGTCTCCTGCTCCACATGGCACCAACACCAATACTAGATTAGACCACCTGTGGCTTTGTCTAGCTGAGTCTTTTTGAAACCTGCAAGGATGGAAATAACCACAGGCTCCCTGGACAGCCTGTTCTAATAGACACATTTCTAACAAAATGTGTTACCTCAAGAGAAAATGCCTAGTATTACTGTAAAAGCTTCCACTATCTTAAAAATATTATAAATATATGCTGGGATTAAAAATAATTATGCTTCAATATCTATATTTATTTTTACAATAATATATCATGTGCTGTTTACTTAGAATACTTTTCTCTATGCTGTCTGTTCTCTTCTATCACTAAAATCTCCTCTTGAAAGTCCAATGCCTCTTTAATCCTTTTTTATCAAGTAATTCTTTTAAAAGCTCTACAGCTCAAATACTTTTTCCTAAAGTAGCACAGAATTGCATTCACCTATGTTTCAGTTTCATATCTGAATTTCTTTTTCTGAGATTAATGACCAATCTGCATAACAGTTCTTAAATCAGCATGCCAGATATAGACACAGCATTACCTACCAGCTGGCAACTGTGATTTTACTGCACAGCACACATCTGTGAGATCCATTCTAACAATGTTGTGAACAAGTTGCTTTTTCAAGCCTCACACTTCTGAGCCTGTGTTTTGTGACAGACTTTTATAGCAAATGTAGGGGTTTATATCAAGAAACGTATTAGAAAAAGGGGAGAAGAAACTCTATTGAGATTTCAGAATATCCACAAACACAACCTAACAATCATTTCACAACAGGAGAGTTGAAAGAGAAATCCATTTATTAATTCATTTGTGCTAACCATGGCTGAGGTAAAAGATCTTAATTTTCAAGTGCCCCCACAATGAGACAGTACAGTGCAAAAAGGCACAGCAGCAGAGATTTTTACTTCCATGCTATAGTTTTAGAAAAGGATGCTTCTCCCTGAATATCCTTTATAAAATTATCCTTTTCAGAGTCAAAGAAAAGATTAAAACAACCTGTAGGTAAGTAACTTCTATACAAGTCACCTATCATAATTAAGATTTTGGAGGTGGTGATTAAAATACAATGCAGGGATTAAAAAGGCAATGCACTTTGACAAAGCAAATTGTGATACCATGAGCTAAACTAGAGAGAGTTTACCCCGAGGTAAACTAAAAGAAGAATTAGAAGTTCTCACCTGTTCACTGAAAGCAAAAAATGCTAACATTTAAACTGTGCTCAACAGGTCACCCATTAATTTGAGGGATCTTTGATTCCCTACTAGATCAAGGTAATAATGCAGGATATGAAAAGGAGTAAATGCTTTTTCTTGAAATTCCTATTTGATTTTTAATGACTCTGAGGAAAATGTTACATATAAAATGAATAGAGCTGGAGGGGCAAACCCTTACCTCTGACAGTGCTCCCCAGGAACATAAAGCTCTGATACGATAAGCACAACTGCAGTTGCATGTGCTCAGAATGCAGGACAATTATGCACTTGAAGATTTATATCAACTACACTGATGCTGTCTCACTTTTTGTTTTTAAATCATGATGCTAATGAATATTTTTTTTAATTTACCTTTTTAATACCAAATCTAGGTCACAGAGTTTGTTTATAAGCTGGTAGGAGATGTACACATATGTTTTTACTGAAGGGGTAATCCTTCAGAACTGAGGACAAACATCTCAGACTGCTGTTCTGCTACATTATGGCTGTGGAAGCATTTCCCCTGCAACTTCATGGTAATAAGTATTTAGCAAAACTGACCACACAGGTTTTTTTCTGAAATTAAAAGTAATATTTTATAACAAGGTTCAATCAAAACAGGCTTTATATCAGAACTGTTTTCAAATAGGAAAGCTCTATTTTTTTGAGAATTGGGTTTCCTTTAAGACACTCGTGGCATCATGGAAAATAATCTCTTGACTACTGACTACTTGCCTAAAAATTAACTAAACTCAGGGAGTAATTCTAAAAGTAATTTTATTTTAAGTATTTAGATCCTCAATTCTGGTCTAAATAAGGGAACAATAAGAACCTGAACTCTGCATTTTAACATAAATACAATCTAAAACTGAGACAGAATTAGTCCAAAATCTTGAGAGATCCCACCTCCTGTGGTTTTTACTTTTAATATTAAATAATACAGTTAATTTCTAAGCTATGGGGCCTTCATCAATACATGAAGTATGGAAGAGGTGATGTGTAACACCTACATGAAATACCCCAGGCCTTCCTGGACTCTAATGGAAGAAAATGTAAATTCACAAAAAAGAACTTCAAATTCCAGGTCAAATTCTAACTGCAGCTAAGCAGTCCATCAAGGAGCTGACATGTTTAAGTTCATTAACAAAACAGCAGCTTACTTTTTCTGAGTAATTTCTACTGAAGCATGCCACAAGACTGAAATGTCCTCTCTTCAGATGTCTCCAGCTAGGATGGCAGGTCCTCCTTCCCAAGGCTGGCTCATTCCTGACTTGTCCTGCTCAGTGGTACACTACAGCCTTTCAGCTTCTCTGCAAGCTAACAGAAAGCAAATAATACCACCATTACAATGTTGTCCAGAGGTACAAGCAAGCAAAGTACAGTGCCATGGTTCTGTTACAGAAAGGAAATTACTATGCTTTTATTTACTTGATGCATGTTACTTTTAATAAAACTATCACTGGATTGCTGCTTCATTTTTTGTAACCATCAATTTTGATCCACAGATTTTATTTTGATGTCTGGCTTAAACAAATCATGTTTTTTAAGCATTACAAAAGGCAATTATTTTTGACTAGAGTAATTTAATTGGTCATTTCCATATAGTGATCTCACAAAAGGAGTAACAAGACCAAAGTTGGAAGCATGTTATGTTTCTGCAAATTTAACCTCTAATAAATGATCCCTTCTATTTAGTAAATTTAGAAAGTCACAATGGCTTCCTAAAGCTTTTTATAAAATTATCTGTATTGTACCGTTCCAAAGGACACCTAGCCATGTGTCATGTCCTGACAGACTAGTATCAGATACTTGAGGAAAAAGCAGTGTACATGAACAACTGATTTCCCCCAAGTCTTCTCCATATTTCAAGCAGAAATTTGCCTCTTCATATTTCAAGGCACAGAGACTTGAATCCTCATCCACTTTTGCAGAGATCATTGCATCCATTTAATGAACCTCAGAACCATTCAGCACAATATTCTTTATAAATCTACATTTGTATGTCTTCATAGCAGCTTAAAAACAAACTCTACACTTGACCTACATTTGATACTTACCAAAGTAAGCAAACAACAGCAAAAATTAATTAGGACCTTCCTCTATTTCTTTAAAATGTCCTGATGGGCTCCAAGGTTCAACAATGGAATGAATGAGTGCATATGATCTCTAAATAAGAGGACAAGGATGCAACTCAGCCTCCACACCTCAGAGGTAATATATCCCTCTTCAGGCTAGCAGGTAATGTCTGTTCCAATATATTTGGTGAATGCCACCAACCAGAATCTGAGCCAAGTCATTTCACAAATATGTAGTAATCACTAAGTGCCTAACAAATACCTAAAAAGTTCCTACAGCAGGGAGGCAGGAATCTGCAAACTCAGGAAGGGAAGGGAAACCATCACTCTTGCATTCTCACAATCTAAACAGGAAGGTCTTGACTTAAGAGAACCACTTTCAGTGATTCCTCTGTAAAAAGACTGAGGAGTCACAGAATCGCCTCTTCCTCCTGGTCTGTAGCTTTCTAGATGATTCTCAAACATCTACAACTACAGTTTCCCATTGTTGCAAAACATTATATATAGGAATGATTTGAAGCAGAGCTGATAATGTCACCTCTTTGTTTTCAATTTGTTCAAGGAAAGAAACATTTAAGCATAAATACAGTGCAGAGCAGACATATAAGAGTCGAGTAAAGTCAAGGAGTGATAAGTCCCTGAAAGAACATGGAGCATTACAGTGTTCTGTGCTACAGTCCTTCATCAGATGATCGAACATTTATCACTAATAATACCACTAAGTGTTCAGATGACTTCAGTGCATGAAGCATTACTCAAATATGTTGTTTTCTTTATAGCTGAGCTCCATGTAACATTCTGTACAGCTATTTTTAGAATGAGCTCCGAAGGAAAAATGCAAAAATTAACCAGCCTATCCACACCTTTTCTCCCCTCGTAGTTCAAGCAGCTTTCCTTACTTCACACATCAATCTGAAAGCAAACGGCAATCGCGTTAAGAATTGTGGCTCCACTAATCCACTGCGACAAGATACTATGTTTTCTATGATCAAAGAGACAGCTGCAACAAGCTTGATGCTCTGGGTGTGGTATTCAGTTCTTCATCTTGGGAGCTGGCTTTCTGTTACTTCAATAGGTATCACCTGAAGCCTTTTATCTACTCCCTCTCATAATCCACTACTAGAGGTAGCACATCATAAAACCAAATGCTATGTGAAGATAGCAGAAAAAGGCTGGGTCAATTCTGGGAGATTTCTTAGGAAATAAAAAATTACATATTCAAGACATGTAATTATAGCTAGAAGAATTCAAGGAAAGCATAATTACAGGATTGTGATAAGGTAACTTTATAACTGCTGCAAAGCTCTTGAAAAGAACTAGTTCACACACTGACATCAAGTAACCTCTACTTTTCATGACACTGCTACTTATTTAATAAGCCAGTCTTGAAAATTCTACTGAACGGACTGACAAACACTTGTGGTTACACAGGCGTCTCTTCTTGGATGATGAGTCCTCCTTTGAGGTCACCTGGGTAAGGGCTGTGTTCTATACTTAGCAATTAATTTTCTTTTTCCTGTAGTATGAGGAGTTACGCTATCTGCAGCAACCTCTATGTATCCCCTCCTAAACCCCGGCATGCTATCACATACTGATTTTGAAGCTTTAAAGATGCAACAGACAGAAGGACAATGTCACTGATCAGGACCGTCCAGTACAAACTGAGGCTCAGCCAGCATGGAACTGTCTCTTTGTCCCCGTGAAAATCTCTCAGGATGCTTACTGGGAGAAGTCATGTCCATTTTTCCATGCTTTAAAAATTTGAAGTGGTGGACTTCCTACCAGTACTATCTCCCAAAATGACTTCAGGTTCTCCTTAAGAAAAACGTTAAGCTTTTAGTAGGCCAAGATGGAATGAAACCATTTCTTGTCAGGTTAGTCAAGTGAGCTCGTTAAATTATGAGACCCAGTAAATTATCAGGCCCAGCACTATTTTTCCACTCTTATTTCTTTGGGGAAAAAACCAGCAGCAATTACAACAAACAAACAAAAAAACCAACCCACCCAAACCAGAAGCACACATATGTAGGAAGCCAGCTCCTGTATATTGATGAAGAGTTACCTACAGTCTTAAGCTTTCTCTGTAAGTAAAATCTTAAGTTTTTTAAAAACACACAAGTGCAACACTGGTGAATTCAACAAACACCAGCCAATGACTATTATGTGAGTCCTACATCAAATGACAGAAATCTAGGAATACTGCAACTCCACAGATTATTTTAAAATAGCTATCACAAATTCATCATTCCCCCCCCCCCCCCCCCCCCCCACCTTGAAAACTCAGCAGAGTTACAGTATTCATTCACAAGAGCAAATGCTCTTCTGTTATTAAATACTTGGATTTTCTTTTTTCCAATCAAGGTCCCTAATTTGTTGGGGGCTGGGTCCCTAACTCAGTTGGGGGGTAGGAGGGGAAAAAGATCCCCTGAATTCTGCCCTTCCCCACAAGTAGCCATGAGGCAGACAATGTGGGAAGAAAGGAGGTGGCTGTGGCTGTTTTATTTAATAGGAAAAATCACTCTCCTGTCTGATGGTCTGCTACTGTCAGTACACTACCAGCTCAGGGTACTGAGTCTTATCAGATATGTTTAAAACTGTCCCTGGCGCTGAACAGCACAACAGATAAATAACCTCACTGCTTCCTGTGCTTGCTTATTTTTTGTATCTGTTTCTTAAACTTAGAATATTCTCAGGAGTTGCTGATTTTGATGTGGCTTCAAGCTGCCTGTCATTCCTTATCATTGGCTATTGCATATTAGTAACCCCCCAACATTTATATGTTCACTTGGAACTGAATAATAGAAGAATAGTCAAGTGCAGAACAGTCAGCCATTTCAGTACTAAAATGCTACATGTATTGAAAATGAGGTTGTTCCCTATGCTACAATTGGAGCACTGATCTTGAATTCTGAACATAAATCCTATTTCAATCTATTTAACAAAGAAAAATGTTAATTTCTCACTCAAAAGCAAAAGTGTGCAAAAAACGAAGCAGAAACTGGTTCATTTTAAGTTACCAATGCTTCAGAAACTCAAATAAGTACAGGAACATCTCTTTGTGCGTATATATATATTTGATTAACATGCACAGAAGAGAGGGAAAAAAAATCAATTTCAATATGAGGACTTTTCCAGAGGCTCACTATTCAACAGACTATAAAAATACTGCAGTTCCAGCTCTTTAAATAAATGACAATTCAATTACATCTAAATTGATGCAATATATTTTGAAGGAAACAAGAACAAACTTTTTCTATCACTAACTACAGATTTTGTACTACAGCAATTTAAACAACTGGCACTTCAATAGACTTGGAAAGAAACTACAGTATTAACCACACAAGTTCTTGTGAAAATATTCAATATTTAAGATGTATTCAAAATTACCAAATGAAGATTCAGATTTCACCATGTCTTCAACACTATTACACACTGTAATTTTCGGTACCACATTTTTAGAGATGCTTCAGAATCTATTTTTAAGTAGCCCACCATCCAGAGGCAGCAGCTAACAAAGCAAGAAGGATTGGATTTTTAGTATTACAAACCTGACAGAAGCAAAACGTTATAAAGCTCTGCTCTATACTCCTTGTAATTGTTAATATATAACAGCATATTGCACACCAGTAACAAAACCTACAGCGTTTCCCAGGCATATCTGTAAAGCTGTACTAAGATGAAAACCCCCAGTTTCAGTTTAACTACTTCACCATTCCAATCGTCTTGTTCGTACAAAAAACTCGCATTTAGTTAATATTTTACAACAATTTTTCAGCGGCGGCAACGCGTACCAAGCCAAAAGCGGGACCCCGTTTTCACATTTCACGTCCCCTTTCAACATTCCGAAGGGATGCAATGCAAACACTTGAGCCGAGGCCGTCAAGCACAAAGAAACAAAAGCACATCCACCGGGAGCACTCAGTTACCCCTGTCTGGGTGCTCGGCGCTGCGCACCCGTGACCGCCCGTGCGGCTCCGCTCCGGCCGCCGGCGGCAGCGACCGAGGCCGGGCGGGCACAGCGGTGACATCCGCAGGGGCGAAGCCACACGCTACGGCGCTGCACATCGCCCTGGGACTGACAGCGCTGCGCCGGCTCGCCCAGGGGATTCCGCCACGGCTAATGCTCCTGACCTATTTTACTGCCCAGCACAACGAAACCCCCGACTCACAGAATCAATTCGGTTGGAAAAGACCTCCGGGACCATCGAGTCCAGCCTACGTCCGGGCCCGGTCCGGCACTCTGAGCGCACCTCGCTCCGCACCGGCGTCGGGGCGCCGCCTCCTGCAGGGACACGGCTCCGCGGAAGGGGGCCTGGCCCGGCAGGAGGGACCGGGCGGCTTTGCCGGCGGTGCCGGCTCTCCCTCCCAGCCTCTCCGTGCGGGGCCCGGGGAAGGGCTCCGGGCAGGGCTGCGCCGCCGCGGCCCCGACAGCCGGCACGTGACCCCGCGGGCGGGGCGGCGGCGACACCCCCCACCCTCCCCGCCGCCAAAACAATACCGGGCAGGGCTCTGCCCGCCGGGCGGCTGCCCCTCGCTCGGCTCAGCCCGGCTCAGCCGGCCTTCAGTTCAGGGCACTCACCCGCGCGGGGAGGCCGCGGCGCCCGCTCCAGCTCGGTCCGCACCCCGCCGGCGGCGGGGGAGCGAGGGGAAGCAGCGCCGCCCCGGCCCCGGGCGGCCGCGCAGGGGGCGCTGTCGGAGCGGCCTTTGGTGGCCGAGGCCGCCGCCGCCGCCACCGTTTCCCCCCGACGGCTCCAGCTCGGGCCCGCCCGCGGCGGCGCGGGGACTCACCCGCCAGGCCGGCCCGCGCCGCTCGGCTCAGCTCCACTCGGCCCCGCTCCGCTCCGCCCGCCGCCACCTGCCCCTCCCTCCGGCCCCGCCGCCGGGACCGCGGGACGCGCCGACGTCACGCGCGGGCCGGGGCGGCCGAACGCGCCACTGTGACGCCGCCGCGGCGGGGCGGGGCCAGAGGCGGGGCGGGCCGGGTGGCCGCGGGGGCGGCGCCTCGCTCGCGATGCCGGCAGGAGGCCCCGCCCGGCGCCGCGGGGGTGTCACGGCGGTGTCACGGCGGTGTCGCGGCTGCTCCGCGCCGCTCGGGCGGCACCCGCGCTGAGGGGAAGGGGAAGTGCCCGGCGGCCGCGGCTCCGGTGGGTGCTTGGGCGGGCCCCGCTTCACAGCTGGGCGTCCCCTTCCGGGACACCCTGCATGGGTCGTGCCGCCTTGTGGCGGGCTGACCGTGGCTGGACGCCAGGTGCCCTCTAAAGCCACCCTGGCACTGCCCTTCCAGCTTGGCAGGGGAGGGGAGGAGAGGCTCGTGGGTCGAGATCAGCACAGAAGGAGATCAATCACCAATTGCCGTCATGGGCAAAAGAATCTTGACGTGCGGAAATCAATTTAGTACAAGTCAAATCAGAGCAGCATCATGACAGCCCCAAAAACACCATCCTTGACTTCCCTTTCCAGACTGATTTTTGGCTTCCCACTCCTGATTTTTTGGGCTCAGCCCTTCAGGAGCAGGCTGCTCCAGCGGGTGCCCCCTCAGGGTGACACGTCCTGCCAGCAAACCTGCTCTGGTGTGGGCTCCTCTCTCCATGGCTGCACAGACCCTGCCAGGAGCCTGTTCCAGTGCAGGCTTCCCACGGGGTCACAGCCTCCTCTGGGCACCCAGCTGCCCTGACAGGGGGTCCTGCATGGGCTGTGGGTGGATCTCTGCTCCCCCATGGACTCCCTGGGCTGCAGGGGCACAGCTGCCTCACCATGGTCTGCACCAGGGGCTGCTCCGGTGCCTGGGGCACCTCCTCCTCCTTCTTCATTGGTCTGGGGGTCTGCAGAGTTGTTGCTCTCACTCTCATTCCGCTCTTTAACTGAAGTTGTGCAGATTTTTTCCCCTTGTTAAATCTGTTATCCCACAGGCACTGCCCCTGTCTTGACAGGGCAAGCCTTGGCCAGCAGTGGCTCCATCTTGGAGCTGTCTGGCATTGGCTCTATCAGACCCATGGGAGCCTTCTGGGAGCTTCTCACTGTAGCCCCCTCCCCAGGCCCGTGCCACTACCAAAACCTTGCCACACAAACCAAATACACCAGAGATGAAAGGTCTGGAAGTGATGGGAGCCTCAATGTCTATATTCCCTTGAGCTTTCTGACCAGAAAAAGTCCCTTCCTTGGGATTCATTGTTCAAGTGCCTGGTGGCAGTGCTGGGGGAGGTGAACTTGCCCAGCTCTGTCATGCTTGGATAATGTGAAAACAGGTTGCAGTTGCCCTTGTTCCCCTTGATGAGGCCAGGCAGTGGATTCAGCAGGAGGCACAAACAGTTGCTGGCCTTTCCAGGAGCATATTCTGCAGCTCAGGGAAGCTGCAACTCATTTTTTGCCTGAAAATTTAGGTGGCTTGACAGTCAGGCATGTGCCTCATGCTGCTGTGCATTGCCTGGCCATGCTTGGGTGGCTGCAGAGGTTTGGCTGCTTTGGTCATCACCCATAGGGTGGAGATGGGCTGGGGCAAGAGCCAGAGGTAACTGCAGGGGGTCAGACTATCCCAAAGCTGAGCTGCTTCTGTAGATGAGGTGCAGGGAGGAGACCTGTGCCACCTGCTGTTGTCAATTGAGAAGTCTGCTGTATTAATATTTTAATAAGACAGGATGGGAAATAATAATCCACACATCGGTTAGGCTGGAGTGGTATTTAGATGGAGGAGAGGGGCTGTATGTCCAGGTACTCATTGCAGCTAAATTAAAAACTAAATATTTCAAGGTGCAAACTGTCAAACCAAGGGCTTGTTAAAACTAAAGCTACTGTTTGGCTGCTCTGCTTGATTTTTAAACCCATGGTAATCACAAGCATCAGAAAAATATAAGAGATGAAAACTCTAAAAATACTTAATTCTAAGTGTAATCAGGAATACCAAAAGAAATGCATTTGGTTAAATCACTTATTATTTTCTGAAAGTCTGGAAAAGCCTACCCAAATTAGCACTGGTTTTAATAAATGTGATATGTTTGCATCCAAGGACAAGCATTTACTGGTAACCAATGTTACATTTAGATACTTCTGTGTGAGGCTGAGTCGAAGAATAGAGGCTAGGGAAAACTAAAGGTCTCTTACTGGCAGAGTGTGCTCAGCAACAATATCATTAATCCTTTACTGAACCAGACCTTGATCCTGTGGAAGCTATTGAGGCCAAATTCCTGTTGATTTCTCTTAGAATCTGACCTAAAAAAAGAAAGCAGGCTTGTGCTCTTAAGGGATCTAAAGAGTTCAGGCAAAGCTACTCTGACTGTGTGCAGCTTTGTAAGAAAGACAACACCTTGAAAAGACTGTACTTAGTGAAAAAGAAGTCTGTGGCTGTGTATGGATAGGCTTGTGAGTTTCACTGCAGCTGCAAATGGACTGAGAAAATGTGCTTGTGAATGAAAATTTTATTTTAAATTCCATGAGTTATGGAGCAAGCTTGTCAATCAAAGACATATCAGAAGTGCCAAAGATAGTAACCAAATAATTAAATGCATTGCACCTTACTAGGCTAAGGGAATAAGGAGCATGAAGGGGTATCCAGTTGAATAGATTGCAATAAGGGGATCAGATCTAGTAATATACCTTCTAAAATGTTCCCTACATGGTTATCAACCCTTATTACCAATCCTCCTATTTCAGTCAGAACAGGTATTTTTTGAACATTTTGTTTTTGTATTTCCGTTTTTGGTGTGGACACAACCTATCCATTCCACTGATGGCTTTCTTTATGCCTGTTACTTTGCACCTGTCTGTTAAAATTTAAACTATCTCTATTGTACCTTTTCTACATCTACTTGCTTCACATTTCTGTTGGTTGCTATGTTTCTCCTTGTATATGTTTATTGTTCTCAACAGTGTCATCACTGTGAAATTTATGTCTTTTTCTGGCCACTAAATTATTAATTAATACAGTGGTTTGAAAAGTAAAGATTCACCAGACTAATTCCTAAAAAACATCACTTCCTCTGCTATGTGTCTGCAGTCCCACCATTAATATTTTGCTGATGTTGTGATGGTGGAGAACTATTAATCCATATGTGAGTGTTTCTATTTATAAAGCATTTTTTCTGCTTCTTCAAACCTATATGATACTATATAAACCTTTGCAGATGTGCCAACGTGTCATATTCAAGAGCTCAATCCTTGCTGCACTTGGTGCAGCTGAGATGAGAGGGGAGAAAAGCAGTTTCCTTCTGCTGTGGTTTTGAGCCAGTTTATATCAAAGCAGTTTGGGAAGTTGTTGTGGAGAACCTTGAAACTGTTTCAAGTTAACACTATTGGCAATAGAGTGGATGATGTTAGGTGTCATGCCAGTTCCACGCTCCTGCACCTTCAGCACACCCTCTGTGTAAAAACAGAGAAGGTGTAAAGTTGGCAGTGCACTGCACTTGTCTCTTCCTTGCAGGGAGCCAGAGAGGGGCTGAGAATCGAGTTACAGCATGTACTAAACACAAATCTTAATTTTGCTCAAGTGGCACATTCCTTTAGGAACCCTCTGTTGCTTATCACTCCCTGTATTCCTTTTCCTCTAAGCTGCCCTTAAGCAGGAGATCCCCATGTTGCAGTGCCATTTTCATTGAGGTAATGTTTTGCAGTCATGAAAGGCTAAGATACACAAATTTTCCAGGATTATTTCTTTTTACAAATGATATTTATAGTTTTTCACCGTCCAAGACACAAGCTTATCCATTGTGCTACAAGTGTTTTAAGATGGTGTCAGTGAGACAAAATGACATTCACTTGAACTCTCTTGAAATGCAATTGCAGTTGTGCCAATGATGTATGAAATGTAAGCTGATTGATGGAAGCTCAAAGCCCCTTTGGGTTTGCAAGTGTTTTTTTCATTTTGACTATCTAGAAACTGCCGTGGTTTATGCCTGTTTCAGCAATCTGCATTTACAGTCCCGCTACACTGTAGCTAAACTAATTTCCAGTTGCTATTTGTAGATTCAGAACAAAGTGTCAGTTAAAGGCCAAAATGGTGTATGGAAATGCAACTACTGTACCTCATGGAATATCTGTATTTTGCTTACATAATCTAGATATTTAGTAACTTCTGCCAAAAATGCTGTTATTTAACAGCTTTGGAAGGATTGTGCTGGTTAGTCATGAGAACAATCCCATTTTGCTTTAAAAACAGGAAGCTGAATGATGCTGAGGAGGAGGAGTGGGAGAAGAGGAGCTGAGGGTGAGTTCTTTTTCTCAGTTCTCGCAATCTGTTACTTTTGCTGTATCTGTACCCGTTCTGTCTGTGAACTCCCAAGGAGAGATCCTGATTCTTTTGTTTTCATTTAGTGGCATTAAAAAAATTCCACACAGCACACAAAACAAATTTATTTTATTGCCCCAGTTGGCAGGCAAGGTAACATTTTCTTCTGCCAATAAGTAAACATTGACTTTTTCCATTATCCCAGCTGTCAAAATCATATCACAGTATATGTTGCTGTGGAGCTGAAGTCATCCATATGGTGATGCAGACAAGCAGAAAAATCCCACCACAAAACAGTTATTGCATTACAATACAGTGTGTTTAAATCTTTCAGTTTTCAAGGCAGAGAATTTGCAGGATTAAAGCCTTCTTTTCCCAAAAGCAAATCGTGTGCCTTAGTCTTGTCATCACTTGAATCTCTTTCTCTGTGACATCTTCCCCATCAACCAGGGGAGCAACTAAGCTCAGAAAAAAAAATAGTATTTTGGGATCTTCAAAATCATGACATTTACAAAATTTACAAGGTTAGATTTTGGATTTCTTTTAAATTTGTCCCCAAGTTTTACATCTGTGGGACTTAAAAGTAACTTACAACTGTACATGAAATGTCCACCTGTAGCTATAAGGCAGGATTTACTTTAACTTTATTGAAGCTGAAATTCTTGAATAATCATACATCTTTAGAAATGAAATCTTGACAACCAGCTGGAATCACAAGATTCTTGAGATATGAAAAAACAGTTAATCACAAGGAGGATGTAGTACACTAATACTATATTTTATTTTAGTGAAAGGAAAGCAAACCATAAAAAACCATGTTGTTGTCATCTACATCTTTCATTTTAAAAAATAGTAAATGAGCAATTGCAATTTCCTTTTGTATCACTAGATGGTATATGGTAACTGTGGGGAAGCTGAGCTCTTAAAAAAAATTGATAGAATATAGGTACTGCTCTCTCTCCTGTTCCAGATGTTGCACTGACCAGACCCCTTGCATACAGATGGAATGCCTGCAAAGCTGTTCCTGACACCTAAAACTGCTCCTTGTTGTACCAAACCCCTGGTTCATTTGCAGGCAATGGCAAAACTTACTGAGTGATTCTGTGCTCATGTTTTCTGGGAAACTGCACAGTACTTAGGCCTCAAACTCAGAATTACATTTTTGAAAAGTAGAGCTCTGTATTAAAATGCTTGAAAACATCATTCATACTTTATTGGAAAGTTGGCAAAGTCTTATAATATTGTGGATCAGAGCCTCTGAGCTACCTGCTGGTGGGTGCTCAGTAGGTGTAAAAGTCCATATGGAGACAGAACCAATGGAAGTTTAGGTTTGTAATTTTAGTTATAACAATATAATTTCCATGTAAGGACCTACTTTTACACTAGAGGGCATATTCTTATTTTCTCAGGTAATATTTTTGAATGCTACATTATCAGAATCAATGCGGTATCTCCTATAGTAATTATATATAAATTTAAAATATGCTAGTATAAAATGTTTGCTAGAATTTTATACAAGAACCAAGAACATGTTATGCTGTTCCATTTGGATTAACAGTTCATCAGCTTAAGCAGAGCTATTTCCATGTAGTTGCTGTAGTTGTCCATGACACTGGATTACTACTACTATTACTACTACTACTACTACTACTTCATGTAGTAGTTTGAAAATTAACAGTTCAAAATTACAGCTTTCCTGGGTGGCTCTGTCCTCCGGGCTTTACTTATGTGGAAAGGGTTTCATTAGCAAAATTTATAGACACAATTCCACAGTTAAATCTTATTTCTCCTGTTCCATAGAACCCAAAAATTTCTTAGTGCTTTTTGGAATAAAAGGTGTCCAGTTTTCAGAAAAAAAAGGTGTCCAGGTACTTTGCTATTTGGTGGCTTGTGCTTTTTGCATTCTCTTGGTCTCTCGTATGCTTAAACTCTGTGGCTTTCTGGGTGAGAGACCCATTATGATGGGCAGTACCCTCTGAAGCTTTCCTAACCATTTCTCATGGTGTCACCAGATTCCCCAGCAGTGGGAAATGCTGTGGAGAAGGACTCAGAGAGCAGGGTTCTGTTCTTCACAGCCTGACCCTGCTGGGCCTTTGCTGCCCTTGGTGTTCTCCACAGTGTGTGGCAAGTTCCTCGGGATGGGAGAGAGTGAGGAACAGAGCTGTACTGTGTGGTGTGTAATCCCCCAGCACTGCACCAAGGCAGCAAACGAGGAGAGTGTGTCTTTCTATGGCTTCACCAGAGTTATCTCCATAAAGAACAAAAGGAAGATGGAGTTGTTATGGTAAAATCTTGGGAGCAAAGTAATTTCAATCAGTGCTTAAATAATTATTTTAATTGCAATTTTGATAACTGTCACCTCTAGGGGCCATACAGAGTGAGACAGATAATGCAAAGGTGATGTTGCAGATGGAAGAAACACTATCACTTGCTGTTGCATCTGTCTAGTAAAATGTTCTGAGACAGCATGACAGCACTGCACAGAAATTTCGTAGTGGCATGAAACTCTGAGATGACAGGAGTTCACTGAGGATTTGATGCATTAAAAAAAAATCAGTAATGCTGTACTGCCTGTTATATGTTAGAGTTTAACAAATTCAGTAAGGGGAAATAGGGTCCATAAGCTGATAAAGGGATGTTCAGCATAGCTTGCAAATCAAATAATACAGTCAAATTTTAGTAATTCTGATAACCCACATAGCCCCCAGGCCAGTACTTACACACCTTACATTTTGCAAGTAGTTTCATTAGATCCATCAGAACAGACTGCCCAAGTGAATATCAGTGTGTGTTTAACTGCCTGCTACCTGCAACCTGCTTGGGTTGGCCCAGGGCGCATGTGGAAAATTTTATGCCTTCTCCTATAGAAGGGAATGGTTTGAAAACATGACAGTGCAATTAACCCCTCTGTAGATCTTCCCTGAGGAGCTGAGTGTGACAAATTTACATCCTGGTTTAATTTGCTGCCAGACTGGTTTAGAAATGGCATAAGCAGGCTGCCCTGATAGCACAATTTATCAGGAAGAGGTGCTTCAAGAAAAGATAAATGACTTGTAATCTCAGAAGAGAAGGGGTGCGTTTTCTGCAGCCTAGAGTGCAAAGCCCTTTCCTGCTGTATGCTTAATCCCTTAACTTCAGCCATTTCCTGCTTATTCAGTTAGCTCTAATAGCCCTAGTTGTTCTGATTGAGTTCATATCAGTTCTGTGGATTTCATAGGATAACGAAAATTAGCTGCAGCAATACTATGTTCTCTCTCGGAACCCAAACGAAGAGAGCAGGCAAAGGAAAATGGAAGGCAGGAAAGGAAAGTTCGCAAAAGGACCACGGTACCTTTTGGATCCCAAATTTGCCAGATGAGTGGTCATTTTAACTAGCTATGAAATAAACTACAATACTGACCTGTTTTACAGGGATCTTATCAGGATTCATTAGATACAGTCCTTTGAAGACGGAAACTACAAAGTGGTATATTCTGCTGACCCCAAAATCCTCTCCAGGTTCCCAAGGGTCAGTAGGCAACTCTCTGGGTAAAGCAGTTGTTTTCAAACTGCAATTCCTATCATTTGCTTTGCATACAATAAATTATTGTGTCGATTATGTATGCTTGAGTTTATATCTGCTTGGCTTTTCTTTGGTGCATTTTTTCTTCTCTTTGGTTGATAGGATCTCAAGATGAAATTAATTTCTTCAGTTCATGGTGAGGCTACCCTGGAGATGATTCACCTGAGCCTTTGTGTGCACTGGTGCATAATTACTGATCTCACTGGAATTTAAAAGTGCTATTCCAGGGCTTCTTGTTGTGTGAATTAGGTCTCCTGGTACAGCTGTAGTGTTACCTTGGACTTTGTTTGTGGTTTAGACCTGTTTTATAATCCTGAAAAGCTTCTGATGTATTAATGCATCATTAATTTTCAAGAGTATATATTCTGTTAAAGGGCTAAGGTAAATATATCAGGTATTTTGTTATTTCATTTGAAGTCTTCACATGAGCTGCATTTCTAGAAGTGTTCTAATTATGCAGAGCATTGAAAGCTGGGGGGAAAAGCAATGAAGTAAGATGTTCTTGCTTCTTGGCTTCCAGCAGTGCTGATAAAAGCCCATGAGGGGTTCATATTAGAAACAGATGAGGAGAGTCAGTTCACCACTCTTCCTAGTTTTGGGTAGAATGCCACTTTGAGCTCAATTCTGGCTGTTTTTCTTGCTGAGTAGCACTTAACTCTAGAATTATTTTCACTGATTTCAGTTGTCATTCTGTTGCATGATGAATACATTTCTTTCATTGTTGTTCTCTCTTCAGGGGATTTATAAAATTCAGGGGCTTTTTAATATTCAGGTAAAGGAAATGGCTACGCTATTTCCAGTAACTTTGAAATGAGGTCTAAAAAAATCTCACTTTTGCGTTTCTCCATTTTGTGGCACCAGTGAGCACCACTGCCATTAGGTGCATATTGCCTAATGTCACAGGGACCCAATCACAGCCAGCAGAGCTCAGTGCCATTCTGTGGAGTTTCCAAACTTTCAGCTGCTCACATCAGCAAGGAGCAATGTGTAGCTTTTAAAGTACACAAGTATGTGATCAGCAAGATGAGTAGGTTGCATCTTTGTATAAATTGTAATTTATACATTTATACAATTTATATGTATAAATTTATACAATTTATACAATTGTATAATTGTATAAATTCCTGGATTTATATGAGGGCTGAATTCATGGCATCTATTTACCTGGGGCCTCAAGGCTGCTCCCATTACTCATTTTGACCAGGATGCTGGAATTATGTTATTCCACTGATCCTGGATTAAATTCACTGCTGTTGTAAAAGCATATCACTAACTCCTTGAGTTCCAGTGAAGTGACACTGGTTTACACCATCCACAGACTCATTTGTGTGATTTCATTCAAGATTCCAACACAGTTGGATAGTGAAACAAAGTTGAAGCAGGATTCAATGGCTTAAAGAGTGAGCAGTAAGGCTAGAAAAGGTGATGAGATATGTATGAATGAATGAATGAACTTAATTGTGATTCATATTAAAGACTCTGCAAGGCTATAGATTTCAAAGATGAGGCCGTACATTTTACAGGAGGCATAATGCTTGGTTTGAGTGGAGATGAATGAATCTGTATTTCCATTTGAGTTTCCATGGTGTGAAAGGTATCTATGTGTTTGAATGTGTGAATGTGTGCAGTTGTATACATCCTCATATATACAGCTGACGATACATTGTGCTTTGTGTGGTGTGGCATATATCTGTGATGCTTACGCCCAGCAAAGTAGATATTCTGTGTAGGTTCAGGTGAATGAGTGCTGGTGGTTTTGGTTCAGCTTGATGTGCTATCTACTAATTATGTTGATGGAGCAATTATTTGCACCATCTAGCTTACTATACCTCATTACTCCCACTTCAGTTTCTAGTTTGCTGTAAAATAACAGCAGGAGGGATAAATTACAGAATTCTGCAGGAGAAGTAGAAGGCTTTGCAAGATTTGCAGAGGACTATTCAGGACTCAAGGTGTCTGGATGGGTGCAGTGGACAGTACGAGATTGCTGGGTATGTGCTAAAGCTGGATATTTCTGCTGAAAAGGTTAGTGGTGGTATGATTACTGATTCTGTTGTTCTAGTCTCTGATATTATCAGGCTTCATTGTTCAGTGAGGCACATAGTATCTATCATTGATCCTCTTAGGTTAGCTGAAGAGCTGCTGAATCTTCTTCAGGAGCCCAGATTCTATGGCATTGTTTTTTCATTATCTCCGACAATGGGGTAGAAAGCTCTTGTAACTAAAATAAGAGTGAGAGAAAACCTACAGCTTTACACAGAGCAAGAACTTATAAAGAAACATTCTTTGACTGATCACCCAGCTAAAATGCAGTAGCAGTCAAGATCTCTTGGGGAAAAAATGAAAGCCCATGTTGGAGAGGTGCCTGGGGTGATGGTAGACTGAAAAGGGCAAAGAAGGGAGGACTCGTATTTTAAATTCATTTAAAATTGTTAACTTTGTTTAGAGTAGACAAACAGTCCAGTTATGACAGCTTAAGAGCTGATGCTCTTAGTTGAGTGCCCGTAACTGTCTTTGTATAAACTTTTAAACCAAAAGGAGCAGGTCAAAGCTAGGTCACACTGGGAGATTCTCTATGAGTATAAAATAAACTTCAGCCTCTCTATCTAAGTGTCTATAGATGTGCTACCCATTTAAATCTGTGGAAATGTAGGTAGGCTTCAGGTGTCCATGTCCATGTGTCTTGGGCCTCTTGAGATGATGTAGAGTTTCTGAGACACCCACACAGAGCCTTTGGGATACCCATATCTGCAGTGGTATCTGAACTCCAGGCAGGCTGTCCCAGGGCATCTCGGACGGCAATCCATGAGATGTTCAGGAAGCTGCACTGAGTTCCTGGGCAGTACAGTCAGAAGAGCCACTGGATCAACTCAGTTTACCCCAAAGAGACTTAGAAGGCAGGTGACAGCCATGCATTATTTTGGATATGACACAAGCTTTACAGGAGATGTGCCCTTTTTGACGTTCTGTTTGGAAGTCAGCACATGCTTCACAAGGAATGCAAAATGGCCCTGGGCACCTGCCTTTGGACAACTGCATTACCCTTCAGCCTCCACTACTGTATTCACCAATTTAATGTTGACAAAAGCAGGATTTAAGACACCTAATCTTTGCAGACACCTCCATGGAAATAGTGAAAATTGGGCATGGTAATCTCATTTTGAACCTTGTCCTTTGTCTTAGCCCTGAAACAGAGAGGTCATGCAGAGAGGCTGATTTGGCCAGTGAGTTGTTCTCCAGCAGGTCACTGACTGCGGCGCTGGAGGCTGCTCCCTCTTGCTGGGGATCACTCTTGCCTGCACCCAAGCATCCACGTGTTGATAGAAGCCAAAGGTTTTAAGGGCAGCTGTTAGCAAAAGAGAGGCTGCTGCACTGGTCAAAACTGCAAAGACTTTTGTGTCCTGATGGCAGATGATGAAGAATTGGATCCCAAGACCTTGCACTTGTGTTCTTTTTAAAATATGAGATATACATAGAAATTCCCACTGTGTGATGGCAAAGAGATAAGGTATTCAAGGGGCACCAAAGTTTTTGTCTTTCCACTGTCCATCTATGAGTAGTAAGGTGGAGTAATGCCATAATAGAATAATTACTGTAATATCCTTTAACAACTGGAAGTCTCACTGATAGTTGAGCATATTTAAATTAAGGTATGTCATTTCTCATGAGGCAGTGAAAGACAATACTGTTGTCTGCAAGTATTCATAACTTTACAGGTAATTGCACCTCTGTATGAGCCATGCTCTTGTTTGATTAAATTTGTTTACCTAATAAATGAAGGTTTATTGTAGTATAATCGTGATTGTAGTATACTGTGTTATTTCTGAACAATGGAAAAGTAAAGGCTAAGGGGTATCCAGTGGAACAAACTACCTCCTGCATGCAGATAAATTGTCCAGTTGCTGTTATAAACAAGAAGCATTGTGTTCTGCCAGACTTGCAACAAAGAAATCATTATATGTCTGGCCTGTGTGTTGAAGAACAATGATCTCTATTTCCAAAATTAAAACCATAATTAACCTATTATTATGAGTCCACAACACAAGAATGAAGAAAATGATAGTCTTAGGCCCCTCTGAGTCTCAGATCCCCAATTAGTAACCCCTGAATCAATGGTTCAGATTTTTCCCACATGAAGATTGCTTCATGCCTGACTCTCTGTTGGTTATGGAGGCATCACACCATGGTCTGAGTCACTGAAATGCTTCTCTCATTACCTACCTGCTATGCAGGACATTGCCAAGAAAGGCAAAATCTCATAGGGATATACCTCAACACCTTGGGAAGCAACTTAGGCTGTGTTAGTTACTGGAAACCAGAAAATTATATAGGAGGCCTCTCACTGGTCAATAGTGGTCAGAGATTTTTTTTTTTATTTTTTAGCTAATAAAAATAGGCTGAAATCACTTCTTATGCCCCTTTTCAGGGCTACATTTCACTTTCCTTTGGGTATTGCTGGGAGTCTTGGTCTTGATCATTCTGTCTTAATAGAATTGTGGAAAATAGAGCAGAAAAAAACAACAAAGGTGGTGTTTCAAGATTTCTGCCACAAAACAAGCTCTCTAAATTACAGCTGAGAATATACTGATGTGCATGTTTGTAAGTATTTGTTCACATCCTTTTACTGTCAGATGTTAAAGCCAAGATCTTCGTAAGTCTTATGTTTCATATGTGTTGTTAATGTGTAGTTGAATTTAAAACGAAGACATTGTTCAGGTCGTCTGGACACAGTGACAAATAGTAAAAGTCAGTAAAAGGTCTCTGGGTAGATCTTCAGTATTGCCTAAGATTCTGTAGAAAATGAGTGAGAATGTTGCAGCTAAAGAATTGGCTATGTTATTTAAACTGGCTGACAGTGCAAAAGCTACTTCAAATTTTGAAATGCAAAACTGCAGTGAGTCAGAAAAGAAAGAACAATTTTAATATGACTCAGCCACTCACATCCTATCTCCAGGTTTAAGGCTGCAGAGCTGTGCAGTCTGGAATACCCTGCATGTATAGGGTCAACCCAAAAGCCAGATGACTAGGTTTTTCTTTTTGTAATGAAATCTTTGAGGAAAAACTATGATCCAGAGCTAGAAATCAAGAAGTTCCAGGTAAAATATGTTTTACTGACTAAATATTATGGACAAATTTTCTATCCCATCAGTGGTTCATGTAGCTTCATTCCTCCTCTACACTTTTGTTTTTCTGCCTCCTGTAGTGCCTTTGGAGGGACTCCTTTAACCACTGCTTTCCTCAAACAGACCCTTCCTTGTGCTCAGATCAGTTCAGCAGCCACATCACTTTGTCCTGCACACCTGAGTTTTGCTGGTGAGCAAATGTAACTCTGCTCAGCCACTGAGGCCACTGTCAGAGATCTCAAAACAGGTCTTCTTTTAGTAGAAGTTCCTTTGCTTCCTGGCCATGTGATCCTAGTTGCCTTAGCGTGCATGGTCTGAATTGGAACAGTCACACAGTAGGAACGCTGCTTTGCTTGGTTGTCTGCTCCAAATTGGGGCACATCTGTGAGCCCAGCTGTCTACTAGTCCAGTCAAATGTCACTGTCCTGGACTCTGGTATTTGGAATTTAGGACTCTCCCTGTCCCATTGCATCTGTTGGTTTTACTTGCAGGTCACAGCATATGCATGAAATAAATCACTTGCTTGGGCAGACAAAGACAGATGCACACACCTGGAGATTCAGTCCAAGAATTCCCTTTTTAATTCTGACTACATTAGGTAGCTCTTTGCTCTGCTTTCTGAGGATACCTGTATGGATCCTCATTTTCAGGATACGCTTGGAGTGGGAAGACTATTTCGATATCGGGAAGCCTGCTGACTGTCAGCTCAGGATGTCTGTTGAACACCTGCTTTGTATACACTTAATTTTCTTTTTTTTCTCCCCAAGTTAGGGTGAAACTGGCCATCAAGGTGGAAATTCACTAGGAGAGCTCATTACCAGTTTTCCAGTGTGATAGCACAAGCTTTGTTCCTCTAAGAAAGATGATAACATTTATGTTCTGCGTTTTTCTTCCAAATTAGGAGGCCCCAATGTTTCTTTGAACCACCAGGAAACAAGGAGAGTAAATTTTATTTAGAAAAGAGTAGGAAAGGTGTTATTCTTTTCTAAAATAATGAATGAGGGAGTTAGGAATGCAAACACGCACATCATGAGAAAGGGTAAAATTAGATACTGGCTACGGACAGGATGGAAGAGATATGTTAGTTTTAGTGATAGGAGTCTTGTGTTTTGTTTTCTCTTTTACTAAATGCCCTTGGTGAGTTATATTGTTTAGTATATCCAGAAAGGGAGAAATTTGTACAGATAAATAATTACTTATTTCTGTTTCCTTCAGCTGATTGCCATTTGTGGCCATATCCCTCTCATCCTTGGCAGTGCTGCTGTATGGGTATTATCTGCTTCATAGATAGGGAAATGTGGGAACATTTTCTGAAGCTTATTTTTTTGAAGTTTTGATCATTCTCAGTGGTTTTTCCTGAACAATTTCTACTTATACCAGTTCTTTCTTCAACTGTGGTACCTTAAGGGGACATTGTACTTCAGCTGATACTTCTAGCAATACCGAGTAGAAGTCTGGTTTCATATATATTACAGACTATATTTCTGCATGTGTGTCCCAGTATGATGTTTGCTTTCTTTGTGATATGACACTGTTTACATTCAGCTGTGAATTACCACTGCTGCCTAAGGGGCCTTTTCTTCTTACTCTCTGAATGAGAGAAGGCTCCTGCCTTCATGTGATGCTCTGCATTCTCCCCTTTGATTTTCATCTTGCTGCTTTACAGAAGCCCACAGGAACCTTCTCAGCCTTTGGCCACAGCCTTCTGAGAGATTTGTTCTTGTGCTTAGCTGAGGAAAGAGACTGTGGGAGCTTCAGACCAGCTTCAGCAGAGCTTGAGCAAGGGAACACATGTTTATACAGACAGCTTTGTACAGAATTGTAAGTCACTGTTACTGCTTGCACAAATCATGTGCAAAGACACCTTGACTACAGATCTATGTCACTGTATTAAAAAAAAACAAGGTAAAAAAAAGTTTAAAAGCTGTTTAAAACAATACACAGTGCTGTCAATGCACCCTTTAAGTGATCTTCTGAGCACTTTGCATCGCCTCTTGCCTTTATAGCAAGCACAGAATGTCCACTTTTCAAATTAACATCGAAATTCCTTTTGATCCTGTCAACTGTTCTTCAAAACATGGCAGTTATTGCTCTCCCACAGGGGGAGATGGCTGAATGATGAGGAGGATGCTTCTGCAGCTCCCCCTTGTAGCAATAAATAATACAATGCATGGTGCTGCTACTGTGATTTTTTTATGAAGTAACATTTCAGTAAAACTGGTTACAAAACACACTAAGTATGATTTATAGGTCTGAAATTATGACTATCCAGCATTCCTGAGTGATGGATTATTTATTCTTGGAGTCAGAAGACAAAGCTTTCTATATTGAAAAATAGCTGATACCTCTTTAATTACGGCCTAGGTACAATGTGCACATTGTGCTTCTTAACCACCCACTGGCAGACACTAAAGTGTAGTGGACCTGCATTTCCTAATGTATGAAGTTGCTCCTAGGATGCTGCAGGACCCATGAGAAAATTGCAAAGAATTCTTACTTATCCCTGAGCAAGTCTGCCTCAGCTGAATAAAACTTCTAAGTCTTTCTAAAACCTTCATTCTTAAGATCTTACATTGAGATGGCCCCCTAATGGTGCACCAGAATTTCAGCTTAAGGTGCCCAGCTGACTTTCAAATACTTACTTTTAATTGTCATTCTTTTCTTTCCCCTGGGATTAATTTTGAAAATGTAAGTCTCCTGGTGCATGTCCTTAAGAAATTTTCTTGTGTTGACATTTCTCTTTTGTATAAAAAAGGAAAACAAATTAAAACAAGAATTTGATATCTCGAGCAAGATTTCTACTGCCATGAGAATACTTGGCTTTCTTTTTCTTTCCCTTTAAGCAGCAAGTACAATATGTCTAGACTTCAGTAATGCATTTGGCACAGCAAATGTAAGGTTGTAGGAAACAGGCTGTGAAAAGAAGCCACAGATGAGGGATGCTAATTACATCGTTTGATGCACTACTGGAGCTCAGATAATGCCAGCAAGGTAAAAGGATTCATAAGGAGTAGAATATGTGCTCTTGCTCGAGATTATGTGGGAAGCTATCAGCAAAAGGTACTCCAAAGAGGATTTGTCAGGATGGAGAGTAGCAGGTGGCTCAGGCCTCTCTATTCATTAACTATAATGTAAACAACTTAATTAACATTCAAGAAGACTGTTCATTTGTTACAAATCCCATCAGGAAGGGAGCTGAGTGAGGAGAATAACACAGAAATAGCACAGTATATTCCAAAGGTGTCGAAATGGGCCAAAGCTGTAGCCCATGAGGTCAGGCTCTACCCTTGGGATTCATCTCAAAGATGACTACAAAAGACTAAAATGTGTGAATGATCTCCCACAGGCTTTCAAGGTGTTTTAAAGTATAATTTTGGCTCATCTAATATTGTCCCTCTTTTAGAGGTGTTTGATCCAAAATGCAGTCTCTACCATTGACTGGAATCTCTGACTCCAGTCACGCACACAGACACAAGACATCCAAACCACACAGTCTTTTTCTCAGCAGAACTGGGTTAGTTATCCTACATGAGGCACATCTATGGAACAGAAGGCAGGGGCTGGTGGGTAGAAAAATGTTTTAGAAAGAAGTAACTAGCATATGGAAAAAATAGAAGCTCATCACACTCAGTGAATGGTCCAATTGACTCTTCAATGGAAGTGACACATTAGAGGAGCAATAATTTCTCAGATATTGTTAGTGAAGAGAGTGACAGCAGGACATAAGCCTCTGACATGGGAGACATTACCACCACACATGACAGAATTGTGCTCTTCAGCCATTGTTCAAGAAATCTCCTGGTTTAAAAACAGACTGACGCATTCTTGCTCATTATTTGGTCTCTGGCTTGCAAAACCAGATGCTTTTTTATCAGCTAGTTTAGGAGTAACAGTGGGGGGGGGGGGGCAAAGGGCTGATAAAAGCATGACCATTAGTTTATTATTTTGGTTATTACTTTTCCAATAACTAGCAGGAATATGCGGTTATCCATCAGTGTCTTGTGGACATAGTTTACTCATTTTTTGCTCCCTCCTGTTGTCTGAAACTGTAAACCCTGTTTCCAGAGAATAGAATTATTAGGGTAGCTATAGGACAGATTCTGTTGTAATTTACTCACAGGAGGTTTCTTTTATGAACAAAGCGTCACTGTGAAAAATAACATCCTTTACCATTTGGAATTGTGCTTTTTCTGTGAGATATTTTTCAGTTTCTACCATTGTTCAACTTTGACAGCAAACTAAACCAATACATCATTTCTTATGAAAAAGGAACACAGCCCTGAGCAGATTATGTTGATTTCCATAAGAAATATTATCCACATTTTCCTTTTTTGTGGAAGCTTCCTTTATGAACCGCTATGTATTTAAACAGTTCATGGATGATATAGTAAGGATTGAATCATTAGTAAAACCAGGTATTTTGTGCTATGGCCTAAAGTAGGGAGGGAACTGCCCTCCTGTTTTTCAGTCACAAAAATTACCTCAAAATCACAAAAGCAGTTCCTTAATATCATGCTCTGGGAAAACACCAGAGTTTTATTAGAGCAGGGTGTTAGTTACTGCACTGGCTTCCCCTGGACAATGTCTGTATGAACATCTGTAGAACTTTAATAACCTGTTTAGACACAGGTGTACTGGAGTAGACTATAAATGAGCAGAGATTACTTCATGCATAGATTAAATAACAGTGACAGCATGTTTTTCAACTTCTTGCTTATCTGCAGCCAGCCAGCACTCTGTTCTCTTCTCTGCATTAATTTGTCTCTTCTCTGGCTTCCTTCTATATGCATGTCAAGAATTAAATAAATTGAGTCCTATTGGTTTCATTCTGGGATCATTTATCCTAGTGCTTTATTCCCTTTATACAAGAAAATGTGGTTACTGTTACTAGCTTAATTTTGTTCACATCATCCTTTTAAAGGTGGCAGACCAGCTGACAACTTTATTCTCTCCTGTCCTTGCTATATTGCCTCATATTTTTGTGGTACCTGCAGAATTTGTTCTGCTTCCACAGTAGTGACTACAGAAGAAGTTGTGCTACCAATTTTGTCCAAGAGAGACTGCTTACCCTACTACCCTCCTTTCCCCTGGCTGAGGTTCCTTGATTACAGGTGAGTCTGTTGGTAGGACAGTTTGGTTTCACTTTATTTTATATGGACATGGTTAGCACTCCGAAACACTGTACAGAACACTATCAACAAGAATTTGCACATGAAAACACAGAAATTTATGTGTCAAACCAATCAACGGGTACTCTTGCTTTTTAAATGCAATTAGCATTCCAGATCTGAAAGGACAGGCCTAAACCCACTATGAGTATCAGAGCAAAGTTAGGAGAGGAAGATGTAAGGGGCAAATGCATTATTAAAGTGGTGAACAAACATGCTGACTTAACTTCTCTTTAAGTTATGCCAAATTATTGCAAAATACTAGGAAAAATCCAACCCCCCCCATTAACAAGAGGCCACATGAGAAAATTATTTGCGGATGTTTAACTACAGAGTGTGCTTGCTTGTAAGAGTGCAAGTCTTTAATGAGGAAGCTTTGTGCTAAATAACAGCAGTGAAGTAGCAGATCTGAGCCTGAAAATGTGACCAAACCCTTGCTGGTGGACTTAGGAAAGACTGAAGCTGTAGCTGATGCTTGCAGAATGTCATTTTATAGAGTAGCTCCCATGAGCTGTTATGTCATCCTGTGCAGAGGTTTTTGTTTGAATTTGTGCAACTTCATGTGAACCATGCGAACTAAATCCTGTGCTGTCTCTGCAAATAACAACACATAGCGCTGTTAAGTACAAGTGTCATGGTTAATTCATGCTGCATCAGAAAGTGCAGCCTTCAATAAGTTTCAGAGCCTGAAACCACAGAAACAAAAAATAATTATAGTGACTCATGAGGGCTGTAGAGGAATTCTTCTGAATTAATAGCAATATTCATGTGCTGCTTTCCCGTCAGCACATCAACCACAAGTACCCAGAGACTGGTGGTAGAGACACAAGACTCTCATTGTGGGGGATGATGGTGATGATGATGGTCCCATTCTGTTGACGGATTCTTCCACTGCCACTTTGCTACAGGGTACAGCAAAACCTGTCATTTATTTAGTGCATTGGTCTGCCTGACAACTCTGCTGTGGTGACTGTGGTGAATAAAGCTGCTGGGACAAATTCAGTGAAGGGTTCAGCAGTTCAGCACTTATACTTTTTAACACTGGATTCCCTTATTCCGATCTTCAGATGAGAGAACAAGCTACAGCTTGGTCAGACAGACCGTGAAGCCAGGGACATAACAGTTGTTTGCTTTTTTCTGTCTCTTTGTTACTGATGACAGCCTTGAGCAGCCTAGGTGTCAGAAATAGCACTCAATTTGTGTTTATCTACTGGCCTTTAATTATATTTAGTATTTTATTTCAGATATATTCTTCAATAATTAGCACACTATGAATTTGGCTTATAATTAATGTCCATTCAACTTGGGTCCCATTTTAAGAACAGCTGTTTGTAATTCTCTGGGAATCACTTAAAATCAACTCTTAAGATTTTGAGATATATTTTAACTGGGAAGCAATTATCAGGGAAGAAGTTTTGTACAGACTGAGTCACAGCTACTCCTACTACTTAATCAGATCAGGTCCCATGAGTTCTCACTAACTTTCACTAGCATGTAAGATCATTGACTCCTGAATTTACACATTTATTACTGGATGGGCAAAAGGTGTTACTGCAATACGCTTGGCCTACAAAGGTCCATATTGTCCTTCAGTTTCTTGGGAATCCCAATTAGGTGGTTCAGCCACCAGCAGGGTGGCCTACATTCTGTGCCAAGTCTTGAGAAAATTTTAGTTGCCCAAGTTACTTGGATATACTTCTTAGTGCTTCACCATGGCTATAGGCAAATTATCAAACGTTTTTCTTTGTGGGAGGAAGCAACATGACAGGAACTTCCTTGTTTATTTCCAGGAAAGAGGTAGCATGTTTTTTCAGGTACTAATGCTATAAATTATTACTGCTATGGGCCAAATTCTGTTTACATTTTTATTCCTTGCTGAAAGGTAACAGCATTCCAAGTTCTGCTCTTGGTAAGACAGACTTCTCACTGCCTCTTGCATAAACAGGGAATTTGTAAAAAAGGTTTTTGTGACAGTGTATAATAGAGCTGACATTTGTATCCTAAATTACCTTCTTTTCCTTTCTCCCTCTTTCTTTTCCCTCAGTCTGTAATTCTTGACCTACTTGATACTGCTTTTCCAGTCTTCTGTTTATCTTTGCCAGATAAATGGCATTCCTTTGACTCTTCCAAGTGTTGTAGTAGAGAATAACTGAGATTAGGGACATTCTGAGAATAGCGTCTCGTTTTGCTTTTTCCTTTTTTAAAAATTCCTCTCTGAACACTCTTGTTCATTTTTATAGATTTTGTTTGTGCTTCTATCAAAAGCCATTCTTCTTGTTCATCTTTATAGATTTTGTTTGTGCTTTTATCAAAAGCCATTCTTCCATACCAACCCCCTTGCCATTTAGCTCCTATATTTAATCAAGGCAGGGAAAATACACAATCCTTCTAGTTAGTTTTAAGAGTTGAAGACAAATCTTCCCTGAGTGCAACTATTCATGTGGTCCAGCTGCTGACCTAGTTTGCTGAATCCAAGTAGGGATGCTTCATCTGGCCAAAAACATATCCTTTGAGGAAGGATATTGAACAGTAAATTCTTTGCACAAAGATGAACATCCCTGTTTGCCCACCAGCACCGCAGAGAGATGAATGACTGCAGCTGTAGGACAGGGTTTGAAGCACTGGATTCCCCTTTCTGTTGTGATACCAACACCTCTGAGCCCAGAACTGCTACTTGCACCTCATCTTTTGGTGCCAGCTTCTGAGTCTGGCAGCATGAGCATTTCTCCTTTCCTCTCTCCACATCAGCATTACCCAGAGCCTCAGTGCTGCACACAGGTTCTGTACCCTCCACCACTCTAAGACCAACTCCTCCTCAGCTGCTGCTGCCAACAAGGTGGGAAGATGTTGGTGGAGGGATTTGACTGCTGCTGCTTGGATCAGTAGTGGGAGACTGAGACAAGATCACACTGGAGGAGGGTGTGAACAAGTTATGCAATGGAGCTGGGACCTCACAAATAGTCACCCCTGCTCCAGTCTCCCACAGTTAGGTGTTCCTCATAGGCATTTAGCACACCCTGCTTTGCTCTCTCAGCTGTTCAGCCTCCACTGTGTGTGAGGAGTGTTACTTGTGGATGATATTCATCTCTGTAAAATTCAGCCTTTCGGTCTTCTCATCAGCAAAAATGTAACACATGCATAAAATCAGGGACTGGTTACAGAAAGTTTTAATTAATTCTCATGAATGTAGGAGGCAAACTGTGGAAGCCTTAAACACCATGTGGTTAGACTACTGCATCTACATGTACCATTAGAGACAAAGCTCTTAAAAAACAACCTGTAGGAGGCTATCCCACACCGCTGTCTGGATGACTAGGATATTCCTTGGAAAGTCACTGAGGCCTGTCACTCAGGTGTCCTCAGCCTGAGAGACAGGCTTCAGTGTTGGACAGGGTCTTTTTTAAAGTCAAACTCACTGTGAAAAACAGAAATAGTGAACAAGGAGGGGAGCTGGCTGCTGCCACCTGTTCTAGTCCACGCCCCCCAGTGGGTGGGCTGCTACCCCCATGACAGCTGTCATTGGGCAAAACATGGCAGCAGAACACATACTGTGAGGTATGTTGGCTCCTCAGTCCTGTTTCTGTAAAGGGTAAGTCCATTTCTGAGCAGCAACTCATTGTGTAGCATAATCTGTGTTTCACTGATGCACCGCTCTAGCCTCTTACATACCCAGAATGGTACCACAGGATTTGGTTTGTCCTCTGAGCAGTGGAGATTTTCACTTCTGCTGTGTCAGAGAGAAGAATCAGAATAAGGATTTAAGTCAAATTGGGCAGATGTTTGTAATTTTTATGTGTTTGTAATTTTATTTTCGTGGATAGTCTTTTGCTGGATGCACAGTGTGGGTGCAATTTGTGTCCTCTTCTGTCTGTGAAGCTATGAAATGATTCCCTTCTCCAGCAGAAAAAGTGACACCATGACTGTGAAAAACACATACTTACATGATCTATTTTTCTGGTTTTTATTAACTCAACGTTGTCTCCTACAAATACGATTTGTCATTCACCAGAAGATTTGAAATGTAGACTTAAGTTACACATAGGTATAAAAAGCATAAAACAGCACACGGTACCACTGTTTAGACCAGAAAACATTGTGCTGTCCACAGATAAGAGTGTTATTCAAGCTCAGCTCAGTTTCCTTCTGCCTCAGGGATTCAGTCTTCAAAGCTGCAGATGCTTCTGCTTCTTATCCCTCAGCAGCTGCAGCCCTGCTGGCTTTCTCCTGATGTTTGTCACCCATATCTTGAGCATGGACCAGGAAAACACAGGGCAATCCCATCCTGCTCCACCAGAGGTTGTAAAACCTTGGGCTCCTACTGGCTCTTCAGAAATGTTTTCTTCCTTCTCTTAATTATGTACAATATATGAAGGGATACAATTTTTGTCTTTGATTTAGACATATCTCTTGCCTCATACTTAAACAATAACTTGAAAAATATTTTACAAAGAAAAAGAACATTGTTCATCTGAATGTCATTCATTATTATATTGCTATATTTTATACCCTATTATTAATATATACAAAATTTCTTAATTGCCTTTTACAGATGCATGGAAGCATATAATATAACAGTTTTAAAGTATCCCATCTTTAGATTTTTTTTCCTTGGCTCATGTCAATCTCTTTAATAAACTATGGTTGCTTGGAGAATATAGGAAGTATTTGGAATGTTGTTTAAAGTTTAATAATAACTGGTAGCATTGTCCATTTGCAGCCTGAATGGTTGGAACACCTGTCAGGGCGATCTGGTAGAGATAGCAGCATCATAAGACATAAACAATCATGGAGGGCCACTAATGTGCAGTGTCAACAGGTGCCAGGTCCTGTTCTTTGTTTGGGGCTTTCCTTTTCTTCGGCTGCGTTTTGTTGTTGTTTTCCCTCTGTTCTCGGTTTTGTCTTCGGGCTGCTCGCCCTTTGCTTTCCTGTCTTGTCTCCTTGCTTTCATCTTTGTTGGATTTTTTTCTTTTCTCCTCCCTATTTTTTTTCCCTGAAAAAAATGATGGTACATTAGAAGATTTGCTCAGACTATTGCAACTTTTGAGTCACTCACTTTGCCATAGCCTGCAAAACCAACCCTGGATTAGCATCTCCCATTAGGAGCTGGACACTAGTATTAGTATTTGGAAATGTCCAATCATCACACCCACATCCCAGGGGATTCTTGTTATTGCAACATGAATCCCATGGCAAAGCATCTGCTCCAACACAGGCATGTGTGATGGCCTTCACACTAAAATGTGTCTCAAATCAAACTCTAGACCATTGTCAAAAAATGAGGTATTCAACTACTTTATTGCTTTAAATAAGGTAAAATGTTGAGGAGTTTGTTGCTGCTACAGACCTCTCTCCGATAAAGCATCCTGTCCCCTTAGGAACATTAAAACTTGGTATATTGGCTGTGGAGATGACATAATAGAGTGCATTTATGCTTGCACGTGAGGAAGAAATTCTTTATGCTGAGTGTGGTGCAACACTGGAACAGGCTACCCACAGAAGCTGTGGATACCTCATCACTGGAATTGTTCAAGGTCAGGCTGGATGGGGCTCTGAGCAACCTGATCTAGTGAAAGATGTCGCTACCCATGGCAGAGATGATCTTCAAAAATCCCTTCCAACCAAAACATTTCTGTGATTCTGTGATTCTATTTCTTCTATTAGCTTTACAAATCGGGGCAGGAATGACATTGGCTTGAATTTTAAGTACACACAAGCCTAAAACAGATTAGATTTTTTTGTCTGTGTGGAACTACTGAGCTATGCAGCTGAAATTCACCTATAGTTAGATGAATCCCAATGATATCTTCAAAGACAACCTCTCTGGAGACTTTCCTGATAAATGTCATACTGACCCATATGCCTTCTTATATGGGTCAGGATGAAATTATATGAAATTTCTGGACAAGTGTTGGAAAACCTCTGGCTAAACTCTCTTTTGTGATATCTCAAAAATGATACTAGTGAAAGTAATCTATCCTTCTTTGTTACAGAGAGAATACTTTTTGGGTTTAAATTTTAACAGAAATAATCCAGCCTTTCCTACACTGGTTTAGGGGGAGTTACACAAACCTGGCAGTAGCTCTTGCTGTTGAGGGTGCTAAATTTTTAGAAATTTTGCCCATCCCCACCTCAAAACCAAAGACAGTGGTTTTTGATGCCTCACTGAGCTCTGTGGGAGTATGTCACCATGAGGTAGTAGGTGCAGGGGAAGTGGTTTTGTTCTGAGAACAGATAAAGCACCATCCAAGGAGGTGCAGGGTGCAGGTCAGATAAAGGAAGAGAGATTCAGAGGAGCTGAAGAGAATGCAGAAAGCAAGGGGCAAGATCGAGATGTGAGAATATGCTGTATCTTCTTCTTGTTGTGTAGCTCTATGGGAATATTTTACAGCTTCTCCGTTCTTTACCACCGCTACCCGGGATCGGAGAGCAAGGGAAGGTTTAGATACACTTATTAAGTCAAGTAGGGACCAATATCTACCTTTATCATTTGTTGTTTCTGAAACAGTAACATTTTAAACGTAAAATGACACCTTAAATTTCAGGGAGCCAGTCAGAGATTACCTGAATATACACCCACATACCTGCAGAATCCCTCTCTGAGTTTGTAAATGCCATCTAAGATGTGCAGAGTTGAGCAGAGGAGACTTGCAGAACTGGCATGGAAGGCTCAGAAAGAGCTCCCACCACTGGGAGAACGGGGGTACCTCCATGCAGAAGTAAGGCTGCATCTTACCCAGCTGTAATGCTGTCTGTTACTAATGGATAAATGACAGTATGGGATTTCATTCCAGTGGTTTGTAAATACTGTTGGCCCAAGATGAAATGTTATTTGAATGGAAACTGTCCAGACATTCAGTGTTTGACATTACCCACTTGGTGATTAGCCAAAATCATTCAGCTGTGACTTCCCAGCCACAGTTCTTTAAGTATATTGGAATGACATGTAATGGTTTCCCATTCAGTCATGGGCCGGCCAGGATATATGTATTTATATGTATGTGGATATACTAAGAATAAGATATCTTTGTCCAGCTAGAGACTTATCTAGGCATGACTTTACTGTTTCTGTTTTAATCAGACTGGTATCTTTACAAACGACAAGGAAAACCGATCTCTGGAAAGTACTGAAAACTGAGTCCTAATTGTCTTCTACTCTGAGGATAGTTAGTTTGGAGTCCTCTCTGCAGCTTTGTACATGATTTAATGTTACCATTCTGCTGCCATTTGTAAAAAGATCTGCCCTATAGATCTGTACTGTTATAGTAAAGCAATATGGCATAGAAGGGTCATCTTTGCTTTAGTTCCTTTCACTACTATTTTTAAAAATGGTAATTTTTATATAACAGTGTAATGTTACTCCTAGTCAGTCAGTATTTCAGTTTAGACCCAAGAGAAGATTCTACCAGCAGTTCTCTGCTAGCATTGGGATATAGCTGGAGCCCCATTCTTGTGCACATCACCCTGCCTGTTCATATCCCTTCTCTCTTTTTCCCAGAGATTTATTCCTGAATATTTTTTCTTCTTTCTTCTACTTGCTGAAATGCACTTTATAGCAGCACCTTGAACTGGGTACTAGATATCATGGAAATTCATTGGAAATTTGGGCATTTGGCTATCTGTGAAATGAAAAATGCAAAAATTACGCGGGCCATTATGTTTACAAGTTCATCTCTGAATAAGAAGAGATGGCCCTTCAGTACTTAAAGAGAACTTATATAAAAGGATGAAGAATGATTCTTTATATGGATGGATAGTGACAGGATAAGGTGGAGAGGTTTGAAACTAAAAGAGAAGAGATTTAGATTAGATGTTCAGAGGACATTCTTAATTGTGAGGGTGGCAAGACACTGAAAACAGTTGTCCAGAGAAGCTGTGGATGGACCATCCCTGGAAGTGTTTGTGGCCAGTTTGGATGCGGCTTGGAGCAACCTGGTCTTGTGGAAGGTGTTCCTGCCCACAGCAGGGGTGCTGGATGACTTTTAAGGCCTCTTCCAACTCAAACTATTGTGTATTTTTTGACCTACTTTGCCTTTGAAGAAGATGACAAGGCAAGGCCATCATTAAAACTGGAACTCAGCGAAGAAGCAAACGATGCAATAACATGACCTGGAGGAATACATTCTCCTGGAATTTAGATTTCATTTACGAAGAATTTCTTGTTAGGAAGTTCTCCCGGGCTGAAGCCTGTTTTGTGCATATGTGGCTGCGTGTCTGTCTCTCGGTGCGCGTCGCTGCCTGTTCCCCGGGCTGTGCTGCAGTGCCGGTGCCGCCCGCGCGGGGGCGCCGCGGTTCCGCGCCAGGCGGGGCGCGGGGCGGGGGCAGCTCCCGCAGCCGCAGGTTCCCTTCCCCGTGCCCTCCGGCCGTGTCCTAAAGTTCCCGCCCGTGCCCTTCCTGCCGCTCTACCGTCTGTCTTTGCTTTATTTCGCCTGCCGGTGAACTTTCCCGATGGGTCACGGAATTCTGACTGTGATGCACTAACGTTACTAATGACTATTCCTTCTTATAGATTCAATACAACCGTTCAATGTTTTTTCTTTAAAAAGAAAATAGGATAAGTATTTTTAGACAGGAGATGTAACATTTTCCAACAGAGTGTTTTGCTTATGAAGAGAATATATATAATGTCAGAGAAGTATTCATGAGAATCTAATACATCTCTAATATTATATATTACAACTATTATATTACGAATGTATAATACTTGCAACGTATATATTGCAATAAAGTAATTAATTGGTGTTAAAGTAGCTTTTATGTTGGGACTAAAGCTTTGTACAGACAACTGTACTGGAAGAATTGATCTGTGAGTTTTCTGGTACACAGGAGATACCTTGCTGCTTCTAATAATAGCAAATTCCTATATTGATGAAAATCCAGAGACTTGCTATAATTCTGAGAAGTGCAGTAGTTCAAATTAAATGCAGACATGAAGTTAGTTTGGATAACAATATAATTACATGTCTAATCAGATTCAAGGTGCTGAGTTCTTTTTAATATATTTTATAGCCCTGGATCAAAGAAATTCCTGTGTCTGTATTTATGCAATCCACTTCTGAATACATCTATTTAAACAAGCCAGGGTATTTCAGAGAAGCCTTTGCATTATCCCATCAGATGTGGTATTTCCACTAGATCTATAGCTGTATTTTATGGATTAGTGGGAGGAAGCATTGGCCATGTCTTGGGAGGGCTTGGTATCTGAAAGCACTATATGACAGACAGTTACTTAGAAAATCATGGCTGACATGGGTTAACTACCACAGATGACAGATTTCTTATGCTCTGAGCATTGTCACTTAGTCCCACCTATTACATTCAGCTGTAATTGTTACAGTGGACTTGGGTGCTGAAGTCCCAGAACACCATAGGAAAACACAAAATCTGATTGGGCAAACTGCTTCACTTTGATCGGGGGGTGGGTGGGGAAGTATTACAGGGTAGGCCTCATGGAAATCCCAGAGGGATGAGAATCTGACAGATTCTCTGGCATCAGACGTTTGTGATGATTGTATTTCTTTCACCAATCCCATGAAGACATTTACCATGGGAGAGCAAAAGGGGCAAGAGGAGTCAAGGTACTTTTCCTGTCGGGATTGCAGGCACTGGTGTGACAGGCCCCTCTCTGGAAGGGTCCCACTGCTTCTTCTGTGACTATCACCATGGACCACAAATCCTCCCCACTACACTGTAATAAGCTGAAGAGCTGCAATAAAAGACCACAAGCCACTGCTGTAACATGCCACAGTGTTCTTTCACACCCCTCACAGCCTTGTCTGACCTCTTGGCACTTTCCTGGCTACTGGATCCCTGTCAGTGCTGGTGCTGCGGTACCAGTGCCGTAATTCCTCTGTACCCCATGAGGTAAAGGGACAAAACCTAAAGGTTAAGTTCAACCACACTGTGTTGCTCTCCTTCCCACCTGTCCACACCCTTCTCAGAGGCATTTTTAGTCATCTTAAACTAAAAGTCTGTCACACTTTCCTCATGATGTGGCCTGGACAACAGCATGACGCAAAGAAACCATGCTGAGCAAAGAAACTAGGAAGAGGAGAGTGCCCCAGGCTCTGAACTCCCTTACTCTAGCTCTGTCAACAATACAGTCATGCCATATTATGCAAATGAGCAGATCATTCTCATTTTCAAGAAAAGTGACACATTTTTTTCTGGAACATAGCCTGTAGCATGTACTCGCACTACTTGCCAAGATAACAATCCTCCAAACCCCCAGCTGCCCAGTGATGCAATGGACTTTCTCCTTTCATTCCCAAGCCACAAGTGGCTGATTCATCTGGTATGAGTTTTTGAAGTTTAAACAGCATAACTGCATAACTTTTTTTCACAGCAGTCTTTTTTTTTTTTTTTTTTTTCCTTAGCTTCTGTGGCCCTGTTTTATAATCACTAGATTTCCGGGTAACCAGAGTGTGAGCGTCGACAACATCAGAACAATCTAGATGCTGCACAATTCAGTGCATTTCCTGACCTGCCTTACTTCTGAAGGTGTTCCAAATGCTGAAGGGCATATAGATAAAAAATTTAACAGAGCTAAGGTCCAAAGGCATTCAAGGAGCAAGTAACTTGGCCAAACCTATGTTCTCCTGCTGTTTAGAAGTATGACAATAGCCTACCTGGTTTTCACACCAGTCCAGATGGATACAGATCTTAAGGCACATGTCATATCCATAGTTCTATATGGTGATCTTAGATAATCCAAGATACCTGGACAAGCCCATAAAGTAGCCCCATGGGAATCTAATGATGTTTAACAAGGTGCTGCACCTGGGACAACTCACAGTGTCAGTACAGGCTGGGAGGTGAACAGGTGGAGAGCAGTGCTGCCAAGGACTTGGGGGTAGTGATGGCTGAGGCTGGACATGACCCAGAAATGTGCTCCTGCAGCTCAGAAAGTCAATGGTGGTGTGGATTGCATCCAAAGTAACGTGGCCACCAGGGCAAGGGAGTGGATTCTGCCCCTCCTCTCTTACAAGACCCCACCTGGAACACTGTATCCAGGTCTGGGGTCCCAGGCACAGGAAGGACACTGTCTCTTTGGAGCAGCCCAGGGGAGGGACACCAGGGTGATCAGAGGGATGAACCCTGTCACCTATGAGGAAAGACTGAGAGAGATTGTTCAGCCTGGAAAAGAGAGGGCTTTGTTGTGGCCTAACGCTGGCCTTACAGTACCTGAAGGGAGCCTACAAGAAAAATGGAAAGGGGGTTTGACAAAGGCAGATAGTGACAGGACAAAGAAGAATGTCTTTAAAATGAAAGACAGTAGGTTTAGATTAGATCTTAGAAAGAAATTCCAGAACAGGTTGCCCATAGAAGCTGTAGCTGCCCAATTCTTGGAAATGTTCAAGACCAGGTTGGATAGCGCTTCAAAAAACTTGGTCTAGTGAAAGGTGTCCCTGCCCATGGCAGGGAGTTGGAATTAGATGATCTTTTAAGGCCCATTCTAATCCAACTCATCCTGTAATTCTATGATGGTGCTATACCTCAAAAGCTGTTGATACTTATGGTTGAGCAACTGTATTATGGGACTTGGTGACGAACTTGTACTTACATGTCCTTTCTCCTCTTAAGAGTGGAAATACTTCTCTAGATGTAGACTTTAGATATCTTTGTATGAGGATCCTTAAGGCTCATTTGCCTCTACAAATAGGATCTGGAGTACTAGATTGCATTCACTTGAAAAATGTTCTTATTTACATTGTGTGTGCTAGCTTGTCCTTGCAAGAACAGTGCTGAAAGAGGCATATTAGCGGGAATGAGAATGTTGTTTCCAAATACAGAAATAGCTCGGACCTGCACCACAGCCGTTTGCATAAAGCAGCAGAGAAGAATGGGAGGAGGCTGACCAGATTAGTTACGCCAAGACAGGAGATGTCAGGTTTTTCACTGCTGTAGGAGATAAGGAGAAAGTTGTAGGTGTATGGGAAGTCAGGAGATACAGTTTCTTCTGTGGATGGTTGGGAAATGACACTTCTACACTCATGAGTTCATAAGCAAGGCTAATGGAAAGTCCCTGGCTTGTGATGACCTCTTGCAATAGAAACTGGTTGGATGTGCCTTTCCTGTGCCATAGAAAAGATATTGCCAGTGCCGGAAAATAGAATATCCTTCAGTCAAAGAAGCAGCCAGAGAAGGAGGATTCCTGTAATGAGTTCTGTTTGCTGTTTGTGGAGACATTTACTGCTGCCTCTTCAAACAAGTGCTTGTGGGGATTTATTCCCTTCATGCTTGTCTGTTGGGACTAAGGGAATTTGTTAGCAGCCTTGTTTTAAACAGAATGAACGTGCTAACAACACCAATTTTGCAATTACATAACAGTTTTCAATCTTATAAGAACCCGCAGCCTATAAAGTCTGAACACAGTTTCCAAAGACAGGAAAGTAATGGCAATTTAACAGACCAGAAAATCACTCCCCATTCCTTAGGACAAGAAATGACATATGCTGATGTTTAGGAAACTGGCATTTTCTTCCTTTGAAACTTTTAATGATGACTTCTGAATGGGATTGGGTTTTTACAGCTCTCCTAAAAGAGGCTAAAAGGTCTATCTGTGAGTGTCCAAATCCACTTGATAGGCCTCTTTTAAGAACTAGGAGAATCAGGAACCAGTACATAGTTTGGGACTAATAGTGTTTGGTACCAAAAGCCCCTACCCTGTTGTTAGAGCATCAGGATATTGGGAGAAATCTCTAATAGCTTGTTTTCCTTTTAGTCACCAATAATCCAAGCCCTCATATTACCTTGGATTGAGGTCATAAAAGCAGTCCTTTTTAGAGACTTTCTTCAGCTGGTGCAGGCTTTTGAACAAACCAGAAATAAAAATGTGATGCTGCATTATATCAGAGCTGCATGTTTAGTCTGCTGCTCTAGAAATAATCAAGAAAAGTTATACATGATAAGAGACAGATGCTAGTGCCTCAGCAGACATTTAAACTCTTTCTTGTAGAGTAGTAAAATGGAGAAAACCCCGAAAGAAACTTGTTGTTTAGTACTCAAATTTGTGCTCAGTGTGCTCTGAAGGGAGGGATAAGTGAGAAAAGATGTTTTCTTTGGCTTTATTTAAACTGATTGCCTCAATGGAACCTGGTAATTCAGATGATACTTATATGACCCAAATGTCTGGGTGCATCCTGAGGAATGCCTTTTTCCATTATTGACCACGGCTCAGAGCTGAGCTATATTGGTGACTGAATACAGATCCTGGAGGCATTTTGCAAGTGCTGACTCCAACACTTGGATCAGGTCAGTAGCTCATGCCCTGGTACTACACACCAGGACCAGGGAGCCAGGGCATCTTCTCCCATTTCATTTGCTGGTGCACCTACACCGTCCCCCCTGGAGTCCCCTCCTTACATTTTTTTAAGTTTTCTGATATGCCAGGAAGATAAAGGAAGATGAGGAGTCAACAGGATGCACCTCTGGCCCCTCTCGGCATGGTTCACTTCTCCCCTCCACTCTGAGCATCGTTTGTTTGCATTTCTGCCTGGGGTGACACCTGTGCTGACAGGTAGATAGGAGCCCCTGTGCACCTCAGGCCAGCAGGATGGCTGGATCAGCCTGTCAGCAGCAGGTAACATACAGGTAACATCAGCAGCTCCTGATGGATCCTCTCAGCAAAACCATCAGCACAGAAGAAGGATGTTATTACCTAAATTCAGCAGAGGCCTGATTCTGACCTCTGTGTTGTACTTGCTCAAATATATGGAGATCACCAATGCTGATGTTTGGTGGTAGTTGAAGGGAGAATTGCTTTTTAAATAGAAGGATACTTTTCAAATCAAGGTGTTGAAAATTGACTGTCTCTTTCTGTTTTGTGTCTCCAGTGTGTGTGTGTACTATTTCAGTGGCTAAAGCATTGATCCTCCCCTCTCTAAGTAGTGCCAATATTTCCAAATACATTTTTCACATTGATTGAAATGACAAGTCAGGCTTCTAAATTTCATATGGATCAGAGACTCCAAAAGTTCCCTCTCTAAAAGGGTGACATGACGTTTAACTTTGACCATCTCCTTATGTTTCTCAGGGATTTATCTCACCTATTGAGAGAATACCTGGCAGTTTACAAGGTGGAGAGACGCTTATGGAAAAGGACATTGAGATCAGAGAGACTCGTGGGCTGCCTCTGAAAAAGGCCAAGGGAATTTATATGCCAAAAGGATTCAGAATTTAGCCCAAGGAAGCTTGGGAATCTTGGACCAAGTTGCCAAAGGGATCTCAGTTTTTCAGGCTTTTGAGTCTTTGTCAGCCTGCCATGAGGGTTGCCAGAGGCCAACCCAGTGGACAAACTGGAATGACATTAGGCAGAAACCTAACACAAAGGCAAGGTTGTTTCAAAAACTTGCCTACTTTTGACTGGGACTTCATTAAAATCAGTACATTTCTGGGAATTGTGATGACTTTGGTAATCTGGTATTTTCCATTTTTTTTGGAAAATCAACACATACAAAATATTAAAAAAAAATTAAATTCTAAGTAGGGGTCATGGTGGTTATACAGAAGAGGAATGCAAATATTTTAACATTGCCCGTAAGTCTTCAATTTAACATGAATCACAGATAGGAATTGTACAAGTGAATTTTATCCAGACTGTCTTGCCTTCTTTTATTTTTTTTCCTTCCCCAAGAATGTGATAAGTTTATTCTTTTTAAATCCCTCTGAGGATGAACTGTGCATTTAGAGCTTTTTGTAGTAACACAGCTTTGCACACTGAAGTGAGCAGCCAACTTTATGAGTAGCTGGAGGAGGAATGTGAAGAATGACTCTGCCATGTGACAGTGCATCACCGGAGCCCACTTCATTTAGGATACTCACAAACTGACTGCCATGCTCTTGGGATGGATGCAGGCGAGGCTGCGTGGCCCGAAGGCTGGAGGAGATGCAGCCCCCACTGAGATGAGAACACAGCCTCTCATGACAGAGCACCCCCAAATGCTAAGGAAGATCTGCAACCCCTGATCCACCTCCAGCAGGAGATCTGCCCTGTGTCCTGTCTCACACAGATCCTGCCAGCAAGTGCACAGACGCCATTCGGCACAACTTGCGCGTTTTATTTTTCTACTTGGCTGCTGCCTTAAGAGTGTTACAGCAGTGCTGGTAAAATGGTCACACCCCTGGGTGTTCCTGTGCTGTGTGTACAGCCCATACAGCAGGGCTGGTTACAGGAACTGAACTGTTGGAATGCAAGAAAGGTTCTAAGGAACCTGCAAAAGTTCAGCAAGTGATATTTTCAGTACGACGTATTGCAACAAGTCAAGATCTTCTCTAGCCTCTCTGGGAAAAATTGGGACTATGGGGATCAGCAGCCTCTGTCTCCAGCTGTCTCCTGCCTCTAGCTGAAGAAGCCCGCTGTACTAGTCACCAAATATGTTCATGCTTCTCTTTCAAACTGAGTAATGAATCATTTTCTTGCCTTCTCCAAGAACTTCTGCTTTAGCCAAAAGCAGAAACTGCTCACTATTTCTACAGATTTGAGCACAGCCTGTTTTTGTTGACATCTCCTTTGGCACTCTTTTGAAACACCTGAGACCAACCCTGTAGCCACTAAACCAAATAATATTTTGCAAGGGTCTGGAATGGCATACCCAGAAACAGTTTACAGACAGTGTAATACAGATGTGTAGAAATCTCAGGGGCAAGAAAACAGCAAATAGTTGGTGCACACATACTGTGGCAAGATACTATAAGAAGCAGGATGCTTTGTCCAAGGAATTCAGAACAAATAGACTCTTACTCCAACCTCAACCAGAAACTCTAAGTTACTTAAAATTGTTCTTGTAGTTTTGAAAATGTTACCCAAGATGTCTCTATGTCCAGGAAGTTAATTTATGTGCTGTGAAAGGGCTTCTTTCAGATAGAAACCAGAGATTCCATCAGCCTTAAGTATTCACAGGTATTCACAGACAAAATTCTTCCATCTCCATGTTACATCTTCCATTGTGTCACATTTCAACTTGAGAGATTTATGCATCATAGCTTTAGTTTACTTTAAGACCATTGTGGAAAAAAAAATCCAGCAACAAAAAATATACTGTATCTGGGAATGCAATCCTTTGTCTCAGTGACAAAGACTTCTTTTCTTTATAGTACCATCTTTACATGACTTCCTCAGGTTCCACACGTGTAAAACAGAGATAAGAGTCCCTTAATTTTGGTGCTTTAGACTCTATGGATAAAACCTGCTACTGCTGCAAATCAGAGCTGCTGAAGTGCACAGAGAGTCCTCCTTAATTCAGTTAAATGTTTTGAAGGACCAAATGTCATACTTCAAATAGGAGAGCTTGGGATTCTTTTTTACAGAGTTATTGTTTCCATGCTCATGCTTGAAGGTAGTAGGGGCTGGATCACCCACTGGCATTCCCCACCACCACCCCACATCCGTACAAGAAATAAAGTCAGTTCCTCTGGATTTAAACTAAATCCTTCTGGTTTAGCAATGCACATTTCTGCTTAGGCAATAAACATCTGTCATCTGCCATTCATTAATATTAATTATAAATGGTCACTAGCTCATGGGATCCAAGTCCACCAGCTGAGATTTTTCCAACTTTGACCTTGTTAGAGTTTGTATAAAAAGTGTTCAGAAGGGTTCTTCGAAGCTCGAAGACGGCAATAAGTGCAATTTGCAGAGTACAGCATTTAGATTATGCACTTAGAAAAAGGGCTGTCACAAGGGGTGATGGGGAGTGGGGGAGGGAGGGGAGGAGGGAACACACAGCCTGAAATGGAGCTCCTTTAAATGCTTAACAGTTTTAGACCTTTCTGCAGGCTAATGACAGGGAGAGGCATTGTCCATAATGAAACCAGCCCATCCATTAAACATTACTGTAAATGAAAGGTTGCATGAATTAAAGGTTGTTCGTCTCATGTTTCAGGAATGTAGCTGTGTTTCATGTCTGAAGCCTGTTTTCCTTTTAAATGGAGTTCTTCAGATGACAAATGAGAGAGAATTTCAGAAAGCAAATGGGCAGAAGTAAATACACGCTCAAGAACAAAGCAGAGACATAACTGTAGCTGTAAATCTTTACACTGGGGCTACTGTTTGCTGTAGATATTGAGGAGGATTAGATTAAAATTGAGAAATTTCATTACTGGGTCATTTTGCTTGCAAAAGAAAACAACAATAGAAAATCCCCACAGTTAATTGTCATATTCTGACCTTACTGTCAGCTGTATACGTTTCACTCATGGGACACCAGTTAATTCTTCTGCTACCATTTTGAATATCAAGGAACTAAAATTAGAAAATTTAGAAAATGCTTTTTCTGAATTTTGTATGGCCACCACATTTTTAAATGAAGAAATTTGGGTTCTTTCTTCCAATATTTTTTGTCACTGCAAAATTGCTTCAACAGAAATTATTGAAAAAATAGTATTTGTTTGCATCTGTCCTTATTTTATTTTTTTTTCAGGCCTAATTATACAGCTATATGCCCCTCATGGACCATATCTGCATCTGTTCTTAAAATAGACACATTTTCATTGGCAGGGAGATGCTACCTTAAATCTCTGGTAAATCAGCAAGAAAATCCATCTCTGTACTCTTCCTGTAACAATTATTCAAAGCTGGTGAATGCAAAGAGAAACATGAACAGATATGTCTGCAATGCAAATGACTGAACTGGACAAAAAGAATGAAAAGCTGATTTCAGTTCTTTGACTCAGGCCCAAATAAAAGTCTGAGCTTGGTAAATGGCAGCAGGAGGCCTTATACTGATGTCAGTGGACAGAGATATTTGGATTTATGCTCTGTCTTTTGTGGGAGTTTTGCAGGAGGCAGCAGGCAAGAAAAGGTTTTGTGGAAATTTTGTGGCCATTTTATAAATGCTTATCAAAGAATTATCTAGTCCCTTACTTTTCTATGTGTCTAAGCTACTATACTTAGGCTGGCTCTGATGATTGTTTGTCTAACCTCCTTAAAAATCTTCCATAGATGTTCCCACAACCTCTCTCCCGATCTTTAGGATCTCTGAGAATAACACTGGATGTTATTATCTCATTGGGAATGTTCTGAAGCCTCCTTGGACCTTTATAACACGAGGTTATGGCAGCAAGTGCTTAACTCCATAACTTCATAACTTAACTTCATAACTTAACTTCATAACTTAACTTCATAACTTAACTTCATACCCTTTTCAAGGTTTTGAAGGTGAAAGAGAGCTGGGAGGTGGCAGCTGAAGCAGACCAAAGGCTACATCAGGTGTCAGAGCTGGCAGGGAGAGTGAGCTTAGAACAGACAATGAGGCTGGAGATGCAGAGACCTGGGTGGGGAAAAACAAACAGAGCTGCCTGGGTGGGGAAGAACAGGCAAATATCCAGAGAGATGAGGAGAAACAGCGGCCAAAAAAGTCCTCCTTTGTTTTCACTTTGTTACAAAGGAATGCTGAAAATCCCTGCTTTATGGTTAGATCCACAGTACTCTGAAGTCAATGGGATTTCAGTGGGTCTTGGATCAGGCCCTTTAAAATAAGGGCAGCTGTAACACAATAATGAATGAGTGCCATGCTGCCCATGACTGCAGTGTTATAACAGCATTGCTATACATGGAAGTGTTCCATAGCCCAGGATTTAGCTGATTAAACAGTGCTGGATGTGTCGCCATTAGACTTGAAACATCCATAGCCTGATTTACTCTGTAGCTCACATACCCCAAATGTTTTGCATTCTTGGACTAATTTGATAGATGCGCTATCAAACTTCTCTCTTGCATTTGTTCCTCTTTCCAGGACACTCAGGTCAAAACAGTGAGGAATTTAGGTCCCCAGGTGGTGAAAGCCAGGTGGGCCCTGCTCCCAGCAGCCATGTCCCTTCACATTTACTTTTGTGGCAATATTGTCCAAAAGTGAGAAAAAAGCTTGGCATCTACTGAAGCATCAAGAGAAAGAAGTTGTCACGGTGTTCCACTGTAGCACACATGCTGGAAGAGCCTCATTTCCTCTTCCAGCAGTGACAAACCTTCCTCAGAAAGAGCTCCTTACATCACTAGGAGTTAGGGGAAGGACTTTGGAAGCATTAACTGAGCTGTGATAGAAGACCAATGTGGGGAGAAGGATGGGTGTGTGAGGATGTTCAGGCAGAGGAAGGAAGGGGTGAGACGTGGGGGAGAACCACACGCTGCTGTTTTGCACATGAGCTCTGCCCTGTGGCTTCGAGAGGGGAGAGTAGTCACAGTTTCCTGTGTGCCTCTCCCACAAACAATGGGAAGTCACTGAAGGTGAAGGTGCCATGCACTGAAGGTGAAGGTGAAGGAAGCCACTGAAGGTGCCTCCCAGCTGTGCCAGGGAGGAAGATCAGAGACTAGGCAGACTCCTGCATGTCTGCATAACATAGCTGGGAGTTTGTTTAAGGATTCTGTTTGACCTGCCCTCTTCCCCAGTTATATCTGCTATGGAGGGACCAAACCAGCCACAGCTGGCCTCAGCAGCCACAGCTGGTTTGGTGGCAAGCCAGAAGGTGGACCTGGACTTTGTGGGCAAGGAGCAGACCTCTGCCGCCTTCTTTTTTTTTTATTTATTTGCAGAATAGATACAGATGCAGATTTCACTCTCTGAAGTTGGAGCTTTCAATCTCAAACATTTTTATTCAAGAGGGAAGAGTTTAGTCAGGTGATGTAAATTTAGTGCTGAATGAATACCTGATGGATACTTGGGAAGGGAGAGGAAGAAGGGTTCTTGAGGGGCTTGTATTCCCTTTTGTTTTTTCCTGCAAATCTCAGGCATCTAAAATATAGTCAGCTAACTGATTCTGGAGCACAAGGAGGCACAAAAAGGGAAGATCAGAAGAGAAAAAGAGCTGATTTCTATCCCTTATTTGGTTTACTGATCTGAGGACAGCTCTCACATTGTTCACATTTTAATAAAAGAATGCAATCAGCTTTTTTGCACATTCACTTCCCTTACAAGAACAATTGACCACATTCTTCTGTCTCAGCTTTGACACTATTCGGGTTAATATGAGGTTGATGCTTTTTATCATTAGCGTGCCCAACACATTTTTTACAGCATGCTCCAGAGGACTTCAGGGCATCTGAGTCACCTCCCCACTGCTCCCAGGCTCCCCAGGACAGGGAGGAGGCAGAAGGTGGAAAGAGAGGAGCTAGCAGCAAAGGAAAGAACATCTTCCAAGGAGCACAGACACAGTGTCAGCCCAGCACCCTGTGGGGCTTAAACTAATTTTGAATCTGAGGGCACAACCATTTTCACCTGACTGTTCATCAAGATGCATCTTATTCAGAGATCACAACCTTGGCATGGTGCACGTGTACAGAGGGTGTGCATTCATGTGTAGTACCATATATACAGAGGCACACAGCGTGGATGTGCTACTTGCTTGTGTGGTTCGTGTGTCTGTTGGAACTGGGAGGTTTGATGAGAATTTAATGTTCACAGTAGCACGAACAAAATAACTTGTAGTGAAATGAAACATTACTAGTAATTAGTTCAGATTCTAATGTCTCTCTTTGCAGACAGTAACTTAGTAAAACTTTCAACATTGCCTATGATCAAATCTTAAAAATGCTACAAAGTTAAAAAATAGCTTTTCCCAGCCTTTTCGGCCCTTGATTTCTAGTCAGTACATCCTCTACTATCAGCTATTTCGGGTTCATAAATAATTTTGACTCACTTTGGCCTTATTTTTCCCTCTGAAGCCTATTCACCCAGATCTCTTCTCTAGGTTGTGCCCTTGTTTGCCGGCCAGTGGCAGTGGCAGCCGGGTGCTGACCGTGCTCTGCCTCGCTGGGGTATCCCCAGGATGCCATTTCCCTTGGTGTTGCCGCTAGTGGATTCCTGGCCTCAGCAGCCCTACTATTGGAGGCTGGAAATGTGTTAAAGTTAAAGAGTCAAAACCCTTGCAAGGAAAGGAAATGAGAAGCCCTCTTGGCAGCAACAAACGGAAAATAAACAACCAAACTCTTCACAAGACAGATTCCTCAATTATAGTAACTCAGGCTCGCAAAGGCCAGAGTTAGGACCCATTGGCATATGCAGTATGTAAACACAGGGATGCAGTAATTAGCTTCGTGTTCATTTTGAGGTTTCAGAAGTCCTGTGACCTGCCATGGAGTAAGGTCATTAACCAAAACCACACTAGTGACCTTCACACAGGACACCCCATCTCTCACAGTTACACGAGCGAACTGTGTACTGGGATGTCTCCTCGGCTCACATGCTGCAGCCCTCTTGTTTTAAATGACACTGAGCTATATATGAGCAAGAGGATGTGACTTGTGGAATGGGCTGTGATAGGAATATCTTATTTTCCCACATAGCCGTGCTTAAGACTTAAATGTGATTAAGTAAAAGTAGTCAATACCAGAAATATCTAGAATTGTCATCCAATTGTTTTTTTAATTTATTTTTTTTTAATCAGAAAAATTTTTGTTTAAAAATAGTACTCTGATGAATTATTGGAGTGGTGTGGGCCTCCATTGTCTTGGGAAGAAATTTTTATCTGTGGAGTATGGAGTCTATAGGGACGTACTATTCATTTGAATAAGAAGAGGTACCACCATTACTACACATTTATCAACACAACAAAATGATGCTCTAACCTGATTTTGCCAAGACTAGGTAAAATTAGTATTGGACATGAATATTTTTCAAATCCAATATTTGTTTTACTGTGGCTGACCTGTGGTTCCCCTGAAATACACTAGTCCTGCTTGGAGTCCCCTCCTCACACCACAGCCAGTTGAGGACTTCTTCAGACATGATCTGATTAATATGTCTGGAAGTATTATGTGGACATAGAAGAGGTGGAAGAACAAATAAACAACAGAAATAAGCTAAGTCTCAGTTCTCTAGGCTATTTAATGGAACCTGCACTTTTATATTCACACATATACTGTACAGTATAAAGTTATTATTTTAATTTATTTACCCAAAATTTATGCACTTCCTCCTTAAAACTCCTTAGCAACAAATCCTGTTCTCTTAGTTCCCTTTTGTTCACCAGCCTGCATCTAGAATTCAGCTCCTCATCTCAAAGGCATTTCTCTCCCTCTTATTCCTGCTGTAAACTTAAGAAAAAATATCACTGTGTAGTGTCTCTATTCTCCTTAGAGCCTAAACCGTTAACTGACAAGCTACCTCACCTCCAGGGGGTTATAGTCTTTTGAATTTTGACTAAAATTATCCCTCTTCCTCTTATAACAGTATCCTGCTTTCAGATTGTACAAGATGAAAATTGCTACATTCTACACTGTAAAAGAAACATGCTATTCTACCTTCACTTGCGAATGACTTCATGTTTGATGCTTGAAATTTGCCTGTCAGGCAGGCAGGAACTTTCTTTGGTCTGTATTTGCACAGAATGGGACACAGTTAAATTAACATTTCTTCTGTCCTCTGAACATCTAAACACCACCAGCGTGCAAAAATTCAATACAGAATTGAGAAACGAGAAAATTGAAATGTATTTATTTGCTTACAACAATGCAGCTCTGTAACCAATGTCATCTATCTATTGGCTTGCATAATAACCATATTTCTAAGGTGTCTTCCTTGTTCATAACTAATACTAATCTTGGTGACTGCTTTTATTCTCTTCAAACTGATCAAAACAAATTCTCTGAAAGTGCTTGAAATTTTCTGATCTCTGGAGGGGTTGAGTTGGAGCTCAACAGAAAGTCATATGGTGAATATTCTCTTCTTGGCAGAATTAGTCATGAAAACATGCAATTCTTTCCTCACAAATACTTTTGTATGCAGAATATCGGAATTTCAGAGCATTTGTCGTTCGTCCAGTAAAAGTCAGTCTCATACATTTGCAGACAGCAGTCCAAATGGAATTGTGTTAGGCCAGACCACATTTATTAAGGCAAAGAAATAATACTGATGGATACTTTGCAGTGTCTGAGAAGCTCTGAAAGTTTTGCTTTTCCAGTACATCTATTTGCCATTTGCTGTTAACGGGCATGGCTGCAGGAAGCATGTGTCTCAATTTTTATATGTAAGTGAAGGGTAGGAGCCAAGAACGTGTTAAGTGTGAGAAAGTAAAAGTTACAGTACACTGCACTGGGTGAACAAAACAAAAAGTGTGAGGTAAAGAAAGGAAGAAGAATAAAATGGAACTTAATATCATATAGTCATGCAGACTAAAAGGAATAGACCATCATGGGATTTAAAGAGAATGACAAATTACAATGAAGTTTGGATGGGACTGAACTAAAAAAGGAGCATGTGAAATGCAGGGGAGTTACCATGTCAGATCACACTGGGATCAACTAATTTGGTGCTAAAATAAGGAAAAAAGAACCTTTTAGGCTAATTGAGCTGTTTGTAACCTCATTATTCCCGTTTGTTTGTGTCCATTCTGAAAACATTAGCATCTTCTCACAGTAAAACATCATTGCATAGCCAGTGAGGGGGAAAAAAGGGTTGCAAGACATCTCATCAGCTTCAACGACACACCAGCAGATGGAAACAAACAAAGAAAAAAAGCCCTCTTCATCTGCTTTATCTCATTTTGCGTAGTTGTTCCAGAGATATGTCCTTGCTGCTGTGCGATAGCAGTGCCTTCACTGAGTAACATCCTGTCGCTGACCTCAACGTCTTGAGCAAAGTCATTGAGGCATCTGTGACGAGCACACCCCGTCATCATGTGGTCTTTGCCCTAAATTCCCCAGCCACAGACATCTATCCAACATGGAAACGGCTGAGAGTGACTGAGCTGACCTGCTCTTCATGGTCATGGAGAAAAGATAAGCAGCACTGCTGGTCACTGCCGGGTCTGCTGCAACACTTCAAAAGCCAATGCCATGGAAGTTCAACTCTAAAGCAATGCCTGAGTGGCCACAGGGAGTTGTACAATACAAAAGGCCTTTTTCAATATTTCTCAACAGTAAATACAGACTTATTGACTTTCAAGTGTTTCTGTTGTCACCTCCTTCTGCACTCACTGACAGGGCACAGTTAGCCTTAAGAACAGAGCCTGGCTTGCTTTCTTATGCAATTATTCCATTGTTCAAAGGGGAATAGAAGGGGTCTTTTGTGTAATAAGGGACAGTAGCAGTAGGGAAGATATGTTGCCTTGAGATTAAGTTGGCAAGCTTTGTTTCCCCATTTCAGTAGGAATAGAAGGAAAACTTATAGCTTAATTCTTACCTTCCTAGCTTGTCACCATAATTCATCCCTTGACGCTCTTTTAACTTGCTGTTTCATATGTGATATTCCTCAGTTTTATTAAATATTTTATTTCTTTAAAAAAATAAAATATGCCTTCATCTCCCTGAAGCAATAAATGTGAATGGGAAAGACTTTTGTGAATACTGAAGGTGAATGACAGAACAAAAAAAAAAAAAGGCTCTCAGGCACAGGCATACAAATCCCGAGGGCACACACAGAGTGGGAACACAGGTTCCTCTTTTGAAGGAATTATAACTGAGCATAAAACAGGCTAGAATATAGACTGTGACTTGCTCAAAAGAGGGAAAAAAGCCCACCTTTATGCATATTGCAGAATAGAAGGAAAGAAAAAGATTCATGATTGAATGAATTCTTGTGGTGCACAGTATTTTTAAAGTATGGTTTGGCTCAAATCCCATAAAATAAGAATGGATAGCAAAATACGTGAGTAGTTTCTTCTAAAGTTCTTATTACACAGGAACAGCAGGCGTTTCTCAAAGAGAAATGTCTTGTCCAATCTGAAGTGTTTGCCAAATTGCTATAAGCAAACACACAATGTCACTGCCTCAAAAAAACCTAGTTTCATAGTCCAAAATTGCAGTTCAGTTCTATATTTTCATCTCTGTCAAGATTAGGCTTTGGTAGGGAAAAAAATGGACTCTTTCCCCAGTTACAGTGGACTAATAAGAGGCTGTTTCAAGTTGTACCACTGTGTAGGAACAAAAGCAAGCATGGACATTTTGAACATAGAAATCTGTAGGATTTCTAAAGGGAATCTATAAATGATCGTCTTGACCGTGACCTTGATGCAGGTACACCTCTCTACTTCTTCAGGACACTGCCTTACACAACGAGGAGGAGGTGACATCTACGCCCTATGAATCAGTAGATCAACCCAGTACTTGAGTGAGGAGGAGTCACCCATAGCTATCTGGTCCATAGGACCCTCCTTCTAACCATAGAATCACAGAATCAGATAGTACGCTGAGCTGGAAGGGACCCTCAAGGATCATCAAGTCCAACTCCTGGCCCTGCACAGGACACCCCAAGAGTCACACCATGTGCCTGAGAGCATTGTCCAAACACTTCTTAAACTCTGTCAGGCTTGGTGCAGTGACCACTTCCCTTGGGAGCCTGGACCAGTGCCCAACCACCCTCTGGGTGAAAAACATTTTCCTGATATCCAACCTAAATCTCCCCTGACACAACTTCAGGCCATTCCCTTTGGTGCTGTCACCACAGAGAAGAGATCAGGGTCTGCCCCTTCCCTTCATGAGGAAGTTGTAGACAGCAGTGAGGTCTCCCTTCAATCTCTACTTCTCCAGGTTGAACAGACCAAGTGATCTCAGCTGCTCCCCTTGCAGCTTCCCCTCAAGGCCATTCACTATCTTTGTAGCCCTCCTTTGGACACACTCTATAGCATTACTGTCCTTCGTGTGAGGTACATCCCCAGGGAATGAGCTAACCTTCAAAAGGGTTACAAAATCCAGGCCCCTTGAGCATTTCCATAAGTCATCTGCAGCAACACTGGTCATCATTTAACAGTGGAACTGGGGATTATTAGTTGTGCCAGCAGGTACTGCTGCCTCACAGATGTTCACATGAAGGGGCAGCTGCTCCACCTCTTCCACTCACCCTCAGAATGGGTGGGAGGAAAGAGAGAAATAGATGAGATGGGGAAATGGGAAGAACAGAGAAAATGGGAGGAATGGAGAAAAAGAAATATTCCATAGTTCCTCCTGTGTCAACCAGAGTAACTTCACCAATTTACAGATCAAGTAACTTCCCCTCTGTAAGAAGGGGAGAATAATCAAACAGTATCTACTGGGTGGAATTTGTGTAAATCATTATTTCATAGACTTCTTAAGCATCTCCCAGTCTTAACATGTGTGGTGCCATTCCCTCACCGCCATGCTGGGGAGTAAGTCCAACAATCTGCTTTGCATGGAGGGACAGTTCTGCTGGCGATGTTGCTTTTTTTGGTGAAACCAAGTGGAGTTTCCCTTGTCTGCCATGCAACACTGTGCTCTTTCTCCCATGCTGGGACTCGACTGCAGATGGCAGGATCAGGCTGTGTTGTTAGCCAGAGCTTGTAGAAAGAGTTTGGACTGGGAGAGAGGCCACGGCACTGTATTTGCAAGAGTTAAAATCTTACTTGTAGGGAAGCATGAGATAGGAATTGGTTTGGAGGAATCCCTCTACTGAGGCATGAAACTTGGCTGCCTGATACCCAACAGACAACACCCACCACATGATGTTTTATGATGAATCTTTTTGTTCTGAGCACTACAATGCAACTTTTCATCTTGGCAACTCTTTCAGCAGGCAAAATTGGGAGACAAAGTGCCTTCCCTTCCAGCCCACCCTGTCTTCTCTAGATCACACAAAGCACATTTTTTGAGCAGTGTTAGGATTTTATTTACTGCAGGCACAGGCACAATTCTCGCCAGCCCCAAAAACACTACATCAAAGGCAGCTTTGGTGAAGCTTGAAATTGAGGCCTAAGAATTCAGGTGTGAATTATCAAACAAACACAATATCAATGTCATATTATGATGATGATAACTTGGTACCTTTTCCTTCCTTCTGACATCTCTTTCTTTGTACAATACATTTCCTGCTCTCGGTTGTAGCTGGGCAAGGATTTCCCCTTGCTGATGGATGCTGTACGATCTCTCTGAACCTTACTTCATTTCCTCTTTTGAAACCACAAGTTTTTCCTTTTTTCATGCAAGGGCTCCATGGACTCCACTCACTAGTTTCACAGTGCACTGCAATAAACAGAGAACAAACTGAGCCTGACCAATATACTTTTATATACAGAATACATATGGTACATTTTTTTTCATTCTGCATCAGCCAAAAGGAGGCAAAAATGAATGGAATTAATTAGTAGTGAGTTGCAGCAATGAATTGACAGAAATTGAACTGTTAAGGATATACAGCACAAAATAATGTCAAATAATTATGACAGTTACTGTTTTCTACTCGCTGTTTTGTAAGTCCATTCCTGAAACAAGGCAATAGCAGCACAACTGGTCTCAATTAAATCAATTACTGAGGTTTGTTCTGACTTTGCTTTGGTTTGATGCAGGTGTAAATCCTTTTAGCTTCAGTGGAATAAACTTTGATCATGCCTTTGTGAAAGGTGAGTGAAGTCATTGGGTCAATCTGCTTCAGCTTGTCTTAAAGTTGGAAATTCAGAAATCGACAGTTAAAAAGGACCAACTGATATCAAAAGATGTTACATTAGAAGTGTCTTTGGCCATCTAAAAAGTCATCATCTGTGGCAGAGAATTTGGGTCAGTGTGAGGTTTCAAGCTTTTCAGAATGGTGCAGGTTACCCTTTCTAAACCAGAGTGATGTGGATGTGCATCCTGTGCTGTTTGGAAGTCAGAAGGTGTGTCATTTCGTACTTGTCCAAAGAGTGTAAACAAAAAATTGGAATAACCTTGGAAGGTTAAAAATATGCTTTTAATAGCTATCCTTCTCTTACGCCATCTCACTATCTTTCTTTTGAAAAAAGATAGTAAATATGTATATTTACTTTAAGTCCAACTGCATGCTTAAGATTATAAGTCACCACTGAAGAAGGAAAGACTTACGGCCCCTCTATAAGGAGGAATAAGTAAGTCAACATTTTTCCAGATCCAGAAATTAGTTCTGAATCTTATGAAACCTAGAAATATAACAGACTTCAGGCCATCTCTGAGCTTTTCTCCAGTGGGTTGTCATGTGGGTTATTTTTTTCATGTTACACTGGAGCTCTTCTGTTAAAATAATTGGCTTTCATGTGCACAAAAAGGCTCTGTTTTTACTCCATAGCTTTAAAAGGCTTTTCCTATCTGAGACTGACTCATTGTTAAAGCAGCTGAGTCTACAGCAGTCGGAAAGTGCCATCAAGAAACAAAAATGATCCCTTTCAAAGGTGAAAGTCTTTGCTTGAAAATAAAACCATAAAAGCCTACACTACCACCTGAATTAATATATGTTTGAGAAGGAAAATGCCAAACTACTGCACATTACTTTTATTCCTGTGTTACTTCCCCTCCAAAACACTCGATGCCAGAGAGAGCTATGATACTGTGGGGAAGATTTCCATCATGGCCAGGCTGTGCCTAAGGGCTCCCTGGTTGCTGGTGGCTGAAGAGGTTACTGCTTGCACTGCAGCTCACAGCCCTCATCCACCACAATTCACAGCCCCTGTACTAAAATAAGCTGAGCCCTGTCACAGCTTCAGTGTGCCCATGGTGGGGGATGCTAACTGCAACTGCTCACAGGCAAACAAACATAGCACTTGTTCTTCTTTGATTTGGAAGGGTGGCAAAGGGATGGAGCAGACAGTTAGGAGTGGTGACCTCCAAAATTGCCCTTGTGTGAATAATTGGAGCTTTTGACTCAGAGGCTGAAGATACAAAAGCAGGTCTCTTCTCCACAGCCAGTGAGTCACAGTGACGTCAGTCTCACTCCTTCCTTCAGTGTCAGTGACACCCTGTTGGGTGTTTTATTTTAATCCTCATTTCCTGAAGTCAGGTGATTATGCACATATACCATTTTGGAGATTGGAGGGTTTTGGGGGAATGTTTCCTTACTATATTAGTTTCTAGCCTTCACCTTTGAAAAGGCAAGCTTCAAAATGTTGTTGCATGCATGCTTTGAAGGCTCAGGTAGTATAAGGGAGCTAAAGCAAAGCCATTAGCATTTTAATCTTTTTTAAACTACATGTGGGATCTGACTCATTGTTTTTGAAACTTTGATGTTAGTGGTGCTGCATAACACTGTAACCAAGCAAGAGATGTATATCTTGCTACCTCAGGGCAGACCAAACAGGCTGTTTTCCTCTGGCAGAATTGCCCTTAGCATCAAGGCTGTGTTTGTGGGGACACAACCAAGTTTGTGCCTCTTGTGAAGTGGCACACTTGGAAAATACCTGAAGTTTTTTGTGCAGGGGAATGCATCTTGTTATGAAGAACATTTTCATTTTAAGTTGCACTTCCCTGATGTTGAAAATGATCGTGCCTTCCTTAGATCCCACATTCCGTCTGAGAAAACAAGGCAGGACATGGGGTCCAGACTCACCGATGCTGGTGCACTCCATGGTGTGGTTGTTGGCTTCCAGCCCATCAGGGCACTTTTCAAGGCACTTTCCACTGTATAAGTAAAACTCACTTTTACACTTTGTGCAGAAGTTTCTGGTGAAGCAGGTATCACAGTCAGCTTTACATTCTGAAATGCAAACAGTAAACAACAGCGTTGTTGCCCTTTGCCATGAACAGCTATGGGCTCTCTCACATATACCAGAATCACGCAGTTCTAGCAATGTCAGACAATCCTCAAAGGAAGCAAATTATGTTGGGTCTTCTTCCTGGTCAGTACACATGGTGAGGGCAGCCACAAGTGACCCTGGCATGGGTGAAAATTTAGAAAGGATGGCCTGATGCTGAACAGTCTCACACTGCTAATCTTCTTGGAGACCTACGCAAATGGCAAGCAGAGCACAGCACATGAGAATAACACTGTGCTGCTTCTGCCCTACACTTGCACCACAAAGGTACTAATTAACCCCATGGGGCACAAGTGCTGGGTCAGCTTCACACTACCTATCTCCAGGAGATAAAAAATATTCATCCAGGAGAGAAAAAAAAAAAAGCCAGAATTTAGAATCTGTTTAGGAGTGGTTTTGATCAACATATCTTTCTTTTTCTTTAAATGATTCCCTGATGTTCAATCAGATGTTCTGTAGTATTTAATGTATTCTCTATATGACTACCCAAATTTGCATTGCTGATATATTTCCCAGTTCTCAGAAGTTTTTAAGAGAAATGCATTAAGCATTATGTATGGCATAGCTCATGTTTGATATGCAAGGCCACACACTGCTAAAAAGTGAGCAAATACTTTGCAGTGTCAAGTTACTCTCTCTGTAAGACTTTACTCTGGGGTCCATTCATTAAATAACTTTTATTACCAGGTAAAAACTGGGAGTTTCTTGGCCATCGCTCTTACATTTTTATATCACCTGTGGGATTAAAAACAGTGAATTCGACAACCAAAAGAGGAGTGGGAAGGACATTGCAATCTTTTCCAGTTCGTTTATGGTTCAAAAATCCATAGTGGGGTCAAAATGTTGCCGGAGCAGTAAAGAATAGAGTTGGATTCTCTGTCCCCCAGCCCAGAGACAACACAAATCGGTAAATTCCCACAGATCAGGCTGAAACCTGGCCAGCTGAAGCCTGGCCAGTTTCTACAGGCTTTCAGAGGACTACAATGAGTGTGAGACAAGCTATAAAGAGACGGGGGTAAACCCCATCTCCAAAGAATGCCACCTGCCATCTTCTCTCCTTGCCGCAGGGGTCGGGGGGTAAGGGCAGTGGGATAAACAAGCTCCAGCCACCAAGATTCATCATTCCTCAGTCCCCTCTCTCTCTGCAGAGCTGCTGGCCTTCTCTTGCTTCTGGAGGGCAGTGCCTGGCACCCACCAGTGCTTCCTCTTCACATGGAGGTGTAGAGGAGGAGAAGGCCATCACCTGGGTTCTCTGCAGGCCATTCATGCAGAGCCAGGATCCCTGAGCTTTAGGCCACTTTGTTGTCCTTCTTGCTTGGGTTAATGTTTACTGCAATACTACAAAGAACTGACAAATAGGACATGGCCTGTCCACATCTTTCTCTGTTGACTTGACTCCTAAGGAGACACAACATTCAAGAGAGAACAAACAAATCCATGCGCTTCCCCTTTCCCCAGCACTTACTTGCACACTTGTTAATGTCGGGATACCGTGTCCCATAGTATCCACTTGGACACGAGGAAAGACAGACTCCAATCTGTTTCATGCCAATCCTCTCCAGAACAAAAAAGAGCCTGGGCTTACATGACAGGCATCCGTTGTAGTCAGAGCATGTGGCACACCCTCCTTGGCAACCCTGGCTCACGTTAGGATGCACTGAGAAGAATTAAAAAAAAACAAACTGTGAGAGAACAATACATTAAACAAGACCGTGAAATAATGGTTCCTCTGCACATGGAAGGGTGGACTATCCATCTCTCTGACAGCTCTAAAGATTGCTTCATTTTTTCTTGTGTCTCTTCTGGCCTCACTTGTCATTTCAGAAATTATTTAATCTGCATAAAAATGAGAAGCTCAGCTGACATTTCTCATCTTGCAGAAATAACCACCAGTAAATGATCTTTGAAATAGATCATATGGAACAGCAGCATTCTAGGGCTTTTCTGCTTTATGTGCACTTGGCTCAGCAAATAATTTCATGTTCGCTTACTCTTACTTTTCCTAGTTGTATGATTAAAAATCAATCTAGTGTATAATTTCCTTCATTAACTAAATGCCATTTTATTTAAGTTCTGCTGTGCAGGAATAAGAGCTTGTAAGATACTTGTAAGATCTGATGATACTTTGCCTTAAAAAAAAGACCGAGGAGAGCCATCCTTCTCACCCTCCTTCATTCCCTGGAATGTTCTCTCTGGCATGTTTTTAATCTCTAACAATTACAACCTGATGTTTAGACTTAACTGTGGCATTTACCCTGCTCCAGTCTCAGCATGTAGCACAGGTAGGATTATATTTGCCTTTCAATTGAATTGTTCTAATTCTTCAGACAAGGAAAGCGAAATTTATTACACTCACTGCCTAAATTCTTTTGGGGTTTGGGGATAGCAGGAAAGACGATGCTGTTGCAGACTATCTTTTCAGTAGCAGACATTAATCTGCTGTGGGACACACTGGAGTGTATTACTTCTCAGTGGTAGGGAATAAAATTTTGGATCCTCCTGTACTTTGGAAGTTGTTACCTACTTTTAATTCCTTCTTGCTTGCTTTATTAAATAAATTGAAGCTAAGAAAATAATGAAGCATTAAGTAACTCCAGACCCTCTGTCCCCTCTTTTTTTTTGGCCTTGACTTGTATGAAAAGAATGGTCATTTTTTTTAAGTGCAAGCTTTAATGTCTCAGCTTAACATATCTGGATATATTTCATATATAGAAGAAACATAGTCCTCATTTATATTTGTAACTTGTATTTATAAATACTATTGGCTTCTTGTTCTGCCTTCTCCTTGGGCCAGTGATAATTTTATAAATATGCACGTGCCATGGTGTGATTGCCTATTTTAGTGCTTTGATTTTATTTTGATCTGCAGACGCTGTTAAATAGCTTGCACACACGATTGACTTGGTTTTTTCAACTCCTTTCTGTGGAGCCCTTGAAGGCAGACCAGGAGTCCATATGAATCCACAGCTTACACGTTGAGAGCCACCACTGCCTGCTGCTCAGGGGAGGGTTGCCTGGCAGAGAAGTTCAGAACATCTCTGTACTTTGTCCACTTACACTCTCAGCAGAAATGACATGTCCCATGAATGGGAAAAGCACTTTTCTGTGCTCTGAGGTTTCAATAACAAGTCCTGTGATCTGAAGAACCTCAAAGGGAATTCAAGTTCACTCTTCCTCTTTCATTGATAAAATGAGGAATGAGAGTTATTTCTCTCAGTAATGCATAGATGAGATGTACAAACTTTGGCCTTGCTGTGCACAATTTCAGTAAGAATACAAGAACTCAATTCTCTGTGCATACTGAGGCACTCATTTTGTAGCACAACCCAGAGGAAAGTGTGCTTACAAAGAGAACACAACACTATTATGAGAATAAATGATGTTCAGCATAGTGAGAAGTTGCAACCGCTATTCAGTCATCATATTTGCTTTCACTAGACTCTCAAAATACAAAGTACTTAATAAATATAACACTTTTTTTTTCTGAAAATGTTCCAAAGGCACAGAGCTTATCGATTTTGAAATTAAGAGCCTGGAGATTTTTTTTCTTTTTAAAATTAAGTAAATGAAAACATCCTTGTCTCTCTCTCCTCTGTCTTGTGGACCTTGTATGAAACTACTTTAAAAGGCAGACACAGTAATGTGATCTAAGAAGCTGACATTTTTTAAAAACTATCTGTGACTTTCCTTCATTAAGTCTGACAGTTGGATGAAAAAGCAGCTGAAGTACAAAATATTTGTCATCAAAGCTGCTATATAAAATATGTATGATCACTTTTGACGGGAAACATATTATGTGTGAGCACCTGTGACACATCATTATGAATAGATTCTCTCGACAGAGAAAACATTATGTGCAACTGCTCTGAGGTCAAGATGTGTGTGTGAGCTGAGACAGGCAATACTTTACTATTGAAATATGATAATTCTCTATAGCTAAGATCCATTACATGGCAAATTTCCATCTCCCCTTTAACTCCAGAAGTACTAAGTATAAAATAAAATGTACTCCTATCCATTTTCATAATTTCTGTCTCTTTTCATGCATTCCAGATACATCTCATGCAAATAACACAGCAAAAAAGGAAAGCCTGTAGTTCCAAATGGAGACTGTTATTGCTAGTGTTATGGACCAAGGAATAGGATAAAATATGCAAGTCAAGCTCCACTGATTTGATGTCATGTTATATCTAACTCTGTGAAACAAAATAAGCTCCAGTTCTTGGAAATTCTTAAAGAAAAATATAACTGAAAAGTCAGAATTAACATTTTAAATGAAGCACAATTTTTTTTCTCTTAAAAACTACAGAAGAAACACACTTTTCTGATTGTCTCTTACTGTGTCTGGCATTTCTTTGAGTCTTCTCACTGTGTAATAAAATAGTTTCTCATTTGTCTTGCAATAAGGATAGACCCTTATTCTGACCCAGGCAAGAATCAAAGCAGGGAGGGACAAGCTGCATGCTCCAGAAACTGGCATTCATTGAAAACACTGGGCTTTGTCATTGAACCTGGGAGAAAAAAAAAAAAAACTGGAGCAAAAATATTTGTGCCTAGAGAATGAGATAATATGTTTGAAATAAAGCATCTCCAAGCTCCAGCTGAAGATCTTGTTCTTGTTACCTCTCAGCCTCTTCCCTCTCTGGTTCAGATCCAGATGCTTGCCATATCCTTGCAATTTATGGGTCAGTCCCTTCCCCTGCTGCAAAGACTGGGTGGGATTGAAGGGATTCCAGAATCCATTCAATCTTCTGGGTACAAAACTGGCCCTTACTCTTCCTCTCTCATTGCAGCAAGTTGTTAGTACCTGCAGATCTCAAGTGCTTCAGCAACTGTAGCCATAACCCCAAGGAAGCAACCAGAAGCTTTACCTCTTTCCCCCACCACCCCCCATATCAGACACTGAGCTCACAGTTTAAGTGGTGTGCCACAAGAAGCTGGAAACATAAACCTCATCTGGTGAAATCCAGTCATGGTACACCAGGAGTAAGCATTGCTTCAAATTTCTAGACTTAGGTCAACTGTAGAAATGAGTAAGTAATGTATGTCCACATCAAGAAATGCTTTGAAGTGAAAAAGCAAGTGATAAAGCACTAAGAGAGCACAGACCACTCCTGTTAGCTACAAATTATAGATATGGTAAGAGGGATAAAGAGAGATTCAATGCTTTGGCAGAGCGTTGGGCACTGTGGCCTTGTGGGTTAGACACTGGCTGGAGAACCAGGAGGTATGGACTGTAGCTTTGCAATTATGTCCAAGAAATGCTCTTGCTAAATACACTTGCTTGAAATGACTTGGTCGTTGGTACAGCCTGCTCCATTACAAAGACAAAAAAAAATTGAAATATAAAAAATTCTCACGAACATTCAGAACTGACTCAATGAGGATGAAATAATCTATGCATGACCCTACTAACCATTGAGTGCTCCACCCTCTTGTATCCAAACACTTTTTGAGCACAATGAAATCATAGACTCTCAGGGATGGAAAATGCAGCGTAACAGTGGGCAAAGCAAATGGTGGGAGCACAGAGACACAGACAAGTTCCTTCTCAGCTCTTGTACAAACATCAGCCAGAAGTGATACAAACTCCTCATTTGCAGACTCATGACTGGCTATAGATCCAAAATCTATCCCTCCTTTTTTCTTTTTGTAAAACCTAGATACTGGAGATTAGAGATGACCCTAAATGAATAGTTTGAACTATTCCCTTCTCCTGTCTGGCTTTAAGCCCCTTTTTTTCCCCAGAGGACTCTTTTTGTGCAAGCCATTTGTCCAGATATTAGTTTTAAGTCTCATTAGCAAATGAAATCTCAGAATATTTTCCAAAGCCATACTCTGGAAACAATGAGTCGTGGTCTCTGTTAAAAATAGAAAGTTAAGGATAAGGAGCCGAGTTTGAATCTGAAATTTTGTGGACAAGAAGCTAGATTTTGACCATGTGCAGCAAATAAATTCTAAACTTTTGCAATGACATTTTTCAATCAGTTCTACTCCATGTATAGATAAATATGTATGGAATTCAAAAAAATATAGAAATAAGAAAATGCAGGAGAAATCCACTGGGCGTATGTTCTGACAGCTGGGGGAAAGCACCGGGTGGAAGAATATTCTTTGCCCGTTTGCCACAGCTGAGGTGCACCGTCTCATCACCGCTTTCCAACAGCAAGATGTCCATTTAGAGGTTTGCTTTTGAAATGGATGTACTAGGCAAATGAAATCCATCCCTGCTGCTGCTCCTGGTTTCTCAGGCTTGCACGTTCTCACAGGAAATATTTTCACAGCAGAGCTGCTCTGGAATTCGGCCTTCCCAGCTGGGCTGCCCCTTGCCGGGAGAGCCAGATCCCACCTCAGCTTTTACCACCACGCAGCACCCACAGGGACATTAGCCCTTGTGGTGGGGATTTGGGATGGGAAATCCCACGGGTTCTCGTGCCGTTCAGTTGCTTTGTGCGCTCAGCTCTTATACAAAGAGCGTTCCTTTCTCTTTCCCTTGCCCAGTGAGAAGCAGCTGCCTGTGGTAGTGGCCTGAAAACAATACTTCATGTAAAGCAGAGCCACTCTCAATCACGCAGACCGTCCTTTAGGCAAGCGCAAAGAGCATTTGGCAGTCAGCTCTCCTAATGAGAAAGTCATTAAGGAATTCAGTTTGCAAACCACAGCGTATTTCCTCAGACTCTTTCTTGGACAGTGTTCCTTTGTGTGGAAACGCGTTAGAGAGAGGTGGGACGCACAATGGTGGCGCAAAAACACTTGAACCGTGTGTAGGCAGTAGGCAGTGCAGAGCAGGGACAGCCCTGGGAGAGCTGCTATGCATGGGCTTCATAAATTTGTATTATCAGTGCTAAATAGATTGCCAGCCTGGGCCAAGGTGAAACCTGACTTCAGCCTTGCAGGTTAAGCTCTGCTTGATCACTAGGCCTTAAATTACCTGCAGGGAGACAAGGGACTGGATGTGCTGGGGTGGGGGAGCAGCTGGGGAAGATAAACCTGTACATGGCAACTACGTTGGATTGGCAAAAAGTTTTCTGGGGTGCAACTGAATCAGTGGTGATAGCTGATGTGGAATGTGGACTCTGTTCAGCCTGCTCTGGATCTACAGGAATCTGAGGCACTGGCAAAAGAGGCAAAGAAGAAAATCAGTCTGAAAGTCAACTGTTAAAAGCTTAATGTCTTCTGTTTCTTTGTGATTTGATCTTCACAAATATTCTAGGACTTCTTTCTGAGAGGGTGTAGCTCATCCAGAGATTTGCCTGACTTCTATTTTACTTCAGAGTATTGCTGCCTTCTGATAGAAAACATGTAGCAAAGAGGATTCCCAAGTGTCTTCCTATATTTTGAAGGAAAAAGATCTTACACAAAACAAAAAAAAAATTCCCCAAACACCTGCCTGGCTTGACAATATTTTTCTCTTCAAGAGGCACTTCATATCTGAGGGAAAAGAAGCCAATCTATTTTATTCATCAAATGTCAAGTCTTTTAAAAAGCAACAGAAACGTGAGTACAAGACTGTTTCACAGTCTCAGGGAGTATCCGTAACTGTTTTGCAGTGGTGTCTACGAGCAAGGAGGCCCTTGGCCCAAATGTCCGAGACCTCACTGGGGATTGCCTCATCATTATTAAACACATGTCTGGCAGAGTGATCCTGAAAATTAAGAGTACTGGCAGCCAGAACACATTTCCTCTGAATTCTGTTAGAAAGAGCATCAACAGGCTGAAAAATCTCACCAGGGGTGCAGGGTTTTATGCAGTCTCCTAGCATCTTCAGCACAACAGAAATCAGCCACAACAACCACAAATGGCTCCTTGTCATTCCAGAGAGTTTTGTAAATAAACTGAAAAATTCTTTTTGTGAAGAGAGAAAGGAAATTGACTTTTTTTTTCCACATACTATGGAGCACCACCAACATTTAAGGATCCAGGAAGTTTAACCAGTATGGGAACCAAAGAGGATCCCTGAAAAAATTGCCTGAAACACCCTGGTAGTGACAGTGAAGGTAGGACCGGGTCATGCAATACCTTCTGACATCAAATTTTGAATCGTATAAGCAAATACAGATATTACCTTTAGAGTCAGCTGTAGTAGTTTCCAAATACCCAGTCTTCAAAACTATACATTATGAATTTTTTCTAAAATGTAAACTCAATTACATAATCTCCATCTTACTGTCCAGATAAAAAAAGCTGTTATAGAAGGGTAAGTAATTGATCTATTAAAAGTAGCAACCTACTAATTGTAGTAACCTAATAATTCTATGACCAGCTGTATTATGACAGTTGTCAGATTCAGCTACTCACGAATAAAGCCTATGTGCTCAGATAAAAAAGGAGATGTGACTCTTGGAAAGAGGTTATATTTTATGCAGGTATAGACAGTATTTTAATACTCTAGTTCTGCAAGCTACTGTCATGAAGATCCACAGCTGACTTTATACTCTTTGTAGGGACACAGACACTGTCGCTGTGATTCCTTTGACTCTCCAATCTCTTCCCTACAAGAGATGCATGCTTCTACTGAGTAAGTAAGCAAAAATGTATAGTGTACGGGCTCATTCTTTGAAATATGTGGTCTTTCTGCTTGATGGTAACTTTCCATCTCCCATTTTTGTGTTTCTAACAAAGGTCGTGTTAGAATGCTTAGGCTATCCTGGTGGCAGCAGAGCCTGTACCCATCCCCCCATTTCCTTCTCCTGTTTTGTTCTCCTAATTTATTGGAGACTTCTATTGTTGTGTATTACACAGATGCTCATGTATTTTCAATCTGTATAAGGATCACTCAGCTCATACTGTCAACATTACACAACTACAGTAGCATTTGCAAGTTTCTCATTTCCCACAGGGTCTTTTGAGACCAGAGTTTTTCTCTCAAAGTTTTGTTTCAGAAACCACAGAAAGAACAGCAGGATGTAACAGATTTTACTTTCCATGCCGGGGACTAGGGAGAGGGGTTTAGACAGCAAAAGCCTGTAATCCCATGTCGAAACTATGATTTTCTACTACCATGTTTACAGCATTAAAAAATTAATAAGCCAGACAGCAAGCCAGCCCACTGCCTTGGCGGTGCTCAGATGTGCCTTTGGTCAATTACTTAATATCCTCTCAATTTAATGTATTTTCCTAAGTGGAAACTGATCAAAAGTTTGTACTGAATGAAATTATTTCTTTCTGTGTAATGATTAAATTCATACCATACTGAAGCCCCAAGTATGTTGTTTGCAGTGGAACTGTTCTGGACTGACGCCTGCAAACACTGAAATGGAACATGTCTCTTTAAATTCAAGACTCACATCAAGATTTCAAGTCACGGTTAAGGAGTATCACAGTGCTGGAAAAATCTTTAAAAATTGTGTTCTGTAATTTGTAGCAAGGGAAAACTCTGATCCTACATTTTCATGAAGGAAAAAGGCTAACTTCTCCTGGCTGACTGGACCATCCATCTGCCAGTGACACAAAATACTGTCCAAAATTCCAAGATGAAATTAATGATTGAATACTAGGTCTAGTGGGCGCTTCTCTGCTGCAATGCTATGTAGCGACACTCAGCAAATGATGATTCAACTGTTTTCACCTTTCCCTCATGTCACTGGGACTCATCCTAGTCTAAAAGAGAAAGAAGTCAAAAGCTTCTGACTGCAAAACATGAACAGTATGATGTGAAATCAAATTCAACTCTGGTGGAAAACAGACAAGAGTCGTCATCACCAGTCAGCTTGGACTCACTGACTAAAGTCCTGGGCCCTTAAAGTCAATGGCAAAACTCCTGTGAAGATGGGGTGAGGATAATTTGTTAATCAACATTAGTAGTCCATGGTTTGGAGCATAGCCATCTGATTTTTAGAGGTGAGTGTGATTGGATGGCCTGCTTAGATTGTGATTAAGTAATAGGATGGGCGAGATTTAAGTAGGCATCCAATTCCTGAGAAACTGACTCAGTTCAACAGCTCTGTGTGCCTGGATTTTCTAGTGAAGTAACTATGAATGGCACGTAGTTAGGGCTTGCTTTATCACCCCTTCTTGCGTGCTGCCCTCCCTTTGAAGTCTGAGTCTTTCCCTCCCAACCAGCTTCACTGCCGAACACGCTGACCCACATGAAAGAAATTTAGCGCTCACTATGGGCATCATTCACTTCCCCACAACCGTAATGCATCTGACATCACTGCAGTGACACACAGCAGGCAGTTTGCTGTTCAGCTACAGCTGGGCTACAAAGTATTGGAGCTGAAGTATTGGGGTGCTAGTGACGAAATCAAGGCTATCATCATTCGTTTTGTGCTAAAGCAGAGAAGCAGTTCATTTTCCTTGTGGTGATACACCACCACTTCCCTGAGGTTTTGCACACCAATCAAGTCAGTTGATTGGAAGAGAAAATTAATTGAAATTAATTAAAACTTCTGTTTGGTTTGGGGGTTTTTTGGTTTTTTTCTGGTGTTTTTTTGGGGGGGTGGGTTGGTTTTTTTGGTTTTGTTTTGTTTTGTTTTTTGTTGTTGTTGTTTTTTGTTGTTCTCATTGGTTTTTATTGATGTAACATCTGTAATAGTAAGTTTGGTATCCAAATCCAATTAACAATATAACACTGACACACCAAACTTTGTCAAAATATTTCTATTTTTCAAGAATAATCATAGTCTAATGGATTTTTTTCCATTAATTATTGTCTGTGTGGCTTTAATTTAAAACAGCAATAACAACATTGTAAAGGTGATAAGGAATTGTAAGATTTAGAATTTCAATTTAAAAGCAAAAAGAAATTCTCCAGTAAAAAAAATAAACTGAGGCCACCTATTGACAATATTAGGTAGAGAAAAACAAAACCTCATAGCCCAATGGTTATATATAAAATCAAGAATTAAATATCTAGGAAGCTTTGGGTTAGTGTTATGAGTCTAATTAAACATTTTATAGTAAGAGCTGCAAAGTCAATGGTTTTGAAGCCATTTTAATGTTTCTGTACAATAGCAAAAAATATGAAAAAAGTCTAATTTGTCTTTAAAATTTGCCTCTAGCCTAAAGAGAAAAAAACTCCTCACATTTGGAAAGAATAATGGGCAAACTATGAACTATAAATTTTAAGGATGACTTTTTTATTTGTCTAATACATTATTTAATGTCACTGATGAACATTGAAAGTGACATCTGACACTTTTTATGCACAATTGAAGAAGTGGTTGTAAAAATATACTTTTGTTGAAGTATTTCACTGGTAACAATGGTAGGAATCACATCATTTAGGCTGGATCAGAGCAGCATCCTGAGGGTGCATATCTACCCTTGCTCTGTATGTTCAAGTACAAATTTGTAAGACACATCTTCCTAACCAAGCTCTCACACAAGAAAATGACCCATTTATTATTTTGTGGCCTAAGAGAGCTGCTTTTTCAGGTGTCGGATGCCTTAGCCAGCTTGCAAAATACCCTTAGTACTTTGCAACATGCTCTGTTGAAGAAAATTTTTCTAATAACTCCAGTAATGAGGACTGGAGGACTGTTCGGTTCTGTTTAGTCACGCTGTAACTTAATTAAGTTAAGCTGATGCAGAATGAACGATAGAAATAGAACCCATTATTGCAAATAGAGCTGCCCAATATAAGTTATACCAACAATTAGTTAAGCTTCAGTGAAAACCCAACAAACATCCCCTAGATATTAGAAAAACATGAAATCACAGCAGTTATTTTTAAAGCATCCAATATGATGAATATTTGGCAGCTCAACTGGTGGCTAGTGGCTTGCCACCACGCTGGGCTGCCGTGAGACAGGGCTCGGATGTGAGATGACCGCAACAACACCACTCAAAATGCTGGGCTGCTGCAAGAAAATTGTGCTAAAAAATGTCACAAGCAGATGCCAAAATGGAATAAGTGAAAGGAAAGACTGAACTGTGCCCTAGAATGAAAACATCCTCCTTAACTGGCTCCTTGGCCTCCTGGACTTGCACGAAGCAAGTCAAGCCATTTGTCTCACAGGGGTAGCAAACTGCTACCCCAAATACCCAACAAGCATATGCTCCTGGTGACAGCAATCAAAATCATATGTGAAGGGATCCAGTCCTGGGGTGGAATGATGGACCCAGTTATCAACTTGTAATCTGTAGATCACCAGAGCTCTTCATGATGTTAGAAATCAGGAAAAAATTATTTTGATGGTGTCAGTTTCACACCTCCAAAGCAAAAATACACCCAGTCCAGCACACATGAAAAAGAATCCACGTGGAAAAACGTAAAAGGTATAGGTTAACTTTCAGCATGTAGTTACTTTGTCTTTCCCTAACAGTACCACTGAGTTATGTGACTTTGAATAAAGTTAGGAGTTCTTGGGTTTGAAGGTCGATAAAGTCATCTGGTTAAGGTCCCTTTCTAGCATTGTAAAGTACTGGAATCTACATTTTCAAATCTAGGGTGTCCAGTGAGACAACTAATCTCCTGCTTCATTCCTGTGCATATACCCTCATTTTCAGAATGGCTGCAGAAGATGGAGGTGGTTGGAGGTCTGAAAATGAAGTTATTTATTCAGGAGTTCAATCAAAGAATTGCTACTTCTTTTCTAGAGCCAAACTTAGAAATTTTGGCTTTATCATCTTTGAGCTTCATTTTTTTCTTCATCTGCAAAGAAGAAATGATACCTATCTCTTAGGACTGTGAGAAGTTTAATTCATGGATATTTACAATATGTCCTCAGCTTTGGCTGAAATTTCTGGTTTCTTTGCACACGCAAGCCTTCATGAGAGGATCTGTTCCTGGCATCACATTAAACTTTGCTTTATAGAGGGTTCTCTCATATACATCAGATGGTTTGTTATGGGCACAACTATTGAGTCATGGGTGCAAGTGTGGTAACAATTTATTGTAGTTATTCACACAATATTTCCATGCACAGATTTCAAAGGCAGACTGAGACAAGTTGAGAAGCCAGTTCTTTTAACTTTCTGATTTCTGCTCTGTGACTGAAGAGATTAGATTATTGGAAAACATGCTATTAGCACTGGCTTGCAGCCAAAGGGTCTGCTATGGATTCTGCAAGGGGTGCTGTACTCACTGTAAATTAAGGAAAAGAGCTGGGTAAGTTACTCCAGCAAGGAATGTTCCCTTTGGGAATTGTCCACAGCAAACGAGAGCTGTGGTTGGTGAGCAAAGAGCAACAGTGAGAAGAAAAATAACAAAAAAGGTCAGAAATTTCAGGAAAATAAAAGGCTCTTTTTCTCCTCTACAGTGAGCACTAAGTTAACAAGCTTTAAAGTTTCTTGATCCCTTTTATGCTACTTTCTGCCTACCCAGACCAAATTGGGAGAAAAAAACCCCATACAATTACCATGCAAGCCCATGATTAAATTCCTCCCCATTTGAAAAAGCACATCAGCATATGGTTACCTACACTCATATGTTACAGACCCCTTGACTTCAATTAGACTTAAATACCTGAATAAAATTAAGGACTCATTCTTGAATGGAGGCTCTTGTGCTTGGAGCAGACACTTATCTTCCTGAAGTGCCTGAATTAGGCAAAAGCCCAACTCCTAACACACTAACTTTGAAAATAATTCCTTGAACTTCTCTGTCACTAACTAATTCAAAGTTTAAACATTTCTAATTTTTTGCTTATCAATAGTTTTGGGTAATTTTGTATTGACAAAAAAAAAAAAAAAAAATCAAGTATTTTCAACATAGTGACCACATTTTCATGCTGTTCCAGAGAGCAAAACCATTATTCTTTTCTCCTTATTTTTAGAAGATTGGAAAAAAAAAATCTCTTCTGTAATACTGCAGACAAAAGCATAGCTCTGTGAATTCAAAGGACTTATGAAAGGCTTCTAGCACCACTTTATTAACTTTTTAAAATTAATGTTCATGCATTTTAAATCATCGCCATTATATTTGGGAGTAAGATGCCTACAGTGCTTGGAGTCAGCAGCCCTCTTCCTTTGTGTCTCAGCAAGAGACTCAACAAAATTAATAATTTCAGTGCTTTTTTAATATAAGGGTGTTTGACTTTTAGTTTACTAAATAGTTTTGTAAGGAGCTGCTAAGCTATATCCTCACAGAAAGACAAACAGATTGCTTTGATTTCAGTAAGACTCCAACCAGTGTCCTATAAAAGGAGAGACTCAAAGCCTGTTCATTAATCTCTAAAGTATCTTTTTCAGCTTAAATCTGCTGTTTGTCTTGTAATACTTTCCATACCAACATCAGATGTAACACTCCATATGGCCACAAAGGTGTTCTCACAGAAAATTAGAAAGAGGTGTTCAAAGGCAAGCTAAATAAAAAGGAGGCCAAATGATCAGGGAAAACATTTGCAAAGTTTATCATGTACATCAGGAAAAGAGAATAATTAATGCAAACTATTGTGATTTCAACCATCCTTAAACCCCCTGAGAAAATTATATGATCACATAGCAACAGCAGCAGTAAGACTCCAAATACATGTGCAGTTCTGTAGGATTTTTCACCCCGTGGTCCTCAAAGTGCTTTGTAGCAATCAAATGAGATGCAGCTCCATGATGCAAGCAAATGCTTTAGGGGCCATATTGCCTTTAAGAACACATGTTTGGACAAGAATGGGAAATGCACTGCCTGTCTGATGGCTGCTATAACTGGTCTGAACTGAGACATTTGAGGAACCTCAAATGAGATTGAGGCTGTGACTCTTGCCAGCAAATCCAGATTGGTTGCTATTGGTCTTATTCTGCTTTGTATCGCAAGGAGGAGGCACAGCCATCCCAAAGCCCATACCAAGCCATGGTTCAGTAGCAGGGATTAAGAAGGGAGAATGCATCACCTCACTGCTGCTTTTCCACCTATGAAGGTCTCTAAGCTTTGAGGTGTCTTGTTGCTTCATAAATGCTTGAGAGCTGCTGGTGACAGGCAGGGCACAGCAATGAGGGAAATTGGGATGTTCTCATGTCTTCACTTGCAGCAGTTTCTTGGTCACAACATAGGGGCAATGCTGTGTTAGACCCTGTCCCAATTCTCCTGTAACAACTTTGTATGCAAAGAACAGATACATGAATATTTATCACCAAAAGGCTTTCACTGTCATAGAACAGGTCTGAGCTCAGACAACCTGAGGCCTCCATCAAGCCTGCTCTTAGACAAAAAAAGACCATAGTAAGATCTGCAACTAGCTTAGGAGACTGTTTTCTCCAAAACTAGCCTTGTCTGAGCACACTTTACAACAGCAGTGCTTTGTCTAGGCAGTAAGGAAAAAAAAAAAAAAAAAAAAAAAGGCAGTCTGTAACAAAGCATTGCCCCTAAAATATCTATTCTATAATGATATCTGCAACTGGAAGTAAAGATATAACTGATCAATGGTTGGAAATAGCCATCAGTGAGATTCAAATGCATTAATTAAGATAAAATTCAGAAAGCTTTGGTAGATAAAATCATTGCAGCAATCTCAGGGAGGCAGTATAATCTCAGTCACATGTGTATTTCAAATCAGAGGTGAGATATCTTTTTAAAAGAATGCTGTAGCTTAGCCATAAATTATTGTGCTTGGGAAAGGAATCACTGAGTGGATCAAACAGTTTATGCTGAGCACCTTTTGACATCTCTTGCCACTGTGGCTCTGTCTAGGGACACATGCTGGCAAGGCAGCCTTTTGTTATCATTTTGCCTTAAGATAGTATCAGCAATATCACAGTTTTCTTACTCACAATGGGTTGTGTTATGCTTATCAATCTAATTCTAATGATCAAAAAAAAGAAAGAAAGAGGATGAAAATATAGTGGATAAAAGCAAATAAAAGTGTCATATTTCTAATATAAGGTGACGATCCAATATTTTCTTTGTGATTTGAGAGCTCCTTGTTTCACAGAGTATCTCAGAAATTAAATAAACTTTAATTGCCTTGTAACAAACCCCACACTGTTGATTGATGAAAAAAATTGGAATTTTATATCTTGTAAGGTTTCTATGTAGCGTATCTGCTGAATGAGGCATCAGTGTAAGCAAACAGGTGGTAGGAGACTTGTTGATTTTACCATTATATATTTGTGCAGGATGGAGAATGAGAGAATATCAAGATAGTATCCTTTTGATTTCATGTAATTTTCTCTTGTGTCTTAGCCACTTGTCTAATCCACTAGCTTACTAATGTTTGTCTTTCTTGAAGAGACCACTGAGTCTGCCCCTCTACAGCTTTTCTAGGGCATGAATATCTCTTCTGCTTGGCCTTCTTAAACTCCTACTTATGCGCACACTGAGGTACAGAAGAAGATAAATTGCCTTCCCTGCTGTGACACAGAAGCCTCCAACTCTGTAAGTCACCATCATCAGAGTACCCACCCAGTCAGCACATTCCTGCTCAGTAGCTTATACCCAACCCTCCCAGCTGTCGAGGTTGCTTTTATTGATTTCTCCAGCTAAGATCTAAAGTCACTTACAGAAAATGGGACTAATTTTGAAAGGCTGGATATGACTACGAAACTGAGTTGAAAGGATGAGCACAGATTGATGTCTAGGATAACCCAGAAAGACTATCCAGACATTTTATTTAAGGTAAGAGGACAAGAAATGAGAAGGAGATTGGTAGCTTCAAAAATTAGATGTGATACTAAGATGTCTACCTTACATGCATTGTTTGTGAGTACCAGGCATTTCCACCCTGGAAAAGCATCATAAATGGTCTGGATAAACTCCAAGCCTTTTTCTTGCAGGACTTAAAACCTGTTCAAGGAGGACATTGGAGTCAAATGTTGTATCCAATTTTTTACTCTTCTGTATTAGAGCTAAGACACTCTACTCAGTGATCACTGACAATAAATAGAGCAATTCAAATTTTAAAAATCTGTATCACCAACCTCTGTTACGATAGAAAAGTCTGATATGGTAAGAATATGCATAGACACATACCTGCTCTTCACTGTGTTCCTAGAACATCATTTATTTTTTGAGCAAAGAAATTGGCTAACATGTAGATGTGTTTATTGATCTTCATTCATCTCGGTTGCAAAACCAGCATTTTTTATTCTCAAAATTATATCCACTGGAAAGAGACTTCTGCTAGAATTACTCCTTAAGTATTTCATAATAAGTTCCAGAACAGTGTTAATGTTCATCTTTTCTCGTGTCTTGGTTTGGAAAGACAGGTATCTGCCAGGGAAAGCTGGAGTTTCCCTTAGAATGGGCAATGTAAACCCCTCACCCCCAGCTCTACAACCCAAGACACTCTGCTACTAATATCCTACTGCACAGAGAACATTTAAGATACTGGATAAACAGGATAACTTTGGAATACAATAAGAGTTAAAAAAAATCCAGCAGACCAGTGCTTGTCTTTCCCCCTGTAACACATGACAATTCTTGATACATTGTGAGGTGGAAGGGGACTTGGTGGTGTGGGGTTGGGTTTTTTTTTGTGGGGTTTTTTTTTTGGTGTTTGTTTGTTTGTTTTTGGTTGGTTGGTTTTTTTTTTTTTTTTGTTTGTTTTTTTTGTTTTTGTTTTTTTTTTGTTTTTGTTTTTTTTTTTTTTGTTTTTTTTTGTGGGGTTTTTTTCTCTTTTTTTTTCTTTCTTTCTTCTTTTTTCTCTTTTTCAGCAGGGAGAGGTTATATTTTTGGGGCATACCAGAGAAAAGCAAAGATGTCTTAACAGGGACTGTGAGTACCCTTGTAGATCATTTAAAAGACATTGGTCAGGGTAACACACTCTGCCCATTGTTGTCTGGAAGGTTTGCAAGCATGGTACACACTCTGCAGAATGTTGTCTCTGAGCTGATATCTGTAATGATAACACACTGATGCTCAAATTACACTGTGTTCTGGCTGCTGCCTTCTGTCTTGCCCTTTCTTACAAGCAGTCTAGAGGTAGGACTTTCACATGCATTTATAAAGACTCTATAGCTGGAAACATTAATAAAAGCTATCATTTAGGAACAGTTACTTACACTTTGTTTAATCTCTAATGGATTCTTCTAAATATTTACAGTAGAACAGTTGTCAGACCAAATGCTGGACATTACTGGCAATTTCCCAGAAGCCAAAAAGGAAAGGGAGAGGAGAGAGGAGAGGAGAGGAGAGGAGAGGAGAGGAGAGGAGAGGAGAGGAGAGGAGAGGAGAGGAGAGGAGAGGAGAGGAGAGGAGAGGAGAGGAGAGGAGAGGAGAGGAGAGGAGAGGAGAGGAGAGGAGAGGAGAGGAGAGGACCTACTTGTTGCATTCTTTTGTGGGGTTTTAGTGAAACAGGTTCTGCATTGAATAGCTTGGTGGCACTGAACAAGAATGGTCCAGAGGATTGTGCACACCCCAGCATCAAGGTGTGTTTCAGTCATGTAAAACTGCCTCTATTCTTGTTTATCTTGGGGGAAATGATTGTTTTAACTGTTTTCTTTGCAACACTCTAGTAAATAAACTGTATAAAGGGCCAGTGGCTGCTAAAAGAGGTGGAGGAGCTTCAAGTTGTTTGGGGGTGTCAACATAGCACCTGCTGTTCTCTTGGACAATCTCCTGCCTGGTAGATTTGGAACCTGCAGTACTTCCCTGTGGCTCCCTGACACAGGTTGATACGGACTTCAAAATTAATAAAGCTAATGGTGTGAGGCTGAAAGAAAGCCCTTGGTCGGCCTCATCTCCTCAGCCTCTGAAGTTACCTTGGCTCTGGTGGGAACAGGGTGTGTGGTGTGAAGCAGGTGTGCAGGAGGAACAAGGAAATGGGCAGCAGTAGGAGCCTGTGGCTACTGGGAGGGACCTATGTGCCATCAGCTGCTGGCAGTGTGCAAATCACCCACTAGGCTGTCCAGCTGTGTCAACAAGTGGGGTCTTGGGCAGGCAGGAGGAGGGGATGGTGGCTGCATTGCTGCTTTAGGGCTGGCAGAAGTGCTGGTGCATGGGAGGGGTGCCTGAGACACGAGGCACTCATGTCTCGCTATCCCCCACTGTGACATAGCAGGTCTGTCCTTACACAAAAAGGCATCAAAGATTGTTGTCTTTCTCTAGGAAAAATTTCTATTGACTTTAAAATGAGAGCCTTGCATGAATAAGGATTTATGAATTTACCCAGATATATAAGTTTTCTGTAACATTTGCTATTGTAAAGGCCTGTCCTAATTTTGAGACGTGTGTGTGTCTCTGTGTGTGTGTGTGTGTATGAATGCATGTGTGAGAGGGAGAGAACTCTCACTGCCTACAACTGTTCTGCCAAGATAAACTTTGGAGCATTTTATAAATTAACTCTGCTCTATGTGTTTATTTTTCTTTTGGAGATTCTAAAAAGAGACTGTTCAACCCATCTTATTAGGGGCAGCACATTTTTTTAAAGAGAAAAATAAGTTCCGACTATGCACTGGAAAGTATTTGCTATTTCCAGCGAAAAGTATTCTTTTCTTCTGACCTGGCATATTAGATAAGATTTATATTTCTGACCTGACATTAGGTAGTTAAGATTTATTCTTCTATATTAACTTTACTGAGCTTGCAAGCTATTCATTTACAGCATAGGGAATATATTTATGGCAGAAGCAAAGAAAGTTCACTACAAAGTAGTAAAATATGTTATTAGGAGTGTCCCATAGACTGATGAAAATTTTGAGTACCCTTGCAGCTGGCTCCCTTCTGACTCTTTTTTCCTTCTTTGTTATTTCAACTTTAAAACTTGAATTTGAAGTCAGTTTCAATGGCAAATAACTTAAAAGAGTCCAGATGATTCTAATATATCCACATACATGTACATACATTTATGCTGTGATTGAGAGGTGTGGGGAAGGGGATAACAAGTGACTTGAATTCTCTCCGTGTTCTGCTGGCAATGACCCAGGCATAAGTAACATTGGACCTCACTCTGCTGCCAATATAAATCAGGAGGAACTCCACTGGGGTATAAAGCTGGTGTGTGAGTGAGCGCTGAATCAGATCTGGAGCTTTTCTCTATCCAAAGGTGTGGACTCAGGCAATCCGTTAATGTCCAATTGACTTTAAGAGGGGAACCGCAGACTATGATGGAAACCTGGAAGCACTTCAAGACTCTATAGGCAGAAGGTTGGAAAGTTAGAGGCCTCCTATTGAAATCAGTGGCAAAACCTCCCATTAACTTCAATAGGAAAAGAATCAGGCTCTAGAAATGTCTGGAAGCCAGAGAATTGCATGGCTCAAGAAAAAGGTAATAGGAGCTGATGACTTGCACCAATAAATCACCAATGCAAACCTGGCCATGCTTGGTTTAGACTCAAAATTGCTTTCATCTGATGTTTGTTTGAAACTTTCTCATTGTAAAACCTTAAAGAAGAACTGGCAGCTGAGAGAGCTGTCTGAACACCAGGCCGACAGCTGGACAGGGTGTGGTACCTCCTCTGCCCCTGCGTCATGGGAGGGAGCCCATCTTAGAGAGAAGCGAGGAGCACTGGCCTGCCTGTAGAGACAGCAGTGCTTGCACTCTGCTGTGGACCAGAGAATTTTTATTTCAGAAACTGTCAGACTAACTCTGTAAATCCGCTTAGACTGAATGTATTGGGGAAGGGGGATTATGGCTCCACAGCAAGCCAAGAGGAGGAGTAGATATTTCCATTTGTGGACATTATTCAACTCCTGTCACAAGAGAGAATAGAGATGTGCAGAGCTTTGAGGAATTGAATGTGTTGGAGAAAGGGCTTGGCATAGGGAAAGTTGGGACCATCAGGCATTGCAAGAGCTGGGAATTACTTATAGTGTGCAGGGAGCAGAGCTGCACATTGCAGTTCAGCTGAGGAACTCTGCTGCCTATCCTGTGTGCAACAATGCACCTGAGGAGGAGCATTCTACTTCTGAATAAACTCGTATTTGTAAGTTTTACTGAGTAGAGGCCAACTGCCCTGCCACACAACTTGGCTATCCCTGATAAAGCAGTGGGGAAAAGCACAACATTGTGGAGGGGGCTTTCCTCCCCCCTCAATATTTTTGCAAATAGTGAGTTTTTTCTGCTGGTCCCTGAAGGGGAGAGCAGTAGACAAACTGGATGCATGGTTTGGTATCTGTGCTTGGTCAAACAGCCATAGACATGTTTGATGTCAGCTGACACATTCAGAATAGTTCAGCACTTTACAAACTCCACACTTCACATTCTTGTATTTGATAGACCTCAGGGCTACATTCTCTGTTAGCCTATGCAAACCTTCCCATCCTTTCCTATGTCTGACATAGGCTCCAAGAATTCACATCTTTCTGTATATGCAGAGACTCATGGCTTGTTTTTACATTCTGTCTCTGTAAATCAAAGTTGTTCACTGCTTCTTTTCCCTCAGCAAGAAACCCACTGCTATCATCAAGTCATCACACCACAGCTCAAAGGCATCCTTTCTATTTCCACCATTTCTCCCCAAAACCCTGGTGTCAGCAACGTAAGTTGCAATAATTTGTAATCAAAAGGGAAGATTATGTTGAGGCATTGAAAGGGAAAAGTATGTTGAGGAAGAAACTTGCTTGTAGATACAAACAAGGGAGTGAGGGCGAGAGAAGACCAAAAACATGTTTCTTTGGGGTGACATTAAGGAAAAACAGAAATTGCTAAGACTATGAATAAAAAATAAATATTAAAAAAAATTGGTTTGACAAAAGGCACATTATTGTACATCCATATGTTGGATGTATGATAACATGTGAATTCTGCTATGTCTGTTCAGGTTCAAATGCATTCACCTGCTAGTTCTCATTTCCAGTAGGCTTGGGCTGGATTCCTGTGTTGAATGGATTATGGACATGGATAATGCATGTATTAAATCTGGCAGGCTAAAGGAGCTGATCTAGACTTATTACTTCCTCTACCACTTGCCACTTCAGAAAATGCAACATTTTGTGTCTATTCCTGTGCTCACTTATTTAGCTAGTCTGGTCTGGTGCATATTCTCATTCTGTGAATTACTTCAGGCATTACTTTGAGACATAGTGCTCTGGTTCAATATCTGTAGGAAGAGAGGGAAGGCAAAGAAGGAAGATCCTCAGGAATACACAGTGCTGGGCAGGGTGAATAAGTACAGCATGGGAAAAGACATAAAAATACCTCTCCTACACTTTTAAGTGGCGAACTGCAACTGTTCTCTGACAAAAGACGGTGGAATACCCTCATGCCCCATACCAGCAACTCACAAAGAGAATTGCAGACTGCATTTCTGCTCCTTTTTTTTTGGTGATCAGCAGCAAAAACCTCACACTTACCATGTTTTTTTAGTAGCTTGTATAACCGTTTAGGCTGGATTCTGTGCACATGCAAATTTTATGCTGGCGGGGCTCTGTTAGATATTTGCCTCCTGACATGAGTTGTAACTAGAAGCAGAATCAGTCCCTTAACCTTTGTCACATGTTTATTCTGCCTAAACCATCTCCCATTAAAAACAAGGCAGAGGCTCTAACTGAAACCTTGAGTTAGTATGGCACGTGCCTTATGATCATGACATTCTGTTTGCTGATAAAAGAGAGGAATATTGTCTTTCCTTGCACATGCACAGATGCAGTTACAAAAATGTACCCATATGCACAGCCAACCCCAGGAACATTAGCAGCAGTTCTGCTGCGTTGTCACAGTGGCAAGGAAAGACCCTTTTTCACTGGCACCACCAATTTTCCCTGCCCATAGAATAACCTCTGGAGCAACATCTTCCTTCAAAGTGGCTAAGTAAAATTCCCAGCCTAGTGATACAGGTCATTTGAAAAGAAAGGTTTCAGAACCAAAAAGGGAAGGCTCTGTACAACTTTCTGGTACAGTTTAAAATATGCCGAGCTCATCAGAAAGAAAAGAGGGTCCCCTAACAAGCTTCTCAGGCAAATTGTTTTGTTGTTCTTTAATTTAGCATTTTGTTTAGCCCACATAAAACTAATTATTTTGTTTTCCAAGACCAGACAGAAGATAAGAACAGTGGGAGAAGAGATGGAGTTTTCAGACAAACCAAAGAACTTCACGTGGAGTCAAAAAACTCTGAGGTTATCAACATGAATTGCACCTATATTTTAGGACAATCTCAAAGTCAAAATACTTTAATTCTTGCTTGTGTTGATGTGAACTTTTGTGCATATATACAGATATAGCTATTAATGTGTAGGGGAGAAGGGAGAGATGACAGTGCATGAGCACAAGTTTTTCTAACTCTAGGACAACAGCTATAGGGTCAGGGTTTTCCAGGGAATTAATTATATAAGCCAGAGAATGTTTCTGTAGGAGTCAAGGGAGATAGAAGATTCTACTTCTGAATAAACTCTTTTATATGCGGTACTGACATTTCTGTGACTGATCTTTTTTGAATAAGATGTGTCCACAGTCTCTGCATACTTCCAGATGAAAAACACAGGCCCTTTTTCCTATTCCCAGAAGTAACCACAGCCAATCATGGAACCAGACTAGAAGGTTCAACCAGCAAGTTTCATAGATGAATAACTTACTTTTCAAGAAATTATGCAAGGCTTCAGAAAGGATTACAGATTGACTTTCACAATGCTTTGTGGTCTTTTAGTGGTAGCTAGAATCCTCCTCTCTCACATGATCAGGAAAATATGGAAATTCAGGAGAAGGCTACTCTTTTGATTAATCTATTTTATCTGGACTCAGGTGTGATTATCCTGAGGGAGAAATTAACTTCTCTGCTCACTGGGTAGCTGAAAATGATGTGATTTCAGAGAGACATGAATAGCAGCCTGTCCTCATCTTGAAAGGGTACAGTTCACAGTTTCCCTTGTGGCCAGCCAGATCCTGGCAATGAGTAGTAAGGTTCCCCCACTCTGATCAATCCCCACTCAGTGCTTCTAAGCTCCATAAAGCTTGGGAAGACTTGTGTTTAGCAGAGTATCCAGGTACAATATGTAGATACCTCATAAATAAAAGCCTGTTCGAAACTTCCTCAATAATTTTCACATTCATAAAGTGATTGAGACCACACAGCCATAATACGTGTCAGTGCTTATTAGATATCCTGAACTCGGAGTTAGTAATGTGGCAGCTTACTTGTTCTGAGACATATGTTTGAAGGAAACTGGGGCTTTAAAGAAGGATTAGTATCTTAGTTAATTACTCAGATGAAAGACCATGATAGCCAGTCATGAAACAGGATAAGCACTTTCAAATAGTATTAATTTTGTAGGTTTTCGCAGAAATAAATTATGCAAATGGAAAAAAATGCAATATTTTTGTCCACAAGCTGTCATGGGGAACTTGTTTTTTATGTTTATCTGTTCCTCAAAATGACTTTGATCTATTCTTCAGAAATAATATATGACCTAAGCAGTGATGAGGATGTCCTTTTGCTGGCAGTCACTTGAAATTGAATCCTACGTGCAGAACACATATGAAACTTCTCCTCAATTGGTAGTTTAAAAAACACATTTAAATATTTTCATTCCTAAAGTCAGGGCCTTGATCTTAAAAATACTTGTCTAGGACATAGCACAAGTTATAAATTCCACACTCTCATACAGAATTCTACTTTCCCTTTTAATACGCCCTCAACTCTGAAACTTGTCAATTGCCCAACTTTTCATAAAACATAAACACAAGAGACAAATGTGTGATTTCATTTTGGACTGCAAAACAGAAACTCTTTTGGTTTCTTTTCTGTGGGTTTTTTTTGCTTGTTTTTTTTTTTTTTGTTTTTTTTTTTTTTTTTTTTTTTTTCTGCAAAACACAAAATCATGTCATTTATTTGCCTTCCAGGCCTTCAGGATCTTGTCTATTAGAGATCGGCAGCCAGCGTGCCCAGCACAAGGCGGTCTCATTTCAGCTGATTATTTTTAGTTCTGTGTTATACTAAAGCCTTCTGGAATCTTCATCCATCCCCATGTGTTTGCGAAATACTTGCACTTAACATCTTCTGACTCCCATGTTGAATAAATAGCCTTTGCTCCCACTTTTCTATTTTGGAGGGCTAGTTCTTCACTCGGCAGTAACATGAAGTAAAATAACACCAGCAACTCATTATTCAGTGGCATAGAAAAAAGTGAAATTAATTATGAACATTCTAGGAAAAGGAAACAAGGTTATGAAACACTTGCCGACACTGGTTTGTGTAATCTTCATGAATAAGCAGCTCAATAATGCTGGGCAAGTGTGCGTGGGAGGCTCACTCTGGAGAAACTGGCCGCTTTCCTCTCTCTGACCAGTTGAGCTGTTATGATAAAAAATGTTGTTGCTAAAGAAACCTGTAATAAATCCTAATGGGAGTATTGCATGTGCTGATAACATACATAAACTTTGTAAACATATTAAAGTGTCAGGTTTTAGTAGCTCTGGTTCATGTGGATATTCATAAAAGTTTTTCAAAGAATGCAATGGAAATCTTGTTCCACCAGCTGGTTGCTCCTACAATTCTGGTTCATGTGAGAATCTTGTCTTCCTTCCCCTTGAAACAGAGCCTGACCCTGTAGGGAAGCTGAGTTAAAATATCTCAAGCCCTACCTCTGCTGTGACTTCCCATGAAAACACTATCACCAGTGAAGCTGTCTACCCAGGGAGTTATTTGAGCAGAAATGGAATGGATGAGCTGGTGCTTGGTAGAGGATTTATGCTGTTCTGAAAATCCCTGCTTTGTGGCTGATGTACTCCATTGACATTTCCATCAAAGTACAGCTGGCAGCTCTGAGCAAGATATTTCAGGCAAGATTTGTCTTTTAGTAGGTGACAAGGGTTGGGTGCCTACAAAAGGGACAAAATCCAGCACCCTGAAAAAAGGAGTTTTAACCTGGCCTGAAAAGATGAGATTGGAAACTGTATCAAATCCTGGATGTCCAGGGAATTTAGGTGCCCCGGCACTACTACACAGAGCTGCAAACCAGTACATTCTTTAACAAAAGTAAGGAGAATTCACTCTTTTCTTCTGAAACACACCAAGAAGGGAACAGCAGCCTTGCTGCCCCTTAATGTATCCAAAAGCTGAGCTGCAAAAACATTTGGCCAGGAACTGAAAATCTAAGCTAAATTAATTCTTCTATATAGCGTGACTTTAGCCTATCTGTATTGATATGCTCTAATAAACTGATGTTTTTTCACCTGGATTTGCATGTAATCTCAGGTCACTGCTCTCACCGATTTTAGTTTGCACAGGAAAGGCAAAGGCTTGAGGGCTGAGTATGGAGCAGGAATGCATGTGACTTTATTCCAATGTCAGTAAGTACTCATCTGCAATATTGTGTGCTCTGTGTGGAGGAACTTGGCAGATACATTTATTATTTGTCGCTATTTATTCACTGCATTTTTTTAACACAGGGTTTCTTTAAGAGAAAATCTCAAAGTCTCTGCATGAAGGAACCTGAGCTCAGATAGATGCTCAATGCTGGTAAGATGAAACATCACATTTGAAATGACAGAGCATCTGAGAAATGTCAATGTGTCAAGGGTGAGGTGGAAATTAAGTATTATTGAGGGTGAGGGACTCATATTTAAATCCTGTCCCAGACACACTTTAGGCACCTTGTGTCCTGTTCTTGGATGTGAGACTTTCTGTGTTTACCCTTACACTTTACAGGAAGCCACAGGAATCACACATCGTTACTATTCCAACATCTATCAATGACCTCCTGTTTCATTTTACAGTGCCCCAAAATCTTCTTTACCCTGCAGAAAATATTAAATATCTGAAATCCCATCTAAGACCTTACAATTTTAAACACAAAACCTGTCAGGATGTAATACTGACACACATTAAGAAGTTTGAAAGGATAAAGTTTATAGCAGCACTACGAGAACTTGGTGTAAACGTGTGGTTTGGGGTTTTACTTTTATTTAAAAGTAGTGCTATGAGCATTCCTTTATGTTTTTCCTCCCAATCATCCTGTTGTGTGGAGCCAAACTATCAGTGCAAGGCTGGGGTGCTGCTTCAAGCTGGCAGGAGCTCAGTGCCACTGCCACAGCCAAAGGCTCTCCTGGTTCAGCTCTGGTCCCCATAGGTGAGTTCTTGCCTAGACGTGTTTTGTGGTGCCTTTACTTCAGTAGCTGCTGTGTTTGATCACAGGAGTAAGTAACGCTTAATTTTAAAATGCAAGGTCGATAGCTCATAATCTAGAAACTGAAACACACAGAAATGTTTATTAGTCAGCTGTCATACCACTGTAGTACAATTGTTCCTTAAGTAGCATTGCTCATCGCACTGCTCTGTACTAGCAACAAAAATAAGGTTAAAGTACTCATCAATAAAATCTGTTAGATTTTATTATGACAAAACGTCTAATTGTAATCATTCTGCTGTCGCCAAAAACTCAGTTATTCAATTATTTATAAAAAAGTTGGAGCTCTCTTCCTTTTTTTTTTTTTTGAGAACCATAGCACGTTTTGCATGAATTAATGTTCTCTGAGTACTTTTTTTCTGAAGCATTGTTTGTGGTAAGAGCAGACAGACTTTTGTATAAAAACGTACATGGTTTCAGCTGCCTTTTGTCATCTGATAAGAGTGCTTTGTTCAGAATTATTTTGGTAAAAAAAAATTGGCAAAGTGATTTTGAGTAGTTCAGACTCCAAAATTCGAAGTGAGACAAAAATATTTTTTATAAGCTTTTGTATCTCTTCCACCAAACTTTTGCAACTTCTAATTTAATTTTGAGCAAAAGGGACAATTCACTGCAGGGGAAAAATCGTTCTTAAGAACATCTGTAATTTTGATGGAGGAGTGTTGCTGGTAGTCACTGTCTATAAATGATTGAGTATGAAAAGACTGGCAGCTTGTTGATGTTAGTGATAAAGTGCAGTGGTCAAGCCAGCACACTTGCTTTGCAAACCAGAAGGCAAAATGAGCATGCTAAGCAAGAGAAAATGAGTAAGTCTGATTTTTGAGTTCCAGCTCAGATTTTATCAGGTATAACTTCCATTGTCTCCAGTAAAAATTTATAGCAAGAAGAAACAGCAAAATGGGGATTGGCAAAGGCTTGGTACGCTAAGGGCAAATCTCAAAGAAGAAATTGGTCTCAGTTAACTTGTTTGGCTTCAGTTGACTCAATAGGTGGAAGTAGTAAAATAATTGTACTTTTCATATGATTAAGAAAGAGAATGCCACCCAAGCAGCTTAAGTATCGTAGTTTTGAAAGGTACGAGGCATTGTTTTATCCTCTTTAGGGTCTGTACATATTTGAATCATGCAATTTTCCAAGTATTTTAGTATGGGATTTCTTCCAAACTCAAAATGTATCCTGAGATCCTGCAGAAAAAGCTCATTTCAGCTCCAGTGTACTCCATAGGACTTTCTCCACTGAAAGCAAAGGAGGCAAGTTCAAGCTCTAAAACCATCTCACTAATAATAGCAATATTTTATTCTGTCTGCAGAGAGAAATAGGAGTTTTCACATATTTTCAGGTATACCATGCTACGTCAATGTCTTTGAGAAGTTGTGGTAATATGTGTGTTTAAAGTCTAACATGACTTTTATATAGCATAAGAAATGTCTTCAGCAGGTCATAGAAAAAAATTGAAATTATCACCCTTTCAGATGTCAGGTATGAAATGGGAACTGGTCAGTAGTGTCCTTTAGTCTCCTGGGATAACAACACCTATCATTCCACATATGCTGGTATGATCAGGCACAGATTTGCACGCATATAGAGTCATTAAAAAAAAAAACAACAAAAAACCAACAGCACAAGCAGTCTATCCCTATCAGGCTTCTAAAGCTTTCAACAATGGGTAGTCATTCTCTGATATTTCATTTTTTAAGATATTGCTACAGTGAGATATGTTCATTTTTATGACAACATGATGGAACAGCTTCTGCTGCCAATGACTTCAACAGGAATTTTACCATCTATTTTTACATGAACAGATTCTCATCCAAAAAATGAGAAATACAGTTTCATTAAAAAAAAAAAAAAAAAAAAAAAAAAAAAAAAAGGCATACTTGTCACCAGCAAAGTATTTACCCTCACAGTGTTAATATGAAGACATCACAGAAAAAAATTATCAGCAGCATGCAAACCCTTTTTGGAAGAGAGCTAACAGTAATTCAATCCTGCCCAAGAGGGGCTGCTTGGTGGCTGCTTGCTTGGCTAACTTCTGCTTTAAACTGTTGCACTGAGATACAAAATTATTTCTATTTTTAAAAATTGTAACAACATCTATATTACATGCCAACTCTGTAGTACTGACATCTGTGACGTGCCAACCCTAAACATACATGTAGGTATCAAGAATATATATAGGTGGTGAACTATTAAAAGAATTGCTTCTACAATGAAGTGCTATTTTAACTAATAATGTAATTCCTTTTTTCTTGCTGGTATTCTACCTCCATGTGAATTAGACCCTGCACAAGAGTATAAAAAGACTGAAGATATAATTTTACCAGTTGGTGTTTTGTCAGTATTTTCCTGGTTTGTTTGTTTTAAATATATACATTAATTAATATAGCTACGTTTACAAATCAGCTGTTACATACCTCCCTAATTTTGAGTTTGTAAGTAGTTAAATGCAAACCAAGCCAGAGATGAAGAGTGTTTGCAGACTGGAGCCCTCCACTAGTAATTGTGACCAGAAGCAGATGCTGGAAGACCTGCAGTCCCGCATCAGCAGAAGAATGGGCAGAGGGAGCAATGGAAGGCAAACAGGCAGGAAGGAGGGAAGGAGGGAAGGAAGGAAGGAAGGAAGGAAGGAAGGAAGGAAGGAAGGAAGGAAGGAAGGAAGGAAGGAAGGAAGGAAGGAAGGAAGGAAGGAAGGAAGGAAGGAAGGAAGGAAGACCAAGTATCCTGGGCATGCTGTTATAGTGAAAGGCAGGAGGCAATTTGATGGGCTACCAATAATCATGGGAGCTCTACATCCAGATTTTATTTCCATAAAGTCATACAGATTATTTTACTCACAAATGTCGGAGTGTGGTAGAAACACAGAATTTTCAATTACTTTGCTTATTCTAGATTTCCAGATTTAGTCGATGGCTCAGTGCTAGTCCACAGGGTCATGGCAAACGATCTGCCGGTCACTCACAGACCCACAGCAAATAATACTTTATTTCTGCCTGTTAGAAGGTCCGTGAGAGATGTACATAACTCTCAGTACTAAGTTTTGGGGGTTGGTAGTGGCCTGCAGACCAGACCCAAAGTATTTTGGAGCTATTGACTTGATCCTCTTTTTTTTTCTAAGCAAACTGCAATCACTGGCCAATACACAGAAATTCTTACTTATTGGTACGCTACTCTAGACTCAGCCGCATATTACTCTGTCTTGTAAGACTCAAACAAGCAACTTTGTTAATCTTAGTTGCTCTTATCGGAATAAAACCACAATTTTCTCTGCTAATGGCATGTTAGTTTTTAAACTTTTATTGATCATGTTCTGTGTCTAATTCTGGACCTGATCATCATCATCAAAGTCTGCACTTTGTTGACTTCAGAGGAATTTTATCTCTCCACAGCCAACTATATCTTTACTACTGATCATGGGACAGATATTTAGGATTCCCCAACTAGAAAATTCAGTAGGAGTTTGGAGAGCAAAAGGATTGCAAATTAAACATTTCTCATAGTAGGGATTACTTTGGCAATAGGTACAAAATAAGTAGTGCTTCAGGACCATATTCTGATGGGTTAATTTAACAAAGGAACCTCAATTTCTAGCAGCTGGGAGTCTGGCATGACCTGAATTAGTTCAGATTTCATAATTTCTTCATATTAAAAAATGTAAGTCTACAATATAATACATGGAATGGAGGACTCTGATAATAACCAAAACAAAAGTAACATGGGCTCACTCACTGCTTGATGGGAAGTTATTTGTACTATATTTAAAAATAAGTAGGTTAAAGAGAAATTTAAAAACATTTCCCTAGAAATGTGCTTATGATTTATGAGTAAAGGATACAATCTCAGCAAAAGAAACAGAAATCCAGGGAAAGTCTTCCACACAGTAGAAGAATTTGACAGGTGTTTTCTTTATCTGCAGACTATAATTTATTTCAAATTGCACTATTCACTAAAAGCGATTCATAGGTTTTTAAAGCCAAAATGATTAGTGCAAGTGATTGCAACCACTTTTATAATAACTTTCATAAACACTCACTCTCTAAACTTTTGCTTCAAGCCAAGTAACCACTATTTTTACCAAACCATGTTTTACAACCAGCTGGATTTGAAGACCTCGGCCAATACACGATGTACATACCAGGTCCAGGTTAAGTATTCTGAAAGGTTTTTTTGCCTTCACTGCCAAAATAACGAGCCATATTTTGATTCTGACCCTCTAGCCACTTGTTCTGCTCTGAATTTATCTTAGCTCCTGCATTTTAACCATAAAACTTTGAGCGAGTGCTTGGTACCTTCTCCACGGTGTACCAACCAGCTAAATACTCGGCCAGCACTCCCGTCTCCATTACCCGAAACCTACCCTGCTCTGCAGGCTGGCTGAGGGCGAACGCGGTGGGACGGCGCTCTGCTGGAGCGCCCCGTCTGCCCCGACGCTTGGGAGCGCCGGCTGCCCTGAGCACTGCGAGCGGCCGCGGGCAGGAGGCAGAGCTGCCTTCTCCCGCCGAACGTGGGGCAGCTCCCGGGCCGTGCCGAGCCGAGCCGAGCCGTGCCGTGCCGTGCCGTGCCGTGCCGAGCCGAGCCGAGCCGAGCCGAGCCGAGCCGAGCGGCGGGAGCCGAGCACCTGCAGCCGCGGGCTGCCCGCCGCGGCACGGGACAGCAGAGGTCGCCGCCGGCCCGGCGCTGGCCCGGCGCGCCGCGCACCAGGTGCCGGAGCGGCTCCGGGAGGAGGGGGCTCCGCTCCGCGACCCTCGCCCGGCGGAGCCGTCCTGCCCCCGGAGCCCTGCCGTGCCCCCAGCCCGGGGCTGAACCTCCGCCGAGCCCTACGGCTGGGGGTGGGGGGCAGCCGCAGCTTGCCAGGGGTTAAAGGAGTGGGTGGGAAGTGATGGAGACTGCGGAGCCCTCCCTTGCCAAGGATAATAAATCGGATGCCCTGACATGTTTTACTTAGCCCTTAGTGCTCCCTCGCTGCGAGGCCGTGGGGATCGGAGGGCTGGAGCCCCAGTCTCTCTCGTCCTCAGCTTCGCTTTAGGGGCACTTTAGGTGAATCAAACCTTGTTTGCAGGAGGCAAACCATACAAAGGAGGCTTTCAAGGGCCAGCCGTGCCAAGCAGCGCAAGGGAGCGAAGGCTTGAGCAGGAGAAAATTAAAATAATAGTACCTCCCCTCCCCGAGGAAGTAACTCAGTTACTTCTTGCTGATGAAATGCAGGCTGCTGTGTTTTATGACATATTCTCGATGTCTGCAGCTGTCAGGGAGAGCGGATAGGCATGAGCAGCCCCTCCGCGGTAGGTGCTCAGGAAATGCCTCCTCCCCAGAAAGAGCGGCGGGTCCGATTCAGGCGGGGTGGCGAGGCCGGGTCGGGGGCACGTCCCGGCGGCCTCGCTGCCGCATCCCGCCTCATCCACGGCTCCTTGCGGCAGGGTCACGGCAGGGCTCCGACCGGCGGCACTGCCGGAGGTGTCACCCCGGATTCGAGCCCACGCCGCAGCCCGACGCCGGAGCCAGAGACCGCCTGACAGTGACAGCGCCCCGCGACCTGGACAGCGACTTCCCAAGGGGCGACTCGCTGCTGCCTCCCTGTTCTTTCCTCCCCGATGGTGGGGGGCTCTCCTCTCTAACCCTCACGGGGGACAGGGAGCTTCTGTCAGCATGCTGGGTACTGTCCCTCGTCCCCCGGGCCCCCGCCTGCCTCCTGCCTCTGCCCCGAACCCGGGCGGAAATGGACCGGCGCCGGTTAAATAGATTAAATAAAAAAAATTCGGGAGCCACAGTCCCAGGACGGAGGCGATGGGTGACTAGTGGCCAGCGGAGCCTGAATGCCAAGGGGCCGGACACAGCCGCGACGCCCCAGCCCCGCTCCGCATCGCCGGGCGCCAGGCTTAACCTATAGCCATAATCTTGGGAAGGGGGCTTCTTGACCGCCATGGAGAAAGGCGCTTAGGGCATACCGGCAAAAAAGTTACCTGTCCTGTCACCGCCCTTTCCCTTCAGAAAGAGGAAAGACCTAAGAAAGGACGTTCCCTTTTACTAGACATTAAAACGTAAAGCACCAGACGCAGGTCTTCCAGAGCCCGCGCTGCTCATCCCAGCGAGGTGAGGAAGAGGAGCAGAGAGAAGTCAAAAATCGCCTTCATCCCTCCAATTGAATGAAACTGCCTGCAAATCCGCTCGGCCGCGCCGCTGACGCGGGATTTAGTTCCCAGCGCACTCGCCCGGGCACCGGGGGCACGGAACCCCCCGGACAGGTGAACAGCAGCACAACGAGAGGAAGCAGAAGTTATCAAAGTATAAATCTCTTCGCACTTACTTCTTCCCTGTCGCCGTACCCTGGAGGCGTGCTGGCTGCCAATGTATTCCATAAAGTTCAAAGTGATAAAAAACCAAGAAATCAGTCGCAATTGCATAGTAACCCTTTGAGAGTTCGACTTCTCCTTTTCGTCCTTTTTCTCTTTCCTTAAAAAAAGAAATAGTAAACCGGGGTGGCAGGCGGCAAGGGATGAACACAGCAGCAGAAATACCTGCACTGAGATCCAAAGCTGGGCTTGGCCGGCTTGATGGCTTTTGCCTTTTTTTTCTCTCTCTTTTTTTTCCCTTCCTCTTTTTTTTTTTTTTTTTCTTTTTTTTTTTTTTTCCTTCCCTTCCCCTTCGCTTTTCCTATTGCACTTTCCAGCAGTCTGCCCCGCTACCTGCCGCAAACCTCAGAGGGCAGTCAGCAGCGGAGAGGAGCCGAGCAGCCGCCGCCGGGGTCCATGCCGGGCTGGTGGCCGGCAGCATGTTGTGAGGGTGCCGGGGTGCGTGCGGCTGTGCGCGCCCGTGTGTGCGCCGGGCGGGCGAGGTGCCGACAGGACGGATGGATGGATGGCGGTGGGAGAGGAGTGTGCGAGGGCGGGAGCGGCGGGGGGGCAGAGGGAGGACCCAGCCCCGCCGCCGCCGATCCGGAGCAGCCGCGCTCTGCGCCGCGGGCACCGCCAGCCGCCGGGCGCAGGTGGGCCGGGCCCCCCCGGCTCTCCCGCCCGCCGACCAGGAGCCCTCGGGCTTCATGCGGGAGCTGCTCCTGAGCGGGGCCCCGGGGGAGAGGCCCCGGGGCGGGGCGGGCCGGGCCGGGAGGAGGTGAGCCCCAGCGCCCCGGCACGGCGAGAGGAGCTTCCCCGCTCCCGGCCGAGCCCCCTCGGGGCATCGCGCTCGAGCATCCTCCGGCAGCGGGGCCCGCGGGCGGCAGGGCTCTGCAGCCTTGCTGGCAGCCCCCTCCCGCAGGTCTCCGCTCGCCTCCTCTCCGCCGCCGGCCTTCCCGGGGTCACGGCGGAGATGCCGCTGCCCCCCGCGCCCCGGCCCCTCCGTGAGGAGGGGCGCCCCCGCTCGCGGGGGGACGGGGCGGGTGCTCAGCCCCTTCCCTGCGGACGGGGACACAGCGCGGCACCCTCTCTTCCCCGAATTTGCCCCTTACATCCCGGCTCACGGTGGAGGTGGGGAGATGGAAGTGGGGCGCTGGGGGTCTCCGGCCTCTCGGGATTTTCTCCGTTGTGGCCCTTTCCCACTGGATAGGGGTTTTCCAGGGTGGCTTCTGCGGCGGGAGGGGACAGAGCAAACCTGCGTGTCCCGCCGGGGCCAGGGACCGTCCCCACGGCCGGCTGGCGGCAGGCGAGACACGGGCCTGGCCCCGGACTGGGGTGGAGCGGAGCCGTGAGCCCGGGGGTGAACACAGCAGCCTCCCGCCCGTGCCGCCGGGACCCTCAGCAGCGCGCCGGCAGCAAGGGCACCCTCAGCCGCACCTCGGCGAGGCGAGGCCGCCTGTTTGACAGAAGGGTATCGCCTTGCTTTTCTCCGGCAAGGGTTTCCTTTTGGGCTGAAGGGGAAGGCTCCAAAGGGGGTGGTGAAGTTGATTCAAGGTAAAACTGGCGACTTCACTGAGCCCTTTCTTGCTTGCCTTCTTATCTCTGTGCCTATCGCTGGGATGAGAGAGTGAGCCGTGTAAACCCGGCGCTGATCGCATCAAGAACCTCAATGGTGTGAGGAGCGGCCACTCTTATTTGTAACTGTTTTCCCCACTCTCTCCCCCCGCTGTCCCTCTCAGAGCTGTTAAATATCGGCACCATAAAATGTGGGGGATTTAAAGGTCTGTGGGAGGCTCCCTTTGAAAAGGACTCTGGGGAAAGTCTTTCTAATCCAGGATACTTGAGCCAGATGGGGTGGGATTGCCAGAGAGGAATAAAATAAAAATCATTCAGCAGACAAAACTAGGGGCTACCCTGACATGTAGAAAGTGCATTTGTGTCGATGTTTTGTTTCGTTGGGGATTGAAACTTGTATGCTGGTGTGTGCGTATAAATAGCTGAGCAAGCCACATGAGTGGCATAAATAAACAAGGCAGTGAAGAAAGGATGGGACGTGTATGTCAGCCAACCTGCAGCTAGCCAGCCAACTCACTCGAGCAGCATTAGCACCAGTGGGCAGAGAAAGCATGTCAAAAAATAAACGCTCCGCGAGAAACATAAGGAAAACATTAAACAAATGGGAAGTGCACTCCCTCTCCTTGCCCTGACAAAGCACGACTGAGAAACTCTGCTCACTGTCTCTGCAGCCTCTTCCCTTCGCCGTGTCCCTGCTCCAGCAAAGATGCATGGGACTGATGTGTTGGGAGACAGCCCCGGGGACCGCCCGGGTCACCCAAGACCCTCAGCAAAACTGACTCGTGGAGTGTGCTCCAACCGAGGGCCAAGCAGTAGGGCAGGGTATGCATGAGTGACCAGCAGCGGGGGGAGAGGTGGTTTATTTGCTGTGGAAGAGGGGCAGAGACACAGACTGAGGAGAAAACAAAAGCTGTGCCTTGACTCAAGGCAGGATCCAAAAAGCGGCAGGGTGAGAGGACGCCAGGAGCCTGGTTGCCTCCACAAACCAGCCCCATTAGGGGGGAAGAAAACCACCCAACAACAATAACAAACTGAACCCATAAACAGTTACTGCCCTTCTGCGATAAAAGGGGAAGATTTATATTGTTGAAATGTGTGGAAGGAGCTTGTTCCAGAGCAAAACTCTGGCGTGCAGTTCTCTGTTTATGTCGCTCATCCCGATGGATGAGATATCAGCGGCAAAGTTCAGGCTGACATCAGCCCTGGGGAGGCAGAGCCAGCGACCGGGCTGGGCTGTGCAGGGCTGCACAGCTGTGCCTGGGCCTGCCGTCGGTGGACCATCAGTTTTGGGGGGATCCAGCGTGCAAGAAGCCTCCCCTTACCAGGCCGGGAGGCGTGAGGAGCCAGCAGCAGCACACACTGCAGAGGGACCCTGTAGGATGTAGTGTTTCCTTGCAAGCAAAACAGATCAATCGGAAACAGTTCCCAGGGTGGTTTTATGCCCCTCTCTGTTTTGGGGTTTGTTAAAGAGGGTGGGGAGGGAAAGAAGGGCTGATGGTCTGTGTGTTGCCAGAAAGTCAGATATGTCTGTTTTACTGAGCTGCAACAAAGCCAGCAGCAGGAGTCTATAAAATCAGCCAGGTATTGGTTTGTTTTTTATTTGTTTGTTTTTCTCTCTCTTTTTTTTTTTTTTTTTTTTTTTTTTTTTTTTTTTTTTTTAGCAGAGTAATTCTTTAGTCAAAGAGTAATAGTGTGTGGTGTTTCCGCTATTGTAATTTCTGCCCATCGGTTTCTCTGTGCAAACTCCCACAGCCAGAAAATGTTGATTTCAGTTTTCCAAATAGCTAATTTGTTTTCCAAATAATAGTTTTCCAAATAGCTAATTTGGAAATACTAACCATTGTATTAGAAAAAAAGGTGGCCTCAGGATCCTCAGATTATAACCCAAATAAAATATTAATATTCAATTAATAGCTGATATTGTGTTTGCTTAAAATGGCACTCTAGTCATAAAAACTAGCCATGTGAACAGGACAGCTGAATGCTCACCCTTTGTCATTCTTCTCTAGACTGGAAATAGTTTGTGTAAGTGAACAAAAGAGTCACTAATTTGCCTTTTCAACTTGGGAAACACAGTAAAGGAATAAAGGCCCTGGATTACTACTGATATATAACTTGAAAATGAGGCATACTGTGTCCGATACATATCCTTATTTTTCAGGTACTGATCAGGGTGTAGATGGCATAGGTCAGACTTCACCACCAAGGAGTCATCCCCGTAGCTTCCCCACAGAGCTGGGTCAGTAATGTCTGAGAAGGGAGAAGAGTTGGAGGACTGGAGCAGGAGTCCTGAGTAATGGTTGCACAACCCAGCACGCCTACTATTCTTTAAACACCCGCAATATTCTTGGCACCACACAGGACCCCAAATCATGACAGTCTTTGCTCCAGATTTCTCTTTTCCTGTACAAACTAAGGGCAAGCACAGTTGGCAAGGCACACAGAAGGACACCAATATTCAAGAAATTTCCCAGAACACACATACACACACACACACACACACACACATATCTGTGAGTATTTGTGTTTCTCTGTGTGTGCACTACTCTTCTTTTCCATACTCCCCAACCTGACAGTTGTTACATTTCTCTGTGTTTCCTAACATAATCCATTTGTTATTTAGCCAAGTTCAATTTAGGAGGTTAATCTCCTGTAGCATCATGAGTATTCTCAAAAGCTGTTAATATCACAAACAGAAGATTGTATTTGAATAGTCTAAGTATACTGAAAAAAGTGACTGATGAAAAATGCTTTACTCACAAGTTGAACTTAAGCATACTTTTTTTAAAAAATAAACTGATTCCTAAAGATCCAGTCCCAATATCCTTAATAATGTCTTTATGTTTCAGAGATTTAAAATATCTAATGGCAGAATACTAACAACATGTGCAGCAGAGAACAATCCTGCACTGGCAACAAATAGACTAGATGACCTAATTGATTTTTCCCATCTCCAACTTGTGCAATTCTGTCATTGTAATAAAATCCCAGTGTAATCAAAGTTTACAGTATCAGGTCCTAAATTAGCATGTCAATCTGGACTACCCCTCTGTCTGGGTTGGATCCAAAGCTTGCTGCTGTCAGCCTGACCTTTTATCAGTCTGAGAGAGGTTTGGATCTGGTCTTCAGGATCACACTGGAGGAGGGCTGAATTATTGTTTTATTGTATGCGGGGAGAAAAAGGCATATTTGTGGGAAAAACACACAAACAAATGTTGCAGCACAAACCTTCCAGATGCAATGCAGTTCAGAAGACCCAACAGGAAGACCTCAAAATGAGAAGGTTTTGGCACAGAGGAAGTTTTAGCAGTTAATACGAGGATGATCAAACCGTGCTAAGTCATTGTTTCCCTGCATTCATCTATCAGTTGGTCGTCTCTTGGACTTGCGATCCGATTGTAAAACTCTTGGGATGCAGACCAACTTTTTGTTCTGTGTTTGCAGAATCTGTGCCTTCAGCAACTGTGTTTGCAAGAAAAAAATCTCAGCATTGCCATGGAAGTATCTGTGTATTTTGGGTGTAAATGCTCATTCTAGAACAGAAGCAAATAACATAAATGTTTTTCTAATGTATGCTAAATTGAAAAAAAACTAAACCAAACTTTTGATGCAGGCTAACTTTAGCCATCCAGAAGGCAATACTAGAATAACTGTACTGGATTAAATTCATGCATCAGTTTGCCCAAGTCTGCTTCTCCTGTGGTGACAGCCCATAGGGTGGAACTATCACTGGGTAGTGTTGGAGGATGTGAGTAACCAGCAACAAAGGTTCACAGCCGTCTGACACATCCATTTGTCTAGGCATTGATTTCTCTATGATTTCAGTATTTGGGAGGAGCTGTTTTCTCACTTTGGCAGTGTTTCCTGTGAATTTCTTTGGTGTTAATGTCCATTGAAGTAGATTCCCCACTTGCCCAAGTGACTTGCTCATTCCCACTTCCTGGGCTCTGTTGGTCCAAGGGTTTGGGAAATATCCAGCTGAAAAATGAAACACAAAAAAAGGGTATTTTATTACCCTTTTTATTTATATTTTTCAGCGTATTCACTTTCCTGGTCTGGTAGACCATGAGGAAATGAAAAACCTGACATGTAAAACAGTAAAGACAGGGAGTGTCTCAAATAGGTCAGTGAAGCAATCTCACTACTGGAGGTTAAATTACAGATGTAGGATTCCTTGGAAAGGCAGGGACAAGGGAACAAGCCCTTGTTGTTGGGGAACTGGGCAGCCACTGTCTCAACATGAGGAACAGAGTATGCAACAATGGGTTACCCTGTCCTTCACTAGACATTGGTAAGTGTGGCACTGATACTTATTCTATGGGATGTTTCAGTATTGGGCAGATAGTGCTGAGCAGTCTGGAACAGTTCTGTACCCAGATGCACTTGTTGCTTATTTCAAGGCATAAAGTGAAATTCTGGAAAACTGCAAAAATGGTAGTCCTGAAGATTTATTATTCTCTGCTTGACTCTGGTGCACCAGTGACATGGTATTCTTCAAAAGGACTTTTAAGCACAAGCTGATGTACATCACTATGTCTGGAGCGCTTGAAGCAATTGGATATGTTGCATCAGTTCATATTTTGCATTCAGTTCATCAGAACTGAAAAAAGCCCTTGTACTTTTCTGAAGAGACAGACGTTCCCCAGTGAGAGCCTTACCCTTTCTGTGTACCTTCCAGAATATTTCTGACCACTGTTCATGAATGGAAAGAATCACGCTATGTTTTACTTCCAAACTTAGTTCTCTTTTTGCATGAGGCTGATGACTGGTCATTGAATAACAAGGATTTAGTGATGTGCATCTTCTGCTAAGCTAATATCTACATCTGCTACATTGAACAAAATACAAATCGGGCATCAGACAGCTACAACTTGAAAGCCAAGGTCTCATGAAATAAGGAAACATCTTCAATTTAGGAGTAGCAAATCCTACCTTGTAGGCATATAAGTTTGCAAGTGACATCCAGGATTCAATATTTAGATGTCTAAACTCTCCAAATAAACTGTGACAATAAGTGTTCCTTCCAACCTGCTACCAGAATCAACACTAATCCTGAACTGAGAGCAAGCAGGGGCTAGCAATAAGGAAACATTCAGCCCAGCTAGGATTTTCTGCCCAGCTAAATATCCATTCATGCCTGAGTCATCCAGCCTCCTCCATCAGGGGAGAAATTAAGATCCTTTCCTTCAAAAAAACAGTCAGTTGTGTCTTTAGTTTCTAGAGTTCCCTCTAGCCCAATGGCAATGAAACTTGGCCACAATGTGGACCCATGCTCCATGAGTACCTTCCATGGGAGTGTGATTCAGGGTGCAGTTGCACCCCACACCCTGAGCTCTCAGTTTTGTGATTCTTTGGCTGAGGTTGCTTCACAGGCTGCTTTGCTGCATCTGTGCCACCATAAACATTCTTGGTGTCAGATGATAAGAGGGAATTGATTTTAAAGCACACGAAGGGAAATCTGATTTTCTGTCTCTTTTTTGAAAGTATGCTTGCACATTTCACGTTAAGTGGAAATTCATGAGCAGAAACTGGTGTCTTCTGGCTATATATACCCTAACCACCAAGAAAAGTCGCTATTGTTACTATCTTTATTTTTCTGTCCCTGTTTGGTAAACAAGGTTTTACACACTGCTTGCTGAGAGGGGCCTGGTTCCACCGGGTCTAGATCCTCAGTGAATTTAGCTCTGTTTGGCCCACAATCTGCTCACGCAAGAGTCCTGCCTGTGCTGGCTCTGGGTCTCTGCAGGAGCTGTGCTCTGAGGAGCATTCACCCCAAACAAGGAAGGACATTGTGAATTTAATTAGGTTCTTCCAGCCTCAGCTGCAGCTGAGGATGATTCTTAAATCACAGCTTTCTGCACAGCTATCAGAATCCCTTTTGGAGCAAACCTCTCCTACCAATCTGCTTTAATGTGCCTGCGGAGTTTACATACAGTGATAACATTCAGAACATCACAAGGAAGACTTTCATTGTCCTTACATGATGTTGTCCCACCAACCTTCCATCTAAGAGTGAAACATATCTCCAACTGCTATTCTGTTACTTATCTTTAATAGTTAACTCTTTGAGAGGGTTTTAGTACCCACAGACTCACAGAAAGGCATCTAGGGTAGCACTTTGCAGCAGGACTTATTATTGAGGCTTACTGAGGACATTATTAAGACTTTTTAAGGACATTGTTAAGAAATGGTATATTCCCCGATAAAACATTTATTTATAAGGTGCGGAGTTAAGAGGGGGCTTTATCCGCAACAGTAACTTCTATAGTTGGTACTGGCAGGCTATTTAGCGAAATCCAGGCTGTTTAACCACGGGGTACGCTTATAAGGAGCACATGTAGAGGTTTTTCAGGAACTAGAAAGCTAATTTTGTAGTATGGAGTCAAGCAGGGCATATGGTAGATAACAGTCCCCTTTCACATTCTAACACAGGATTGAGATTTCTTAACAAAGGCAATAGAGTTGCAAAACAGCATGACTTTGTTGCAGTTAGTAATTAATGAGGTGCTAAAAGTGCCTAAACAGAGGATCGCAGACAGAGAATGCATGACTCAAGAGGATAAGAAGCCCCCATCATTTCAAACAACAGTGTCATTTAAATAAACAAGCAGCAAGTCGCTGGGTGTGTGAGGTGGGAAGGGAGCAGCAGGCAGCAGCAAACATGCTCTGTCAACCAGCCCTTTTCTGCCTCTGAGAAGCCACTTGTGCTTTTCTAAACTCAGCCAGAGTCTTTAGGTGTGAAACATTTGTTTAATCCGTTATTGGGGCACAGGGGAATCACGCAGTCATCGATGCCGCCACTTTTCTGGTGGCACGTTAATCAATTCGATTTATAATCAAAGAGCAGCAATTGCCCCGAAGGCTGTTACCAGAGACATACTCTGCCGGATAACCTCTACCTGGCAGGCTGGTTTTTGGTCTTTTCCCTCTCATAACAGACATAATTTTCTGTATTCTTTTCTGTTTTATTTTATTTTTTATTTTTATTTTAGCAAGCTTCGGAGATTTTGTGTCACTCTGCAGAGCACTCCAGGGTTATTATTTATTTTAAGCAAAACTAATTCCAGTTCACGTATTATATGGAAATAGCAAAGGTTTATAAAGTGTTTGTCCTGCAATGTTTACTTTCTTTCCAACCAAACATTTATAAATAGATTGAGAGAAATGTGGCAAAGCACCAAAGTCATCCACTGAGATATTTCATAAGAAATTATAATGTAAAAGTGGAATAAAGGAGAACTTTTGGAAGTGATGTTTGTTAGTGAATTCTTTTTGTGTAGGGGGATATGATGCAATATGTCATGTTGACTCTCTGGAGTCTATGGCATAGTGATCCAAATTTATTCCTGGAAGTACTGCTGTGCAGTACATGTCTTGTAGTCAGACTGAATTATTCTATACATTGATGCAGAGAGAGGTAGCAAACTTTGGATTTCTTTTGTGGCTTTAAAAACCTAATAATTGAGAATCCATCACATTCTGGAAAGTAATGGACCTAGTTAGTAAGAAATCCAGTTTCTCTATTTCCACATACAGGCAGCTCAGTAAATTCACACTTTTTTTTTTTTTTCTTTTTTTCTTTTTTTCTTTTCCCCCAAGTATTTTTTCATCTTGCTTTCTGGCAAAGAGAGAAGGAAAATTGTGCCTGTCCTGTATTGCCTCTTCATTATTACATATGAAACTTATGGAATGTGTTTGATGTTTTGCTTGTTTTTCATTAGAAACATAGACATAAACGCTTTGAGAGACTCAAAGGAAGACTTTCATTGTCCTTACTTGTTCTTGGGTTCTTTCTTGAAAATCCAGTTGTTTATTCTGTGCTACCTTTTCTTCTCTTCAGTATCTCACTACCACCTGTAAACAAACCTCTGTGCAGCTCCCCAGAGTGGCAGTGGGAGCACTAGCAGATACAGAGAGAGGATACACTGGTGTCTCGTGTCCTGCACAACAGGACTCAGGGAGTTCTGCCAAAAGGCCTGCAATGACCTACATTGGCCCTGCTCATTTTGAAGTGGATAACCCATCCTCATTTCAGAAAAAAAAAAAGACATTTGGGATCTTCGGATGTTGCAACACTGTGTTGAGTTTGTTTGAATCCCCAGGGGCCAAAGTAGATGATGTTCCTGTTCTACAACAAGTCCCCAGAGACATGGGTCTGCTCAAACCCATCACTGCAGACCAAATGAAAGCCCTCTTACTGCATTTAGTTGGTGAAGACAGGAAGGCTTTGGTGTCCTTTTTGGAAAATGTAGGCATACACAGTTACAGCTCTACCACCTCTTACTGAAAAAGAAGATATACCTTTGTTTTCTGATGTCAGTGAGGTGCTGAGGTGCTCTGGTCTGAGCACTGCAGGGACTTAGCTGTAACTGGCAGAGAGCTCTGCTGAAGAGAGGCTGCTGGGCACAGAGGGATTCTTGCACTTGGAGAGAACTTCGGTGGGGCTACAGTGAGTTTCTGCAACAAAAAAGGAATCTCCTGATTCAAGCTTTTCCTTAAATATACTCTAGAGGGAGTCAAATCTAAAAGTTTATTTATCTTTAAAGTATTTCAATTGCAGTTCCTTCTTTTAAAAGGTTCTGTTTGTTTCCTGTTTATTTATTTTAGGCTTGTCTATTAATACAGCAATTTTGGTTGAATGTTTGTACTTTTTCAGATCAGGTAGGTGCTAATAGTACTTAAGAGGCACTACTCAGGGTGATATGTCACTGTCATGGCAATAAATAACCCTTTAAACCAGCAATCAATTTTATCTTTGAAGGCAGCAGGCTCCTAAGAGACAAAAGTAGAAAGGAAAGTGAAAAGTTTCATATTCCAAAGAAATTGAGGTATTGCTTGTATCAAAGTCGAATTTCTACTGTAATTCACATGACTTCAGTGTCTCTTGGTACTAAGTCTATAACATGGGAACTTTATAGTGGAAACATAACTCTGAAACAGATATCCCATCAATTGCACACTAGTATCTTGGAGAAAAGCTGTGGCCACATTCTATTTAAAAATAAGTCTACTTGTAACATTAATATATAGTTTGAATATACAACTATCCTTAGCTTACAGTGATCACTGGACTGTGTTTTATGGAATTAAACCTGTATCAAAGGGTGGGGGGAGGGAAGGCTGTGCCCCTTCAAAAATTATTTTAGGTGACAGTGTCTCCTGGAGCAGATCTACCTCTCTTTAACCTCACTTTGCATAGTTATCCAGAGTAGCAGCAGACAGGAAATTTTCTGCTTTTATTTAGCTTCCACTGTTACAGCTGCTAAATGTCTCCTGGCTTTCTGACAACAGCAGAAAACAAGCATTTGTCAGAAAACCATGAGTTCAATTTCTTCCCTTAGAGGAGAGAGCGAGCAATGCTCATGAGGTTCCCCTCTAGAGATTCCTCCACAATCATTGAAGGAATTATGCCCACTGCCTCACAGAAAAGACTATCTGGTATCTGGAAATCCAGAAACTCCACAAATTCCCTGGGATCTAAACACTCAGCAGAGATAATGAGTGGGAGGCTAGAGCTGCAGTTGAATTTCAACCTGGTTTCACTCATCAGTGAACACAACCTGGTGTAACTCGGCAAGCAGAGCCCTGCTTCTGCTGAGCTCTGTGCTGTGAGGGGATCTGTATTTTTTCACGGGGGAAATGAGAAGGATGTGGGGGGTTAAAATTGATCTGACCACATATCTGCCTATGAACTTGTCTTCTCAACTGCTTTTGCAGTCAGTGAAAAGACACAGATTATTTTATAGCTGATTTATTAGTTGTGTGATAGATATCTGACAGATCCGACCAGAATAGTGTCCCAAAACACGTAAATGCCCAAAGTTAGGTGAAATAATTGCCCTTCTACACTATTGTGTATAGACAAAGGAATGCGTAGAGGGAAGGTCAGGTTACTGATAGAGTATGAGAAAATAAACCCAACACATTGACATTTCTGATTTCCAAAATCATTCTTTGAATTAGCTTTGTTTCACCCAGACTTGAGGCATTTTGCATAAACCTCTGGAAAGCACCACTCTCTCCCTCCACTTGTGCCTGTGGCTCCTAGGGTGATGAGGGAGCTTGTGTGTCCTGTGGGAAATCCATGCTCATGTCCCTCTGTGCCAATACATTTGCTATGGACTCTGCAGCAAGAGACTGAAAGGCACATCTTACCTAAAGGTTTGCATCCTATGGGCACAGGCTTTTCCAGCTCATCATCTGCAGCTTACTGTCCTTGTTCTTCCCAGCTTTCCAGGTCCAGGGTAGCACATTGCCCAAGCTGCTCTCACTCACTGTCCAGTTCTCTGCTGAGCAGCTGAGCATCCCTGTCACTGCAGGCTGGAGGACGTCCCTTCCTTTGTGGCCGTCTCCCTGCTGGAAAAGCCCTAACTGATGTTGGAAAAATGAAATAATTGAAGAAATTGAAGTAACAACCAGAAGTCAATGGTTGCATCAGGGTAGAGCCAACTTGATGTTTGTGTTTGGAGAGAGGAGGAACAAGGGTTGGATTTCAAGTTCTCCATACTCTAGAAGGTGCTTTACCCTACCTAACCCAATCCAACCAAATGCAATTCAATGGTTTATGTTTGGCCCTGGCTGGAAATACTTCAAACTTTTCTGGTAGCATCAATGAACACACCACGATTTTCATAAGAAACTTTAGCTTCAGTGCATCCTTTTTTCTTACAAAGGTGCTAGCTTGAAAAATTGTTAAATTCCTCAGCAATGTATTTCCTTTAGTTTTGTCTAACCATAGCATTGAGCCTCCCTTAGGAATGATGTGGGCCATAGGACTGGTGAATGAACTATGGCTGTACTTTTAAAAGAAATCTGATGTATGAAGAGGAAGCCAGGGTTAATATGAAACATTGCCCTACACTTCACATTGGGGCAAAGAACATATTTTTCTTCTCTGCCTCTTTTCTCTCTCTCTCATCCCTATTTTTTTCTTTTCATTATTAAATGAGATGGATCAGTTTTTTTCCAAAGTTCACAAAGAGGAAGTGCAGATTCTGGTGTCACTGTTTATGTAGAGATTGACTGCTGCCCATCAAATTCAAAAAAATTATTCAAACATTATAAAAGGATATTTTATTTAAATTTAATGACTGGCTGCTGCTTTGACCTATGCTTTTATAACTAAGTGGAATATTTCACACTTTTCATCTTCAAAGCCCTTTATAAAGTGTTTACTTGTTAGTCTTCACAATGACCTCAAGAAATATAATTTTTTTTATTGTGTCCATGAAGAAAGTGGAGACAGAGAGGACCTGATGAAAATCTCATTTTCCTTGTGAGTTACTTCCCAGCAGAACTTCTGTTGTGACACTGATGGTGGGAGATCTGATGTGGACAGGGCAGCAGCAGCCACCAACACGCAAACACTGCAATCTGCCCTGGGCCATGAATAGAAGATACATAGGGTGGTTGAATTAACAGTGATCAGTCACAGCAGTTACAGTTATTCCTACCTATTGGTGGAACTGCAGCAGTGGGAATGTTCTTTGGTCTGAAACCAGTACAGACATAGCAAAAGAGATTTGCCCACAACCAAGCTTATTAGGTATTGCAACACAACTCTTGTGTAAATACTCCCATTAAGTTCAGCTGGAATTATGAACTCTTAACTCAGGATGCACTGGAAGTCAAAGCTAGGTTGTGGAGAGGTGAAAAGAGTAATGCCAATAGTACAGTTTAAATGGCTTTTCCTGGTGGTTTGTTGGTGGTGGGGTGTTTTGGTTTTGGATTTTTTTTTTCCTCAAAGCAGTTGCTGATCTTGAAAGCAGATGCATCCAAGCCTGTCTTCGTCTTCCTATGGAGAAGTATCTTACATGCACTCTTACACTGCAATGGGGTCTGCTTCCCACAGCGCCTTAGAGGGCTGAAAAGGCAGAGAACATGTGGCAAAAATCAGGGCTGTTGAGCAGTTTTTGAAGGACAGTGAGTGGCATTAGCTCCATGAGATGCTAATTAATGATAGAAATGCAATGCTGTCATCAGAAGTACTGTGGCCCAGATTTGTACTCTCAGGTGATCCAGACTGCAGAGTTGTCTGCCTCAAGACAAGAATTTCCACATATATATAAAACCATATATAAAACCCTTTAGGGATAGATAATTAACTTTAAATTAATAAGCATTCCTCATCCAGATAATCTTTCAGTAATCATCAGTTCCAAACATTTTGCCTTCACCCAGTTTAGTTAAAAAGGTGAAGCCAGACCCATCCAAGTCCTATATAAATATTAGTTCATTTCTTAATACTAGCTCATTTTAATTCACTTAACGGCTCTTCTTGACAACTAAAAAGGCATTTTAAAAGAGGTGGAACTACCTCACTAGTTGGGATTTATGCCAGCTATTAAAACCACAGAGAATGTTGTACTGGGGCAGATTATGTTGCATCTGCCCTCCTGGGGATTCTTGTTCCTGCCTCTGCAGTGCCTTTTCCAAATTACTGCCAAAGACAAACACTGCAATATTCACAGATTCAGGGTTGTTATGTCTCTGCTGCACCAAAAGTTCCCTGGTTCAACTAAACTTCTTACACAGAGAACCTTAAGAAGGTCCTGTCTCCTACCCAGGATTAAAGTTCAGGTTTTTGGTCCTTCCTTTCCTGGCTCATTACCAAAATCACTGAGGAGCTCTCCTTCTGTCCTTTGCAAAATCTCACACAAGCAATATATTCCCTGCCAGTCAGTGCCTGTGTGAAAGGGAGTGGCACAAAGACACTAAACTAAACTAAACTAAACTAAACTAAACTAAACTAAACTAAACTAAACTAAACTCAGCTTTCTTCAAGTTGAAGCTGAAGGATAAACCCTAAAGAAACAGAAGGAGGAAAAAAGCTTAATAGACTGAGCTCTTGCAAATACCATTCTTCCTTGTGGCATTAATTTTTGTGGTGGATTTTGGTAGAACTGGGTCCAGAATGAGTATAAGGTGGGTATCGGAGAGGATTCTGCAATCTCACCTGCTGTTGGTCGGCATTAACATCTGCACAGTTTTGGTTAGTGGTGTGCAGTTGTCTTGGTTTGGAAAGACAGATATCTGACTGGAAAGACAGGTATCTGACAGGGAAAGCTGGAGTTTCCCTTAGAATGGGGAATGTAAACCCCCCACCCCCGCCAAATTATAATTTTGCAATTAAGGGCTTTCAGGCAAAGATTTGAGAATAGGAATAACAGTTCTTTACTAGGAATACTAACAATACAAATGTAGTAGAAAACAAAACCACCCAACCAAACCAGCAAATAACCAACAATTTTGGAAAGCCTTGACAGAGTCAGAGCTACGACCTGACACCCTGTTGGTCAGGGTGTTGGAAGCAGTCCAAAAGTGAGTCCTCCTGGAGTGGCAAATGTGGTTCTGGCGGAGTAGAGATGATCCTGTAGAACAAGGGTCCAGTGGTGGTGAGAAGAGATCCAGTCTTCCTCCAGGAATCAGGTGAAGCTGGATGCCTTCTTGTTCCTGTGTCTCAGTTTTATTCAGGAATGATTGGCTCCCTGCACTGGGTGGAGCATCTCACAATAGGACGATGGAATGTGGATGTACTGCTTTGGGGAGGGTATAGTTTGGGGATGTGTTAGTCTGGGGAGGTGTTAATGGCCCATTAGCAGAAAAGTATCTCCCTGGAGGGAAGACTGGTGGTGGAACAGATAAGAAACAATGCCCTACAGTTGGTCCATTAACAAAAGGCCCTAGCCCTCCTCCTCCCAGAGTAAAGAAGAACAATGCTTTCAGGAGATGAAAATAGAATACACTTTTTTGTTTTCCATAACCCAAGACAGCAGTTTATGTGGCTGGCAGGGTAGCTGTGTCATGATTAGAGACACTGTGACAAAGGCTTGTCACTCAGGGATAATCTCATGAGAACAGGGCTGTATTTCTTCTAGTGCCTGCTGGGATCCAGAAGCCAGGTAGCTGCTTTGCGTGAGGACAACTCCCAGGCTGGGAAGCTCTGCTGGACCTGGGCTGGTCCTGCAGGGAGACTGCTTGGAGAGCCTTGTGCTGAGGAGAGACACCAGATGATGCAGTGCTTCAGACACAAGGTCACGTGAAGGCAGATGCTTAGCTGAGCCTGGCCCTGTGCTAAAACTCTCATCTCTTCCCATATGCCCAGGTACTTAAGGGATAAGTGTGTGCAGAGGTGGCTCTGTTTGGGGATGGCTAGCCCTGCCTTACAGAGCCTGAGTTGTCTTTGTGTTCCACATACTCTCAATCATCTCTGCCTCCCTGTGTTATCTGAACTTCATTGAGGATCCCTGCTCTCCTCGTCTTCCACTCCAGACGGCACAGGGTTAATGGAATTTGTTGGGCTGACTGAGCCTAAATCTTCGTTTTCTCCTGCAAAAGCAGGCTGCGGGAAAGGCTTTGGTAGAGATTGGTCCGACTATGAAAAAAGGTGTCTATCTGAAGACTAAGAATGAAAGTGCCACTCTAAAATGAAAACCCCAGAAAAGACCAAGAAAACAGGAGAAATGCATCCACTTAATGATGCCCCAGACTGTCTAGATGGCAGCCTGCTGGGGCAAGCACCCTGGATTAATGGAATAACCTCTCACCCCTGGAAACCAGTTTAAATCTTGCCTTAGGGTAATAAAGGCAAATTGCATCTGATGGTGTCAAATTAGTCCCTAGTGGACTTTTCTGCACATCACAAATTCACCACAAATTTCACATAGTTTGTCATGATTGGCAGAATCTGCTAGGGAGAAGTTTAGGATGAGAATAGTTTAGGTTTTTAGGCTGCAAGTCAAGTCTTTTTGCAAATGGATTTAACACTCTCAGCCCTTCACTGTCAGAACAAAGCCTCAGATTCACCCCCACTCCTCAAAGCAAAAGAAACAAATAGAGGAACTGCCATCTCAGGACCGAATTAAGCCATTATTTTCTCTCCTAGCTCTAGAGCCAAGGTGGTTTGTCAGATACAGATCTAGCATCAATGTCTCATTTGTGAAGATATTTGGGATTTCCACCAGCCTACAAGAGATAAAAATAATATAATCACATGTTAGGGTTTAAAATAATCAAACCTTTTTAAAAATGGTGTATTTGGCATAAATAAACGACAGATTCTCTTGAAATGTGACCAATTCACACATACTACACTGTGAAATACCAGTTGGGAGACTCCCTAAGTCTGCAGGTGTACATCTCTGTCAGGGACGGGCACATATCTGCATCTTACCCTTGCTTTGTACACACAGAATTTGAAGACAAGAATCTCAAAAAGCCTATTCTATGCATTAGAATTTTGAACAAATTATCTCTAAAGAAATAAAAAAAACACCTCTTTAAAGGCTTCAAAGAAGATTTACAAGGGCAGGGGAACAAATAGGAAGAAAAAAAAAAGAATGCGAAACAGCAGTAAGAAGATGGGGTCTGGATTCATTCTCATAGCAAATGGGATGTCAGGTCTCTCTTCTCTCGGCTCTGGTACCTGATGGAGCTGCTGCTGAACAGTGAACTGGAGACTTTAGTAAAAACGAAAGTCCCTTCATTCAACAGCGTAATTTGAGAAGAAAAAGACCTTTTCTCTGGCTGCTGTGAGACAGGGACAGTGTGCTGGCCCACATGGTGCTGGAGTAATAACACTACCTACTGATGCAGTCTGGTGTTACCATACAGTGCTTTGAAAATATCACAGCCCCTGTTTGTGTTATTGCTGGATGTCCTTACTGCCAGTCATAATACTTGTCAAACGGTTGCTTTCCAGATTTATTGCCTTTGCTCAAATCCTGTTGAAAATCCTTAATAATGGTGTTGAATTAGATATAAACTTGTGCTTAATGTCTTTGAACGTTAAACTTAAGCACTTTGCAAAGATTAGCTGAAATAAGTCACAGTAAGGTGTGAGTTTTCTTCTAAACAACAGAAGGAAACACTATGCCTGTTTTTGAACAGTCTCACTTGACAAAACAGAATTTAGAAACACTGAGCTACCCTGTCCTGCTGGTCATTTTGGCTGAACTCCCCCAGGGTGGATATGGCAGTGCCCTGCTAAAAGCCTGGTGCTTCCCTGAGCCCATGATGGGGATGTGCATAGGCAGGAGGAGGATGCCTGCCAGAAGCCATTGCTTTGGAAGTTAGGGTCTTATCTGGGGATGTTGGAGCATAAGGACAGCACCAAATCCAGCCCTTGACTGCCCCAGAGGAGGGCAGTTTCATGGACACCTCTGACAACATGGACAACTCAGGAAGCCCTGTTTTGCTGTGTTTTCTGCCCATCCTTCTTCCTCAGCCCCAGGATGCCCTGCCATGACATTTTGTGGAGACCTCTCAGCACAGTGCCTCTACCTGCTACAGGGGGTGGCCACTGAATAATGCAAATGAATATCATGGTGGAAAACATAAATTAGAACTTCTTTCCAATATACACATGTATAATGTCATTTTCTACATAACTAAGAAACATGCAAATAAGATAAACCGTAGAAGCTCCATCTGAACAGAAGAATTCCAGTGTCCATTCCTGTTCTCACATTTGGCATCTCCCTTTGAATCATTAATACCACAAATTTGCATAAAGCTTTCCTCTAGCATAGTCTGTTGTATTGCAGATCCCTAAGATCCCTACCTAGCTCTCTAATATGAGCAAGTACTAATACTTAAATCTATTTTCTCATGGAAGCAAGTAGCTGGATCAAGCTTTCAATGAAGTAATGGACACCTATAACTAGATCAGTTTGCTCAGGGCCCCATCTCCATTCCTGGAGGTTTCCAGGGATGGGGGCATGTACCACCTCTATGAATCACAGAATCATATAGGTTTGAAAAGACCACTAGAATGTCAAGTCCAGCCTTTGACTGATCACCACCTTGTAAACTAGACCACTATCACTAAGTGCTATGTCCAGTTGTTTCTTGAACAGCTTCAGGGATGGTGACTTCACTACCTCCCTGTGCAGTACATTTCAATGTTTAACAACCATTTCTGTGAAGAAATTCTTCTTGATGTCCAACCTGAACTTCCTCTGGTGACTTCTGAGCAACCTGAACCTCCTTTTCTCCTCTGGGCCACCTGTGCCAATGTTTCATCTCTCTCGTAATAAAAAATGCCATCTTTATATCTTCTCTAAACATACCCATTTTTTTTAGTTCAAAACCATTGCCCCATGTCCTATTGCAACAGGTCCTGCTATAAAGTTTGTTTCCATCTTTCTTATAAACTGTTTTTAAATAATGAAAGGCTGGAGTCACCTTTTCTCCAGGCTGAATAATCCCAACTCTACCAGCCTGTTTTCATAGGAGAGGTGTTCCAGCCCTCTGATCATCTTCAGGCTCTCCTTTGGATCTTTTCCAAGAGGTCCATGTCTTTCCTGTGCTGAGGGCTCCAAAGCTGGACAAAGTACTCCAGGTGAGGTCTCACCAGAGCAGAGAGGCTGAATCACCTCCCATGACCTGCTGGCCATGCTGCTTTGGGTGCAGCCCAGGGTACAGCTGGCCTTTTTGTGCTGCAAGCTTACATTGGCAGGTCATGTCCAGCTCTTTGTTCACCAGTATTCCCAAGTCCTTCTTAGCAAAGTTGCTCTCAATTCATTCTATACCCAGCCTGTGTTTCTGTTTGGGATTGCTTCAACCCAGGTGCAGCACCTGGAACTTGGCTTAATTGAGCCTCAAGGAGTTCCCAGGGGCCCACTCCTTGGGCTTCTCCAGGTCCCTCTGGATGGCATTCTGTCCTTCAGACATGTCAATCACATCACTCAGCTTGATGCGGTCTCAAACTTGGTGAGGGTGCATTCAATCCCAATGTCTATGTCATTGATGAAGATATTAAACAATACTGGTCCCAGTATGAGTCCCCAAGGGTCACCATCTGCAACTAGATATTGGAGAAAATAAGTTGGTTTGTACCTCAACCTTCTCCTTGACAATTGTTACCAGTTTGTCAGTCTTGTCCAACTTGGGGGTATGCTTTCTTTGATCTTCTTTTTCTGGTTAACACATCCAAGTTCCAAGTTCAGCCCCAGCAGCACCTAGGCCTCCCTGACCCCATCCCTGCACAATCAAGCAGCACCCCTATACTTATCCCAGGGTGCCTGTCCCTGCTTCCCCTGCCTTCACATTTGCTTCTTTCTCTTTATTTTGGCCAGCAGGTCTCTACTCAGACATGCCAGTCCCTTGCCATTCTTGCCCAATTTCTTGTGCATGGGGATTGAGAGCTCTTGTCCTGTAGTAGACAGACACAAAACTTCCTTTGTTGGATCCATCTCTGTCTCTTACCCAGCTTTCAGTCTGCTGCTCTTCAGAGGCAGCTCTTCACAGTCTTTCCATTTCTGGATGTAGAGGGCAACCCATTCACCCCTCCTTCCTCTCCTGTCCTTCCTGAACAGGCTGTAGCTATCAAAAGCTGCATTCTGGTGATGGGATTCATCCCACCAAATTTCAGTTATGACGGTCAGGTCATTGCTTTCTAGTTGCACAGTGGCTTTCATCTTCTCCTTTTTGTCCTAACTTGGTACTGGGAAGGTGAGAAAAGAAAAGAGAAGACTAAGAGCTGAAATATATTCAGTTTGTTTTAAAAATAAGCCTCTTTTCTAAAGTACTCTCTCAGTTCCTGTTTGTCATAAAAACTAAAATAATCCCCAGAGTGCTCTGAATCAAAGCTTTCTATTCCATTTGCCACTACTTAGGAGAAAAGTTAATCTGGAATTTGACTTCAGCTCAATTTCATCTTCCATATAAGCAAAAGAGCAAATGATTCTCAGCATGTGCAGAGATGAATAGAGACATGTTTGTACCCTGTCACACATAACCTGCTCCAAACTCTTTAAACAATACTTTCATCAAAGAATACTGATAGAGGGAAAGGTCACTGGATGTGATGTACAATGAGTAGCTGAGGACAACCTAAGATGATGTCATGGGCAAGATCTGACAGCAGAGCAGGGATACAGATCTACGTTTTCATTAGTCATGGTTTCTGTACAAATCTGTGCAGAATGTTTTTTCCTTAAAAAAAAAAGAGCATCCCTTATTAATTTTAATCTAAACCAGCACTGTTAGCTAGTAAAAACAGTGAGGTCTCATCTTTTTGCTGTCTAGTCGCTAACAGCTTAAATTAGACTTAGAAAATTCTTTCTTCTGTGTATGTCTGGGGCATAAATAACACCATATGTTCAGCAGCAGTTTAAGTAAAATATTCTTACCTTGACAGTGACACTGCAATTTAGGAGCCATTTCTGCAATCACAATTCAAACACTGAGGTATTCTTCCTAATCCTTATAAAATATTGTATTACTTTCTTGCTGCCTTTAAACTGCATTATAAATACAGCATTATATTTGTGATGGGAAAACCCAATCATCTTCTAGCTTTGTGCTGCTGATATACACAAATCAGAAATTTAAATGTCATGAGGAGCAACCCACAGACTGAAAAACTTGTTCATAAGAACATATGGACCTCACTGGCCTCAGGAAATATTTGAAGAGTGAACACATATTTCATCAAGATTTTTGAAATCCCAGGGGTGGGGAAGGAATGAAAACATGACAGACTAATTTAAAATGGCAGGTATTGCACTTTTCCTGTTCAACCCTGGAAATCAGATACCTAATATTAACAGAAGTAATTATTTTTATTGCTCCTATTAAAGAAGCTAACACCTGCCATCTCCCAGTTTTCTGAGAGGGGTTGAATTTTTCCCCTCTGCAGAGGTGGTTATATTGCTCTGGCTGGGGGCAAATGCCATTACTTTATAGAGTGAGATCTATTTCATCTTCCCAGGAGACTGTACCTGGAAGAGTACACAGTTCTGTGCAGAGGGAGAAATAAACTCTCACTGCTGGACCAGAAGCAAAGGCAGCAGCCTCTGAACCCAGCAGGGTCAGATGTTTTGTTTGGGGAGGATGGGAGGCAGCTACCCTGCTGCCTGCTCATCCCGAGGATGATGTTCCCTGCTGCAGCCTGGCTGCTGGAGGTGGTGGAGGTCAGGATGCTCAACACTGCGCCGTGGGGATCTGCTTTCCCCCTAGCTCTTCTGCTATCCCACAGCTTGACTTTGGGAAAATAATTCACCTCCCATGTTTCCCTCTGCCCTTTGTGGGGGTTATTTAGATGGCAAGGGATGAACTCCTTCTCCTGTTCAGGGCTGAACAGTTTTTAAACCCATTTCCTTAAATTAAAGTGGACACAATTTAAAATTGATGATAGGCAGTTGAATTCCTCCTTTTCCTGAGTACCTTTCACTGCCTTCTTCACCACTTGCCTGCTCATCAGACCCATTTTACTTCCAAAGTTCTGGAATGACACTTTAAACATTTCATTCCTGCAACTGAAGTGCCATTTTCAATGTTAAATATAGCAACCTCTCTTTTTTCTCCCCCACTTTGATATACAGAGAGAGAAAAAAAGAAAGAAAGAAAGAAAGGAAAAAAAAAAAAGCTTATTATATACAAAGATGAGCTTTTTAGCCTTCTGACTATATACAAAAGTGATTTGGGTAGTCTGACACAAAGTCTGATTCCAGGGAATTTTTGCAGTTGTTGCTGTTGTCATCATCTCTCAGCACAGGCAGGTAGGCATACAGGATGGTAAAGAGAAATTTTATACCAACCCTAAACCACAGGATTTTCAAAGACATTGCACGTGTTTTTCAGGCTACTGCATCAAACATTCCCTGGAGAGCAGAGAGGGCTTGGATTTACTGCTGCTGGCACAGGGTATGTGTTGCACTCTAACTAGATGAGTTTTGCCTATAAATCACATGCAAGTTACCTACTTTTGCCTTTGCAGCAGAGGAATGGGAACCCTGTCCCTGGTGATGTATGGGTGATGCTTTCTAGTAGCATGTAGCTGAAATATTGTAAAGTTGGAACATTTTACAGAGATGAGTTTGCTGCGCTGGCATTCAATGCAGCAAAAGACTCACCACTTCCAAATTTCTCAGAGATTTTCACAAGATTGCTTTTTCTCAGGTTCAAGGGCACATGAGTCATGTTCCTGTCATCAGGGGAAAGAAAACTTTGGTGACAGAGTCCTCCTCATGACTGCTCCTTCATCTGGGCTTGTTGTGTGGTCGCTGATTTCCTTAGAGTGGCAGTAAACCAGTGAGGCTCTCACACAAATGATGTTCTAAGAATATTCCTTCAGCTTTGAGGCCTTTACTGCTGCCAAATCCCACCAAGAGGCATGTTAAGTGGTATAACAGCACCGAGCATCACTGGGCACAGACACACTTTCAGTGGTCGTGGAAAAAAAAAAATCTGCTTTGATAAAAATGAATGTGTGCTGTGAAAACCCCAGAGATAAGAAATATGAGCTGCTAAGATACTCCAGGCTGGTACCAGTTTTCAGTGATCATATTGGTGACTGGTGCTGTGTCTAGAAGCAGATCGAACAGCCAGCCCCCCAAACTCCATGAGCAAGTGACATTGGTGTCTCCTGCAGGTGGCTTTCTGCCTATATGAGAAGATCAGCACATGTTGGAAGACGAAAGAAGAGGTGAGGAAGAAATATGAGAGAAATTAACAGACAAGGAACTTCACTGTGTGCACCAAGCTCCAGGCTCAGAGACGTGAGCCCAACTTCAGCCCTTCTACCAGTACCGTGGTTAACCCCCCCTCAGTTTTCAGCCAATATGTAAGTAGTAATGGGAATTAGAAATATGGACTGATAATTACCATTCATAGAAAACACAGTTCATACAGATCTGAGATTCAGTGCCAGATATCTGGGCTGGCATTGGGTGAGGTTTCTCCAGGAACAGAAAGAGTGTCACCACGTTGGTATGGCACAGGACCCAAGCAAATGAGTCTGGGAGAAGTGGCTCAGTGCAGTGCTGCACTCTGCAGAATCTTGTTTCTGGTGTTGTCGCTCCTGGTGCTGCATGGTGCTGTGCAGCACTGAGAGTGTGCTCTGAGGTAATGTAAGGACATAAGGTCTGGCTGGATGACAGCTGCCATTTCCAGGGCAGAACTGTAGAGGAAAAAGCCCTCATTGCTGCCAATGCAGAATCAGTGCAGGGCTTTAAACAAACTTTAAGGTGAGATGCAGCAGGATTTGTTTCAACACCCAAATCTTAGTAAGTTTTTGTTTTTCCACTTGTTCTATCTTATGGAATAGGGATGCTAGAGGCTTGTAGGCAGCATCTGGCCTGTAGGTTTTATCTCTCCTTCCAGAAGAATGTAGACAAATTGAACACAGCACATACAAAAATAACCCTCTCCTTTTTTTTTAAGGAAAGACATGTCTGGACAGGAAGCATGGCTGGCTTTTCCCTTTCTTTCTCCAGTATGCCAAAGATATTGCACTGTGCTCCACAGTCCTGCATTAGAAATGCACAAAACTGGAGAAGGGAGAGGAATTATCAAGAAATTGATGAATAAGAATGTAGAGAGTGCAGATAAATGAAATATGTGTTTCTGATCTCAGCAGCCTTTATCTGAACTTTCAACTAGCCAGCCATGGTTGCAGAAACCCCAGAGCAGACCCATGCAGCACTACTTTTAATCTAGCAGTATTTATGAAGTCAGGCTTTGTGATGTGTAATTCACTCTGTTTCTTCCAAGACCACTCAACCACTTTTCAGTGTCTTCCAGACTAATAAACATAGACAAGTTAATTCTGATTCCCTGAAGGGACAAAATGAAGGTCTCTGTTCTGCACTCCTGGCATGTTGGGGTCCAGAGGGTTTATTAATGGCTTGAGCACTGCAGTAATTTGCTTGAGGTTGGCGTGCACCAATACATCATTTCTACCTTTGAAGGCTCTTCCTACCAGATCAAGAGGTAACAGAAAAACATAATGCAAAATAGTGATTAACCTTACTAGTGAATAAACTCATTTTGTTAGTATCAATTTGTTGAGTGGATTGTGTTGCTTTATCTCCCCATCATTTAGGTTTATGTGGCTCCAGCATTGTCCATCCTGTGGTTGCTGCCTAAAGAGGATAACATTAACAAACTCCAAAAAATGTGTTCATGTGTAGGAAGAAGGGTTGCACACATTTTATCCAGATAAAATGTTCATATCTAGATGCTCTTGGAGGACTGAGATCTGGTGTTGTCATTGTGGACCCATTTCCAGGCACAGGAGGAGCTTGGAAGGGAGCGGAGGAGCAGGAACTGGCTCCAATTCCAGGCAGACATTGTGGTCAGGGTCTCAGTGCTTCTCACTATGCTGATCCTCTGCCTCATTTTTTCAGGGCTTTTACATTATCTGGGAAAATTCCAGCCTCACGATCATCCTGTGACACCCCTTGGGAAAAGAAAAATGACACCAAAGCATAATAAAAATAGCTGCTACTGTATTACGTGGTAGTTCTCCCACAATTAAGACCTACTACCCAGATTTTGGATTCCTCATGGAACAGTAACAGTCCCCAAAGTAAAGAAATAGTTATGTAGGTGGGAAGAAAACTCAAGAGATATAAAGCTATTTATATCAAAGAACACTTCCCTCATGAATGAAGGGGTTTTGCTGCCCCTGAAATCCAGTCAAAAAAACTTCCAAAGCATTTGATTGTTTTCTCTGCACATTCTGCTGCAGCATGTTTAAATTCTGCTTTATGATAAGACTGGCCAGCAGGCACATGATTTTATGAGGTGGGTGGCAAGAAGACCCAGTGCAAGATACACTGTTTCTGTACAGGTGATAGAGCACTGGGGTGATGACAGCACTGGATTTTCTTTCTGCTGGCTTAAAATTTATTTCACATATGTTTTGCTTTCTGCTTTAACCAGATGATGATTTCATTGATTTGATTGCTATCTTATGAACCCCACAATGTCTTATATAATCATGAATCATCTCATACCATCTGCCTGCAATGACACAGCCCTCCCATTGAGAAACAAACCACCAGGTCAACCTGAATTCATACTGGTGATAGTGATAAGTGCCTTATTGACAAAGACCAGAAGAAGATGAAACAGCGTGAGTAGAAAACAAGTTCTAAAATAAAAAGAAAGCATTTCCAAGGGTCAGGCAATCATGTTGCAAGAGTGCCAGAGCTTATTTTGATAGGTAGAATTTACTGTCCCGACTCAAATCCCAGCTTTTGTCAGTTTCACAGTCATAGATCCATGGTCTATGTCTTGCTTAAAAGAAGGTAAAATCAGCTGAGATTAGACCTTCATATTTTACACGACTGCAAACTAACAAAGCCTTTTTCTGTGTTTCAGAATTTTGTATTTAATACATTGTGCAGCTTTTGATTCTTGTGTGATTTTAAACCAGATCTCTTTAGTCGCCCAAAAAAGCAAGCGTGTCTTCAGGCCAAGCCTTTGCAACACAGAACTCTTGGTCCAGTAAAATACCACTAACAGTGATACCATTACATCCTTTCACCCACATTTGCTTTTATTCTGTAGATCTGCAGCAGTGGGTTTGAAACAGCCCGTGGTGGTTTGCTCATCTCACTGTGCTATATTTCAGAATAGTTACATCTTCCATTTTCATGACCAATTAGTGTTAATGTCTGCAGGAAAGCTTGGATGACTAGAGCTAGCCCCCAGGGCACCATATCCCCACCTCAGCTGGTTAAGGTCTGACTGCTGACTCTTACTAACCTACTCCTCCTGAAACAAGGGCACACCAGGGAGCAATAACAAGGTGAAAGAGGTTGATATTTTGGCGGGTACCCCTGACCTATTTACTTTGGAATAGCCTTGAAAATAGTGCCTGTCCAAATTAGGATAGGTAGGAATAATTCCTGCCTTTTATTTAACACAGGCTGTGTTACTGAAATTGGTGGGAACAATGCACTCCCAGGAAAAGGGATTTTTTGGAAGCCTCATTGTTTCTTTTGTCTGGCCAAAGTGAGCAAAGCTGACATGAAAACGTGGTTCCATGAAACACAGCTTTTGCTGGAAAGCCCCAGTTCACAGCTGTAAAGTGTGCAGCTGGCTTTCAGATAGCCCAAGTCAGGCCATTGCCAAGGGGTAGGTGTGTGCCATGAGGCAGTGCCACCCTGGCAGAAGCAGGGATTCAAGGTTGCTTGAAGATGTACAGTGCTGTGGATCCACAAATCTTACCACTGGGAATTAACCAACAAGATAGCTAGTGCAGGAACATGCTGTCAAGGAGAAATCTTTGTCAGCACTTGTCTATCAACAAAAGGGCTTTGTTCCCACCAACCCTTATATCCTGCCTCCTCTCACCGTGCCACATAAGGGAGACCAGAGAGCTTCAGTTCCTTCATCCTCTCACGGGCTGAAGTTTCTGATCCACATTTACTCTTTCTCATTGCTGGCAGGCAGCACAGCTTTGTGTTTCTGAAGCTCTGAGAGAGGGTTTGATTCAGCAATAAGCATAGGCTGTGCTGATTTGGCTTTTCTAGTGGCTGTCAGCCATGAGTATTACTCATGCCATACCTCCAGGATCACTTGTATCTGGTAAGAATCCAATCAGCTGCTGAAAGTGGAGCTCTCATGCTGTCCTGTGGGCTCAGTTTTTCACTGCCACAGCCCTTTCTAGTACTGTTACCAGCACTTATGTGGGCCTGTGGTGAGCTGGATCAAAGAGGGCACCCCATGGTTTACTAAACTCCCTAACCCACTCCTTTGCCCATGGAAAACTTCATACTGATATAAGCAAGCGCTCGATCTGTCTCTGTGAAGAGTTTGCTTCCCATAAATATCTTAGGATACCAAAGGAGGAAATTAAAAGGGCAGAAAAGAACTTCTCACTCCCCAGCAGTTGAGGCATTTGTTTGTTTTCAGATTATCTCCAAATGTCAAAAATGGGGTAAGACAGATCCATTTCAAAATACTTGTGACTTCACAACACCTCTGTGTACAGGCCAGGAAAGTTCACCTGCTTAGTCCACACTGCATGATGCTGTTTCATGTAGTGTTTCAATGGTTCCTGATATTTGAGAAAACTATACTCAAATGTCAGAAACCTAATTGAAAATATGTACAATAAAATTCCCAGGGAAGTCTGTGGAAAAGACAGTGTAGTTCAAGTAACATCACATGTTTAAAACTGCAAAAGACACTTTGAAACCATGTGTTGTGTAATGATCAGGGTGCTAAATCATGTGTCAAAACTGAGGGATCCAGTTTCTCTGAAAAGTGCTAATATTTTTTGATGCTGAATGGAAGCTGTGTTTAAAAGAAATGATCAGAAAGCAGAAGTCAGTTTATGAGAGCATTAGTGCTTCAGATGTGGTTTGTCTACTTAGCAGCAAACCCAGCCTGTAGCAAACATATTTTGAACATAAGAAACAAATCATCTTATCTGTGCCCAAACCTCACATAACCATTTGTCTTGATAATAAAAGTAACCAGTGATTAAATTCCTGCAATAGTGAAGTTGGTAAAAAGTGATGTGTCAAAGAGAACTCACTGTTTAATGGTTGGTGCCCTTCTGTTGGCAATGACAGCTTACTGCTGCTTCCTGGCCAAATCTGAAGTGCATTAGTCATTTCAGTGATTTGAACTTCATCCAAGACTTCCTCAGAACTGTTCATAATAATCTGACTGCACTATCTTGCTCTTGGAATTGCCCCAGAATTCCCCTGTAAATCTGTTGCACCTAATGTACCTGGTGTCCATAAGCCCAACCAGTATTTTGATCTGGTAGTTCACTAAGAACCTGTCTATACTATGATGAGCTGGATAAATTACTCACCATTTCCACAAGAAGAAAGTTCATTTCCATTCTGAAAAATGGAAGCCACTGAAACTCAGCTAGAGACAGAAAAACAAGCAGAGCTGGAATGGCAATTAGCAGCATTGGGCAAGAGGGAATTAAGCAGGTTTCAGTCAAGACAACCCCAAACTGGGATTCTTTGACCCCTGCACAGGTAAGAAGGAAGACCAGGCTGGAGAGGCCAATGGAGAAAAGCCATCCACACAGCAATCTAGACCCCACTGTCCTTATTCTTACTATAGGAACACTAACAGCTCCAGATCTTTCCTAGTACTGGCAAATCACTTATTCAGGTAGAAAATATTCCCTGAGCTAAACTGAGATTTTCTACATAAAGCTTTAGTTGAGCATAAGATCTCCATTTTCTTTGTTTCACTTTTGGCCCCCAGCAAGTGGGACTCAGGGCAGCCTCTAAGTAGAGACACCACATCATAAAATACATAAAAAGTAGTTTACAGTATCTAATGGAGCACAATGCAGACATTAGTGATAGAAATCCTGCAATTCTTGCAAGTGAAATTGCAGGATGCACTACAATAGGTATATTGATCCATATGTTTTTATTATTTTTTAACTTACTTGAGGTTTCAGAGGAAATTTGGTTTGAAAGCCCAGTGTGTAGCTTCAGTCTACTGGCTGACCTGAGACCGAGATCACTTTAAACCCCAAGTGCTTGCAAAGTGCACAAATCTCACTGCATTTCAATGCCTGCTGGCACAGTGGTGCCAGGATTTTTTTTTTTTTTTTTTTTTTTTTTTTTTTTTTTTTTTTTTTTTTGGTAGCAGAAATTTCAGGGCACTGTATTGGAGAATTAACTCCTGGCACTTTTTTGGTAACACACATTATTTCCTCAGTATTCATTGTACTCTCTCACCAAAGCTTAAAAGAGGCCCACAAACAGGTAGATATGCTCCTATCAAAGGCCTGCTCTGAGCTAAGTTCAGCTCTTCTAGTGCCAATTCAGACCCAACACATGTCAGCACTATAGCCTAGTAACAGATTATTACTCTATTGTCTCTTTCCTCTTAAACATCCAGCTCAAGAAACCACATGGAAGTCCTGAAATTTGAATTTTGTGAAGGATTTCAGGAATGATAGGAGTCTTCGACTGTACCAATATGACAGCAATGACTTACCTGTCACTAGAGTCCTTTGCAATTGGCAGCATTAAACTGTTATAAAGCACAAAGCTTTGGCCATCTGAAGGTCAGTTTATAGGGAGATATTTAAAAACAACCACCCATTTCTGGCTTGATGGTTTTTTTTCTGATTTGTGCATCCTTGTCTGGGTTGGAGCATGTCCCTCATGCAACTGCTTAAAGCCTGCCCCAGAAAGCATGGCAATGCAGTCCTGGCACTCTGTTCCAATATTGACATTCAGCATGAGGAAATGCTATAGTTATTAAAACCTGCTGTATCCACTTGTAATCCCTGTGATCTCTTAACAAAGCCAAGCTGCCTTCTTCAGATGCCAGTTGCCCTACTGTACACCTCGAGTCTCAAAATATGCTCTGAGGCTCTGGAATGAAAGCTGAATTAATGTCAACAGTTAGAACAGGTCTGTAGAGTCTGTGTCTTACCATCTGTTAGAAAAAAATTCCTAGACAGAAATATGGAACATAACAAATAGGAAGGAAATGTTGCTAAGTTGGTGGGCTGTGAGCAGTTCAGCATAGGCATCTGGAAAGGAACAGGGTCTTTCCCAACACATAATGAGAACAATTCAGGGTACTGCCACTTTATTCTGCACAGTGTGCCACAGAATATGTTCTTAAGAGTCCTAGCACCTCATGTGAGGTGTGCACATCTGGTTGCAGTAATGAGAGGATGGCCTTATGCAGTAGCTGTTCAAATCCACACTCAGCTAACCCAGACACCAGGGAACACCTGCACTAGATTCACTAGGGGTGGCCCATCCTGATACATTCTGCAAGGACATGAGACTCTTAAGATTTACTCTCCACACTTGAAAAGCCTATCACATGACCTTTGTTTAAGCAATAGGACACACACAGTCCAAATCAGTGTTTAGTACGAGGATCTGGGTTCAGGGACCAAAACAAAGTCAGTAGCCAAAAATCAAGCTGAAGGTCAGGGGAAGGGCTAGCAACAACAGGCTGCAGTTGTCAGCCAGCCCAGGAGCAACTGCAAGTCCTGGCTGCTCTTTCCAGCCAGCAAACCGGGGTTACTTTAGCATGACCCAAAACGGTTGCTTATTCAGTCATTCCTGCCAGGCCTCACTGGCAGGGAGGTCTGGTCCAAACCTAGGACCCAGAAACATGCTCTCAGTTTTCATTTGAGAAAATAAACAGAGATAGGGTTTCAAACTGTGGGTGTTAAACGCCCATGAAGAACTTGAACGGTACAGGTCATCCTCCCTTCTTGGCTTGAAATATTCCACATGAAAATCTGGCAGACCATATCTAAGTAACAAACACATTTGTCCCACTGTGGGATCTATTTTGAGGCAATACTTAACCAAAGGAGGGCTCAGCCTAAGGAAAATATTTTTTCCCAATCACTAGTAACTTGCAGAAGCAATTTCCAAACATGCCTAATGTTGAATAAAATCTGCTATTAAAGTGAATGTCTAAATTCATGGACATCAATGGGAACCAATTAAGAGCAGACAGAAAACACATTTGACAATCTGTCCCACATAATTCCCTGCGTTGGAAACAGCATAGAAAGATTAACATCCAATAAAATTATTATGAAGAAATACAGAAAGCGATCATCCTTTCAGCTTCTTGCATTTTGTAATTCCCTTCTTGCAAGCAGTAATCCTGTCAAATGTCACATCGGTTTTGTAATTTTTTTTTTTTTTATGACAGGATAATTTAACAGCCATTAGTAATATCTCTTGGTATGCAAAGCATGACCATGATACAATCCAGGAAAGCTTCACAATTCAGAGACCAAAATGATTACATGCAAGCCTCAAAAATCTTTTCCACTTGTGTATAGATTTGTATGAATTAATTTCTTTAGAAGAGGTTTGCAGGTTGTGGACAGTATTAACATGTTCCCCTTGAGTGGAAATTGAGTGATGATACAAATTACATCACAGTGCAACGTCTTTAGGAAGCTAAACTAATTTGATTGACTTAAACTGGAATCATTCCAGTTTTGTTAAATATATCTGAGAACAGAACTTAGTACCTATTTTTCCTTTAATTAGGGAAGCGGCTCAGGAAGTCTCACTGGAGCTGATGAAATACCTATTTGTTGTGTGTGGCACAACTGATTTGCTAAGTTTGCACAAATTAAAGATGCCACTGAGGTTTGTCATGTACTAAACCCCAAGTTTCAGTGAATGTTTCAAAAATTTTTGCACTTCTCATGTGATATTTTGACATGCTGACAGAATAAGCATCATGATATTTTATGATATTGCTATTTGTAGGAAATTAAAAAATAAATTTGTTGCAGTTCTAAATTTAATCTAGTAGCAGGAATTCTGCATTTATTATAAAGGATAAGTACTCTCCCCTTCCCCCCCGCCCCACCCCCCCAGCTTTATTGATTAGAGCAAGAATTAATTAATTTAGAATAGGTGATCCCAAGTTTTATAGAAGGTTGTGTATGGATTTACTTGTAGCTCTGGAAATGCCCAATATAATAGAATTCCAAACAACAATACAAAATCCAGCTTCTTCAGAAAATGTGTAGTTAGAATATCATATTTTCTCAGGACAATTACATGAGAAAATTTTGATGGCAAAGACATACATTCCTTGCTTCCTGTCCCTGCACTCATCTCCTCACTGCACCTTGTCATTCTGCTCTGAGGTTCATGGCTCTCTCAGGCAGGCCAGGGAAAGCTGCTTCTGAGTCTGTACTATAAATCAAGCTATTCTGATGTTATCCCAATTTTTAATAAATAAATAAAATTACTTAACAATGAAAGAAAACCCCAAAATTTCAACAGACATTGTGGTTGCTTTCACAGAATCACAGAATATTCCGAACTGAAAGGGGTCCACAAAGAACAACAACTCTAAATTGTAGGGATCGAACCCATAAACATTGTCATTATTAGCACCACATTCTAACCAGTTGAGCTAATCTCAGGGTCTTTCTTCCATACATTTATTTTTAAAGAAGACACCGAGAATTCTGTCTAATGTTCCAATTTACCATTTCTCTTTAATTTAATTTATTTTTATTTAATTGTTTTATTTTTAGCTTTTTCCTCTCCTCTCCTCTCCTCCTCTTTTTGCTAGATCAGATCAAGAGGTTAAGCAGGCTGAGATTGAAACCCAATCATGTGATAAGAACACAGTTTTTATTCATTGAGATTCCTGGTTCCTTTGCTGCAGAACATGACAAGTTTGTAGTGAAAAAGGAGATCTCAAGGAAGGGACAGTCTCACAGTAAATGAAGCCAGGTGCTCTCCCAGACGACCTTGATTCCACCACAGCAAACCTTCCTGCACAGAGACTGGCAAAGCTTTTCCATATCATAATTCATTGCAACAAAGATGGCACATTAGCTTTTAAGATATACATTCTTTGAGCCTTCTCATACGTATGGAGTCCAAACACTAACACACAGAAGAGCGAAATCCAAGTCTTTCATAAATATCTCTCCATATTTTGTCTGGATTTTTGGGAAGTATAGTGAGATTGTACTTCCTGGAAGCTTTTTTCCATGTCTATAGTTTAGAAGTATTCAGAAAACCACAATCTAACTGACAAGTACACTATACATTTCCAATGTATTCTCTGCTGTTTGGCTACTAAAACCACCACAGAAAATGTAATTCTGTTTAGTAGTGTGACCCTAGTTCTCTCCAACAAATATGCGTCCATTCAGCACAGGCAGGGTTCACTTGCTTGTTTCAAAGGTTTTCTGGGCAATTTTCTAAAGTACTGAGGTATTCGGAGCAGTGGAAAAAAATCTTACTTTTTCATTTAAGTGTCAGTACTTTTTTCAGCATCTAAATATAAACATGGTATTTATTTATATTTTGTGTTAATACTATTTAATTTGTTAGTTTCTACTTTCTTGACTTACATGCATAAACTATAATTCTTTAGCTCTCCCTTCTTGCTGGAATCAGCCTGTTATATGGCAAAAGGCTTCCCTAGCATTTCTGCTTTCTGTTACTTCCAGACATAATTTTGTTTTTTTTCTTGCTGATTTTTCTGGTAAAAAATATTTCTTCTGTCACATGCAATTTTACTGTTAGTATCTCAAAAACTCTCTCTCAGGATATTCAGTCTGTAAGCATTTGTGGGGAAGAGCTATTTGCTTCCATGGATTTTTTTCTTTGCTCTTTTAAACACACACAACTAATTTCTTATTCTTAGAATATGGGAAGAACTGATGCCAAGGAATTTCCCTAGAAAAGGGAACTTATTCTTGTCTGGCCAGACTTGCAGCATACCCAAATTGGTAGAAATCCATTCGAGACGATGAATGACTTATTGATAATTTGTATGGTGAAAATCTAATGTATTTTAGTTTAATTATAACAGAGGGAAGGTTGGTGAGTATGCATCATTTTGATCAGTTAATATATCTCATGCTAAATACCTATGGAAGAAGGATCCAGGAATAAATTTAGAGACATCAAAACCCTGCAGTCTTACAGTTGTTTATCTTGGGAAATATAGGTGGAGGCTGGTAAGCATAGAAAGTTCTTTTCTGTACAATACCATTTCTTCTGCCTCAAAACAAAAGATTTATGCTTTGCTTTATGGTTGGTTGAGTTAATCATTGGCTAAAGGTTTTTTAGGAGGCCTCAATATCTGAAAAAACCCAGACAATAATGATAATTTGTACAAAGTGGAAAACTAAAGGGAAACAGCTCCCAACACTTTGATAGAAAGATTGATAATGATATTCATATAATCTGTTGTGCTGGGTGCAGGTTTTTTATCAACAGGTTTTAATCAAACCTGTTTTTTTTTTTTCCTCATTTCACATATAAGATGACAAAAATGGCAGGCTAGATTGAGATTTGCAGGACAGAACTAGGATTTTCTGAAGTTAGCTTTGCTCTTTTCAGATCTTGTTGTCCATTTCTGTCAGTAAAGAAAGAAACCTCAACAGACTCAAACATAACTTTACAATCTGTCTGCTGTGGGCTATGCCAGCATGCTGACTTTATGCTTCTCTTAAGGAGCATAGATTCACTAAAAGCAATTATAACCACATGGGAACATTTAAGGCAAGCAAAGAAAAGAATGAATTAAAAATGAAAGAACATGGAGAAGTGTCTTGCATAAAAATCAATGGCAAAAGCAACTAGTGTTTTGTAGGAATGAAACTGTGCAGATATCAACCACATCAGATAGTGATGAAAGGACAGCAAGTGACATTGCCATACAGATGATGTGGAAAGGAGTCCAGCCAAATGATGTTTTCTGGATGAAGCCAGCAGCAAACACAATCATGCTGTGCTGTGCTGTGACAACCTGCCACCCTTGTTCCACATTTATTTTTTGTTCTCTTTAATTGCAAGCTAGGAAGACTGAGCACACCCAACCTTTTTGGTCTGCTTTGGGCATTTGGTACTTCTTGGGAGCTGAGTTTGACTATATGCCCAAGACTACCCAGGTAGCACGGGTGAAAGTGGAAATCTAGACACAGATGAGGAAACATGGTGAGGAATCCTCCTTTTGAAACTGATGATGATCCGTGCAATATCTGGGTCCTTCCAGAAGTGGAAGTTTGAACATTCCATCATCAGAGGATGGACTGGAAATACTCCAGTGCCTGCTGCAGTTGTAAAAAGGGAAAAACTGTGAGAAGGGTATGTATCTTAAGAAAATCAAAAAACCCAGAAAGCTCAAGTAATTCATGGTCTAAGGGATTCTGGGATCCACAGAAGGCATTGCTTTGCCTTCTTCACCCAAAGGTGAGAAAATGCTTACCTGAACCAGGTCTGTACAAAGAGATGTCTTTAGCCATTCCCTCTCATGACAACTAGAACTGGTAACAGTCCTCCTTGCCCTCTCCAGAGAATGTGATGGCATTCAAGAAATGTGAGCATCATTGAATGTTCTCCTGCCCTGAGAAAGTTCTCATACGTCTTCCCATCATCAAAGAAAATGCTCTAAACTACACAGGTGGACTCACAGTAGTTCCTTCTTACCCTGTTCATGAATATTTAATTACTGAAACGAAAATTTAACTGTTGCCAGCTAAATGATACATTCCCCTCATTAGCTCTCCCCCACCAAAACAAACAAACAAACAAACAAACAAACAAACAAGAATTGTAGAAACAAAAGAGAAGTAGTGCCTCCTTTCCTTTCCTTTCCTTTCCTTTCCTTTCCTTTCCTTTCCTTTCCTTTCCTTTCCTTTCCTTTCCTTTCCTTTCCTTTCCTTTCCTTTCCTTTCCTTTCCTTTCCTTTCCTTTCCTTTCCTTTCCTTTCCTTTCCTTTCCTTTTTTCTTTTCTCTTTTCTTTTCTTTTCTTTTCTTTTCTTTTCTTTTCTTTTCTTTTCTTTTCTTTTCTTTTCTTTTCTTTTCTTTTCTTTTCTTTTCTTTTCTTTTCTTTTCTTTTCTTTTTTCAGGTAGGGAAAGAAATGAGAACCAGAAGGACACCTGTGCCACAGTGCTACTGAGAAGGGAGTTTAGCATGGAGATGGAGCAATTAAAGTATTCTCCCACTTTCCACATTTCAACTGCAATGGACACATTTGTGTGGAACGAACTGGCTTCTCCCAATTCCCTGCAGATGTCCCTTATTCCCTTTGTAGCTGTACACCAGTGGAGCCTCGGAGCTTCACTTCAGCTGTGAGTAGCAGGAAATAGCAACATAAAAACGCTGATAGGCAGCATACAGACCAAATAGACTTGAAGATTCAATCTTTGATTTCATAAGGTTTACTTACCCATCTGTAAGATAACAAGTTTTTAAGTCTCAGCCTGATCAGTGCAAATATCTATTGTTAAAGACAATAAGAAACAGAAAAGAAGACTTAGGGAAATACTTGTACAGATCTCTTTTGAAAGGGAAATGTGCTTACAGTACTAGGAAGACAGCAATAGCTTTTATGGCAGCTTGAATTTCCTCAAATAGCACTTAGGACGTTAAAATTAGTAAAAAAGTTCTCCTTATACACTACACATAAAAGCCTAGCTCCTAGAATTCAGTGAGAGTTTCATCATCAGTTCTAGTGGAGTCTTGTTTCAACATACAAGTATGAAGTCATAGATACCAGAGACAGAAAAAGCTGCTTAATCATTCAGACCAGACATAAAACTATGGGCATTTTTTTCCTTTTAATTTTTATCCTCATAGACTTGTTAGGTGTCTGAGAACTTTTTGCAGACACATTTCCTTCCTTCCTTCCTTCCTTCCTTCCTTCCTTCCTTCCTTCCTTCCTTCCTTCCTTCCTTCCTTCCTTCCTTCCTCAGACCCCTGGTTTATCTGAGGAACTGGCAAGTAGGGCAAACAGGTTGGAACTCCTGATGTTCCTGACTGATGAATCCATTCCCCTTCTCCCCCCCCTGCCAGCAGCAATACCCTCTCATGGTCCCACAAGGATGAGAAAGAGCTTCTGTCCCTTCCCTCCAACTCTAGGATACTTTCCAGTGGTAATGTACACAAGAAAATCCCTGCCAACTGATGACACACAGCAGCCTCCAGTAGTCCAGGTTTGGCCATTTTGACTTTAATCTGTCCTGTACCAGTTCAGCATCATACCCTGCAATGGACCATCTCCATCTCTTTGAGGCTTTATGCAATTACTTTTTCACATGATCTAAAGTAAACTCTGTTAAAGAATATCCCAACCCTAACAATCAGAATGCATAAGGGAAAGGAAAACCAAAATGTTCTCCAGTTGAGAGGAGAATATTTTATGAGGAGAACACATAAAACATTGTGAAAGCTTAGCAGATTTGGTCTATATAATTTAAATTGATATCTACAGTCAGCCAGCCAGTCAGGTTTCCTAAAAGGGTTGGATAACTTAGAGAAGGGAGTGGGCATGAAAGTCAGGATATTTTTATTCATATATTGGTAACTTTGTGGAGCAACACAGGAGATCTTGTGAAGACAGTTGAGTAGGTGCTCTAGTAAGGTTAAAGAAGGTGAAAGAAAATGCATATATATAAAGTTATTAAAGTAGCAGGTCACCTGCAGAGATATTTTCAGAAATGTCATGAGCCCTCACACCTTTAGATCATGAGCAGGTTTATCAACCTGTGAGTGCATTGTGACTGCCTGCTGTGTAGTGTCTCTGAAGGTCAGGCTAGAAGACACTTAAGAAAATGCCTGTAAATTGCAGACTTTTTTTCTTTTATGCTTGTTGAGAGTTCACTGGTAGGAAACATCAGGAAACTTTTATTTTCTCTATGCTTATTCTGTTTGTTTTAATTTCTACTTCATTATTTCTAGTCGTACATCTTGGTATATTCTTCTCAGCCCCTGGTGATATACCACAAAATCTTCCTGAGGTGGTGAAGCATAAGACAGATGGAAGATGGATGGTGGAAAGGGTGCCCTCAGAGGTGGGTGCAGGCATAAGAGGTGGCAGCAGCCCCTGCAGGGCCCCATGGCTGCATTATAATGCAGTTGGCATGCGGGTTCCCTCTGGTGTCATTCCTCCCGCATTCAGAGATTGGATCATCCCAGCAGTCTGCAAGCAAGCTCAGTCTTACTTCCAGTCAGCTGATGTAGGCAAAGCTGGGCAACTTCAGCACATCAGGAAAATGAGTTTTTCTTTCTTGTTTGCTATTTGTAATGCTGAGAAACAGGAAGGAGGGCTTGTGTAACAGCTGAATCAGGCTGCATTAATGTCTTACCAGTTCCACTCTGTCCTCATATCACTTCCCTCTTGCTTCCAGTTTTTAAACTTGGTTGTTTTTCATTAGCTCTGTGGGTTAGCACGCAAGGTGTGCGTGGCATCCACAAGACAGATGTCTACATGAGGAATAAATCCCTAGCTTCTCTTTCCTGCCAATGCATTAAATAAAAAAACCCCAAACAACAAACCAAAAAGACACCTTTTTGGGGTGTGGTTGACAGATCTACTTTAAAATTCCATTTCAGGAAGACATGGTGAGCACCTTCCAGGAGCCTCTAACTGTCTGAAAGAAGAGTTGGATGACCAACTCAGATGTACATCTACACTGCTGACACACACATGAAGTAAGAGGAAGCCCAACTAGGTCCCTATTAAGACATCTACATACCCAGATGACATTTTCATTTGGAGGTGCTGAAATCAAGTCTTACAAACCTGAAGTGAGTTAAAAGTTAGAAATTGATTTATTTGTTCTAGACATTCAAATGTGAAAATCGTACCTTTCTAAACTGCAGTGAAGAGATGCATCAATCTTTTTACTGTATTTTAGTTTTTCTAAGACAAAATCCTATAGTTTTATCCCTACAGGGCTACATCCTATATCTACAGATCAAGACCTAAGGAGCTGGCGATCTGGAAATCTGTAAAATCTTAGATGAGCTGTAGAAAATGCAAACCATATGTTTGTCTTGCCCATCAAATCCTGGAATTAAACTCATCTGTAAATCTGTGTTTTATCCACTGCCATATGGGAGGGGTATATTGTACAAAATATAGAAGAAAATATAGGTCTAGGTAGAGACTAAAGGTGCCTGGTAAGAGTACTTTGCCTTGGAGAAAGAATGCACTCATGAGCATGTCACTTGCTCTCTACGGTGGAAATGTGCATTTTGCACACACTTATCTAAGGGCCTGAACTACAGCCTAGTGCCAATAATTTCCCTGTTTTCCCCTCTTCTTAGGAACAGTTTTGTTCTATGGAGCTTCATAGTTTAATGTGTACTTGTTGGAGATCACATTCTCCAAAGCTCCCTGCATGTGAAAAAATGGCATAGCCCTTAATGTAAAATACTACTTATCAAGAACTGCACAGCAAATCACATATGATCTCTCCCTTTCCCAATTGAAAACATACCTTTAAGAAATGTGGCAATAAGCAGAGGCACATGGGCTGTTTGGCAGTCTGCCTGAAAATCCCTGCAGCCAATGAATAATGATCACACTACAGAGCATCTGCTATCCAGAAATAGCCTGTACTGTCTCCCAAACCTGCTATTGTGTCTTTGGACAAAACATGGTGGAGGTGAATGTATTTTTTCTTCTGGTCACAGTGAGGAGCCAGATTTTTATTTAAATTAAAGATGTGATTAAACGAAGTCCAATAATACATGATGTTAGCAAAATATTAACATATATAAACTATTTTGTTTCAGATTTTTCTATATGAAAGATAAGTGTTTTGCTATAAAACTAGAACAGTTCTAACAGAAAACTGTTTTCCAGAGGTCTTCTATAAAAAATTCAACATTGATTGAGATTAATGGCTGACATCCCAAAATTAAAGTTTCAGGCAAGTTAATAAACACAGAGAGCTGTCAGGACAGGTCAAGGCTTTGCAAACACTCTTTCTCCACCACAACAGGAAAAATATCCTTATTTTCATGAGGGACTTAGCTGATAAATCAAAACCCAAGCCTACCTCTCTTTACAGGCAGAAACATCCAGAGAAAATGCTTAGGAGTCATGAGGAACAAAACTGCCTCCAGAATGTTGAGTAGAAAGACCAAGCCATAAAGAGGTGGAACAATTATGAATTGGAGAGAATGAAGAAAATAACTGTTTTCCTGCTTTTTGTGTTTGTTTGAAGCCATAGTGCTTGTGACTTGAGTCTCAGCCACGGAGATTTTCTTTGTCTACTGAGCAAGGGAAATGAAAAGGATTCGCAATTCTTAGAACCTCAAAAAATATGTGATATTGTCAACTGAACTGAAATTTAGGAATTTTACCCATGGACAGCTAATTCCAATCTTTGTCTGGGTTTGGGCAACTGAGTAGAATTTAAGAAGCAAAAGATTGCACATTAGGAACTTTTCAGTAGGGGAGAAGCATGAATAGAAAAGCCAGCTCAAGTCTCTCACATGCTAAGAGGCTCAGTTTAAAAACTTGTAGATATAGGATATAAATCTGAACATAACATATGTAAAAATAAATGGCTAAACTTGGAAAAAGTTTAGGAAATTTTGGAGTTGGTGGATTCAGCTTTACTCAGAAATCCTAAAGAGGAAAAAAAAAAAGTATTCTGAGCAAGGCTTCATTTTTGTTCACTTCCCATGCCTTAGGAAGTGTGTTAATTTTAGTCAGGTTATCACAACTTGAAAAGATGTACAAATGTGAAAAGGATCTCTGTTGTGTTGTGATAATGATTAAGATATGAATCTGCAATCGGTTATGCATTATCTGCATTTTTTCACTGAAAACATGAAGGTCAGAATATGTAAAACTATGCATAGCTGTAGACATTAGCTGGATCAAAGTCACAAAGTAAGCAGACAGCTCTGGAATCATCTGGATCCAAACTTCCCTTGGATAGTTTATACCATACTAACTTCTTTGTGATTTTTATAAACAAAAATGTTCACCTGATCATTCAGGGTTGGACATGTAATGCTCAAGAAATTATTGAGATTTTGTAAGTCAATAAAGAGTTATATATTTCTTCATTTGTTACAAATATTAAAGAAGATGAAATGATTGTCTTAGCTTTAATACATGAAATGAAAATTATCCTCAGAGATACAAACTAAGGCTAAATTTAAAAAGCATGTAAAATGGTAGGACAGTTTATAGCTTTCTGGTTCTTTTCCTTATGAGGAAAGTTACTTATTGCAATTGTTTTCTCTTAGCATCATTCTCTTATTATATATCAGCCTTGGTTCAGGCATTTTGATACTATTGTCCCATGTGAAACTAAACATTACTTGGCAACAGGCAAGGACAAACAGATAGGCTTACAATTTGTTTTTATAATTAGCTCCTCTGTCAGTGTGAAAGCTAGGATACATGTCCAAGGTATATGATCATGAAGTGCCATGCAAGGCTACCTGCTAGGCTCATTTTCAGCATTAGCCATCATGAACAAATGGGTACATAGCAGTGTGTAATCTTGGGCTCATCAAGGGCAATTTCAATTATTAAAATGTCTCATTACTGAAGCTGCTTCTAGACATTTAAGGGGAGATGGGCCATGGCAGGACCCCGCAGAAAGTTAGAATAATCCCACCTATTTCAGATCACTGGCAATGCTGCTTAAGTTACAGGCAGAGACTTTGTAAATTTCTTTTTCTGTCAGTGGAGAGAGAAAAGTTCACTGCCATCGGCAGATGTCTAAAGTTAGGGGAGATGAGTGAAAGCACAACTGTTTCCAGGCATAGACAAGGTGGCATGTATTGCCTTCACATCTTTCCACATATATTTCCAAAGAAGGGTAGCTCACATAAGGTGTAATTGAGCATGTGCTGCTACAATTCAGACCCTCCCCACCCCTTCCCACCCACAATGAATAGATGCTACCCATTATACAAAAAATTAAAAATTTTTGGGTTACATGCAGACCATCTCCTTAAAGCACTTCCTTTTGTAGACTGAAAATTGTACTACATTTGTCTTCATGAATGGTAAAAGAAATTTTCTGGGCAAAGAGGAGACATGACAGTGCTGGAAACAGATATGATGAGAGCAAATAAGCTGGTCATCTGTATAGCTGCTACTCTGGGAAACACCACTCAGCATTCTGGTACAACTTTAGGACCTTCTTAGGTCCCCACCAGCCCACCCAGGAAATTCACCACTAAATAATACAACTGCTTAAGCTGTGTGAAGCTACATTGCAGTTTTTAAATATGTTTCTGTTTGATAAATGCATTCTGTTTGCTAGGGGAACGTGCTGTGGTGGGCTATTTGACTCTGTTGATTTCTTATGCCTTGCAAGAGCTTGGGAAGTAATGAAAAAGCATTTAGACATGTATGTATGGATCACTTTGTATCTATATATTATGCAAAAACTGTTTTCTGGATTTGATCATTTCTGTGGGTGAATTTGTTCTCGTCTGACAGAGTTTTTGTACTGAATTGAGCTGTGTGATTGATACAACTGGTCACATCAGAAAACCAGAACTACATTGTTCAATTTCACCTCTAGAAAAATTAGAGATCAGTTTTGTATTTTGTATTTTGAATCACTTGTGACCAAGTGATTATGTAGACGTTTTACTCTGAACACATTCTTCAAAATGTTTAAATACCTTTCTTTGTCTGGGTTTTGTTTATATTTATACTTCTGTTCTTTGCCATGAATGCATCCGGTCAATATTTTCCTGATGGCAGAACCTCTCTGTGTAACGTTTGCATTTGTTTTCTTGAAAATGCAATGAATTTGAGACCTTTTCAGAAAAACAAAGAAGTGTTCTGCAGATTCTCTTAATTCTTGACAGCTCTGCCCCAAGGACAGGACCATTGGGCTCCCAACCTTGGGCAATTGTTTTTGTCTGAGAACAGTGAACCATCAGAAACTCCTGTTAGTGCTCAGGAAATGTGTTGATTTCTATAAAAAGCTGCAGGATAGAGAAAGACATGATTTCGGCTTAACCATTTTTTGGTCCAGTATTGATCACACACTAAAGGAAATCTTCTGCCATTCCCCTCATCTTGTTTTCCTACAAAGCAGTAGAACTGTTTCTTTGTTGACTCTACCCGCAAATACTTTTTTAATAACTCTTGACTAATGGCTTAAGGTTTCAGATCATTGACTGTCATTTTGATTCACAGCATGATGGAGATGAGAGCTAAGGTGTTTAAATACTTCAGTGATAACAGGAGGATTGCAGAGAACCCAGATCTATTTCACTGGGCTGAGCAGAAAGCAGAACATTTTCCTGGAGCTTAGGAAAGGACTATACATACTGTGCTATTGTGTGTCAAAACAGACACGTCCGTGTTGCAAGCCGATTCAGGTTACTCGGCTATTTCTCTAAGCAGATACTTGTAGCTGCCTATCTTTTATTTCTCTGCTCTCAAGCAGCCATAACTTGCAAGCACGGATTTATCACAGAGGTGAGAGGAGACAGTTTTAGTTGTCTGAGCCATCAATCTGGGCAATATGTGCCCCTGTATTACATCAAACAGCTGTGGCCACACAGTTGTGCAGCCTCTCCCTTCAGATCAGAGCTTCAGCTACCTCTGTCTTAGAAAGCATTTCCCCTCCAGGACCCTCACCCCAGCTGCCTCTGTGGGTAAGATTTGAACAATAAAATGAGGACAGTTTCCATCTATTTTCTATATACTCTTGTTCCTCCTAGCAGAAGGGATTTGGGCAATTTTAAAAAGTGTCATTAAAAAAAAAAGAGTCATGGTAAACATTTTTCTTTTCTCCCTAAAAGGCTGTAAAGGGAAGCAGAAATGGGCAGCTCAGGGACTGATACATGCTGTGTCAAAGGACTAGAGTTTTATGACCTTAAGAAACTTGGAATATTTATGACTGCGCACACTGGCCTGAAAAGGAGGGTTACTGTTAGTGTGATGTGAATTGGTTGAATTTTTAATATTGAAAATTTAGTCTCAAAAATGTGGGGGCCAGTTGCTGTAAAGAGATACACCTCTTCTGAAGCAGGCACTGTCCCTATTCTTACAGTACAGAGTCACCACAGGCAGACATCATCATGTCTATGCTTAACGTTGGCTAGAGGGGAAAATGACAACATTCCTACAGATGCCTGAAGAACCAAGGATATGAGCAGACATACTTTTATTCAATTATCTAGAATAGTTTATAAGCTCACTGCCCTGCCAATTTGTTAAAACAAGCCCACCAGAGCTTATTGCCACATCTCTCACTGGAATGACATGAGTATTAAACAGAAATACAGTTCAGAATATATCTTGAAAGCAGGCTTTGCAATGCCTGGTATAAATTTATCCCCTGGTGTTTTTACTTCCTTAACTTCACCCTATTCATGACAAATGGGATAAGGAAACAGAAAAGTGGGGCTTTTAAAAAATAAGATGCTGCCTTGTATCTCTATTTGAATAGAACTGGCCCATCATGCCAGCTTGGCAGCCTTGGGCTATTCCAAAATGTCTAGACTTTCTTATTAAAGATATTCAATTTTCTGGCTTTTGCCAAGATTAATAAAAACATCAATATTTGCATAAAATGACAAATGGATGCAGTAGAGGAGGGAAACTAAAAACAAATTCCTTACCCAAACCCCAACAATTTACATCAGTGCTGAGCAAAATAATTGAAATTCTTAAGAACAGATGTTACTTCAAATTGACAGGCACAGATCAATGTTTCAGAGAGTAAAGAAGTTTATAATTTAAAGATTGTGTTGGAATTTAGGAGCCGAGCAACTACAAGCAGAAGAGATGGTATATTAGGATTTAGTGAGGCTATATGCCTGGACCTGTAGATGGCAAGTCCTATGTACCCATTAAATATTCTTTAAAAAGTTACAGGCTGTATAGGACATTCAGAGTCATTTTCTGTGGTCATAGGCAAACAGCACAACTAGTTTGCTGGCATTTCAGATTTTCTGCATCTTGTTTTAAATTCTTTAGATTCACTTAGCTATATAAAAATGTGATAGTTTGCATATAGGGAGTTGTGGTTTTGTTCAGATCTGTGGTTTTTGCATCCTGGAAGTCTTGTTTTGAGACCAAATCTGGTCATTCCAAATTGATTACACAAAAGCTATAGAGTAGGTTATAATTTCCATGGTGTGTGTAATATGTGGTGTAGCTGATTGGGCACTCAGAAATTGTGGTAGACCCTCCAGCTTGCTAACTTCCTAACTCAGCAGATCACAAGCTTTTATATACATATATGTCCCGTAACAAGGATGGTGATGTTATTACTGTAGGTCTAATTAGATATCCTTTAATGTTGCTTTCACTCAAAAATCTTGGAGATGCATTTCATCTGGATTTGGTTCTTTTCCAGATTTGTTAAAAAGGAAATAATTATTCCGTATCTCCACCACAACTTAAAAAATAACACTAAATACTTGCAGGACACTGCAGACTGAAGGGAATTAAAACAAAACCTCATCAGGAAAAGGAAACTTACACCAAGTTACAAAAAACAAAACCAAAACTCTGCATGAGTAATTGGATCCCAAAATGTAATGAAGTGTTGGCTGAATGTTGTGCTACATACCAAATACTCCCTTTAACAAGATGAAATCTGAAAATAGTGGAAACATAGATCAGAGTTTCAGCTCAGAAATGATAGTGTAAGAACAAGGAGCTGTGTTTGAAATAGGCTTCCCAGTCATATGTATTTTTAAGTTAAACATATTTTTGAAGAGACCTATTTTTTGTGAGCAACTAGAATCAGCCTCAAATTCAACTAGAATAGAAGCTTCAAATAAAATCCATCAAAGGCTTAAGGGAACTGGCACATCACATTAGTAGAACAACATTTTTCCTCCTAAGACAGTATTGGCATTTGGTAGAAATTAAGAAGAGAAAAAAAATGTTATTTATGCTCTGGTAATAAATTTGAGTTGGACAATTTTTGATTAAAATATAGTCTCTTACAAAAATAAAATAAAATAGTAGCTGAGTTTGTTTGTAGTCACTGGATCTATTGACAGTAATTATTCAATTTGTCATAGCTATGGAAAGAGTCAAAGATGGGATGCTGCATGACTACACTTGAAAGAGATTTCCCTCTGCTTTTCCTCTCTCCAGCTTTGGAGTTTCCCATGCTGTGTGCGACAAGGATGGATTAAGCAGAAAGTGAAGCTGGACAAGATTGCTGCAGCCCAGGCCTCCCAAGGTGTCAGAAGAAAGCCACCAGGAGCTTAACACAGCACAAATGTTACTTTACTCACCCTGACACAAGAGTGGGATGCTGAAAGAAAAGCAAGTTTTTAAGTCTCAGCTCTGTAAGTGAGGAGCAGTTGCAGGAGCGAAGGAGGAGGACTGTCCTGTGCATTCTGCTCAGGAAACACTTCCACACCTGTATTCCAGTCTCTGTAAACAGGAACTTCAGAATCTTATGTCAGTGCCTGGAGATATGGAAACAGACACAGACTTAGGGAGAAATACTGCTTTAGGTCCAGGTTTAGTTCACAAGGTCCTAAAATTCACTGAGGTCTGAAACTTTGCTGTATTAACAGGCTGTTATTTAAAGCTTGGACTGCATTTTTTAAAATTGAGACAAACACCAAGTCAGAAGAATGTCAGCTTCTCCTCATTGTCTATTCTCATCACAAGTTAGTGATACTCCATTCTTTGATTCTGTGTAGTTGCAACCATCCTGGGAAGAGGAATCTTGCCATGCCCTTTGCTTAAGTGTGGCACACTAAAATATTACCACTGAAGTGATTAGATTTCCTCTGAATTTTACTAGCTGTCTATGTGGCAGCAATGCTTCTTTTCAACAAAGAATAAAAGCAAGTCGTCTTCTTCCTGCATAGTGCAGGTTTTATTTCATTGTCAGAAATTGCACTTGATTTGATAATTTTGAATTTAAACTTACTTTGATCAGGAGAGGTCAGATGTATAGGCTTTGCCAGACATCCAGGGCTCAATTCTCCTAAACATATGGGAGCATTACCCACTCTTCCCTGCCCTTATCATAAAGATATTCATCCTGTGGTCCAGAAATTGTCTTGAAGATCCTATTCTTATCTGCTAGTCCTCTGTAGCAGATATCCTCTCTCAGACATGGTAAGGTCTCTGGGGTAACACTAAGTATCTGTGCATGAGCAACTGAATGAAACACATTAAGACATTTATCACAGGATTTTCGAAAGTGTTTTACCACTCATCTCCTACTAAAAGGCACTGGAGATTGATTTGGATCATTATCATCATTAGCAGCCTAAATAACTGGTCTTAATACTCTAACCTGTCACCATAGAGCAACTGAATATCTTGCATAATGGCTGGCACACATCCACTAGATAGTTTGCCAGACACCAGAAAAGGTGTAGAAGAGTATCTATGGGCAGAATGCTGAAACCACAGGACCTGAAAATCAGCACACAGCTGACTATGCTTAAAAGAAGGTTTTATTGCCATGTAAAAGCATTATAAATATCCACTAGTCGGATCAGCCTGTTGTCACAGAAATAAAGTATTATGTGTAAACTTGATTGCATTTCAATTAACAAACTTGAAAGTTTTAAACATATTTTTAACATATTCTCACTGGCTGCCAAGGCTTTAGCTCTGCAGAGTTTCCTCCTCACCATTTCTCACTGATGCAAGTTTCCCTTTTGTAGAATGGGGAAGGTATAGGCATCTTTTGAAGAGGCTGAATGAAGAAACTGCATTCCTGAGTACTGTCCCTGATTTCTGCCACTCTGACCTGCCTGCCTTGGCTCCAGGGATGTCGAAAAAGCAGAGAGCACAAGCCAGGTTTTAAAACCCTTAGAAACATGTCAGTTGTAGAAAGAAAGGAACAACTAATAGTCCACAAAACAGTAGAATCCCTTCTCTTTTGTTCTTGGAAGACATTTTCACCCTGGAAAAATGGAGCCATTTGCAGCAGGGGAGTAATATAAAGCAAACAAAGCCTACCACTTGAACAGATCACTCCCCGAATGAGTGATAGACACTCCTTGTTTGTTCACCTTCTTCCTTTATCTCCGATTTTACCCCACATTGTGGCTGACAGGTTGTGCAGTACATTGCAAAGAAAGGGCCAGCCTGTGTAGCAATATTTCCTACCATCACTGCTGCTGAATCAGTTTCCCTGAGATGAGGGAAGATGGATAGAAGAAGGAAGCTGCATGAGTTTTGTCTCTGCAGTAGGCAGAGCACGTCCCCTCTCCAATGAGACCATTTTCCCAGCTGGCATAATGTCACTGACTTTGCTGGAGCTCACCCAATGTAACACAAATAAAGAGCTGGGCCAAAATAGAGTCACAAACATCCAGATGAATAAATACTTTAAAACGTTTATACCTAGGGGACAGAAACTGAGGAGAGAGAGGATTAGCTGTGCTCCAGGCGTTGAATGTGTGGACAGGCGAGAGTCACTATTAGGCATCCATCCATACCTTTCAGGCTGTGAATAGGGTGTCCCTCACCTCTGGGTTTTCTTCTCTCTTTTCTCCTCCCCTCACCACAACATGTTTGGCATTTGGAAGTTTTGAAGTAATTTCCTCCTTTGGCCTCACCTGGGATCTTTGCTGTCCCAGAACCTCCTCCTGACCTCAGTGTTATGTTTTCATTTAAAGTCGGGGATGTCTATAAATGTCAGCAGTACAGGGCAATTAGAACTTTGAAAAGGGCTGTAACATAAACCAGCATTATAGTGAAATGGATACCGCCTTAAGCTGCCTGAAATTCACTTGCTGTTGGAAAGACAATATCCTGCCATTCTCCCATGGTGGCCTTCAATTGAACACATTTGGCTGAAGGTTGACCCATTATTAGGATAAGTCTCTGCATGGCTTGAAACAATGAAGAAACACAGGGAGAGAGAAGCCAGCAAATTGGACTGGTAGTTAGCCAGCACTAAGCAGAAATGTGACACTGGATTAGGCCTTAATAGCTGTCTGTGGTGCTATCTGTGAAATCCAATGCTCTCCTTGTTTCTCTGCATTGCAGGCAGAAGCATGTGGTTAGATGTTGAACAAAATCCCCCTCCTTTTTTTTTTTTTTTTTTTTTGTCTAATAGCCTCTAAAACATAGCTTTTGTAACTTGAAAAATAAACATTCATGGCAATAGCATTTTCACTCTTTAGTACCGTGCCTTTTTCTCATGTGTCATCGCACTATGTTAATTTATGATGTTCCTAGGTACCTCTGTCCTTGTCCCTCCAGTGCACATGTGCTGCTTTCCCTAGGTGCCCCAAGTTGCTATATATAAACTACAATTCTGCCTTAACTTCAGCTCTGTTAAAGCCGCTCGAAAACCCGCAAAGCTCAACACGCTCTCTCACCATGAAGGGGAAAGAGAAAAATTTTCTGCACAAAATATGTTCTGAGTTCATCAAAACGATGTTGCCTTTCTTTTCTGATGCAAACTAATGTAAAAGCAATATGGTAACACTCCTTGAGCAGCTGGGAGAACGTGTTCAAGTCAGGCAGGACAAAAAGAAAAAGACAAAAGCTCCAAAGAGACCTATTAGATGGATTTCTATGCAAATACCTATATTTCTGGAGAGAGATTTAATGGAACCTGTCTCTCTGCTCCTAAGGCAACATTTCATGTTATTGCACTTTGTTTTATACAAAAAGTCCATACAGGCAGAATTTTGCCAATTTTCTGACAGGGAATTTTGAAAAGAGATTTCTCTGAATTATAAATGTTTGGATTGGTACACTGCATTTTTTCCTCCTTAAACCTAGGATGGAAACACAGAGCCACAAAACATGCCTGTGAATATAATCATGCTTTACTGCAACTCCCTGGAATTCAGTCAGTTCACTGATCCTGCCTACTACCTAATAGATAGGAATGCTCTTTTTCAGTGCCTTGACTTTTCTCAAAATGTACGTTCAAAATGCATGTACGTTCACCTACATGCATTTAATCACAATCCGATTGAGGTCTTCTGGTGCAAAATCTTGAAGAGATTCCCAGCAGACTTTGGGTCCAGTTGTGAAGGTTTTTGTGAGGATGCTTTAGCCAAATGGTAGGATTTCATCAGAGCCACCACACCCAGCAGGGACTGTCGTGTGCTGGTTGCTGAGCATGGTGCTGTGCTGTCCCACGAGCGCTCCTGGCCTCATGCTGCAAGGATTTGCACACTGAAAAAAGCAGGTACATAGATAAGTTGTGAAGGCTGATTTCAGAGCATGCGTCTAAACTTCCTAGTCAGTATGATGCCATTTTAACATCTGTAATAAAACTAGTCCTCTACATGAGATACACAAACAGGTCATGGCCTGTGAAATTGTCAGAGGTGTCAAGGGAAAACCAAAGTATGAGGTTGATGCTGAAAAGAATGTGTAATTTACTACACATTGGTCAGTGCAAGTTCTAACTCTCTAGAGCAAAACTTTGTGGCTCCATAGGGTATAATATGGCTGTTCCAGCACATTTCTAGTCACCCTGAGATGTTTTGCAAACAGCATGGTGTGCAAGCTTTATCTCTGACCTTAGCAGTCCTGTGATGAAACTTAAAGCATGCACGGTCTCAAGTAAATGTGTTGCTTACACAGGAAGCATGCCTGCACAGCAAGCAGTACAGTGCTGTGTACTTCATCTCCACAAGGGCCAAGTCCACCTTTGGGAAACAGGCAGGAATGAAAAAAGACTATTAAATTTGTCTAAAAATCTATGTTGTCAGCTGACGAGAGAGAGGTATGTGACTTCTGGAACAGGAAGAGCTTAAAACAGGGGAATGGATACCTTTTATATATATTTATATATATATGTGATTTTTTTCCCAATATGAAGTATGACTTTAGACGTTTTTTATGTACTCTTGAAAGTTGTATAATCTACTGACTCCAATCTCTAGCCTGTGCAATATCTGAGTTGTATTCCACTATGGAAAATATGACTCCTGTGTTACATCTCCCATTAACACTTTTTAGTGATGAGGGAACAGAAGAACCATGTTATTATTGACTGCAAACTCTTTTCAGCTGTTGATGCACAGCCAACCAAAAGTCCAGTCTATGACTCTTTGAAGACCCACATCCCCCAAACTATACAGATATTTATGGTTCAAAGGTCTTTGCCAATGAGTTTTAGAGGCTGGACACTGCAAGCTGAATGATCCTCATGCTATGAATCATGCTTTGCAGGAAATATAACATTGCCAAAATCCTACTCTGATGATAGTTTTAGATGCAATTCTTTTCTGAACACACTTAGCCAGATAGCTCAGGGGAAGGATAGTTTCTATGTGCAACAAAATGAAAGCATAGAGGAATAACTTCTTTTTATTCAGGCTTGGGAGAACCTGGTCCCAGCTCTGTGTCAAAACATGGGCCCACGGAGCCTGGATGTTCAGTTCAGTATAGTTCCCGATTTCTACAGACCAGTGTAAGAGCTTCCAAATATCCCACACGTTATAGGATTCTCCTTACTATGTGGTCAAAACTCTATGTCTGACACAAAACCAAAAAAAGGCACTGGTTTCACCACGTTTTTGCTGCAAACACTTTCCCTGGTGCCAGGAGATGTGATCTTGGGAAGAGAACACAGAGCATATGGAGACTTTCTAAAGGGGACAGGTAATGCCCTGCTGAACTTACCATGAACCTAATCAAATCCCAGCTGCAGAACTGGTCCATGTCACTGCCCTTCCTGCAGCCTCCAGGGTCTTCCTCTCATCCTGCCATACTTGCAGACATGGCTGCCTCCCACAGGCATGCAGTCCCTTTGACCCTCAGCGCTCAGTCCAGGTTTCTGTTGCTCTGGAGCACAGGTAGAAGCTCCTCAAAAGTCTGCGCTATGACCATCACATCTCAGGGGTATCAGCTTGAAAATCAGCGTGTTTTACCTGCTTTACTGCCTTAGGCCAGTGTAGGATAAGGACCAAAATTATGAACTAATACGAAGGACAATTTTAACCAATATAAATAAGTACACCTCTGAGAAATACTCATTTACTGCTTTGCTTTAACTGTGTTTAGTTTCTTCATTGGGACAAAGACATTTGACCACTGGGGCAAATTCTTCATTCAGTTATCACAGTGTAAAACCTCATTACTCCTTCAGCAAAAAGCAGTCATTTGAGCCTTACAAGGGCATCGCTGAGAAGAGAATTTGACCACAATTTACAGTATTTCTCACAATACCAGCTGTACATTAGCCACAAAAACATTTCAGAGATGCTTGGATTAGTCTCAGTGGTAAATGAAAACAGGTAATCCCTTCTTTAGAGATGATTGTGTGGGACAATTTATTCCCCTTCCATGAGAAACCTTCCATAGGGCTCTTAACCATCTTCTGACTTGAGACTCTAGTTCTAATCCTTCCTACATGACTTTAGACCACAGTGAGTACAAGCCAAGCCCAAATCTGTATATAGCAAGCCACAAGATTGCACAGCAAAACACCACCAGTTTGCAGGCTAAACACAGAACAAAATATGGGATGCCCATAGACCACCTGATTGCCTTCTGGAATGCCCAACATAACAGGCAACAGAAGGGGCTGCAACTCAAGGGACGGTGTCAAGGAAGATACTGAGACTACTTCTGCCTTCTCAGGGGAATATTTACAAGTCCTCCTAAGGAAAAGTGGGCTAAATATCCTGGCAGATCAACCTGGAGAGGAGAAGATTCCAGGGAGGCCTTACAGCAGCCTGCTTGCTTCAGGGCTGTTGGACTAGATGACCTTTAAAAGCCCTTGCCAACCCAAACTATGCTGTGATTCTATGATTCTATGATATATCAGCATGAAATGTTAGTCATCATACCCAAAAATGTATATAGACGTATTGTTAACTTGTGGTTAACACAAGTGGGGTTACACAAATGGGGAAAATCACATCAATTTCAGTTATGTTCTTATTTCTGTACATGCTGCATGGCCCTTTCCCAATTACTCTGTTCATAGCAGCTGACTGAATACGCATGAAACAGAAGAATTATTGCCAAGTTTGCAATCATATTTGTCAGACATATAAATTATCTGGTAGATCTACCTTTGTATTACTGAACCAGAGTACAAAAGATATGGCTCAATGTGTTTGTTGAAAACTGTGCAAAAAGTGAAATAAACCACTGATACTTTTATCTGAAGAAGTGTTACATTTGAATATGTTATGCAGAAACCAAGTAAATACTTTAAATAAATTCTTCTTGGCTTCTGCATTCTTAAACTGAAGAATTTGCTTTAACCAAAAAAATATATATTGTTTCTAGTACACTTTAAAAAGACAACTAAGGGACATAATATACATATTTTAATGTTTTCTCTTGTAAGTCTGGCTGCTAACACTCAAGAATGCAAGATAAAATGAATGAAAGCCTACCTTGGGAACCTTGAGCAAATTCCTTGCGCACCACACTGGCACTTTATTGCATAATTAAATTTATTGCGAAGGCACTTTATCTTCATTACACATGACAACTTTACCTTTTCCTGCCTTGCAATCTTCTATTTAAGTCTTTAAATTCAGATATTCTTGCTTCTCCAGACTTACGTGCACATGCAGTATAACAAATTTCAGAAATAATTTATCTGGGAAGAGTCAGAGTCTGTTTTTTACTTACAACTGGTTCAGAGTTGTCAGATAGGCACAGTTAATGCAACATGTAGCAGTCTGGCCCATAACTTACCTGTGTGACTGCTAAACTCACTGTGTACTGTACTGCTTCCCGCTGTGTGGTTAGGTGACACCACTGTCTGCAACACCATGAAACAAAGTAGAAGCCAGATGCAATGGATTTGTACCAGTCTTTGGCTATCACATACCGAGACAGGCAGCACTGAATTGGAGAGCTGAACAGTGATTTCTCTTTGAAATCATCAATGAAGTAGTCTAGCACTGGTCAAAGGCACCCAAACTTGTGTTCTGGTTGATAAAGTGGAGCAGAAGTTGTAGGTCAGCTGGTCTTGGTGAGTGAGGAACTTAAACCAGTGCAGAGGACTATAGGAAATCACAGAAGGAAATTACCCTCTAGAATCCTGTTTGTGTCTTTCATAGGATGGCTGAAGGGGATGAAAGAGAATCAGAAGCCAGAAGGTGGGAGATGTGTATACCCAGAAGAAGGGCAGCTGGAAAGAAGCTGCAGAGAGGGAATAGCTCAAGGCAGTGCTGTGTGGAGGATAAAGCACAGGGCCATATCCCACACAGGAGAGAACATGCCCACGATGGCTGTCCTGAGGGATACAGGCATCCAAGGGACACAATCAAGGAAGAGAGCAGCATAAATCCATACTCATTCTCTGAAATTTTTTTGGAGAGAACCTAGGAATTACAGATATCAGCTGAAGGGAGGAGTCCAAATTCAGAGCAGAGCAGGAGAGGCAGAGAAACTGAAGGGTAGGTGTGAGGGGTGGAAAGAGCAGAAGGAAAAGGAACAGGCATCTGTGTTTGGAAGAGATAAGAAAGGAGCCCGTGGAATGAGGTCTGTAATTGTGCTACGGGGAAAGGAGATTTGATTGGAGATCAGCCTAATGGCATCATGGTGATGAGCTGTGGGGAAGGGTGATGGCAGAAGTGGACAAAGGGTTCGTGAGCAGCAAACGGGAAGAGCTTACAGAAAAAGCTGAACCCGAAAACTCAATGAGTTTTTGCAGAAAAACCTCATCATGTTATGCCACCTGTGAGGAAGGCTGTTTATGTCCAACACAGGAAAAATATGAAAGAACAGTATCCCTCCTCTTTCTTGGGACAGCTGTTCCCTGATAACCCCCAAGGTTTTCTCATTTCACTGTTTTTAATCATGTAGGATACGTAATATCCCACACTAACCAAACTTTCAATGACAAAGGTTCAAATTTGAGCTTCAATAAATAAGTATGTTATAGCTCACAACCAATTATTTTTTTAATAAATTTGCCTGAGGTCTTGTAGCCAAATAAAAGACATCTTCCATGGTCTGGATACCTTATCATATAAATGGGATTTGAGTGGTAGTTTTGGTTTCAGGACAGTCATTCCTCCTAACCATCACACCACATTTTTCCCAGTCCATGGTTCTGGACCAGATTTGAATTCTGACTCTTAGTGGTGAGTATATCAGTTTGAACCAGACCTGGGACATTTTTAGATCTGTCTGACAGATTGCTCTGTTCCTCTCTTTTGAGAGAAGCAGCAAAGTGGAACAGAGGGATCAAGAGCACTGCTTGCACTGAAACACAGCCTTCTGACTGCATAATTCCAGCTTGCTGAAATACTAAAGGCAGTTGAAGAGGTATCAAGGAGAAAGGGACCCCCCAAATACTTGTGCCCCATTTCCCCATTTGCTGACCCTCTTGCCAGTGCTTGTGTTCTGGGAGAAGAGATGGGTCATATGTTGTAAAAATCAATGTAAAAAAAAAAAGAAAAAAAGAATGAAAACTGCTTGACTGGATTCTTCTGCCCCATTTTTGTCCCCTTCTGTCATATGATGTTCATGGGGATCATGGGAGCAGTGGGGATTGTGGCAGAGAGCAGGATCATTGCATTCCCTTTTCCACTGCCTCTAAAATGTGCTAAAATACATTAATGATTTATACCATGGTCTCTGTGGCAAGATTAAAAATCACTGTATATTTAGAACTGTTGTACCTGAGATGCTAATGGTTTCTATTTCAAAGCACATTAAAACCTACAGCACTGATGTTTGTGGCAGCCTGGGCCTGTAAGCTCATATTACGTTTATAACTACAGCTTTTCTTTTGTTTCCTTTTTTGTATAGCATATGCATGACATTTTATTTTTATATTACAGTTCAGGAAGTCTTTTAGTGAAGCCTCATGGCTAATTTTGGAGGACTGAAGACGTCCAAACATTACGTTACCCAACCACGCCAGCCACCTGCTACATCTACATGACAGAAGCAGGGAGGTGGTATCAGCCTGGATTTGATACTTGCCTTTTGTAAAAGTGTGTGAGAATCTGAAGGAACACCCACATGGCTCATGTGTGCATGACATGTTAGCAGCCTCTCCTGGGCACAAATGTCAGCTCTGTTTACCATTGTAGGTTAAAATGTTGGTTATAATAGCGTGGTTGGTATTGCTACCTCAGAGATGAGCTCTGATCAAACCTTTTGTGGTTTCCAGTTGCAGCTGGCTTGTGTTTCCCTTCTCTTTCTCAAAGTCTTGGGAGAGGACAGGTGTGGGATTTTCTACAATACTCACCAGTTATAATAATGTTTAGATGAGAGGGGAGACATTTATTAACATGCTACCACTGCAGCAGCATGTATGTAAGCAGAAACCCCAGCATGCCAGGAGCTGCATGGGTAAGTGTCTGACAACAGTGCCTGTCCCCAGGGAGCTCTCAGCCCAGCCATGCAAGAAGAAACTGCTGGAGAGACATAGGAAAAGTCCCTGTGTAGGTCACTGGGAGACATTGGGTCCAGGGAAGGCAAATCCATTTTCTCGGATCTTGAGTTACAGCACAAGTCTGTCACTGGCCAGAGCCAACCAGCCCCTCAATAACTTAAAAAAATATTCTGTGGGAACACAAAAGTACCCCACTCTAAGGCAATTAAATTCCTATCTCTTTTAATTAGCATGTAGCCCAACTTAAAATTAAATTGGTATCCTGAAATGGCAAATTAAACTTACTTGTCTTACAGCTACTGAAACAATACATTTAGATTTTAGAAATGCCTAAGCCTTCTCTTCATCCATTTAAGTGGAGTAAATTTATCAGTTTATAGCTGCATTACAAAGCAGCTAAATTTTATATTTGTCAAAAATGCATTAACTCAGGTCTACACATAGCTTCTGGATTGAAATAAATGAAATGAACCATTATGTTTAACTTTTTAGAAAGTATTGTATAGAATAAGAATCATAAAATGATGGAATGGTTTGAGTTGGAGGGGACTTTAAAGGTCATCTGGTTCCAACACCCCTGCTGTAGGAAAGGACACCTTGCACTAGACTTAGTTTCTCAGACCCCTGTCCAACCTGGCCTTGAACACATCCAGGGATGGGGCAACCTTCAGTGGGCAGCCAGTTCCAGTGTCTCACCACCCTCACAGTGATGAATTTCTTCCTAATATCCAAAGTTAACCTACCTTCTTTCAGTTTAAAGCTGATCTCCATTGTCCTATCACTACATGCCCTCCCTCTCCAGCTCTCTTGTAGGTCCCTAAAGGTACTGGGAGCCTGCTACAAGGTCTCCCTGGAGCCTTCTCTCCCCTGGCTGAACAACCCCAACTCTCCCAGAAGAGAGGTGCTCCAACCCTCTGATCATCTTCATGGCCTTGCTCTGGACATGCTCCAACAAGACTGTGCTCTTATGTTTGCATCTCCAGAGCTGGATGCAGCACTCCAGGTGGAGTCTCACAAGAGCAGAGTGAGAATAATCTTCCTCAAACAGCTTCCTCAAACAGCGTCCTCAAACAGTCCTTTGATGCAGCCCAGTGTAACAACTTTTCAAATGCTGGTATTTTTTTTTTAGGGGTGAAACACTGGAAATCAGCAGCAACAAGGATGTCAAAACCCAGGAGGATGGGAAACAGCCAGGTAAGTCAATTTTGTGAGAATTACCTTTTAGTAATATAACAATTTTAGGTCTTTAGGTAATTTTATTTGTGCAAGAGCAGAACAATGCAATAGGCAACATTTTCCTTGGGGAAGGGGCCCATGTGTAATTGCATGGAAAATGAGAAGCCTGGTTTGGGAAGATATAGCGAGGCAGATAAACAGCCCCAGCTGGATATCTAGCATATACTCTGTTGAGTAAACAGAGACCAATTTATTTCAGGTAAAAAGCAAATAGAGAAGTATATGAAGAATAGGAGCTGCCAGATTTTCACTAAGTCAGGCACTGACTGGGCTGTCAGCATACCTGTACATGGGTAAGGCAGTGTCTGAAGAGACCCAGGGATTTAGGAGAGGAGAGAGACTGTGAGGTGTGACTGGCTGAAGGGTGGTTTGAGGGAAACTCTGAAAGGTCAAATGAGACTTTGAGTCTGACTATGTTGTCCTAAGTCTGCTGGGATTTCTGAATCCTTTAGCAAGGGTGAAAAATACCTTGTCACAGGGGTAAAAATGGACATATTTAGTTTGGGAGCCAGGTCCCCATCTAGCCATATAGTGAAGCAACATTATCTCTTTCTGTGTTCACAATATCATATGCTATGTCTTGTCTGTCTGAAGTTCTTCAAGCTTTCCCTTCTCTCACGTTCCAGAAACAGCTGGTAGTAGTTATATACCTTAGTCAGAGGTAGATTTGAGAGTGTGAGTGGCAAGGACCTGTTGTTGACAGTCCCCTTTGCAATATGCTCTGCGAGGGCACACATGCAGTGCTGCATCTCTCCTGCTCCCATGCTATACTTAGTGGGGAGAAGTAGACAGTGGCTCTGGAGAAAACAGGGATGAGCACTGCTCCCAGTCTGTGTCACTGAGTGGGCTCCTGTGGGCCGTGGTGCGCAGGGAAAGCTTCACAGAGCTGTTGTGGGACCTGGCTGTGTACGGCAATGTGGGTTTGGGTGTGAAGCAGAGCATCAGCTTCAAACCCAAGGCTTCTTCTTCTTCGCTGAGTATCATCCTTCTTCATACCACAAGCTCTCAACTGCCAAAAGGAACCCCAGATCTGGCTGCTCACCCTCTCCCCCGGATGATGTTGGTAATCCAATCAACCTCTTCCAGAAATGAGTGTATCATCAGCCAGATGAAGCTTTCACCCAGGCTGTCTGGCCAAGCAGAAGCCTGCTCTGGGAGCATGTGGCTCCTGCAGTGCGTGAGCTTGGGGTTTCACTGGGTGAGCTGTTCATCTGGATCCTGTTCATCTTCCCTTCAAATAAGGGAATCTGAGGAGTTTGTCTCCGATTTCTCCAGTGACACCAAGTTATGTAAACACTCTTGCTGCCGTTAACAGCTCGCCATTTTTGCTGTTTGAAACATAATCAGTTTGTATAACAATATGGACTGATTTGGGTATCCAGTCCAACACGCTCTGATTGCCTGCTGTCTAAATATTTTATTGCTGTAAATTTATGGGGACTCTGCTGGCCTCTCCAAAAGACCTCTCAGAATCACAGCAGTTTATAACGATACCACAGTGCAATTCAGCATTTCCAAGAATCACTTTTGTTTTCTTTAGAACAGAAAGGGTTTTTTTTAAAGGGTAGGGTTTTTTTCTGTTTCTGACCAAACAGAAATATTTCTAGTTATTGTATTTTAAAATAAGCATTCCATTTATTTGGGTTTTTTTCGTTTGTTTGTTTTTTGTTTCCCCTAAGTGTCAACCTGACCCTCCAACTTCAGCAGGAGCCTGGGAAGGGTGTCTTAGTACCTTGTTGAAAAGACTGCTAGCATCCTGCTCAGAGTTACATGAGGGCCCAGCCAGGTCCTGCCACCGTGCCTCAGAACCCAGCCTCAGACACTGGGGAATGTATGCCTTGGCAAACCCGAGCACAGAGGAAACTATCAAACATTCAGAGCAATTGTTGACAATTTCCAGTCACCACTAATTGCTTGGGGCTTTCTTGGACTCCTGCCACATCTATACCTTTGTGTCCTTAATCACTACGCACCCTTTGGATATTATGTCACACCTGGGACATAGGATAATTTATCACTTGCAGACGGATTAGCATCACAGCTCGCTTAGATAAATTTTACTTTAGCCCCAGTCCCAGAGGCCCTTCTTTTATAGCACAGTTTTATCCATTAAAATTATGACTTCCAAAATTCTGTTGTATTTTATGGCTTCCATGAGATATTTGTGACTGTTACTGTTTAAGTGGACATTTCTAGAGATTTACTGCAGAAGTAATTCAGGCAAATAGCTCAGAAGAGGTACTGCCAATAGCTTACAGTTTAGGTTTGGTGTTGTTTAAAGACATGCTGTTTTCAGTGTGCATGTAAGTATGGAGTCCTAATGCATAATACTGAAACACCACTGAATATGTATTTGAAAAGGTCTCTCCATATGGACTACTTCTAGACAAAACCCAAACACTGAGTTTTTAATCTTCCAAACTCCCTCCTTCCCCAAAGCTGTTCATATTCTTTGCTTTTCTGAAAAATGTGAGAGATGAAAGCAGAGGCCAATTAAAAAGGACTTGTAGAGTCAGGCACTTCCACTGGCTCTTTGAGGGGGGACATATGAGAGGTGTTTCTCTTTTCCTAGTTGCTTAGTTTGGTCCTAATTGGGGCAATGCTATGGGTGGCCAGGGGCCCAAAGGACAGAGCTCAGGTTGCAGTTCGACAGAGCCAGTGGAGGCTTAACTTGCTGCACGGGGAAAGTTGATCTCTGCCCCTTTGATCCTTTTAGGACTAGAAGTGGTCCTCTGTTTTATGCTATAGAAAGTCTGAGGATTAGAAAAGTAGCCTCCATGGCTTACAGCTCGTCTCTGTGAGAAGTGACTGATGCTGTCAGGCAACCCAGCAACACACTTCCTAGCCTTTTTCTCCTTGAGGTGAGTGTGAAGGCTTTTACAGCACTGAAGCACAGGAGCAGGAAGCACTCTTGTTATCATGCCAGCTTCCACGCTTCCAGCATGCTCCTGTTTTAAAACCTTCAACATCCTGGTGCCTTGGTGAAACTGCTCAGTTGGGCAGCTGAGGGGAAGCCCATGCAAGGTCTCCAAGCGCCTTCTTGTAATGACACACCAGGTGACACAAGTGCTGGGCTCAATGGGGCACAGAGCAGCAGGAGGGTTTTCACAAAGTGCCTCACTCCTATGGATTTTAGGTAAAAATAACACTTATCCAACTAGGCTTGCAGTGCATACTTGGAATTAGGAATCAGATTCCTAAAGACTTCTGAAATTTGACACAAATTACTCTTCAAAACAAGCATCATCAATAATTTTCACTAATTAAGTTAATGTAATTCAAGACAAAGGACCAAATCCCTCCCTGCATCATCACAATATTTCCCCAGTGAGTCTACTTGTATGTGTGAAAGGTATGAGTATGGCCCTCACAAACTCTTAAAGTAACTGATTCCAAGAGGATTTATCTGCATGCAGGAGCAAATGTATGGGAGGTGACAGGAGGAAGACAGCCAAGTTTAACTGTCAGTTAAAGGTAGCATGTCTTCATCTGTCTGGAAGAGAGATAAATGTAGCTGTGGGAAGATATCCTGACAGCACATAGCATCGACTGCAGCTTACTATTGGCTCACTTTGGTCCTAGGATCCCTGTCTCTGTCAAGGAACTGCAGTATTGCTGAAGAAAGAGAAAGGACTTAAATTAAAATAATGTGATTTAAGACTGACATGGGTCTTGGACAGACCTTTACACATGGCAAATTTCATCCTTTGAGTTTCTTTCCTCCCCTTTCCTCCCCTTTCTGCCCCCAAATATGCTCCTTTTCTGTTCACTGCTCTCCCCTGCTGAACTCACTCCATAGAGTTTTGTAACAGAACTGAAAAAACAAGAAACAGACACACTATTGTATGCTCAAGCTCATGGAGGACTCTAAAACTAATCTTTGTTCTGGCAAATCTCATGCAGCATTGACTGCTTTGCTGGCTACTTCATTCATCATATGGAAAATGCATTTTAGTGACTACCAATTACAAGAGCCAAACAGTGGCTTTGTCAGTATTACATGGTAACCATTACCTTTGTAATTGCATAGTGACTGATGGTCAGTATGATGTAATGACAGGTTAAATAAATGCATACTAATTTGTCCTGCTAAAAGAAAGTAACGCCAGCACATTAACACAATTGCAAGTCATTTTATATGATTATACATGAAGCAAAGGTATACATTTATCATAAAAGTTGTGTGTAGCTGCTATGTTTCAACTTCTAAAAAATTCTTTTTCACCTTTAGAAATGTATAATCTAAGTTTAGAGATGTATAATCTCTCTGCACCTTTGTTAATAGTGTTTGCAGAAGAAACATTTCAAAATGTGTGAGATATGTTGGTGTTAGAGTTGTTATAAGACCTGAAATAGGTTCTTTCTTTCTTTAGTAAAATGTTATCTTAGAAATTTTCCTTCATTTATTGAAAAGTCAGTTATTAAATATAGTTTTACAACTACTTAAAACAATGCAGGCCTAAATTTGAGATAGTATATGATGCCATGTGTTAAAGAAAAACTATTAGAAAATTAGTGTGAGGTAAGTTATTTACAAAAATACACCTCATATAGTTAAAGATTTCTGACAGACATCTTGATGTGAAAAATGTCAGTGAAACATAATTGGAAGGCTGGGAATTAATCTAAGTGAAGTTTCATGGATAGAGAAATAATAGTAAATTAATGGCACAAAATGAAAAAAATAATTATCACAGTTCGGAGCAAAACTTGGAGGTTTTTAGTTCTGTTTAGAGAGCAGTAACTCAGGAACTCAAACGAAGAGCACAGGAGTTACCCTGAGCCAGAAAGACCAATCAGTCACAAAACAGATTCCCTCTGTATCCATATTTCAGTTTGGATATTCGGTTTAGTTTTCCTCTTAGGTCACCGAAAGCCCAGATTTCCCAGCCCACAACCTGCAGATAGGACTGCCTCTACCACAGCATCAAAATGGCAGGAAAGGTCAGGGTTGCTGTTGTCTTCCTTTGGATTTGGCAGATCCAGAGGAGAAGGAAATTGGGCAATTTGAAAACTTTCATGCCAGGAAAATCCATGCCTGAAATCTTTTAGACCATTTCCCCCACACAATTTCTTATCTTTCCTCCACATTTTAAATTCTGAATCTTCCTTTTCTCTCTAAAATTGATGTGTCTTTCCTCCTGGTCTCCAGATTACAGCTCTCTTAAGTGTTTTAACATTTCATGCTTGTACTATAGGATGGCCTCTCTATCCTAGCCTGGTCTTGCTTTGCAATTCACAGACCTTTCATGCTACCTACAAGTTCTGGGGCAAGTTATAGTTTATAGAGGAAAAAGATTACTTTTCACTATGTCAAGAAATTCACAATCATCTAGAACTGTAATTTAGCTTTTAAGTGTTCAATCTGTAAATTTTCTGTGGAAATTTTCTTCCTGGAAAATGCAGTGATTTCTGGGACTCTTTCAACTGTTTGTGGTAATAATTTCAATAGCAATTTTCTAAAACAGGTGAGGTTTTGACTAGATACAATTCCTACCCACACAGAAAAAGAATTTCTCAGGCCTTGACAATGGTTGGAAGTCTTTCCTCTCTGGTTGGAAGTCAGCAATATCCCCATTTTGGCAGAAAGAGTGCCCAAACTGAGAAGTTATATTCCTGTTGCAGCCTTATCTTCTTATACCTCACAGAGGTAGGTTTTATCATTTCAGTCTGGGTATGTAAAAGTGAGGAGACTAAATTTTATGCCAAATTAAGGAAAAGAAGTCATAGAAAAAAATGCAGAAGCATTCTGGCTGTGTTTCTTGTCTGCGTGGCAAGAGGCCAAACACAACAAAGCTGAATTCTTTGGAAAGTGCCAAAATGTTCCTGTTGCACAGAAGGGATTGTGGTGTGGGGCATCCAAGCACATCTGCAGGACAAGCTGTGTGAAAGCAGCATCCATCAGGCTTGTCTGTGAAGGGGTAGCTCCAGTGGGATCAGTCTTGTGGCACCACCTGTGCTTCTACTGTGATCCAGAAAAACTGGCTTCACACACAGGTGTAAGACATAGCACTGACCATGATAGAAATGTAGTGAGGAGGGGTGAGGCAACAGAGCCCAGGAGGCAGAGAACCAAGGAGGAGAAGCTGCTCAAGTAAAGAGGTGGGTATCACTTCATCAGGCTGTGGTTTCTGTTCCTAATTTCTCACACTAATTTCTTAAAATTAAAAAATTAGAAAATTACTCTGCCTTGTTGTAATGGATTCAGAAACATTGTTTTGTACATCTTTATGAAGACTCATGGACTTTGGGAATTTTGTCAATTGTATACATTCTCTCAGCTCTCTTTGACTAAAACACAGAGGAAGCAGTAAAATGTAATAACATCTGGATGACATAGCCTTTTTCTGATTAATAATGCACAGCAAGATTTTGTTCTTATGCAGTTGCTCCTTCTTCCCAAACTTAGATTGTTTGCAGTAGATGTTAGAAGCTGTGAGAAACTTAGAGAATCATAGATTCTCTACGTTACAGAACAGCATTATATGACAATCTTAAATTGTCTTGTCTGCTAAGGCTTCAGAACTGATTCCACAGTACCTTTCATATGTGGATGTGGCAATTATTAAGGTATCATTACAACACAAATACATGATCAATCTGTCCTCCAAGCTGGGAGTTTAATTTAGTGAAATTATACTATTACCAGGGGGAGCAATTGCTAGATTAACACACCATCTTAACAAATTCTACTAGCTCTGTAAGGTTGTATAATTGCATCCTGTCATTCAGCAATACCTTTTTCTCTGATTTTGGGTTACTGTCATGTAATTATGACATAATTACACAGTTCTTTCACCTTATAAAAGAAAGTAAACCACAAAGATTCTGAGCTTGCTTCACAGGCCATGTTTGGCTTTAAGCAGAAGTATAACCTTAGACAAAGTCACTGTGGCTTTCCTTGGACTTGATGCTAAACAGGGCTGGGGCAAAACAATGTGCAGTGTGCCAAATTTCTCAACTGCCTTTTGAGTCTAAATACAGACCTCATTTTGGAATTGTAGCTTACTTGAATGTATTGATCTCTATATACAAATGTGAACACAATTTGGTCCATTTCCAATTATCAAAAATGGGGGGACAAGAGATGAGAAAACAAACAGCAGTAGAAAGTCCATAGTTTTGACTACCCATGTATATGTATGTGTGCGTTTCTAAAATTGACTCGACTTCTAATTAAATTTCTTCATCATTGAAATAAAAAGTGTTTAAATTACAGAGGGAAAGCATCCCCAAACTACTGGCTGTGAGTGCTGCAAGTGCCATTTTCCAGGAAGTGCACCTTGCCTGAAGATGCTCAGAGACCACACATGCTCCTGATGCTGCAAGGTGCTTAGGGCTTCAGCAACGGGTGTGTTGGGCTCCACGGCTCTTTTGAACCAGTTTTACTGTGTCTGCAAAGAATTGAATCAAATGTTTTTCATTATGTTTGGGTTGGGGTAGCAGTAGGGTTTGGGGTGCTCTCTCTGTCCCTGGAGTGGAGAAGGCACAGGCAACTGCATGCCAAGCTATCTCCCAGTGTCTACCAGGGATGGGAGGGCTTTCCATCTGCAGAACTGGGAGGTAATTCTATCTCCATGCTAGATCAGGCATAGCCAGCACACTGTGTTAAATTAGACTTGCAGGTTTTTTGTTATATAGTATGAACTTCTGCCTGGGGAGACTGGCGTGAGAGAACTTGCAGTCTTCATTCTGGTACATTGGTGTGGGTGGGAGCCAGAGGTGTTTTAGACTAAAAGGACAGAACGTTATCTCTCAGGTCTCAGTCTCTCTTCCTGTCACTCCTTCCATATGCAGCAGTCACAGAAATAGATAACTGGAGGCCCATACTCTCTTTCAATACAAGGAAATCTCAACAGGCAACAGTTGCCCTTGCTACATCAACTTCATCCTCTTGTGTTGGAAGAGCTAGAGGTGTGAAAGGTTACTTTTCAAACTCTGAAATGTCCAGAACATATCAAAACATTTTAGACCTGGCAGTTGGGTGCTGCAGGACTCCAGACCACCAATTGCTTGTGACCAAAGTAAGGATTAATTGGTAAGTAAATAAGGAAGTAAACACTGAATGGAGTACAAGAATGCAAAGTCAGCCTGTCCCAGCTCTATGTATGAGGGAGTAACTCAAATACTAGAAAAGTCTGAAATAATAATAAAAAATAGTGGTTTTTTAATGTCTATGTGACAATGAGTGATGAGATTTTGTCTATATATTAGCTCTTACAGTAGCATTCAGTTGCTCTATTTCAAAGAAGGCTGCATCCCATTATATTTTTGTTTAAATCAAGTATGTGCATATTTTCAATTAATATAATTTGTAATGCATTGAAAGCTTAACTACCTTTATCAAACATTAAGGCAGCTGAACTGGCTTTTAGACTTTTCATATTTTCATGCAATCACATTTGAAAATTGTGCATATAGTGTATAATACTTTAAAAAAATAATGCTTTTAAAATAAACGTTTTGAAAAGTATTGCTTTCTCAATTTGCTGGTCTGTCATTTTAAAAGTGGTTCCCTCTTTTGCCTTCAATGTTACAATTTGATTGTTGAAATATGATAATGGTAGAAAGTATAGAAGCAGAAAGCACAGTCCTGTGTCAAAATAGGCCCAACCTGATAAATGTATAGGTAATTGTAACTTGGTTATTTAAAAATATCTGGTTGAACCAAATTCTCACCAGTAAGTGACTACTATGGAGAGTAAAGGTAAGAACTGAGAAGCCGGAAAAGGCCAGGAGTAAGAAGAGCAGAGTAGAATAAGAAGACACTTGAAGAGCAGCCCGCATAAGATATTGTCATGATGTGAACAACAGATGGACCCTGTCCCTCCTGTCATTGAAAGGAATGAGTCCTTTCTTAGCTGCACACAGTGTCCTCAAATTTTGCCATTGGGCAGAGCCATTGGGCAGTGACCCTCAAACTACTTATCATCGAATCATAGAAATACTGAGGTAAAGAAAAGACCTTGGAGACCAAATCCAGCCATCAAGCTATCACTGCCAGGTGCACCACTAAGCACCATGTCTCTTTCTTTGAGGTGACAATCAGTTGCCTTTGCTTTCTTGGGCAGCCAATAGGTATAGACACTTCCCTTTTGATCCATGAATATCAGAACAAGTGGGATTGTCAAGATGGGTTGAGGGAATTCTGTTCTCTGGCATTTAATATTTTTTTTATCATTTATATCTTATTTCATTGAGATTTGACTCTTGAAATAAGTCATCAATCAATCTATTAGAAAACATCAATCTATTAATGATGCCCAGTAGAACAACACTCAGATTTGGGGCTCCTGTAAAAATGGGGGGTTTGCCTTTTGGATTCACATGAGATCATTAAAAAATCTGTTATGAGCAAGAAACAAGATGGAAGTATTGACATTCGCTTTTATTTTCTGAGCTCTTCAGATTTGGAAATAAAATGCTATTTATGATAAAACATTATTCTCAAGATAATTGTGGTTTACAGGAGGAATTTAAATTTTCAGTCTGTATGCTGCTGTCTTGATGCAGTCTCTAGAGGGTGAATGTGTGGGCAGATGCAAGTATAGCAAGTGACCTAAAGAAACTGTCTCCCATCTGCTCTGGAGAAACAACTTCTGACAGGCCAATACGAGTCCATGGCATTTTAAGCCATCAAGGAGTGGGGCTTATGATTCTTGCTCATGAAGTTTCTGCCCCAATGGTCTCAGCTGGAAGATATGAAACAAGCAATAAAGGGTGCTCCTTCCCAGGATACTTGGGTGAGCTTTCCTTACTACAGGATATTATGGATGGTAACAGCTTACCAGTCCAGGGACACAGTTATGGAAGAGAAGTTTCACAATGACTCAGAGTTCATGAAAACCAAGTAGATTATTTCTATATTCTCTCAGGAAGTCCCTAAGCCACAAGTTACTGAAGGCCCTGAGAGCATTCCAGGGAAATACTTCTGGAGCCTTGTGTCATTACATTCCACCATCATTCTTGGTGACAGGATGCTGGTTTGGATGAACCTTTGACTCAGTATGGCCATTCTTTGGTTCTTACGTCCTTGCATCCACCATCAGTACTTCCAGAGATTTCTTGGTGGGGGTTTTTTAAACTAGTAACAGTTTTGAAAAAACTGTGGATACAAGCCCATCTTACATTCAGCTGAGACTTGAAAGAAGTGGCCACATTCAGGAAAAATTCTGAAATACCAGTTTGAATGGGATACATAAGTGAGATTTCCTAACTCTGTTTTAAAATTGAATGAATATGCTGTTAAGTGTCCCTTAAATTTTTGTTTTGTTTCACAGATTTCAGCAGATAGGTCTATTCAAAAGAGAAAACTGTTGGGAAAGAAAGCTCCAAAACAATCTAGAAAGACCATAAGTGGCTTGTGGCCTTTAGTAAGTACAGCCCTTCTCTCCCAAGGGAACGTGTTACTCTGGTCTCTCTTGCTTGAGAAAACCTCAAGAAGTATTTTATATGTTAAGGCAGTATTTCAAAGCAACCTATCTTTTCTCCTGACATCCTGATCTTTAAACTAAATGGGACTTCATGACCATTTTTTTTTCCTAGCAACAACATCTGATGTGAATAATTTAGGACAGCACCAAAGACTTCCACCAAAATTGGAGAATGGCAAAGACCATGCAAAGATCAGTATGATCTGTTGGCTTTTACTGACTCATTAGAGCTGAACGGGATCATAAAAGAAAGTAATTTTATTAGATGTCATCATTCTGCTGTGATCCTCACTTCAGACTGAAATCAGTCTGTTCAATCCCAAAGTGATGGTGTCTCTTCTTAGTTACACATTAGTGGCAATAAGAAGTATGAAGTTCTCTGTTATTTCTCCTGTATGTTAGAGAAATTATTGCCCACCTTTTGTGTTTGTCTTTCACAGGCAAATTTCTCACTCATTTTCTCAGATTTTGCACAGAGTCATTGAAAGTGAATGGCTTCTCCACCACCATCAACTCTCTGCTCCTGCCTCTTGCTACATTAAATCAAAGTGCATAAAATAGTACAGCAATTTTCTCCCAGGTCTGTGATTTTCAGTGTTACCCTGAAGTGGAGATCAGTGAGGATGATGGCTGGAAGGAGAAAGCATGAGGTGGGATAAAGTCAAGTGCTGCATTGGAGCCCACAAGGAACTGTAAAATTGTGGTCATTTAAAAGTGCAAATCTGGTTTATTTTTCAAGTATTAAAAACAGACATTGCCTTTGGCAGCATTTGGGAGAAATGTGTCTTAGCAAATTTCCTGACTGAACCAAAGAATTATTCAACATTACTTAAAGACTTGAAGCTATGGCGTAAATAGTAATTAGCATACTTGTTTTTGGCATTGATGCTTTCCTCTGCAGAAAGCAGATGAAACAGTAAATATGAAAGTGATAAAAATTTTCTCTTTTCAGCAGTCCTTCAACTCATTTGGGGATTTTTTTTTTTTACCATCATGCCATTCTCTCTTCAGAGCTCTATTAACTTGACTCATCCAAACACAGAAGGACAAAAGTAGCCAGAGATGCAGGAGCATGCAGTTGGCATGGCAAAAAGCCATTGGGATCAAATGGTGATCCATAAAGAATGTTCTGTAATCCCAAGGAGAAATGCATTGGCAGATGCAATGAACCACATGGATGTTTTTAGTGATGGTGATGGTTGGCATTCAGAGTATTTAGAATTAGAATAATGATGAAGAGCCAGCCCAGGCAGCAGAGAAATTTGGAACCATACGAGATCTCTGCAGAGCTAACAATTTACTTCTGTTAGATTTTTATGAAGGTGACAATCTGGAATTCATGGCTTGCCCAGGGATCAACTGCCCTAAAGAAGGTAAATGAATCAGCCTCTTTCTACGATGCAGTGTTTTTTTACATTATATATGGTCTTCCTGTGGCACTTTGTTTCAGACAATGCTTTGGCCTAACATTCATCTTCTCAAGTCCATATCATAACTCAGACAGATGTCTCAGGAGCCTTATCCCAAAACTCTGGGGGTAAGAAACCAAAAAAATCCAAAGCAAAGGAAGAGGAAAAAATTGATTTGTGGAAGGAATCCTCTGAACCTCAGAATTCTCCACTTTAGAAGTCTAAGATTAGAAAATCATATATGATTTGAATTTAAAGAAATAAAAATCTTAAATATTCTCACAGCAAGGATTTAGCAATTAATTCACTGTCAAATGAAAAAAAAGGTCTGAAGAATTAAATAGTATTCAGCTTAGTGAGAAGCAATTAACTGAAGGGATGGCCAGAGTATGCTGACCATTCTTTGAAGGTTTCTGAAGATATTTCTCTCTTTCATTCTCATTAGAACAAAAACTAAATCTTCTGGAAAGTGAGTTATATCAAAACAGTGAAAGAAATCTTCTGGAAAGTGAGTTATATCAAAACAGTGAAAGAAATATTCTGGAAAGTTGTCAATAGCAAATATTTGCTTTCAGGGGAAAAAGGTTTATTGATCTAATTGTTTCAATGTGCAAAATAGTCAGGTCTTTCCAATACCCAATTTAGAGCAGATTTTTCAGGTGAAAACATCTCAGCTCAGGCAGAAAATTATGTCTTCCATCCTGGTACCTAAAACACTGAAAACAAGTAGTGAGCGGTGGGAGAGAGAGACAGAGAGACAGCAGAATTTACTTAATCTACTTTAGATGCCTACAAAATAGATATCTTCATGTGAACTAGTGGCTCCCTTTATAATCAAACATGTATTTGGGCCGAAATTGAGTGTCTCTGGGGTGCAATTAGCTTGTCATAATTGTGCCTCTGTGTCATTATGTTTGCCATAGCATCCACATCCACTCCTCATAAGTGATGTGGCACTGAGGCTCTAGTGTTAATGTTCAATATGTAGTCACATACCTGAAACCTGGGTTTATTTCAAGTCTTCTATTAACCTAGTTCATACACAAAAATTTCTAGATTCTGAAATCTTTCTCATTCTCCACCAGATAGAGAAAAATTCACACTTTAATTTTGCTTTGTCTTCATCAATTAAAGAAAGTGTGTAAATAATTAATTCACATGGAGGTGCCTGCTAAACAAACAGGTTAACCCAAATCAGGCATTTAAGGTCTAAAATTTCTCCTTCAAACCTCCATAGGAAAAAATTACCTTTCATGAACACTTTACTGAAGCCAATGTTACTCCAAAGAAGGCACCAATGAAGGAGAAAGATTTCATCAAAGCTTCAGCTTTGTGAACATTTTTCAGCTAGATTGCTTTAAAAGATGTAATTCTATGAGTTGAAAAAAATCAGCTGTGTCCTACCCCCCACAAAATCAGAAGTTGCTGTCCATTGAAATACAGCATAAAGCAGCCTATTCCATCACTGGGGGGAAGTACAACATGTGGAGGCAGATCTGGGAAGGCAGCCGTGCTGTTCCCTCTGTGGCATTTTTCCCATCCACTTGGGAACACCTTTAAGAGGGCTGCCTGTCTCCTGTGCTGGGAAAAGCTATCACATCAGTGCAAAGACTGTTCAAAATAAAGGTACTACACAGCCCTGCAGAAAGTCTTCTTTGCTAATGCTTGCCTGCTTCTTCAGTCATGAAGGAAGTAAGAGACAAAACATATTACACCCTTTATTTTATTGCCTTTGCAAGTGATATTTTTCTGTTTGGTAAAAATCTGTGTTTTTGTTTATTTTTAAATTCCTCTGCCAGGCTGACGTCATGCTCTACACATTATGAGAAAAAAATACTGCAGGGATTTTTCTTTTTTTTCTTACTTTCCAGAGAATGTAGTGTTGCAACTACTGGCAAGTTGCATAGACAAACAGTGCAGAGATGATACTGCATTTAACTCCTCATTGGACTGTTTATCTCCACAAAACAGAATTATTCTTTATTCTTAAAAGGTACGGTTTGTCAAAGGTACCAGGCAGCCACCAATGTGACCTCCACTTAGAATACCAGCTTCTAGAATACCATCTTTTCATCTGTATGCTATCAAGCCCCCAAGTTTCTCCAATTCAGCCTCAGAAAATAAATAAAATTTGAAGTCTTAAGCTTGTAACTAATTCTCCTAGTCAGCTACTCCCTTCATTTGCTCTGGCCTCTCCCTCTATTCTAGGTACTTTCTCCTGACCCTGGATTCCCACAGTCATGTCTTGCTTTTTCTCTTGCCCCTCAGTGTGCTTTTTCAGCTTTTCTTCAATTCCAAAAGTTGGCACTAAAGTTACTGTCTTGGGGGGTGCTTCCTCATTTTAACATGGATTTGAAAACAGAGTAACTTTTACTCTGAATGGCTTTTGTTCATACGAAAGAATGTGAAGGAATGAAGAATGAAAGATTTATTTTCTTTTCTCAGTAATTTGTAGTAATGTAGTCTCTGATCACAACAAATTCATCTTTGGGTTGGTCCTTGTGGCTTACTCAGAAAGGGAAATGTTTTTCACTTTAGATGCTGGCATTCACCCTGTTGGATTACCTGGGCCAACCCATGATCTGCTGGGACTATTACAAATATAGTAAACTCCTTAGGAGTCTGTGTTCCCCTTCATGACAGTTCAATTCAAGGTGGTATTTCTCTCATGATGCACCAAAGTGTAAATAAGACAGAAATCCCCGAAGCACTTGAAAGGAAAAAGTGGTGGGGACAAGGCCAGTAACAACAATAACATCTCAGACTTGATCTCATTCTATGTTGTTGGTATGTTGTCTTGGTTCCTGCCAGGAAAGGATTAACTTTTGAAGTAGCCAGGACAATTTCATGGCCAGGACCTGGAGGTTACTCTATACCACGTCATGTAATTTTCCAGGAATGGGGGAGTGCGTCCCTTCTGGTGGAGTAAGCCTAGTGTGAAGGGAGCAGTCAGGTAGTGCTGCTTCCTTCTGTTACTGATATTGTAGCTGTTATGTTATGGTTTGTTTTTGTTCTTCCATTGCAGTTTCCAGTAATTTTTTTTCTTTTCTCAACCTGTGATCTTCACCTTTTCTGCCTCAAATTCTCCTCTCTATCCTGCCACGTGGGAAGGCAGCAGTGAGAGATCAACACATGGTTTGGAGTGCTTCAGTGGGAACACTTAATTGGGGAATACCGTTCCTAAACCATGACAGATGTTTCCAATGTTGAAAAAACAGGAAGCAAAATACCTGAGGCTGCTATAAAAATTTGATAGCGTACCTCCTCTAGAGGTATACTCTACCTGCCCACTCTGACATCAGTTGTCCTCTACTGTTTTTCTGAGAAGTGACTGCAATAGATACAGACCAAGGGAGAAAAAACCCCCGCTCCTCCTAGTTTCAACGTCTTCATTTATCCCTTTAAGGAAGGCTTTAGAAAGAAACTTACTAGGTTGGAACAACAAACCAGATCTTGCAATTAGTTCCACAGCCAGTGAGGTTCTGCACAGGCCCAAGAGGCTGGGGGCAGAACCTCTAATGACCTGGCTGCAGACCAAGATCAAGAGACATTTACCTTTTATTTCATGTGACATCAAGTTAATGCAATGTTTTAGAGGTGGTGTTGAATCAAAACATTGTCTCTGAGCCTCATTTGAGAATAGAGAGTCAGAACCTAAAGACAGAATTAAGCTCTGAAATTTATGGCTGTTTTTTATTGGTGTGCTAGAGTGAACAAAAATCACAGCTCACTGAGTGTTGGAGGAGAGTTATCTCCCAGATCAAGACCTTGACTCTGCATCTTGCATGTAGCTTAAAGTTTGCTTGTTCACTTCCCATGAGAGTCATCTTGGCTCTGTCTGTATTGGTAAATGGCATGGGTTATGTAACCAAAAAAAAAAAGTTTATTCTATTTTTCCATCTGTTGAAACCGGTTGGGGAGGTGTTTTCTTTATCTCTTAAAGATTCCTCATAACTCCAGGGGGAAAGGGGAAGGTGCCTTCTTTTAATGGGCCAGCTTTAAAACCAGGTGGAGCAATGTTCCTTATGTCTTCCAGGACCCATCCTCCATCCCCGGGGGATATCTTCTGTTAATGGGCCATTAAGGCTCACTGCATGATTGATAATATTACACCATCCCATTGGGAGATGCTCCACCCTGTGGGGGGTGCCAAACATTCCTACCTGGATAAAAACTGAGACGCAGGAACACGAGGTATCTGATTCCACTGGATTCCCGGAGGAAGATTGGACCCTTCTCATCATCACTGAACCCTTTCTACAGGATCATCTCTATTCCAACAAAATCATATCTGTTTCTCCAGGAGGATTTATTTGGACTGCTTACAACACCCTGACCAACAGGGTGTCAGGTCGTATTTCTGACTGTCAGGGTTTCTAGAACTTTTGTTTGTTTGTTTGCTTGGTTTTTTGTACTACAACATTTGTATTTTTAATATTCCTAGTAAAGAACCTTTGTTCCTATTCCTATTCTTTGCCTGAAAGCCCTTAATTGCAAAATTATAATAATTTGGAGGGAGGGGGTTTACATTCTCCATTCCAAGGGAAACTTCAGCTTTCCCTGGCAGACACCCGTCTTCCTAAACCAAGACAGTAAATTAAAGGTGCTTGGAATTGTTGTCTGGCACTGAGCCCAATGCACATGTGAGAGATTGTGTCCACATCATTAACTGCTCTTGCCCTCCAGAACAGGATGACTGCATCCCAAACTGTCTGTTTGAAATGATCCTTGGCCCACTGTGGGGGTGCTTGCACAGTCTACCCTTAGAAAATTCCCCACCTACTAAGATAAGAGTGTGGCTGTAAACAGCATGTCTGGATCAAATACACCAAACCACCCCAAAACTCATGGTGTTAAAGAGATCGGTGAGCATAAGCCAGGGTAAATAGAAATTAGGGAATTACATCAACTTTGAAAAAAAGAAGGAATAAGCTTGAAAGGAAATATAAAAGAAGGATCTCAATTTGCAAAAGGGGTGTAGAACGTGATGTGAAAACAACCGTGGTCAAAACCTGGTATGTCCCCTGCAGAGACACCCTGAAGCACCCTGACCTCTGACAGGCACAGCAGAGCTGGCTCGCCACAGAGAAGTCAGCACCTGGAGAACAGGCAGCAGGCATGGGAGCCCACCCCAGTGATGAACCCCGAGCTGTGGAGGTATCAGTGAGCTGCAGGGAGCAGCAAGGGTAAAGTGGACACCTGGAGATCCCCCCCGACTGAGTGTGTGTGTGCGTTTGCATGTGCACGTGAGCTTAAAGTTTCTTGGGATTAGGTCTGGAAGAGTGTTGAGAGGTTTGTAGGTGTTTATTAACATGTTAGAAATGTGATTCATCTGTTATGTTATTGATATTTTTCTCATGAGAGGGCCAGCATCTATCTGCAACATGTACTTCAGCCACTCCTTTGGAAGTGTTCTCCCTCTAAGAGCCAGGAAATAAGCAGCGTCTGTGAAGTAACGTAAGAACTGGTGCAAATATAAGAAAACCTGGATTTTCCTTTTTTTAAGTGAAATGCAGCAAATGTTGTGGAAAATAGCACATCATCATCAGCTGGTGAGCAGTTTGAGAGAATTATGTGCAATGATCTCTTACCTTTCTGACCTCACCAGGTCTTTAATCCTTCTTTATTTATGTATGTTTACATTACAATTCTAAGTGTGGACCTTGGTGTGATGGTGGCTAGAGGTCACATCTATATCTCCACAGGATTTTGTAGTCAGTTCCTACACAATCTGTGTGTGGGAATTCAATCTGACAGTGGTGACACATGCACAGAGTCCCTGTAATACTGGTAAGAGCAATTTTCATGCAAGTTACTCATGGGGAAAGGCAGCTCACCTCGCTTTGGCACCTAATTCAGTGTTCAGTGAAGTGACGGTAGAAAAGAAATCTCTTGACTCTGCTAATGAAGGACGAGGCAGCATCTTGGAGAGCTCCAAGAGAAGATAAGATGACCTGGGTGTTGGGGCAGGCAGGCAGGCAGCCTCTTCCCTTAGAGACCCTTGAAAATATTTTCTTTCCACTGGGTGGGCAGTGGTGCTCGATGAACTGCCTGAAACCTGGGTATGAGTTTGCTAGAGGCCAACTGGATCTCAGCTGGTAAATCCTTTGGGCCTGATCTAACACCTAGTAAAGAAATTGGAAATTATCCCATTTGTTCCACTGAGCTTCACAGGTTTTTTTATACCTCTGCTGGTCTCCCTTTCTTCTCTCTTGAGATTAATATAGATTGCACAAGAGAGTAAATATTTAAATACAAACATTCTCCATTCTCACATGAAGACCTTTTTTGTTGTTTCTTTGGAGATTTTTTTTTTTAAAGTGGGGCAAAGACAGCAAGGTGATTTTCAGACTACTTCAGTGTCAATTGTTCACTCTTCACCCCCATCTATGGAATACAGAAATCCCCAGACTAGCTCTGAAGGAAATATTTTGACTAATAAAGGACTAATATTTGTGGTTGCTTTAATTGTATATGATTTAGAGTAACAGTCATAAAGTGTAGCACAACAGTCATAAAGTGTAGCATTATTTTAAATCTGGATATTCTCAGCAGGGACTCAATGAAGTCTGGGAAAAGCAGGTAGAATAAAAAACACGTCTTGCATATACTTTATTGCTCTTCTATGGCATGTAAGACTTCAGTAAGATTTGTCTATTGTTCAGGAAGCAAAAAAAAATAGGTTCTCAACATTCTGACATATTGACTAATGTTAAAAACATTAGTGCTGAGGTGAAATCACTCCACATGTTATCAGTAATTTTGTTGTTAGGTCTGCTCTGGTCTGCAGCCTGACCTAAATTCTTTCTACTCACTCTGTTTATAAACTTAAGACTAGCTCCACAAGGGAACTTAGGTATGACTTCACTGCATCTAACTTGCTGTCTGCATCCAGATCCTTGAAATAGCTACTTGCCCAATGGCCACTGAGGACTACAGCACCTATTTAAATTAAGGAGTGTTAGGCTCCTAAATAGGTTTCTCAGGCACACATTTAGGTGCCATTGGTGAGCCTGCTGTAACTTGCAGAGAAGGAGTGCAATTCAAACAATATGGCTTGATGGTAAAGTTGCAGCTGCTAATTCTTGAAGGGATAGCCTCTAAAAATAATAGTTAACAAATGTTTTGGACTGTATCTGGAAAGGATTTGAACACTTCCTCACGTGGCAAATGCGTCAGCTGGTATTCACAACCAGCCACTGAGCGGGGACATGCCTGCACCATTCATTTGGGAATGCTGGCATCTCCCTTATTCAGCAGGCTAGACACTCATCTTTAGCCTGTGTGGGACTGAATTCAATAACCCAAGTCTTCTTTTTTTAAGCCAACATATCAAAATCACCTCATTTAGCAAGATGTGGTTGTCTCACTCTTTTTGTTTAAATTATGGCCAGCAGTGGTGGCACTCAGATTTCATGTTATACATTAGTCTACACAACAGTGTACTCTCTGGACTATTCCTGTATTTTAGCAAATGACCATATACTGAAAAATGCATCAAAAGTCTGGACCACAGTGACCATGATTGATCATAAACACACGATGCAATGGGTGAACAACTGGCTCATGGGTTGAGCACAGAGAGTTACAGTGAATGTGGTGACCTCAGGCTGGCCACTGGTCACTCATGGGCCTTGTGCCCTTCAGCATCTTCAGATATGACCTGGAAGCATAACTTGAAGGGATACTAAGCAAGTTTGCAGATGATACAAAATGGGGAGGAGCTGTTCTCTTCCTGGAAGGCAGAGGGGCCCCGCAGAGAGACCTCAACAAATTAAAGAGATGGGCAATCACAAAAGAAATGAAGATTAGCAGGTGCAAGTGATGAATTCTGTATCTGGGGTGGAGCACCAGATTGTGTGTATAGCACTGGGGTTGTGTGTATAGACTGTGGAATGAAAGTCTGGAGGGAAACGCTGTGGAAAGGTACCTGGGGGTCCTGGTTGATGGCAACTTGAACATGAGCCAGCAGTGCCCTGGCAGCCAGGAGGGTCAACCCTGTCCTGGGGTGCATCAGGCACAACATGGCCAGCTGGGCAAGGGAGGGGATTTTCCTGCTCTGCTCTGCACTGGGGTGGCCTCACTCGAGAACAGTTCACTTGAGAACAGTTTTGGGTATCAAAATATGAAAAAGTTATTAAACTATTAGAGACCACCCAAAGGAGGGCCACAAAGATGGTGAAGGATCTGGAAGGGAAGCCATATGAGGAGCAGCTGAGAACACTTGGTCTGTTCAGTCTGGAGGAGACTGAGGGGAGACCTCACTGCAACCTACAATTCCTTCACAAAGGGAGGGAAGGGGCAAGTAGGAAGTACCAATCTTTTCACTTCTGTGACCAGTGACAGGATTCAAGGAAATGGTATGAAGATGAATTAAGGGGGAGAATTAGATTGGATGTCAGGAAAAGGCTTTCCACCCAGAGAGTGGCTGAGTACTGGTCCAGGCTCTTCAGGGAAGTGTTCACTGCAGCAAGCCTGCCTGAGTTCAAGAAGCAGTTGGACAGCTTGCCTCTCTAGAACATGATTCCCATAATCTTACTTGTCACAGTGGTTCAGCTACAGCAATAGGGCACTATTGCCTCAAAATGGGATATACATTCCAGGGGTTCAATCTCAGAAAGCACTGGAGAGATTAGAGCCCAGGTTTCCCCTTTATGTGTGAGTAGTGCAACTAGCAGACTCATAAGTGAAAAGTTTCTTTGCCCATTTCTTTTTGAGAAGATTAGGATTTGCTTTCATGAAAGTAAGTAATCTAGCATTGATCTGAACAGTAAGGCTTTGGAGAAGGGTATGTGCCTGTGCTTGACTTCAGGCAGCACTTGAACATTCTGGATTCTTTTTCTTCCTCTAGATTTTACAATCTTTTATGACCTAGTTTGGAGACTTGTATGCATAAACTGGCATTACTGGGATCATATACCTATCAAGTCATAGTTTGGCACTTACATATCTTGCCTTAAATTGCACAGGAAGATCTGTAGAAGAGCCAGGAGCTGAATATGAACTCTACATGTCCTGAAGTTACCTAAAACTGACCTGTTTTTGCTTCCTCCTCAGCTCTACAAGGATATTTATTAAAATTTAAAATTCAGTAACATTGACATTCCTGGATTTCTGGGTTTGTGGGTTGGATGCACAAGTAAGCGTTTGTGAGCACTCATTCATCCTCTACTTTCAGAAAAATAGCTGACTGTAGGTGCCTGGAAAATTTTATCTGATTTGACTGCAGAGATCTATGTCCTAGATATTTGGCTTGGCAAAGTTTAGCAAGCACTGTCATCATCATCTCCAGCTTAGAACCAGAGGTCCCCTCAAGACCTTGGAAAGTTGTATGGTACAATCCCATCAACACAGGACTTTTTCTCCCTCCTCCCCCAACTCGTGATTCTCCTTCTAGGAGTTCAGCTGCCTGTGATCCTAGGCTTAGTTTTGATACAGCCCAGCTGTGCAACCTTAGCTCAAACTTTAAGGAAAATACTGAGTTATGAGAAAGAGCTGTGAGAAAGTACGTCGACTAGAATCAGCCAAATTATAAGGTAGAATTGAAGGCAGAGGTAAGATCAGTGGCATGTGTAACAAATGAAAGATCCAAAGAGAAAAACACTGACAAGGAAAGTTATAAAATCTCACTGGAAAAGACAGTGAGTTGGAAGATGGCACCTCAGTGCCTCAGACACCAAGGACTAGGCTGCTCCCAGAAGCAGCAGCAAAAGCTGATACTTTCCACCTGATGGATGCTGGGCAGGCGAGCAATGTCCTGCAGGGTGTTTATTGAGGATGGGGAGCATGCTGATGCTTGGCCTCATACCTAATGCTAATGTTTTCCATCTCACTTCCTAGTTATATCTCTTATGTGCCCTATCCAAAACATAATTCTCTTGTGGTTTTTTTTGTTGGTTATACCCTGTTTTGTGAGTCTGTGCCTTCATACATGGTAAAAGTTGCCTGAATAAAGAGAGCTGGGGGACAGAAAAATAACCCGTAAAAACATGGCTCTGTGCTGCTGTACCTTAACACAGAGTAATATGTACAGGGTACAGTTAAATAATTAGAGATATTTCTATATTGCATGTTTCCTTCCCAGGAGCTATTACACTTAAGATGTGCTAGTTTTAGTGGGTTAGAAATTTACAGTTGCCTGACTGGAGACACATACCAGTCTAACCTTGTAATACAATAAATGGGAAATATCCCAGAGGAATTCAGTGTTTGAAAAGAAAAATACCAAGACCAACACAGCTCTCCCTATGCCAGCTTACCAAAGGAAATAGGTTATTGTGATACATTCTCACTTTACTTTTGTTAACAGAAGTAGTGGAGAACAGAAGGCTAAGAAACAACACTGGTAGTACAGTGTGTGACTAAATACCTACAACACTGGCAATTAAAATATCTCTTGCCATGTTCAAACATCACATTTATACTTCAATGTTGCTCTATAGAGAAGACTGATGGTACCTAAAGTCAGCATGAGATGGCTCAGCTCTTCTTAAGTTTGGGCATACGACGAAGAGGGTAAAAATTCTGATATATCAAGAATTGTTGGCAGAAGAACAGCAAAGTTTTCAAATTTAGGGGTGTCTGAAATTAGGAATCAAAACTTTTTTTCATTACTGTGAAATCTTATTTCATTGTGCTGTAGTGGTTAACAAGCGAAACAAGGCAACTTTAGTAGCCTGAATGTTGAAAAAGGCAACTTGTGATTATTGGCATGAATAAACTTGTCAAAATGTTCCCTCTCTTGATGTAGTGTCAGCAGCTTTTGGGTCTTTGTTAATATTCTGCCTTTCTCAGCTGTTTATTCCTGTATTTAGTCGATAGTACTTCCTTTGAGTGTAACTCTGCTTATCTAAAGTAGAGGATGGTGAAGTAGAACACTCTGGAAACTGCATATTAATGTATCATGCCTTTTATTTATAAACTCCAGGCTTCTTCAGATTTTTCTTTTATTCCTGTATAAATGTGAACTTTTCAACTTGGATAGTCTAGTAAAGCACTCAAAAAAAAAGTACAAAAATTGCCAGTAGAAACATATATCTTAAAGTAATTCATATTTTGGCATGTAAAGTCCTCAGTTATTTTATAAAGGTTACTTTATATTGTTCTTTTTATTAGATTTCTTTCTTCTTTTTTTTTTTTTTTTTCCTACGTTCAACTGATTATGTCCATGGAAACTAGCCCTAATTGTAGCTTTACAGGCAGCCCATGTTTTCCATCATTGGCACATACTGATGTAAATCACTGGGGAGTAACACAGGACAGAGCTGCTGTTTTCTGTTATGCTGCAAATCAGAACAAGATTGGTATTTCTGATTAATCATTTTTGCAAGTGGACTACCAATTCCCTGCCAGATTATCATGTAATAAATAAAAACATCACCAAAGATATTAGGCTCAGCACTGATCAAAAAAAAAAGGATGCTCTTTCAAGGTAGATATTTCTAAGTTTGCTCTTAATAAAGTGGCCTTCACAACCTAAGTTCATTTTCCCTACAAAAAGCCTAAGTGTTCTTCCTGTAGGTATGCAGACGTACACATCATCCCTCTCTTCACCCTTGATGCAGGATGGAGCCTGTGACACCTCTATCCAGGCTGCTGCAGGGATGCACGGGCCACACCAGTGGTGCAAGAATGCCTCCAAACCCTGCTTTGCTAAATGGCTCTGTGATGTCCATAAGACTTGGGAAAGCTGGGACACTGCTAAACAAAGAGGGAGTCTTGGAAGAAGTCTTTTTTGCCATCAAGACACCACTGAGACTTCCGAAGTTGTGGAGGATGCACCAGCAGAAACTCAGCAGAGGGTCAACAGCAACTAAGGTCTGGGGAGCACTTATTTTGCACTGTTGGGGGCTAAGGCAGGCATCTGCCCACGTGTGTCTGTCACCCCAGCTTGGGGCAGAGAAAGGGCTCTGAGTGATCCTCTCCTCTCCTGGGCAGCCAGACCACAGAGACCTGCCACAGAGAGGGATGCTTTGGGCCAGGGGAAGTGAGCCAGAGTAGCTGCTTGGGAGCTGTCACCCTCTCTCCAGCAGCTGCCGTGCTTGGTGGGAGGATGGGGGAGATTTTACCCATCAGTGGTGCCCAACAGTGAGCTCTTGGTGTGCTGGGGCATGGGTGAGGGGATGGCAGCCAGCCTCAGCAAGACAAAAACACCACAGAGGGAACAATGCTAGGGAGATACTTGAGTCGATTTCTAACTGCTACTACTCTTTTGCAGCTTAGGCCTGCTTTAGCTCTTGCTTGGGCTAATCACTATCCATTTCTTTAAAGCCAAAGGTCCTTGGCAGAAGAGAATACGTGTCTCTTAGGGGCCATCCCAGCCCTTTTGGGTGGCTGTACCATGAGGATTTCAGATAGCACACTGATGAGTTTGCTCTGCCCTGGCAGATAAGGAGAGTCTTCTGTCAATACGGTTTTGATCTCTGGCCTTTTTCAACCCACTATCTTTGTGCACAGGTTTTTGGAGGGCTAAACTCAAATTTAAAGCTCCTGTTGTGAAACTCTCCATTGTACCTTTCTGTATGTTCTTCATAATATGAAAAAGGGATACAATTACCACTGTTGCCTCTTCTGTGTTGATCCAACACGCACTTGTCTTTGGCTGAAGGTTTTGCTGACTTTACGAAAACTTGCTTTAAAACACCTGAGAGTTAAAAAATATTTTTTTCCACTTTCAGCCTCTGACATTTTGAGTCTGCTCTACATATTCTACAAAACCTCATGAATTACAAGTACTGAAACATACAAGGGTGTATTAAAATGTGTTTGTCTTTATGATTTTTTTTTAATTTCCCAACACTGGATGGTGATAAGCTGACTAGAAAGCTAGAAATATAATGTCATAACAGAAGCACTGGAGTTTAGCTGTTAGAATCTACGACTCAGGCACATATGCTCTCCTAACAACACTGCTTCAATCACATTCTAGCAGCCTCCCATCAGGAAGTGCTGATTTGTTTAACTCTATTAAGCTTAGATAAGAAAGGTAAATAATATGTCACCCAATATAAGACAACCACTCCAAAATAAGTTTGACATTGGCCAACAATCACTCTAACATTTTTGTGGCTTTAGCAGCTTTGGAGGCTGTTGAATGGCACAATGGGGAAAAAAAAGGAGAGCAGGAGAACGAACGCCCAGCTTGTTGCTTTAGCCTATTCGAGATGAATTATTAGGAAGGACAGCCAACACTCAGGCTAAATGCTAACAGATGTGGCGCCAAATGTGCCATTTAGATGCTGGTGGTTTGCTGTGGAGCAGTAGGAAGTGGCCACAGTGGGTGGCAATGGGAGTCGGTGTCCGGCTGGTGGGTGGGGGGCCTGAGGGGGCACAGTCCCAGATTTCCAGACAAATCCCACCCATTAGTGAGGCTGACACTGCAGCTAAGTACACGGTTCAATCTTTGTACCTGATTTCTTCCAGGAAACATCTTGTTGTTAGGCATGTCTTTGACAACAACCATGAGCATGAGGCAGGAGAAAGGACTCTGGTTTCTCTGGGGCCATGGACGGCTCTAAAACTGCTCTGTTGCATAGGAGCTGTACAGACCAGCCACCAACGCTGCAAGGCCTGAACAGAGAGGTCTCCCTCAGCTCATCGGACTCACTCAGGTTGTGATGAAGAAATAACTTTGCCATTGATACGTTTAGGAAGAGTTTTCACAAAGTCACTAATGGCCTTTGGTATAAGATGGGGCTGGTATCCATTAAGAGCCAGTCTGGGGTGTACTGGGAGCTGTGTGGTGTGACAAAAACAGACTGGTTGCTTCACCTTGCAGACATCTGCCAGTTGTTTTCCAATAGAACTGTTTTGCAGCTTCTTGGCATGTGAATTACAGTGGCATAGCTCTGTGTTGAAACTTCACAAAGTCATAGTAAACTGGTTGAATGCCTTGTGGTGTTCAAGGATTCAGTGAGATGGACAGAACGGTTTTCAACACAAAAAGTAATATTGCACAGTGATGTGGGAGGTCAGTCAAGAAGCACCAAAAACAATAGCAAAGACCCACACAGGGAGATGCAATTAGCTTGTGAGCAGACCAAAAGCCAAAGTTTGCCCAGAAAAAGCCATTACTGGACATTCAATGAATGAAAGCATTCTTATCACAAGCTAGTTTCATAAAAGAGTGGAAGATGGTCTGTTGGCCAAGATATGCTGTATCCCCTCCCACCTCCCTGATTCACAAAGGGTAAGAAAAGGTGTCAGCCAGCAGCTTAAGTTTTTCCAGAACCATGCTCAGGGGAGTCATCTTCCTGTGTGCAAAGAATGCAAGTGATTTCTGCCACTGGTCATCAATGATTTCGTTTTTTTTTTTTTAACGGGCAACTCAGTTTGATACAGCAAAAAATGTCTGTAAAGAAAAGAGGGTCATGACTTCCTCCCAATCTCAGCCCTTTTTTAGGTTTGACTCTATCCTGCTCTGTACTCTTCCTGGTACAGGAATAATTTAAATTATTAAATAATATAATGTTAAATGTCTGCTCTTTATCCACAGCGTCTTCTCATCTTCTTCTCGTCTTCTCATTTTTGGGGACTGAAAAAACCAGGCCATTGCATGGTTTTTTGCCTTTTCTTGTTTAAACTGTCAAATCTATGTTCTCAGGGTCAAACAGGTAATCACTGGAAGTTGTACTTCTTATCCATCACTCCAGTTTCTTGCCTGCCAGATGAGACAGAACAGTACTTAGTCAAAAGGCTCCTAAAGCCATAGCAGCAGTATTTTAGAATTATTTCTTCCAGCTTGATAAATTTCATAGCTCTTAGGAAAAGAAGCTGTGGAGTATCTTGTCATTCATTCACCAGCAGCAATCTGTAGATGTAAGTTTGATGGACATCTGTCAGGAATGACACAAACTATGTTACCTCTGCATTTAGGGTGGCCTGGAGGCCTTCTGCAGTTCTGCATCTCTGCCCACCCTGCGGATGATCAGGGCCTGCCTCATCCCTCATGTACAGGCTACATGTCACTATGGCCATATCTCACTAACCAGATCCTTCAGGTATGTGGAGGTGAGATTGTGAGCTTTTTATTTCATGGAAATCTTAACAGCACTGAACAGCAGGATTTTGGTTCCTTCCTACAGTGTGTCAGATTTTGCTGAAGGGAGAGACCACAAGACTTGGCTAGGTAGCCTGTATTCCAGGTCTGAGTTTAAACTGCTCTGAAAACATCTGTTTTAGCTACTCTTGCAGGTAGGAATATCATTCCTAGTACTTTCATGAAACTGCTAACATTAGAAAATTTTTTTAATGTAAGGAACACAAATAAACAACTCATAGACTTGAATGCACTATAAACCACTCCCATAGGTGCCTCCTTACCCAGGTCAGTCTGGCAAATACATAGAGAGCCATTACCAGACTGAATTTAATCATGGGGCAAAATACAGCTGCAAACTCCATCTTTACAGGGACAAAAGCATCAGATTCAACACCCTGTCATTAAGTAGCAATAAAGACACCAGGGTCCAAAAGCTATCTTCCAAATCTGTTCCAGGGTTCCCTGCTCTTAATATTGTTGTGTTCACCAAATCAGCTGGATTTTAAGGGTTCTTCCCCTTTCTTTAGGTCATAGTTTCCTGTGAGCCAGCCAGATAAGAATGTGAGTCTCAGTGACTACAGAAAACAAAAAATGCCTTTCTGGCTCACCACCCAGGCATGGATTTATCCAGGCATGTGCAGGAGAGCTGGCAGGGTTGGGGAGAACTCAAAAAAACACTCACCTTAGTAGTGCTGCCTGGGTAGAAGGCAGATATGTTTGATATGACTAATCTCAGCTACTTGCACAGGCTTTTCCAACAGGCCTGTGTTTTTCAGATGCCAGTCTTTGGAGATTTTGGATTTCTTATTTAGATATTTTGCTGTCTTTGCCCAAATTTCCTTAAGCAATCTAGAATACGTTTGCTATTTTATCACATGTGTTACCTGTAGTTGTAAAATTCTGGTAAACCACTTTCTGGAAAGACCACAAGAGAATGTTCTTTAGAATTACAAATGAGTTGCACTGGGATGAGCTTTACATTTAACTGTTTTATCTCATTTCCCTCCCTCACTCTGTGAAGTTGACAGAGAAAAACTTGAGTTGCAAAGCTGGCTCTAGACAACATCGCCACAATTCAGCTAGCTGGAATCTGTGCTTTTGCCTCAGTTTTTGAACAGCTGATATAAACCAGTAGACATCCACTTATTTCAAAACTTCTGCTGTTGAATTATGCCAGCTGAACTCTGGCCCATTTTGCATCCTGCCATCACTCACCACAGGAGGCAGTGAGTGCAGAAAGCACAAACTTGTCCACTGTAGCCATCCCCAAAAATGGGCCAGACTCTAAGGTGAATCATGTGAATACAGGAAATGTTTTTAGAACAGGAACTCATTCGAGAGAGGGAAATCATTCAATGAAAAGCGTGAGTGCACAGAAAAATCTTCTCTCTGTTCAGGTGCAAGGTCCTTGTGAGCACATCTGTCTAGCAGCCAGGGCTATGACACTTATTCCATAAGGCTGCCTAAATACTTTTGACTTCTGCTCAACATTGTTACATTAAGGCTTTTGAAAAAGCAAAGAGGTCTTTTAGTTTTTGTTTCCAAATGATACAGAAGAGAGAATTACATTTTCTGACAGTGATTTGGAAAGTATAAATCACTACAGTCACATACTCAGCAAGGATTCCCTTTTACTGGAAAATATCTGCTGCATTTTCAGTTTTCTACCCTTCTGAACAATTGATTAATTAAATGTATTTTTCTTTTCTTTTTTCCAGTATGACTTGAGTAACAGACAGTACAGATTCATCATGGAAGAACAATTTAACATTAGTACACACAACAGTAATAAACCTTTAAGACCGTGTAGTAGCAGTAGATACAGAAACACATATCTTCACTGAAAACTTCTGACACTCGGCTATGCACTGAGCAAGTGGGTAGGAAAGCATAGCCTGGAGACTCTGTGGAAGCTGCTGAGATAAATTTTCCAAGAGACTCATTATTTTTTACACTTCCACAGGAAGAATGAATAAAGAAAGGCTGCAATTGGACTGTCACCTGGCCAGATGCCATTCGGTGCTGTTATAAGTAAGCTGGATTGTTGATAAAACTAAGTTACTACATTTTTAGAGGACATAATAATTAGAAAGAGCATACATCTCCTGGAGGCAGAAACAAAACAAAAAACAGAATAACTGGAGAAATGTTCTAATGCAGTAATTATTACAGAATTACAGTAATGCTACATGAAGTCAATAAGAAGAAGTACCAGTTTCTACACTTTGGTGGACAGCAGATGTACAGGAGAAACAAACAAACAAAACAAACAACAAAAAATCAACCAACCAACCCCCCCCCCAAAAAAAAAAAGCCCCAAAAAAACCAAAACCAAAACCAAACAAAACAAACCCAAAAAACACCAAAAAAAAAAACAAAAAAAAAACACCAAACAAAAAAAAAAACCCACCCAGAAGATTCAGAAGAAGAACATGCTTGCTGAAAATTTTGAGTGTCACTCTGGGGGGTATAGACTTGCATAAGAGCCCTGGAGTCATGTCATATGTTCCTTCAATTCCATTCAGCTTCGAAAGACCTTCGCTGAACTCCAGTCTACAGTTGTACTCTAAGGAGGATGTGGACCTACAGAAGAGGGTTCAGAAAGCAACAACTTAAATCTCCTGAAGGGAACTGGTCTTTTATACTACCCAAATGGAAGAAGGTGCTTTCAAAATAAATATTCATGTCAAGGACATTAAGATCTGGGAGGTTCCTCTTTAACTTGAGACTTTCAGACAGATATCTGCTGGAAATGAAACATATAGTTTGTATAGTTTGTTTCTGAAATGAAGTAGGAAAGTACAATATTCTGAGATCTCTTGAAGAGGACTTTGAGATTTCACATGGTTCTTGTGATTAACCTAGGATTCATCCCTTCCAGAAGCAACCAACAAAGGTAGTTGCATTTAGGAAGCTGTTTGTGAAGATTTTACAAACCCATCCAACACAACCTGGAGTTTAAAGGTGTGTGTTTGCTGTTCAGGATATGTGAAGAGACTTAGGTTGTATGTGCCTGGAGGGAGACACTGAGGGGAGTGCACACAGGAGAAGGGATTATTTACAGTCACCAATTCAACTACACTAGTCAGGACCATTAAAAGAAATAGGCTATCCTTCTATTTTGCGTGCAGTGGGGTTTTTTTAACCTGTTAACCCTGAGCAAAACACAACAACATGCTTGACTGGAAAAATAGTATTTATTTGAAGATATTAAGAAATGGAAAATCCACTACTTCTTTTGTAATTTTCTTTAATGGTTTAACATTCTCTTCCCTTGGGAAAGGGAAAAACCCAACCCATTCCAAACCAAACCAAATCAAACCAAACTGAAACAACCAAATAACACCTCCCTTCCCCCCTGTCTGCCTTATTTCCAGTCTGAATTTTTGTGGATTTAATTTTCAGCTCTTTATTTTTTCAGTAGATTAAAAAAGCCCTTGAGAGACCAATTTTCTTTCTTTTAATTTTCCTTTTTTTTTTTTTCTTTTTTTTTTTCTTTTTTTTTTTCCAGAATAAAACTGGATAAAACTTTCTGTTCATCTCCTTGAGAAGTAAACTCCCAGTCTTTCTGGTGCCTCTTTTTTTTTTTTTTTTTTCTCTCCAAGTTCCTGACACCCTCTGAAAACTACAGTTACCAGAAGTGGATATGATGCTGTACTATCTTTCTGCCAGTGTTGAATACAAAAGTTAATTTACCTCTCAACTCCTACTCACTGATCTGTTTATTCAGCTATGAACTGCAGAAAGATGAAATGACCTCTTGCATCATGGGTCTGGTTCCCTGCTATTTGAATTGCCCAACCATTTATAAGAACTAGAACTGCTGCACTGGGTCCAGCCAAAAGTCCATGAAGGTTACTACCACTTCTCTGCCAGTAGCAAGTCACAGAAACTTAAGGAAAACCAGAACAAGTTTACAGTGATCTTTTCCCAGTATATTTCACAGTTTTCATCAGTTTGCAGTTTAATGACCTCTTAAATAAAAAACTGCACCTTTGCATTTAATAATCCTTGATAGATTTTTTTCTCATTAATTTATGCAATCTGACAATTTCTAGTCTTTGTAGTGTGAAAAATACACTTTTCACTGTTCATCTTCTCTATACTGTTCATGATATTTTATTTCTTTATCATGTATCTCTTTACATTTCTCCAAGACAGATATTCTTAATCTAGTTCACTTTTTAGAAGTCAATGCCTAATTTTGCACATTGCTGTCATTTCTGATATATTTTTCTCTTTTTACTCTTCTGTTTTGGAAATGGGGACAAAGAACTGCACATAGAATTCAAGATGTAAGTTGTATTTTTAATTTGTTTGTCCTGGTAAGAGAGCTCTGCAAAAGGACTCAGCACCAATACTCAGTTACCTAAATTAGTTATTTAAACAGACTGGCCAGATTTCCAGGACTATTGAGTACCCGCTGCCTTCCACTGAGGTAGTGGAAACTGTGGTTTTTGCTCTTCTGAATATCTGAACCCTGCTGTGGACATTGAGCACATTGGAACTAACCTTTATAATACAAATATATCTTGGAAATAGCCTATTTGCCCAAACAGCAATAGAATGAAAAAAAATTCCTAACTCTTTCACATTTTTTAATGCTGAGGTTAAATATGCAATCATGGGCAGGCAGGAAGAGGGTGTGCAAACTCTCTGCAACTGTATCATTTCATCATTTTTATGAGCAGTGGGGATTATTTTTTTGCAAAGATCACTATGCATTATAAAAACATCTGATTTTTGAAACACATTTCCTGGCATCTTAGATTTCAGCAATATTTCTTCTTCTCTTCTTGTATTTTAACTTTTTTTAGAGTTTGTGCTTTTTCTTCCCCCTACTCCCCCAAGCCCCTCCTTCCCACAATTTCTTGGAGAAAATATGACTAATTACATCTAACTTAGGTTACACTTACATTGCCCTATGGAAAAAAAAGTGTTTATCTTTTACAACAGCAATAGGAATGTTGAACTGCTTTACTAGTCTGATGTATTCCCTTGAAACAGATAGGGCAAAAGTTTTAGTTCTTTTTAACAGAAGGCTTTTTATTGGTGCAACCCTTATTCTTTGCCACAGATTGCAACTTCACTAAAAGGCCGAAGTGGAAAAAAAAAAAAAAGAAACAGATAATGAAGTAAAATTCATGGATTTGGGTACACCTGTCTCTTGTACTGGAAAAGTCCCATGGAAAAGTAGTGGCATTGTTCTCCTCAATGAACCTGTCTCCTTTCATAAAAATTGCACAATTTTTTCTCCACATAATTAAAATTAGTGTCCTGGGAATTTGTATGCTTCATTTACTAGCACCTGGTGTACCTCTTCCTCTCTCTTTGTTTCCCAGCAAACATACAGAGTAGATTATATAGCACAGAAAAGTCAGGAAAGTCCACGGGACTGCTTCTTTCTGGAAAAACAAAGCAGTGTGGTTTTTCTGCGTTAGGAAATGCATCTTTCCTTTGTCCTTTCATGGGAGTCCTTCAAACATGAAATAAATATTTGGTGACTGAAGTAAATGGAAATACTGACCCCTTTTTTTGCCTACAAATGGTAACTAGGGACCTCCATTGCAAGGATTTCAGATCCTGAAGCAGTAGAGGATGGTGGAGTTTCCTGACAGACTTTGGACTAATAAATACCAAGTCTCTTTGATGAGCTCTACCTGAGTTTTCTTGTAACAAGAAAATTCTTCACCCTGAGGAGGACAAATGAAAGACTGTCAACCATTTCCAGGAACGCAGGCTCTGCCTTCTTTAGCTTCTGGAGTCAAAATCATTGTTGCCAACATCAGCAGTGCTCCATTGGCCAAAGGGATTTCAGCAAAGAGAATCTACCTCAATATTTTGCTACTTAAATTATGCCTATGCCAGGACTTGTTATCAAAAGCAGAGCATTGCACAGAGATAGCTGAAGATGTTTCTCATCTAATTACATTTCAATGCCTACAGCACTGCAAAGATAAAGCCTATATTATGATGGACATGTTAAAATTGTACTTTGTGCCCAGTACAATAACGTATCTGTCTGAATAAAGGTCCTGCTTTATTAAACAATCATCTGATTCTGAGAGGTGTACTTTGAATTTCCCTTCATAAACAATAATGTTCACATGAAAGAGAATTTTTCTATTAGGACACAAGACACAGAGTCATAGGTGCCACCTAGAAAAATGAATGCTGTCTTGGGAATCTAGAGGCACAACTTATGGCCTCGGCCATGATTTTGCGCTGCTCACAAAACATGGAGAAGTGATCCTACTACCTTATTTTTTTCAAAAGAGGGATAATTGCTGACCTCTAGACATGGAAATCAGTATCCATCCTAATGTTCCCCTTTTCACATTCTTCACACTTTCCTTTAGCTCCATCAATGCTGGAGATGTTTGTGGCCTCAGATCTAATAGGATTTGCCTGGCATCACCTCAGAGCATGCTGATGCCATGCATCCTTTTCATCCTACACACGCTGTGACTTTGCATTTTGACTACTTCAAAATCTACCATTGCAAGTAGAACAGGCAGGTCTATTTTGGCTGTATGTTTGGCAGCATCTTTGGTATAGAAGATGTCTGAATACCAGCTCTCAAAGCAAGTGCTGAAGGTTCTTTTGGAGACAGCCTGTATGTAAGAGCTGGCAGCTGCTCTCTCCAAAGCTGCTGGCATAGCTCCTGGGAGACCAACTTATCTTAAGTGGCCAGAAGCCTGCTGGGACCAGATGAGGGCAGGGGATGGATCCCTGGGCCTTGGATCAGCCACAGGTAAAGACATAACTGGCTTTAATTTTGCCAAACCTGGAGAAAAGTGAGAGTTGGCATTGAGAAATTATTGGGAAAAGTAAACAAGATTCACACATCCTCAGAGAGGCTGAACTAGGGCATATATGGGTGCATCTGCAACCCTCAGGTCTTCGTTATGCTGGGGGAGAAGAGAGAGTGTGGATTTGCCTTACAAACTCTCAATGCTCCTCTCACCCTAGATACTGTTCAGTGGGATGGGATGGGATGGGATGGGATGAGATGAGATATGAGATGAGCTGAGATGGAGATGAAACAGAAAAACATAGTATCCTACTTACACAGAGTTCAATATTGTGTTAAGAAAAAAATACTGGATTCAGAGTTTCACTTTACCTGAGTGCCAAGAGACCAGTTTTGTGTTATATCTCACTGCCCCTTTCCCAAGGTAATATTGAAGTCCTCCTGCACAATCTGAATGAAGGTGTACTGATGAAAGCTACAGAAGATGCAGACTGAGAAGTAGACCCAAACCATTCATCAAAAACCATAGGATGAGTTTTTCTTGCTGTTTTGACACTTTGTAACTTGTCTCCTGGTGTGAGCTTTTTAACTGCTATAGCAAAACTATAATTTTCCCCCCAATATGATTTAGGTGCAATATTGATTTTTTGTGAAGAAAAAAACCCAAAAACTAAACTACAAACAAACAAAAGAATCCAAACACCAAAGCCTCCAAATAAACTAAACTAACCAAGAAAAAAAAAAAAGCCACAAAAAACCATACAAACAAAACCCCCGAGGTAATTGATATCCCCAAATATTGTACCTTACTGAAATCAAAAGAATTTTTTTCCTGGCCCTCACTAATGCTGCAAATCCATTCTGATCCTTCTGTAGCCCAGGGAGATGAGGCCTGTGCTCACACTGAAGCAATTGCTGTGACACTGCAACAATATTTCTATGGCCTGCTGGCCCTCGGCAAGAGGTGATGTCTGAACAAGCACCACACTGCTGTTCAGGGAGTCATTGCACCATGGAAGCTGTGACAGTGCAGAGGCATACACACACAATGCTAGCACAGAATTACAGTGTATATAAAAGCTTCCCAATCCTTTTGAGGCCCCTGGGGTGAATACTGCCACCAAATCTGGGTGAAATCCAGAGCTCACCGGCAGCTGATCCCAACACTGGATATTTCTCACAGCAAACTCCTCAGCAGGTCCTGGCTATAATCAGAATGGCCCCTTGTTCCTGTGAACAGAGATAGTCCTTTTGTTTCATGCAATATAAATGTCACTTCTATATTGCTTCACAGTCTAACTTTGCATAGCACAAATAAATGGGCTTATGGCACCTTATGTGAATCTAGTGCAGTGCACTTTACATTCAGTGTTGCAAAACAGCCTGGCTGGGCTGTGACCTTTTGCTTTTGTCAACCTCCTGACTTAAGGAGAAATGGAAACAAGCTCACAGATTACTTAGTAATGAATAATACTCCAGATGTTTTTAACCCCGTCTTCTGTTGGACATCAACAGAGGCAGTTGATGTGTGCAGCTACAATATATCTTTACTCTCAAAGAAAAAGAAAAAGCTGGCTCTTGTTCAAAAAGGGGAAAAAACCACAGTCACATGAGTGACTTTACTAAAAGAGGCTCATGAAATGTAACTGCTTCAAATTAATCTTACTGAAATCCTAAAAATCAGAGGGGTGCCACAGGGTGTTAGTTTAGCAAGCCAGAAGCATTTGCTATGACCTTCAATTCCTCTCACCACAACTCAGGCCAAAAAACATCTCCAAGTAAGCAGATTTGTATTCTTAAGAGGTTTGTAACATGGGTGAAATTGCTATGTGTAAATTTTTTCTATGAAAGAAGGAAAAAAAGGAAGAGAGAAAATATTGCAGCTGCAATCAACCCAGGAAAACTGAAGCAACAAAATGGAGTGAGAGCTGTAGGAGTGAGGCGTTCTGTCAAAGCCTGAATGTGCTGCTGAAAAACACCCAGTGAAGATGCCCACATTCCTCTGCAGAGAAGGAAAGGATGATGGTTAAGACTGGCAACCCACACTAGCTGAGTGGCTGGTCATATTTTGAATGGCTATTATTTATTCATTAAGTAAACCAATTAAATGTCTCACCTCATCGAACAGCCACAAGAAACAACAGCCAACACAGGCAGGCTATCCAAGGAGGAGAAAGCAACAAAGAAATACCTCTGTTTTCTTCCAGATCCCTGGGAAATTTGGTAGCTTTTATCAGCATTCCAAGCAAACTCAAAAGTCAGATACTCACATCAAAAATGTTCCATCAGCAGTTCCTTTGTTTTTTCCTTCCTGAAAGCCTGAGGCAAAGAGTGGCAGATACTGGGGGGGACAAAAACAAAACAAAAACAAAAACCCACAAACAAACAAAAAATAATCTTCATAAGAATTCTTAAATTGGAAAACAAAATTACTATGATGAAGGAAAAAGCCCCCACCCAGTTATAGTGGAAATAAGGTGCATGAAAAATGTCAAACTTATTGGACCACCCAGCAAGTACCAAACTCAGTAGTTTCCTTCAAATTCTTCCTGGCTTGTTTCCTGGACAGACATGCCACAGGAAGCAGGCTGAGACTCTCACAAACCCTCTCCACCCTTCCTTCATGGTCAGCAGCTGATAACCAGCCAGACCTGATCTGACTCACATTGCAGCAGAGGGTAGCATTAAAGGTAACATTAAAGAGCTGCTTCACCTAGGAAAGCACAGCTATTTGAGGATGCAGAGCTTTTTGTTACTTCTGCCTTGTAGCCACAAGGAAGCATCTCTCGTCCTGCAATGCAGTCTCCTGCAGAAATAATGTCTTTAGCACCAGGAGATAAATATATATTTATTCCATCATGCCCAGAAACAGAACTTCAGAGGTGACAGTTCCTCTCTCCTTTCTGCTGGGCTCTCAGCAGCTGCCAGGTGTGTATCCCATGCCTTGCTTTGGGACAGCTGTGCTAGCCCTCCACACCTGAGCCAGTGGCATCAAAAGGCTGGATTTTTCCAGAGCACTAAGTCCTGGCTAGCTTCTGATTTCTGCTGAGGTCACCAGCATCATGTTCCTCCATCTGATGAAAGCTGGACAAAATGATAGAAGCATCTTAACACCCTGTTTAGAATCATCCTATTTAGAGACCATTAGAAACACATTGAATCTATCTGTATTTGAGATATGTATGTTTGTCTTCTCTTCCTCATATCCTCTTTACTTTTCTGTCAGCCATTTGCTGCATTAAGTGTAAAAAATAAAAAATATTTTCAAAACATTAATTCCTCTTCCCCCTCTTTCATTGATTTGAGCTCTAGGAAACAGATTTATGTATTTGATTCAAAGAACAGAGACCAGTACCATGGCTGCCTATATTATACACATGTAATGGGGTATGATTGTGGCACAGTACACTGTATACTATGTGCTGAATTACTGCATTGAGTTCAGATATACAACACAAGCTGTCACAGATTGTGTGTATTTATACAGTGTATATAGAATGTGCATATGCATTATATGTATATTTGCTCATACCTGTATGGTGTATATTTTTATATAGAATACAAGAGTGTCTGTTATACAGCATATATAACAGGGTATATGGGCTTCAAATGTGGGTTTTATGTGTCACAGTATTCATCTGCAAATTGCTCTGTGTCGAACCGCCAATGAGGCCCTATCAGATATGAGGTGTTTATCAGGTAGGTCTGTCTGTGCACTTTCACTGTAGTACCCTGAGATTACTTCAAACTTCTGCAATATATGCCGTTTTCTTCCATGCCACCTATTTTCCCATGCCTCTCTGTCTACTGGATTTTGGTTAAAGAAGCTGAAGTATGAGTGGCATCAGTTCCAATGCTGACTGGCCAGTCCATGCATGTGTCCCGACTGGCCAGCTGGCAGAAAAAACCAAATAGATAATTACTACTCTTACACTGTAGTTTTTGTGTTTACTCCTTGAACTGGGCTAACCTCCATTACCAAGCCACTGACTCCACAAAGTTTGAAGAAATGTAATTTTGTTTGAAACTTCTGTCCTTCTGTCAAATTTGCTTGGAGTTAACCAATAGGCAGCAGGAGAAATGGTAGACACACATAGAAACAAATAGAGAGAGGAACTGAATGTGTATGACCCAGTTTCTTAGGAAACAATGAAGGGATTAATGTTCTTAGGCACTTCAAAATTGTATGTCTCGTCTAAATTACTTGTCTTAGTCACTTCTGCCCTCAATGAAGAAGACAGGCGTATCCAGCAGGCATTTGACCCAGTTAAGGATATGTAGAGGAGCATTTCTTGGAAAAAAATTGTGGCACTCTCTGGCATATGGGCAGCTATTGACTGGGGATGGCTGTCTGTTGGTTTGTCACACCCATTAGCTGGAGCAGAAGCTGTGCTCTTTGGTGACCCTGGCAAACAGCCTGGGAAGCCCTACACTCCTGAAGAGGAACCAAGCCCGGATCAATCTGTCATTGTGCAGCTACACCCAGACCTGTGTTTCTACAGGCACATCCACTTCTTATAGTCCAAAATTTATTCAGAAAGAAAACATCAACAGTGTTGGACAAAATTTTTCACCCCTGGCAAAGTCACCAGTGATCAGACAGTGCTGCTTGGTACGCAAAACACAAGAGGGCTTTCTGCACACAGAGAAAACTTTCAACAGGTCCAGTGCAGGCTGGAGGTGTCAGGCTTACTGCACAGGCTCAGATGAACCACCTGGGCAGAGCTGCTCACCTGTCCATGGCAGATTCACTGCACTTATTGGTAAAGGGCCAACATGACTGGTCTGATGCAGCCTGGCTGCATCAGGTTTTCTGTGTGTGCATCACACATTTCTCTGCTGAGGGAATTCCAAGGGAAACCCTTACTATAGTTGGAAATGTTATTGGAAAATAACAAGAATATTTTTCAAATAGGAGTTTTAAAATGTGCAAAATCTCACTGGAATAAAGCAACATAGAATGGCATAGGAGCCACGAAAGAATTACTGTGCTTGCAGATATATGTCTAAGCAGAGGCTTATTATGAGAGTGCTGAAGGCTTCAGCAGGAAAGGGTGAAATTTACAGACACACAGGTCACATGAGAATTACCATTTTCACTTCCAAAATCATGACCAGTCACACCTAGTGTCTAGGAATGTAGAGAAATTCTGAAAGCAATAGTTCTGATTTAATTTGCTTTTACATCTTGAAATACTGTGTTTATGTTCCTTAGGCTGGAGTGGTGCTAAATTTGGGAGTGTTCTAGGGTACTTACGAAGGTGACATAAAATATCTGTATCTTCAATATTGAGAAATGCAATCTTTTGGTTGGGAACCAAATCAACTGTAACAAATGAAATTAACCCAGCCGTAGTTTTAGGAGGCCTCACTCCCAAGTGAAGAATTTCCTTCAGAATGTAGTTCATATTTTCAGTCTTCTTTTCAGGTGCCATCTAAACTCTATGTAGACTGATGACTATTTCTACCCCTCGGGGTTATATCAGGCCACAAATTCATGGAGTTTTTCTTTGCCACAGGTAAAGAGTATAAGAATGTCCTTGGACTTAATCAGTGATAGACTTTCCACAAAAACCCAATGCACTCCTTCAGCTCCCTGAAACCCTCACCTTTGTGGTGATGCCTGCAGAGGACCACAAAGACTTGTAGTTGTTATATTGACCACAGCTATTTTGTTGTTCCCTTATAACCTTCCCAAATGTATATTGTATTTATCTGTGGCCACTGTTTGCAGACTGTGAGGTCCTTGTAACAGGAACAACCTTTACTGTTCTGTAGTTCTGTGTCCTGCAGTTAGGGTGATGGTTTTATTGTGCTATAATCCTTGACTGTAGCTGCCTCAAAATGCAGATCTAGCTCTAGGCAGAAGTTCAGTTTGCCTGGGGACTCTCAGGAAAGATAAACAATCTGTGGCCAAGCCTACTTACCCATGACAAGGCCTTGCAAGCAGGTCAGCAGCTGCTGCAGGAAGAGGGGCAGCAGTGTGTGTGGTGGCAGCCTCTCCTGGCAGTCATGTCCTCTGCTTCCATCGACTGTGGTCTCCCCATGTACCAGAAGCAGCAAGCTCAGCTCTTGAGGAGTCGTTCCTGGTTCTTCACCACATTGGTCTTTTCTCCATACCTCACGTTATTTTCCCTGGCAGAAGTTTCCTCGGCCTTAGTCTTGGCAAAGAGAAACTGTGCTCTTGCTGTGCTGCCCGAGGAGCCCTGAACTGGCACCATCTCCACACATAGAAACATCTATGAATAAGTAACCAATTCTGAAGCTTGCTCAGTTCCTGTTCAGTAATTATACATTGAACTTCAATGCATTTTACTTCATTTTAGGTGGGAGATGAGTATTCAGCAAAGGTAGTAGCTAAATGTTAGACTTTCTCAGTTCCCTCCAAAGCACACATGGAATAAGATTGCAGCCTTATATAATGCTGTATTTGTTAGAGGTAGAAAAATAGGAGGGTGTCTGTACAACCAGGTCTAATACTTTGGTCAAGCTGTATTAATTATATGCACTGTTATTTTTCTATGCATGAATCAAAACAGAAGACTTTTTCCTTGCTATCAATAAAGGAAAATGCCTTATTTACGCAGGTGCAAAGTGCTCTGTGTGTGTGTGTACCCTGGGCTAGGTGAACGCAGACGCTTGCTTGAAAGCCATTCGAAAAATACCACTGATTTGTTTGGATTTTTTTTGCCAGCAAGGATTGGTCACAGGGTCAACATATGGGACTGATTTAGGGCATTATTCAAATGAGTACCCTGTGCCACTGCTTTCTTGCTCTCTCCCAAACCAGAAGCAAACTATTTCAGCCATCAAAACAACAGTCATTTTGGTAGAATATGCATTCTAGTCCACAGTCTGTGAGTTACACCTTAATGATTTATCCAGACTAGCTGCTTCACTATTCCCTGAAATCTTCCCCATGTTGTTATTTAAAAAGTATGAAAGCACATATAGCATACAAAAATGTAAGCATTCATTTGTCTGCTTGTATTTGTATGTTTGTGCTGGTGGTGGGAAGTTTAGCATTATGGATGACCTCATGTTGCAAAAATCATCTCTGCCTATATATTTTACTAATGCTCTGGAGTGTTCTGATCAGTGTCCTGGCAGGGTCAATGGCTGGGATTAAAATGTTCTAAATTGTTAAAATGGATGTGATTTAAAAATGCCTCCTCCCTTCTCACAGTTTGTAAAATACTCTCCAAATGCTGGAGAAAAAGCAGAAGCAGGAATGTAAATTTTCAGTGATTAAATAACTCATTGTTCACTGCAGGCACAGTAGGTCCACCTCCTGAATATCAAGCCCTTCAGCAGAAATGCTGTCTGGGGGAGATCTCATACTGTTTTTTGCTTACAGCAGAGGAATATATGACTTGACAAATTGCAGGTCATTAGAAAATCAATGGAAGAGTGTAGTTAATACTTAATTTAGGTACTTTCCACCAAAAAAAGCTGATAGTTAAGTAGTAACAACATCTTTCTTGGAAAGTGGGGATGAGTAGCAATGAGACAGCCGAGGAAAAATTGAAAACTGCTACTGTCCACCTGTGGGTTGAAATCTGGCCAAACCTCAGCAGAAAACTAGAGCAGCTGGACTTATGTAGGGCCACAGCAGACTGATATCAGATATGTATTTATGTGTTGGGTTTCCCTCACATGCTTGCAGAGAGACACAAGCATGTACAGAAACATGCACACTGCGTGCATACTGTGAACACCAAAAATTGTCTACTGAAGAAATGAATAATCCAGAAAACTGTCACTGAAGTTCCCCATTTCAGAAAGTGGAGGTTAGAAGGGATGAATCCCACCAAAAATTACTTTATTTTTATCAGTACCCTTCTCTGATCTATTGTACTGGTGTTTATAAATTTATAAGCTGTGTTCTATGCCTCTGCAGGTGATATATTTCTATATTTTTCTCAGTTCTTGACTTATAAGAAGCCTATAAATAGTAACCTTCAGGAATATACCTGCAGAGAGGAGATGTAAGGTACAAAGAGTACTGGAATTTATCAGGACCAGAATTCTCTCTATCACCAAGGAAGACAGCAAACTGGGAGCCTCACTATGTCAGTCATTCCAGCACAATCTAACATTGCAAAGAGGGTAGTGGGAGTCCATAGGTTAATTTTATTTATCAGATGGTTGGTTTAGGGTGATGCTGTTGCTTCACAGAACAGCCTCAGTTTCCCCTTGGGCATTTGGTGGCATGTGCTAGGGCAAGTACTCACATGAGGACATATCCAAGAGCTTCTTGCCATCATTTGCTTCCTGTAATGCCATTCTCATCTCCTTCAGGTGCTGTTCAACTCCCCAGAACACAAAGTTGAGGATCCCTGAGAACTGCCTGTAGTGAATTGCCTGATCCAGTTCACAGGCCTCCTGTCAAGTAATATATTTAAGAAGTAGAGGAAATGTTTCCACAGCTTTACAGATGCATAAGAGATCTTCAGACCTTAGAGGAAAGTGAGAAGCTGCATGTTTTGTTCCCCAGCTTCCCCCACAGAAAAAGAATCATGTGGACAGAAAAAAAACAAACCCAACACATTGCTTAGTTTGCACACTTTCACAACGGGATGGGGCAGCTATGGACATGCACTTAGTTTATGTTTTCCCTCATGATGACTGAACACACAGAGAATGGGAAACTCAGCTCTGTTTCATGTAAAAACATACAGCATACAAAATAAACCACTAAAAAACTTTCTTTCTCTATGTCATCTAATTTGAGGCTCTCCAAAATGTGCAGAAGAGTAATCAACTTCTTAAAAAGTTTTTTGGAGATATGGGACAATGAAACAGATTACTACTATCTACATTTTGTCATTTATATGCTACCTGGTAGTGTGCTCTATCCCATATCTAAAAAGTCACTGGGAATACTGTTATATAGCTTTTTCTCACTTATATCTTTGATCCTTAGTATTTTTTTTTCTTTTATCTTTCCTTTCATCAACTCTAACCAACAAATCTCTTCTACTCTTTCTTACTTTCTATTTGAAGCTTTATCACTAGTAAATTATATTCAGCTTAGTTTGCAATGATACTGGACATGTATGTGGAAGATAAGAAAGTGGAAAGGCATGGTGACAGCCCATGAACGCTTTATCTGGAATCTTCCCTGCTGGTCCCTGAGTGACACAGCAGCAAAGAAATCTTTTCTTTCAGAGAGATGTGTCCAAGACCTCTTGGATATCCTCTGTTTCCAGTAGTGCCCTGCCAGGTGATTTCTCACAGGAGGTTTCATTTTCTGCTTGCAGAGGTGCTTGAAGAGGGTGATTTTTTTTCAAGCTAAAATTATGGTCCCAATGAAACCTGTCTTGCAAAACAGTATAATCATTCCATGGAAGAAAAAGTTGGTGGGCGTAGTGAGCCTGGATTTTTTTTCACAGTACTCAGGATTTGTGCATTAATAAGTTGTTAAATGTTAATTCTGCTTCAGTATTTGTCTTTCCTTAGCAGCAGTCTATATTTATACCATCATTAACTAGGATGACAGGAGCTTAAGAGAACAGCCTAAATTTCCAAACATTTCTTACAAAAATAAGTTGTGCAAACCAAAGCTGTCCAATAACTGAGACTTCCACAAAGATCAGAAAACAAACAAGGCATTCCCATTGAGCAGTGGTCTCAAACAGGTGGGAGGGCAAGGCCTGCATATTTGGCTATTTTTGTACTGTGGGAACTGGGAGTTCATCCCAGATCCAAATTTGGAGCACCTCCATAGGACCATGGATGTATCCATCCTCTCCTCCTTCTCTTCCGCCAAACTGGCAATCACTGCCACAAAGCCCTGAGCTTTATATCCATCCACTGAGTGCTTCTCAGGGAATTAGAGGAGGGCAATTGTGTGGGCTGTGGGCCAAATACTCTCCTCTCTTAGGAACACAGCTCTAATTATAAAGCGATGATGTTTTGTCTTATTTATACAGGTATTTCATTAGGAGTAATTAGTGCTTGTGGAGCAGTTTCACGTTTAAATGCATAGGTGAGAGCCGAAATTAGGATCAGAATTTAATATACAGAAAAAACAACTCTGTAACTTAGTATATTTATGGATGTAATTCTCTGAGACCACATTTGTTCCTGTACAACTCTGTTCAAATCAATAGAATTACACTGGGGATTAATTCACTCTTTAAATTTAACCACATTGAAAACAACTATAATGTCCTATGACTATAATATTTTCATTCTCCATGGGGAGAAATTTGCCAATATGTAATATGGTCTCACGTACCTGATTTCTCATTACCTCCAAAATCTGCTAGAGCCTGCAAGAATGGTAAAGCTGAAGAGACCGTGGTGTTTATGTTGGAAAAGGGCCAGCTGCTGAACATTCAGTCTGCCTTTGAAATGGATGCGCAAAAGTCATGTTCAAATGATATGACATATGTTGATTACCAAATCTTGAAACTTCTTTGTTGTTTCAGGGAATTTCTTTATGTGAAGAAATGGGGGCCCGGTCCTAAAGAGGGCCATGGCAGCTACAGCTGCTGGTGACTTGACTAGGAGCTGGAAGTGCAGTATTGGAAGCTAAAGGATTTGTTATTGCCACTTTAGTCTGGCAGACGCTTGGAGAAGTTTCTTTAGAACCATTAGAATTAGAGACATATGTAGAACTCTCACAGCTTGGTCCTAACAGAGGTCTTTAAGATTGTATGACCTATTTGTTTTCTGAATTCATGGTCTAGAAAGATCAGTAATTCTCTAAAAGATAAAAGTATAAAATACTAAGCTCCTGATGGAAGGGTATACCTATATCCTTTTATTTTCATCACTCAGAACTTACCAAGTATTTTAACTAAAATATGACACAAAAATATTTTAAAGAACTGGAAAATATTTTAAGCCCCTCAAATGTTCTTAGGATATTGTAGTTTGTATTTTCACAACACCTGTTAAGAGTACTTTAGTTTAGTTTTCAACAACAACTAGAAGTTCATCATTTCTTGATTTAAAATAGACCTTTGGAATCTGAAGCTTCTCATGTTTTTCATTCAGAAGTTTTGTTTTCCATAGTCTGATATCCTACTCTCCTCCAGTGCTAACTTTAAAACATTCAGGACTTTGCTTTAAATTTTCCGTTTGTTTCAATTATTGAAGGGGTTGATGGTACAAAGAAAAGAAATAGAAGTAAAGGAATCTCATGAATTTGTTTTCCCATTCAAAAGTAACTTTTTAATGAAAGTTACACTTTTAGAATCAGTTTTTCAAGATGTAAATGGGACTATCCAGGGAATAATTGCTACTGATGATGGACTATGTTGAAACAGGTGATTTTACCCCAGGCTTCAAATAATTACGGATATCTTAATGCCTATTATGCAGCGCTAAAAACTTGTCTCCTGAATTTTTTTACCAGCTCTTGCTGCCCGCAAAAACATCTTTTGTGTCTTTCTTATACACAGTTCAGATGCTACGTCTTTACCTCACAGATTTGTTCTGCAGCCAGGTGCCACCACCAGTTTAAGAAAGGTTTTCCTCTGTGGCACAAATAGCTCTTGGAACACGTAGTTCTAAATGTCATCACATTGCAGCATTTTAGCATGGGGTGATGATATTCTGTTTTGACACAGTGTCATCACGCTGCATCCCAGTAGGAAGATGTTTTGACACAAAGTGCTGACAAAACATCAAAATGTTAACAATTGCTCTTTAATATTCATGTGTTCTGTGATGCCTGGAGCATACTAACTGATAATAGCAAGCCAGAGGACCAATAAAGATTGCTGTTAATATATTTATTGAATTTTTACACAAACAAGTTCCTACTAAGAATTGCTGCCTGGGTGAAGGTGAACACATGTCCTCCATAAGGACTACCAAAGGGGATGGTACCAACTTAGCATCTTAATCTACAGAAAAAAAACCCCACAATCTCACCCAAAACCTTTTTTCATGCTTTTTTAAATTTTGTTTTCACAATGCACAAAGAAGAATTAACTGATGGTCAGAAATAGCAGCATGGAAGAAGTATGATTGTAATCTGAAAGACAGGAGGTAGAAACTATTATAGCTGCCACGTGAAAGAGGCCTGGCTAAGAAAAGGACTGAGTTTTCTAAGAAAAGGACTGAGTTTTCTAAGAAACATCTCAGGCTTTTGAGGTGTGAGGTACAGTGAGGGGAGGAATGGTTTCAAGCTGAATGGAGTCAGAAGGAGCCAGCCTGCTCAGAGTCCCAGTTTTCTGGGCTGAAACTCACAGTTCAGCATCCTGGATGGGAAAAGAGCCAAGCAAGCAGGAAAACTGCAAGAGCTTTGCACCCCAGAGCTGGAAGAAGCAACTCTTATCAACTGGTTCACCTAAAGCTGAAGTTCTCCCATAAGTTTCTCAACATGCTTCCCAGAAGGGATGCAGGCAGTGTTTTTACTGAACCCAGACCTGAGATGGTCCTGAACAACAGCCCTGTGCTGCAAGGCTGCAGCAGCAGCTGGGACAGAGGAGCTGTGGGTCAAGGCTGTTCACCACTCAGCAGCCTGAGATGAGCAGCAGCATGACACAGGGTCAAAGGCAGGATTTGTACAGTCAGATGTTCTCCCCACTGCCCACTCTGTTCCCACACAGCACTGGCACAGATAGCTGCACAACAGCCACATTATTCATAATGTTTCGTTATGATTAGTTTATTTTCATCAACCAGCTAAATTGCCTTATTTTTTTAAGCCACAGAATTTTTTTTTATTTTAAGGCAATGCTAATAAGCCAGTTAAATAATTACTTTACCATATATGATTAGTGGACAGCATGACATTTTCTGACATTTTTAAGGTGTAAAACTCTGGAACTATTGGCAGCTTACCCAGAGACCAGTAGTTGTTTTTCAGTCTTCAAGCTACAGTTTATGAGTTTATATTTGATATTACAGAGTTTACCAGAAGGGTGACATACTGAAAAATGACAAATAATTCTTGAGAAATTTTTAATCCAGAGGTATGCCTAAATTCTACAGATTAGCATAAACATGAAATTACCCCTTGTCATCTGCAAATATGCAGTGCATGCAAATTCATTCTGCTTTGTGAACAGAGTTACTGATTTCTTTGGATCTATCAAAAGATTATAAGTTATTTACTTAGAAAATGTGTGTGCAGAACCAGATCCTTAATAAAACCTGTGTCTGGACATGCTACTCTTTCGTCATGAATTTCCACTAGCTGTAACAGTACAGGCTTGCTATCGTTATAGTATTGAATTACTTACACTAATGTCCATGAAACTTAAATTTCATCCCTTTCTTTAAGAGGTGACAGCCAAGAAGAGACTCACACATTCTCATAGTCTGAAACAAATATTTTAGTTTAATAGTATAACAATATTTTATTCTAAAGGATTATTGTTAATGTAGAGATTTGGTCCTGAGCCCAATTCTCCAAGGATTAGTCTCTCAAAAATTTCTGGCACAGGTTTAAGTTACATTTGAATATAAATAATGATTGTCATGAGGAATGGCCATGACCAGCAGTCTGTGCAGAACGTGTTCTTCACTGTTATAGGCTGAATCCTTTAATAGCTCAGCACCTTCATTTTTTATTGACTTCTCTCAGAGTCAAGGTGCTCAGAATAAGAACTGACTGGATGATGACAATTTCACTTTATGCAGCTTTCAAGGTTTAACAGTTGTTTTGGTTTTACATTGAATTGTCTGTTGGTGTACTGAAATCTGAACTGCTCAGTGAGGATACCAAGCAACATTTCTTATTTTACTTCCACATTACCTCAAATCTTGTAAGAAACCCTGAGATTACCTTTCCCAAATGAATGGAGTAGAGCACAGGACAACTTCTCTTTTTTTTTTTTTTTTTTTTTCCCTTTTTCCCATGTAAGAAAATCCAATCAAAAACCTCTCACAGTTCAAAACTTCAAAGGAAAAAAAATTAACCTGAGGGCTTTTGTCCAGTTAATATGGGACCTTCAGCACTTTCTTGGCTCTGGACCCCTGGGTGTTGAAGGTCTTCACATCACCCAGAGGCCCTTGGGACATGCCCACTTACACAGACATGGCCAAGGAGCATGACTGGTGCGCGGGCACAAGCCTTGGCTTTCAACTCCAGGCAGGGTGAGCAGGAGCAGCCACCACCACCTTGCCCACGTGGGACCTCCAGTTTTCTCCTCTGGGACAGCATACATGCACTCCTAAAACAATTTCAAGTTGTTTCTAGAAAAAATCTGTAGTTAGCAGGTGACTGAGTTTTTTATAAAAATGTATGTAAATGGTAAACACATGCTTTAGGGCTGGGTTCCATAGCAGATGGATATGATTACAGCACACCACTGATTTACAGAGACGAGTAGGAGAGTTGTCGTCTCTCTCTCTTTCTCCACTCCTTCATGCCTCCTGATGCAGCCAAGCATCCAGCTCTGCCACAGAGAAATCTGCATATGCCCAGCAAGCCTGACGTGCCTATCACACATGTGCTGGCCATCTGTACAGTGCAGAGCTTCAGCGAGCTGCTGTGTTTCTGCCTGGGATTTCCTGGACAAAGGAATAGGAGCTGCATCTACATGCACTTGCACCATGTCACGGGTGTGTGACCACACATTTGGCCAGCGTGCTGGGGGCTGAGTCCAGCCCCAGAGCACAGCTGACTTCAGCTGCAGGTCTGTCTGTTTGTTGTGGAGTGTTCTCCTTTCAGTTTTAGTCAGTCTGGCATTGATCTCCATTTGACTTACCTTTCAGAGCCCAGACTGGGAAGTGATTGCTCTGCAACTGCAACCATGTGAAAGGTCTCTGAGTAAATCCTCTCACTTACTCAATTATCCCTTCCCTGAAGTGATTTGCACTGCCGTGGGCGGAGAGACCTGAACTCCCGGAGCACCACACTCATTTATCAGGTGAAATGAGGCAAAGAAAGCCAGGTCAGTGAGTGTCCATGCCGTTTACAAGCTGCAGAGCCCTCAAGCCTGTCATTGCCCAGATTACTTTAGAATGCAATCCCTTCCCAGCACACCATCCCCTTTATCAGCCTCTGCTCTCCACTTACTGGCAGGAGGAAGCTTTGTTAGCCTTTGTCACCACATCCAAGAGAGAGGGGCACCACTGCCAAAAGCCACAGCACAGAAAGTAGAACTCATGCTACTGAAACAGGCTTTCTTCATTCTTGGTGCATCATCTGAGAAACCCCTCATCCCCCTGACATATTTTGATGAAAATCAATATTGGTAAGAAGACAAAACAGGAACAGATGGAAAAAGATCACTTAAGATTGGCATTTTGGTCCTTGGACAACAAATGACAATATAACCACATTACAAAACAAGTTTCAGTGAACCATTTTAGTCTGGTTTCCTGTAGAAATGGCTATGCTATATGTCTGTTTTTTTCTTTTTGAAATTCTCATTTCTACCAAGGTTCAGGGAAAAATTGGGATCTTTAGGAGAAAGATTTCATTCAGGGAAGTCCTGTGAAGACTCTATCTGCTTACAGAGAACAGATATCCCTTAAGTGTCCCAGCTAAATCTGACCTAGATCTGTAGGACAGCAGATTACATTTCTTTTGACATCCTACCAATCAATGACTTTTCACTATTACAATCAGGCTTAATAAGCAAAGTGGGTCTAGCTCTGTTTTGACAGGCAACATTTGTGTAGACTTTGAAGCTTGAGACTCTGAAGTTTGAGAACTGATTTTTCAAACTTCACCATAGAGCTATGGCACAGCTTTCAAGGACTGAGAAACCCAGGACTTTTCTAGGCTCTGAGGATACTTCATCCAGCTTGGTACCCTCTTGTAATCAGAGACTTATGACAGACCAGTGAGGAACAAACAGTGAGCAGAATATATGTGCCTTCCTCTAGTCTGAGAAGTCTAGATGCCTCTCCTAGAGGTAATCTTGATATTTACTTGACAGGTTATTGGTATTTAGCTGTTGAAATGTAATTCTCAACTATCCATCCCATTATTTCTGCCTAGGTTTGACACTTGAGTGGAGTGGTGCAGAGAGATTTTGTCAGCTTTCAGGATCATGAAAAAGTTACTATAATCATATAGACCAAGTTTGTCTATTCATCTTTTTCCTTTACTGTAAAGATACACCAGTAGATCTGCTTGTCCTGACATCAAATCCAGATTTCTTTTGATTTAAACGCAAATGCTATTTTTTTGCTTCTTATCCATCCTTAAGAATAAGCAGGATACTCTGGCCATGATTTTACTGCTCTTGTTCACATATGTTTCTACAGGGTGTGCAAGGTATGAGAAAAACCAAATATATATATGCTTTTGCAGAAAATGTTGGGGCAGTGGTGAGCACGTTCTCCAGCTGAGAATATGAATGGGATGCAATGGAATCCTATTTTACAATAAGAAAATGGGAAATACGTGTGCACAGCAGCTGTTTAAGAAGTGACATAGCAGCTGGTTTTTTTTTCCTAGGTTAAAATGGAAATTTATTTAACAGAAATTTTTGGGTTTCATTCATATGATAGTGGTCCTTTAACAGAATGCTTTTTATTTTACTATTTTTCATTTTCTTGTCTCTGAACTTGAATTTTCAGTGCTGGTCTGGCATAAAAGCAGTAGCTGTATTTATACGCCCTCTTCCACAGAGAGCTGCCCAAGCAACTGGAATTGCAAAGACCATCCCTAGGAACACGTTTTGGAAAGGCTCTTGCAGCCACTTTCCTGCTGGTCCTCATGGAATAAAGAAAACATTGCTAATTATCCTCCATTTCTCCAATTTCTTGTATGCATGAAGTGTGCGAACAAGTTTACACAGTTTAAGTCTCAGGTGTTATTTGTGTAACATTCCTGGGAAAAGATTCTGTCTCTGTGCCACTGGCTGCATTATTAGTTGGCAGAGCAGAGGTCTGGCCACTGCTGATGGTCCCCAGAGCCATGCTGAGTTTGGCTGCAGCTCTGGAGAGACCTGGAGACATCTCCTCTGCACTTTAGACATCTGTCTGCTGTCTGGTGCGGAAAATGAAAAATCATAAAATGAAAAATCATAAGGCTTGAACTTTATACCTTAAATGCATCTGCTTGTCATAGGCAGGATCATATGAGAGAAAATTAAATATAATGTGTAGGATGGTCCAGTTCAGGGTAGCACCCTATGTCGCTCTCATAAACCGTCTAATAACACACATAAAATAATCCAGAGCAAAAACTTCAGCTTCCTTCTGAAACCATATCTTTTGGTGATGATGGAACTTTGCCAAAGGCTAAGTCTGCACACAGAGCCACCTTGAAACCAAAGCAAATATTCAAAGACCAAACATATAACTTCCTTATCTTCTCTGCAGAGCTGGTGGAGTTTCTTCTCCTTGTGCACAAAAAATTTTTAGAGGGGTTTCCTTGCAGATGAGGTTTTTTTCCTCATTTACTATAGACTGAATCTATTTCTCTCTTCATTAAGTACAGTTCTGAAGTCTGTTAGTAAGGATAAAACAGGGCCCTGAACTAAAAACAGTTATCAGCTGCATTTTCTGAACTTGCAGACTCTGAAAAAACCCTGTATTTTTATGCATGAGGCAAATACAAGACCTTGCTTTAAGAGGCGTGATGGTTTTGATCGAAATCTTAGAGTCCTAGAACACTCACCCTGTCGAGTGCTAAATACCTTTGATGAATATGAAGTGCAATGTGGTATGCAGATGACAGAGCAAGCGCTTAGAAAGCACAAAACAAAACAAAAAATCCTTACCCTTGGACAGTGAGATTAAGCAGATAGGATGATACTATACAGAGCTCCAAAGACACTACATGTGTGGACATGCACTAAATCACAGTCTTTTATAAAGCCATGCAGGCTGCCATTTCAGATCCCTCATCAGCTCTAGTGAATGTGATGGACTGTCTGGTGAGTGGGTGCAGTGCCACACTTACAGATGGGTATGAACATAAACATAAACAGGCAAGAGAGAGCACAGGATCTTCAGGATGGGCCCACTCAGGTCACAGGTAAGACAAGAAGGCATAAATTTTCATGTCCTTTTTATGGTTTCCACTTACTGGCATCAGCATGTGTGATTGCACACCTCTCTGGGGCTGGATTGCTATGATGGATTGCTGTAAAATAGTTTTTGTGTAGCAAAAGGCAAGATCTTTAGAGTCTAACTGTTGTCAGAGCTTCAGGACAGAAGGTGGAATAACTGGAGAGAAAGAAGCATGCATGAAATTTCTTCTCATTTCATCAACACGAAACCCCTTTGAATAAGCAGAGGTCTTCATGCCTTCAGTCAGCTCAGAGTTGTCTGCACTGAGCAGGTGTGGAAGATGCTTCTTCCACAAAACTGCTGTCTTGCAGGCAAACTCTGCTGATGAATAGGGCCTTCTGTGTGGCCACAGTGCAACCAAGTGACTTTCTTTTAGTGGGTAAAGATTATTCTCGTGGCTTTGGCATCTCAAATTGAAAGCAAGTTGCTTGAGCAGAAATCTGTTTATTTAATCATTTGCCACACAGTATGCATAGCTGTCAGATGACAAAAATCCGCTTTATTCAGTCAGCCAAGACTATTTTTGCAAATAATTATTTTTTGTCTTGCTTCATCCTTGAAGAATTAAGACCCTCGTGATATAAGATCTTTGTCTCTCTCAAGCTTCCACAGATGGACTACTCTGCAGCTTTGCAGATAAGTTTGTCCTTGTCTATCATTTGTATTATTTTAGTTTCAAGGCACCAGGTCAAACTCTGTCCTCACTTACTCTCATTTAACCACAGAGACTTCAGTGTGGCTGCAATCGAGGATGGAATCTGACCCATTGTGTTTGTTTTTAGTGGCATTATGCATGACTTAATGTTGTCTTCTCCTTTATTTCAATCTCCCAGGACAGCCTGAAGAATCAGATGTTGAATCTCAAGAGATATCTTGAGAAATACCCAGAGAAATATTCTAAATATGTCAGGAAAAATGTTTTGTCAATTCCAGCTTGTGGATTCACCCCAGCCAGCTGCCTGGGCAGTCTCAGCCAGTACATGTTGCCATGCAAACTGGGAGGTCAGAGCTGGGTGCAGGCAGGCAGGATGGTGGGACCATGTGCTAGAGCAGATTGGAAGGATTCCATGAATTGTCGTAGATGATGTGTTGGGTCTTCTGAGGAAAGAGGAGGTTGCACGCCAGCTGTCAATCATTTAACTGACTGAAGAAGAGATAAATTGGAGTTAAAGCATATTCCTCTGGTTCCACTATCCTTGATGAGGTTCTGCCCTGTCTTTTCTACCAAAAGCATCAGAATGGTGGTGCAGCTATGAAGATAGCAGAGCTGGAGGCTCTGCCTTGCCAACCTCCAGATCTACTGATACTCAATGAATTGATTCCATGCAGACAAAACACATCCTCCACCAAATGAGCACTTCAGAAGTTGCCTCTCATGAAGATCTGATGTGTTTTTATTGTTCTTGAAAATTAAAATTATTATTGACTTTTTATGTGGCTTATCATTAGAGCTGAGGCTAAACTAGACCTTTTCTTTCCTTGACAAAACTGATCCAGATCCTGCAAATAACCTGGAGAGTTTCAATTTATTTCTGACACACCAAGAGATTTCCCAAAAATGATGGATTTTCACTTTGTAGATTATTCACAGTACAATAACAAAGGAAAGATGGCAATGGTGACCTGTTAAGAACATCCTCTTGACTGGGGACAGCTTGGACAGGCACACATTTTGAAAAAATACTAGTTTTATGTTTATGTGTCACCATTTGGAAGAAATGCATCATGCTACTGGTGCCATGGGAGGACACTGAGGTGTTTGGCAATTCAAAAGGAAAATGTGTGTCAAACAACAAACATTTTTCTCCAAAAGTGCAAGTTCTTCTCTTAGAAACTATGAATTTGTGACCAGAAGCCCTCTGTATTAATGATATTTTAATGCTAGAGGGTGTTTTAAGAAAGTAAGACATGACTATTCCACTAAGGATTATATTTTCATAGTGCTTCAGGTGCCTAGAGCTGTGTATTGCCCTTGCCTTGGATCACAGCCCTACAGACCAAAACAATGCTATTGGTGCCTTAGTGCAAAATTAACAGGGAAAACAACCAAAGCAAAGGAGCAGACAAGAAAGCAATACACGAAGAGACAAGCGATACAAAGCAGAACCAAACTTAGACATCAGAGGTCAACCCACAAAATATTGTGAAGGGTAAACATATAAAAAAGAAGTCTTCCAAGGAAAGTAGTGACAAAATGGTTTCTGAGAAAGCTGCAGGGCTCCCTCATATGGGCTCCTTATGCAATATGTACCCCTTGCTCTCCTACATTTGGTTTTGGTACGCATGTGACACACAATAAGAAAACAGTCATGAAGAATTTTTTTTGTTGTTCTTAGAAATTTTAATTCAACTCCAATTTCATGAAGATTCGTTGTAGAAATTGAGAGAGCTCATTATAACTGCAAATAGATATAGCAAAAAAAAAAAAAAAAGCCACAATATTGTTTTGACCTTACTTTGCTAACTATTTCTTCATTTAACAAGAGAAATCTCTTAGAGAATTTGAATCTGCAAGACCAACACATGATCAGAACAACAGAAAAAAATAGAGGAACACACCAAGCAATGTATGTAGTCAGAAGTGAAACCAGTTTCTTATTGCAAACCTATACTATTTGCCATAATATTCTATGCACAGGAAAATAAATTTCAGTCAATATAACAAATATTCTGACATTTCCTGCCAAAATGTAAACCCTGCTTTGTAGATCATTAGTGGAAAGAAGTTTTAACAGCACCTTTTGTAGGCCATTAGAGTAAATTTCAGTCTGCATTTGTTCCCAAAAATTACAGCATACTAATAATTTCAGGGACTCAAAAGCTACCTTCTCACCAGGTAGCCATTGCAGATTTTCAACTGTCATCAACTGGTCCCTGACAACTTCTGCTCAGGGTTGTCACAGTCAGTGTGAACACTGTCAAGGACCCAGAAAGAAGAAATGTTTAGATTTCCCCCCCAAAACATTAGTGAGCAAGCTGGGTGTTTAAGGTAAGTCTATTGCTAAACGTGATGTGATATTCAAAACTAGGCACCCTCCAGAAGGATCCTTATTTATCTAAGCAATTAAATTATATGCTTCTTCCTTAGGGTAAATGGGGGGCTTCTTCCAGCTCCTTCCTTTCACTTCTCTATGATTATTTTTATATGGCTCTAGATATTTCCAGTTCCTCCTAGTCTAATTTAAGTTTGAGATTTGTATGAGTTGCCTCTATGACTGACCTCCCAAAGTCCATGGATTGTCAGAAAGGCTCTCAAAGGTGAATCCCCTCCAGGTGCCCAGGTCTTGGAGCACAACCCAAAGGCAGACCCTGACCCATGTCACTTCATGCTGACTGGCCTTTATTCAGGAAAGTTTCGGTCCTCATGACTGAAACAAAACATCCTCAAGGAGCTTATGAATAAGTCCATTTGCTTCCTGCCTCAAACACTTCTAAAACATTAACCTGAAGCATAAACGTTTCTGCCTTTCATTTCCTTGGGGATGACAGGAGAGAGAGACTGAGACTGATTGCAAAAGCTGTAGTGCTTGTCTGAAGTTTTTAGCCTGACTCTGGTCAGGCCCCAGGTGACCAGCTAATGAAAATAATTCAAACTTTACCAAAACAAGAGCCATTTATAATGTGGAAATTCTAGACAGACAGCTCTTCAAAACCTTGGGAACAAACATGGAGATAAATCTTCGCAAGAAAAAACATCCCTACCTCACTACTCACAAGGTCAATTTTAAATAGCATTGTGGGGCACAACCCCCACATGTGGCAGAAAATTAGTTAGTATTAGGTCTTCCTTAAATACATCCATACCTGTGCTCTTGTTCCTCTGGAGTCATGTGGTATGAGGAAATATTAGGCTTTAGAAATATTAGGAAGACTTTTGATCTCATGTCTTTCAAGTAGATGGATTTGGGGATTATTCTTAAGAACAGCTTCCCTAACTGCAAATGAAAGAGGAAGAAATGACCCACTGAAAATGGGTATAAAAGCCCTGATTTCAAATAAACACAACACAGCCATGAAACGAGACATAGAACAGTAAGAGGAACACGCATGAAGGAGGAAATCAGCTGGGGCTCTCCAGTAACAAAACTGGAAGCTTTCAGATGTCAAAAACCTCCCAGAAACAGGAAAAGGAGGATGGATTGCACACCATGGCACATAGGCTGTGCAAGCTTGGAGCAAGCCAGCACCAATGAATCCCAGCTGCAGGTAACCGGTGATAGGGAGCCCCAGCATCCTGGGCAAAGTGTGTGCTGTGTTTCCCAGCTTGGTGGTCAGCAGCTTGGTGCTCCTGAGCTCCAATGAGTGCAGACCAGCCCTGCCCTGACTAAAGGGCTGTACATCCTGTGCCCTGTCATCCTCAGGAGCCTGGGATTGGCAGGGACCTCCTGGCCAGGAAGTCTGCATTTATTAAGAAAACGCACATTACCTCTTGCTGGCTCAGGACCACCCCAAGGGCATGCCCAAAGACCAAGCAGTGGTCTTTGGAATCAGTCTCAAAACTGTTCTGGGATCATCCCCCACACCGAACAAAAGAAGGGTTTTCTCTCCACTTAAGCCAACATGGAAACCTTATCTAATCTGTAATAATTCAGGGATTTAAACTGCATTAGAATGAAGTGCTTTTAAAGTAAGGTTTGTAAATAAAATGTCTTTAGCAGTACATACAACAGAGCTATTAATTATTATTTATATGAACTTCATAAAAAATCTAAAACATTTCTATGTGCATATATACATTTTCATCTTGCCATTTATTAACACTTTATTTCTTAATAGCTATCTCAGTATTCACCAAGAAGTCTAAATTGCATTTCTGCTTTCTGTGAAAAAGCAATGATTGGAAAATTGACTTTTTAGCAACTGCTGCTTTCTGAGGGATCTTAGATATGTTCTAATAAAAAAAGGTGTAAAAATAATTAAATTATTTAAATCAAATCATAACTTAATATAGAGCTGGGCAAAAGTTCTCTTTTACTATCTGTCTGTTACCTGGCTGAACAACCTGTGCACATGACACTGTACTAATAGTACACTATACTAATGCTATGGAGACGAGCTTTTAAAAAGTATTTATTACTTCAAAAACAAGTGAAAGATAAGAACATTACATAGATCATTACTATCCCTTCATATTAAACCAAACCCTTGGGATATAGTTGTTTCCTTCAAGTTCTCACCAAAGAATATTATTTCGGAAAATGATAGAGAATTCTCCATGTGGTTAAAATTCCTAAATCCTGATTGCTCCATTATGCCACGTGGTGATGTACCAAATTAGAATTTAGCATTACTGCCTACACTGACACTTGGAAGCAGTTTTAAAAGCATGTATGCAATCACTGATGAAAGATCTATGGGGTTTTTTCCCCCCAGGTGTCCAACATTATTTTGATGGGACTTATTTCAGTACATTATTGAAACTGTCAGGAATTAGCAAAATGAAATTAAAATAGAGGTAAAACCCTCGAGAGCATCTAATAGTGTAACTCTGCTCCTTTCTAGCTTCCCTGAGCACAGCTGTCAAGAAGACATCACACCAGGAAAAACACTCAAAGGTTTTTGGTGTCTGTGCTCAAGGGAAGAAATGTGTTAAACTAAAAAAAATGTTATACTGCCCAAAAGGGTTTGGAGGAAATTTTGTCAGTCTATTACTTTTTTACTACAAGATGTCTCACCTCTAAATTGCATGATAATGCATTATGGTTTGTTCTTTACTTAGTACTAATCATCTTTGGCCATATCATTAGTGTGATTAAAATTAATATGGAATATAAAAACCTGAAAAAACTCTCTGTGAAGGTTTATAGTTGAATATGTACCAGTAGATCCCATACTGGAAAATGATGGGAGAATGACCAAAGTCACAGCACTCATTGCCAGTGCCTACAAACAGACCTTCAAATTTCAGGTGTAAACTCCCATGACTCCAATTTTCTATCCTCCAAATGGGATCATGGCCAGGAGCTTCCTGCAGGCAAAGCCACTGGAGGTGCAGTGATGATGGATGTGTTACTTCCTTCTTTTTCCCTCCAGGAAGTGCACAGGTTAGAGATGCTGACATTCACCAGCTCAGGCAGTGCCCACGAGGCCTGTGGGATCTGTTGCCTTTCCAAGAGAAGCCCCTCTTCCAGGTGAGCTACAGCTGACACCCATAGCTAAGTGGGGGATCACACAGCCTCCTAAAAAAAAAAAAGGTGTAGATGATATTCATAGTCTGATTGGGGCAAAGTGAAGGGGAACACCTTTCTACTGCTAATCTACAACTATTTCAGTCTTATCCAAAACATATCACCAGGGAAGCTTGGGAGAGGCAAGTAGCTTCCCTCATCCCTTATAGTCATTCCAGATGCCTCCAGGGTATTCCATTACATGCTTATCAGGTCCTTTTGGCAAGTAGATTCTCAGATTTGCAGTGACAGGCTCAAGTTGTCTGAATGCATCACTGTTATTTTCTCAACAACTGTGCTATGAAAGTAAATCAACAGAGGCTAGCCTGGCTCTTCCAGTAACTTAGCAATTTGATAACTAGCTCAACAATTGTACTAATAATTAACATTCCCTTAAAGTGTGTCCATGCCCTTGAGACAGATTATCCTGGTATCCAAATTACAAGATCATAAAATACCAAGAAAAGGAAAAAATTGCCTATCTACTCAATTTACATATTTTTTCCTAATAAATCTTTTTAGAAAGATGAAAAATTTGCTGGGAAACTTTTATGGACAAGCTAAGTTGCGAATAATTTCCAGAAAACGAGCCATGTCACAGATAAGTCTTTGAAAGAAGAAGGAGGCCAGACAGAGACAAACTGCACAGAGCATTCAATTTGTCATGACTGAGTCACTCAGTTGTAATCCACAGTGAAAATTAAGGTACAGAAAGTTATATTCAAATAACTTTTAACTTGGCTTCATTTCAGGTGAGCAAGCATGCGGCAGTTGAGTCATGCTGCTGAATTTTTTTCCTAGTTTGCACTGTAGTCTTTAAAAAATGAGAACCTTGGCATTTTGTATAGGTCAGGTTAAGTGGTATCATAGGTTAAGTTCTGGCATTCAATCTAAATGCCCTAATGTTTGTACTCTACAGCCTGATTTGAAACATTACTTAAATTGTCCACAGCCAAACAAAGAGTGATCACTGCACAAGCCCCCTCCAAGAGTTTTCTACTATTCCTTCTCTGCTTTCCTGTGTCAGAGAAATGCCTTTCCAAAGTGTCAAGAAAACCATTAGACATGCTCTGCACTTGGAAGGGATGCTGACTTTTTAAGAAGTCTGAGCTGAAATTTTTCATGTCATGGAACATTTTGATTAAAAAAAAAAAGTTACTGATACAAGAGTTCAAGTGGCATACACCAAATGGCTGGGAAATAAAGAGTCTTTGCTGCTCCTTGTAAAAATCTATCTTCTAAGTCTCTTCTATAACTGTTGTAGCAAAGGCTCATCATTCTTACTAACTTTATGTGACTCTGAGTTTCCATCAATCACTTCCTAGGAAAGCAACTGTTCTCAGTCCTGTGGACCGTTTGTCTCATCTTTTCCTGCTCAGCGTGCTAAAGTAGCCTTCATTTTATATTTGCCACAGAATAATCACTTAGCAGCTCTCCAATAATGATGTTGTTCAGACCCAGATGAGCCAATGTCACCAACTAGGCATTTACACACAGTACCTTGGTTTTGGAATTTAGTGCAGGCTTTAATTGAAGAAGACTAAGAAAAATTCTGCAAGAGAACATTAAGAAGCAGAAATTATAATTTGAAACAAGTCAAATTTTCCGGCTTACAGTAGATGCAGTGGGTGTGCTCAAAAACTTCCTTCTGGCTTCAGGGATTTCAAAGAATTTCAAGATATCCCCTATTCTTATACGGAAAAATTCTGCTCCTTGGAGATACTCCCTTCCAACAGCTCCAGCTTTAGCATACAAAGGGCTTCCCTGAGGGAGCCAGGCTACAAGACCTGATGTTAACAGTTGCTTTTCAGATGGGGTAGGGAATCTGCCCTAATCAGTGCTATCAGCAGATATACCTCACCTGTACTGCAGAGTGTGGGGAGAATCCTGTTTGTGCCACCTGTATAAAGCAAGCTAGAGCCCTGATGGGGACAAGGGACATACAGGCACATACACTCTACTGGTACCTCTGTATCTCCCACTTCTCCTCTCTGGAGGGCTGGGCAACTGGTTTTGGTTGTTCACCAGCAGTTAGGGGCTGTATGGCCTCTGTCACTTTATGGCTACTACAAAAGAATATTTTTTCCCTTCCTTGGAAGCTGGTTAAATATATGACAGCTAATGTTACTCTATTTCTAAATGAGCACTACCACAAAGAGACTCACTGGGTGTTGAGTTCATCCATTAACTAAATTCACCTTTGTTTTCCACAACATCCTTGAGCAGACAAGACACTAATACCATATGAAACAGATTTTTTTACCTCTTCCTTTTTAATCAACTGGTATGGAAGGCTAAAGGTAGTTCATATTTCTGAAATATCTATTCAATTAGAATGTTTGACTTTAATCACAACTGCACTGCACGTGCCTTGGTAATCTTTTGCCTCATCTACCCCAACCTCTGCCATTTTGACCTTTGCACCTTATCATGCTTGGTGTGTACAAAATGCTGCTAAACCCAATTTACTCCCAAAAAAATCAAGCCCTTGTCACTTCTCTTTTTCAAACACCTCTTGCAGATTCTGGTAAATTCCTACATAACATGTGACCTTCTTATCAAAAACGTCTTCACATTGTCTGGTTCCCTGGCCAATGTAATACCTGACTCATCCTGATATAGTTAAATATCCCTTTTGTTTCCTTTCCTGACTTTACTATTTTTCCTATTAAAAAATGTCTTTTTGCTTTCTATTTTGTATCAGCTGGCTGCATTTTCTTCATTTCAGCTCTTCCTTCCAAAGCATTTCTCACAGTAAGCCTTTCACTAGTGTCCCAATAAAGCCTTCACTGTCTGATGGACTTAGTCTGTATTCTTGATGCCTCTCGGACAACCAATATATTGTAACCATCAGTAAACTCTACTCAACAATACTGCTTGTAGAAACTAAACTTGAGAGAAGTCAGCCCAAACTATACCTTAGAAATTTATGATTTAAAAAATCCCCAAAAAGCAAACAAACATGTATTTCACCTCAGCAATCAGAAATTAAAAGAGACAGTAAGTGCGTGTCTTTCTGGCTCAAAGCCTGATTTTTTCCCATTTCTGCCAATTGGCCTCAATGTGCCCAAGGCCAACACTGTAAATGGGCTCCAGCAAAGAAAAATAGATAGCTTATGAGCAGCCTTGCTTAAATTGTAAACCCAGTAAATTTTACTTGATTTTGACCAGGTTGGTTGTCTTCTTTTCAGCCTTATTTGCTAGGACCCCTAGAAACAAATGAGTTTCTGCTATTTACAACAGAGGAGAGGGAGCTAACATGCATCATTGTGGATGCTACTTCAGTATATCTCAGTGCAAAATGAGTTTCCAAGGGAGTTTGAGCTATGAAGGAGTCTCCAACCTCATCTGTAACTACCCTCTGGACAAAGACTGGTCAGGTCAAGCACAGGGCTGAGAATATTTTAAAGTGGGTCTAAATATTTCTATATAGATTTTGTACATTATTGGTGATGGCTTCTTGAATAGTTTTTGTAAGTATTTTTTGTGATGGTGACAGTGGCTCTTTGTGTGTTTTCATATCTGTTTTGAGTGCATTTGATGGAAACCACCAAGCATACAGAGAACTCATTTAAACATAACCCACTCCCTGGGAAAAGGAACATCCAGCCTACATTGGGGTTAATGAACTGCATGGCAGAGAAGTTTGTAAAACCAAGTTTTAACCCATTTATGTTTTAGGGAAGTTTATGCCCCTGAAAGCTGCCTAAGGGGAAATTCCCACATCTCCCATTAAAATGTTCCCATCTGCTGCTTTACAACAGAAAGAATATCAGAATGATCTTTTAGGCCAAAGAATTCAGTCATGTTATTTCTACTATCCCAACTAGAAATGCCTCCTTGCACTATTGCAACTAGAAATATTGCCACATTATTTGTTGCTGAGCTTCTTCCAACAGAAATACCACAAAAATGTTTTTTCTTTGGGATATTTAGACTATGAACTTCTTACAAATTGTATATATCAACATAGCTCAAATGAGTACCAAGATTTTTTGGTTTTTTGGTTTTTTTGGGTTTTTTTTTTTTAACATTACCAGTGTTTTGTGGCCAAACTCCCCTTTTTATTTTGAGGAGACAACACCAGATTAGAGATCCTGCTGGAAAGAAATTATGAAAGAAATTCATCTTACTTGGAAAAGATGAAGAAATTTGTCTTGGGTTGTGGAGCCAGGGGTGTGTATTCTATTTCATTTGTTAAAAACAGTTGGGGAGATGGTTTTCTTTATCTCTTGTGGCTCTGGGTAGACACCTTCTGATGATGGGCCAACTATTAAAACTCGGTAGGGCAGTGTTTCTTATCTCTGTCCTCCCTCCAGGGGGATATTTTCTGCTAATGGGCCATTAACACCTCCCCAGACTAATACATCCACATTCCATCATCCTATTGTGAGATGCTCCACCCAGTGGGGGGAGCCAGTCATTCCTACCTGGATAAAACAGCCACAGGAACACGAAGGCATCCAGCTTCACCTGATTTCTGGGAGGAAGACTGGACCCCTTCTCACCACCACTGGACCCTTGTTCTACCGGATCATCTCTACTCCACCAGAACCACATCTGCCACTCCAGGAGGACTCACTTTTGGACTGCTCCCAACACCCTGACCAACAGGGTGTCAGGTTGTAGCTCTGACTCTGTCAGGGTTTTCCAAAATTGTTGTTTGTTTGCTGGTTTTGTTGTGTTTTTTTTTTTTTTTCTACTACATTTGTATTATTAATATTCCTAGTAAAGAACTGTTATTCCTCTTCCCAAATCTTTGCCTGAAAGCCCTTGATTGCAAAATTATAATTTGGCAGGGGTGAGGGGTTTACATTCCCCATACTAAGGGAAACCCCAGTTTTCCCTGGCAGATACCTGTCTTTCCAAACCAAGACAAAATTATAAATAATTAGGAAATGTACTAAACCTAATTTTTGCTTTAAAATAGGTCAGAATTCTGTCTTTCCTAAAGAAGAAGATTGCCTTGTGTATTTAAGCAGGATGGACAGACAAATTGATATCTTTCTTGTTGATTTATTTGAACACATGTTATGTCTTGGTCTGCTGAGCTGGCTTTGGGAAAGGTTACTTGATTCACTCTGGGTGGTGCTCAAGAGAAACAACAAAATTCTCAGGAGGTTCAATTACAAACTTTTACTTGCAAACTTTAAAGCATTCAAGGTAGGACAAGGTACTTAGCAAATTTTAAAACAACGTGAAGACAAAGTAAAGCACTTCACAAACTTTATATTAGAACACTTAAACTTAGCCAACTTTGACTTATCCAGACACAACAAGGTCTTATGAAGGCACTGACTGGAATTTTTTAATCTTGCTTACAATATACTTTGAGAAGAGGAAGTTGGGAGAAGAAAGAGAAAGAAAAGATAAGAGTAGAAACATCACCCATGGATCCAATGACAAGACATGATTCTTGAAATTTAGATGTCTGTTGGTTAAAGTGTTGGTTGAAGTCTTGATCCACGAAGGGAAACCCACAAGACACAAGGTTCAATGGGTTAATATTTGCTCAGGCTAGGCAGGAACACCCAGGTACCTCTCCTGGGGGTGGAGATTTACACTGTGATATAACACTGTGGATCATGGGCAGTCCTCTGGTGGAAGGCCCCAGAAATGAGTCTGGGGGCACTTTAGGGATTTTTGATGGTTTATCACCCCTCCTAAGACATGATAGCTGTTTTTCCCATCAGCATAGTTGAGACAAATATACCTAATCAGAAGGGATGAACATCTTTAGGCCTACATGCAAATATCTCAATATCTCTCTAGAGTGGTTGTGGGAGAAAGTTTTACAACTGAGCAAGTTACATCCCATCAGAAGGGATGAATAATGTGAATGTCCTGATACCTTTTCCAGAGGGGAGTCTTACAACTGGGCCAGTTGTACAAGGAAAAACATTGGCATGGTGATAAAAACCACTACCCTACCTAAAAGGATTTGCTTCTTATTGGCTTCTTCTCTTCTGTGGCTCAAACCCCAGCTGTTGGCGAAACAAATGTTGATCTGTCATGGTCATCCTACAGTGCTCATGCCCTCTGAATGTGTAACCTTGAACATCATCAACAAAGCACCTACTGCTTTTGCTGATGGCTGACTGAGCCATCAACTTTTCAGTCTCTCACAACAGATAGTTAGACAGGTCTTACAAATTCTGCTACCAGAGCAAGCACTGGTAGCAGTGCTTTCAATAACTCAGTTTAGGTTATCTCCTAATTCAGAAATATTTGGTTATGTGAATGAATATGTATGTCTTTTATGTCTTCAGTTTACTGCATTGAAAAATCCAATGACTGACTTGTAAGGTCAAAATAGGGAATGAAAATGTCTGAAATTCTGCTGCTTTGGTGACACAGCTGTTGGAGAGCAAGTGAATCAAAAGATTCACTTTTTGATGAAAAGAGGTGTCCTTTTTACATCCATCACCATTTTCAAATGGTTCTCTGCAAAAAAAAAAAAAAAAAAGAAGTTCTTGAAATCTCCAAAATCTGGAGGAGAGCTAGATAAGGTGAAAAAGCTTAGGTAAGATCTGTTCTGTGAGAATTCAAGCCCACAGTGATTTGCTTGATTAAATTGCCCATCATAATTTGTCATGTTGTGTGTATTGTCTGTGTGCATTTTGGAGGCTCACTAGGAGGTAAGGCTTGCCAAAAGTTGCTTGGAGGAGCATACAGATTATGATAAAGCTGGATGCTGGATTCCCTCTACCTTGGGAAGGTTTAGGTTCAGTTGATAAGCATCTACCTTATGCTGCTTAACATGAGTGAACAAACTGGACCACCAGTCTAAACTGGCTCCCCAAATTCCCTGCACTGTGTTCACATTTAAAGTCTACTGAATATTATGGCTTGAAGTCTCCTCTAGGTAGCAAAGGTGATAATTGGCCTTGCTTTGACTTCTAGGAATGAATTAACTGACCCATAAAGATGAAGAAAAAAATTTATGGTTTATTAAATGTATTTCTATTCTATGTCCAACACTAAAGAAGCTCATCTTAGCATTAGCATTGTCATTTGTTTCTCTTCGTTTCCCTTAAGTTGCTCACTCAAATACTGCAGTCCTGCAGCATCCCAGAGGAGCAGCCCAGCAAGGCTGAGACTCATGAAGGAACTCTCAGACCTGGTAACTGCACCACTGCACCGGTTTCCAGAGAGTGGTGCTTCAACTGACTACAGGAAAACAGGGATGTCTGAACACAAGTAATCTCAGTGTTCAAAGACAGGTCCCAGGTCGAGTGCCAGAATGGTCTCTGGGTTGGTACTGAGGAACAGGAACGTCATTGAGAGCCTCTCTTTCCTCTGACTCATGCTGCTTGTATCATAGAGTGGCTGCACTGAGCAGCCAGCACACCGTCATGGATAGAGAGGACATTGCAAATGGGCCTGCAGAGTAACCATAGAAGCAACATCTAGGTAGGTCCCTTTGCTACAGCCTAAAATTTATTCTTTTTTTTCCCCAGAACTACTTGGCAGTCCCTGGAGTTGTTGAGTAACTGGGTTAGAATTTTTTGTTTGTTTTCTTTAAACAAAATGGGATTTTTATTGTGCAATAGCATTGTTTTGGGATGCCGACAGCTTTTGCAGGCTGTCTGCAGCTTTGTATTTTTAAAGTATCTATGTTTTTAAAACAAAGGTCGGTGATCATGCTATCAGGTCATTACTGCATCTGTGTCACTGAGGGCCAAGATCCTGCTGATAACTGGGCCACCAACTCCCCCCATACCTCCAGCAGCAGTTTGGGTACAGCCATCTGCAGGGCTACTGCAGGGCTACTGTGTCCTCCCACCCTGCCCAGCCACACTGCAGATCAAGGTTTGTCTTTCCCAGGTGTTCCCTGTCCAGACAGGCCATAGAACGTGATTTAGTACTGCTGGTAATCAGCACCTTGAGGTAAATTAAAAGCAAGACTGTAAATCTTGACATGCTCTTTCATCCATGACTTTCTGGTTCTTAACATCAAAATAGACTGACATTCCTCTGCCACACAGCAGGGTTGGGTCTTGTTTTACTGAGAAATTGAAGACCTCAGCCACAGTGCTCCTGCTGTAACGATATAGCGTGTGGGAAGAGGGTGAGTGATGTGTTGAATAGAGTACTGGCTTTGTTCCTCTGGGATCCAGGTTTTCAGCTGAATCTCATGTCCTCTGTTAAATGAGTAGTCTCTGTTCCACTCCTGGGAGAACAGCAGTCTGCATTAGAAAACCGTGGTGCATTAATTCATCAGGCTCAGCAGCTGAAAGCTAAGAGCCAGATTCTCAGAGAAAGTTAATGTCCTCCTACTGGAGAGAGGATCACTTCTGCCCCTCCAAGTTCAGGTCAGAAGTTGACTGATGGGCATCTTGCCCATGAAGAAGCCAAGGATACTTCTGTCAGAGCTAGTCTCAACCACAAAATGTAGCAATAATGTAATTGTCCAGCTAGCATCTGCTAACACACCTCCGAGGCAACGCTATCATTAGTCCAAAATGAAGTGAGTAAACTGTTAGTCCAAAAAAGCCTTAACACTGGTCCGCAATCTGATCTCACTGTTTAACTACGAGGTATTCCGCCAATGTCAATAGAATTACTCAGCCCTTAAGAAGATCTGAATCCAGCCCAACATCATACAGATGTCAACATCTCAGCACATCATTCTCAACAGCAAGCCAGATCTCACAACACATGGTGTCTGTACCATTGGCTCCTCTGGGAAAAGGCTGTGAGAGACACAGTTCAGGGGCTGTAGTAGGAATGCAGTGGTTTGTGTTCATGCTTAAAGGCAGTGCTATGAGAGATCTGGAAACAGGGTAGACAAAGCATAGCAAGAATATTTTCCCCAAGGGTGGCAATGGTGTTCTGACACAGGAACACAGCTTCCAGGTCTAAGTCAGTACCTCTGTGCTGCCCTATATAGATACTCCAGTTATCTGGAGGCTCCTTTAACAGGACCTCTTTGCACAGTGCTAGCCTGCCTCATATAGACATACCTGAGTGACCCTGTTTCTGTGAGGGGAAGATAAATTTAAGTAGTACTTTCATTGAAACAGCTGTGAGTAAATCTGTGCAGCTTGGCAAGACCTGTATGGAGCCAAAAAATTGTATGAAATTTTGTGTTGTGCCTTTCCTCTTTCCTTGCCACCAAGGAATCATTAGTCCACCTTTCACTTAGCATCTCTGGCACCATCATATCCATTCTCTCCATCTTTTCTTCATCAGCTCCTTTCACACCTCTTTCTCTGATGACCTGCCTTCAAGCTCCAGTGCAGCCCTCCAGGACTCACCACTCAGCAATACCAGCACCCAGTCACCTGAAATGATTGTGCTCAAATAATCCACTATTATTATTATTCATTGTATACATTAGGGAGAACTCTCCTAACTTATAATACTTTAGATTAAAGCTTACCTGAGCTTTCAGCCACTTAAGAGTTCTCAGGCGTTGCACTTCCGGTCCTAAGTAAGCCATAAGTAAGGCCAAGCTGAAGTGTGAATAATTGGTTTTTTCCTTCAGAATATTCATTATTAACCTCTCAGCTACAAGTATGATGACTGGAGTGTTACTTCAGGGAGACTGATAGCAATGCCATGTCTTGGGGTAGGGGATTATTATCTTAGACCTATCTCTTTAGATAAGCAATTAGGCCAACGTTATGGAGCTTGTGTGGAAAAAAAAAAGGGAATTATTTCAGATCCTTAGGCACTTCAGTGGATTAGCAGGAACCTGAAGGTTGATTTACTTGTTGGCTCTTACATGTACATGATCAGGTTTGTAAATGTTTGACTTCATTTTCCATAAAAGAAACCAAACCACGAATTACATAATACTAAATGCTCAGGAACAAATTCTTTTGGAAATAAGGTGATATAGCAGAGCAAATGTACATAGTTATCAGCTGCTGCTGGGGAAGGTGCACACCTGCAGCATCCTGGAAATCATATCAACAGTCTTGAACAAAAAGGCAGACAGTCCTGTGTTTAAGATAATAATTACAGGGAAAACTGGATGGGGAGCATGCTGTGGTCCTAATTGCATCTAAATACAAAGCTGAGTGTTTTCAAGGCAGTGTTTAAATCAAAGCACATCCCCCTTTCATTACTTGACCTTCAAGGCAGAGTGAATTCATAGCAAATTCTAAGGCTTTAAAGTCTCTTCCCATACATTAAATCATCAAAGACTTTTCTGCATGTATTTTGGACTGGCTTATGGCCAATCAGGGGAAACCTGACCATTTTCACTATATCTGCTTAGTGTTCCCACAGCAAAAGAAAACACCTTTGGGCAGGAAACAATCTACTGACTGTGAATTTAACTGACTGTTAAATTCATACTACCTGTGTTTGTCTGAACAGTGGAGAACATAAATCCCCGTTATCTCAGGACTGAGATTCCTTTTAAGACTCAGAACACCATTAACAAAACCAGAGGAAAGCTCTGTCCCTGCACTCAGCAATCTAAGGACAAGCTGTCAGAATACCCATCTCTCACCAAAAAAACCACCCCAATTCCTTTAATAACTACTCTCTTCCCCAAATAAAAACACTTCAGAACTTCTCCTTGAATCTGCTAGCATAAGAAAAGCAGGGCAACTCCACAGCCAACAGTCTCCTCATGGAGATGAAACACAATGAATATGGTGCCTCACCTTCATGTCCCCAAAGCAGACCTTGTGGCTGATGTAGCACAACATCTTACCTCAAGCAGGGTGACTCAAGCCACACTCTATTAAGTGTGAAAGGACAAAGCTCACAGTTTCCACAGGCACGTGTGGAGGAGGACAAAGCTCTTATATTGTATACTGAACTGCCCTTAATGTGCCAGTTGTCTGGCACCACATGCCATCCAGAAAAGCAGGTGAATGGAAAAAGCTGCTAGGCAGAAAAAAGAGCAAACCCTGTAAAGAAAAGGTAAAGCAACTGCCTACAAGGAAAACAAACAAACACAACATAAAAGTTTAACAAGTGATGCAAGTTTTGTTTCAGTTGTAGTTTTCTATAAACTTCACCTGTATCCTATATGTAGTGATCACAGTAGAGGTTTATACAATGTACTAGGGAACTGAGTTCTGCCTGGGAGAAAATTTTTTTTACCACCTTTCACATCATAGTATTTCTGGACCAATTTCCACTAGACCCTGATTCAGCTGCAATGAGTAAAGGAACAACAGAAAACTGGCATGTATTGGACACAGGAAATACTGCAATCCATGTCTATAGGGCTCAAATTGCAGCAAGATAACATCACAAACACATCTGCAGCACATAGCCCTGCCCTCCTAATTTCTGAACCAAAATGGATCACTGAGGAATCCCAAGGCATTGAACACAGTTGACTAACAGTGGGCAGGATTTTTTTTTTCACCTCTGTGTCTAGCCAAAGCCATCCTTTAACAGCGAAGAGAAAAACATGTATCTTAAAAAATGGCTCCAGGATGTTTGAGGTTCTGGTGTATTCATTATGAATGGGAACTTTGTGATAGCTGAAAAATAAGAGGTGTAAGGATACACTTTGAATTTCATCAGTTCCTCCCTAAGCTAAGACAGAAGTAAAGGATCTATGTTCTTCCTTCACATTTCACAGATAAACCTAAAACCTGCCCTAGCCTCCTGAGCTTCCTAGTCACCAACCTAAGAGCCAGCTTCTCCTTATTCCTCATGGTTCAAAGGATTTTGTCCACTGTCCATAGGTTGAGTTCTGCAGTCAAAGCATTTCATGGAGATAATTAATGATGAGTTAATAGGAGGCATATCCAAGATGTATCAGAAGAAAACTTGACAGGATAGACTTACCAACTAATTTTTTCCTTATCTTTTTACCATTTCTGTGCTTATGATAAAATAGGGCCTAGTTGTACTGGGTGGCAAAACTTACACTACTTTTCGTCACTTGAATGCAGTCAGTCTTTGTGTTCACAGCTGAAGAAAAAAAAAAAAAAAGACCATACCCAGCTGCTCAGCAAGGGAGTAGCATGCACGGAAGAGAAGGAGAAGCAAAAGGGAAAGCAACATGTGCCTGTTGGCCTCCCCACCCCCTGCCAACCTCCCCTCTTGTGCATCCCCCAAGGTCAGGCACAATCTGTCCCTTTGTATCCAGGAAAGAAATAGGACGCAAAGTGTTAGGAATTTCCTAAAACTGTCTTGAACCATGTGCTGTTTAAGTAACTGTCATTTGCCTGCCTGGTTCATTGACACTTGGGTCTTAAATGGTGCTTGTGGAGGAGTAATATTTTCAGCTCTGAAGGGGTAAAGAAAACAGTTTTAGAAAATGAAAGCCTTTGAACAGTGATATGCCAAGGAGGAATATGTTGATATGCTTCTTTCATAAAAAGCCTGCATTCTCTTTGCATGAAATCAACAAGACGTTAAAATAAGTATTTTACCAAAGTATGGCATTCAGGAGAGGTCTATTTTCACAGAAGAAAAAGTTAGAACAGATGGTTGAAGGAAAAATTCGTTTAGATACATCAGAAACAGCTGAATAAACTTTCAGTAGTCTAAGAGAAAAAGAGTCTCAATCTTCTGGTTGTGATTCTTATTTTCCTATTTACATTCTTTAAATGCACTGGAAATGGCATTCAACTTTTCTAATACCTTGGCCTTTTTAATTTATTAATTCTTTGGGGGTTTGGGTGTCATAATGTTTAAGGTCATGGGGAGGAACACTGTTAAAACAGCACTAGATTTAGTGTTACTCTCCGTATGTTAATTTGCAATTCATAAACTTAGAGGTATATGAGGCTCCAGAGCTATTATTAGTCCACACCTCCTGAGCACACCATAACAGGGATTAAGAGTTAGGTTCATGTATTAGAATGAAAAAAGTTAGTCATGACTTTCCTTATACAAGTTTCTGCTCTATAGTGCAGTATATGAATGCATGTCTCTTTGAGAGCTCGTTGCCAGCCTCATCTGATACATTCAGTGCCAGTGGAACAAATTTTGCTCACTGATTTATTTCCTCATAGATTACACAGTGGTCATTTTTTTTCCTGGTATAATACAACCTTTGGATTTAAATGGAGAAGAAGAAAAAAAAATACTGGAAGCAGCATTTTACTTGTTAAAAATAATTTCTGCTTCCAGGCATGTGAAAGACATTAGATAAGCAACCTTTTTCAATGATACCAGATCCAATTTGTATCAGTACTGATCTGGATTGAGAATTAAAGAGTGGTGAAATAAGACATAGTCTAAACATTTATTAGCAATTAGAAAGACCTTACATCAGATATTGTTATTAATTTTTTTCTGTGTGGGAGACTTTTTTAAATCTGAATTTGCATGTGAATCGTGTGCATGAAAAATAATTATATCTATATATTAAGATAGTAAATGCTTTTCTGAGACATGCAGGGAATTATCTAAGTCTGGGACAGGAAGATGAATTTTTGATAAATAATATATATATATTTGATTTGATTGAATGTGAGGCAGCCGTTTCATAATCCTAAAGTAATTGGAGATGATTGGAGAGGTCTGAGTTCCAGAGACAGTGGGAGCATTTTCAGCAACAGCAGTGAATAATTGTCATTTTTATAATAAAAAAAAATATTATTTTCATTTAAAAATTCTCCTCATGGTAAAATATATGTAACATATATCCAGAAACAAATCTTGTTTCTCTCACATAAAATAGAAACATAATGAAAAAAATTTAGTCTGGAACTGTCAAGATTGCTGTCATAGGCAAGGAGTTTGAGTCTTGTTCTGACTCAGGAACATCAACAAGTTATAAACAAATCAATATTTTTTTCATCCTTAGATTTAAAGTGAGAAAATATTTTCCTGGTGATAGAGCTCCAGAATGAAAACTATAATAAGGTTGAATTTAATGACTGATTCCAAAGACATCATCTTCCTAATTTTTTTTTTTTTTTTTTATGATAGGTTGTCTTTTCCACCAAAACAAAGACACTAGATTTTATATTTTTTTAAATTAATATATAAAGGCTTTTATAGATAACTAAAAATCAAAGTAAACCAAATGAAAATCAATAAGCAATAAAATCCAGATAGAATTTTCTGTTATTTCAGCAGAATATCAAACTATTTCCAACTGAAATTTGACAAAAATATTTTGTTCAAGATTTCTTAGGAAAGCTATTAATGTTTTTATATCCTATCTATTTTTGATCTTTCATGAAAAAATGTGAATATTTTGAGTAACTTTATTTTTAGCCTACAGTGTAAGAATATTTTGTTTACTTCCCTTCATAGTTCCGAAGCAAATATCTTATCTTGACTTCATTTTTAGTCTACTAATTTTTAGAGCAGTGTGGGACTTTTTTTCCACACAATAATAGAATGGAGCCAAAGCTGTGTTTATAACCTGTGTTTATTAAGAGAGATAAGTAATTTCATAATAAACTTGTTTTATTAATAATCTAATCTTGTTCCAGTGGCTGAATGAGAGTCATATCCTTCCAGGACAGCTTCCAGGACAGGACCCTCAAGGAAGATAATTTTAATTTACTGGTAGAGAATCATAGACAGTTGAAAGACCAGAGAGGAAGCCAACTGGTTTATGAATATCATCTAAAGTCCCTTTTACAGAAAAATTTGAAAATGTTATTTCTATTAGAAAGATTTGAACTTTGATATTTGAGTTTAAAAAATTCATCAAGGTACACACAAGAAAAAGCATAATTCAGCTTCTGATTTTTTTTCTTTGTACAATTTGGATGAAGCCCAGATGAAGCCATGGCATCTATGATTCCCCACGTCATCTTTCAATCTACCACTATGTCATGCAAACACTTTGAACTGCCTGATCCAGGCCTATATCTCATGTGAAACGTTCCAACTACTTGAGTATTGCTACTATAAGGTAGCAATAAAACAACTAGTAGGCCACATCTCTGTCTTTATCATACTGACATTATAAAAGATATAGCTCTTCAGCTTCTTAAGGATCCTTTAAGGAACTTCCCAAGTTTCAAATATTCAAATTGATCAAATGAGGTGTTAGATGATACCTAGTTTTCCTTCAATTTGTCACAGGTAGACTTCATTGAATATTTTAGTGATTTTGATGGGTTTTGAGCAAACTGCTTTGTGAAAAATGTCTCCTTTTATGCCAGCAAAGTGCTTTCTGCATGTGGTATTAAATTAAAACTGTTTTCTACCATCAGGATAAAAACTGGAACTTAAACATGAGCCACAACGAGGAGACAGCTTAGGTGAACATGGATTCACCTTCCAGTCCATTTAACACAATCTTTGAAGTTATGGGGAGATCATTTCTGTTGATATTGTAGTAAATGTGTAAGATTTGGTTTAGCAAAATTTTAAATGTGTCTATTGTTGGACTCCATATGAAGGAGGGCTTGCCTTCTGACTGGATGCATTCCTATGATGCGTGAAGAGTCCATCTCTAGCCTTGGTGAACCTCTGGGAGAGCTCATGGGAAATCAAAGTGCTGCAGCTGAGGTCTTTGCCTTGTCCTAATTCCTGAGATTTTGGACCACCATCCAATAGCCAGTCTTTGGATCTGTACATTGCTTTTTTGCAGGCTCTTGCAGTTAACACAAATGATCACCCAGAAGCCAAACAGATCCTTTCCTGTTTAATCCCTAGGTGTGTGTGGTATGTAATATACTCACCTTCAAGACTTTCACAGTTCCTAAAGAAAGTATAGCTCTTAACAGGTAGAGTACAAGAGATATTAAAAGCCAATAAGTGAACAATCTGAATACAAATTCTCTGTAATTAATTCTTTCACTGAGGCACTATCTGTGTAGGACATCACAATCAAGAAAGTACCTGATATCCTGAGTTCCTACCCTGAGTCTGCTTATCTTGAGCCAATGGCTCTCCATAAATATCCCTGTTTTGTCATTAGTTTTCAATCAACTCCAAGAGGTGGTCCAAGTCTGGTCTCAGTTGTACCACTGGCAAGTAATTTTCTCTTCAATTAATTCTTTTACTTGGGAGAAACACCTTATCTTTTTGAGAAAATAAATTTTGACGGCAAAGCACAAAAATCAGCAAATCTTGTTAACTTGTTATCCTGTGGCACTAATGTGGGGAATCCTACTGCAGACACAGACAAAATTGAGTAACAAAGACAAAAATTATAAAGAGGAGTTCCTGTCTCACATTCACATATGTAACAAGTTCATAATTTCTAATTGGATTCATGTAATATACAGATTCTTTATGTCAACACCAGATTTTGCAAAAGTATTGATAGACTGGGGTTCAGGGGAAATTGGTGAGCAGGTGGGACTGATTCTTCCATAGATTTTAATTCTGACCATATAAGCAAATTTTGTTTCTGAAAAGATGTCAGCTATGTTTTGATACTCTGCTCTGAGACTCTGTTACAAAACTTAAGTGGTCAAAAGCAGGAACAGAATTGCCAACACTTGTGATTTTATTAGGAGAGAGATCACTTTTCTTAAAACCTGAGCTCCTGAAGTCATATGATTACAGGAAACTGTCATGTTTCATTCTTTCAGAAGAAATAGTTTCTACCTTTTGCGGTTGTGAAGAAAAGTTGAAAATATAAATCCAATAGCTGGGGCCACCAGACGACAAAAAGTCACCAGTATTTTTAGGAATGTGATGGTTTATGAGGGCCTGAAGTTGAGAACACTGAAATAATGTTATTCAAACAAAGAAGGCAGTGAATAATGATGTGAAAATAAAATTCAAAGGGTCAAAATGCTTCCTCTATCCTATTAAAGAGAAGAAATAGCATGTATAGTTAAACTCCACAGCTTCACAGCTCATCCACATTTTATTCTGGGGAAGTTGTTTAAAAAAATATATCTTTATTCTTGGAGAATGGAGCTTATACTATGTCATATGAGAACTGCTAATACACTAATGGAAAGATAAAGCAATGGTTTAGGTCTACATGTTGGAACTGTACTTTTCCTGTTTCTCCAGATAAAAAATAAGAGAGATATGTCAAATAATATGAAGCCAAGTTATTGCAGAATGTGCAGAAACTACTTCCTGTGAAGAATTAAGGTTTAATTAGCTAAAAAGGAAGTGTACATAGGGATGATAACTGAGAGTTGGTCACCCTCTCTCTGATGAGATTATCCTCTGTACCTCTGAACTTTATTATCCAAACAGCAAGTCCATGGCGTGATTCCGTGCCTCCAATAATCTTGTGCTAATTTTTACTCATGCAGTCTGTCAAGAGGCCCTGAGTTGTTTGCAGAACAGCTAGATATAGAGAATATTTGACTGCTTTAACTGTGTATGAAGGAATATTATTTTAGGCATCAAAAAAGACACTTTTTTTTGTCATGATCCAAAGTCTATTGAAATCAACAAATACCTTTCAATATCAAAATCTTCCAAAAAATCAGTTTTGCTTAGTATATTTTTGTACCTTTATTTTAAAATTGATTCACCTGACCATCTCAGGAAGTACAATCCTAGAGTGTAAAAACAGGATCAGATTGAACTGACCACTGAAGCACCATGTGCAAAGGCCAGCCACATTTCTCCTTCAAATACACATGCCCCCAGAATAGAGACAGAGCAGAGGACAGGCAAGAGGTTGCCAGTTTGGATCCTGTGCTAGAATTCTCCTTTGCTGACTCCTGAACTCATCTGCTTTCTGGCTGTGAGCTGACCTTGCTCTCTGCCTGAGGAACATCAAGGCTGTGTTGGACTGAGCTTTGAGCAGCCTGGTCTAATGGAAGGTGACCTTGACCATGGCAGGTGGGTTGGAACTGAGTGATCTTTTAAGATCCCCTTAAACCCAAATCATTTCTGTGATTCTATGGTAAAAGATCATCAATGCAAATTTCTGCAGGAGTTCAGATGTTGATTTATAGCTATCCATGTGCGGAAAGAGTGGCTCCACTCCCTGTTACACGGAATGAGACTGGTTGTGCCCCCCTCACTGCTTGGTGAGCCAGTTTCCATGCAAAATGGGGTGGTATATGCCACTGTCAAAGTCTCAGGGTGCTCAACCATGCAGTGCTGCCTGTTGCAAATAGAAAATGATCCTGCCTGAATCAAAGCATGGAAACCCATTGGAAAATCTCATTCTATAAAAAAGTTTTAAAAGCCAAGAATTAACAGTTTTCACTGCCATAATCTATGGCAGGCACTTGTTTAGGCTCCCAATGCAGTGACACTGCATTTTTTAGGAAATCTATTTAGTGTGAAAATGTGCCAATATTAGTTCAGGTACTCTGAGAGATTCAGAGCTGTGGGAAGAAAGGCATATAAAAACATCTCTAAGATGGTGTGGACAAAAGGAAAGAACAAAAATGAGATAGTAAAGGATTTACCGGAAGATATGGGATGAGATGTAGGAGTCATAGAGAAATTTGGATCAAAAGCAGCTGTCATTCTTATTTGTCCTTTAGCAAGAGTTTAATAACATCCCTGACTGAGGGGCCCCACTGTGCTAAAAGTATTGCACAAACTCACTGTAATTTTTACAGGCATGCTCTGCCCTGTACCGTTTCTAATCTCAGTTGGTGAGCAAGGGCACAAAAGCACAGAGAAAGGAAGCAGCTTGCCCAAAGTAGGTTAGTGGCAGAAATAAAGATAGGATCCAGATCTCCTGCAGCCAGCTGGATGCATCCCATGGAGAAAAGTGTAATCTGCCTCCCAAGGCCACAGGGAAGCTTCCGGGCAGAAAAATCTGTTCAAATCAAAGAGCAAGGAAAAGGAGAAAGTGTGGGCTTGAGGATCCTAATTGGCATACGTAGGAACATGCCGACTGTGACTTTCTCCCAGTGGAAAGCTCCGAGGAAATAAACAAGTACAGATGATTTAAGTAAAAACCAAGACTCAGTAGCTACAGCACTCAGAGCCTTTACTAGCACTGCAGCCCATTCTCTTTTCAGAGGAAGAAAAAGCATGACAAAGACAGCACAGACCTCTCACTAATGTATTATAAAGTCAGGACAAGCAAAGGATAAGTGTGTTATTCTAAGCATTAGTGGTTTGGGGCAAATTCTGAACTAGAGCATTTCTTTTTAGCTAAAAAGTTCAAATTCATTTAAGTCTGGGCTTCTTGACATTTTACTTCAGCTTCTGTTCCAAGCTGATTCTGATCATCATCTTTTAGCTTTTTAGAGATTTAAGAGACTGCAAAATGGCTCCTGTGTATTGAAATTTTAACATGGCTGTGAAAAAAAACTTTATTTTTAAAAAAGTGGCCTATTATCTAGCCAATAAGCAAATCTCCATCCTGTTGCACACAGCCATTAACAGGAACAAGATAATTTACTTATCATTTACTTTAACCTCCCCAAAGAAATTGTTAGTAATAATGTAAGCATGCAATAAAACCTTCCAAAGGAAAGCGTGATTGTCTGTGTACCTGAGGTTTTGTTAATGTCAAGAGTTTCAAAGCCAAGGAACAGACTTTAAAAGGGAAATTCTAAGACAGAGGGGCTAACATTATTCAACTTTAATATTAGTACTTAGTATTTTAATGCAATGATCCATTAATTGTACAGGGAGAACATTACTTTTTTCCCTCCAGAAATGTGATGGTATTCTGCTTAACAGAGATAAAGTATCTCTGAACTATGATAGCATTCCTGCATCAGCCCTAAAAGGAGGCAAGATGAAGCACAGGGATGCTAAAGATCAGGCTCTTTTACTTGTACCTCTGATATGAGCTAAAGGAAATAATCGTATTTGTCTTTGGAAGCCAGATTCTGAATAAAAAATGCTCAAAATGCAGACACCATACTTTTAAAGGAGTTTCTTCTTACATTTTGATCTTCCTACTGCACATGATGTATTAGTGTCAGAGGGGGTCACCACAGATCCCCTCTGACACTAGACATAGACCTTTTGCTTCCTGTGCTAGCCACTTAGGTAGGACATTTTGCAGGCAAGCAATACTTGGTTTCTCCCAGATTAATCCCATTTCTTATTCTCTTTGCACACAGATACTCGTCACATGCATTTTTCACTATCAGCTCAGAGGGAAACTCTCTTTACTTCACATTTAAATATGCTGGATTTTGGATATTTTATGATAGTTACTGTCTTTCTTAATGAGAAAAAAAAGCCAAAATTCTAAAATTGTGAATGATACTCTCAAACCAGTTAAGGCAAGGAACTTTCATGTGCTTCGGTTTCCAGCTCTAGATAGGATCATCTTTAAACTGATGTGTTCCTAGCGCAGGTTGGCTCATTATCAGCAGAGCTCTGGAAGGTAACTTTGAGTGATGAATTCCTTAGCCTCCAAAGGGCTCTGGACGTTTAACCTTTTCAGGCACATGTGAAGGCAATCATTAACTTGCTCATTAAATCACAGGACAGAGTCTGGCAGCACAGAGATAGTGGTAGCACTGCTGGTTTGTGATGATCTAAAGTATATATGAAACTAGCAGCTTTATTTTTTTTTCCTTTCTGCTTATTGAAGAGTTCAGAAGAGCAACATTCTGTAAGTCTATCTGAAGGAAAGACGATGAGATGATGCTGATGCTGGTTATTATTGTAAATTTTAAATGGCTTCACTTTGTTTCACTTTGCAACACAATCTTTCTAGGGATTTATTACTGAAGTGTTTAAGCACAAAATCCTGTTGCTGGGACCTGTGCTCAGAAATTCACATTCAAAAGCAGGACCCTTTGTGTTGCTGAATGTGTTTATCTATTTATAAAATATGACTGGCATTTATCTACAGGGAATTTATCTCTACTCTTGCTGCTCAGTTGCTTGGAAGAAGCAGAGAAGAGGCTGCCTGCTGATAACACATTTTTTTTATATTTTTTATTTTAGGACCTATATGTCTGGGATAGGGTTTCTGGAGTTCACAGCTCAAGCTCACTCTGAGGCTGACCTGAACATACTCCACTGGATCAACCCCTGAAAATGCTGGCTGGATATGAATGGAACGGATGTTTTAATTGATGCAAGATCAGACTTGTATTAACAAAGTTCAAGGATCAATTAATTCAGAGGCATCCGTGCCTCTGTTTTTTGATTATACCCACAGGCTTCACAGGGGCCTACAATTAACAGGAAAAAAATAAAAAAGGGAAAACAAAGAGGGATAGAGGTGTTGTGAGGGGTGACTATCACTTTGCTTGCAGTCTGGAAATTACTCTGAATTTCTTATGGCTTCAGCCTCCAATATTGTCAGGCTACAGTTACCATATCTTTTGGGAAGGGGGCCTTGCAGGGATCCTTCCTGGAATGATATCACCCCACTCCTAGGTGCCCTCTGGGATGCACAGCTCTGAGGGGGACCCAGACACAGTGCCTAAAATAAGACAGGCTACTGCTCATCTCTTGGGTGCTGCTGAAGGTGGCTCTCTGAAATGGACATTTTGCCTCTGAAATGTTGGCTGTAGCTGCAGCATCCTGAATGCCTCCTTAGCTGCAGAGTTTCTGGGTCAACAATCCCCACTCATCTCAGTGGCAGAAATATAGTGAAACCACTTAAAAGGAGCCTGGAGGGACTGCTCTCCCCTCTGCCTGCAGCGGGCTGCCAAAGGAAGAGCCTTTCCTTCACACAAGGGTTTTGGTACTGCTAGCCTTCACATTGAGGGACACTCTGGGGTGGGTTTATGGAATACCTTTAGTTGTCTGTGTTGGTGGAGCATATCCACACCCTGTCTCAGGAGGCAGTTCTATCACCACAAGATCCCTCTCACCCTTTACTTCCCCCCTGCTGCAGTTACATCCATTCCTGGTGGACTCACCTCCAGGGGATTTTGCTGAAGACCTTTGTTTTCCCCTCTGTAGGGGAAGGGGGTTTCTCTCTTTTTCAGTCTAAGTGAGGCTAATACAGAATTTAGCAAATTAAGGGTTCAGTTGTATAGTCAAACTCTTAATAGAAGATTCATCATAACTGTGCTAGACATAGGTTACACTCAAGAGACTAAGCTGGAGTAACCTAAGGTGTGAATTAACCCTTACAGGATGGGATTTGTGAATATGGTAGAAGCTGTATTAACCTACTCCTTTTTTTTCATTTAGGTCCACAGAGGTCAATTATGATTAGAGTGAAATAGGATTAGCTACAATGGGAAAGTTTCTGAGGAGGTCACTCCTCAACATTTTTTTTTATGCAACAGAAAATATTATTTATATTCAACTGTAGGGTCAAATATGACCTCTGTGTAAAGGATACTAAACCAGCATCCTTTGCTGCCTTCTGGACTGAAAATGATGGCAGAGAGTGCTTTGGAGTCCTCATGAGCTTGTTTGCTAAAAGAGTGTGTAGGGCACTGAAGCATGAGGGAGATGGAGAGTGTGAAGCAAAGTGGTGCTTGTGAGCATGTGGCTTGCATCTCACCCCGACTGCACAGTGCGCTGTACGTGAGCTACCTACGAACCTTCAAAGCACAGGAATGCTCACACTAACAAAGCCACCAAGCCAAAGCCACATTTGAAGCTGCCACTGCTTCCTCGGCAACACAGTTACCTGGTACATAGAACATGCTGGCACGCAATTGAGACATATGTCACACACAACAGGGCTGTTTTGCACAACTGCAGCGCTGAAGGAGCATGCCCTCAGCTAGAGAAGAATATGCAGCAAAAAAATCAGTTTGTTACCAGACTGCATTGTGCTCACAGGAGGCATGAGGATTTAAGAGTGACAAGCACCACAGGATGGTGTGCACCAAGTGCCAGCTCTGGGCCACCATCCAAAGTGGTTTTCCTCAAGGGAAATTCAGTGCAGCCAGTATCACCTCACTGGTTACATTCATTCATTTCTCACAATGTTTCGGAGCTCTTCAGGGCCGCAGCAGTGGAGAAGGCTTGCCTTTTTGGCAGGAGTGCAGAATGGCCGAGCATATCAAATGAGCTTTCTAAGCTTAATTGATAATGACAACAAGTCTAAGGCAATCACATATAAAATTCTTGCTTCTCTCAGATGTTGCTGGATGAGTGCTGGCAGAGCTGCCTTCCCTCACAAACATTTCAGATACTGTTTCTTACTTTTTGGCTTGAGCTTTCAGTAAGACTTGGAAAAACCCCAAGATTTATCATTGGTCTGGGTTGCCTTTTTATATTTTTTTTTCTACTTCATTATTCTTTTTCTTTTCAGACAAAACACCGCTTGATTCACTTTAAAAAAAAATCATCCTCTAACTCTGTTCTCACTTTCAGTTCTCACTGAGGGTTCGGGGTGAGGTTGGGAATGCTCTGAAGCAGCACCTTTGCAGACAGCACGTTAATGACACAGAGGTCAGATTCATTTCACTTACACCTTGGCTAATGGACTTTTTACAGAGCACATGCACACACACACGCAGCTTTCTGTGTCTCCATAAATAAAATCTCCTCTGAGCACAAGATTGTACCTTTATGGGACTTTTATGAAGTGGCACTGTTCAGTGAACTTCACGTAAGTATGTGTCAGCATTATGTCTGGGCTAGTGTACTACAGCTAGGAGCTGGAACTGAAGGTTTCCAAACCTCAGGAGTGCTCATCAGTGGGGTCCTGGAGCAGGTACTTTGCAGACAGTGGAAGCACACAGGGAAAGGAGATGTTGGAATATGGTCTTGACCCAAACCCAAATACTTTTAAATCTGAATGGCTGTTTGGATCCAATTTTCTTTTTTCAGCACACAACTGAAAGCTATCCATGGAACAGAGATCTAATGGTAGATTTCCCTCATACATGTGGTGTGTTTTAAGCTGTGTCAGGTTCATGCCTAGGGGAAACATCTCTGCTTCACAGTGACCTGCATTTTGTGGTTAAAACAGCTCTTCCCTCCAGCCTCTTCCCAGGGTAATTTGAAGTTCTGCAGTCTTTGTTTCTTCTCTTCCAACCATAACAATCTAAGTGTGTCACCAAACATGCCTCTTGTATCTCCTGAACCCCAAGTGGAAATTCTTCTATGAAGGCTCAGATGGGTGGTGATCATATACCTACCAAGCATGACCACCTTGCAACAAGAGAAGCCCACCCTTGCTGCAGCCCAGCCTGCCAGCCCATCACCAGAGAGGAGCCCATGGCTGTATGGGCATCATCCTGGGCTGTTCAACAAACAGGACCCTCAGGAGGTGTTTGGCTGGTAAAAGGCACATCACTCTAGCTCCATCCATTAAGCCTACTCGTCTCAGCGCCGCAAAGACAAGAAATAACACATTTAGAAAGGTGGTCCAAGAGAATACTTCTGGCCACATTTCCACCTATTTACCTTACACAGAGTAATAAACACACCACACACAGGAAAAAAAACAAAAAACCAGAAATGGGATTTAGGTTGTTCATTTGCAATGAAACTGGAAACCTAATCTCAGCGCTCTCTTTCTCTTATCTGCTTTCCCAAGCACAGCCATTTTATCTGCAAGAGCAGGTTGTTGAAAACAGTCATCCATGTATCATCCATATCTGTGTCTCTTCAGGTCAGAAATAAATAAGAATAAAATGTTGATGACTTCTCATCAATTTCCTGGTTTCTCTGTCAGAACAAACATCTAAGGCTGAGACACCATCCCAAAGTCAGCAACTGTTCACCCCAGCTTAAAACAGACCATAGCTTTCCTCTGTTACATATCACTCATTGCCTGGCTCACAAAAAATAGGTTGCATTTTTTTTTTCTCCAGTGAAACCTGTACAAAAGAGCCAAAGCCTTGACACATCTGCAGCAGAAGAGCTACGGCTTTTTATGACCATGACCTGAAGTGACCATATTAATTTACTCTTCTTCCTGGCTCTGTGTCAAATCCCACTTGCATGATCCACACAATGAGTCCAAGTTGTTCAAAGCAGACAAGAGGGATTTCAGTTTGCTGCCGTGTAATTAAGCTCAGTAAATGACAGTGCACTTCAACAGAAAATCTAGTGCTGTTGGGGTTGAAGCAAGAGTGAGGAGCTGTGGGAAGAAGAGAGAAAAGAAAAGAAGAGGAAAGAAGAAAGACACAAAGAAACTGCCTCCATAAGGAGTGCAAAACTTTCCTCCTCTGGACTGAGACCAGGAAGCAAAGCAGAGACATCTCTAATCAGCATTACTCATGTGCACCTATACTTTTCCACAGTGCTTTTCTGGCTGATGCATTTTAGTGCACAAGCACAGAGGTCACAGCTGGCTGCAGGCCAGGAAGATGTCCCAGGTGGCCTTTGTCCTGGTCCATGGGGGCTGGGAGGCAAGGCCCAGGGGAACTGTGAGAGCACAGAGACAGCAAGGAAGCATGGCTGACCCCATGGGTGGGCATAAGCATTTTGACCAGGTAGAACAGCAGGTTCCTCCAATTTCCTGGGCCAAAGATGGATACCCTTTTCCTGCACAGTGGGCTGTATATCCATCACCCAGCCCCAAGGAAAGAGTAGATAGAATCACTTCCTTCAAGCAGTGGAGAGGAATTGTACACTTGAAAAATCTCTGAAAAGACATCATTTTAAATACAGTGACCTGGTTTGAATTTAAAGGGGGCAGGATTTACATTTAAGTGCCTACATTTTTTATTTTTTTTTTTTCCTCAAATTGACCAGGGCATGAGTCATGTGCAGAACCCAGCCTCTAGCTGGTTGCCAAGAAGAGTCCACCAATATTTTCAGTCAGGAAAGGGCTGAGGTGGACTAGCTTTTGGAGTCAACTCTTTGGCCTGACCAGCCAACATAAAAGTAAAAAAAAAAGAACTAAAAGAATACAGACCAGAGAGTAGAAAATACAAATGTATTTATAAGTACTGTTATAAAAAATGGAAACACAGTAATTTCATTTTACATGTATTTGCAAATGAAGCTCATTTGTTATAAATTAAGCTTGCCTTAGATCCCAGAGACGGGAGAGAAAGGGCAGGGAACAATCATTCAGGACAGTAAAGTAGAAAGGTGAGGTCCCCAGGCTTGTGTAGCTCCCTGAAGCTCATCAGTGGAAGACTTCTCTCTTTCTCTCTTTTTCTCTTTTTCTCTCTTTCTCTCTTTCTCTCTTTCTCTCTTTCTCTCTTTCTCTCTTTCTCTCTCTCCTTCTCTCCTTTCCTTCCTTCCTTCCTTCCTTCCTTCCTTCCTTTGCACAACTGTTTTCCCCTCCCATGTCTGCTCTCCTTTTCCCATTTCATCCCTACTTATGTAAGTAACACCTGTGCTGGAAAAAAAATAATGTTCCAACCATCCCACAGTTCCAAAAGCAATTATTTAATGAAAATATTGTAAAAATTGTTAATGTAAACAGGAAGATAAGTTTTTAATTAGACATAGGAGAAAAAGCAGATTAGCCCCAGGATCTCTTGTGTGGAGATCATCGGGCCATTATGGCAGCTATTTTCCTGATGTCTGCGTGGACCGAAGCCAACTACTTTTTGCTCCTGCTGAAGAATCAGGTTAATCAAAACGATGACAGCCAAATGGACAGAGAGCAGGATTCATCCAGGCCTCTTTGTCTAAACTCCAGATGGAATTAGAAAGTTAAAGCACAGACAGCATGTCCAGGATGGCCAGGCCCTCATGTGACAAGCCCTGTCTAAAAATCGTTCCCATTAATTTGCAACTGTCAATCACCTCAGCATTCTGCTCCAAAACAATGGCTGGCCCCAGATCACAGCTTCTCCCCATCTCCTCACACTAGCACAGCTGAGAATTAGGGAATTTTTTCTTGATTAGTAAAGACTTTTTGGTGCAGTGCAACATGCTTGGTTCAAGAAAAACGCCGCTTAAAAGCCAAAAGAATCTTTACACAGACCCACCCCCCCACACCCTCTAATAAAGAACTGAAACAGTTTAATGGGTTAGATTTAGCAGCTGAGTTTGTTATTCACTTTGTGTGAATAACAAAGTTTTCAGCTTGGCACCCGCATGAAAAAAAGAAAGGAGGGTGGAAGTTGGTTTGAAGTGAAATTAAAAGCAGGGGAAACAAAACCCAAGATTCACCACCCCACTGGAGAAGAAGGAGACGATGGCATCTCAGTTTCACCCAACAGCTCATGGGTGGCTGCTCTCGCCCAGGATGACCTTACCCACAGAAGGGCTGAACGTGGGTTCCAGTCGCTGCTTCAGGGATTACAAGGAGAAGTGTCACCAGGAGACAATGAGAACATCTTCCCTCAGTTGTCTACAACCCACTGCTTTCTGCACTTTCTTGAGTGGCTGTGGGGCTGGTAGCTGGGTTCAAAGTCAAATGATCAAAGACAGGATCAAAGTACGGTCTCAATTTTGGTTTGGAACTGAAGATATAGGACAGACAGGAGATAACCACAAGTTCTTCTGCAGTTTTGTGTCTTGATCATCTGTATTCCCAGTGAGAAAACAGCAGAGACTCAAGCTCCTAAATGGCTTTAGGATGACTAAATATATATATTTATTTGAAGATATATTTATTATTACAACAATGCCTTGTTCAATTGTTTATATAAATTTAATTATGAACAAATTCTTATTAACTCCCTATGCAGAGATTTCTTTTTTTTTTTTTTTTTTTTTGGAGCCCACATTACATGTATTTTGAATCTAATTTACCTAATATATCTAATTTATCTCTATTTGAATCTAATGCAAGACTCAAGCACATTTTTGAAATCAAATTCATTTAATGTATGCAGAATCCCAAATGAAGGATGCAGGATTAATTTTGAAAAGTGAGAAGGAATTTTTAGAAGTTAGAAGATATTCCTTTAAATGGGAGCACTTTTTTTTTCCTTTAAGATACATCAAATAGTATTCTAAAAGAAAAAGAAAGGTCAAACCAAACATTTGAAAATGTGTTCAAAGGCAGGTTTAGGGTTTCTTTCAAAAAGTTCTAAAGTTTTTTTTTTATTTAAATTCCACCTGAACTGAAAATCCTTCTCTAGTTGTTTAGTCCAGCAGCCAAATTGAAAAACCTTGCTCCTTCTAGCAATTAATAAAAACCAAAATAATTTGTAGCCTGAGATTACTTTCCCAAGTATATTATTCTACTGTCTGGATGACCCAGCCTGAAGACATAAAGCCAGAGCTAGTTGCCGTTTCGTTTTCCAGACTTGGGCTGAGTCACTGCTCTGCACAGCCTTTGCTTTTTCTGTTTGCCTGTCTAAAGACACAGACACACAATATCTAACACATGCATGATCCAGGGATGACATCATATGTTATTTTAAAGAATAAGGTTTATCTACCATATTCCACATGAAAATTATAGGTCCATATTTTTCCCTACTATTTAGACTTTACCCATGAAATCTGTTGTCATAAGAAGGAGAAAGAGCTGTTAGCTACAAAAAATGTGACACAAAACAGCAGTCTCTTACAACCAATTTTTTGTTAGCAGTGCAAAAGAAAAGAAGCAAAATAGATTAAAAAGAAGGACAAGGGTGTTGAAAAATTACAATTACTTTGCTCCTGGGGAATGGAGCTTTTGAAAATTAATGTAGTCATTAACCATCTGGCTTACTAAATAGTTAGCAAAAAGTTCCTCTGAAAGAGTTGGCTTTACATTCATAACTGCAGTTTATTGGTCCATTGGCACCAGCATGCCTAAACACAAGGGAAAGTCAATACTGTATCATAGCATTGCCTAGCTAACACCTGGAATATATTCTCTGGAGTGAAAACAGCAGGGAACTGACCAGAAATAACCTCTCTCGTATTATTCCTTCAATTAGACCAAAACAAGTTTCCCTTTGAAAACTTAATAATAAACACTGCAGGTCATTCACTTGTTTGGAGCCCCTTCGGGACAGCTGAGCAGATGGGTCCCCTTATCTAGCCCCCTCGCTGTCACAGAGACAACAGCCGCAAATCAGGACAGATATTGATTTTAATTGGAACCAACAGCATCTACATACCGTCTTCATATCCACATCTTCCTGGAAAAAAATACATCTTTTAAAAGATTGATTTGTTTTGTCCTGTCAGGTTGATTAGACAGAATGAGGTAATTCTTTGCAAGATGAACAATTACGCCATTTTTCAGGTTCACTGCTTAAGTAAATACACACAGCAAATCCCTAGGCAAACCCGAGGTCCATTTCAGAGCCTTTGTACATACAAGCAGCAAAGATTAAAACGTTGTTCATTCAAACTGAGGCATTTATATTCTCATTATCAGAGAGATTTGAGGTGTCGTCAGGGTCTCTTCAGTGGTTTTCACTCAGGCATAAGTATTCCTTAGCCGGGGAGAGAACTAACAACACAAAGTGAACATCTACTTAAAATCAAATTATCTGGGACGTTTTCACCACCCCCGGGGTAAAAGCAGTTCTCCTCAAAATTCTTGTAAATTCGTCAAGCCTGCTATTCCCCGAAGAGCCTCAGATGCATTGCTATTTGCCTTTAGCAGACACAAGGGAGCTCTCTCCCCCTGCCCCCACCCCGTGCAAACCTCTTTCCCATACGGCATGTTAATTCCTGCGAGGGAGGTGAGATGAACAGGTGCCACGGTTCTTGACTTAATTGCTGCGAAAAGTAGAGCACTAATAACGAGCTGTTCGCTAGAGACAGTTTCCATTCTGGCAAAGCTGCCCTGCCAATCTGGGGGGTGTCAGGCAGGCAGCGGCCCGGCCGGCTGCCCAGGCTGCGGTGGCGGGCAGATTGCTGGCCTGGCAGCAGGCCAGCCCAAGGAGACCTCACAGGGTTGTCCTTGTCACCAGCACCAGCACTGCCCTTCCAAAGCAGAGAACATCAGCCTCCTTCCCCCTGGGAACCATAAGAAATAATTTTGTCACTAAGAGGGTCATCTCAGGGGACCTCTGCAGACCCCACAATAAAACAAGCGGTAGCATGAAAAGGACTGGAGCCCTGCCCATGCGTATCCCTATGGATTAATTAGACTGGGGAACAATTAGGCATTGAATTAGGAGTCTGGGGTGCAAACGGAGGGATCACCCAGGGCTTTCATTACTCCCTTCTCTTTGGGCAAGAGACCATCACAGCACAGGCTGGTGGCAAATTCTGTTCCTACCCTGTCTTTGCATACTTCATGCACTGATGGTCACATCTGGACCTTTTTTGGGTAACATCCCAACGAAAAACATATGCAGGGGGCCTACACACTGACACCTACACTTTCCATATTCCCCAGCTCATGGAGCCATACTGCAGAAGACTATTGTCCATCTCTGACATTTGCACCCCAGCAACAGCTGCTCTTTTGTCTAAGACTAAACAAATCTAAGGGTTAATAGAGCCTTTTTTTCAAGGCTGAAGGGGAACACAGGGATGCAGTAGGTCTCTTGCATCTTGAAAACTGTGTAGCACACTCAGATCATTTCTCCCCTTCATTACCTGATATGCCTTTCAATTTCCTCTCATGCCACTCATCTCCAGTCCCCCTGCCAGACTGCCCTGTGAGCTTGGCAAGCTTTGTTTCTTCAAGTGCATGCTTATCCTGCACACAGGTTTTCCCAAGCTCTCACTGCTTCTATTAAAAGCCCCCCTGGAGATAAACTACAAGACTAACACTAATTACCATAATAATTTGTTAGAGTACGGCTTTGATCCTTTCTCACCTACCAAGTCAATCCTGTTCTACTCCATCCCGAAAAATGTTAGATGTGATTACACAACTAATTAACACAAGAGACTGGATTTTAAAGCGTGCATGATAGCAATTCAGATAAAAGTTTTGATCTTTTGATAAACAAGGAAATGGGCAAACTTATCACTTCCCAGGAGACTCAAAGCAAGCCAGTTATTGCCAAAAATCTAGAGTGTAATATGAATGCCTTAACAGCACTGCTAAGCCAGCAAGTTATACTGTTCCTCTACCAGTTTCTGTAGAAAACAGCATTTTTTTTAAAAAAAAAATTTGCAAACTTGAAATAGTCATGTTTTATTCCTACATGAGAAGCATGAATTCTGTTTGACCAGGAAAACCCCATTTTCAGAGGCTTTATCGCCTTTCGGGATCAATTTAAATTTGATTTCTACCTCAGAATAAGACAGCTCTGAGTGTTTTTGGATTCCTTTGTGTGTCATCACCATTTCTTAGGATGCTTGGCAAGTTACACAGATGAACTCTCACTGTATTTCTTTGAATAAATAAGAAAGAGAAGAGAGGCAGCGAGATCACAAATCACGCTGTATAACTAGGTCAGCTTACACAATTCTTTTTGAGACATGTTAACCAGAATTTAGGAAGCAGAATCAGAGCCCACTGGATATTTACACTGCCTTTAAAGATTTCAACATTGAGTCATAGGTAAAAATGGAACAGGAAACCAGATGAGTGTCTGGGAGCATCCGGAACAACATAACAGCTATTATTAGAGCAGTAAGAGTCTCTTCATGACTACTTCACCTTGTCAAGGACTGTGCTATTAGTAAAAGATATTTTTTTTAGAGTTTGGACACATTGTTTTGCAGCCATGGTTCCTACTAAGCTGTAGAGAATCTTTCAGGGCAGATATAACTGGTACTCACTCGATGGTTGGCGAAACAGTGCTAAGAGAGAGTTATGGACCACTACATCCAACTCACTTCATTCTACTGTGATTCTAGAAGTGCAATATTAAAATAAACAGCTCCTGAAACAGCAGTGTGCTCCATACAGCCAAAGATGATTGTGCCCATGCACAGGAGGTACCATGCAGGTCTGCTTCCGTACCAGTCACAACACATTTTTTCTACTGCTTTTTGTGAAGGAGTGGTATGCATTGTTGTGGTTGCCAGCAAGGTACGGTTTCTACAGTGGTTAATATGTTCAAAAGATTTGACATCATTCACACAACCAACTAACTGAGGCATGCTTGGAATCAGTTTTCAGTAGGAACTAGAGATTACAAATGTTGTAGGGGGAAGGAAGGGGAACTGTGGGTGAAGTGGGTTAGAAAACATGTCCATCCAGAAAATGTTTGAAGCTGTCTTATGGTTTTATTTCCTGCCCCCTCTTTTTCTGTCTCCATCTCCTTATCTTCTTTTCCTTTCTTTCCTGTACCTTCTCAAAAGTAGTGCATGTGTTTGTGTGTTTGGATCAAATTAATAGGTTTGATTTTGATGACAGCCCTGGACTATGAAATTAAGGAATTCTCACAGAAAATTTCTAAATAGAATTAGAATGTCTGCTACAATTCCATTCTTTTTTTTACTAAAAGACTAGAGGCGGGGGAAGAAATAAAATACCGTTTTTTGATAGAAGTAATATTTTGTGTTTCTGTCATCAGACATACATAAATAAGACATGAAATTTTTTGTGTGTTTGTCTCTCCACCCTTGGCATCAGCCTTTAGCATAACATGACAGATGCCTGGGAGATTCTTGTATAACAATTTGCAGAGCAATACCTTATCAGATCTGATTCATGACCAGTACATTCACCCAAATGGCCAAGCCTGCAGATCATTTCAGGACTCACTGATGTTGCAGCATTCAGCATGCAAAGTGTGATTTATTAATCTGAGGTCTATTAAATAAGTAGACTTTTAAATAAACAGACTTCCATGTGCAGATGGATCACTTCATATGTAGGCTGTACTGTAGGGTAGCATGCACAGCTGTGAAAGAATTCTTACCCATTTGGTAACTCAGCCGATGCATTTTCTTCTGTTGTTTTTTTTACCAATGAAAGTATCAATATAAAGGTATTGCCTATTTAAGCCACACACATTTATGTTTACAGAGCTGTAATATTTCTGTTTACACCTTCGTAGATGTACGGCCAGGTCATTTCCAGGTACTTCAGCCCAGTTAGCAAACAGTTAAAATTTAGTTAAATGTCACTGATATAAAAAACACTTACACCACTTATTAACAATATACTTGAGTTTAGACAGAACCCTGCGACAAAGAGGGTGACTTCATTACCACTGCTTGCACCGAATTTGAATTTGACCTTCTGACCTCTGCAGGGTTATAATGCAATTTAATTCAGTCACTTCAGGTTTTATTTGAGGTACTTTTCACTGAGAAAGGAATTTAGTTTCGTGTGTGCTTGAGTAAAGCTGCCAAGAGAAGTCAGGCATGTTCCTCTCATTTATTCCAGTTCTGCTTTAACAGAACTCATCCACACAAGCAAGAGGAGAATTTTGTTCATTGTCTGACCATACAGCTATGTGTATCTCATTCTTATGACAGGAATCAAAAGGAAACTGAGCAAAAGTACAGAAAATTGGTCCCTTGGGTCATTTTTAATGATCTACAAAAATAAAGGCCTTGTTAGGTCTTTCTCATTCTAACCTGATTGATTGCTGTTGCTTTTGGGGAAAGAAAGGTGAACCTAATCTATTGCACACTCTGAGGTGAACACCAAGATAATAATCATACATGCTTCCTGTTAGAGAGGCCTTTTTCTCAGTAATATTTTTTCTCATTGGCTTCATTATAAGTGTCAAAATGTGGCTATTATTTGAGAAGTGAGTGAAAAAAAGTCCTCCTCATCCTACAAATATTTTTCCCTTTGTCTGCCTACTTGGGGACATTAGGGAGTTCATTTGCACGCAGGGCCAAATCCCAATGTCCCTGTGAAGGAGAAAGTTGACAATGGTAAATGTTTAGTGTGAGAAATGACAGCAGATTTGATCTTCTTGTAAAACCTGCAGCATTACAGAGCAGCAGTCCCTGTAAAATCACTCGGCATTATTTTACCAGCTAAGTGATAACACCAAAGCTTATTTTAGCATGCTGTGACCCATGCAGTCCAGTTCACCTGAGCTTGTCTCTATTTCTGTTCTCTCTAAAGGGCCCCTACATGATCAAGAAAGAGAAACAGGTGGAGATTTAGACCTCTCTCTGAATTTAGGAATTGGTCAGGATTTAAGTCTTCTAGCTTTGATCTACTATCATTGGCGGGATAAAAGGAGATTCAGCAGATAGCTCAGGGTATCTATGGTATCTATAGGGTATCTATGCCTTCTTCCTCCTCTGGAAGCACTTAGTTTCTGTATGCTGAAGTAATGGATATGAATCAGACTGCCAAATCAGTTAGACTCAGACTTAGACTTAGCTAGACCTGTTGGTAAGCAGGTCTGCTGGACTGCATAGAGGGTCCTGATCTCAGACCTGTTCTTCCCCTTGCAGTATGATACCAATGATTAAAAACCTTCCAGAGACTCCTTGTTCTATCAGCTTTATTCTGTTAGTTATCTTTGGAGAGCCTAAGGACAATTTTCTGAGCATTTTGTATTTTTTCTTGTCTTTACAAATTCTGCTTCTGATGGTTAGCGACATTTCTGACTGGAATACAAATCTTCCCCCATGTACTCTGGCATGTGCTTAAATGTGCAAAAGAAGCAGGCTCTTTCATATTTCAGTCCCTGAAGCCTAAGATTTAATTAATCATCTAATTCTTAGTTTGAGATTTAATTTGTCATCTGATTCTTAGTTCAGATGAGTAAAAATGCCGTGAGTGTTCATTTCATGGTGTTACCTTCTGGCACATTTCTTTCTTCTACCATTCTTCTATCCTTCGGAATGAAATGCAGATGCAGAAAATAATTCTCTGCCTTTTTATTACAGAGAATTATTTACTTGATCAGAGACTTTAAAATTTGCTTCCCACTAAGACACACTTTTAAGATTTTTAAAAATAAATAATGAGACTTTTTTATTTAATTATTTTATCCTGAAGGGGAAATATATATGCAAGTAGGATATTGTGTAGGTCTCTGTGTGTGATTATGGGTAATTCATTAAAAACACATTCTTCATCCTGCCTGCCCCTAGAAATGTGAAAGGTTAGACTTTTTAGACTTGCCACCTGTGAGATGAGGGATCACTAGTTCCCTCTTCCTCCCAAGGACCCTCAAGTACTCATTCTTGCTATAATGAAGCAGTTGATTGATGGATGTCGCCCTCTATGCTGCTGACATCCTTATCTCCCCCTGCTTTATGCAGCAGGCATGACCTCCTTCAGCCAGATGGTTTCTGGGTGCTGCATCCACTGCTCACTTCTACCAGCCCCTGGGCGTGCTCACCTTCAGCACACATGCCAGTTGGCAGCAACCTATATGTCTGTCTGTCAATGGCTCTGTAATGAGACCAATTTATTAGGTTACATAATCCTACCTCTTTAGGGAAGGGGGGAAAAATTGCACACTGCACTGGAAGAAATCTATCCTGGCTTCTAATTCTCAGGACCTTGTGAGGTAACTTCTTTTTAGTGAAAAAAAAAAAAATTTAAAAAAATACTTTCAGTTAAGACTTACTGTTTTACTGTTTTCAGAAGGGGGTCAGAATCAAAATGCCAGATGTGGCCTCCTCTGGGCTTTGTAGAAGGTCAGGCCCAGCCCAACTGCGTCATTGTTTTCCTGACACAATTGTTTTGCAAGCCATTTTATCAGCCACTGTTGTTTTCTTTAGAAAGCATGCTATTTTATTATGTTGATGAACTCTGTTGCTTCACTTCATATTTCTTTACTGGGGATACTCAGGAAAAGAAGAAACCTGGGTAAATCTTCATTGTGATGATTATTTTACCTACAGGTTTGCAACCTACAAGGTGTCACTGCAACCTGGCAATGAAGTGATAGAGGTTTGGATGTGATACATGAACATGAATTTGGACCACAGGCTGGTCTCTCCATATTCACATTCATACACTTTAGGTAGCATCCCTGCACAGCTAGGTCCCAGCTCCAATAACTTTCATTGTGAGAAGATGAAAAAAGCCCAACCAACCAAAAACACAAAAAAACCCCCAAAAATCCAAAACAATACAAAAGAACAAAACCAACCAACCAACCAAAAACCCAAACAAAACAAAACAAAAAAGGCAAAAAAATCCCCAAGAAATTTCAAATAAGTATTGCCAAAAATTCCAACTATTAAGAACTTGTTGGCCAAAAATGCCCACAAATTACAGCAAAGTTCAAGATCTTATTGTGCCAACTGCACCAGTGAAAGGCAATAACAACAACAACATTAAGTTCAGACTCAACCTGTGTAATGTCACCATCTAAATTTGAAGCATATTTTCCCTGGGTTCCCCTGTCAGACAGAGAAGAACACATTCAGGAAGTAATTCAGAGGTTAGATTAACTGAAATGCCTTTCAGAGGTGCCTAATGCTAATGTGGCCCAACCTAGACTAGAAGGACCCAACCTCCTTATAGAAGGACCATTATCCTTCTATAAGAAAAAAACCAAAAAACATTATATATGAAACCAATAATCAGAATAAAATTTAGAAGCACAACTAAATTTTGAGTTTATTTGTTTTTGAAACAAATTATATTGAAAATATATTAAAAATTTCTGAAGTTTGTGAGTCAGAAGAGAAGTATTTCTAACAATAGTTAATTGCAAACTCTCAAAAGGAAAAAAAATACTGTGTGTTTTATGGAATAGCTATTAAGTACCCAATGCTCCACTCAAGAACTACTTTTCCTTGCTAAATAAAAAGGGCTAGGGACTGTTCTTTCCAGCTGTGATAGCAAAGTGCTTTGCATCCAAACTTCCTATTGGTAGCCGTCTCTTGCTCATTCCTGCTGACTCCCGAACTGTGTCTGGGAACTGTTTGGAAGAGTGTTTTTTGGCACAGGCCAAAACTGGGCTAAAAAGCAGAATAACAAATTAACAGTAGAAGTGATCACATGGCAGTATTCTGGCACTGTTCAACCTACTAGTACAGAGAGAGCCAAACTGGCTACAACTGATTTACCTACAGCTGGCTCAAGAGTCAAGCTTTTAAGCAAGTCATCCAGCTATAGCACTGGCATGTGACAGCATAGGGAATAGGCCCCAAGATTCCCCAAAACAGTCTTACTGCAGAGCACCTTATGTAGCAGCTACCTTACCTCTACCTAAGTCCAGGGTTTCTTTATATACACAATCCACACTGAAATGCTGAATGAATTCATTAGCTTCTTTTTTTTGGTCCAAACACCAAATACAAAGCAGCAGGCCTGGATGCAAAAAGAAATGCAAAGATGCATCTTGCTGGTGTTACTGCTCAAACCCAGGCTGCCAGCTCCCCCAGTGGAAAGATTTCTGCATTGAACTTGAGTCAAGATTTTGTCTATACAAATGCCTGGATCATAAGCTTACAGAGACACAAAAATAACCAGAACACTCCCTAACCCCAGAGGGCATTGATGTTGCATTACCATCCATTCCTTGTCAGACTTAACATATTTATTATACAGACCATCTTTGGGAAAGGACCAGACATCATAGTGATTGGTGAACAAAAGCGGAAAAGAATAAACACAGTACAATGGATATCACTCATGCAGAGTAATTCATCTAACATACAGAAACAAGGGAAATATCCCCAATCAAAACTATCTGCTCCTTAAGCCTAAACATTCAATAACTTCCCAGCTTTGGAATGTATGTGCATCTCCTCCCTGGATTTCCCGTGGTTTACATTATCATTTGCAAGGTATATTATGACAAGTTATTTACTTTGGGCTATAGCCCTGAGGCATTTGAGTGTCTTTCCTTTCACAGAATGTCATAAATAAACATGAATAATCTGCATAAAGGGAGATGACTTTATCTTATAACAAGTCAGAGGAGCAGACTATGCTCCTCCACACACAATTCCCTACATATATTTTCTTTTGTCTGATCATGAAAGCTTTTGTTTGCCTGTTAAATAAATAAACAAACCCTTCCTGTTATATTGTACAGATCTGCATTCGCATTAAAACAGCGACTTGTTCACTTAAGACAAATAATTTCTACCAAGAAAAGCTACATTTTTACTGTCAACATTTTTTCTATGCCTTGCTAACAGATGAATAATTGTGCAGCCAATAAACAAGCAATTCAGTTTAAAACCAGTAGCACTTGTCAAACAACTGTTCCTTAACACCACTCTCTGACATCCCCCAGCATTACCTCATGAGGCTGGAGACGGGGACAAGGAAGGCTTTTAGATTAAACAACAGAGACTCACCATAGCCTAGCTCCCAAAATAGCAGAGAGAAAGGCAAAAATAGTTAGACATGATGATTGTATTGTTATAACTTAAATTGTATTCAGATGCGAACTCTGACGTGCCAAAAGCTGTAAGAGCTGAGCATGAAAGATCAGAAAAGTGACATCTGGTATTGGATGCCCCTCCAGACATGACTAATACCATTGGTATTGTGTAGGCTTTGCCCTTCCTAATTTAATAGTCAAATGTAAAGATTAGGCCCCCACAGCTCCTACAGTATCATGGAGACTGTTTTACTGTATGTCTATATAAAATTCTCTACTATCTTTCTCCGTGGATCTCCACAGATGGTCTGCCTTTGAATAGGCATGTATATCTTTCATATTGCTATGGACAGTTCATCTCATTACTTCCAGCTGGTAGATTTACAGCTGAACCATATGACTCCATCCATTATTAGTGGGAAATGAGGGAAATTTGACCACTAAATATTGATTTTATGCAAGAGTAAGTTTTTACAGCACACCATGTGACATATATATGCAGCTAGATACACACTTCATCTTAATTTTCATTAAATTTGGAGTCATGTCTGTAGATTTCCACTTCATTATTAACAGCACAGTCCAAGTATTTTTAAGTATTTGACATTGCTCTCGTGAGTATCATAAAGTAGCTATTATTAAGAATTTAAAACTTACCCTTCCCTGAAGTTTGTGTCTGATGTCAGGAACCTAGATTTGATTTTTTTCTAACCAGGATGGTTCTTTCTCTGTAAGTTTAAATACTTGTTGCTGCCACAACAGACCATATAACTTACATTATTATATGTATTTTTAACTTACTGTGTATAGAGAATAATAATAATAGTACGCATCTTTTCTAAAGCTCTTGAAGATAGAGCTTTCAAAATATTTTGAGCTAGGGAGTGTACTTGCCTCTCCTTCACAAATGGAGAAATTGTGTCATGCAAATCCAGCAGGCCTGTTGAAATTCACAGAGCAAACTGACGCAAAGCTAGCAGCAAAAGAGCATCTTGTCACATATCCTAGTCTGTGTGAGACCCAGGGGTGCCAAAAACCATGTAGATAACACAGTCTTCAAAACAGTTAACCATGGGTTTGTTACATGTTAAAGCGCATGATGGAAGCCCTGAAGGGATGACAGGGAGAGACAGGATGACAACAGTTAAGGATCATGGAAATGCTGGTCCACAACAGAAGCAATATGCAAAATTCAACTGTGTAACAACCAGCAAAGGACAGAAATTTAAAAGGACTGGAACTGAGAAGGCCACTGTGACATCTCTTATGAAGGAGACTTTATTAACTCACTTTATAATTACTTATTTATTTTCATAACAAAAATGTGGGCGCAGCTAATCAGACTAGTTTGGACACAAAATTAGACTTAGCTGAAATACCATGGCAATTCTCTGCAAGCACTTAGTCCACAACAAGTGGGTGGTAGCTCAAAAAAGGACCCCAGAACACAAAGGCTCAAGTTTTGTCACTGCATTGGTGTGGAGTAGTACACTAACTCTGAGGTACAACTCATGAGCCTTGCTCATCTTGTGTTAATAATAACCTTCTCTTTCCTGTAACAAAACAGTGCAATTATTCCTTCTAATACTGCTGTAGGAACAGTTCACATTCCCTTGGGTATGAATTAGCTCTGTATATGACTGTGAGCCACTAGATTTTACACAAAATCATTTAAAAATAGTATCAGAAAGCCTGTTAGCAATCTGTAAAAAGCATACACAGAGGACCCAAAATATCGTCTATGAGTCAAATAGAAACTTCAAGTTGCATCAGGCAGGCTTAACCTGCATATTACCAACACTGAAAGACAGAAGAGAGAGCAAACCTTGCGATTCAGAGTTTCACTTTGGTTTGGCTAAGCACCCAATATTTGAATGTTCATTTGGGTTTCATCCAAGACTGCCTGACCATCTTTGATCTACAGAACTAGCCTGGAAGTCTTGCAAAAACAGAGTATTCTTGTGAAACTTCCAGTAATTTCTCATTCTGGTTGGGCTTGAAATACATTAAAAGTAGTTTCTTTTTGTGGTATTTCACAGAGTGGTTAAACTCCAAGCACAGTGTCAGTGCTCAATAAATAATACCTAAGTATAGTTTTTCAACACTTCCGTTTCCAATCCTGATCAGACATGGGAAGTGAAGAAGAGTGAAAAAAAACCCAAAAGAAACAGTCCATTCAAATCTCACAATGTCTTTAACATTTGTGCTTTTGTGGTTTTAAAGACAGAAAAGGAGGCCCCATGGCTGCTTTGCAATAACACAGTCACTGCTATCACTGGAGAAAGAGATGGGTTTGCTGGCTATAGTCAGAAGAGCCTCTTGGCTGTGTACCACATGGGAGAGCCCTTCCAAAATCCATGCTAATAATGGGGTTGAAACTTTAGGCTAGTGCTCTGGATGACAAAACATATCCCTTATCTTTTAGCATCCAAAAGTTCTGAGGCTTAAAAACCAATCAGAACCTTTGAGTCCTTTAAGTTCTTGAAGTTTTCTCCTTTATTCTCAATGCCTTCCATCACATTTGTTTTAAACCTTAGCGCATCTCAGACTCTTTGTGAACAAAAGGGCAGCTGAGTTGACACTTTTTCCTGTCCTTAGTATCGATAGGGGCAGGAGAAGCGGGGGGATCTGTGTGACAGCTGGCCACACAGCAAACCCAGTTTCTAAGGAACAAACCATCTTGAGGTCTCAGAAAACAGACATCAGATTTAGAGATGGGGTGTGCAAACTGCCCGGGGAGATATCAGCAATTTGCATATAACGGACATGAGAAATGCTGCAGCCATTATTAAAACCTGAAGGCATGTAATGATTGCATAGGACAAACGGGTATTTCTCTAAACTTGAAAGGTAGGCACTTTTTCTATTATAGATCCTTATCCTAGGAACTAAGCCAAAAATTTAACCATTTGTCTTTTGAAGCAGAAAATAATAAGCCTAATAGTTACTTTCTCTCTGACAATAACTTGTAACAAATAAAAGAGAAAAATATGAAAAACTGAATTTTTGTGCTTATCGTTCAAGTTACATTAACTTGTTTTTCTGTCTGCTGAAAAAGATCTACATCCAAGGAGAATGAAAAACATATGGTTTAAAATAGTTTAAGCCATGAATATGAGTCAGTGCTGCTAAATTTTATGATACATTCCATCTAATTAATGTGACAGAATGTACTGAAGATAGGTATTTATACATAGAATATGGAAGATAATAAACTGCTCCATAGATGGGATTAATATTTGCATATACAAACACACACACTCAAATGCAGGTAAATGTTACACCTATCCTGTAAGCTACTTAAATGTACTCACATTGCACTGAGAACAAAAACACATCATAATGGAATTTTTCTTCTACACAGAGGGTAAAACAAAGATAAATATCCATAAAAATACCTATTTAATTTTCCCTTTCATAGAAGAAATTTTTGGCAAAGCCATCTACAGTAATAGGGTCTATGTTAGAGAGTATTATGTATTTTATATACTTATCTCTTGACTCTCTAGCTTGGGTTTTCTGATGCAGCATGCTCATAGTTGTAACTGAACACTGACATGACTCAACACCTTGGAATTATCTTTGGTGATTAAAACTGTCTAGCACAATAGACCCTCTACTCACACGAGTGAGCACTGAATTGATAGTTTTCATTCTCAAGATATCAAGATCTCTCAAGATCTCATTCCTGAATAGAAATAGCCAACTTGAAGGTTGCCTTTCTATAAATAAAGTTAGAGTAATTATTTTTCCATGTCCTTTTGTTTACCAGTGTTGAATTGTTTGCTGCTGTTCATTTCTCCGTCACAAGGTACATAATTAATATATAAATATATATATTTATATTATATAGATAAATAAACCCTTTTTAATTTGCTGTGGACAGCTTTACTACATTAAGTAACTGAGAATTATCAGTGAACTTTGTCACCTCTCTGTTCACTTCTTCCCTAAGTTATCTAGGAAGTCCATTCTAAGGGCCTATACTGTTAAGATCCAAGTATGTATGACTGTGGCACTACTTTATAAACTTGTTTGGTATGAAAATTCACCTTCTGTTCCCATCCATTGCTTCCTAACTTTTAACTCTTTTTTTTTAATCTGTGTAAAGATCTTCCGTCTTATGATAACTATGCTCCTTCAGAAGTTTTTGAAAAAGATGCCATTACCATTGAAGCATGCCAATTAAATAATCCACTGTAAAAAAAAGAAAATGTGTTTAAACATGTGCTTAAACCAGATTAAATTAAGCTTCAGAAAAGTCACATTCTGAATTCCATTTTATTAGCCAATAGACCTACACCAGACATTAAGAGCACGTTAACGCATAACAACGGCTAATGAACACGAGCACCCATTTTTGTCATCAAGTATAGGCAAAACCTTTTCTTAGACATGCCATGCTAGAATACCAGTCCCAGCAACCTCACTATTAGCCTGGGGTAAGTCCTGTAAGCTGGAGTGTGCTCACTCTGGACACTTGTGCTTCTGCCATTCCCAGTGAGCGGCACTGCTCTGGCTCAGAGCTCCAGGCTGACTAGCCAGCGGTGCAAGCTGCTCCTTTGCATCACCAGCTGATTATATAATGGGAAACACATGAAGCTATTTTAGCTTCATATTGTTCTTTTCACTTGCCAACGTGACTTTGGTGCAACTAATAAAATAGGCAATATTTCTCTGTGTTCTTTTTTATGAACTAAAAATTTAAAAAAATTTGTTTTTAATGTAAGATGAAAAAGTTTTTGTTCCTTGGCCAAGCTGGCATATACCAACTTCTCTTCCCACTTCTGGTTGTAATAGGAAGGAAAAGAGACATTCTGCTTTCATATGCTGTGATTAGGTAATCAAAGGACAAGGTCCTTCCTCCAATTTGTGTAGTAACTGCCCTGTAAATAATTGCAATGTTTATTTAGCCAGATGCAGTTAAGTTGATTCACACTAATAGTCATGTCAAATCAGGCTACTAATAAAAATCCACTACTGAGAAATGATAAAGTGAAAACACAAACATCTATGAGTGCAAAATGTGCTACTCTAAGGAGTACTTACATATCTTACTTGGGTCTTTTAAATACTTCTGTCAGAATCTCCGCACACCCCCAAAAGGAAATAAAAACAAAATCAAATAATCTCAAAACAAATAAAACCCCAAACAAACAAACAAAACAAAAACAAAACAAATAACTCAAAAAACCAAACAAACAAAACCAACAAACAAAAAAAACTCACCAAAAAACCCTACAAAAACACAACCCCCCCCAAACTATGAATTATTTAGCTCTAGAAAACTTCTATTCTCTAAATTGGTTTTATAAACCTCTAGTCACGTGGTGTCAGTGAAAATCCACAGGCCTTAATTATAATTCTCTTCCTATGATCCCAACAACCTGTGAATTTTCATGGGTTTTTTCCTGTGGTTGAAGGCAAAGTGCCTCATGAGCTTCACTCTGTTATAGCTTCCAAGAAATTGTGATTAACTTGCTGTGATACAGCTCAGGTTTTTTACAGCTTTGCCCTACAGAGTAGTTTACAGTGCTGAGCCATAACCCAAGTGTTCCTTCTTGTTGTGGTGATTTTGTATTTGGAAGAACTAAAGACCACGGGTTTCCACTTAAAACCTTGTGTTTCTTATAGCTGTAAAGTCCCACACTGTTTCAGACAGTGAAGAAGGTATTTAAATAATGCGTGGTGGCTGAATTTGCCTTTCTTTGAGATCCACATTAAGAAGCTTCTCAGGCTATGTTTGTGTTTTTAGTGCAATCTGAAAAGATATATTGGGTCTGCTACTTTGGATGAAGGAAATCATTGTATCACCCTCATAACAAGCCTGCATTTAGACAAATGCTTTTGGTTGGAAACATAAAATGCTGAATGACCAGCGAGCCACATGGCCACAAAAGCCTCACTATTGACAAAGATAGAAAATAGATCTAGTCCTTTCACTGCAATAATTATGATCTGATGAAAGAATTATATGGCTTTTCGCATGAACTGGGACAGAATTATTTTTAAAAAGGAGCTTCAAAGATATTAGAGAGGCCTTCAAACCCTCCATAGACCACTGGCAATCCACAGAGAGTCAGCTGTTATTCTCATTTCCAGCTAAGAGAAACAAAACAGATGGGAGGAGATGAAGAACAAAAGCAGAAAAGGCAAGTGTTTTGTTTTTCACAAAGGGAAAACATTTATCACACTCAATACAGTACAAATGCATAAATACTTTCCTAGTATTAATTTTCTGTGCAAGCAACCACTGTCATTGCCACAGGGGTTTTATGTGAGTACACATAACAGAGGCAGCCCACACAGTTCTGAAGGGGAGGGGACCTAGGAGTGAATACCAGCTCTTTTACAGAGATCCACTGTATTAGAAAGTATTTTAACACCCCTCCCAATAGAATTTGATGGGAATTTTTAATATCAGTACTTTCCAGACAAAATCCTAGTTGTTTACTCTGCCCAGTTTGGGGTAGTCAAAATTTAATTTCCTCAGATTCTTCCATACCTAATTTTCGTTCTTCCATATTGAAAAAAAACAAACCCTAAATAAATCTTTTCTGTAAAAATAATGTAAAAGCATTCTGTCACTTTAGCCATGAGAGTTGTAAAGACCAAATATTAAAAAGCAAATGCTGTTTAGCAATGAGGAAACCAGTCTAAACAAGTTAACAGAATCTGTTTGCAGTCTCTGACTGTGTGATCTATGGTGTGGATGTAGCATATAAAATTATTTGTTAAGAAATGCAGCTTGCTGGGATTTTGTGTGGGATAGCAAGTAAGCTGCAAATATCAAGTGTAACCTCTTGTCTTAGGCTACAGGGCACAGGTCCCATTGGGACTTCTGTGTTCAGCTGCCAACCACTCCACTTTCATATTATAATGCTATCCTGTATCTAAGGCATAGTCCATTTAGGAGTCTCTAACATTCTTCAATTTATTCCAATTGCACTTAAAAGTTGCACAAAGCCACTGCAGCACAAACCAAAGAGAAAAACACAGATCCTGCAGAGTATAAAAACTAATGCCTTCTGGATTTTCCAAAAACACTGGTAATTCTGAATGGCTTTGTTTCCATAAGTGTCTATGTTTGGACACTCAAAAGCCAAAGTAGCCTGGGTCATAAGATTCTTCTGATCATCACGTGAAGCTTTTTTTTTTTTCTCCAAGCTTCTCAAGACAAACTTGTGATTTGATTTTACATGAGTTGTCACTTTTGGTGGTCTATGAAACTTTTGATGTCAAGGGCTGTTGTCAGGCTTTTGGTGTCAGGTTTTTTGTTTGATGGGTTGGTCATTTGGTTTTGTTTTCATTTTGGAAACTGAGATGAAGAGTGTTTAAGAAGTGAAATGCCTCACCAGAGGATGTCAACCAAAGTTCTATTTTCTCCTTCTCTGTCACACACTGCTGCTGGACACTAGAGTCTCTTGTTCTGAGCCCAGATGATTCATGTGTCTGTCCACTGTGTGAAAAGGCATGAAAACACTGATTGTGATGGCTTGGGATCTCCAGCAGCACAGTACAACCTCATCTACTCTAGTGAATTATACAGTCCCAGGAATTGTTCCATTGAGACTTGACTGTCCACAATATTGCAGAACAATCCCAGGATCATTTTTGCCAGAGACAGCTGCTATTTTCCCAAATAATCCCATTGTATGGTCTGGAAACAGGCATTCCTTACATAATGTTTCCAAATTGGAAGTAGCTATCATTCAATGGAGAGTGAAGAGATTTTCACAATATGGATATGGGATCTTCCGTGCCAGTTGACTTTAATTGCAGAGGATGGCCCCAAAAACACCTAATTTATCAGAAAAATTTGTCCAAGGAAACCACTGTTCCTGCTGTTCTGGAATGCTGTCCATGTCTTAGTTACAGTTCCTCACAGAAACTGGGGTGTTTTTGCAAAAGATTTGCTTTCACAAAGCTTTAGTAAATCAGTATTTTCTCATCAAACTATTTCATAAAGACTCCCAAACAACTTCAATCATTTGGATTTTCTTACAACAGCCCAGAAAAATCATTGTGTCATTTAAACCCAAGAACTTAGATGCAGATGTGTCCATAGAAAGAAGAAAGTCAAAGTGAGAGGTGTAATGAGTTCATTTGGTCTGAATTCAGTTAACACTCAGACTCTTAATCCTGATATAACAGTCTTCCTATCGAAAATCTCTACCTTCTCCCAGTAGTAGTGTGGTGCAAACAAATTTCTAAGTGAAAATGGTGAAACTTCTCAGGACGTTTTTTGTTAAGGAGGATTTCTAGGGTTCTCATAATTCTTGTTGCTCTTCTTCGACTCCCTTTAGTATGTCAGCTTCTTTCTAGGATTGCTATGATAAAAGTCTGAGCACAATGGTCAGGCAGTAATTCACCTAATAAAGCCTACACAGGTAATACTATTTCTTATTCAATTGTAATGTCCTCTGGTCAGCTCATACAGTCCATTGCAATGGTAACTCTTAACAACTTATGTATTTTTTCCAGTATACAGTCTCTCCTTTTACAGGTTGTTCTTTATCCCTAATAAGACTTTCTGTTTAACTGTGTCAACAAGCCTGGTATTTAAATGAACAGGCTTTATACAACACAGGAAGGTCTCAGTTTTTCACATTACCATTAATTTTTGTGCTTCATTTGAATCAACTAATTAGAGTCTTACATAAAGTAGGATAATGTCTGCTAGAGACATTTTAAAGAAATGGGTAGCAGCCCAAACTGTAGCATATACACCAATATTCAACTGACCCTCATTTTTAAAGGAAAAAGGAAATTATAGGTTTTATATGTGGTGACATGGCCTCACTCATTTCAGTCTGTTTGTACTTGAAAAGAAATTCCACTGAATCAACACACATTTTTCACACATTTTGAGAACAGGTCTCTTCAAAAGGATTCTGAAGGAATACAAGAGCTCAATCACAGGTTAATGTAGCATCTTCTATCATCCTTAGTCAAGATGCAGGATTCTGAACCTGAACACAACTGAAGGGAAGAAAAGCCATGTGAATTCCTACTGCAACTTTGCTGGAAATGTTATTAAGTGCTTCTGCTTTTCCTCAATTACATCTAAATTTGAGACCAAACTAAGTCATATTCCATAAATAAAAGGCAATTTTCAAGACAAAAAATGTTGAAAATAAAATTTTCAATCACAGCTATGAAAAGTAAATTATTCTTTTAAGCTGGAAAGTTTCCATAGTTGCTTCCATCATCTATTTTCCAGCTCAGATGAAATCTGTTGCAAAGTTTAACTTAATTCTGGTCTCTGATTGCTTCCATAGAGGCAGTCTTCAAATGTCCTGATTTTAAACATCTATTCCCCATCTATTCTATTTTTCTGCCATCTCCAAATTAATTTTTCTTTTTGTACTGCCACTGGTATAGAGTGGGCCACAGTAATACTCGGAAGCTTGGCTGTTCAATAACAACTAACCACTTGCTTCTGGCAACCTGGATTCACTGGCACAAAACATCCTGTCAGCACTGAATAAACCATTATTGACTGCAGTCTTCAAAGGATTAATATTGTAGATAGTCATCAAACAAGTACACCATTGGCATTCTCAGTTATTAAAGTTTCCACTGATATAAAATATTCAGTACCTCAAATACCTGCCACTGAGGCTCCCAAACTGCCCATCCAAAATGCATTTTTACTTCTTTGTTTTGTTTATTGGCATTAGTCCAATAGCAACTTTTTTTTTGCTTTTCAGTATTTCTGCAAAGTAAAAACATTTCTAATAATCAGCAAAATCTTTTTATCAGCAAAAATTACATGATGAAGACAGTAAAAAATAATAGAGGGCTAATTTTGCTTATATGGCTTATTTTCTATACTTTATTTTTTTTTCTCCAGGATGGACAAAACAGTATCTAGATGCAAAAGGAAACTATGGAAAGAGGAGGATAAAGGCATAGCACAGGTTTTCTGGAATGGGACATAATAAAATATTGTAGGAAATTTTGGGGAAGTGCTGAAAGGAGGGTTGGTGCTGTAAGTAGATGGTCTCTGAATTATTCACCTTGCCCTTCATCAGAGAAGAAGAGCATTTTACATTTCAATATTTAAATAAGGAGATATCCACTGTAATAATTGATCCATATTATCTTTTTATTCTCTAAGTAGATGACTCTAGAAGATGAGGAGTTCTTTGAGAGAACTCTTGGTTAAGAAAAAAGGATTTTTACAGAGGTCCTGCATAAAACTTAGAGCTTTATAACCAGGACCCTTGTCATGACCACATCACTCTTAGTTGAAGGGGAACCATCATTTTTTTATTAGAACTTCAGGAGCCATCATTTAATCTTCTGCTTCCACCCATCATCATGGTACATAAAGGTTCTTTTGCCACACCATCTTTGGCATCACACAGTTTGAAGTACACAAACTTCCTTCTTTCAGGTGTACCCCATCTCATACATGCATTTATTTTACTTGAGCTTGATTGCATTAACAGTCTGTGCATCTGGAATGTAAGCAAGGAGAGCTGGGTGGGTGCTGCAGAGGGAGGTACAGAAACAAGCTCCAGAGATTGTGCTGGGTAATATGGAACAGGCCTGATGTGATTTTAATTAGAGCTCATGCCACAGGATCATTTAATCACTAAAAGTATTCAAGGACTTGTGGGCTAGAAACCCCTGTTTAGAAGAAACTTCTCTGCCCTAGGCTGCTTCAAGATGTCACTATATTAGCTAGTTTTAAGTATGTGTGGTTCGTTCCAGATTCAGTGCCCCCAAGACTTTCTGGCATGATAGTCACTTTCTACTCAACTCCTGTCACTAATCAACACAGAAGCTGCTGCAGAGCTTGGGGATATTTAGGAAGAATAGATTAAATAAAGTAGAATCAGAGCAGCTTGGTTTCAAGTTCAATTTCTTCTGCTAGCTCTTTATGCTACAGCTTGCTGTCTGCTTTTGACCTTCTAAAAGCAAATTCCTTCTGTAAATTAGGTTAACACTGCTTATTTCAAGAGGCACATTGAGCTGATGAGCTAAGATGTTAAATAACCCTTCATAAGGGATATGGAAGGACTTCAAGTTTCTTACTTCCCTGCATAAATTATTACTATTTGTGTGATACATAAACCCCAGTCAAGAGTTGTCCCAGAAGTTGTTGCTTCTGGCATGTCAGAAACATGAGACTTTTATTTTTCCTCTGAAGACCTTACTGATATGAGAAAAGTGACTAGCAGACTTCTGTTAGAGATAAAATAACTCAGGATCAAATGATTTGGCCAAGATCAAAGAAGAAACCTGTGGTAGTTCTAAGAACTGAGACCACTTCCCCCTCCTACAGCCCCGTAACCACAAAATCATCTCACTCCTCTAAGACAGCAGCAGCTGAAATGAACTTCGTGAGAGGAAGCAGTGTAAAGGGTATCATCCCGTTATGTGTCAGGATTAAGAAAACAACAACTCTGAAAATAGCAGGTCAAGAAAATGCTTTAATTTTCAATCCTTTAACTAATTCAATACTCCAGAGAAACTTCCATTTTTTTTTAATCTCACAAACAAAGACCTAGAGTTTGGTGAAGGTGAGGGAGGTGAAGCACTTCGTCTTGGTTTGAAAAGACAGATGTCTGCTAGGAAGGGGGAGAGCCTCCCTCAGAATGGAGAATTCAAATCCCCTCCCTCCAAATTATTAATGTAGAAAATTAAAGGGGCTTTCAGGCTGAGGCATGGGGATAGGAATAACAGTTCTTTACTGGTCTGTATAACAAGGCAAACAAACAGCAACAACTACAGCATTAATAATAAACAGAACAGGAACCTCGAGGGGCTTTCCTTCACAAAGCCCAGGGCAGTCTGATCTCAGTGCCCCCGCAGGACTCTGAGAGCACCAGGCTGGAATGGTGGAGAATCCCAGGCTGGTGGATGGGATCAGAAGCTCCACCAGTAGCAGCTAGAATGGCAGGGATGTCCCGGCAGGGCAGGGCAGTGTGGAGCCACAGAGCAGCAAAAAGCCTCCAAGCAGTGCCAAAAAACTGGTGGGATGGGGCCGGCCCAGCAGGGCAGGAGGAGACAGCTCAGAGCTCCGGGACACACAAGCAGATGATGCTAGATTTCCCAGGACTGGACTTTCTGGTGTCAGTGACCTCCTCCCGCACCCAGCAGCAGCCTGCCCATCTTCTCTCCAATCCCAAGAGCAAGAGAAGGAAGCTGCCCCCAGCCCTGTGCTTTACCTGCCCCCAAATGTCACAGTATCTCTCAGAGACCAAAAAAAGGTGTAGCCTGGTGCTACACTCTCCTTTGGCCACTTCTTTGTTTTCCTCAGGTACCCATCAGTACTCAGTAGTTAGTTTCCAAGCAACTTATGGGGAAAAATTCTATAAGTAAAAAAGAAACAAATCTAACCCCCAACACACTTCTGGTGGAGCAAGCCTTTACAGACATCTTAGACAGAGGAAAAACAAACTGCAAGTGCAGAGAAATTGTGGCATATATCTTGTCTTCTAAGCTTGTAAGCTAATTAAAAGATTCTTTGGAAGAAGGGTTGGTATACAACCTTTAAAACAGTTATTTTAATAAAGTAATATATTTATTAGAGATGTGACTGCTGCTAAGCACACTCAGAATTTTAAAAACAGGCATACTGATGATATATAGCTATGTTCCTGGGTTCCTTATATATCCATATAAACGGAAATCTCTTTGGAGATCAGTGAAACCTTTGGATTTCATGAGGTTATGTTGTAGTGAAAATCATTGTATTGGAATTGTGTAGCCAAGTTTTGATAGCAGAGGGTCTACAGGGGTGGCTTCTGTGAGAAGCTGCCAGATGCTTTGGCTGTGTCTGATAGAGCCAATGCCAACCAGCTCCAAGACAGAACCCCCAGTGGCCAAGGCTGAGCCAGTCAACAACATCCTCTGGGATAATGCATTTAAGAAGGAAGACACCACTCTGCACAATTTCAGCTTCAGCTTTGAGAGAAGTGTAAGTGAGAGCAACTCTGCCGACCCCCAGACCAATGAAGAAGGAGGAGGAGGTGCCCCAGGCACCGGAGCAGCCCCAGGTGCAGACCATGGTGAGGCAGCTGTGCCCCTGCAGCCCAGGGAGTCCATGGGGGAGCAGAGATCCACCCACAGCCCATGCAGGACCCCCTGTCAGGGCAGCTGGGTGCCCAGAGGAGGCTGTGACCCCGTGGGAAGCCTGCACTGGAACAGGCTCCTGGCAGGGTCTGTGCAGCCATGGAGAGAGGAGCCCACAGCAGAGCAGGTTTGCTGGCAGGACGTGTCACCCTGAGGGGGCACCCGCTGGAGCAGCCTGCTCCTGAAGGGCTGTGCCCTGTGGAAAGGACCCAAGCTGGAGCAGGTTGTGAATGGATGCAGTAGGAAGGACTCACATTTAAGAAGTTGGTAGGGGACTGTATCCTGTGGGAGGGATAACATGCAGGAGCAGGGAAAGAGTGAAGGAGTTCTCCCCTTGAGGAGAAAGGAGTGGCAGAGACAATGTGTGACTTCAGCTCCCATTTCCTGTCCCCTATACCACTGGGTGGGAGGAGGTCAAGAAAATGGGGAGTTAAATTAAGCCCAGGCAGAAGAGAGAGGTGGGGGGAAGGTGTTTTTAAAGATTTGATTTTATTTCTCTTTACTCTACTCTGATTTGAATGGTAATAAATTAGGCTAATTTCTCCAAGTCAGGTCTGTATTACTTGTGATGGCAGCTGGTGAATGATCTCTCCCTGTCCTGATCTCAACCCACAAGGCTTCAGTTATATTTTTTTTCTGCCCAGCTGAGAAGGGGAGCGATGGAGTGGCTTTTTGGTGGTCACCTGGTGTCCAGCCAGGGTCAACCACACTCATAAGAATAGGATACATACTCGCCGTGGTTCTATGCAAAACAAACGGTAGCCTTTGAAAATAATAACAATGAAGTAAAAAATGCAGACATCAAAGATTCTCTTGTTAAAAGATATAGCTCAGTGATGAAATGTGTTCTCTAGCTCTGGTCTAAGTGTTACAGCATTGCTCTTTGAAAAAAAAAAGGAACTGGAAGAAACTAAAAAAATGACACATGCCGCTTGCCTCACTGAATGTTATTTTAATACTAATGTGGAAATTTTGCTTTGTGCACAAACACTTTTCTTTAGGGTGGATAAAAAAAAAGCTCGAAGAATTCTGTATCTATTTTACTGGTGATGACAAGTATGTTAATTGCTTGCAGATAACATCTGCTCTAGTAAAATCAAGATGCAGACTCTCTCTGGACTGCTAGTGCTACACTTTGCGCTTTGTTTAGGAGGTCTGCTGCTCTTTGCTGAAATTTGAAGGGAGCTGAAGTGCCTTTGAATTTTTGAGAATCTTCCAGTAACTGAAACCAAATCTGCCAGGAGTCGTGGGTCATGGCAATGTCTCTCTTTGAGCACAGGACTTACCTTTGAAGCTCGGAGGTTTTCACTGACCATGACGATGAAGTGTGCTCTGGCTGAAACAAGTTCATGGTGATCTGCCAACAGCCCTGCATGTGAAAGCCTCTGATTTCTTTCTGTTTACAGTAGACGGTAAAGGGCCTCTCCTGCTAGAAAAGTGTGAGCCTGATAAACATAATGTCAGATCTAAGGAGCCCTTATCCTCCACAGACCACATTTACAATTTTACAGTGTGCTTATGCAGGCCCTGCCATGAAGTTGCTTACCAGATGTGGCTATTGAATCTGTCAATCACAGTGCTGAAGAAGCAGCTCCAGACTGTTACCATTTCCTACTTCCCACCACGCATTTGCATATGTGCTCTGTAGCAAGCTTGCTTTATCTTCCCTAAAACACTTCAATCTAATTAAAGGGAAAATTCTTGTCAATCTATTACTGCAATAGCATTTATGAGGGAGCAAGGGACAAACAACTCCCACTCAACCTTGAAGAGCAGATCATTATTAAAATCCTAATCACACAATGAATAGCAAGTAGATGTCAAGATGCAATTGCACACTTAATAGAGCTTATTCTACGCCAGCCAGGTTCCCAGTAGGAATAAAGTTCAGCCATATATTCAGAGATGTTGCCAAGACTCGTGCTGCTGGTGGAGAAAAAAATAAGTAATTTCTTAGCTTTATTGATTTTTTTCCCAAGCTCTTCTCCTGGTAGGCATAAACAACTGCACAAATATAAGATGGAAAAAATTACAATGCTGCTGACTTGCTGAATAGAAGCTTGTAGGGGATTGCATACGCAATCTGCACTGCATCTATCTATGGAGAAAAATCTATATCAGATTTATCACAGATCATTAGTGAATGCAACTCAAGGGTCTTTCCCTGTTGTGACAAGGCATAATTTTATTACTGAGCTGTAAAAATAAAGGTAATGCCTTTCCTTTGGCTTTGGTTCTTCTGCTTTTCTCACTGTTCACAAAGCTGTAGTGGAAGTAAAAGCATTTATCTCTTGGACCCTAATTAAAGGAGACTGTGGATTGACTAAAGAGAGCATTGAGAACAACAGCAACAATGATTAGAGGTTTTTAAACATACAGAAATAGTGAAGGAATTTGGGCTATATCTTTATGGAGAAGAAACAACTAGGAGAAACATGATACAAGGTAAAATACAGGTAGCTACACATTACAGCTATGAAGAGCAAGGTAATATATTGTTCTCCATGTTCAGTAAAGATGAGAAAAGGGTCTGCAAGGTAAACTCACAGCAAGGAGGATTTCAGCCTGAAACCAGAGAAAACTTTCTAACAAGAACCAGTGTGAAGTCCTGGAACAAATTGATGTGAAAGATTATGTAGGCTAAGCCTGCCCTTTTTGGTAATGCAGCTGTTCCTGCAGTGGGTTAAAGAGGTAGTTAAAAAAGGTTCACAAAGATATTGGCAGACTTTTTTAGCATACCTTAACAAAACAAGAACGACCTAAGGGAAATGGTCTTTCTTTTTATAAGGTATTCCTAAAACTTCTAGCCAGTATCAGTCTAAAGAGAAGCTGAGTGGCAGGGTGTATCATTAAATATCTGTAGCAATGACAACATAACTTTTGGTTTTGACTCTGGGTCAGCCAAGTTTTGAGGTGGTTCTGGCTGCACATTTTAGTCAGAATAGGTGTACAAAAGGGATTTTTAAACTCTACAACTGTGTTACATTTGACTGTGTACTGAAAAAAAAGGTCACTCTTGGAACAGTGAAAATTCCAACCTGCTGGAAATGAAAAGTTAAAGGAAAGCTCTCCTTTCCCCTTTACCTATTGTGCCATTGCAGGAAGAGGATCCTTTCCTCCAGTCTTCTTTCAGCTCAGCAATATTAAGCAGCTTCCTGGCATGCAATATATTCCACACATAACCCTAGATAACGTCAGCCTTGTTCCATCATGCCTGAGGCATGGCTGTGGGTCTGCCCACTGCTCCTCTGGGGACCAGCAGATCTGATGCCACTGGCCTGCAGCCACGCCTGTGCTCCTCATGCCAGCCATGCACAGCCACACTTCTGCCCTGGCATGGCTTGGATTGGCTCTGTTCTGAGGGAATATTCCAGTCCTCCCATCTGCCATGGGTCCTGTCTGAACCCCGACAGCCACCACCAGGAACAGGGAACAGGCATCACCCCTCCCTGCTCTCAGGTGCCACCCTTTCAGGGAGCACAGTACCTCACATGTAGAGAATGAAGGAAACAGCTCCCATCCATCACATCAAGAAAACCCTCTTGCATCATATACATTAGCAATAAGAAAAGGCTTTCTGCTATATTTTAGCCTGCTTTGTTTTGGCACCATTTTTTCTTTTGAGTTTTTTCTAAAGGAAAACTGTAGAATTTCCCTATACTCCTCTTCTCTCTGAAAGGACAGAGATTTTCCAAACATTGCAGAACAGGAATTGTGGAGAGGTAGAACAACACCTGAATCAGTATATTTGGTGCAGCCAGAAACTTTATATTAAGTCATGTGTTGTGTCAACATTCATTTCTCCACAGAAATGCCCAACTACTGCACATGTAAGCACTGTTTAAAAGTCTTCTTATGAACAAATGAAAATCTGAGTCTCAATAGTATAGGGAATCTCAGTTACTGTTGGAAATTAAAAAGAAAACCAAAACAAACTACAGGTCAAATTACAATAAAATGAGGCTTGGTAGATTAATTGGAGAGGTTTTCTGTGCTGGTTATTCAGTTTACCAGATAGTCAACAAAGTGTGTCAGCACAGAACACTGAATTCAAGAAAACTGTGGGTTTGTTGGGTTTTGGGGTTTGTGTGTTTGTTGTTTCATAAGAACTCTCTATCAATCACTACTTATCCTAGAATGCAGCACTGGAATTTCTTAATTGATTTTGGTACGAGTTATATTTCACTGCTTACTCTGTACTAGCTTGCTAAAATGAAAATTTAGAACAGGAATTAAAAAATTAATTTCAATTATTATAATGCTATATAATTTCAATTTATTTCATATATTTGAACAGTTTCCTAAAATGAATGCCTAAAATTAGGCTCTGCAGTATAGAGAAAAAGCTCAACTTCATTTTGCAGAACTCAAAAGTTCATTTTGCAAAGCTGCTTAAAACCAGCAACACCTACCAAGGGCATTCAGCACTTGTTGACTGCAGAACATTTACTTGTCTTAACTTCTGGCCACTGAGAGTCTAAATTAAGGTATCCATTCCAAAAATATTGTAAAAGCTGTTATAAATTCCTTGTTTACCTCTTTCTAGTTCACCGTGTCTGGTTTCTTTTTCCTCAATTCCATAAGAGCATACCTAGCTGCAATCAGATGTTGAAACTACTTTCTCCAATGCTGCTCTTCAGTTTCTGTAGTTTCAACTGTTCACTCTTTATATTATAGAAATAAACCTGTCCTGGTTAAAGCTTTTAGTTCCCGGACTTCCTCTCTCTCCCTGAAAATTTTAAAAATAGGAAAGGTTGTGTAACCTGATAGATTTGCCTGTTTACAGAAAGACCTTCCCAGCACTGGAAAATTGAATTATAAAAAATTGTATTTTTGTAGGGCTAACCATACTGTTTTCCTAATTTTTTTTCATATGGAATGTTTACACTGTATCTAAACAGAAAAGCACAATTATATAATTGTCATGTATTATTTTAAACTAATACACACATATGCCTTGATGCCAGTGTAACCATTACTGAAGTCAAAGGCAAGCAAGAATAAAAACTGCCATGTCACAAACGAACTATAAAAAGTCAATAGATAAACTTATCCTGAAAAAGAACCTAGAATCATAGATTACTAGGTTGGAAGGGGACTGTCTAGACAAGATGACTAAACACCCTACACAGCTGAATCTTAAAAGTGTCCAACATTGGGAACCCACCACCTCCATGGAGAGATTTCAGTGGCTGATTGTTCCCATTGCAAAAAAATTCATCTTGTGTCTCATGTGACTCTTCCCAGGCCTAACTTGCAGCCATTACCCTTTTCCATGTGACTCCTTGTTAAAATGGAGTCTCCATGTTCCCTGTAGCCACTTTCTAAATGCTGGAACATGATCATAGAGTCTCCCGTAAGCCTTTTTTTCCTCAAGGCTGAGCAAATCCAGCATTCTCAGCCTTTTCTCATATGAGGGGCTACCCTTGGTCATTTGATCACCTTCGTGATCCTTCTCCAGCCTGTCCATGTCTCTTTGCATAGCAAGGATCACAAGTGACTAGCGCTGAGTAGGATGGGAACACACTGTTTCCCATTGAAACATTGTAAATCCCAAAACCATTCAGTCACTTGCATTATTCCTTTCAGTTCCTGCCTTGTGACAATTGTGCAAGATTGGCAAAACTGCCCTCTTTTTTATTGGGGGGTGGGGGGGTAAAGGGCTTTTGTTGTGGATTCTTTACTCCCTTCTCTCATTATGCCTACTTAGATACTGCAGATTAAAAACTACCATGAACTTAGTGTCTACATTTAGAAATAACAAAATCTGTATTTCAGCAACACAATTTCATGATTTCTTCCTGCTCTAAGATATCTGTTATTACAGAGTAAAATGAATGCAATTGCATCCATGACTTGGAAGCCCTCAGTTGAGAGAAGAACCATAATACACTGTACCATAACTGTAATTGGTCTAATGAGTCAGCACACACAGCTCATTTCTGAGACTGCCTTGCTGTAACAACTTACCCAGAGAAACAACCTTTGAAGGAGTTCCTACTGGAAATCAAATAAAGATATGGGGTTAAGTCACATTTGTAAAGAAGATAATTCCAAAATGAAAAAGTATAGGAGGGAGAAAAAGAGGGAAAGGAACAAACATTGTTTGTAATGGTTTGTAATGCAAGAGTAAAATTCCTGCAGACTTAGGTTCATAAGCTGACCCTAGTGGTATCTGCTTAGAAGGCTGAAAGTAAGGCAACCCTAGCAGACTTGCCTAGAAGGACACATATTTGTCAGGTGTGAAGCTAGAAATCTAAAAGTATCAATGAGAAAGAAGAATATAAAAAAATTACAGAGCTTTCCCACAGATTACAGTGTGCACCCAAGTATTGTGATAGAGGCTAAAAGCACTTCTTAAGGCTGCAGGATTTAGGAAGGCTCAATTCTACACCTTGAAGGTGTTGAATGCACTGGATTAATATTTCTGGCTTTTGATTGCCTGACAATATGCCTCCTATTTAAGGAAAATTGCATGTTTTGCCAGTTGTTCACTGATAAACTGCTTCAGAGATTGTGATGACACAATTTGGCAAACATTTTCTCTGAGGCACACAAAAAGAAAAATGCACAATTCCCAGTTTATCTGTGCTTTCAAGCATTCCCTCTTGCCAAAAGGAAGACCCCTAGTCAATTGTTTCAGAAAGAAAGAGGCATGATCTATCTTAGTTGCCACTGTAGGTTAGAATAGAATATTACAAGAAATCAAAGGATATCATGGAGCAGAAGAAGAAAAATTGAGGCCAGCTGAAAAGATGGAAGGCCAAAAAGGATACACTAAAAAGTAAAGAGGGAAACTTGCATCCTACATTTGTTGTCAGGAAGATCAAAACTCTCACTAACAAAACCTCAGCTGTTTTACAGCTGGTATCACAGTGTCCCCCATGAAAAGATCTTGAGGTACTTTGGAGAAGATTTGGTGTTTCTCTGAGCAGAGGAGCAGAATCCATCCCCTGTTAAAAGTAACTATCATCAGCAAAGGGAAGGCATATGGATATTTCCACAATAGATGGGAATCTTACATCAATGCTGAATGGGATTCAGTACTGAAGTACAAATGCATGCAAAGTACTTGCTTTTAAAATGGCTTCATAGCATTGCCAAGTCATACCAAAGTCATCCCTTAGGTATAAGTTAGTCTGTGTAAAAAATGATGAGATATACCAAATTCCCAAGGGAATGGAGGTTTTGCAGGATGGAGAAAACACAAAATGGGAGGCAGCACTGACTGATGAATAGTGCTTTCTTAATGGCACAGTAGTCAAGTCTCTGCTCTGTGTGTTTGCAGTAGGTGGTATGTGCTAGGATACTACTGGCAAGTTCCAGAAGGCACAGATAAGATAGGAAGAGAACACTTCCTGCTCTGCTTTCTGTGTTAACTGAAACAGAAAGTGGATAAAAAGATGTATTTTGTGAAGTTGGCTCAGAAAGCTTCAACTCCCCCAGCACCTGGGTCCTGATAAATGTCACCCATATGACATACTGCTCCGTTCTTCTCATACATCTTTAACCTCACTGCAGTCTTTCTCGTTAATCCATCTCTCATCCTCAAGCAGAACTGTTTGTATAACAAGTAATGAGGAAGCTAAGCAGCAGGAGCAAGAGAAAGTTTTAGGCAAAAGATATCATTTGAAGCAGAATGCAAGATGCAGAATAGCTCTACTATTAAGGTTAAATGCAGTTCCTTATTCAGTGTCAAATGAAAGCTACTAGCCATTTTTCATGAAAGAGTTACAAGTTGGTTCTGAACGTCTAAAAACTCCACTTGTATTAAACAAATTAGTCTATAAATCCAGCTCATTGTTTAAGCTCCATTTTTAGAATTTTCTTCTATAAATATTAATTCAATTTCTGTTTGTTACAGGTAGGAGTCTGTTTGGACAACTGACTTTTTCCACAGCAAATATGTAATAATTTTAAAAGGGTTTCAGGAAATCTATCAGAAAAAAAAATAAAAAACCACAAACAAAAAAAAACCCGAACAAACAAAACAAAACAAAGCAAAACCAAACCAAACCAAACCAAACCAAACCAAACCAAACCAAACCCAATTAAAAAAATTTAAAATAGCGTTTCTGACTCACTATATATATACATGTACACCCATGGACAAGTCACGTTACGTTGAACCCAGAGGGTGCCATCAACAATCACAGAGCACTGAACACCTGTTTTGAGGGTAAGGAAGTGTGAATGATACCCAAAGATTTTTTGAAGTCTAATCTATTAATTACTAATTATTATTAATTAACATCACTGAAGTGATGTTTCAAAGCAAAATTGTAAAATGTGTGAGTTTTATACCTAATTCTTGATAGTGTGATCTGGGAGGCTGTAAAGCATTGATTACCATTCTTGGGCAAGTTTGGATATTTTCTTGATGTGTTTCCTCTTATCTCTGTTTCAAGTTTATCAAGACCCAGATGAGGGTATTTCATGTTATACAGGTCTAATACTCTTACATGTTGCTGTAGTCCTCAATTTGGTAGAAATTACCACAGTTTGAGTAAAGCTGATCTCAGTTTCATAGGTTTTTTTTGCTTTGTAATTGCTTGTTTATTTATTTCTCTGCAAAGAGCATTCAGAAGACCTAAGAGGCCAGCATATGGGTATGGAAAATGTTAAATTGGATGTAAAATTAATGCCTAAAGTTAGTTAAACAACAAAGGTGTTCCTTCAACATGAACTACACAGATTCCCATCTCACAGGGACACAATAGACCTGTAAGGGAAGTCCTAGGTTGTTGTTTTCTCATGGAAACATAACAAATAATGTAATTCATAATGTCACAACCTCTCTTCAGAAATTAATAGGTTGGTGCTTTTCACACAGACAGGAAGAACAATGCAAGAAAAGAAAATGTGCATGCTTCAATAAAACATGAGCCACAGTGGGAAATAATTTCTGAAAATTTAGCTCAGGATTAGAGGTGCTGAACAAAAAAGATTAACATTCAAAAGAGAGAAATAACCAGGAAAGCACTTAAGACATCAAAGAACTGAAAATCACCTGAATCTGTTATCATCCATTAGTTTGATGGAGTTATTTCTATGTCTGCATGAGGGATTACCACAGCCCCATTACGTAGATCTACAATGTGAATGGATGACACATAGGAAAACAAACCAGATTTTTAAGTACTGGTGAACCAAACGTTGGTCTCCTGCTGTGCGGAGATCATTAACATTTATGGTGCCAAACCTAACCTCTGACCATTTAGTCAACCAAAAGGGATGAAAATGAAACACAAGAAATGCAACAGATTAATGTTTGTTTCACAAGCTCCTTGTGGAGACTGCTAAATGTAAGAAAAGATTCTGTAGAGTAATGTGGACAGATTAAAAAAGACCTGTGATTCAGTCATGGTAATGAAAACATCAGGATCGCAAACAGCTTCTGTAAATGCCTATATCCTCTCCTGAGTTTGGACTGTGTCATGAGGGTGCCATGAGGGCCAGTGGCTCCTTGGGTTCAGGCACTGAGAGCTGCAGGACTCCTCCATGGGAGGTGGATGGGCAGTACCCTGGTGGCAAGGGCAGCTGGGGGCAGCAGGACCAGCCCTGGACACTGGGCACTTCCCTGGGAATGGACTAAGGAGAGGCTGGGACACAGGCTTGTGGGTGAGCCTGACTCAGTGGATTCACAGCTGAGCAAGGCAGGGCTGTGAGGAGCTGGAAACTGGCACTGCTGTGGCAGTTCTGGGGCAGGAGCTGATGGCCCTGGGGGGCTGAAATGGGGCCCTGGGCTGTGGGCAGGGTTTGGGAGCACCTAAGAGGGCTGGCCAGGGTCAGTAAGGCCTGTGGATACCTCCATGTCCCTAGATATAATCTTTAGTTTTATCTGACTTTATCTCATTTTTTTTTTATTTTTCAAACTCATTTTTTAAATTAATTACGTCACAATAAAAGAAGTTGTTTGCCTTCATCTTAGTGGTCTTCCAGTCATACTAATGATTTCAGGGTGCCTCATAAACTCCAGCTACCTATTTCCCAAAGGACTGGCAGTCCATGGTGGCAATCTGCTGTTGTACTGCCCAGGTCTCACTCTATGACCAAGGCTGTTAAAGAAGTTGCAGGATATTCTTCCACAAACCTGAACTTTACAGTCAAAAGGAGAGGTAACAATAACAGATTGCAGTACATGAATGGAAAGGGGCATGTAAGCTACTGAGTATTGATGGGTAGTCTAGTCCTGAGAAGCACTGAAGAGCTCTTGGATCTAGGGGGGGTCTGTGCTCTCTCAAAATGTTCTCCAAATGTCAAACAAAACCCTTCAGTGACCATATAAGAAAAGGGCAAAGACAGAATTTTGGACAAAAGCCATAAAAGAAAGGAATTATATGAATAAATAAGAACTCATTAGTCTTTCTGCATAAATATCAAATCATTCAACAACAAGCAAGAGTAACTTTGCCCTCTTTGATAAATAGACTTAAATCTACACCAAACTGATCTAATTCAAGAATACCAAATCCCCAGTGGCAATACTTAGAAACCATACTGTTCTTTGCACACTACATTTTTGTCCTTAAAGCTTTTCCTCTTCTACAAAGGGGTCTGTAACCTGCAGATAAATGCCATTCAACATTGAATTTTTATTAATACAATAATAGTATTGTGATAGTTCAAAAATCCAAGAATAGGCTGTATGAACATGTAGACAATGGAAATAGATCTATTTCTGAAAGGTAAAACTACATGGAGCCAAAATGTTAGAGTCTGAAGAGTCTTCATAGTTTTCCAAGGCCACCCAGAAGCAAAATTAATGAATGTTTTAAGTACACCTTCTTGTGTGCATCTACAGCAATGACTCTTCCATGAATGAATAAAAAATAAATCTCAGGCCTTCTGTAGAAAGTCCACTTCACAGAGAGATGAATTTCATGTATATTTTGAGATATGCTATTTAAAAAGGAATTATCTTAACTTTAAACAATTTAGACATCAAAAGTTTGGGTGCTCATTTTGGAGAGCAACTGTCACAGTACAAATCCCGTTTCATTAATTTAAAGAATAATAGACAACTATAGGCTATAAATAAATAAAGTACATTTATCCAGCAGCTACTGTCCTTTCCTGGTGTATTCTACCTGACTGAAGGTGTCATAAAATAGTGTCAATAATTCTTTGGCGATCCTTGTCATGCTGTATTATTTTCTCTCCAGCATTACCTTTCCTATTGTTATTTTGGAGTGTGTGTTGTTCTGTTTTGTTTTGTTTTTCTGTGCTGTAGTAGTTTTAGCAGCTGACCTGTTAGCACATGCATTTATCCTCTGACTTTCATGTGCTTTAATTATTGTATAACAAAAGTCTGCTTCACTGAGCACTGAGCAACCTTCCCTCACAGAGGCCGTGGCAAGAGGTATGGGCTGACAGACTCGTCTCTGTGTCTCCTGATATTATTCATTGTGCAGTCCTGGGCCAACCCTAGTCTCCATGGTCTTTTCAGTTTACATTCCTTGTTCTGGAAGATGCCAAGAAACAGCAAGAAAGCATTTATTAAATTAGACAGGGAGACATTACAAAACAGGAAGGGAGCTGGATGGATGAGTATTTATCTTCTGAAGGTCCCAGCAAAAGATTTGTTCAAATTGCTGGAGATTTTATTTGGTTTGGTAAGCTATAGGCTTCTACCACACTTCATTGGCTAAGCTCCTCTTTTTGAATCTCATGTGTGCTTGTGGCCTTTATGGAGATACAAAAAGTATATTACCTTGAGCAGGGCTATACAGGTGTAATGGGGTGAACTTACTGTTTATTTGTCATCAGTGGGAAACTGTTCACAATAACATGAAGGTCACAGAGAGGGCTCCAAGTTTTTCGTCATTTAAGATCTTCCTTTTTCAAGCAGGTAAAAAGGTATAATTCCAAGCTCTAGCTCAGCTGAAATAAACTATTTTTTGCATGCTAAACTCAGAATGATTACTTTCTATAGGCTCTATTCAGCAAAAAGTCCCATTTTTGTGGTTTTGGCAATAGCTTCCTTGTGGGCTTCAATGTTTTAATTTTCACTGAGCTGAAGTCTCAATCAAGAGCCAGAAGTTTCTCCACACCTCTCCCTTGAGAATCAGCCTGGAGGTCCTGGCAGCAGTTCTTTTCCAATATTGAAAAGATGTCATGATCCCAAAGCACATAGTTTTTGCCTTATATTTACTCATCTCTGTAGTCTACCTTAACTCTGTCTTGACATTGGTCAAGCTTTAATATTAGCATATATGTGTTTAAAGAGAAAACAAGAGCTAGTCAGCTGCTTTCTCTTTTGAAGATATATGGATAAAAACAAATATCAGCAACACAGAGTGAGAAATAAAAAAATAATCCTATAGATGGTGCAATTATCTTAAACTAGCTTTCTAAATTCAGAAAATACAGAGTTAAGGTTAAACTTAAGAATCCCAAATAAATTAGCATGTGAAAATACAGAGTTAACTGTAAATTTACTTATCTTGCACGCTTCTACTACACTTCTTTTGACTGTAACTTCTCTGTAGATTGAGTACCTCCATACATCGTAATATAATATAAACTGTGATGAAGGCACGCCAATGTGACATCCAAGTAAAAAAAAAAAATTAAGAGACCCTCATTTTCCCCAATGTTGCTTGATTCCAAGAAAAAAAAATTGATTCTCTCTTTGTAATCTAATACTATAATAATTACTATAATAATTCTGCTACCTCATCTCAAGTTCTGAAGTTTGAGATGATGAGAACTGCATAATGTCCAGGAGCTAATTTTTTCTGCATAGGATATCCAGGCTTTCAAATACAGGCTGTAACAATTGTCTGGAGCCATATACTGAGTAGCAAAGGTTTAAATACAACTGATGTACCCTAATTTTTGTGCTTGTGACTTTGCAGTATAAAAAACATTCAGCATATTTCTATATGAACTACATACACACAGACACTGTATAAATCCACATATTTTAATGGAATATTAGGTGAGTTTGCAATTTTAATATGCTCTGGGGAGGATTAGGATTAGGTAAGTGCATTGACAATGCCCCTAGCCCAATGGCATGATTAAAATGCATTTTCTCACAGGATGTATGGGTAAAGAGATGCAGACAGAGTTCCAAAATCTCCTAACTTCCATTGAAATGAATATAGATGATGTGCCTCAGGTTATTGTGCATACAGAGTATTGGTGTGCAACTGTAAATGTCCAAACAGGCCTTTAAAATGTAGCTGTAAAAACTGACCCTTATGTTTTCTCTCACTCAGATGAATTCTGAGTGAGAAAGCAGTGAGCATCTCCCATCCACCGGGTCCATGGCCTTCCTCTGTTCAGTAGCAATGAGCAGGTAGGCTAAATGTGCCCAGTTCTTTGGGTATTTTGAAATAGATTAGTGAGTACAAAAGTTATCTATTTTCCAGGTATGTCTAAATTAATTCCCACAGGAAGACAAATCAAGTCTTTGTAGAAGTCTGAAGGAGAAATGCTTTTTGTTAGAGAAACAGCTCTGGCATCTGAAACAACTAAATATTTTTCCCTGGTTGCATATAGAAACTAACAACGGTATCTTAAAAATGCAAGAAAATAAACAAATCACCATGGAGGCATCTCAGATCAGTTGCCTTACAAGAGCTGTTCACAAACATGCACTGTGCTTTATCCCACATTTATCCCCAGGTGCAAGAACACGGATAAACAGCTATGGGAAAAATACCTTTTTTTTTTTCAAATTCCCATCTAACCTTACCGTATTTGTTGATGTGCCAGTGACTTGTGGTCAGATGATAAGAGGTAAATCAATTAAGGAGTCTATAAGACATCATTTGCCTGGGAAGTAATGATGTAAATTTACCCTGGTAACTCCCTTAGGGAATATAAGGATCAGCAGAGATCATTCTGAGTTTCAAAATTACCCTTCCAAAAAAAGGCAACTTTTTAGAGCTGCTTCAGATAGAAGAGAGAAGGCCATCATTAGAACTTAAAGGACAGCTGAAATATTTACCCTGATGGGCTATAGATAGACAGAAGATGTCACAAATGTATGTTGCAATAGTTCTCCTAAGAAGTACAGGAGTATGAAAGAAATATTGGAAAAAATTATTACAACCAAGTCAAAGGACATTGAAGAGACAAACAGAATGGAAGCAGAAGCTAGGAGAACTTCCCATGATTGATAGGCAGATGTATATCAGTTCTAAGCATTATGAATCTTTGGTTGTGGAATTAGATTGGTTGATTCAGGTGAGTTAAAGATCTGCCACAGTTTAAGTGATTGTCCACAGGAACTGCACATCAAAGATCTGGGATGCTGTATCCTTATGTCCATAGACATAGATTCTCTGAGGCAGAGAAGGTAGCAGAAATTAGTATATTTCAACACTGAAGAAAGTAGAAACTCATTTGACAGAAGATTTGTCTGGAGAAGCTGCAGTATAGAATAGGATACACACAGTGGCCACCATATAAGAAGGAGTTAACACCTCAGGGTTGCACACAGCATCAGTTACTGGGGAATTCCCACCCACACCACCCACACATGCAGAAGCTGTAGCAGACACTGCTCTATTTTAAGTGTTCTCACCACAACTGCAGCTTTTTTTGAAGTTCAATATATTTCCAACAAATATGAAAAAAAACCCCAACAATGTAACCTTCTGTAATTTCAGAACACCGCATTTCTCCAGCCATGTTACCATTAGAGTGTAGATGGAGGACAAAACAGTGGAATGGATCCAGCAAAAGCTAAACAGAAGCTTATCACATTACAGTCTAAATTTCATATGTGGTAGAAAGCAAAGCAATGAAGCAACTGTCTCCCAGTAGGAACATATTGCAATACTGAACGGTCAAGTTCTGATAGAAGTGAGAAAACAAAATGCCTTGAGTACAAGATGCTAAGGTTAAACCAGCAACTAGTCAAATCCCCTGCCAAAATATAGGCCCTTCCCTTCCCTTCCCTTCCCTTCCCTTCCCTTCCCTTCCCTTCCCTTCCCTTCCCTTCCCTTCCCTTCCCTTCCCTTCCCTTCCCTTCCCTTCCCTTCCCTTCCCTTCCCTTCCCTTCCCTTCCCTTCCCTTCCCTTCTTCCCACGTTTTGAAAAACTGGGTTTGGAATTGAGAGCAGAGACCAGCCTAGGCTGCTTTGTGGGTATTTTCAGTAAGTGATTCAGTAGAGGGCACAAATCTCCATCACCCAGCTCCACTGAACAGGACGGGAACCTCCTCCCAGGCACACTGGCAGTGTAAGAGTTTGTCTGAACATAGCCATACACTAAAACTCCTGTCTCAGTGTGGTTGGAAACTTTGCTGTATCTCAGGAGAAATCCAGACCAAAGGGTGGTTCCAGGAGAGACACTGCAATGGCAGCCTAATGCAGTGTGACAGCCTGAGTGAAATACAATCTGTGGCAATAATTTACCGTATTACCAAAATCTTGCCAGGCAGCTGGTGGTTCTATTAGAAATGGGCAATTTCAGGATACCCACAAGTAGCATGTCACAGAACATCAATTAACACCTGCTCATCTTTAATTTTTATAGCCTCTTTCTACAGCTAAAATAGTAAATAAAGTCCTAGTTTCCTGCTAGTAAATGAAACAGGTGCTGTGTCTGTTTCAAAACATATACTAACATTTTATATAACATAGCATTTTATTATACTAATTGACTCAAGAGCAGCAAAATTCATCCATCCCAAGAATCTTCATTGCTCTTCTTTGAGTTTTTACAAGACTTATAAAAAAGTCATTACTGCTCATAGCATAAAAATATTTTCCCATTAAAACAGTGGCCTGCTTTTAATAAATCCCAAAGTTATTGTTGGCTCTGGATTTCAACATGTAACCAAATGAATATTTTTTTGTGTGTAAGTCCTGAAACTTAATATACTCTGTAAAACTGCTCAAATCCCTCAACAACTCATTTAGTCTATGCAGATGTCAAGAGAGACAAAGCTGTATTTTAAACTATTATATAGTCATGATAGACCTTTCATTCATTACTATTATCTCCATAAGTAGGAAAGGTTGTATTGGCAACATTTCTACTGGATTGCTGTGGAAAGAGAGATTTGCCTTCAGTGCTATCAAGAGGATAACCTACTTGAGATTTTTCTGCATGTGGTGCAGTTTTTTCAGATTGATAATAATGATATATGGGGGAACATTTATTCTTTCTTTTGAAGATGAGTGAGGTAAGTTGTTGGTTATCTGACTAGTTTCCTTGAGATAAAATTTCATCCATGAAATTCAAAGGAAATTTAGTCATTGCATTTGCTACTATTGTGATTTCACCCCCTTTTTAAACACAAAAGATACTACAAAAAGCTCTGTTTAGGTCAGTCTTTTCTGCATCTGAAGGAAGAACAGGTTTGACTGTTCTCTCAGCTTCATTCCATGTGGAAGGCTCTGCATTGAACAATGGTAAAATATTTAATTGATTTTCTTTTCATGACCAAAGTATTTTATATTTACAGTATGAATTGTCTTTCATGTAACCTTATTATGGCTCCCTCTCAAGAAAGCATCTCTGGAGTAATGTACAAACCACAGCTATCTTGTGCTGCATGCGCCTCTGTGCCTGAGTGTTTCAGCAAATGGCTGGTACTCAGCACTTCCCTGGAAATTCACGCTGTACTGGCTTTATCCATAATTAAGTGATTAATTATAGTGAGGTATTTAGCTATGCCTGAGTGACACAGATGCACAGAGAATCCCTTCAGTCAGTCTCCAGCTTGGGTGTGACAATAATTTGGAATCCTGAGATATGCTTATCACCGACATTTTTTTTTTCTTTTTTAGATTGAAATATCCATATCTGTTGTGATTAATACCGGACTCAGTATCATCAGATATATGGCCAAAATTTTGACAGCCAGCTAAAAATTAGGCTCCTCTTGAAATGCCTCTCTGTGTCCTTAAAATTTTGATAGAACTTAACAATCTTTTTGTTGTTTTGGTTGTTTGGTTTTTTAGTAGTTTGGGGGTTTTTTGTTTTGGTTTGGTTTGGGTTTTTTTTGTTTTTTGTTTGTTTGGTTTGGTTTGTTGTTTTTGTTTTGTTTTGTGTTTTTTTTGTTGTTGTTGTTGTTGTTTTTGTTTTGTTTTGTTTTTCTCAGAGCTGTGAGCTTCTATATCTTCAAAGTCATTTAGTTTACAGCACCCTGGGACCAGGATGGCAGAGAAGAGACAAACTGGACTTTATAGAATCTGAGCTAAGGCTTTCATAGGATTATAGGTACGTATTTTAGAAAAGCATTTAAAGGCTTTAGATGTTACAGAGCATGCCAGAATTAAGAGAGTGTCAGAAAAAAAGTCTTGCCAAGCATTTTTCTCAGTAAAGGCAGAAAGATGAGCTGCTTGAAAGGTTGTTTATAACAGAAACTTACCTGTAACATTACAGTACATCTAGAACCACCAGCAGAGATGTCTGTAATGTGAAATGTCTCCCCCTGAGTTTGGTTGGCTTGAATGTGTCTGCTCTGCCTGAGGTGGCTGCTCAAGGCTTTTGCTCATATAATATCCACAGAGAGAAAGGCTGCCCAGTTCCTGGATTAAAAAAAGAAAGGCATAATTATAGATCAGATAACTTAAAAATTATGTTTTGAAGATCAATTTTCCATTTCTGTATTTCTAAAATCCTTCTTACCACCCATGAACATCCGCAAAACCCAGGAGGACAGCACAGCGAACGCTCAGCACCACAGGACCTGCTGTATAATGGCTTAGGGTGACTTTGTTTTTCTCAAATGGAAAGATTTGGTGGCTAAAGGCTCAATCTATGGCCTTTCTCTTTACAGTTTTAAAAGTTGCCTGCACACAGAGTCAATTTTCTGAAAATAAACCCAGCACAGCACTGGTGCCCAGACCAGCTTCAGTCACGGAGCAGCCCCGGTGAACTTCCCCCACCAACAGAGCTGGCAGTGTTGCGAGTAGAGGCAATACCCAAGGAGCTGCCACAATGGCTGTCCTTGTCATTCCTCAGGAAATTCCTCAGCTGGCAGCCATTTCAGTAGAGGGAGGCTTTCCCCCCCTATTTTTGGAAACCTGTTCCAAGGGTTTCTTTTAACCCTGACCGCAGCTTCCCTCTGCGTGCTAACAAAGCAGAGCGCAAAGGAAGCAATCTTCAGTCGGCTCTGCTCTGAAGGGCTGGCAGAACCTGGAGGGCAAAAATGGGGAAAAACCTGCCAGGAGAAGCAGTGAGGTGTGTGGATGCACAGGGGACCACTCAAGGGGCAGGGAGCTGACTCTAGAAGTGTTGGCAGCACTCCAACCTGAAGACAAACCTGCTGATTGCTCCTTTCTTCAAAGAAATCTAGAAGAGTAAATAAACATCTGATAAAGGAGTCAAAAGCAGTGCATGTCAAATAATATGAAATTAGACATTGCAGCCTTCTGCTACAAATCCTTTAGCATTCTCTTGTGAAGTGGCAATATGGATGTTTTTAAAAGAAGCTGTACAGCAAAAAGAAGCTCTGGAGCACAAATAAAGCTGTGTTGTGTTTACCTCCTTTTTTTTTTCTGTCTGAAAAAAAAGGTACCGTACTTTAGAGTTATTCTAAGAATTAATGAGGGAAATGACATTATTATCTCAATCGGTTTATGGAAGTAGAATAAAATTAATATGACTGTGTCTATTTTATGTGAGGACACTTAGAAGGGTAAACTTAATTTTCCAGACACACAGGAAGGAAAGAATTAGAATCCTTTGCTCTGATTGTTGATCAGATCATAATTAAAAAGATGACTTTTACATACCCAATATGTCATACTACATTGAGGCAGATGTAAGGTTGTTTGGTAGCTTTTCATGTGAAAATATATATGTTTCTATTTTGGTGTTTTTCATCTTGCATCTGTAAGACTTTCTGATCTTACAATGTTTGTTTTAGGAGTACCACAACAGGCACATAAAAGGATTTTATGCCAAATCACTGTTATGTATGTTCTCAACCTCACTATAGATTTTATCTGGAAATACGTATGTGCATTCAGTCACTTGATGCAGAACAGCTAAACAGCAATCAGGAAATTTATTTTCAGTATCAAAGTGGAGTTACAATCTCTTCCCATAAAAAGGTGTTTGCAGCAGGCATCTGGAGAAGCCCATCCCCGCCCGAGACATCTCTAACTACATGAAGTCAGTGTCTGTCCCTGCAGTTATCTGGGAAGGTGACATCAGTATGCTATTTCAGCCAAAGGGTGATATACAGCTCAAAGTTTTCTTGTGTTTTTGATGGATTTTAATTTAATTTGAAAAGCTATACTCCTAAAAATTTTGTATTTGTTGAATCATCCCTTAATTTTCAATATATTATTTAGTAACATCACCTTATTTCCATTTTAAAGTGCAGTTGTTGCCCATTTCCTTTATTTCTCTTTGTTTTTATAATATACCAATTTCTGCAGTGATCTCCCTGCCAAAAATAAAAATTACTTTCTCTACTGACTAATGTCAGTACCTTTGCAATAATTTTCTCCTACAGAGAATTATACCTCCATTAACAATGATGAGATCAAAACAGCTTTATAAATGGTGTGCAACTAGACAAAAATGTTCGTCAGTGTAATTTCACGTCTCTGCCATCTCTTTTGGTCAGGGACAGGAGATTTGTTTTCCAGCAGCATCTGAGGCAATGGCCTCCACTTTGTATATAGGATTATTTGTGTCAAAGCAATTTTGCATGCTTTTCAGCCGTAATGCTCAAGGGCAGCTGAGATCTATGACATTTTGCAGTTGCATGCTGGGAGGAGTAGTCCCCCACAGGGCATACTTCCCTTATTAAAGGGATTACAATCTCCCCATTTTCTGCATATCTGATTTACATCTTCAGCTCCGTGCAAGCTGCCAATGCAATCGCTTAGTTGGGCAACATTTGGATGTTTCTCTCTTAGGCTTTCCAGCCTGTTTTAATATACAATATCTGTTCTGTTCAGATCTTGGCTGTGTTGAGCTTTCTTTTCTGGAGCTGCAAAATATCATAAGTTTGGCTGCCTAGCACCACTGTCTAATGTAATACTCCCTAACCCGTCTTTAAAAAGCCTGCCAAAGTCAGATTACTGCAAACATGAAGATCAGATATGTCTAATATAACTTTAGAAAAACCATGTCCTGTTTCCTCATTGCTATTATTGTTCTGGAAAGAAAAGCAGCAACAAAAGGATTTGACATCTACTGTCTGCTCTGGTAGTTGCAGTGGCTACTTAGAAGAAATAGATGTAATGCACGTGGCAGTCCTGCAGGACATCTGCATTTATTTAAATTTATTTTAATACAAATTCTAATTGGGCTGCAAGTCTCATATACAACCCTATATTGCTTTCTTCATAAAAACAAAACCTAAAACTTTCAGAATGTATTATCTTTCTTTATTAGATGTACTCATACATGACACAACCAAAGCATTTTCCATCCTTTCCTTAAAGGAAAGGCCTCCTTCTTTTCTCTACCAATCTAACACAAAAATGGTCAGAGCAGTGGTTCAAGAAAAGGTGTCTGTTTTTCAGACATAGAGTTTTCTGTTTCTCATGAAGTAGACCCATTGTACTATTTAAAAAATACTCTGGAAACTTTTATGTTTTTAAATGTAAAAACAATTGATAATATGTTCTGTATATCCTCAGACAAAAATCTCCCAGCTTCAAAAATTTTCTTAAGTTTAGAGGCATTAATAAGGTTGATCAGATAAGGGATTTCTTTCTAAAAGATGGACAAATTTTAAAAATTTTATGGAGCTGTGAAAAAAACCCATCATAATAATATAACTATAGCTAGTTATCATGTCCACAGAGCCAAAAAATATAGTCCATTGTACTATTAATTCCCCATTATTAAAATGGATGTTACAAGGAATTGTCCAGTCAATAGCTAAATCACAGCTGTGCAAAATATCCAGTACAGTAATTATCTTGTAGCTACTAGACTTCCCACATTTTATTTCCAGGTTCTTCTTCAGGTGTGCAGTCAGTTTTCCTGGAAAGACAAGTTTGAGAGATAGCAATGCTAAAGCCAGCAAGAAGAATGGTTACTTTGAACGACTTCAGTTTGGAAATCATCACTGTAAGATCAGTGTGACTGACCAAGGGCAAAAAGAGTAAATTTTGGCCATGTTTGTTTGGCACCAGTGACCTAAAAACCTCACAGAAAAAGAAAACTGTACCTCTGTAATGTTTAGATTACCTTCCCTTTTGCACTGCTTATGAGCTCTGAACACCATCCCCTTCAGCAAAGTTGTCATCTCCACAATGCTTTGGGAGAAATCTGTGTTTTAACTGTGAAGAGTGTACAATCATAGCACACTCATACTGGGCATTTAATCTCCAAAGAGTGTTTGGTGCACAATCCTTGAAGGGAAAGGCATGCAAATAAGACAGCCCGGAATTTCTGCAACACAAGATGCTCCTGAAGTACTGGGCATGCTAGTGACATGACATTCTTTACATATTTTGTGCTGACTCTGTCTTGTAAGCTTCTAAATTTTAGCCAGAATGCCATAGCTTAGTTTGTTGAGCATAGTGCTAGTAACACCAAGCTTGTGGATTTGATCCTTCTATGGGCCACTCACTTTAGAGCTTAATTTGGTGATCCTTGTGGGGCCCTTCTAATTCAGAATTTTCTGTGATCCTGTGAAACTGGACATGATGTAACTGAAAAATATGGTGCACTGCTAACAGGATAGCTAGCTCTTCAGCTCCCAGCCATCTTCTCCCTAGTGCCTAGTGAATGCCATGCTGACACCACTACAGGATTTTTAAAAATGCATCTTTTATAGTTTGCATTGCCCTAATCTTCTCTCTCTAAGTCTCCTCTTGAGAGACACACCATCAGCAAGGTCTATCTTGGGCCCTTGTATACGGTTTGAAGGTCAATCACATTCTGTTTATGTGTATCACAGGTGAGTTCTCAGGGATGAAAAGACAGCCAGTACTGCAGCACTCAAAGAGCAGCAGCAGTCTGGCTGGAAACAGGCACAGTATACCCAGCAAGAGTAAGAACATCTCCACTGAGCTAACTTGCACGTGCTGCCTATCTCACAGCCTTTGGTGGACTCCTTACTTCCAGCTACACCAGCAGGGTCTTATTAAGCACTGATCATTACATCCCTTGGGATGCATTTGTATAATCCATGGAAACAGGACTGCAGAATTCTCCATGCCTTAGTACTGGCTCTGTAATCACTAGATAAATACTGCTTCTGCTAGCAAGATATCATCAATTAAAACAATATGCTCAAAAATATTTAATGGTCCCCATGCTAACCTCAGTCAGTACTCAGTTTCTGAAAACTCTGTGACCAAACTAACTGATACAAATAATAAATCGATGCTTTAAAAATAAATAAATAAATACCAAAACTATTTCTGTGATTAGACAAACATTTTAGTGGGTACATGAATCTTGCTAACATGACATTCACAGTATAAGACAGATGCGGATTTTTCCACATTAAGGTCTTAAGATAGGATATCCCATCAGTCCACTCCTGAGACAATTAGCATATTAGCTAAATTTGCTGACAGAGATTCTATGTGAGATTTATATCTCCTTTCAGTCCAAGTGAAATATTTGTCTTTCTGCAATGTTTTCCAAGAACATACAGCATGTTTGAGAACTTTACTGTCCTATTTTGATAACTAAGTCCAAAACTAAGCTTAAAATGAATTGCCCAGCCCATCTCTCATGAAATGTCAAACTGAAGCTGGCAAAGGAAGATAACAGATCATAAAGGTGGCATTCTCAGGGAGCTAACTGGTGCCATTATGCTTTAGGCTCTCTCCATTGCTACTCTGTGTACCCTTACTTGGGTTTATAACTTGGCTGCAAAAATGTTTTCTGGGCGAAACTTGGCAGACCAAGTCTTAACTTGAGCGCAAATACATTTTAAAATAAATTTCCACAAAAATAAAGGGAAAAATCTGTCTACAGTGAGGCTTTGAGCCATCCATAGTCAAACTGGTAAGCTGATCTGGTAAGCTGCAATATACCCGGGTATGAGCCCTGAGGGTTAGCTCTGCCCGTCCTGTCACTGCTCCCACAGAGGAATCAACACCACAGCTGCTTTCACCCTGAGAAAGACAGGTCCCTTCCACCAGCTCAGCTGAATCAGAAGTGGGCAGAAAAAGAAGCCACAATGCTTGCAGGGTTGAAAAAACTTGTCTTCTTTGGAGCAGCTGCAGGCACAGGGCTAAGAACTTAGGGTCACAGTCTTGCCCCCATTTATGAAAGCCTGTGGCAGAGCTAGAAACTCAGCCCCTCCATGGAAAAGATTTGGTGGTTCCTCATTTTGTGTGATTTGCAGACACCTTTCTGACATTCACACCGTCTATGTTCACAAAATGAGTGGAAAAAAGTCACAACATCCATACTTCCTTCAGTGGTGTTTTCTCTGCCAGACTGCCAAAGCAAGTCAGATATTTGTTAATCTCTTTAAGGTTCCCAGTACAAGACACACTGCAGGTTGTTGCCTGTCTCACAAACAGACCACCACACAAGGAAGTAAAGTACTTTTAAGTCACTCAGAGTCAGAGAAAATTAAGACCTGTCCCACTTACCTTCTCTTTTGATGGCATTTCAGGCACAGTAGAAAGGTTTCAGCAGTCTTAAGATAGTTTATGATTCTCCCATCTTGAATCAAGACTTATCCAGGACCTTGCAGAGCAAACAGCCACTAATTTCACCTGAATATCTGAAATATGTAAGAAACTCTTCTATTTTTTATGGCCAGAGTCAGATACCACTTGTATTGCAGCAGTTGTGCTATATGGCAAGGATATATGGTATGGCTGGATCATTTGTGTGAGGCTATGGGGAAGACTGGGAAGGACTCATGTACTCCCATCTTGTTTTTATTCAACAAAAATGGTAGCTCTTTTTAAACTAAAAATGTTTTTAAATGATAGCTGAATTCAGGACAAAGAAAAACGTTTCTGATTAATAAGAAAGAAATGCAGAAGTTTCAAAACAGTTCATTTCAACATTTCTGAAAAGAAGTGTTCTGTTTTTCTGGATAAGGCTCAAAAAGCACATTAAAAATTTTTCCATTAAAAAAACCAAAACAGCCTACCAACAAAGAGCAAACCAGCCAGAGATGAAAATGATGGCATATAGCCCATAGTTTGAGCCCCCTCTTTGCATATGAGGAGCATTTTGAACATCCCATCTTCCTGGAGAGGGCACTCATTCACCTTTGAACAAGTCTTTCTCAGTTGTCCTTTCTGTCTCCATGAAAGTTTATTTGCTTCAAACCACCCCAGAATTCCCAACATCTGACTGGTTAGGGGGTACACAGCCTTGGTTTAACCTTCCTGTTCTGATTCAAGCTCTAAGAAAAAGCATCTCCATACTCTCCTTTTCAGTTTTAAAGTAAGAAAAAGAGGAACAACAAGTAAAACTTCTGAAACAACATAACCTTAGTTTCCATTTTGGCCATTGAGACATAGAATCAAGTCATGGACTTGATTCTCATAGGACACGAATTCTCATAGACCAAATATAAGTTTTAACAAATCTGTACACTTTCAGAAAAATACCTATCTTCAGTTCTTAAACATTCCAGTGAAATATCATCACAATACGTGGTTGAGGCACAAGTTCAAACAATGACTTTCACAGAAGATTTAATGCGGTAACATTGTTCTAGTAGAACTAGAGGGTAGATTTATGATCTAGAAGACCTAGAAGAATTGAAAGAGAGTAGATTTGTATTAGCTCTTGGCATAGAACTTTATAACATTGTCAAGAAATTATGAATTTCTAGGAACGGCATATAAATGTAGACAAGAAACAATGACTGATTTTACAGTGGGTAGGCAAATCAGGTCCTGACACTATGAATCCAGCTATTTCTGTTCAACACAGCTCCTGAGATGTTAGCTATTATTAGCTTAAGCTCCTGAAAACATTTGACTAGATCACTATATCAGACATACCTTTTGACCCAATCATCCATTCAAACTAGCTGGTAGTAGAAAATACTATTGCACATGTCTTTCAATGCAAGAAGTCTCAGAAGCTACTTTTTTACCAGTTCCCAGCATACAAGAAGAGATGTCCTCTGTTCACCCAGATTCACCTCTTCAAGTTTTTCTGCTTGTTTCTTCCTGTACAAATGCTGCAAATGCTGCGATATGTATATGTATACTAAACTATAGGCTTTCCATAGTTGTGTATTGTACCAAAACATTCCATATTTGCAAATTTTTTCCTGCTGAAGACACTTACCATTAAAAAATGGGCCACCTGCGTTTTTTGGAATTGCAGCAAAAATTATCTTCAGCCACGTGTGAAATTAAATGAAACATATGAATTTAAAACATTTAACAAAGAAAATCTTGATATCTTTGCTTAAGGAATTTCATGGATGCCACCCTTGAAGATAACTGCAATACAAAGAAATGGTAGGGTTAAATGTTGAACATATTATGAGAAAATTAAGTTGATGTGTGTAATCTAATATAAACACTGTTAATTGTTTGTTTTTCTTGGTTTTCTTATGCTCATTCTCTCTCCAAGTCACTTGGCATTCATTCCTCAGTAAACCAATTACTTCAGAGCTCTATTAGATTTATGTTCACTGCTCTCAGTCGACTCTCTTATACTCGTGAAACCTTACTCATGATGTGCAAGAAAAAGCCTGAAGAGAACTGAGATCCGGGGGATTGGCCGGGTTTGATAGAAAATATGAAACTGAACCTCTGCTAAAGTCAGTCTTTTCAAGATGGCAGGGAAGTCCTTTAGAGGCACTCAGAGCTTAACTGGCTGTGGCAGCAGTGGCAGTATTTGAATGCTTAGGATCGGATGGAGAGCTCACATCTGTTCCTCACCATTCAAGGTTTCTGTTCCAGTTTGTCATCAGCCAGCTCAGACACTGGGCATCCATCCCTCCCTGCACACAGCTGACTGCAGCACAGATACCAGCCAAGGCTCAGGACATGAGAGGGCATGAGGAGAACCTCCTGACTGATGAAGGCTTTTAAAAGCTCAACCATTGTCATCAGCTGCATCCTTACAAAAGACTAAACATCTTTCCAGCTCCTTTGAAAGGAAGCTGGGTTACAATGTTCTGATAGACTAAAGTAGCAGTTTAAAATTAGTTATAATTAATAAGCTTGACGGCCCTTGAGATGGCTGCCATTTTGTCTTCACAAGGACTCCTCAATATGGGCATTTTCCTTTGCCTCTGCACTTAGTGTCCATCCTACCACTTTCTCTCTCAATATAATAAGATAAAATTTTGTTACAAACTCTGCTATAATTTCTCAGTAATCTGAGAGGATAGCCACAGCCGCAGTTTTGAGGTTACCAGCAATTCCTGCTACTGGCAACTTTCCATCAGTCTTGTTAAGAAAATTGCCACAATTTTACCACAAATAGTAAGTCTGTGGCATACTGCATAACTTGCATACAATTGCCATTAGCTTAACAAAGTGATCATTTCTGTTAACAATAGTTCTCTAAAACTGCTTGAAAATTGGGCTCCAGCCAAGCCAATCTGGTTTACATTATGCAAAGTATTTTAATGTGAAACCTTTTAATAGAAATCATCACTAGAGTCACTTTGAGATTAAACCTCCTATCTGCAAGACTTGAAAAATTGATTGTAATACTTGCTTTTTGGATTATTTGTACTGCTTTATACACACACACACACACACATAGAGATAGAAGAAAAGTCATTGGAAGCATGTTTAGCCAAAACTTAAGTACAAGTTATTTTGTAAACATCATTAAAGTGCATGTTCAGCAAATCCATTTGGCTGCATTAGCTCATACATTCACGCAGTTTCTGAGTCCTTAAGCTGTGTTACTAGTAGTACAGAAGAAAGTCTATACTAAGTTGTGCTTGTGTTGCCTTTTGATTTCATAGAGATCTTATGTACAAAGTCAGCTACAAAAAATCTAAATCTATTAATACATAGTGATATCTAGAACTAGGTAAAACAGGCCTGGTTAAGGATTTTTAATGAAAATTATGTAACGAAATTATTTAATGAAAATTCATCTAAATTGATTAATTTGGACAAAGTTTCAGTTTCTAACAACTTACTTTGCTAAACACCACTGAAACACTGAATCATTGTGGTTTTCATTGCATTATTTCTTTTGTTGTGTCTGAAAAAGTAAAAAGCTAATTCTCGGAGATAAATTACAATTTAATCAATGATTTTAAGCTGCGGCATTCTTCCTGTATTCTACAAGTCTTCCACTTTCACTTGAGTTACATTTTCAAAAATACAACAAACATCAAAAAGTCTGCTGTAGAAAGCTAAATAATTGATATTTGTTACGAGAGGTGTTTTTGCAATAAGTCTAGTCATTTGGCGTGTAGTTTCTCAGAGCCACATGTAATCAGGTGTGTCATTACATGTACATTTCGCTTATAGCCAAATTGTGCAATAGTTCTTGTTTTATGAGTTAGCATATCTCTGAGAAGTATGGACAATTTAAACACTGAAGGATTGTGGTTTTGATCTAAGAAAATATTGTGACTGATCATATAGGAAAAGTCCTTAAAATACTAAGGAAATATATATATATATATATATATATATATATATATTTAAGAGCAAAAAATTCACCTATTCAGCAGTTTTTAATTTTTTTCAGAGGCGCTTGAGAGTATATCAAATTGACTAGTCATTAAATGCTGACACTATAATGAAGCTGCCTTCCTTCATGATTATATCATTCTCTCCATTACTAAAAGGACTTTAACCCAACCATCTATTTTATAGTGTTTTCTTTACTAAAAAGTAACACTTTTTACTGATAAAAATGGAACCAGTCTGTTCTTCAGTGTGAAAATCAGTTTTCCAAACCTCTGCTATTTTAAAGACTGGCACAATGAGAAATCTACAAATCCCAACTAATTTCACTGGTGTTGGATGTCCTTGAAACAAAACAGATGCTGGAGATCTTTTTCTGTACTGCTCAATGTGAATTTTTTTGATTCTGGAAACCAATTAAAAGTGATAGGAAAATTATTGGGAGCTTTCACTTTTAGTCTTTAATTGTCATTTGAATGCTTAATCTTGAATGCATATAGTGCCCAGAAAGACCCTTCACTATTCATTCCATTCCTTCTGGCAGTGGGATTCTAATAAAACAGAAGTGTTGTAAATAAACAGATAAAAACTGAGCTGAAAAATATGTAAGCATTTGCTTCCAAAATCTTTAGCTTAGGAGTAATTTCAATTTTTTAAAGTTCATTAGTGCCGGCCAGGCACATGTTTGATCGTGTGACATCCAGCTTGGACATGATGATAGAAGAGATTGCTTTCACAGATCTTAGGACTCAACAAACTGATCTCCAGGTAATTAATGTCTTGAGTATCAGTAAATTATCTCCTCAGAATGATTCATCTTGAGAAGAACTTATTTCTTCCTGATATGAGGGAAAGTTAAATCTTACACACGGCCCAACAGTGTTTAGACTAAATGTAGTCAAAATTAGCACTGTTAGGACATTCTTTCAGTGGTCTGTGGCCATGCTGATGATCTAAAAAATCCTCTGGCTACATTTTTGATACAGAATCAGGTGCTACATTGCTAATACTGTGCCACTTATTGTTCACTTTCAGACTGAGGCTGAGGTACTCTCTTGCCTATGGGTTTCAGTCCATCCCATAACAAAAACCAAAACAAACAAACAAACAAAAAAAATCCTAAAACACTACAAAGAAACATGGATTTGGATGGCTTTCTTTACCCAAAGAGCGTGGAAATGTTATTAGTGAGTTAGGAGTTTTCCCTACTCATAGTACTGTATTTATAAACCAAAACAGAATTTCTTGGTGGATTTACAACATGATTCAATTCCTCTTCACAAAGTGAACAGGTTTTAAATGTTTTGCAGGTTTTTGTAGACAAGGTGTAATGGTTCTGCTGAAACACACCACATTCCTGGCTCCCAATGATGTATTTAATCCTTACCTTCTTTCTCTTTCTTAGTTTTGAGCCTTCTTTGCAGATACAATATTGCATGTATTTATAATCAAGTTGATTTTTCAAAAAATATGTCTTTCAGCAGACCTAATCAGACTGCTGTAGCTGTGTATGAATTCCTTCTCTTTTCAGAACAATGCAGTATATACTGTTGTAATGAAATTTTCAAAGCAGCAATGTAGCATTAAATTACAAAGACAAGCATTTATGCAACCATTCAATGTCCATGGCACAAAATGATAGTCTGCAGTCGTAAATCCTCCAGAAAGTATTTCCTTCTTGAAATGCTTGGGCTACTTTTTTGGCATGAAAGAATTGACTGTTGTTTCCTAACTTACCAGCATGCATGAAATTCATCACAATGCAATCAGCACAACCCTTGCTCTAATTCAATCTGCACAAGTCAGCTTTGCAAGGACTTCTGGTCAATTTTGTCATGATGCATCAATGAAACAGAGTAGTCCCTTCAAGCATGAGTCCCTGCTCTAGATCTCACTGTGCTTCTGTAAGGTGTCTGTAAGAAATATGCTTCTGTGTTTCTCCAGTCCTACACTCAAATATATTTTTCTTTGTCCTTCAGACTCAGCAGCTTGACTCGACATCACATTGCATATGATCTCCTAACCAGATGCCATAATCAACCCAAATAAAAGTCATGTAACAAATGCCAAATGAGACAAATCTTCTTCTGATTATTCACTCTCCTTTCATATTTTTCAACTCAGAATAATAATTTGCAATTATTTTCATAAAGGAATTTCTCTTAAAATCTGCACGCAATAGCTAAACACTTCTTCATATCTCTAGCCATTCACCATGAGTTTTTAACAAATAATTTTTTTCCAAGGCAGTCTGAGGCCTTTATTCTAATTCACATCATCATTAGGATATTTTACTGTGTAATCCAAACATAAACTGTAGAGAAGTTAGATCACAGAAAAAAAAGTTGGTCATCATAGATAGAAAACAGTAGGTAAAGTCTGAGAACTAGTTTCTGATGGTTCTGCATTTTATCTCAGCTGCTGCTTCAGTCAATGCTTCTACTCTCCAGGAGTAACTCTTCATGAGATTGTCTGACACCAGGCAGTTAAGCAGATATTAAAAAGTTTGCTTAAGACCACAGAGACAGGAGTGCTTCTGCATATGGGCCTGTATGAGCAAGACAAAACAAATCAAGAGACTCCTTCCACTTGCATATTTCCATTTCAAAATTTCCTTACTGTTACATAACTGTGATGTCTATGCAAGTTCTGTTTATGTTCATGAAATACTTGCACAAAGTAAATCTGCAAACAGATTTCCTAAATGCCCTTTTATCTGCATCTGGTTAGGAAACCCATTCCAGACTGTCACTGGGCCATATTCATCCCTGAAGCATCCAAATGAGATTGAAATTCAGTCTCTGAATTTGCCATGTTTCAAGTGGTTCTGTGCTAATTACTGAACCTCCTGTAATTTAAGTTGTTTTTTAACTTCATTAGGAAGAAATGCAGAGTAAACTCTTTTCCTTGTTACCATCAGCAGAAGCTGTTGATGGCATATGCTCAGTCACAGTGGACCAGCCAGAATAAACAGACTGTGGTTTCCTGTTCCAAGGAAGGAAACAATTGGAAGGAAGCACATAAAAGGGGCTGCTGCTTTGTAGGTAAACATAAGAAAAGGTGTGTAAGCCACGTACTTCCTTTTGCAGCCAGCTCAGTCCAGAAAGACCAAGATTATTGGGCCTGTATCTGAAATGAATTCAAGATCAAGTAACTCAACACAAAAATCCAAGTGCTGACAAACTGTAGTTCTTGAAATACACACCATGTCTCTACTTTAGGCAGTGGAAAATTTACCTGGCAGAAGTACAAATTTTGATGACACAAACAACTGGGGAGGACAACAATAATTACTTCTTCTATATCTGCTTTAGTTGTCAGCTGTAAAAACTCTGCAAAAAGATGGGAAAATATTTATTATTTTTATGCTGCATCTTCAAAAAAATGAAATTTTTTCATTCCTTGATAAAAAATTAAAAACACTTCCTGATGAAAATTAAAAACACAGCCAATTATGCATTAAAAATCAAAAGCAGCTATATTTCTAGTGCTGCTTTTCTTCATTAGATGGGCTAAGGTGCATACTGAAAAACTTTTTTAAAAAACCCAGGAGTGATCATTTCATGCCCTAGGCAGTCAGCCTTGAAGATATTTCCTACAAATGACATGTTGCATGCTCTCAGTACCAGATTTGGCAGATCCAAGAAAAAACCTCAGGATTCAGTTGCTTTAAATGTTCCACATTGTCATAACAGATGATTGACAACAGACACTGAATCTATGGTGGAGTGTTCCAACTTTGGATACACATCTGCTGAGCTGCAGGTACTTAGAAGGGAACTCCCTCATTTGCATTTTAACAACTTTGAAAAAAATAAACCACAAAAAAAATCTATGCTTTCAGCTTTTAATACCTACCTTTAATTTAGCTTGCTTAATATTGCTGACCATTATAGTTTATATTATTTATATTGCCTTAAATGTTCAGCATCACCTGAAAAAATAAGGTGCTTGGACTACACCCCATCAAAACTCTCGCAGGCTGCATCATGTCTAGGGGAAAAGGTCACAAACTGAATCTGCACCTGATTTCAGGGTGTTACATATCATATTTGGACTTTCTTACATTTTAGGGAACCAGAGACGTCTTTGGGTAACTGTGGTTTCATGCCTGGAAGTGAAATTGTTATTGACTTTTCACAATCTAATTTATGTATTTTATATATTTTTATATATATTTAATTTTTTCTTTTGCCTGTAGTTTGAGAAAGCACATGTAACTTTTACAGCCTTTGAAGCGATGTGATAGTAGATGAAGCAGAGGGATAGAAGCAATTCAGGGTCTCATCAGGTCTCTTTTCTAAATAGTGTCTCGTCCTGCCCTCTTGTTATCATAAAGATTTTCCTCAATAGTCTGTGAACTGTACTTTAGCTTTCCTGTACATATTTTTTTTGGCTTACATACTAAAAAGCAAACCACCATACCCTCACTTGTTTTTATAATTTCCTTTACTCATATTATCCCTTTATGGTGATCAGGAACCACAGAGGGCCTTGAGCTCCCACGAAACTCTGTAAATAAGCCTCTCGGTACAGCAGCATCCCAGAGGTCTTGCTTCCCTGAGCACAGTCCTCACCTGAGTCAAGAAAGCTGTGACCATTGAGTTCAGAGTGACTAGGATGAGACCTTGAGGGCTCACCAGTTGCTCAAGTGCCTCGGTGCTGGTAGGAGGGCAGGAGCTCACACCACATGGTGATATAGGGGACCTCAGTTTCACACAGCCTAGCAGTGTTAGCCTCACCAGGGAGCCTGATAATCCACAAATGATACTCTTGGCTCCTTGCACTGTTGCCTGGTAATGAAAGCAGAGAAAGGATTCCAGCAGTGAGCCATCACCCTTAAATCCTTAAGGAAAAACACACGTATGAAGAGAGGCACACAATTATGCATGTGCACACACATATGACTCCCCATATATCACGAAATGTCTGGCCAGAGCCACTGTTGGCCTGTGGAAAATCTTATCTTGGTTGGATTAAAATATACCTCACCTCTTAAGCCTTTTTCCTTCATGAATGTAGTCATCTTGTTACCTCAGTGAACCGCATTGTATCCAATGCCTTGTGTGTTTGAAAAATTATATGGTTAAGCAAGACATTTCATAATCATTAATCTATAGTTAACTTAGCCTGCTGTATTATGCAATACTATGAGGACCAGCTGGGGCCCACTAACCAGAAAGCACTTTTATGGTTTCTCTTAAGGGCCATTAAATCAACGTGATGAGAGCACAGCTGGAAAATATCCTACAAAAATTTATCAGATCCCACACAATATGTAAAGGGACCACTCCGTGCAACTGCAGACTCAGCACCAAACACTCTCAGCTGAACCTGCAGGTGGAGGAACATTTACAGCACAGCTCGTATCCAGTTCTGAAAATGCCTGCTGCCTCTTCCTTTCCCTTGTCTACGGAGTTTTCCATTTGAGCCTCACTGGCTGCTATAATTGCTGTGGATCCCTTGGGGGTAGATTAATGGGATCATCTGAGCCACCTTGTCGGCAATTGCCATGCTGCCTGCTTAAGCCATACAAGGTGGAACTTCCTAGCACTAAAACAGGAGATGCTGGCAGTGCTGCCTCCTTTACCTTGAGGGCACTCTGGCAGGGGCCTGGAAATTGCACACTTTCTTCCTTCATGTTTTGAAACAGAAGGCAAAAAAGAGGAAAAGGGTATTAATCCCTAAAACCCACATTTCACAACTGTCCACACATCATAGATAATGTGAAATAATTAGGAGGGAATGTTGTAACTGAGTTATAATGTCCTGCAGAATTAACATCCGATGAAATAAATCAGATTAGGAAGGGAAAGGCACATTAATCAGAACAGAGCAGACAAAAACCCCCTCACCACTATACCTGCTTCATGGATGCCTAATGGGTTTTAAGCCTCAGAGCAATTTCTTTAACACCTTTCTTAAATGTCTATTAGGAACTGATCCTTGTGCCCTGTTGTGTAGTTTTGCTGTGGAATTAACAGTCTCCAGATCAGATCCATAAAGGAATCAAATGAAAATATGGTAGAAATAGAAGAGCTCAGTTTTGAAAGAACTCTGGTGTTAGAGGCAAAAGAGAGGAAATGCAGTCCAAAAGGAACATTAAGAAATAAATAAAAATGAACAAAAACTGAACACGTTTCTGGGAGATTCCAAGCAGTGGTCCACAGGTATTTTTGCACACTGGTCCAAAGGTAATCATTGCACATGTCTGATAATCACAGTTTCTGGGGTGTAGTCTAAATGCACATCAGAAAAACTCAATATGAAAGTTGCTGTTCCTACCAGAACTTACATTCAAATCTCTGCAAGGCATAGACAGGTGTCTTCCTACTTCTAGACACAACTGACTGTAATAAAGCCAGACAGTTTATACATCTAGCTTATCATGAATGTTTGTTTTTTTTTTTATGTTCCCTTCCTGTCTTCTCCAAAATGAGCAACCCACACAGTCTGCTTCCCTTCTTCACTCCTCTTTATTTGTGATTCTATGATGTCTTTAAATAATACTCTTCTGAAACAGCTGCTCTCTTTAGTGCTGCAGTATTACCAAATAGCTTAGGGTAGCAACTAAAATGAAACAAAGGGGAAAAACTCATTCTGGAAATTTGTATGTGTGCGAGGGAGTGTTTTGAAGTAGAAATGAAGGCCACTGCCAAATTAGAACTTAGTTATTCACCACAGCTAACAGCTTTCCATTCGCAAAGGAAGCCAAATCTTAAAGGATCACATTTTGGCAGATTGCATATGGGCAGTAATTACAGAATAACACAGAGTCAGCATCATGCACATATGAAAAATACATATGCATTTGTATAAGTATGTGTGTGTATATGTGTGTATTAGAATATATGTTATGTGTATGATTTATACCATGCATCTTAATCCATGCTGTATTTCCTATGCATATGATATCTAGATACACATACACAACATATATCTCATTATTACCATACTGCACTTTGATTGAAATTCCAGAAAAATCAATCCCATCAAGACATCTTTTTCCCTGTCACCCCTCCAGACAAGGCAAATCTAGTTTTAAGTAGCTTTGCAAGACCAGAGGACTCCTAGAGGAAAGATTAATAAAACCTTTTTCTGAACCACTGAAGTCTTTGGAAGATTTGTCACTGCCTTCAATGGGTGCAGGATCAAATTTTCTCAGACTGAATAGGAAGACTAGGATCAAACATTAATGCAAAAATCTGTGCTTAAGTGGAGAAAGCAGCACCTTCTTCTTCCTGGGATTTCTTTAGAGGATTGTGTACCCATACAGCAGGAGTCACAGGGAAGAACTGTTTGAAATGAGGACACAAGAAGTATCAGCCTCCTCAAAAGAAAATTCTGCTTCATACTGTGCTATCCTTTTTTTTTTTCTCCTTGCATCTTCTGGAATTGCACTGAGAACAAGTCAAGGTCTTCATAGGAAATCTCTCTTACAGACACAATGCTGAAGACTAGAAGCATAACACAAATGAGATTCAGGGCATGGCTGAGGACAGGGGAGGCTGGTGTTCATATTCAATAATTCTTTAAGATTTTATGTCTTCCCAATGGTATGCTTTGTGTGTGTAGAAGGTTCCACATTTTCCTCAGAAGAGAAGCTTTAAAAAGAACCTCACTTAGCTTTCAAAAGTACTATTGGTTTTTAAACATACTTTGACAGGCTTGCTGCTGTTAAAATATATTGACATAACCAAAGCAGAAATACCCTCTGCAGTAGTTCATGGTTCTTTTTACTGAGGAAATCTGAAATTAGTTTCCAAACCCAAAGCAGGGGAAGTACTGAATTTTTGAATTTTAAAAACACAGAAAGCGAAGCCTCCCTAAGGTATACAAAAACGTAGAGGGAGAAATTGTATCTTCCCAAGTTTTGCCAAATGAAATGGGAAGAGGGGGAATTAATTCTTTTAAACAAAAGAGAAAACAGAGGAGAAAAGCTTGGGTCACGAGCACCAAGCAGGAAGCAGTATTGCATGTTGCTGCATGCAGTATCTCCACAGGAAATGCAGTCTTGCACAGGATGCTCTTGGCCTGCTGGAGTGTTGTACATAATGCATGATATGCAGGAGAAACCAGCAGAAAGCTCTTCTGTGATTGTACACTGATATGTGCCACACCCATAACTGCTACAATGTGTCAGATTTATCAACTCTATGAAAAATCCCAGTAGAACCCCAAGGAGCTGCAAATATAATCCGGTTCAGATTCATATTCCACTATCAATGGCAACTGAGGAAAGAAAGGACAGACCCTGACGTTCTGGCTATTTCAGCTTCCAAGAGGATGTCTTGCTGTGTTAATCCTTATTCATATCCAGACCACCAAAACGTACAAAGTGCTCATATCTCCTTAATAATATTTCAAGAAAATATGTGGGTAATATGGCTTATTCACCTCCATTAAATATGGTCAAGGCTTCAATATTATTTCTTTTAAGGTTTCTTTAAATATTTCATGTTCCCTTAGATCAAAATCTGCTCCTTGTAATTTTGATCCCATCTGTTTAATTTCACCCAATTTCTTACACTTTAAAGAATATTTTTCAAGAAGGAATATGTTTTTTCTAGTCTTTAAATACTTCCTCCTCATCTTCCATCCAAAATCAATATTTTTAATTAAAAATAAATTTGATTCAGGGTTTCTGGCAAACTCACACGTTCATTCTTGAGACTTTACTCAAAATGAAAGAAAATCTCAAGGTTCCTGCAGAATTAAATTCCAGAGCTTGTAAAAAATTCTTACAAGAAATTTTTCAAAGCTAAAAGTTGAAGTTTTTTGGAGTACTGTCCCAAAAGCAGTGAAATACATGGCTAAGCTAGGGGACAATGAGAACTAAAGAAGATAACAAGAAGAGAGAACAAAAACCTTCCTTGACTAAAGTTTGGAAATTTAGAGGTATTACTGGAATCCTATGAAGAATTTATTTTTCTACTTTAAAATTAAAAAGAAATGGTACAAGGATTTCTCCATTCTATATTCCAGAGAGATTCAGAGAAGATCCACATAAGCAACAAAATTCTTTTTTTCAATATAACTAATAATTTAACTAAATCACTTGCTCATAAAAAGAACTCCAACAGATAAAACCTTTTAAAATTTGATGATTTAAAACCCATAACCCCAAATGTGTGTAACAAATAATCCCTAAGTGAAAGAGTGCTTTCTTGCTGTTGCTAATTGGTAACTGGTACTGTCCAGTATGTGGCCTCAAATTCTCTAGTATAATTTCAAGTTGCAACTCACCAAAGGTTCAGCCTTTGCTTTCATGGGGGTAGTTCATAAAGCCAGAACTCAACAAATCAAATTAAATGGGCAGTTGCAACAGCCCCACCTCTTCTGAGTGTCATGGGTTCAGTACAAATCACAGTTCAAGGAGATTATGTCTCTGATGTTGTATGTAGGGAACCCTTAGGTGTCAAATTTGTTTTTAGTGAAGTTTCTCAACTACCTGGTCATGAACATTCCCAAAGCACACAGGACCTTATGGTATACCAAGAACTCTCAAAAAAAGCCACAAACAACCAGTTTCCTCTTCTAATTTGTACCAGGTTCCACAAAATACCCCAAACCAACAAAAATAACCAAAGCAAGAGTACATAGTTCCCCTTGAATTCCTTCTTTTTGTCAAGGCACACCTGTTTTGCACACCTGTGTTTTTAAAATTCAAAAATTCATGCATTTACTGCATGCAGAGTAGTCAGTCATGATTTAGAGCACTTGTCTTTAGCTGCCAATTCTCCCTGGAAGGCAAAAGTGTACCCAAATACCAGGCTAATTTGATATATTCTATGATGAAATTATTTCATACCAAGTTACACACATCTCACATTTTTATAAGGGCTGGCTTAGTGAATTTAGAAATGTAATCCAAAGTAGAGAAAAGCACTGTCTTTCAAATCCAACTTATCTATATTCTCTACATTGTACATTGCTCACTGATTAATGCACTTCACTGAATATTGTTTTTCGTGGATGCCATGCTTACGTCTCTCTCCCTCACTGCTGTGCAAAGAGTTGGCTTGGATATAGGTACTATGAGTTAGACCACTACTGTGTCCAAATATTATTGTGATGCAAAAGGTCAGATTGATGACCCTTTGAAAATGTCTCCTTAGTCCAAGAATCTGTTCTGCTACAAAGAAATGGACATTCCTGATCACATGCTGTTAACGCACAAAGGAAAATCTGATCAACTCCCTCCTTCACTCTGCTTTGCAAATGACCTTCTGCTGGGGGGAAGCATTGTGTAAGCAATATTTCTTTCCTGGTATAAGGAACATTATTCAAAATGAAAACCCAGCCCTTCCTTTGAAAGACTTTGGCCTGTGACATTTCCTTTTGAAAAGCACATGAGTATGCTGATTCTCATCTTATTTATACCCAACCTTTACAAGTATCAGTGGAATTGCTATGAATTTATACTGCTGTAAATACTTAAACACAGTGCTGAGAACTCATTAGAGCTGATATTTTAACCCATTAAATTATGAACTACTAACATGGTGGGCTGGTCCTTAATTTACCATGAGACCAGACCAGCAGACAAGGAGCCAATAGAAAAGCAACTATCACTTTTATGCACAACTGCCTGAGCTCTTTTTATACCTTTTAGTTATATTTTAGTTGTATTTAGATGTATTTTGGCATTTGGTTACAGGACAAGAGTTTCACAGGGTAGTACCATGAAAGACAAATTGCATCACCTGTCAATATTTTTTTATGTAATACACATATGTGTGGGGATTTAAACAGGTGTATCCTTCGTTATAAAATGTTATATATGTTTCTACTGAACACTTTGGGCACTAAACTGTTGGTTACTTTACAAATTGAAACCTAAAAGAAACAAAGTTGAGAATAATGACTCAAACAAATAGAACAAACAAAAAGCCTAACAAAACTAAATTAAAAGCTCTCTCCTAGGTTCAGCAACTTTGGAGCAATTTCCCCTATGTAAGTCTAAGCAGCAGAAATGACAAGTTAGTTCAAAAGCTTACAGGTTGTAAATTTAACTTGGTGACAGAAAAATAACATTAAACGTTCACTTCTGAGTAAACCACATACACAGAGATATTTTAAGGGTAGTTTATACATTCTTAGTTTCTTACATGATGTAAGTACTAAAATAGAAACTTTCCCAAATGAAATGGAAATAGCATAAATTATTCTATTGACCTTTAAAAGCTTAAGCTATATGACTGTGCTTGTATGTGTTTGGGTGCTCTCTTCTCCAAAAGATTATTGTATGGCACCCAGAGGCAGCTCAAGGTATGGGATTTACTTCTTTTAGGCTGTCAATCACCTAGCAGCTGCCATTTGTCTTAAACATTTGTTTGGATAAAAACATGTCTTCTCTATTGTTTAAACTTTGTGTAAATAATTTTTTTAAGCAGGACTAAGAAACACTGAAAAAGGAAAAGCAGTTCCCTAATCCATTGATGTCAGTTACATTACCCTGCAAAGGAATGAAAGGAAAATCAGGAAAGAAAAAAAGGCACTTATCCACAAGCACAAGTGCATTTAGAACAAAATTTTCAATCAGCATTCTGGTCTGCTTCCCTAGCAACTAGGAGAGAGATTTTAGCCTGGGAACTTCAGAAACCAGATCTCACAGCAAACAATCCCAGAGGAAATACTTGTGATATGATTTTGTAGGAAAGCATGGATGATCATGGTATTTGGTGTTTGGTATTCAACGTTAGTCTGCATCTGTTTTGAGTGGTTGTTGATAACACAGCAACAGAATTTCTGTGATGGTATGGTAAATGTCACTGGCATTGTCTGGAAAAATACAACATGAAGGACTAATCTAAACTGATCAAGGAATGAGAAGTCATCTGGGACAAATTCAGAGCAAAAAAAGGGAGGGACTTTTTTTGAGGACCCAAACAAAATCTGAAAATCTGTGCTTATGGAAATTATTTAAAACTGACCGTGAATGTGGCTCTAGGTTTTCTTTATGTTTCTGCTTACAACTGTTCAGGTCAGCTTTGAGAGAATGTTTGAAGTCAGAAAATAAGAGTTCAATCTAAATAAAAAATATAGTGCAATTTTGTGAAAGGAGAAAAGACATCTAAAAATGCAATAAAAAGGTACCAAATAAAAATGCAAGCTTGTTTTGATCTTTGGGGGGGGAAATGTTTTGATATATCTTGTGTAAAAGACTATATTGAGCATTGCATGCTTTAAAAAGACAAGTTTAAAACAAGCCCTTAAAGGTAGTTTTCAGCTTTTTAAATTGACATTTTGGAACTAGTTTCTAGAATAAAGTTCTGAAGCTCTACCTAAAACAGAATCTTCTGGCCCGCACTGAGATATAATGGTCATAGCATATAAAAGAATTTTAGCTTTTGAAAAATTCATAGAGAATAACAGCCAAGTTCATAAGAATCCTATAAATGATTTAGCACATTTTGAAAACTCAAGGAACTCTCTACAACTTCAGGTGAATCTAATGAGGAAATAAATTCATTTTAGTATTCAAAGACATGACAGACATTTCATTATTTAATATCACATCTGATCGAAAAAAAGAATGAAAGCTGTTTAAATGCCCTTCTTTTTACCAGTTATATTAATAAGACAGATATCAGCAATAAAAATATTTGTAATACCAAGAAAAAGATTTCTTTAGTCCAGCATCATGTGTACAATATCAGCCAGTAACAGCTGTAGAGAGACATTAAAAGGAGACAACTTTTCTGAGACAACTTTTCCAAAATAGTCCTTTCTCTGGCTTTCCTTCCAATACACCATCACTTAGGTCTTGCTGAGGGCAGAGGCTGAAGCCTGACCATCAGCTGTAAAAGCCATGAATAGATCTATTTTTCCTGAAGACACATAATATTTTTGGCCTTGTTTATACTGTGGGCCTGCACAGCATCCCGTGGCCATAAAAGCAAATATTTGATAATGTATTTTAATTAATTAGACTGATTTTTCTGGTCCAAGTTTCAGTCCATTTCATCTGGATCCAAAATATTTCAGCTGTGGAGGAGGAAGTGTTAGATTTTTTTTTTATTTTTTTTTTTAGGGTTTGAGTTTTTTAAGAGCTTGCTAGAACAAATAAGGATAGCAAGCTAGGATTTTATTTGTGGATGTGTTCATTGTAGATCAAAAGACTTTTGAAAACACCTAATGTAAGATTACTTTTAATGAAAACTAGAACAGAAAAGTGAAGTCTTGACCAGAGTTGTAGTTCACACCCCACCATGTGTAAGCAGTCATTGGATCACTGGATCCTCAAAATTTTATGGGTAGTGGACCCCAAATATATCCACTTCAGCTTAGCATGATATTGATAGGCATCAGACTTTATTATTGTTATTCCAATACAGACATGTGCAATCCCCTTATGTAGGGGTTACACAAATCTACATAAGAGATAGAGAAAGGACCAAAAAAAAATTGTCTCAAACTGTTTAGATATAGAAGGAGGAAAACTCAACAGATTCCGTGGTCTTTTCTAGGACTTCAGAAATCGTAGGGAAGTTTCACTCAAATAATTTTTATTATTCCAGAGAGAAAAGAGAGAAGAATTAGGGAGAAAGTAGATATTCTCACAAAGATTTTTAATTCTTTTAAAAAATATACTTTTGCAGAAAGTATGCCTGTTATATAAGAGAGCAATTTCCAGTGCAGCACTAGCAAACACTGATTGCTGCTAGAATTTGTCCTTTTCAGTTTTGGTTTTGGTTTGTTTGGGTTTTTTCTCTTTAATGGCTGCCAAATGATATCCTACTACAGCAAGTCAACCTTTCCTTTAGTACCACCAGATATAAAAATTAAACTGAGGATGCTGTCAATTCCCTCTTAGTGTCAGAACAGGAGCAAAACCAAGACAAGTCTAAGAAGCACATGATATGCCAGAGGAGGACACATGGGCTGGGTCCAACAGATATAAAACATACTTATATGGTGCCAGCAGGCAAAACCACTGCTGAGCCCTTGCAGTCAGCAGGCAGGCTTTCCCTAGCTGTAACAACAACTGTTTGGGTCACGACTCCATCATCCAAGTCCTCTCTCTTTTGCATGGGAGTACTAGCAAGCTTCAGGATAGCAATCCTAGTCTTCCACAATGGTAAGGCTTTTAGATGCTTTCATACAGGATCTTAATAAAGCTCTATTGTCCACATCTTTTACTTCCAGCAGCAAGCAGATCTGCAATTATGAAGTAGTGATAACCACTATCTATCCTAGTAAGTGAGATACATAGAGATTTGCTCTGGCCACTGGTCTTTGGAGGAGTGGTGAGCAAGCCAGTGTGTGAGATGGACCCAAGCAGTGCAACTACCAAGGACCTGTCTCCTTTGAAAGAATCTGGCACAGCCTTTGGTCACCATCTGTTCTCCCCACCTCTCTGCAGCCAAAGTATAAAAACCTCTGAATGCAAAAATTCAAAAAATTCACACTTGGAAAAATCAGTGTAAAACAAATCCACTTCTTAGTCAAAAGTCACCATGCAACAGAAAGGACAGAGACACTTAAATTTCCTCTTACTCCAGCAACATTGAGAAAGGGACTTCTGCAGTCTGTTTGCCATTCAGCTACATGACACCCAAATAACACTGGAACACAATTGCTCATTTCAAGCAAACATGGTGAGGGGACAGAAATATTAACGAATAAAGTTCTTTGGTTCCATGTAAGCCAGAAACTGACTTAGAGAGCATATGCACATCTGAGTTCAGCTAGGAGCAGCTTCTGTGAAATTCTGTTCAGGCAGATGGTTTAGTAGGTGAGAAGGAAGCCAGATTAAAGAGCGTAGAGAAGAGAGACAGGAATTAGGGTAAAGCTGGAGGCAAGGGGGAACACAGAAAAGACCTCAGAGTAATAATTCATGGAGTATAGGTGAGAGGGAGAGTGAGCCATCAAAGTGGAAAAGGCAGATTCAGAGACAGATTACTGTGGTACAAAGGGAAGGAGATATACTTCTATGGCCAAATAGGCTTCATTTGTTCAGCTATTTGTGGAATAACATGTCACATTTATGGTGGTTTGGAGAGGAGATGAAGCATTCGGTCCAAGTTTGGAAAGGATGTGTGAATCAGGAACAAATGGAGTTCACAGTCCAGAGAGGGAATATCCTCAGAGCATCCCCAGAAATTTTATTACAGACATCTTTCAAAGCGAAGAGTGGAGAAAACTGTCTCTTTGGCTCCTTCTGTCTGAAGATATATACTTTCCATTTAGCTCATCATTTTTGTGATTGCATTTGCCATTTCCAGCTCCCCCTATTCAGAATGTACTGCAAGAGTACCAAACTGCAATTAAATTTAGACCTTTTAAATATTTCATTTCTTTTTTATAGGTCTAATATGCAATAATTGGCAGAACAACTCATTTGAAAATATGAAATGCCAAAGGAAAACATTCAATATCTTTCCATTCAATACCCTGAGTATTTTCTCACTCCAGGGTGTAAAAACATTTGTTCTTGATTCACACAGTCATTCCAAATCCTTGCCAAATTATGCAAAGAGCAGTCAGATTTAATGGTGCAAGCGTCTTACTCCTTATTATGGGACTTGGACAAATAAAAGCAATACATTGTAAAAATAGGTTCTGAAGCTACTGCCAAAAGTCATCACAAAAAGATATTTTTATAGTATTCTGTCCTGTCTGCATTGCCTCTCCCAGATCTCAAGTTTCCTTAGGGCCTGAATTTATTCTGCAGTGCACCTGTAAAATACAACCAATAACCACTATTTTAATTTTATATATCAAAAACACTCCCCTCAAACAAAGGTTACAGCGTCAGTTCAGTAATGTACTCATAGAATATCCCGTGTTGGAAAGATCATCAAGTCCAACTTCTGGCCCTGCACAGGACAGACTCAGCAATAACTCACTAAGCCAATTACTTGATTTTAGGTACAGAATAGTCACAAAAATTTGTGCTTTAAGGTCCTTCTGAATCAAAGTCTCAGCACCATTCCTCTGCTGTCACAGAAAAATGTATGCCATGCCATGCCATTCCAGAAATGAAGCATACTTGCCTGGTCACATGTAGAACCTTGGAGATAACTTAACCTTTGGTTCAGAGTGAAATAGAAAAACAAAACAAAACTAACAAACAGACAAAACCACCATCTCCAACAACAAAAACCCAGTTGTCCCTAAATTTTATTTTGCTGGGTTGTTTTTGGCTTAGTATCCCTTTCAGCTCTGTGTCCAAGTTTTTTTATGAAGATACTGAAGAGCACAGGGCCCAGGATGGAGCCCTGTGGAACCCCACTAGTGACAGGTCCTCAGTCTGATGTCACCCCATTCACCACAACCCATGAGCCAGCTGCCCACTCAGTGCATGATGTGTTTATCCAGCTGAATGCTGAACATTTTGTTTAGCACCATGGACTAAGCACCTTTGACTGTCCTGCCTGCATGAGCAGGTAATCATTTACACCTGTATATCTTGAAATTGATTTCATCTCAAGATCAGAGTGAAATATGATATGTAGCTGAGTATAGAAGATGCCTCAAAGACTTATCATGTCCTTCCTCCTAACTCATGCTTCTTGATACTACAGAATGATTGTTGTTGGCCTCAGAAAATTAAGCAAAATATTTTACAAATCTGGAAATCAAAACATTTGACGAACCCCTCCTTAAGTCTGAATAAAAAGACCACAATTCAGCTTTTAATCTAAACAATCTGAAATGATCGCAAAAATGTTGGCTGTGCCTTCCTTCCTTCTTTCCTTCCTTCCTTCCTTCCTTCCTTCCTTCCTTCCTTCCTTCCTTCCTTCCTTCCTTCCTTCCTTCCTTCCCTCCCTCCCTCCCTCCCTCCCTCACTCCGTTTTTCAACATCCTTACAAGTATGGAATTTGAATTCTGACATTAGAAATACACTTCAGACCACAACTGTACTGTTCATTCAGTGAATATCACCAGCTTTCAGCCATTTCACATCTTTCTTCCCAACCTGTAGTCATTTTTGTTGGCAGAGATACCTTTGCAAAATTTGATATGTAATAAAAGTTAAAATAAGGATATTTTTCAGTTTCCACTTGAGTGTGTCAGGAAACTGGGACTGAAAGATTTATAGTTTGGGGTACAAAACCTAGTTAAGAATTAAGCAAAGCAGCACTCTTTCTCCCCAGAAGAAAAAAAAAAAAAAGCCCTGGTGTTGCAGTCAAGAGGATTTTTTTTCCTCTACTTCTATGAGAAGAAGATGATCAGATTTCAGGATGCAAACGGAAAGGGGAAAAACTCAGTGATCTGACTAACTTACTGCTTTTAAGGAGAGGGGAGGCACCTCCCAAAGTCATAGCAATTTATTTGCCTTAAGAGAGGTGCAGTATCCCCTGTCAGGCATGAACACAACATCATTTGCAATCCCTCTCCAGATAATCTCTGCGTGCAATAACAGTGAAAGGGCTGTTGAGAGTGGTAACCCCAGAATTCTTTGTCCTTAAACAGAAAGATCACCAGAGGTAAACACCCTCTCTTCCTCTGGCTAATTTGAACTATTAAAAAAAAATAAATCTCTAGATGTGGCCTTAATGGATCTACAGAAACATTGGAATACTTTTGAATTAAATTTACAGTTCCTCAACCCAGGACAGTCACTGCAGTGAATATATCCAAGAATTAGCCCTAAATTAGGATTTTTCAAAGCAAAAATCAAGTCTTGCACAGTCCTATGTTTTCTCTGAGTAATTGTATTTCACATGAGACAATGAACAACTGGGGATTTAGGGCAACTTATATTAACAGGTTTTCTTTCTCAACTTCTTAACACAGGACATCTTTTCTTTCTTATTTACAAATGCTAGGAGTGCTGTTGGTTACATTGCTCAAGTTTTTCCTTTCCAAGCAGACAGCACACTTTACTTTTTGACCCTTTTCCACCCTCCTGTCCTCAGCTCTAGTGCTATAGTATGACACTGGCTTTGCTTCTCAAAAGAGAAGAGAAAGAAAGAGAGAGAGGAAAGTATTTTTCCCTAAAATAATAGCTCCCCTTTTGGCAACAAACAAAGGAGAGAAAAAGTACATCCAGAGAAACTGAACTCTTTAAAAGTGCTTCTTTGCTGTTTGATGACACAGGCATGAAGCCAAAATTCACCCATTGTACTTCATGTTCAAAATTTCTTCACACAGCTCTAAATTGCTGACAGCTCTTTAGCTACAGCCATGCTACCGGGCGCCATTATAATAGTTCTCCATACCATTATGATGTGTCAGTGTTTATGACCTGTATCCCAAAACTGGATGACACTCAAATCTATTGACTGCCTATAAATCACTTTTTGGAAAAGATTTAAAGTTCTGAGATTGCAAGTAGAATTGCTGTTGCTCAAGTGGCCCCATCTAATCTTTTTTTCATTGAAAACACAGAAAGGTTATGGAATCATAAAGCCCATGTGGAACAAAACACAGGAAAATACTTATTGTTCTCATATAGAGGAACACACATAATACCCGCAGTTGTATGGAGGCCCAGAGGGCTTTTTTTATAGGTTCATGGATGAATTTTTTTATTGCTACTGAATAAAGTGTTCTTGACATAAGTATTTGACCTCTAACACTAGAAAGATTTCCTCTTGGTGGCCATTAGAATATAAATCCTACTTCATTAGACCATAGAATTATAAAATCACAGAATATCCTGAGTTGGAAGGGACCCATTAGGGTCATCGAGTCCAACCCCTGGCCCTGCACAGGATGCTCCAGGAATCACACTATGTGCCTGAGGGCATTATTCAAATGTCCCTTGAACTCAGTGAGTTCAGGTGATTTCACTTACCTCAGCCTTGAAAAACTTGAAGGCATCCTGAGCAAAGCAATCTTCACAATCAGTGAAAAAAATGACCAAAAGTGGGACAGCAGGAAAAACAGAGTGGGGGCTTCTAGGTCTTCAGTTAGCCTGGCTGAGTAATGCCCATTTCTGTAGTCAGGCAAACAGGAGAAGAACGTACTTAGCCCTGGGATTACCTCTTCCTCCTCAGCCCAAGCCTACCTACTTCCACAGAGCTAAGCACAACTAGTTCTTTGAAGAAAGGATCAAATTGCTGATTATTTTTATTGTGAATGTCCTCTGAGGATTTCAGTAGTCACATTAAGCTTCAGTTGACAGTTAAAAGTGAAAGTTAGCCTCTTTGTTATCCTAGAGGAAGCCTTTATTGAAGTCATTCTTTTTTTTTTTTTTTTTTTTTTTTTTTTGTTAACTTGGTATCTCTCTTGGCTCACCATGTCTTCTGAGGACTTTTAATTAAATCATATAACTGGATTGAAAGGCATTTGTTCCATTTTTGTTGCACATTTTTCAGAAAAATTACCTGTAGGTACTGGCTTAGCAGAAAATTGTCTTCTGATATTTTTCTGAGTCTTTTTTGTGTTTTCTGCACACCTCTGGTTCTCTGACATTTTCCATTTCTAAGATTGGATCACATCTGAGGCATCCCTTTTCCTCCTCTACCTTCCCAGGGATATTCAGCGAACCTGTGGCAAATAAGACAGAAAGCCAGGAAAAATACAACATTACTGGCAACAAAGTGCTACCAGAACTTCAGTCCAATGAGTTCTAACAAGTTCTGTGCCTTTGATTCCATTTTTCAATTACAACAGTTGTTAAGTCACACCCCTCTGAGTTATTTCAGTAATAAATCACTTTGTCCATTTGGAAAGTTCCCACTCCATTCTGGGAAGCACTTCCAGCGGCTGTCAGGAGCCCGCACCCTGTTTATGAGATAGTCCCGCTGGACAGCAGAAAACACACACAGACCATGGAGCCACCATTGTGACTCTTTCTGTACAAAATTCACTCTGGTTTCAGTAGAAAATTATTCTAAAAGCCCAGAGGAAAAGTCAGGCAAGAGGAAGAACATGTATCTTTCTGCCTCTCTGCTGAACAAAGGCTGGGGTACCTGCAGCATCTGCTTACTGACATTTCTTTGAGGAAAGTCATTCACTCTCAGCCCACCATACTTACCTTCAGTATACGTGAAACAGCTCAGGTTAACAAGACTTTCAAATGACTGCCCTATGAGACCTCCAGCTTGCAAATTAATTGTTTGAAAAGGCAGCAAAAACTGGCTCCTGGTTCCTTGCTCTTTCACCAGGATCTTTCCTTTCACCTTGACTGTGTCAGAGAGAATGTACTCTGCTGACCCTCTACATGCCTGATCTGCAGGTAGAGAACTAAAGCCACACTGGTCTTACAAGGATATGCTCTCTTCCTCCACATGCTTCCTCTAGTAACCGGGACACATTGGTGAGTGTTGCCGTGTTTCTTCAGAAACAGGAATGGAAAAAAAGCCATGAGGTTTGCAACCTTGAAAATAGTAAAGATACACACTACCTAGCAATCGCTTTTTTATTGAGCAGAAAGTAGGTACCAAGTTAATGAAAACAAAAGATAAGCTGAAAGAGTGGAGGCCAGGTGGAAGAACTACAGAAACTACATCTATTCACTTCAACTACACCAGGCAAACACCTGACGGCACCGCAGACCGTGGATTTCTGTGGGGGCACAGTGTATGATGTCCTTCAGAAAAATTTTAAGTATAGTGACTCTAACTCTTCAGGCATGAAGGATAAAGCTAACTTATGATGATGTAGTTAAATACTGAATCTGAAATTAAATATGTTCTTTATAAATACGGTATTTGCATTTAATCTAAAAATACAGGACAAATGATACTGAACACAGGAAAATGTCTTCTACTCATACACCCAACATGGAAACAGCAGAGGCCAAGCAAGTCTGACCTGGTCCAAAAGAAACAGCCATTTTCAGAGGGTTTCTAACCTTAGCAGAGAGCACTGCAGGCCTCTAAAATAGCTAAAGGGACGTAGATGAAGAACAATATGCCATGTCATGGCTGGCTGGTGAGAACAAGGCAGAGGAGAGCTCACAATGGAGCGAGTGAGGAAGATGGATTGATTTGAGTGATGTTTAAATTGGGTTTATTATGGGGCTGCGATTGACAATGTTGCAAGCTGCTCACCTCCCAGAGAGATAGGCATGTGGGCCATTCTTTGATTTCATAAATCATCCAGGAACATACCCAGAGCATTGACCTTTTATGGGGAGGGAGCTCAGGGCATCTAGCATAATTTAACACCGGCATGTCGGATGGTGTCCAGCACAGTTTAACACTCCTTAACCTCTGCCTCATTAGACATCTGTCCTGTCATTTATCTTTCTGTTTATTTTTCAAGTGATATATTATTGGTAATAACTAAGGAATGGGCACTGATGTTACTCTCCATGGAGCTGCCATTAGTCAGCTGGAAGTCAGGCCAGCATCTCTCTGAAACTGGTACACAGAATAACTTTTAAAGGATTTTAAAGGATGTCAGATATTCTTTGCCAAGCAATTTCCTCCTGGCATGGCCAGCTAGCACCCCTATTATATGATCTTTTATTTATTTTTTTGCTCTTTCCAGACTAGATTTTAGGAGCTTTTAAAACCAGCAATTATTATTACTGTTGGTAATAAGACCTGAAATTTTTTTCAGCAGAAACTTCATCCTGTCTGTGACAACCATGGCTAAATAAGAAGCCAGCAGGGGAATAGCAGGGTCTTCCATTCCAACCACATATATATATATACACACTTGTATATGTAGACAAATACATGTACACACACAAACACACATGCTCACACTTTTTACTCCTTCTTAGGTTATTGCCATAATGGCAGATGTTAGGACTCATTGCTTAATACAAAGAGTTTAGCACATTTATAATTGACCGAATAGCTGAGATTTTATTTATGCTGCCTTTCTTTATCAAGCAGCAACTATTTTTCCAACATTTGGTATATTGAGTTACATTCTGGGAGGGGAATAAAAAGCAAAGAAAGCATGGGGCCACAGTGAAGGGAAAATGAAGTATTAAACATTTTTTCTGTGTTGTGTAACAAATGTGTTGTGATACTGGATGGGAAATAAATTCCAACAAAGATTCTTCCATGGTACACATGGTACTAAGCATGAATTTGGATTCCAAACAGATTATAAAGAAGGTACAAGTCCAAAAGAACCTGTAAAATTTTTTAAAAGGCATTTCAGCTTTGTTTATACTGCGGATATTTGTGAGTCAGCTTTATAACAGCTGTAACACCTTGAGAAAATATTGATCATGTTTGTTTAGCTGAATATCAGTATTTTGCTTTTAAATCCATCATCACATGAAATATATTGAAATTTTCAGCAATAACAAACAATTTTATATGAGCAATATTACCACTGAGACACAGATTGAAATAGTTAAGGAACCCATTGGCTGACCTGAAACGTCCTCTATTTAAACACACATGCACACACACACACACACACACAAACACAGAAAACTTCAGAAAAAACAATCCTAACAAATATGAAATGTCCTGAGAAACTGCATAAGACAGGTGTCCTTGAAACTTGGATTTTAGTGATGAAAAATCCCAAAGTGATGGGAGGCAAGCCTGGTTGAGGCAGACAAGCACAGCCAAGAAGGAATTCACTGGGTGGGAGGGAGTTTGCTGGGGTACCAGAAGCCTTGCTTTCCAGATGTACTTTATTTATAAAGCGCTTAATCCTTTTAAAACTACCTACATCCCACACAGATTTGGCATTGCTTTATTGCTTAATTAATACCATCATCTCAAGTTTTGTCTAACACCATGATCAGTGAAAAAAGCTACATGCAAATGCTGCCAGACCTAACAGGACACAGTGGAAGAGGTTTCACTGTCATAAACAAGACCTCTGCTCTTCCACTGACTTGTTCCATGCTATGCAACTGGGCATTTAGCTGTAATATTTGAAAGTTAGGATCATGCAATTGGAGTTTAAAACTTGAGGGCTACTGTCACCTTGACTCAAACTCTTCAGCTACTTCATCAGCAATGAGAAAACTGTACCAGTGAGCCACAGGGATGCCTGTGCACCAGAGGATGCACTTCTGAAAAGGTAGGGTGATCAGAACAAATCCAGCAAGGGGTTCCTAGAAGTATGAAAGCTGCCAATACAAGGCCTGTGTGAAATCTCAAGTATTGTTTGCCGTTTGGGTCACCCACGTTGACAGAAAAGGAACTCATACTAGAACAGGTGTAGAAATGGCTGCTGGGATGATCCAAGTAACAGAGAGTTTATTTTACAAGAGGAAATTAAAAGACAGTGGCTTATTTAGCCAAGTAGATCCAAGTCTGAGAGGGGATACAGTCACTCTTTGTAAATACAGCTGGAGGATAAACACCAGAAAAGGGTGGCTTTTTAAGCTTAAAGACAATGATCTGGCATGAGAACAAAGAGGTATTAGAGAGCCATTAAGAAATTCAGGCTGGAAACCGGGTATTATGAGAGATTTCCAGCTCTCATAAAGGTGAATTTCTGGACCTACCACCTTTTTTAGCCTTGTGGTCAGAATTCACCACTAATTTGCAGTGGATTACGTAAGATTTTATACGACAGAATGCTACAGGCCAAGCACACACTGTGCGTCAGTGCCCTTCTCAGCCCTTCCCACCCTTTTCCAGACCGCCATGATTGTGAACTCGTCCAGACCCTATTTCTGGCTCATGTCTCTGCCTTCTCTTCCTTTGGAAACCAGGGCATGAAAGGCACCAGGATGAAAATAACTCATACCATGTCCATATTTCAGCAGCATCCCTGGGTGGGTGTCAGGAAGCCCTCCCAGCTGTCTAGGTATGTGGCTGAGGGATCTTGCAAAACTCTCTCAGTCAGAAGAAGCTTCCTGGAGTCCATTTCTGCCCAGCACACTGACTGAACTCGGCTCTTACCGCCTAATTGTACTTAAGAGCAGCATTTAAATGTTTGTGTGTTTCTCCTAATTAAGTGCCAAAAGTTTCGAGCTTTCTCCTCAGCAAGGAGACACTCAACCCAGCCCATCCTTGACGCAAATCTGATGACTCTAATCAAGCTACATGAGTCAAACCTCATTTTTTTCCTCCCCATTAGTAATAAGATGTAAAGCTTTATTTGGAAAGTACATAATAAATAACAATGTCAACAAAATTCATCATTTCCCTGGCATTACCCTATAATGAAATGCAACAATGTTAATAAAAAGCAGACCATAAACAAAACACTGTTAAATTCTGTGTTTCTAGTTAAATTCTAAGGCTTTTAATTTTTGTATATTGTAGCAGAAAATGGATTATTCAGAATATTCTTAATCCATAAATGCATCTAATGACTTGAAAAAAGAAATCTTAGATTTTATAGTCCTCTGTTATTATTTAAAATCCCAGACAGGGTTACTATAATATACAGAAAATAGATTATGTTTAACAAGAAATTTAAAGATCAGAATTCCTGTAAACACTAATGCAACATTTGGACACAATAAATTCAGCTTCCCTTTCTATGTTAATGATATTCTGGGTAAATGCCTGCAGATCATTTACTTTGGAAAACATTCGATGAAAAAATATGAGCTTTTGTTCGGGTTCTGTCAGGGTAGATAGAGTGCTCACTAGCCCTGGAACAGACCCCTGCCACACACAGACACCCTCTACATGACACCAAACCTGAAGAAAGCCTCCATCTGAACCTCCCTTCAGACTGCGGTCACAAGCCATGAAGCCTGATCCATACCTGTGCAGAGAAATCCTCTGCACTGCAGAGAAAAGAAAGGGAGTCCCTTGTAATAGCAGTATTTTTATCTCCCAGATAACTCAGGTGGGAAGGGGTTGGTGGGAGACTTTTTCTTTCTCCGAGGGATCAAAAACCTTGGCCTTGGTGCAGTGTGTATCCTCAACACACTGGTTCACAGCCAGCCCAGTGGCACAGAATTGGCACCCAGTGTTGGTCTGACAGACGTGGCACTCTGGGCTATCACTTCTAACACAGATGTCTGCACTGCCAACCTGCAAAACAGGTTACACCTGGGTTGTAACCTGTGCTGAGGACAGGCCCCCAAAGCTACATTCTTCTAGCCCTAAAAGTGGATGTTTAGTCTGAAAATACAGAGATAGCATGAGTAGGCTGGGGTCAGATGTCTGCTCTGCCCAGATTGGCAAGGCTTATGAGCACAGCAGGAGGAGGGTACTGAGCTGGGGAATGCCTCCAGGCCACCTCACTGAGGGACTTTGTGGCCTCACCCAGCCTAAGACCGCAGCACATGTATCACTGTGAGACCCTTGGCATTATGGCATGACTCCTCAAACCAGGAAAATGCACAAAGCCAGACCTGCTCTGTTGATGGGCTTCAGCAGCCCTAAGGATGTTTGACATGAGCTGCCAATTTGTGTTTGAACACTCTCCAGAGAAATCTTTAAATAACCATACTATGTGTGAAAATGGCCATGAAAGTACATTCACTGATCAGAAGCGCCAATATCTGAATAGCTTTCAAGAAAAATTGCGATATTTTTATTTTTTACAAAAGTATTCTTTTTTTCCCAGTTCATGCTATTAACAATGCGTGTTGTTCCAGCACCAATGACTGACTATGGACATGATCCTCTTCACATTCTGAGACACCAGCTATAGACTCACTCTGAGATGGTTACACCAGGGTGTCATCTGGACCTGCTCCAAACCACAGGAGAAAATGACAGTGTGATAAGGTTGAATATCAGTTTTGCAAAGGACTCTATCAATAAAGTCAGTAGGAAAGACCTTCCAAAAAATACAGACACAGATCAGATGTCTTATTTTCCTCCAAGCTCACCTCTAAAATTTGTTCACCATTTCAGGTTCATCAGGAGTGATATTCCTTGCATAAAAGCTTTTGTCATTCATTCCATCATACATGCCCCTCTCTTTCCAGGATGACTTTTTAGTCCTAAGAGTTTGCTGCAAAAATGTTGCAGTTTTGTTGCTGTTGCAAAACAATTAATTCAGGGATGTGAAAATTCCAGCATTCACGGCAAGTTCATTTAGTCTTCGAGTGTTTTTCTGTCATTTTTTAGTTAGACAACCCTGAAATATCTTTAGATGCATCAGTTAAGTTTTTGAAGTTTCCCAATCATTTCTGTTGGAATTCAGCTTCATTCTAATAACAATGGCACAGAAATTTGGAAGGTACAAGCATTTCCAAGAAACATTATAAATTCCCAGTCTAGTTCCCAGGTGCCCAAATTATTTTTTGAAACCAGAGTTCACAATTAAAATCTATTTCTAATTACAAAAGTTCTTTTTCCTGATGCCAAATATGAAGCAATATCATGTGATGTTGATGAGTTTTTCTTTGCCTAAGGAGGTTATCATTATCATTATACACAACCTTCAGAAATTCATACTCCGAATGAGTTTCCACTGTTATATGCAATATTGTCTGTTTCTTGACTTAACTTTTTTATAAATCAACCATCCATATTTAAATAAAATACATGTACTATTCCTGAACAAGGAGGTTTTGTACAACAGCATTTTAGTGTTAAGACATTAAGGGAACAAGTCTAGACACATGCTGAGTATCATATCATTCCTCATCCCACCACATCCATATACTATAGCTGGATAATTTCACTGTGGCACCAGAAGGCTGTGCTTTTCATTAACAAAAACAAAATCTTCTGTCATCTCCAGAAATACTGTTGCCTTTTCTCCTGCATAGGATATGGTGCAGCTTTTTCTGAAATCTTCAGACGTGCTGACAGAGCAAAAAGCAAGGAGCCAGATAACCTCCTTCTCTCCTCCCAGAAAAGGCTGTTGAGCATACCTAACAGCCCAGAGCTTGCCAATTTTTATCCCGTCTTAAAACAACATCTACCAAATGTATAAATTGCATATTTTTAAAAAATTCATGTGGGAAAAAAATCAAACTAAAAGCAATGTGTCCGAATGGCATTTCAGTTATACAAAAGAATCTTCTTCATGCAGGTTAAAAGATGGTGGTTTGCAATGAGTAGGGCTTTATGGGGAAAATATTAAAGCACTGAATTGTTGGTCAATGTCTGAGTTGATATTAATACAGCCAAAAAAAGAAACTATTCTTTCAGTTGAGGTTTGGAATAAGTGGTGAAGCGGTGAAGCAGTGAAACAGAGATATAAGAAGGCTGTTTTGAATGGCAGGAGCTTAAGAGAAGGTGATTGTCAAACCAGTGGTGTTTGGAAAGAAACGAAAATCAAGACATTGCAAGCCTAAAAGAGCAAGAGCAAAGGCAAGCAGATAAAGATGGGAATGAATTTCTGAGAAAAAATGGCAGAAATTTGGGGAGGTTTTTCAAAATAGTATGGAAACACTTAACATTGTAAAGATAGTAAAGAGTATAAAAGAAGAGAACAGGTCCATAATCCAGATGTCTCTCGGTCATTACCTGATCCACAGTAACAAAGGTCACAAACTCACTGTTTCCAATAAAGGGCACCATTCCACACTATAAAGTCCAATTTCTGAAAAATGGGATGAAAGATTATTTTTGGAAGCATAAACTGGGAAATCATTGAGGTTTCCTTTGTACACTGATTTACCAGCTTTTCCAAAGAGCAACGCAAGAAGCGTTTATGAGTTACTATCAAATATGGCTTCATTTATTTGTCAGAAAGTTCACAGAAAGTGCAGGAAGCGAGCTACTTTATTGCTTACATCAAGCGTGGGGGTGGGAGCAATTTTGTCCCCACATCCTTCTGCAGTAGATGTATCGTCTGAAAAGAAAAAGGGGTGGAGGAGAGGAGAGGAGAGGAGAGGAGAGGAGAGGAGAGGAGAGGAGAGGAGAGGAGAGGAGAGGAGAGGAGAGGAGAAAGAAAAGAAAAAGAAAAAAAAAGAAAAAGAAAAAGAAAGAAAAAGAAAAAGAAAAAGAAAAAGAAAAAGAAAAAGAAAAAGAAAAAGAAAAAGAAAAAGAAAGAAAAAGAAAAAGAAAAAGAAAAAGAAAAAGAAAAAGAAAAAGAAAAAGAAAAAGAAAAAGAAAAAGAAAAAGAAAAAGAAAAAGAGGCATTTCTGTGTAATCACATTGCACTTGGAAATCCTTCCTCATTAACTTTCAGACATTAAAAGAATCTGTGTTCCTTGTTAAAAGAATAAATCTTGGCAACCTACCATTGTGACAGAATGGGTTATATCTGTGTCAAATTATGAAGGCTGTGTTGTTATTAAGAGTGCAAACAAGCCAGGACATGCCCAATTACAACTTACTACACTGAATTCATATGGCTGTCGGACCTAAAAAGATTTTTCACACCTCAAGACAAGGCTAATTCCCATAAAGCCTACGTTCCCTTGGTCTGGGTGTGCTTATAGGTGCGGGTGTTAAAGGGTCACAGGTGAACTCTGCCTGTGTTCAGAGCTAGGAGGAGAGGAGCCAGCTCCAGTACAGAAGCCATGTAGGATATGTCTACACAGTCGATTGCAGGCAGATGTGAGCTGCCTTAGCCAGCACTCTGAACTAGCAGGCAGAGTTGTTAGCCATGTTTACTGTGGCACAGAGTCATTTTTGAAAGAAACAGAAAACAAGAAACAACAGCATTTTAGATCTCTCTCCTGCCTTCCTCATAATGGTCTGGGTTCAGGCCTCTCCTTGTCTATACAATTTGTATTGTACTGCCAGAGAGCACTTATTAGTTGAGGCTCAGCGTGTCCCTTGCTGCAGTTCTGCAGTCTCCAGACCATATGTGCAACAAACGCTGCCCGCAAAAGGCATGCACTCACACACTGGTACACCACCAAGCTCAAACTAGCAGGAAAAACTACTCTGCAGCTTCCAAAATAAAACTAGACCAGACTAGCAAGACTGGAAGAAGAATGCAGATTCTGTCTACCCAGATATGGGTATGATATGGATATGCCCAGAAATGCCCACCTTTTCTCCCTGCAGCTGTTTTGCTCCTGTGGAGTGCAAACACTGCTTAGGAGAAACCCTACAGGAGGGCAGGGCTCTGGTCCTTCATGGCAGTGTCACCACTGGCTTTGAAAATTTGTAAACGAAAGGGACCGGGAGGCTTGCTGGTTTCTTCTCGGAAAATTGCTGCTGGTTGTGTTAGTGTTTCACTGAGCCTTAGCTACAGACTAGAAACTCCATTGCAGCTGGTGCTGCTATATCCTTCCAATGAGATTATGAGCTAATTAAAGCAGACAGGAGTGCTGGGAGGCATAAAGCATTTTTCATTGGCAGAGTATAGTGTGGCCAGAGCACATCAGTAGCCCTGTCACGTCTATATATTAGGGAGAGAATGAGATCAGGCTTGAGGGCTCAGAGTCCCAAAGCCTGTTTATAACATGATATTTAACTCCTATATGCTGCAAAAGTGAATGATTCACTTTATGTACCATATTTCTCTGCTGAGCACAGCAGAAGACTTAAACAGCAAGCTGAAGCTAAACAGTCTGGTGCAGAGGTGTGGAATGCAACATGTGTAAGCAGTGGGGTAAGTAAGCAACTAATGTGCAAACTTTGCAAAAAAAGCAAAGTAATTAATGGAATTTTGAAATACCTCTGTAACACTATCAGGGAGTTTTTAAAGTCTTGATTCACCTTACATGAAATCTCCTGTAGGACTATGCTAGCTTTAGAGTCTGTGCACTTGGTGGAGTTTCCCAGGTGCACAAGATTTAAGAACAAAACATTTATGACCATCCCATACTAAATAAAGCCTTGTTGTTGGGACAGTCACCTAACAGTAATTCTGCTCTGAGCCAGGGACTAACCTCAGATGGACTTTTTCATAGTGTACAAGTGTTCTGTATGTCTGACTCTTGTGAGAGAATTGTTGGGAAAATTCAGTCACTTTCTCCATCCAAAATTCTGGCCTGTATTGGTGGCATGTCAATACAAAACAAAAAGCAGGTCCTAATAATTTTAAAGGAGAGGGAAAGGGCCTCATACCCCACTCAAGAACTCAGACACCAATTTCAGCAGAGGGTTCTGTGTCCATCTGGGAAAGAGGCCTGTACACCCAAGCCACATACTGGAAGCAATGCTGAGTAATAGACAGATCTTCTGCTGGTTGGGACGGAGTGTCAACATGAGACAAGTGACCATGGAGATAGGCACTCAGCTGGACTATAAATAACTTCTTTTTAAAGAGGCATTTCACAACCAAGGCCTGTATTTTGTCAGCTTCCTCATTAAGTGCACATAGCTGTACTATGCAATCCATTTTTCTGCTGTCTAGATCTAGGTTAGATAAAGTTCAATGAGTATCTATTTCCAGAGTTGGGAGGAGTTTGGAGGCATCATCCTCAGTGCCCTAAGAGGGATAACACACTTTGTAAGCACTGTTCAGTAAACCATGATGATAAAAACAAGGATCATTGACAGAAATGTCAAAAAGAGAAGTTAGAAATACTAAATGCAAACTGTGACATAACACTGTGAGGATGGATGATTGCTAAGTGGGAACTCCAGCACAAGTGCTCACTCCATTCTCTTGAGCAGAAAGACAATACATAGCCAGGAGTAACACTTATAAAATTGTCCCACCTTGGCAACAAAAGGTACGTAAAAGTCAGAGGTGATAAATGGCAAGTAGCATCCAAAGAATATCAAAAGTAAGGTGTCCATGAAAAAGCATCCAAGAAAAATATCTAAGCTTCTCCTTGGGACAGTAAAGCTACAGAGTAAAGCTGTGTGTTTGGGTGTACGGCTTATTTAATGAAGATCTGTAAATTCAATTCATCTTATATAATCAAATTTAAGAAAGATTATGTAAAAATTATGACAAAGTTATGAAGATGTGCATAACATTATATGTCATTAATATTTGGAATAACTTTGCTTAGTTCTGTACAATTTATACCAGAATAATAGAGTGAAAACAGAAGTCCAGAGATGGGTGTTAATTATTATTAAGCACACAGGATAATTCCCTTTCAATGGCCCAGTGAAAAAATTAAGACTGAAAGTGAGGACAGAGAGGAAACAATGCCTGGCACGTATTACAGAGTGGAGGCAAGGACGGGTAGCCTGGGAGGAACACAGAGAAATTGTCTTAGCATCTAGGGATTTGGCTGCTGAGACAGTTTAGGAAAGTGAGAGCCCTGGTAGTGTGTCATCTGGCCAGAGACATCAAGAGCAACAAGAAAAGCTTCTATAGCTACACTCTGGTGAGACAATACCTACAGTGCTGCATCCAGCTCTGGGATCCCAGCACAGGAAGGATATTGATGGAGAGGGTCCAGAAGAAAGCTATGAATATGATCAGAGGGCTGGAGCACTTCCCCTGTGAAGACAGGCTGAGAGACTGGGACTTGTTCAGCCTGGAGAAGAGAAGGCTTCAGATTAACCTCCTTGTGCCCTTCCAGTACCTGAAGGTACTGGAGAGGGGCATTTTATGAAGTCATGGAGTGAGAGGACAAGGGGGAATAGCTTTAAACTAGAACACAACATGTTTAGATTAGATATTATACTAGATATTAGAATGAAATTCTTAAGATGAAACCCTTCTAAGGATGGTGAGGCAGAGGAACATGTTGCCCAGACAACTGTGGGTGCCCTGACCCTGGAATTTTTCAAGGCCAGGTTGGACAGGGCTTTGAGCAACCAGGTGTCCCTGCCCATGGCAGGGGGTTTGGAAGTAGATGATCTCTAAGGATATGGTTTCTAACTCAAACCACTCTGTCATTCTATGATTTGTAGCAAAGCTGTAGCAGAGAAAAAAAATCTCCATTTCAAGATGCCCTGTTTTGTATTGCAAAGCTGCTGTTCTGAATCACAGTACGAACTGAAAATTTCCAAGTCGCTCATAAATGAGCATTCTGAAAATATAACTTGATCCAGGAGTATCAGAATATTTAATCTGAGACTCTAAAAACATAATATAAAATCAAATAATGTTGAAATGAAATAAGATTTCAAAATGAAATGCAAGATGGGACTTTTTGTGTTTCTGGAACATTTTTTCCAGTTTTCTTTTGTAACAAAATTATAGTGACTCTGACAGTTTTATTAAGCAATTTTCATTCCAGCAAAAATACGTTCCCTACTTGAATTTGGTTTTATTAATAGAGCTGTGGCCAACTATATTCCTACTATTCATTCACTTGAAAAAAAAAATAAAAGAAAGAAGGATATCCAACAAAATTATCAGGCAAAATATTTAGCACCAATAAAGGCAAGTACAGCCATAAGTTTCAACTCAGCCCAGAGTTTTCCTAGGAATCAAAACCAGATGAGATATTTAAAATGGGCAAAGGGTTTTCATAGAAAACATTTACAAAACAAAAGATACCATATTGTGCATAGGTAAAACATTATTGATAAGGGATAGACTTTCTCTTCAAATGAGTGACTTTGGACTGCCTGCTATGGCATTTTATCTACTTTTCCTGTGAAATTTTTGATGTCACTCAGAAACAGGTAATGCATGAACGGACAGACAGCCTGCTGCTGTTCGGTCCTCTCTGTTACTGTGCATCCTACATGAAGCAGTAGATATCTTTTGCAGGCTTCATTGCTGGAAGACCCATTTTCCCCACACATTCTGCCCCCAAATCTTTGCATTTTCTCTTTCAGAATAATAAAAACTTGGCTCACAATCCAACTCCCTCATCTGTAATCTTATTGCTTGGAAAGACCTCTTTTGGAGACAGTTTTCACAGAAACACTTCCAGAGGTCCCCAGCTTCCTATGCTGACATAGGTCTAACCATCTCTTTGTAATTTTTTTACTGTGTTTACTTAGTCAGATGAATTTTATGTCACGGTTTGCAAGTCTGCTCATTCCTTTCAGCAGTATTTCCTCCTCTTGTTTAAAACTTGCTGAGTGCCTTCTTACATTTATGAGGGAGCCCATCTACAGTTCTACCAGAACATTAAATATATTATACATTCTGTTTATAACATGCCCCAGAGAACTGTAGTTAAGAGTGCAGATTAAAAAAAAAATAAAATTAAAAATTGGCTGTAGTGTTCCTTAAAGGAAAGAATTAAGAGGGAAGCTCACAAAAGTGCAATTCTTACAGTCAGTCAGACAGACTCACTTATCTGCTTCTCCAGCGTTACCTCACAGGCAGTAAGACACTTAGCTGCAAAATTTATCAGCTATGAGGTCATTAATAAAGCTGGCCAGTCTCAGTAGTCACTTAAAAGACGATAGTGTTCAATGATAAAATAAAATACTAGAAGATAGTTTTGTTATAGGCAAGTGGCTGACTTATGATTTTGTAGTTTAAAGGATTTCGACAATGCATGCTTTGAAATTTCTGGCCTAGATTTTCAGCCAAGGAGCCATTTACATACTCAGCTCTTTCCCTCCACCTGGCTTTAAGAATCTAGGAACACTAGTGAGTCCTCGCCAAAGAATATAAAGAAAAATGCAAGAATTTAGATTTATAGTAGAGCTGATTCATCTTAGTTTGGAGAAATCTCACCAAGCAAGCAAACTCTTTTCCTTAAAAGAAAGCTCTTTAAGCTTGGAAGCTATGGAGAGTTTTACTAATATCCATGGAAAATTCTGATATGAAAGTAGGAAAGCAGCAAAAATTTAAAAGTATAATTATAAGCTATGCTGTCAACAGTCTCTTTATGCAAGCTCTTAGCTTGTGCTACTTCAATTTTGTCCCAATTCCCACTCAAAGGAGACAAGGGACAAGCGTTCCTTCATGGAGCTGTCATCTACAATGTAGCAAAGAGGATCTGAGGACATCTTGTTCACTAGTGGGAAGGTTTTTGGATCACAACTCCGAGCCTAGCTCACCCATAAAGAAGGAATCAAGGTGTGTGTGTGCCAGGCTCAGAGCTCACACAGATGAAGTCCAGACACCACTGGTAAGCTCCACTGAACTCGGATCGAGGCAGCCCCAGATTAGGAATGTGGAACATACAAAACTTCCTATGATTCTGTGACCATAAAACCATGGTCCACCTCCTAAATAAAGTGCCCCCCTAGATGAAAAGGTTTCCATTATCCTACACAGGACCAGTGGGAACTGCTTTCTCCTCCCAACACCCTCTTGTGCTGCCTCCCTGCCTCCCTCCCATCTTTTCACTCATCCACCAGCATCAAACTGTCTGCCCCAGTGTACAGAAGCTGCTTCTTATCAGACCCTTAAATATACATATCCTAGAGCTACAGGAAAATTACAATCCAAATTGTTCAAATTGAGGGCCACATCTTCCACAAACCAGGCAGAAAACTGCTGAATGCTTGAAGGTATATTTTCACTGTTAACGCATACAGCAGATTAGTTTCAAATCAGCTGCCTAATCAGGGTTCCCAGGAAGGCTGCAGGCTCATTTTTCAAAGATGAAGAGAAAAGCTTTCCTGTCACTCTAACTACAGTCCTTATGAAATCCCAGAGCACGAGGCTGGCTAGGCACAGCGTGGGTTTCTCCCTTACATGTTCCTTCTCTTACATTTCAGGCTGCCCCCTTTCTCCCGAGAAACCAAGTTCAATGTACATCTTCATAAAAAACACAGTGGTTTTTTATTTTATTTTCTCGTTTTCTTTTATTATATGAGATGCACTTCTCCAAATACTATGTCATACAAGAACTGATATTGGATTTTTATTAAAACCAATTATACAATTGAAAGGAGGAAAAAGAAAAAGGTGAAAAAAAACCAAAAAACACTCTGCCACATTTTTTAACTTGTTTACACAATGGTGTGTACCTCCTAATTGTCTGACCTTCTTATAAAGATTGCAAAAGGAGTTACTGCACAGGTATCCCACACTTATTAACAAAACTTCTTAATTCCTTGCTTCAGTTTAAAACTCAGGTTATAGGAGTGCTCACCAAGGGGACTCTACCCACTAGGTAAAGCCATTCCTGAAATATATTTTTCGAAACTTAGAGGTAGACCCTGCACACTGACATGAATGGCTCTTCTCAGATGCAGAGCCCTCCTTGTTTTCCTTTTTTGCAGGCTGTGGCCAGCGTGGAAGCAGCCAAGGTCCCTCAGCCCCTTTGCAGCTGGTGCAAAGTGAACTCCCTGGGAAGGTGGGCAACTGGGAATAGTCACAGAGCAAGGATAGCTTTCCCAGTCATGGCCATAACAAATACCTTGCCGGCCCCTACTCTATCATCAAAGTGCATCCATGAGGCAGTGACTCTCTGAACTCATCTGAAAGCCTCTTGGAGACCTTTTCCAACTTTTAGGGTTTAGTCTGATTAGTTCCTTTTTCTCTGTCTTATGTAGCCACAGAAGGTGGCCCCTGCATTTGACTGGGATGGAGGAAGCCATCATCCCTTGACAATTTGCTTGGACTTGTACTGTGTTGTTTCCTCTGGTCAGAGACCCCTTTTCTTCACAGCCTGCTATAGGATAATTTTTTCTGCCTTCTGGGAAACCCATCATTGTTCCTTAAATAAGATAATGAGTCTGCTATAAAGCTGACATTGGTCTAACCTGCTAATACAGAATTAACTTTAATGTCATGCATGACTTTTGCCAAATCCTTGCCTTGTGTCATCACTATGATTGGCATGTTTGCAGCACACATTGCAGGAGCTTGATTTGGTTCACAGCTCTCAGTCATTTTTATGTTCAGACATATAATCTAATGAGGTGAAAATGGAAAGCAGCCCCTGAGCATTTGGCTATTGCTGGGAAAGAATGCAAATTAAATATTTGAAAGAGTGGGGCACAGGGTAGCGTGTCACGGAGCTTTGGAGTTCCATCAGGTGCCTCGCCAGCTTGCACAGCCTTTGTGTCCACATTGTCTGCCTGTTGGATGGAGCTGAGAGACAGAAGAATGACAGTCTGGGGAAAAGAAAGAAAGACAGTAATTATGGGACGTATGTGATTAGCATGGTAGCCAGAGAAATTAAACCACTAGTCCCAGGAATCTTCCCTTCTATAAGGTACCTGTGGTGGAAGAGAAAAACTCTGCACTACAGAGTTCAGCTGGAATCCACTCCCTGCTAGTTTAGCTTGATTGCTTTTTTGGATACCTACTGTGGGGGTTCAGTTCCTTGACCTTCCTTTCTATAGAACTATATTGTCCTGCCACGAAGAAAGGCAGATTAAGAATTTACAGGGATCCTTCCATCACTAGACTCTGACAGGAGTGCTCAGGGAGTTCATTTTTCATGGCTTAAATTGCTCCAGGCCAGCATTCTTATCAAAAAGGTTTGGTTTAATGTAAAACACAGACTTCTTTTCTTTCTTTTTAATTTTAGCTTCGTATTAAACAGCACTACAAATTTCCCTTTGTACAGCAAGTTCCTGAGCTGCTTTCCTTTGAATAACATATAAATTTAGACTAAACTTTATTGTTCCTGGGCAAATCAGTCTAGTTAAGAAGTTTATAATAATTATTAGAGAGGCAAAATGTTTTACATAACAGCTGAAAAGTCTGGAAAATCCTGGTCTAATTAGACCATGGATTCATTGTTTGCTTGCTCTTTAAAGGTACCAGCTTACAGCATAGTTTCCAAACTTTGTCTTTTGGGTGCCTTGGGATCTCAACAAGGTCAGAAATAAAAAGAATTAACAGTCTAGTAAGCATTAGCTGGCACACCAACCATCTCTTCCCCCCACACCTCCTAGCACTCAGTGCTGTTTCTCCACAAACGTGTTTCCTCCATAAACATGTTTCCTCCATAATTTCCCACTGTTAATTCACTGCACAGCTGTCATTCCTCAGGTGGTGCCCTGTGCAGGACAGGGCACTGGGGTGATGGGGAGAAGCTCCTGGGGCCCTGCATTGGTGCAGCGTTGCTGTCGGGCAAGGGGGAGATCCAGGCACCCCTCAGCGCTGTGAAAGCCACTTTCTCCCAGTAGCACCACAGGTACACTTAGGCTGGGAGCCAAAAGTTCATTCCTCTTCCATCCATTAGGTGCTTTGAACTCCCACTCCATCTGCAAAAATGCCTGAGCTATTAACTGCCAAGCTTCTGGGTACTCAGAGACAGGAAGCTGTTTCACTTTACAGGGAATAATTAAATAAAAATTTGGCAAGAGAGATAGAGCTGCTGTTAGTGCAATTCTGGAGTCTAGCAAGCACTCATCAGAGACTCAGGAAAAGACTTCTGTCCCTGCTCCAAGGACAGTGTGCATAGTCTTAGGTTAAACCTCCCTGAATAAAACACATGCAGCAGAGCAAAGGGAGTAACCAGAAGGCAGGTATCCTTCCAACACCATGTTTCCATGTGCTCTTCCTGTTTCTCTGTCCTCTCGTCAGTCAGACCCCACAAAGTCATGATCAGATGGCCATAAGCTAGAGCTACAACATCTCTAGAAAGTGAGAGAAATAGCAGCAAAGGGAAGTGGAGCAGCAGACGAGTTGAAGGACCTTTACCCTCACATCCACAATCCAGTCTATCAAACTTCAGGTCCTCCCTGAAGTTGCTATGCGGCTGAGCAGCGTGGGTAAAGGACTTTGGAGAACACTTATTTGTGATTCTTTCTCAGGAGCAGGTCTAAACCAGTCACCAAGTGGTTAAGTGAACTCCAGGCAAAGGTAACAACTGGAGACTTTTACAGACAGATGGAGGGGTGTTAGTACAGAAATGGAGGTGCCTAGAGTGGCATCTGAATGGACATTTTGAGGATCTGAATTTTGGACATAGAGCTAGATCCCATATGGAATCCAATCTGAAATTCCTATGGTGAAATAGAGGCCAATTACTGCTGAAGCTTATGGGAATTCCACTATTGGCTTCAGCAATGCCAAGAGCTCCTATTGAGAGCTAGAATGGGAACACTTATAAATTATAAAAAAATAGCCTATTTAGCAAAGAACATGCCATTTTCTCTAGCCCCCACAAAATATACATATATGACATGAAATACAAATATTTAATATGGCACTTATAATTTCCAGTGAACAAATCACAAAAATATCCTTTTTTTTTTTTTTATTTCTGAAAGAATATCTTAGCTACCTTCTGCATGTAAATCTACCTAAAATGCCTGTCAAGCATACTAAAAGTCTGAGGAATCAGTATCACAATCAAAAGCTGTGGATGGATGGTTTCATACTTTGTGGGAAAGACTTGCTTTTCAAATAAAAAGTTTTAAAACTTCAGAGATATTGATGTATTCTCAGCTAACCAGATGCTGTATGCTAACTATGTGCCAGTAGTCTCTCAGTGCTGGAAGAGAAATAGTTGACACAACATGTTTGATGGATTTGTTTAGGGATTTTGTATGCATATGGAAATCATTTGTTTCTCTATTGCAAAGTATGTTTGATTGTTCAGTATTAACATTTAACTAGAAAAAGTAGCTACAGTGCTCCCAGTTGTGTGAAGCACAAGCTAAACAAAACAATAACTGAAAAGCAGCTTCAGCATATCTCATGCTCATTAGGAGAATAAATGATGCAAAAATTAACTGATGACAGATACGTAGATTTCTATAACTCAACAGTTTAATGCAAGAGTCTTACTTGGTTCAGATACACAGAATGAAATCCTAAAGGACTGATGTGAGTCCACCTGCAAAAAAAGTGGTTTGGTGAGCACCAACAGGTTATGAGAGAAAGTTTCACTGAAGTGCTAACTACAAAATGCAGTCCCTAAAGAAAGAAATAATACCTTGCTTGCATGTTCTCACTACAGAAAAACGCCAGTGTAAAAACTTCCTTCCTTTCTGTTCTTGGGGTTCCCAGAGGTGAGAATTTTGGATGGAACTGCAGCCACATGTGGCATACACACTGTGCAAACTCATGCACTGCAGGTAATACAGGAGGCATTGCACTCGTTATGTGCACACTGCAGAGATGCACATGCACGTCCAACTAAATGTATTCCAGACTGATTAGACTGGAACATCAGTTGTGCACACATAGAAATGGCCAAATTCTTTCTTCTTCACACAGGCTTCATTTCCAAGCAGCTTGGATTTCCTTGGACTTGTCATCTGATAGACCTGGTTTTTTTCTATTCATAATGGGATGATGGTGAAGAGATTCTTATTTTACATAATATATTCATCATTCCAAAGCATGATTTTTTCATCCTATTTTACCTTAATTGAGGTTGAAAGTTAAAATTACCAGATGATATTCTTTCTTTCTCTGAGTGGTTACATGTAACTACTTTTCTGGTTTAAAGTTCACAAAGAAAATTCAAAATTTAGGTTTCTTGTATTTATTGTTGCTCCAGTGTAAGATCTGATTTCTTGACAACTTTCTCAAACAAGCAACTTCAAAAGCAAAATTCCTTTAAAAATTTAGTAGTGACCCAAAAACAAACTGGACAATTGTTGGGTTTTTTCCCTCTGTTCAAATGCACTTTTTTTTTTTTTTTTTTTTTTTTTTTTGCAATCAGAATCTGCAATAATATTTCTTAAGGCTTTTGTTTTGTGAAGCAAAAGACTTGTATTTATCTGCTTTGCACAATTTAAAATGTAATATTTCTGCAGATGAGAAGACATAGCCAAATTGAAAATGAACCACTACATTTTGGCATACAATAGAAAACAGATTGTTTAGGTTTATGCATAAGAAATAACTAGAAATGGGGCCAGACTGCTTCCTAGACTAGGGTCTGAATTAAAGTCAGTAAACTTTGGTTGTACATACCACAACAAATATTTTTGGGGGGTATTTAGGACATGGATAGATTTCTATAGCTGTATTATTTCTGCAGCCATACTCCTCCTGCCAGAAAAAGAAAGAAAGAAAACAGAAACAAACAAAATATGTATTAAAAAAAAAAAGCCAGATTTAAATTTTTAAATAGTTCACTTAACAATAATGAACTTCCTAAGGTCAGTATGCTTCCCAGAGGGATCTGGGCAAAAGCTGCAGATGCCCATCCCTGGAAGTGTTTCAAGGCCAGGATGGATGGGAACTTGAGCAACATCTTCTAGTGGAAGTCCCCCTGTACCTGGCAGGGGGTTTGGAAACAGATGACCTTTAATGTCATTTCCAACCCAAACAGTTCTATATTCCCATGAAAATTGGGCACCTGCCTGTGCATCCACATTTGCAAGTAAATGCTTCCTTATTTGCAAGCTTTGAACCAGTATATAAAAATGTCCTACAAAACCTGGAGGTAGAAATGAGCATGGCATCAAGCTGGAAAGGCAGAGCAAGGATTTAAATTGCTGGTAAATAAAATACCCATATCACCACTACCTTCACTGAAGTATTTTAATTTGTTCCCCAAGTCTCTGGGCTGAGTGCTGGGTTCATCCCAGGTATGCCTGCTGTCCCCTCTCCTCTTTGCCCTCATTACCATCACAGCCCGTGGTGCAGTGTTGGTGAGTAGGGGACTCAGATCCACATCCAGTGGGATGGGATGGGATGGGATGGGATGGGATGGGATGGGGTGGGATGAGATGGGATGGGATGGGATGGGATGGGATGGGATGGGATGGGATGGGATGGGATGGGATGGGATGGGATGGGATGGGATGGGATGGGATGGGATGGGATGGGAGATCCTGCTCAGTCCACCCTTGCTTAGTGGTTTTCTGGCTGACATGTCAGTGCTGGGTAAGGGGAACTTCTGCCAAGGTACCTGCTGCAGCCTCACAGGAAAACAGTTCACTGAAGATGGCCTCAAAGCCTTCCCCATGAGGCTACACAGCCCCACAACAATGAAACCTTGTGCTGGTCCTACACAAGACTCATTTTCTCTCTTTATGGCCATCTTTCACCACCTAAGGAGGCAAGGTCAAAGCATTCCCGATGTTCACTCCTTTCCCACGAAAGGACCCAACCTGTTGGGCTGACCAGCCACTGGCAGGGCAGGCACTGACCCTGACAGCTTTTGTCCACAGTTCAGCACTGCTTTTATACCTCAGTAATACCTTTACACTGAGGACTGTGAAGCACTCTACTCATGAATTTGTGTGTGAACACCCTTGCCTGGTTATGGAAGATGCCCGGATTTTCCACCTCTCTTCTATCCTCAGATCCAGGGGTGCTAGGGTGAGGAGTCCAGGGGCAAAAATAATTGAAGTCAAGCTATGAATTTATAAAAGATATAAAGGTCTGCACTGAGGAAAACCGTATCTAGTGCAGGTAATTATTCAGACTTTTCTAATCAATGTAAAGTAGGTTAGGGCTGTCCCAAGTAGGCTGAGAAAGCAGATTAATGAGACATTGTACAAAGAAATTGCCTTTCTGTCTCTGCATTTTCAACCTGACATTTGTTTCAAAGCTATTTGGGGTGAAAAGTAAGTTTTGGTATGTGATCTCTGTACATGTACACCCCTCTCTGGTCACAATAATATGTGACTAACAACAGTGAGACATGCCCTTAAATTTGGGAGAAAAATATTTATCTTTCATTTCAGCAAACACATATCACTTTGAAGTCCAGTAAATATTTTTATCCAATTTGACCACTTTTGAAAAAGGGAACTCAAAGAACTCCCATAGATCCTAAGTTTTAATTTGAATTTACCTTTTTTTCAAATATTAGGCTAATATAGGGTATTTCTGTACAGACAGGTACCAAGAGGAACAGACTGCTTTGTCCACCTGGGATCAAAATGGGCCAGAAACAGATCAACTTTGAAAAAGAAATGAATTTATTTACATTTCATAGTAAAGCTATGCCCTCTGCTTCAGTCTTCATGAGTCTAATTCAATCTAAACAAGTGAACCCTTTATTCCAAACCATTTGGAAAAGGCTGATAATCCCTTCTTTCAGTATCTGTCTAAAAAGAAAAAAAAAAAAAAGGAAACACCACCCTTATATTTAGCTTTACCTCCAAAAAAAGACTTCAAATTAGCCATAACCTGTACTAGTGTGCATTTACCATTCAAGGGTAGCACGAGAGCTCAGTCTGGAAAGGTGCTCAGGAAGTCAGATGTGCTCAGATAGGGTCAGATGGGGCTGCTCAGGGCTGTGCCCCCTCAGGGCTGGAAGCTCACAGACTGGAGCTGCACAGACTCCCTGGATAGTCTGAACCTCTGCCCTCCAGCCTCAGAAGAGAGAGTTTCTCCCTCTATCCAGTCTGCATTTCTCTTATTTTAATTTATATGTGTGGTCTCTTGTCCTTCTACTATGTAGCACTGTGAGCAGCCTGGGTCTTTCTTCACATAGTCCAAACACGCTGTACACTGCAGACCTCAAGGCACAATAAATTTACCTATGCTTATGTTGTCACTGGCAGGTTGGCTTGAATCACTTTTGGAGGCTGCATCGTGAGCTGGCAGCTTCTTTAAACCGTTATGGCTTTTTCTTGCCATAGTTCAAGCTGGTCAAATGTGTGCAGCTCTGAAAGTGCTCTGCAAACGAGGGTTGTTCCCTTCTCTCCACGCTGTCTGGGAAGTAAAACATGTATGGAAATACTTGTATGGTCAGGCTGAGATAATGCAGAAGGATCTTGTGAGACTGAGAAAACAATAAAACAGCAGAATAAATTCATGGATATATATGTAAAGTGATATGGGGAAAGTAATCTTAACCTCATATATAAAATAACGGGCTTTGAGCTGATGGTTACCACTCAAGAGAAAGACCCTGGGATTATGTTCTATAAAAACAATTCCTTCCTAGCAATCAAAAAAGCAAATGGAAAGTTAGGAATTATTAGGGAAAGAGTAGAGAGCAAACCTAGCTATGCAGCTGTATAAACTTGTGTTTCTTGAATACCGTCTGCAGTTGTTGCCTCAGAAAGCACAGAGTAGAAATGGCAAAGGTTCAGAGGCAAGTGACAGAGGTGACCAAAGGTATGAAATGGCTCCTAAGAGGGGAAAAAGGCTGAGCAGAGTTGATTCTGCACCCTGGAAAAGAGGTGAATAGAAGGGTGTTATGGCCAAGGTCTACCAGATTTATTACTGAATCAGGATCTGCATTTTTCCATCTCTTCTACTGAGTATCATCCAGTGCAGCCAATAGGAGGCAGCTTCAAATACAGCAAAAGAAGGAATCTTGATGCACAAGGAAGATCTATGGGGCCTCTTGATCAAAGTTATTTGGGATCGGACTCAGAAGAGTGGTCTGTTGAAAATAAAGAGAAAAAAAACCCTAGGAATCAAGAAATCTCCTGACTGAAACTAGTGGGAATCTGGGACAACATTCAGGAAAAATAGCAAATATGCTTGAATTGCCCTCACTCTTTTGTGGACATTTGCTTCAGGCCACAGTTGGAAACAGCACATGGGGTTAGATCAGTCCTTGCTCTGACAAAGTGTGGCCTTTTATACAGTTTTTGTTCAGGGCCCTGGTCTGTTTGGACTGAAGCTTTGATACCATTATGTATTCACCTTGTGATCGTTTTAAGGAAATAAACCTTCAAAGTAAAAAAATGCATGATAAAATTCTATAGCTTAAAAATCAGGACTAAGACTTTTTTTTTTTTTTAAATTACCATTAAAAGACTTTCTTTGTAAGCTAGTAAAGAAAGTTTAACAAGAACCAGGGATGGCAGCTGAAGCCAGATTAGATGGACTCAATACAGTTAGGAGCAGTTAGGTAACATGCAATGGCCTGTGATACACAGAAGGTCAGGCTAGATGATCTAATGTCCCTTCTGGCCCAAATATCTCTGAGGATAGTATCTGGCAGCCACACAAATGTTGAAAGCAAGCTCCAACTCAGTATGTTTTCTGTCAGTCACACTATATTTAGATAGATTTTCATGCCAGGTTTTGTCCTGTTGATTTTAAAACTTCATTTTATTTCTCTGGGTCAGAAGATAATATTGAAATTCTAGGACAGCTCAAAGTCATGATAACCTGCTACCATTGGTTTGCAGTTATTTGTGTAAATATTTGGTTTAGTTTCAATTAATGCAATATTTTCATCTTTCAGTTCCCTGGTGTTTTGCTTTTAGACTGTAGCTGCTCAGAAAATAGTGGTTTTTTTCCCTCAGTGAAATTTTGATTTCCAGATTTTTTTTTTATTTTCACCAAAACCACAAGACGAGTGAGTCATATATGGGTTTCCCAATCAATAGAAGAGTTGCTCATTTGCCACAAAACAATGTCAAAAGCTGGAAAGTGATTCTGGCAGAACAGGGGCCTAGGTTGGTTTTAAAAGTTAGGAAATGGAGAAATATATGAATAAACAAACAAACAAAAAAATTGTCATCAAATCAGAAACTCTTTGAAAATTAACTGGCCTTTTCTGAATAAATGCAGGTGATACCAGAAACAGTTGTAAGGTTACTCCTATAGTCCCTTCCCACAGTACATACAGAAATCTATGCCTTCCTCTCTCCTTTGCATGCTCCCTCTCTCTCTGAAACTAAGGTTTCAAAATAATTTAAATCACATGTAAACAGACCTTTTAGTTTCAAGTTTCCTTTGGAGTAGCCCATTAACTTTAATCACCTCCTATTCATAATTTTGGGTGGCATTTACAGATTTCTACAAGTATACACAAAATCCACTGCAGATTTTATTAGCCCTGTCTAATAAAAACACATGCTTGGAATGAAACTGCTATGTTATCTAGCCCATAAACTCTCTTTTTGTCCACTTAGGAGACAATTTTTTTGTAGAAGTCAGTGAAAGCAAAGGTTGTATCAGACATACAGATCAAGATCTGGTACATCTTAAAAAGCTCATAATCTTATCACAAAGCATGTTAAAGGACAAAGGTTAACAGCAGTGTCCTACTCTTTATACCACATTAATTTGTTTCCAAAGCAATTCTGTACAATAAATTATTTATAGGCATTAGTCTTTGGTATCAAATTAATACATGCTCTTAATGAGTCAGTGGATTTGATTGAACAAGCAATTGGGACATTTTTGCTTTCAATGGCCAGGAATCTACCTGGAAATAACAAATACTTTAACAAAAACATGAATATGTGTCCACCAACCAATTGATCATACTGACTAAAAGGATTCACCAATTTCCTCAGTACCCTGATTTAGCTTATGTGGTTAAAGCATGGTGCTGATAACACCAAGATTGTGGGTTCAATCCCCATATGGACTATTCACCTAAGGGTTGGACTTGAGGATCCTTGTGGGTTCTTTTTAATGCAGAATATTCTGTGGTCTGTGAAAAGTAACTAAATAAAACTCTTACTCTTCAGCTGCTTCTGTAGAAAAAGTCTCAAAATCAATACAATAGCATATGAGAAATATGTCAAGAATGAGAGAGCTGAAATATTCCAAAATGTAGTTTCCAATAAGGTGTCATAATTTCATTATGTCCTTCTTAGTGTGGTTACAAGGAACCTCAGTAGTTCAGATGGTAATTAACAAATTAATAAGGTAGAAATAAAAGCAGCTGTACATTTCGATCATGATAACAGGAAAACTTCAACTTCTAAAAACAGCAGCCGTAAGTCAGACTCAAAAATGGCAAAGAGTATCCCAGAAACAAGTGCCTGAATAGCACTGATGAATAAGCAGGTGGAAACCTGAGACTGAACTTCATACACAGCCTACAATAAAAGGGCAAATGCAATCCTTCTATGTATAAAAGGGGTGCCTTGTGGGGGAATGCCATGGGATTATGGAAATTAATTTATCCCTCATATGGCACATGTCCTATTCATTTTAGTGCAATGCACAATGCTCCAGTGCTTGTTTTAGAAAGATGGCAAAACAGTGGGAAAGGGAAAGGAAAGAAAAACAAATCCAATTCAAGGACTGGAGAAAATGCTTTCACATACAGCTGGTGAGGGAGTAAGAAGTGACACTAGCCAGCTCTATGGCTCAGTTAAGAGATTCACATTTGGGAGAGCAGAGACACAAATCTGGAGCCATAAGAAAATTACAGTTTAATATCTATGAAATTAAATATTAATTGGAAGGAGATCAGACTTCTCCCTCAAATGAAAAACCGGTTCCAATGACCTGCATAGTTGTGCTTGTATTACTTGACTGCCAGAAGGCACAAATGTAAAATGCCCGTGCACACAAATTTGTAAAAGGAAGGCTTTAGACATCCCAGGCCCAGAATATCCTTCAATGTGTAAAACATATGTTTGCAGTGTGTAAGAGCTAATTCTTAGCCACTGGAGTGGAAAAAAATTATAAGCACCATATATAGGGTATCCACTGCACAAAGCCTGACCCAGGAGGCACGGTCAGAATTTAAGTACCATGATAGGTGCTACAGCCAGGATGGACTTTCTTCAGCCTTGTTTCATTGCAGCTGTCTTTAGGCACTCAATTCAGTTACAAGACCAGTATGGTGGAAGCTCCTTCTGAGCAAAGCAACTCTGGTTCTCAGTTTGATGCAGGGCACTGGCGAGGCACTGAGTGCCAGCAGCCCGTCCGTGGTTTGGCACAACTCAGAGCACAGAGAGGGTGATCAGTGCTCCCAGGTGGGATTCCCAAGGAGCTGGAGCAGGCACACAAACACAGCCGCCCTGCTACGGATGACAGCTCCCAGTCTTCCTTATCCAGTTCAGGCACTTCCCAACAATACAGCAATACTCCAGCTGTGGGACTGCTGCTTGTGAGTGAAGGGACCAAAGAAGGCTCCTGCATGGAAACATTTGTCATGCTCTTTGGCATGTGCAGAAGATGAACACAAAACAGTATCTAATTAAATTTTAGTAATCTAAGTGAGAGTACATTGGCTTCACAAAACAAGGGGAAGAACATTCATATCTAAGAGCAAAATAGTTAGCTAGTGCAATAAAAAAAAATTTAAAATAAAAAAAAACCACAAGAGACTCCAGTATTTTTAGATATTCAGAAAGCTAGATTTATTTTTTTATTATTAACAAGCACTGTTAAGCTCTGTTAACTGCCTTCAACCCAGAAAAAATCCACTGATCTTCACCATAGCTTTGCCAATGAGGAAACTGCAGGACCTGATCCATAAACATGAATTAAGTTTCAGAGTCTATTACCTAGCATCTGCAGTCATTAATTCCTTTAAATATTCCTAATTCAATCCCAATAGGTAAATGATGGTAACACCTACCAATACCGTTGAACTTAATAGTTGGTTATCGCTTTCATTAAAATTCCTTCTTTAACCCAAATTTAAGACTTCAGAAGAAACTTGGCATAGAATTTTTGAGCCTGGAAACAATTTTTCTGCTTCAGATTTTCAAAGGGATCTCCTTGGCCTCCTTTAAATTATAGAGACGTAAGAAGCACACAGCATTCAAGAGGGGATTTTTCTTATTGGTGCCTTGGTGTAACTCGTGAGTGGATGGCAATCCCTTAAAAGGTGTATCAGTGTATTTGCTAACAGACCTCAGGTTCCCTCATTTTCCTCAGAGCACCTGCGTGTGTTTATAAGTGATGTACAGATATCAGTGAGGGGCCCAACCAGCAAAGCCTGAGTCTGGATTCAATCATTCTGAGAGTTCAGTGGGTTTGGATCGAGGGATTTAATCTGAGCCCATTTCTTGTAATTTATTTTAAAGGTGAAAGGGCTTTTCTTCTGCCAAGATGAGAGTATAGGGCTGCAGGGATTTGCATTTCTCTTGCAGCTGTAGACTTCACTAGCAAATATGGCCTCAATTCTGGAAGCAGCTTAGCTCAGAGAGATCTCTGCTGCGACAGAGCGCCCCAGCACAGCCAGTCTCCAGAGGCAGAGCAAGCCACGCCAGCTGCAGCCTGAGGTCAGAGAGCACCAGGAGAGTTCACCACAGCATTTTCATACAAAAGGTTCAGAATGAAACTTGATGGCAAATCTGTCAAAGTTCCTTCAGCACTGCCCTCCTGAACACCCCTGCAGCACCAGCCTCTGGTGTCAGTGCCCTCAGCAGCAGGGGAGATAGATATTCAGCCTCCAGGTAGCTTTATTGGGAATGCAAGGTTCTTGATACAGCTTCATGGGTTTTTAAAACTTTTTTCGATAGGTGGGACAATAACCAGAGTCTCTGTGGTCATCAGCGCCAAGAGCCTAAGCTGCTGGTGATCCCCTGCCCCCAGAGCCTACACAGAAGGAGGGGGTGGTGGCAGAGAAGGTCAGAGGTGGACAAGGTGAGGGTGTGTGAGGGACCCGAGCATTCAGTTAAGGCTTATGTTCAGGTGATTGTTAACTGAGTACCTTATTAATCTCCTTAAAACTGGTTTACCTACAGGCTACTGCTGGAAGTTTCAACTCCTGACATTCCCCTATCCCAGAGATTACTCCATAAATGAATCCCCTAAGTTTTCTTTGAATTCTCCCCTTTCTGGATACCTCTTTTCCTCAGCCTTTCCTTAGCAGAATGCAATTTTGATTAAGATCAGCACTTGACCTGAACCTTGTGAACCCATTGCCTCTGGGTATCGCAAGGCATGCTTGCATGTTGTCCTGATCAACCAAGGAGGCTGAATAGGGGAAACTCACATTCTCAGAAATATTTTCATACAAAAGCTACAGAATGAAAGCTGATGGCAAATCCATCAAAGTTCCTTTGCAAAGGAGTAACAATTCTACCATATCATTCCTATTTATTGTTGAACTTCAATCCCTCTTGTTTTACCATATCTTTCCTGAGAAAACTAGGAACTCATCGTTTTTAAATGACACTATGAACTTAACTAAACAACTGTTCTGGAATTATTTTTTTTTTAATATATAGTCGATGAGGAAAGGAATCAGTTGCATGAAAGAAAATCTTATTAGGGATTCATTCTTATCACAATAAATAAGGTCTTACAATTCCAGAGATTATAGTGTCAGCAGAGTTATATATATATTGCACAGAAATCTGTATCTGCCTGTGTACAGATACAGATACATACACATTTACACACATGCATTTACATGCACTTCTAAAACTATACTTAACTCGTGTTTGCTCTTGATAAATAGATACTCTACGAAGGTAAATCATGTAACATTCATTGAAGTTTGCTTTCCTTTCATTAAAATCCAGGAAGCATGTGATGCAACATCTTACAGTCTCTGTGCTACATCTGACTAGCTCATATTGAATACAAGCTCTGTTAAGTTGAAAGGATTTCTGGTTTGTTTCAACTTGAAAGTGATTTAATATGAGGCCCAGAGAGAAAATCTGTCTCAGTAATCAAATTATAACAAGTAAGGATTAAAAGTATTAAGAAGTTTAAGCAATCTTTTAGCTGCCCTATGTTCTTGAGGTCATTTGAAGCTGGCTGTGGGAATAAGTAAAATAAAATAACAAGAAGGAAAAAAACAAAGTATTATAGAAGGGAATCAAAGAGCGTCCTTCAGGATTAGATTATCGTACAAGAAAGGGGCTGAAACATTTTCCAGGAGCCTTAATTCATTTTCCTTTGGGAAACATAATTTTAAAAGGGTATTTTAATAACGATCTTTCTTTTCTTTCACTCTAAAGTAGAAGGTTTACATCTTAAAAATGTAATATATTTATCAAAAAAAAAATAAAATCAGTAAATGCTGATAAATGTCCACTAATTAATGAAATAAACCGTATTACCCAAATACACAATCCTGGGGACTGGGCATATGGTATTCCTTTTTTATTTGTAGTTATATGCATACATATAAACATAAATAAAACAGCATATTCAGCCTAAATCAATAGTGACAAATGCCTGATGATCAAACAGCTTTAAAGCAACTCATGTAAGTCTCTCAGTGCAAACGAAAGCCAAGCTTTTGTAGGTCATTTTAACACCCTTTGCCAAGAGACATCCCGAACCAACACACTACTAAGGTACTGGTGGCATCTCCAACTTACTGTAAGGAAAAGCTGAGGGAGAGGAAAAGAAGGTCAGGGCACAGAACCCATTCATTTATGTACAATTAAAGATTTTAATTAGGTTGTATGGTGGAATGGTGGAATTACGAACATCTGTTCATAATAAGTTTTTTTGTAGCAGATGACAACTTGTTTGCATGACTCAGAAAAGCCCAAAACTTAACCTAAGTGAGGGAGCACAGGCCAGAATGCACTGTGCAAGCAACCTGGTGACCAGGTTTGGTCAATAAGCCTCTCATAAGCAACTGTCAATTAATATTAGATCCCTTAATTAGATCCCAGAAAATCCCTTCCCAGAGAAAACACTGAGTCCATGCAGTATTTTGCATACATGTGTGTGCAGAAGACTGTTTTAAATAAGAGGGTGTGGGGAGAAATTGGATTGGGCAGACTCCTTGGGGCACAGCTGGAGAGTAAGCGCTCTTGGCAGTGAGTTAGAGTCTCACTGTCAGGGATCAGGAGAGCAAATAATTTCCAAAGGTGATGAGCTATACTTTCTTGATGTCCTCTTTCCCCCTGTAAACTGAGAACATTTAACTGATTTCATTTCTGACACATAAATTCAGCCAGTCACTCTCTTCCACAATGGCTTTAATTTCATTATCCACTTATTTTAAATCAGGCTGTTACTGCTTGGGCAGTGTCATTATGAAAGTCTCTGAGGCATGGGGGCTGAGAGAGTTGGGTCCTGAGCTCCCCATGAAAGCATGGCAGAGTGTTCTTCTTCTTCAGTTTGGAACAGAGCCAGACACCATGATGGATGTGGGAAGAACAGCTTCACAGTGCAACGGGAGGCAGGTGTGGGTGAGGGTGCTGGGCTCCAAGAATTGTATTCATGGCTTACAATTATAACATATATATACCATATATATTACATATACACACATGGGTGCACAATACATTTTTGCCCAAAGATGCTGTAATTTTAGTCCCATTTTTGAACAAAATATTTTTGAAATACTTTTTTCTTTGATACCTGTTATCTTTTATACTTTCTTTTTTGGTGGCATCATAGTCCCAAAATATGAAAATCACCAATCTGCATCAGACATTCCTTCAGTAAGTAATTTTTATTAAAATATTGACCCATATATTTCTCTGGATAGAAAAGATAGATGTGAGTTTTTCTTTCAAAACCATGGTGTTGACAGTATCTCTTTAGGTTTATCATGCTCAATTATGAAAATAGTGCCACTTAATAAAAATCTCATTTGTTTTTTACCTAATAATTTTAGTTTCAGTGGCTATGATGTTGGTATGTTTGCAGTGTGGAAAACAAATCTGAGCAGAAACTGTTGTAAATTTTTGAGTAAATAGACACACAAAAGACAATGTAGATATGTTCCTCTAGAGCACTAAGAAGAGACCACATTTACTCAGGTTGTATGTGATTGCCTGAATCTCACCTTGTTTTTTTAATGCTACCACCCTGGATTCCCTTTAAGGAAGTCTTCGGTTGTGGAATGGTTTGGGTTCATGACTGCTGGATTCAAGATGTTGTCAGTGAGGAACACTGGATAAATGTCTGCAGATTTTTGTTCAGCAACTACTTCAGAGAAGGTTTTCTTATGTAAAAGGAGTTGGCTCTTGAATGCTCATTAGGAGGTAAGAAGCTCACTTATTGGAGAGGGAATCCTCTGGGAAAAGCTTTTGATAAGTCTTTTAAACGATGCTAAGGGTAATTTCTTTCAAAACACACTCAGGCATACCCTGGATGGGTCCATACCTTGGATCTTCGCTGAGGCAGTACCAATGATTTTGGAGAAACTGCTTCAGAGGGACAGGGTTTGGTTTCCTTTAGTTACCCAGTGCACAGATAGCAGAAGAGAACAAACTCTTACACTGTCTCCCTGTTTCCTGGTTGCTGAGACTTTAGCTGTCAGATGAAAACAGGACAAGACAGTAAAGACATCCAAAAAAGCATAGGTACAAGGGTAGAGGGAAGTGCACCCCTTCAGAAGAGTAATCTGCCTCTCAGTCAGAAGTAGTATCTCAGTGGAGGCTTGAACCTAGTCAGCAGTAAAACACAGATATAAAGCAATAACAGGGGCCCACATCATCTGCTGATGAGCTGTAAACCCAAGGCATCTCCAGGAAGAAAAGAGAACACAGGGGGAACTTGCAATACTCCAGCTGTTGACTCATAACAAGGACATCATCATGATGAAAGCTGCTGGTCACCAGCAAGAATAAAACCACTTAGCCTTAACTGTGGGTTCTGGCTTAAGAACTGAATATTGGAATCCTAGCATGCCTTTAAAAACAGCAATATATTAGCACACCATCAGGTTTTCTGACTTTCTTTTGTTTCATGGCTAAGAGATTAGTGCTTGTGAGGTCACATCTGTGAAATAATGGAAGTTAGCACAGAACTGAGATTAAAAGAAATATAATCTACTGAAAAGAGGATTTTCAAAAGCTCTACAGTCTACTATCGGAATAAAGAAATGCAATGGACGCCTGCTGCAGACATGCCATTCCTTTTCTTTTTTAATCCCAGTAAATTTCACATTCTCTGCATCCCATCTGACCAGAGGGAGGCACAAACTGTGTACCCAGAGATGGTAATACACCTGTCACCACCTGCAATATGACCATCACCGCAGATGTACAAAGTACTGCATTTCAAACTGAAGCATCTATTTCAGAAGTGAAGTCTCAAAACACACAAAATTAAATTAGGATTTGAATGAAATCTGGGAGGATGATTAAAATGAGAATCAAAAGGTTATAAAGCTAAATGCTTTTTCAGAGCCAGTGGTTGTCATAGTAACCACTTGTAAAACTTTTTTTCTTGGAAACACAGAGTAAACACTTATTAAAATGGGCCTCAGTGATACAGTAAATACATGAATTTATTACTATTTGAAGTCAAAGCTGGGTGAAGAAATCCAGGAGACACCGTTTCCGAATTTGTTTTCCTTCTCAAACCAAAGGTCCAATGATGTAAAGTGACCAAGGAGACAGCTGCATGTTTATTGTCTGTTTTGGCCCATCCTGGGGGCCCCAAGGCTGCAGCAAAGCAACCACCCCCATCTGGGTCAAACACAAAGACACAGTGCACATAAGGTTATCATGTTGTGAAGAGTATGGCATGATGTTCAGCTGGCATAGCAAATTTTATTTAAAGAAACACAGTTTCTAATTAGTTTAGTTTTTTCTGCACTAATTAGGTTGTGTTTTGTTCTCAGTCAAGTTGTATGAGGTAAAAGTCTACTGGAAAGAATTAACACATGATACAGCCTGGGTTCTCTCCAGGCTTTGGCTGGATGGGAAAACCAGCTGTTAAAGAAGATAACCATCCTGTTAAAGAAGATAACATCAAAATTATATATAAAGTATTTCAAGGTGAATGGTTTGGGTGTGTTAAACCATGCACTTGAACTCCTGCAGGAATTTACACTTTAAACTTTCAACATATTGGATACTTTGGATCTCTCCAAAGGAAGAGAAAAAGAGAATGTGCAGTCTCAGGAAAAAATTATTCAACAAAGACACACGCAAATAGCAAATTCTTGATTGCACGTGAAAACACAGCCTAATTAAGTAATGTGAAAATATAATTCTGATTTTAAAATTAAAAAAAATATTAAAAACTTGCTTGTAAAGTATTTTTCTAAAAGTTTAAAAAATATTTTGGTATTTTAAAAAATAAATTTGGAATGTCTGTGACACCCACACTTTTCTTTGTTAAACAGCAGCACGTGATTATAGCTCGGGATATAGACACTCAGTGTCTACCTTAGCCCAACGTGAACAAGGAAAACAAAGAGCGGGTAAGCAGGGGTCAAGTTTTGAACTCCTAGCTGTATTTGTTAGAAAAATATTGTTGATATAAACTATCTAGGAGTGACACTGGATCTACCAAAGTCAGTATCCTCATTGTAAACAACACAAAGCTGAACAGCTCTTCTCTGGAAGCACTGCTGTGGCTGAGAGAGTTTGGACACTTAACTACATCACACTTTCCTCTTCACATATTTTTCTGTGAAGATTTTTCTCCAGTACAATAAAGATGGACACAGCTTCACATCTAACCCATAGCCAGAACTACAGAGGTAGTGGAGGTAAGAGAAACTCCTACGTGTTAAAAGTTTGTTTTAGGGAAATGAGATGCATGCTTCTATCTTACATCCCCATGACTGCAAAAACAGAGGGATGATGTTGGAAGCAAGACCTTGAACATCAGTCTTTCCATCACACACTGATTTTTTTTTCGTCAGTAGGCTGTGTGTCAGCTTTCTGCCTATGTGCCTTTATGCTCTCTTTAGATGGAACAAATTCTCTGCACTGGGATGCTGCTCTAAAAAAACAAAAATTGATGATGACTGCCTCAGCTGCAGCATCTCAATTTCTTCCCCTAAAGGATGTTTTGAGGGTTGACTTGGGTTGTAACATTTTGGAAATGCAGACTGGTATTCCCTTAGGAATTCAGTCAGGAGGCAAATGAGCATTTTACACCAAGATAAGGTAGGAGAGGGGGAAAAATGGAGCACTGTGGATGGGCATAAAGTGTCAACAATAACTCCATTTTCTGAAAATCCCAACTTTGGGAAGTGTTTCGTTTTCTCAACAACAGCTACTAAACTAAGCCTCTCTGGGAGACAGAGAAAACACATTGGCTCCATATATACTAGTAAATCAAATGAGTCTGGGACTGTTTTCTGTCACTGAGTCCAACTGGCATGGAGCAGCATCCATGCTCCTAAATTCTCATCTTTCAAAACATGCTAGCAGCAGCCAAATTGCCTGTGATCTCTGAATGACCTTTGGCCCCTGGAAATCCTTACTGTACTCAGCAATTGTTTGGGATAGTGCTAGCTGGTCCAGGTCAAAATCATACTAGGAACCCTTCTAACAATTTAACAGTTAGATGACCGAGTTATTATGTCCAGGAACATTCTCAACACAGTATGCATTAACATAAATGTTGCAATATTTAGTCTTCCCCTGAAAAAGGCACAGATAGGAGTTAGGCATCAAGCAGGCTGTCAGGACTGGTGTAGTTTTGGGAATGTAGACAATTAAAGTCAATTAAATTTTCAATTTACAAGACAGAAATTTGGATTTTGACATTCACACTTTAACTAAGACTTCACGTTGGTATATGGTATTATCTTGATCTGACTTCTTAGTTCTAATAAAGCAAGCATTTTCTGAATGACCAAATGAAAGCTTCTAGGCTCACTTTGTTTCGTAGAAAAGCATGATTTCCCTCTCTTGAAACAAACAGCTGAACAGATGTTTCTCAGCTGCATGAAATATAATACAAAATCTCTTCAGGAAAACAGAATTTGTTCTGGTTTTTCACTCTGCATTAATTTTTCTGCAGAGCTCTATGGAAAAAAAAATCTAGTTCAAAGTATCTATTTGCCGTTTATTGTTGACTTGTGATGTGATAATCTATAGTACTTTGCACTATTCCTTTCATTATTTGTTCAGATTGTAAATGTCTGAAAAATAAACTGTAAAGTTGAGCCTGTATCAGGATTGGTTGAAAAGGACTCCCAATAAAATTTGCTAGATTTCTGATAAAGACATGAAGCTACTGTTGCAATGCCAGCTGAGGACGCAGAAGTACAAAGTCTTAGGTTATGTGTTTACTGTGTTATAAAACCAGAAGTGGCTGATCTAGGAATATGTTCTATTAATTTTTCAGTTTTGGGTTGAACAGCACAGGTAGTCCTCCTACATACTGTGAAGGGAATAATGCCTAATACATTCCTTTGGAGCACTAGAGCAGAGAAAACTGGTCCTTTCTTACCACAGATCTTCTTCAGAGCATGTCTGCTTGCCTTGTAATTGGACACAGAAACCTTCTAGTTCACAGAATGATGGACTTGCCAGCCCTATGAAGTAGGTTGTGATGCTTACTATGCTGAGAGACTGTAAAAGCAGTAGGGTGCAAAAATGCTCATTTCCCTCGATTTCCAAGGCTTTTGCCTGCTCTAAAATGTGAGCTACACGTAGTAATAAAAGAGCCATGGGATGTTAAAGCAGCCAAAAAGACTTGGCCAAGTTCTTGTTGCACAGAACCAGGGACCAAAATACATTTTGAAGCAGAAACAAAGCCCAAGCATCTCCATCAACATACTAGGAAGTGACAGGGAAGACAAGAAGGAACTGAGTCATCTGGATACAGGGAATCAGTGAAAGGCAAAAATTTAAATTATTGATCTCTCAATATATATCACAGTTATCTAAACAAGTGGAAGCGTGTGAAGTTTGTTCCTCACCTTTGTCCAGTGCCACAAACAACAGTTGAGTGTGCACTTCCTTAGTTCAAAGGATTAACCTGATTCCTTCAGTACTAAGTGCATAAAAATAAAAAAATTAAGTGGCATCCCTTAGAGATTAGAGAAAAGTCAGCATCTCTACTCTCCCTTGTGCAGCTGAAGTAAAATCAACTTGGCAAGAACCATGGGATAAATTAGACCTTAGAAAAGAATCCAGACCTTCAAATTAAAGCAAGTTAGAATATTTTTGGTTTACAATCTTTATGTGCACACATTGAAACATGCTACTTTCATTAAATCTGAGTTTTCAGCAGAAACATCATAATTTGAACTCTTTTTTAGTGAAAGAAAGATTCTCACCTGTTGAACAGTATTCTGAGTATTCAGAAAGAAAGAGAGGAACACACCTCACTTCAGAGAAGAAAACGTCTATTTCATGTTCCTATACAGAAACAGGTAAAGCTAAGTTTCTACACCTCAGATGAGTGCCCTAAGTCCAGTCTAGTCTACACTGTCAGTTATGTTACTGTCCATGAACCATTTAAAAATTTTCTGGATTTTCCTTGGAGTAGAAAAAGTCTTTTGATTAAAATACTTTTTGCAAGATGAAAAAGCCTTTTTCCTATCCAGCTCCACTTTTAATTTGCACCCACTATACTGAACGTTGCTACAACTGTATGGAAAGCAACTCTTGAACACAGAGAGGCAAATCATTGCTATGGCCTACAGCTGACCAGTGCAGGAGAGAAAGAGAGCAAGAAGAAATATTTGGTTACAACCCTTTGATTCTTTGCCAGCATTGACCACAGAGACAGCGTGTGTTAGAGCAACTCTCAGGCTGGTCCAACTTACACAAGATGACAGTGGTCTTAAGGCAGCCAGATGGAATTTTTCTGGAGCATAGTAACACTCAGGTCCCATCCTCTCCAACCTCTGGCTTTCTTATTTTATAGGCTGCGACTGGTAGGATTCAGGACCATGCCAATCGAATGTCTACTAAACACTCTCTTCTGCTGGGAAATTTTCATTTGGCCAGATACAACTGAATTCCTGAGGCACAGAGAGGCCAGCATATGGAACTGAATCTGTCCCAGGGTATTTTTGGTCTATCATCTTGTTAACTCAACAGTTAAGAAAATCTTCTCCGCTTAAAAGAGCCCTGCAGTGGTGTCACATTGTGGTGATCCCACAACTTTATAGTACACTTTGCACTGGAACTCAATGTCACTGGCACATCTCAAAGCGAGAGGTCACAGTAAAGAGCACATCAGCCAAGAAACCTGACAAGATACAGATTTCTTGGTGCTAGTGGAGCCAAGATATGCAAAAAAACCCGGCTGATTCTGGAGACTAAAAGATAGCAACACTGCTGGTGATAACCACCATCTCTTGCACAACTGCTGCCATGGCTACAGAAGAAAATGTAGCAGAAGAAAACAGGGAGTTAAATCAAGATTTTATACATGTGCACATATGGGTGTGTTTACAAAATGACAGAGTGAAAATCTTTTACCTAAAAAATATACCCACCCGAAAAAAAAGTTAAAATAAAACTTTCTCACAAACAAAAATGCAAGCTTCTACTTCTAGTCAGTATAAATGGTACTGCAGATAAGAAAGAAGGACTATAAACTAACTAAAATTAGCACAAAGCTGCCAAAAGCCCTTTCCTTGTAAGAAGAAATAGCTCTGATTATTATACTTATCGTTTATGCTCTCAGTAATGTTGAATTTTAAAGGCCATGCTTCTTTCTCATGAACGTATCTGTAATTCCTATCACTGGTATCTGCTCCCTGAATTGCTAGGAGAGAATTTACTTCCATGCAACAGAGTCACAGATGTAAGAGAAAACAAGCCATCAGTTTTTGGTGTCAAAATTAAGAAAATACTGGCCAATTTTTTTCAATATAATAAGTATTGCAGAAGTCTTTATATGTTGAAAGCACAGGGATCAAAGTTTCCAATGCTGCATATGAGGATTCAACTTTTCTGCAAATCAGAGCTTATGCTCTTCTGTCAGGCGTGGAGAAAATGAGTCATGCATGTGCAGTAACTACATGTAAAAGACCGGATAAAGGCAATCTTCACCACCCTTTGTAGCAGATGCAAAGAAAGAATCCAACTCTTTGTTGCAGCTTACACCTTAACAATGTAAACGTGCTTGTGATTTTGGCAGCCTTTTCTACCTTCTGTTGAGATTGGGACTTTTAGGCAATCGCTATCAAGCCTGACTCATTTCCAGAGCTGCTCCACTCACTGTACTGAGCTGACTATATCTGTCAGTGCACTGAGCTGACTGTACTGAATCATTGTAGTGGTCTTCTGGAAACAGGACTACAGACAAAGGTAAATCAAGTGAGCAGAGTAACTGGGAAAAATAGAAGGCTGCTCTAGCCTGTGAGAAAGGGCCTCTAGACATGAATGAGAAGAACACTTTGCATTCAGCAGATATCCTTGAAATTTCATGGCACAGTGTAGTAACAGAATCTCCTGAAGTGCTAGACCTGCATGGAGAGTATTCACATCACCCAGCCTTGGGCAGCTAACCAGTCAGCAACTCCTTCCTAGGCAACTAAGGAAATTAAGCCCAGAGGTTTATTCAAAAATAAGAAAGGGCCTTAAGAGATTACCTAGCTTGCTTCTTATCCTAAAACAAGATCAGTCGCTTTTTTAATCATCATCTGGGTCCTACCCACCATGGTCATTAGTAAAAGATTCTTTTGGAGTGTGATTTGGAAGAGTGAGAACAGAGGGTTTAGAGAGTTGTGCTGTGGAGTGTGGCCAGCTCAGGTCAATGCCTAGCCATAAAGACAGACCTCATCAGTCCTTCCTGCTGGATCTGTTCTATCCTATTCCAGTCTAGTGTAGTCTAGTCTCATTATTTTTTTAACAGTTGTATTTCCCTTTAGGATAGGACTGGTTCCTTGTCATGGCAAGAATGAGAAATAATCCCTATGTTTTTCAGCTCTGAAATATATAAAACCCACAGCCAGCTGAAAAGTAAAGGGCAAAGGGAAGTGGAAAAGTAAAGAAAAGCCAGTGGCACACAATGATTTAATTAATAATAGAATGCTGGAACTAGAAATCATGAGAAAACTCAATATCCTTTACCTCATAATAAAAATGGTCTTAAAACTTTTAAATATTATTAAACTAACAGTTTCAAATACTTTAAAATTCTATTCCCCACTAGGCTGGAGATGTGAAAGCTCATGGAGTCTCTTTCAATAGCAGGCTGGCTGATGTGACAAAGAGCATGACTCTTTTTAATTCTTGACTTATGCTTTTAGTTGATTTTTCTTTATTTGAAATCATGGGAAATGAGATGCTTATAGCCTTGGGGAGAGTTTGCTCACACCCTTCAGCAAGACTACTTTCTTATTTAACTGAAATACATTATTAAGTGTGGCCAAAATTATCTCAGTACATACCGCAAAAAATGAAAATATTTAATGAATAGTGGCGTGCTGGGACTGCTACCTCATGGGGCTTTGGGAAAACCTTGGTGGTATTCTCACTTTTGCAGAGGAGATTCAGGGCCAAATCCTATTTAACACAAAGCCCAGGAAAGGAACAAAAGACAGTACCATCTAATCGTGGTAGAACTTTAAAATCCAAGTATTTGAAGACCTTTTGTGCCAAATCAATAAAATGTTATTATACCTTTAACCTCATTGTAAAAAAAAAATAAATTAAAGGGACTTTAGATTTCCATAGCTCTTGCAGTAACCATAATTTTCCTAATATTCGTATCTCACCCTCATCACTAGTTCCCCACACACTAAAAGAGTTAACGATGTATTTATTTTGATGATGTTTTCTAAGGCCAGCCTTTCCTTCATTTAATTTTTCTTGTGGGAAAAAAATGAGATCATTATCACTAGAAACAGCTTTTGGTAAGTTTAGGACTTGCTCTGATCTCATTCTTTTACACAGTGGCTGTCCTGTGTGATGTCTAGACTGTTAAGCAGTGTTTAGACTTTTAAGCAGTCCAAATACTGCTAAACTTCATGAGGATTTTCCACTTCTATTAGAAGAGAGACAAACACCTTTATATCTGTATTCCAAAAGTCCCTTTTTCTACTCATAGTGTAAAGTTAATTTTTCAGAAATCACCTTTTCCTTTGGTTACCATTAGGAAACAAAAAGTATCATTTCAATGGGAAAAGGAAAAAAATATGCATTCAATTAACAGTCTATGAATACACTGCTAAAAATAAGTTCTATTGGTTTTCAGTTGGGGACAATTTTGTGGTGTAGAAATATTTTTTCAAGTTTTCTCTTCTCACCAAGGAACTGATTTATTGACAATCAATTAGTGCTTTCAGATAAATCTCTAGTGTTTACAGCAATATTTCTGCCTCACTTATTTTTTAACTGTTTACTTTTATGTTCTCATATACTTGTGAAAATTAGTTATTGGGAAAGCCATTTCTTCATCTTTTCCTTCTTGAAGGTCAATGCCAGAGTCCTGCTTATTTTATGGTTTGAGAGCTTTGTTCAGTCTCTTTTTATATATCCCAAAGGATGGGTATTCTACCACTTTTCTTGGAAAACTTTCTACAGCTTAACAGACTTCATTATTAGCAAAAAAATCCCGTAAATCAGCCTAATTTTCCTATGCTACATTTAAAAGTGTTATTCTTGTTAGTTACAGTGTTCTGGCTTACTCTGCACAATCCCACATCCTTCCTTTCTTTTTAACATCTTTCAAAATCCTTGGCTTAGTTTTCTCCCTACTAATTGTTGTTACTTGTTCCTTGGGATCGAACCCTTTTCTCGTCAGGAGACACTCAGATAATGCTGGGGACATGTTGTCTAGAGATATTTGAAAACATCTTCCAGCAGCTTTTAGCTGTTATAAAAGCTACATGACATCATCTAATGATATACTGTGGTAATTGGGTATAGGCAGTCTCAGGTTTGCAGAGTGCTTGCCTAGTAAAATGTGCTTTAGTAGCATTTACTTCTGCTAAGGTGTTTGTTTGGCCAGAATATAAAAACTGATAAAAAGATGAGCGGCAACACTTCCCCTCAGAATCTTTCTCTGCCAAATCACAAACCACAAAACTGAACATCCCAGAGAAGACAGTGAAGCACAACTTTATTTCACAGAATCATAGAATGGTTTGGGTTGGAAGAGACCTTAAAAATCATCTAGTTCCAACCTCAATGCTATGGGCAGGGACATCTTTCATTAGACTAGGTTACTCAAAGCCACTTTCAACTTGCCCTTGAACACTTCCAGAGATAGGGCATCCCCAGCTTCTCTAGGAAACCTGTTACAGTGCCTCACACTCTCATGGTAAAAAATTTCTTCCTAATATCTAACATAAGTCAACTGTCTTCAGTTTAAAGCCATTATTCCTTGTCCTATTACTACATGCCTTGGTACTAAGTCCCTCTGCAGCTCTCCTACAGCCCCCTTTATGTACTGTTCAGTACTTCTGGTACTGAAGAGACTTTCAGGTGTTTTGTGTTTCTGTTCATGATGTGTGTTTGCAAGGTCTGAACAGATGCTGTCTAAAACTGCCACTGAGCAGCTAGACAGGTGCTTATGGAACATAAGGCAGGACTATAAAGGTACAGCTTTTCCTTTCATCAGCAAAGATTCTTCAGTGAGCAGAAAGGTAGATTAAACTACTTTCTCCCCCTACAACTGGATATTGTAAGAGATATACAAGATCAGAGTAAAAACAACTTGTGTGGTATCGCTACACTGCTGTGTACCTCCCAAGACCAGCGCAATCCAACTCCTGATAGCTTAGCTTTGTCCAGTTTCAGTAGGAAAGGTACCTTTGCAAAAACAAAGGTATTTAAATTATTGTGTGAAATGTATCAGTTTGAAAGAGTAAACATCAAAGTTGTCAGTTACCTCCTGAAAGATGGGTTAGAGCAAGCAGTTGGAAAGTTCCTACAGAAAATCTGTTCCTGGAGGAATAGGAAATGTGTCTGGTGGTGAGGTATGGGAACAAGGGGTGCAGGAAGCAGGGTGATCAACAGGACCAAACACATTCACTAGCTAAAGAGAACAAATACATTTGAAAAGACCTCTAATGCACTGACAAACTTTTAATAGGAAGCAGGGAGTGTGGAAGATGAAATCACAAGGGGTTTTTGGTATAAATAGTTTTGAAGGACTTGCTATTATGAATTTGCTATTCCACAAATCTTAAAAGGTTTAGCCATTTTCTCTGAGAAAGCACTAATTCCTCAGAACAAAATTACCTTTTGTTTCTTTGTCTTCTTGAACATGAAAAACTTCCAAGACAAATGATGATATCCATTTTTCTTGTCTTGCAAATGCTGTTTGAGTAAGTGAGATGAGTCTGCTGCCTATAAGATAATTTGGGGGAAAATCTTGTGATCACACTTCATAGAACTTTATTATGTATTCATATGACTGGGACTCTATCCAACACTTATCATGGTGTTTTTCCTATAAATCTCAAAATCCTCATGTGAAGATGATGACTGTACAGATAGAGCATTTGCATGGAAAAACTGAGCAAGAAAGTTCTATAATAACCTGGAAACAATTCTTCAGTGTGCTATTCCTTCCAATAACACCATTTATCTACAGTGCACTGTGACAGAGATTCCAGATTATGATTTGGTTAAAAGTCTGGCTTCCTGTATAGTTTTAAAACAAGGAATTCTTTGGGATTTTAAAGCAGAAGTACAAACTGGAGATAATAAAAGACAAATTTCACTTGCCTCACCAAGTTCTGGGCTACATGCTTTTTTGCCGGGATAGCAAACATTCATAGTTTATGAATTTATCCAAGTGTAGCTGTAGAGTTTGCAATGCATTTCTCCTGAGGATATTTATTACTCAGGAAGTATGAGTGTTTAGGTTCAGATCTTCCATGATACACGGGTGTCGGCATTCCTACTTACACATTTAACTTACATTTTGGCTTCTTTTATGTTCTTCAGCTACTTAACTGCCACTTAATCCAGGGAGTATCTAAATTTCTACTGGTCTGTATATGTGCAGATAAGCCACATCTGGTGAGCTGCTTGAAGCCCCTGCCATGCTCCAACTGGAACATGAACTTGATCCCAAGATGCCTGGTCCCAGCTGAGAGACTTAACTGTTTGGGTAGCAGCCACTGAGATCCTTCTTGTTCTCTCCTGACAAATTTGTTCCATTTGTAGAAACAAATTTCTGCACAGAGAGATTGGTTCCACACTACTAATACACAAAGACAGTTTTCCTCAGTTTTCACACACAATAAAATTACCTTTCTACTTGTCCAGCTACACAAGAGGCTAAAAATTCCCTGGAGCAAGATTTTCACCTCTGTTCTCTCCATTCCTCTCCTGGACATAAGACACTCCCTGCTGGTTTCCCAAGATCAGTCCCTCAGGTGCCCAGCTGTGCCACAACAATTATAAACCCTGGACAATTCACCTGGGGCTGAAACTTCCACAACACGCAGTCCACTTAATGGGTAGGCAATGTTTCACTAAATACAGCTTTACCTAGGTACTTCAGAGACTTGTCATAAACTCTTAAACCCATTAAATTCAAAGACTAAACCCATTCAATGTCTTTGAAAGCTCCAGTATCTGTGAGATAAGCAGCAAACCACTTAAATGTTTTGTTTTAAAAGCAGTCTCTGAAAATAGATGCAAGAAAGGTCAGCAGAGAGACCTGTCATGGCTCATCATGCAGATCACACCACCGCCTGGCATTTACCATCAGACAAGTGGCCGTAAATTCAGTTAGTGAAAGGAGTGGTAGTGACAGCGCAGCTCACTATTTTCTGCTTTTAGCAGAACCCTTCTGTCAAATTCCTTATTGTCAAGGGCAAACTGTGATCCTACTGAATTTACTGTCTGAACTCTTACAGCTCCAGAGCAGTGGATGAGAATTTGGCAGGCTCGGGGTCAGTAGCACTGAATAACCAAGCACACTGCCATACACATGCTTTCATCTCCCTCTAAATCCAAGTCGTAAAAGCAATAGGCATAGGTTTTTAACACTTTTTCTGTTGTTTCTCACTGCCATAAGTAATCTGCAGAGCACCTAAACCGCCTGGAAACACCAATAAGGGACCGTTGCTGTTTTCAGACTGAGAGGCAGACTCCTCCAATGTTCCAAAGATATATTCCTGATAATGTTTGAGCAAGCCTCTTTACATGACCACAAATGAGAACAACAGGTACACTACCGGCAGCCTTTTGCTCCCTCACCTTTTATGGAACAATTAGGCCAGATTCTGTGTCTGAACATATTTTCATAGAATCTATTTTGGTTTATCCATCGAAGTTAAAAGAGAAGAAAGAGTCAAGTATCAGGTTTGTGCTGGAGTCATGTGCTGACCTGCAAAGTCCACCTCAATTCAGTAATGGAAAGTTGAGACTTATTCTTCTCTTGAAATATATGGCATTTAAATAAAAGATTAGTCAGAATTCTCAAGGAAAATAAATACTTTCTTTCAAAAACTGAGAGTTTGGTATCTTCGTAAATGTGTGCTTAAAACATTGCACTGTGAATATAATTTGGATATCTGAAGAGATGCCAGTAATGCTATTATACAAAACTTCACTATATACCTTTCATTCCTCTATTATTGCCATTCCATCTAATTTTACTCTGTTGAGCTCTTCAGAAATTTTAAGTCACTAATGTTCAGTTCCTTCTTTAATGTTAACAAGAAGAAAGGAATTTTTTTTGCAAAAAAAATCTCATTAGATGAGACTATTACTGTACATTTTTTACCCTCCTAGAAGTAGGTTTTAACCACTTGCATACAATTCTACCAGCTCAAAAGGTTCACATTCAGTAATAACACACAAGCTCAACTTTCAGCAGAGGATGTCCTATTATTAAACATTGGAAGTTAGCAGACAAAAGAATATTTTGGATGAGAAGGCAAAAATTGAATTAATTCATTGTACTTTAGGAGTCTAATTTTTAGAAATATAAGCATAAGATTACCACAGAAATAATTTAGAATAAAACATATTAATTAATATTTGATATCTACTTATTAGTTAGGCAAATAATCTCTGTCTTTTTTCCTGTGTTACAGGCTTATCTTTTTCTACAGGGAAGATAACTCAGTTTCAGTCCTGCTCCTATACAAACTTTAAACCAAAGCAGAAGGGTGGAGACTTGCTTTTAGAGATTGCAAAGAAACAGAACTTCCTACTATTTTTTTCCAAGCAATATGTAATTCTTTCCTTGGTTTCACCATGACTACAACCTTTATAAACATACCATAAGATTTACTAAAGTCATACAGGGGCTTGGTTTCTAAACTTACTGGATTCCCATCAGTCATATTCTGTTTGATGGCAGCAGTGAGACTGTTTGCCTCTGGAGTGTTAGTCAGCAACTGATGGTAGAAAAATCCATTCCATCATTATGGAATGTATGGTTCTACGTACAGAGAACCTTATGAGCATCTTGTGAGGTCTGATCATCGTCTTTCATGGCACCACACAAATTAGCTCAATAAAGGTTTACATTCACTGCTTTTGATACAAAATGTGTCAAGAGTTATCAATCAGTAAAAGAAGTTGGGTTTGTTGTTTTTTTTTTCATGAGCTATAATGCTATGCCATGAGTTTAGCTAATTTGCACAGAGTGTACATACTCACCCCATGCTTTTCCGTAGCTGGAGAACTTGATATGATAGAACGTCATAAACCTCAGTACTAGAAAGAACTCAAATCCTTGCAAAAAGCTGACAGGAATTTCTCTGTCTGTCCTTATGTGCAAGTGATCAGTAAGGCTGGGACTTTTCAGCTACAATGCAGTAATGCCCATTGCAACATTCAAACAGTGTGTTCAAAAGATACCTCATGTGCCAATAGAAAGAATATAAAACTAGCACAGGACTTCACTATGGTTAATTCATTGTGCTTTTGCCACTGTGGGTTCACAAGTTTCAGCAGCAGTGCTAGTTGAAGCAGTTTTCTCCAGTTTCTTTCCTAACCTTACAAGTTCTTCTGATCCTTTGCTGCAGCAAATCAGATATCTGGCCACATTCAAAATAAACTAAAAAGGAGAAACTTCCCAAATAGACATGGACCCTATGGTTTAACAGAGCTAACACGTTGTCCAGGTGCATCTCTCCATGTCACTGCATTATCACACCAGGATAGACTTCCTCATTTGTGGGTGGCAGGAATTGTTTTGGCTCTGATATAATCAGACTAGAAAGAAACTACAAGAAACCATACTTTTTTTCCTTCATGCTTATATTCTGAAGACATTAATTCAATTCAAGTGGATTTGCAATTTTCAGGGGAACATTAGAGAAATCTTGACAGTATGTGATGCACAATGCAGCTTTTCAAAAGCTGGGATGAAATAGTTCTTTGTTGGTTTCTTTTTCCCCCTGGAAGTTCATGGAAGTCCCCAGGTAAAAGAATTTCCTACATTTTAGTCTTCAATTGAAAAACAATTCATCAGCAAATCTTTACAGCACAGAAAATTGAATCGTACTTGGAACATGTTCTTTTCTATTAGAAGAAAAAGATTATTATTTTGCTCATCTACAGAAGGAAGCTCATCTATAACTCAATGGGTAAAATGCGTGGAGGAAACAGCAGCCTAAATACTCTCTTGCTGATGGAATTACATCATCAGGATGAAATGATTATGTGGTCTCCTTGAATAGGTGTGCACCCAGCCACTCTGACTCTTGCCATTTCCTCAAATTGACCCAAAAGGCTTACATTGTTATGTCTGTGCTAATCTGCATGATCCACCCTAGCACACTGACTTTGCAAGGACAGCTGTATTTCTGCAATCAGTTGAAATGCTTCTTTTGAAAGTGTAGTCATTCAAGACATGTTTTTTAACGAGGTATTGCTGTAAGGGTTGTACTGTGTAGGGCCTTTAAGGATAAACTTACTCCAGATGAAAAGGATCATCTAGTTTAAAACGGTTAAGGTTGATTTTTTTTTTCTGATTTACTTTCAGCTAAATATAACAGGAGGTAAGATGCATAACCTTTCAAAAAGAGTGCCAAATCCTGCAGTCTGCACAGTCTGATTGAAGCATTACATTTACCCAATAAATAAATATTTGTGAACTGTACCCAGAAATTCCAGAAAGATAGACTGAAAGTTTTAACTGAAATTTTGGAGATCTCTCAGCCAGTCAGACACCTATAAATCATGTTGCTGACTCACACCATATCTATCAGACCCACTGAAGCCTGTAATATGTGAAGAAAATATCTAAGGAAAGGATCTCATATAGGACTTCCATAAAAAACACCAAAGCAATGCCCTCATAGCAGTGTTATCATATGCCTGGGTTTGTCATGAAGCAGAAGTGGTAATTTCAATTAAATTACACATAATGTTCAAAATAACCCTCTTATCTGAATTGGTACTTTTCATAATAAATGAAAAATCTCTTCAAAATTTGTACAAAAATGGAAGTGAGGTTGCCCTTCATCAACCTTCTCTACACTCATTCCTCCCCACTCTGAACTTCTCTAAACATCTATGACATTAATTCACAGTGTCTTTCTCTTTTTGTGCATTTCTGCTCCCAAGCTTCCTTAAGAAAGACTCAGGACTGTGCTAGTTTCTTTTACTTTTTTGCTTATGTTAATATACTACTTCTGACACAAAAAAAAATTTCTCATTTTTTGCTACGTTTTCCCATACCATCAATTCCTGAAACAGATATGGAAACATTTACTATTTCTTTGATTGTACTTCCACTACAAAATAGCTGAATATTTCTGCGAGGAGAGGATTTATATATCATAAATAATGCAGTGTGTGGGAACCAATTATTTTCTTATACTTGTTTGGCAGAAACTTTTCATTGTATTTGAAAACTACTGTATAACCAAAATATTTCCCCTCTTGTTGAGAAAAACAAACAAACAAACAAACAAACACACCCAAAACATTCTCACTGCATTGTAAAGATACCTTCATTCATGACCTTCTTCAGGAAAACTGCACTTCATTCAATTATGGAAGCTTTTCCGAGGCGGCTAGGTTAAAAGAATTTTCCCATCTACATGTATATGCCCATAGTTTCTGTTTCAGATGTTTAAATAATTCTAAAAGGACAAAAAACAAAACAAAACAAAAAACCAACAAAAACCCAAAAAACCCACCAAAAACAAACAAACAAACAAAAAACACCTGTAACAATAGCTACTTCCTACTATGTTGTAATCCATTGTTTCTGTATGCCCACTGAGAAGTAATGCCAACGTAACTTTTTTAGAAAATAAGATTCTTTTCTTATGCAATGTTTTTAAGGCAGCTGCCCATACTATATCTAATGTGTATAATTACAGTAGCCATGAAAACCTCCAAATGAGTATAAGGCTTTGCAGCTTCAACATATCACAAATTTAGAAGTCTCTGGGAACAATGAGCCGCCTACCTAATTTTTATGATAGCACCTCACTAAAGTAAACACAGACATACAAGATTAAACTCAAAAAAACAAAACATTTTTTTCAGCAGATAAACAGTTAAACTAATCTCTTCTGACTCCATACCTGTCTCAATATCTAGCTCTGATTAAAAGCTTTCAAGAATTCTAGCAGAGCCAAAAAATTCAGATTCTTTAGAAAATCAAAATCCAAAGCTCCAGTAATAAGAACATCCAGCTACTTATCCCTTGCATAGATAGCATAGAATCACAGAATGGTTTGGGTTGAAAGGGATATTAAAGATCATCTAGTTCCAGCCCTCGGGCTGTGGGCAGAGACACTTTCCACTTGACAAGTTTGCTCAGGGTCCCACCCAACCTGGCCTTGAACACTCCCACAAAAGGAGCATTCACAGCTTCTCTGGGAAGTCTGTTCCTGGGCCTCACCACCCTCATAGTAAAGAATTTCTTCCTTATATCCAATCTAAACGTACTCTCTTTCCAGTTTGAAGCCATTCCCCTTTGTCCTGTCACTCCACGCTCTCTTGAAAAGTCTCACTCCATCTTCCTTGAGGACTCCCTACAGGTACTGGAAGGTTGCAATTAGGTCACCCCAAAGCCTTCTCTTTTCCAGGCTGAACAAACCCAATTCTCTCAGCCTTTCCTCTTAGGAGAGATGCTCCAGCCCTCTGACCAACTCAGTGGCCTTCTCTGGACTCACTCCAACAGGTCCATGTCCTTCCTGTTACTGGAACCCCCGAGCTGGATGCAGCTCTGCAGGTGGGGTCTCACCAGAGCAGAGCAGAGGGGCATTAAAACACTACTGCAAAATTTTTGTTTTGCTATTATCTCATTCCTCTGTCTTTATATGGAAAAAAAAAAGTCATAAAAAGAAAGGAATATAGCAAGAAGTTTTACCACACTCCAAATGGACTGTTACTTAAAATTTGAAAAACTCTGGATGAACACACCTACCAGCTCACCTGAGATGAAATGCAAATTGATAAAAATTCAGGCTGATGAAAAAACTTTCCTTTTGCTTTGAAACAATCTAATCTAATAAAACTTATGTGTGGAAGTATAAGACTGTATGATTTTTTAAAAAGAGCTTTAAACTCAACAAAACAAAATAGAACAGGAAAATATTTTTAAAAGGGCATCATTCATGGAAGTTTTTAAACGGGCCTAATTGCATAAGCTACGGCGTGAATGTGAGATCAATCAAAATAGCAGAAATGTAAATTGCATCACATTTAGAGTAAGATGAAGAAATTCATAAGACAGTTTGCTCCATTGTAATTAATGTTTTGCTATGTCTAGACCAGCCTTCCACCATTTTTTTTTCTGTACACCATGAATATTTTACTTAAACAACTGTAGTCTAGACCCATCTTTAGAATGCCATGTTTGGGAAATTTCCATTTAATGTAACCAAAAGCTGACTTATATACTGCACTATTTTAGGAGCTAAGACTTAAAAGAACTAGCCTTTTAACCCAGTCTTTCAATACATGTAGGACAAGCTCCTCATATGTCTTCTTACAGCAGACAATGTTCTTAGCCTTTGTAATATCTAGAAAGCGGAAAAAAAAAAAAGATAACAAACTCTGTAAATGGGTTTTAATATGAAACATTGGACAGCAAGATCCTCCAAATAAACCAAACTAAAATTTAACATATGACTGAAGCCTGGAACATTCAGTATAGCATTCTGGTAAAAATGGGTCTGATAGGAAATAAAGAAATACTGCTTTTGTCAGATCATCTTTACAGAATCCTAAGGTTTCTCCAGATAGTCTGGATATACAATGAAACAGGACATGGACAGCATGCAACTCTGTTTAATAGAGGTGAGTTAAAATAAAATTCACCTGTATGTATCTGAACACAAGACAGTTTCCAGCACCTCCAATTGAAACCAATAAGTTTTTCCTTTCTTGGCTTCACAGCAGCAGCTGTAGTCCTCATAGTTAGCACAATCACGTCATATTCCACAGAGAGAGGATGAGAAATCCTCTCTTGTAGACCATATCTTGCTTTGATTATGATTCAATTTAAAATAACATATCCAAGTAACATACCCTGGCATAATGAAGACTTTCTACTCACTACCAATGACTGTAAAATCTTCTGGCACTCAAAAAACTCACTTGTATCAGGAGATGAAAAGTTGAAACTATGGGAGTCAGGGTAAAGTCAGTCACCCTTTCCACAGAATTTCTAATGATTCTGACTTGGACACATGCCAGACCTCCTTAATAATATCAAATAATAACAGAGCAGAACTTTACTCTTTGCAATTGGCCAGTCATCACAGATCAAAATTTAGAAAATCCAAATAAACCAGATCAAGACGTTTTTGGAACAAAAGTAGACAAAATCTCTACTGCTTCATCTGAAAAAAGTGAGGAAGGAAAGGGGGCCTATGGAGAAAGTCCACCCTAATATTTCTGGGGTAGGTAGGGAAGTTTTGAAATTGTTCTCCCATATTCTGGATGTCAATAGTCTCAAAACATCATTCAGCAGATAAGAATAACTACATCAACAGCAGCTCATACCTCACCCTGTGCTAGGACTTTTAATGTGGAAAAGTAAAACCAGATGGCAAAGATCTGGTTGTCCCTATGACCAGATTTAATTCTTTTTGTTCATGGGGTAACATACAAGGACCTCAGTGAACTAGAGAAACAGATCAAATATCTTTCACCTTGTTGTGTAAAGCAGAAAGTCTTTGGAACTCTGTGTTCTGCTTTTGAACTCAATATTCCGCATTTGCAATCTTGGTCTTTTTTTAGCTCCAAAGATGTTTACAGTTCTCAGCTAGGAGAACAAAAACACAGGACTAGGATCTGAGGCTGTGTCTTGCCAGGACTGACATTGAATGGGGTGATTCCTCATGCAGAAGAGTACCCACACATGGATGTATCAGCATGTATGTGTGCACTCAAGAAAATTTCACTTTCTCTCACGTTCAGGTTACAACATTCATGTATTTAATTCTGTCCTGGAAGAACTCTTCAGCACTGTTTCTTGATAGGAACAATTCTCTAAATACTTTGCTCTCAAAATTTTATTGACTTAAGGGTTATTATTCTAGGACACATTGAGACCAAACTGGTTGAAAATGTTATGCACTAAGCCCTTAGCAAATCAAGGATGTATGCTGCTGCAAAATTGTCTATATAAGCAAATTTTGGCTTATATAATTGGCTATATAAGATCCTAAGAAATTCCAAAAACGTTTTTTCCTCTTGACATCAAATATCTGATTTTATATAACTTGTGATACACTCTCATAACATACAATAAGTAATTAAAATGTATTTATTTTGCTTTATAGAAGAGAACTGTGTGATCTGAGACAAAAAAATTGGTAAAAAACATTTAATGATTTCTGTATTTTGATAGAATCCACAAAGCAAGTGTATGTTCGTAGAATATGCAATTACCAATTTAACAAGCAGAAAGCAAGAGAAAAAGCATTATAAGTTCTCCTTCTACCAGCCTCTTGCAGGAAGGTGAACTCCCAAACTGGTTGGAAAAGATCCAGAAGAGGAGTCAAGTTTTGTGTCTCTGAATTTGAGATAAGGCAACTGGCAGGGCTCTGTGCCAAAATGGTGTTGGCTGCCATCATGGCTGTGCCCCATGTGGACTTAAAACAGGAAAGTGATTGCATTTATTTTTAGTTGTTTTCATACTCCTTCTTCTTTTGAAGAAATTCTTATAAAAACTTTTATCTTGTCATCATGTGTAAATTATAAAGTATCTTTTCAGTATTAAATGGTTATGTCCACCCCACTGTGAGTTATATGTCAAGATTCCTGCAGCTGTTCCGAAGAGTATTTTACTCTGAAGATACTCCAAAGTTCTGGTTGACTTGAATTTGGACTAAGGATTTTGCCATTATATGCTTTATGAAAGGGAGACTGGTAAACGTTTGGACCTTGGAACTGACTTTGTGATATTTGGACTGTGCCTACACATCATGTGGTGAATTAGCATGTGGTGTTCTTATGCAAACAATAAAAACAAACAAAGAAAGAATTAAAAGCCCATTTAAGAAAATGAGTTTCAGCATATGATTAAAACAATCCCATAATAGCAACAACTTTGCGGTAAAGGTACATACTTGCCATAAATATCTGCTGGTGTGGAAGCTGAGCATTCAAAACCCTCAATTTAGCAGCAGTGCAGATGCTGTTACTTAGTTAACATTGCATACCACAGACAAATTAGGCGCAGTCTGGAAACTGCTTCAGAGCAAGTCAAAAGTATTGGGGCAAAATCTTGCTCCTATTTTCAGCAATATAGATCACTGTATGGCTTTGATTTTACACCAATCCAAAATGGTATCCAAAATTTGGCCCAGAATGTATCTACAGGCAGACTTAAAAAAAAAAAAAAAAAAAAAAAAAAAAAAAAAAAAAAAAGGATTACTTTTTAAAAAGAGGTAAAAATCCTAAAATGTAAAAATTATGGAAATTCCAAAAGTTTCACCTAAGAAGTTCCCTATCTCACCCAATTGATAATATCCCTTCAGCAACTGCAATGTCCACCCACCTGAGCCCCTAAGAAAATCTAATGCTTAAGGCAATTTCTTCATCCTCACTGAACATATGTAATATTATAGTGACAAGAATGGCTCTCATTACTGGAAACAAGATACACAGTTCTGCATTTTCTCTTAATGCTGATCTCTTAAATGTTAAAAACTTGTTACTTACCTCAGTTGAATTGAGATTTGGATCCTACTGCAGAGTAGATAGCAGATAAACAGAAAATGGCTTGTCTCTAAATCATAACTGAGGACATAGTAGTGTAACGAAGTTATTGTCTTCAACATTTTAGTAGTTGGTTTCTATTCAGATCAAAAGGCTTCAGTTCTTAGAACTGCTTATGCTAAGAACATCTGTTCTTCCTGGATTTTTTGTAAGGGGAAGGGTTTTTCCCAATACTTCTGGTCAAATCTCTCATCTATTAATTATCTTGTGTACAAATACATTATTTCACTTCAACAACAAAAAATAAAGCATTTAGACTTCAGCAAGGCTCTGTTATTTACTACACTCACACATTTCTGCAGCTAAAACCAATCAACAATTGTGAAATATTTTCCACAAGCATTAAATCAGATTTTTAAGAAGAACCATATATTTTAGCTCAGCTTTTCCAAAGTTAATGAGATTAACTTCATCATCAGGAATATTGATTTAAGCAATTTAGGCACACTTCAGAAAGTGTTTACTGAAAGGGATGTTTACATGTGTCTTCTTCAAGCTTCCAGCTAAGAATTATTACACATCTTCAATCGTGATGAAGAAACACAACCTGCAAACTAACTGGCTGATTACAGACTTTTGCCTTTCAAATGGCAATCAGTGAAAACAGACGGCTGCTCAGTGAGCTAAAACCCAAGACTTACTAGGAATTACAGAATCACAGAATGGGTAGGGTTGGAAGGGTCAACTGGAGGTCCAATCTACCTGCACAAGCAGGGTCCCCTAGAATATTCAAGAGAATATTACACAAACAATTCTTAATGGTGAATGTACTTAAAGAAACTGAAATATACATCAATAATTCATGATAAAGAAGAAAAATTTTGTGCATTATTTGCTCAACAATATTTTAGAGTACTGTTGAAGAAATTTTTCAAATAAGGTATATTTGCTGTTGAAAAGTAATATACTTGAAAAAGATGGTTAATGATGAGAATTTCAGAGACACTGCAAAATTTGATCAAGCAGGGCACAAGGATTATAGAGTAACAAAATCCAATTCCTTAGCAGATAAACTGAAAAAGATAACCTGAAATTGAAAAATATGAAAACAGGATAAAAACTATGTTTAGTTCCTTAGGATGCTTTCTGATGTCTTGCTCTTCCGAAACTCAAGGAATATATTGCAATGTAGACGAGCCAACAATTCTAGCATGTTTCAATAATAGTCTATTGTAACCTAACAAGAATAATTGAAACAAGTTTTGGCAAGTCTCCACAGATTCAATGTTGGGTTCTTTTTTCTCATAATACTAAGGAATACTTTCAAAGAAGGATTCATGCACAAATTTGCAACAGGGTTCCAAAACCCAATGGTTTAGAAACCACATTATTTGCAAGATTTAAGCATGGCTAATCAAACTTCAGGCTGACTCATTTACATGAGCTCTTTATTGCTAGAAAACTGCATTTACATATTTTGGTCAATTTTTCAAATTTATCAACAATCATGGTGTTAGGAGAAAAAAAAAGATAATACACAGAAAAGCATGTATTAAGATAGTACTCATGGTGTAAGTTACAGCAAATCCATCATAGCAGCAGGTACAGCGTTGCATGTTGTGGATGGGCAGAACTGCATCTTATTTACCTAGTGCTAGAGTTTGAACCATCATGATTCATTTCTTCATTGGCTCCATACAAGCTCAGCAAAACTGGAGAAATAATACATTAAACTAGAGTAAAGGTACAGTTTCAAACCGGTTTAGGAAATTTTAAATGCTTCCCTCTTAATCAGTAACCTCCTGCAATGTTGACAAGGTAGTGAGAAGACTGATTCTTACTAGAAGGAAAATACCAGGAACAACCTTGCTCTGAATTCAATTTTCCGTAAGAAGCAGACTTTTATGTTTTATCAATCCTGCCTCAGCCTGGAAATTTGGGGTCTGGGTAGATATATGAATAGAAAACACTGTAAACAGAGAATAAATTTGACACTGCAAATCATTCTCCACTTACATGCTGAACAACTCTCAGAGAAAATGTTTTGATGTGTTTCTTTATATTCTCAAGAATGTCCTGCTCCAAGAGCTTACATGTCTCTGGTGTAGATTAGTTATGGACTTTTCATGCTGATGAGGTAATCCCCTTAATGTACTATACACCATAGGATATCCTCCTCCTCTGTTTCATGTTCTGACAATGCTAAAGGTCAGGGAAGTGTTTCATGTGGTGATAGGCTCCATTTAAAAGGGAAACTACAAGAACAGAGGAAAACACCTTTTTCTTTGAGTTTACAAGGATAATATATGAAGTCTAGGTAAAAAAGGATTGTCAATGCATCTTGTATTGAAGCTACACTCATAGATTTGCTCAAAATATATTAACTTCTAAAGATACATTTTCTATATAGTGATTGGTAACATGGTGGTGCTGATAGAGGAAGATGAGATCCACACTGTAACAGCTAAGTTTCCTCATAGAAAATGTAGACTTCACATCAAACAGTAACAACATAAAAATAATTTATGTTGAATGCAAAAATTACGGCTCTAAACACATGACTTTTATTAAAAGTAGACTTCCTCTGTAAGACAAGCATGAAAAAATTAAATTAACTCAGAAATAAAGATATTTTGTTACACAAATTATGTCTCAAACATGGTCCACATTTCAAGAGGGATGCAGACAAGAGTTGAACTTATTAAGCTTTAAAAAATACTACATACAATCTTTTTAACAGACATTATCACTATACACGGAATTTGCAAGAGAAAATGAAAAAGCTGATATTTCAAAAGTGTTTCTTTATGATTAGTAGTAGTTTGCTCCTTTGTGCCATAACTTCACATAGCTATTTTTTTTAACAAAGGTATTAGTGCAATTTATAAAGTCCCAGTTTTGGTACAGCTTTAAAAATCCAGTTTCTAAATTTTATAAGTTTTCTCGAAAGAGTATATATTCCTCTGAGAAAATAAAATAAAGTAAACAAACTGGTTTCAAATCAATAATGAACACACTATATAATAAATTGTTTATGTTTACATTGGATCTGATGCTTTCTTCTTTATTGCTAATAAGAAGAGGGGAAAAAAATAAAGCCTTATCTGAAGGAGAGGGGAATACTTACAAAAGTTTTAAGCAAAGGCAACAGCATTGCTAACAAAGATTCATCTTGTGAATTGTCTTCCCAAAGGATCATGTAAGTTTGGTAAGGAAGATAGAGCATTTCCTTCACATACACTTTTCTCAGTTTAAAGCCTTCTTGGCATTCTTGCTTATGTTCCAGTACAAATGCTCCGCAGCATCACTACCATCCTCTCCTCTCCTCTCCTCTTCTAAGCATTGAACTTAGGGGTTGGAAAGAGAGGAACAGAAAATACTGGGAAGAAACTCTGCTTAGTCTTCAAAATTAAGAATATTTGGAATGTTATGGAAACTGGAGGACTCCTCTGGGAGGTGAGTCATAATTGAATTTTCATGCTTGAATAAAGAAATATGATATCAAATATTTAGCAAAAAAACCTTTAATCTAGCAGGCCATGTAGTTGGCAAAAAAAACCTCAAAAAGCCAAAAAAAACCCCAAAGAAAACAAACAAAAACCCCCAAAACAAAACCAAATGGACAAAAATGCAAAATAATTTATGAAAAATCCTCTCCATTCTCAAAGAGAGAGTAGCCTGATATTTTACACTGATGGGTTCTTCAGAGAATAAAAGAGCCCCAAATCTAAGTTCCATCTGGGTCTTATATATTAGAAAATACCTAGAATTTCTGAACCAAAAACAAAACAAAACAAACAAAATGCTTTATAAAGATATTTAAAATTTATATGCATAATATTCAGTATGCAGAGAGGCAGACTTCACACATCAGAACAAATGTTTTATACTATAGGTAGTAGGCATAAAATAATACTTTCTTGGTAATTTCTAAGACATCAGCCTAGAGATGCATGACCTGCTTCACCAGGAACTTCAGGGAAAACAAAAAGAACCATTTTAAGAGTCTTCCTCAGAAGAAAGGAGTATGCAGCATATCCTATCCTCTCTTTTGAGTGTAAGTGGGCAAGCAAGAAGAAAGAAAAAAACATATTAGGTGAAATATCCAAGGTACTATTCAGTTCAATACATAAGCATTTGTTTTGGAGAAGTACATTGTAATTAAGCATCCATTCTACCCAAGTAAAGATGTTTTGGAAAGGTGTTTTCTTTTTATTTCCAGGAAAACCTTGCAAAAGATGCTAGGTTCATGAAAATAACATGCCAAAGTAAAACTGCTGTGCTTGCACTTGTCCTGTGTTTTTAATATTGCACATTCCTCCAACTCTTGGCTACAGCTGCACTGACAGCTAGATGTTTAGCAAACAAGAGAAGTACAACAGAAGGTACAATGGCATGAACAATCACATTAACAATAAAATTTCTTGGTGTTCACAGGTAGAAAGTTACAGTAAAATTAACAGCTTCTCAAGCCAGTAAGCTACTCCCTATTTCATTGAGACTTAATTTCAAAAATTGCAGTCAACAAGAAGTATCATTAAACCATAGATGTACTTTCACAGTCTCCCAATGTTTGTGTTCATGCTACACATACACCGAAATATCTGTGTGGGTCGTGACAGGTGACAGAGCACAGGAACAGGTTGTCCAGAGTTTGTGGAATCTCCCTCACTGGACATATCCATGAACCATCAGGACACAATCCTGTGCCATGTGCTCCAAGATGACCCTGCTTGAGCAGGGAGATTGGAGCAGATGACCCACTGTGGTCCCTTCCAACCTTACCCACAATGTGATTCATTCTGTGAATACTAATGTGTCTTCAAAAAGGGTTGAAAGTTAATCCATCCTTTTGGCAGTACTTTTAAATGTTGGACTTTTAAATGTTGTCGCTGCCCTAAAATAAACTTTCACTATGGTTCTCCAGTCTTATCCAGAAATGGAAAGGGTGACAAGGAAAACAAAAGATGAAGTTTTTTCCACTTCTAATCTGAATTTTCAATGTTTATTCCATATGAATTTGTGGGGAAAACTTCCAAAATAGGCTACATGTAAAGTATCATCAAAATTAATTACTGTGTGGAATTCTGGTGGCAACTTAGTAAGATATCCCGTATCTTTATTGGAAAAAATTTTAGAAGAATATTGTTACTCAAGACTACAGAACAACTACTGCTCTCCATTACTGAGGCTCAGTCTTTTAAATCCGGAAAACGTGGGAGCCCACAGTTAAACTTCAACATGAAACACAAATGGTGAAACTACACAAACAGAAGAAATTATTCTCTGGCCAACCTCAACTATGTCATGCACTTATCCTTCCCTTTTCTTGACTGCTCCCTGGGTTTTTTGTTTTTGGTTTTTTTAATTACTTTTACCTCACTTTTAATTCCAGCCAATCTTCAGGAATCATTAATATTTAAACAGTTGACCAATTTTGGAAGCATACATAATTTTCTCTAAAGAGCAAAAATTGACTAAATAATTTAAACATTTAAATGTAACCCACCTTCACTGGTAACTTTAGCTTTTACTATGAAAAACAGCTTCAATAGCTGTGACTAGAGGCTTGCTTGTACTAAGATTTCAGATATGCAATAAAATTTTAAAAACTAGCTTAGCTCTTACTTAAATGTTTTCCTTTATCGGGTTTATTTTTAAAATTTGCAGCAATTCATTAAAAATTACTTCTTATATAATATAATCTGTGTGTGTACTTACCTACTGAAAGTGAACAAATGAAAACAATTCACATTAGACTGTCAATTTTAGAGGTCAGCACCAATACAATTACACAAATTTCAACCAGATATAACAGACTGGAAACTCCAGCTATTCCAACTCTATCAATTACTGCATTTATTTGGAAGTATTTGCCCTTTATAAATTTTGATTCAGCATCTGTCCTATTGCCAACATACCTTTCTGTCCTTTGTACATGCTTAGGAAACAAAATAGGAGTTTTTCTGTAGAGCCTGGCCTAGCGCTAGAAGGTTGAGTAAACCATTCATGGAAGAAGTGTTCTTGCTTTTATTTAATTGCTGCAGTCACATTATTATCGGGTAGTAAGGTTGTGTCTACACTTGGGGTTTTTTAAACCAGAAATTATTTTAGAGGTGTTTAGGTGTTTTTCTATACTCCACCACATTCTCCATGCCCTGAAATCATTTCCCTAGGAAAATGACCTTCTCAGTGAGAAACTTGATCTTACAGGTATCAAATGACCTGAAAAGATCTTTCAGCAGTTTGGTCAGGATAACATTAATAACCCAGCCCACAGGAGAATATTATGTATCAAAGCCCATGTAAATTTGATGAATGTGGATTGCAAAGAAACTGACAAACCTCCAACATCGTTCACCAAACAGTAAATGAATTAATTCCACGTGATTATGTCTGCAGAACCATGAATTGTCAGGTGGGAAGACTCTTCAAAAAGTTGCAGTTCTGTATTTAGCACAACAGAAATGTTGTCAGCATCTTCTCAGCCTAGAACTGAATCTACTCAAAGATGTAAACAAACTTGTTCTACTACCCTCTTTACCATATCCAAGTAAGCTATCACAGCAGCTGCATTGCCATTAAAGTACCATTAAAACATATGAAGGAATCTATATGCCAATACATATATGTAGTATATGATAATATACATACTGAACAGAAAAACTACTACACACATTTCTTTGAAACATTCTAATGAACTTGAATTTGACACGTATCTCACAGCCGTGGAAATTTTGATTTAATGGAATCATCATTTTTATTTGAAATGCAAGCAACACCTTCTAAAGACATACTCATAAGTCACCTCAGAACCCTATGCATTAGGAGGTGCATGCCCTTAGTTGTGCTAAACTGATAAAGACTAATGGAATGTCGAGTCAGCAAGTAAGCCAGTGCAAGCTGTAAGTTTCACGGTTAAGGCTGCTAAATAAGTAATGTCTTGTACAAGAACTTCCTTCATAAAACTCCACATGGAATATACCCATTTCTAAAACTGAGGCTATGTTGTACAAATAACTATAGACCTCTAATGAAGAAAACTACATGATACTGAAACATGAAGCTTTGAATAAAGAAAAATCTTCAAGATCCTTCATATCTTTCACCCTCTCAGCATAGACTAGGAGAACATCCTTTTTTGGATGTGAATGGGACTCTTTTCTTTTTAAAATTAATTGCCCTGCATATGTCAGCAGTGTAGGCTTGGTAGTCTTCAAAAAATATCAAAGTGTCACAATCTATAGCATACTTTTTAGTAGGAATAATCGGAATACTTGCTCTAATGGAAAAGTTACCACAGAGAAAAAGAGAGTTTTTGCTCTATCCCCACCTTATGGCTAGAAAAAGAATTTTTCTATTACAGCATACATATTTCTGGATTTATTTTCCCTTTACTGTATGACTATAACCAGAAAATACTATTTGTATTATGAAACTTTAGATTCTTTTTCAGCAGTCACTGGCCTCTCCACATAAAACCACAGTGAAACTCTGAGGCATGAATGTCCTCTCTAGTACCTGTGTTGATTTTCTGGCTTGAAACAACAGATACAACTTGACATTCAAGTAAAACAGTGATTATTGGGTCCTGACCCATCAAAGTATACAAGTTCATTTATTTGCGTTGATACCATTAAGAGTTAGGTTCATAAATCTAACCTTCACCAACATACCATTTTTTATATTCACACTTTTTAGAAGTTTTAAATATAATAATTGGGGGATTTATACAACTCAGAAAGTATCAAACTTACATGCTCTACAAAATCGAAGCACAGTATGCATGAATGCATTGCTGTGGGTGAGAGCTGGAAAAGGGCATACTCAGCACTAGAAGACTTACTCAGGTCGGCAAACAGCAGATGCACTCTCACCAGTCACTCCAAAAGTCAGATTCATCTGCTGATCAATAATCATTTTCTTTCTTCTTTTGTGGCTTAATCAATTATGATACTACCCTGGCCAGGTCGAACACTAGCCACACCAAAAGGTGAAAACCAAGCGCTACCAATACTTTTACCAAATTCTATTTCTTCATTACTTTACCCCCTTTCATTGATGGTCAGAGTGAAAGGGCAGGGTAGGGATGTGAAACAGAACATAAGGAAAGTGGCAAATCAGAAAGGGTAGAAAAAATAGACGTCTGAGTGCGCCTCTAATTTTTTAGGATATCCATCCTGCTGAGGAAATGAGTTTTAATTGTATTGACAGAGCACCTCTCCTTCCAAAAGCTCTTGAATCTTATGCTTAAAACCAGAGGAAATTCAATACTGAGTCAGTTATTTCAGAACTATAAATTTCACAAGGTTTCATCAAAACAGTTAAGCATCTTCCCTCAAAAATCCTTGTCTTTTTCCTCCTAATGGCAAAGAATCAACACAGGAATTCAAATAACTTCATTAGGTCTTCTACTACAGATCTAATTTAAAAAAATATAGAACTATATGTTTTGATATTTTGTCATTTTAACAGAGACATGACACAGGATTAAACAATCGCTATAGCCTCCATGTTTATAGCAATTGCAAGTTGCTATAAACAATACTGCTGTAGGTTTTAATTTTAAAAATCCAGTAGGGAATACTGCATAGAGAAGAGACCCTAGGTATATACATGAAGGAGAACAGAAGAGCTGCCAAAAAAGAATACAATTAACCTTAGGGTGAACATTCAAGAAGATACTAGAAAACACGATAGCATTTTACATTTCTAAAAGCTTAAGCCCACTTCATTGGCCTCATTAGTTTTCAGTAATTATTTATTTGAAGTTTAGAAGAGAAACCTGAATACCTGCCAAGCTACCCAGGTCTTCATAATACCTGCCTGTTCCAGCTATTACAAAACATTCACAATGTACTATCAAAGTCCCTCTCCTGTTAAAAACAGGCAGCTTCTTAACCATGAATACAGGCCAAAACCACTGTAGAAAATATTTTAAAAGTACACTGGTGGTTGGTTTTAACCGTTTTTTGTCTGCCTTCCCCAGCGGTAGCTGATCATCAATAAATCTAGTACATGAGAATGTACATGAATATTCCACTAAAGTCAGAGTGGATCTTGCTCCTAGAAAAATCAAAAAAGAAAAAGCTGAAGTGGATATCAACACAAGTTTCAAAAGAAGCTATAACACCCAAACAATTGTACAAGGAGAAAGGTATCTGATTATATAAGACTCTAAGAAAATATTTCAAGGAAAACAGAGAAAACACTTCTAAGGAAAATTTAGTGTTGCAATAAAATTGTTAAATCAAAGACAGTAATTACAAATATAAATGTAAATACCTAGTCAGATCTTCCTAATTCCTGAGAATGTACTTCAGATTATTAAGTCCACATATCCTCTACATGTGTATGTTCTTGGCTTCCTTTGTGGATTCCAAGGGAGTAAGAGAAGAAAATGCAGAATAAAGAATCTAGTCAACCCTTTGAAGAAGCTGAATACACTAAGCCTGTGAGTCAAAGCAGGAGAGTAATCATTCCCTCCTTTCTGCATACTGGAAGAGGATGACTTTTCAAAGGCTATACAGCATTCTAAAACATACATGGACATGATATGAAATTATAAGTACTATTGCTACAGTTTCTTTAGACTACAAAAATATTTCTAAACTGCATTTTTTTTGCTGAGTTTCTAGAATATGTTCAGTAAGGTGTCAAACAAAATCAGACTACTCAATTCTTTATTTTAAGATTCTTTACTTTAAGATTCTTTATTTTAAGAATAGCTCACTGTGTATCACTGATGTACTTTGTATATCCACAAAACTGCATTATCTGCTTGAACTGTAAGATTCATTTAAAACTTTATTAATATATTTATTAAGCAAAGTGTTCAGTAAATGATTACAAATACCAAAATAGGAACAGAATATGAACTTAATTTAAGAAGACATTTTTATATAACATACATTTCCAGACTTCTGACAAGTTAGCAGGACACCCAAAAGATGGAAGGAAATAGCTTGGCACTCAAGCCAACTTGTCTTTGTTATTTTTACAAGATCTAACTTCGAAAACATCAGCTGTGCCAGATCTTCCCTTTTCCATAACCTGTGCATCTGTCCACACCAACTGAATTACAGACCACCAAGTTGTCTCGTATACCACATCAAACAGGTCAGCTTAACAGTTCAGACCATGATTTAAAATAACTATGTATTCTTTTCCCAGAACACAGAAGTTTTAACCTACTTTTTAAAGTAATTTTAAAATTATCAAGACATTTATAAATAAACTCAAGACAAGGTATTTAATACACTTGTTTCTACAGTGACTGTTTTGAAAGCCATAATTTTGTTTAGCTAGTAAATCTGCTCTGAACTGTACAATCTATACTGGATTTAGTGAAACCTGTGTTGGTTTGGGGGTTTGTTTGTTTTTGTTTGCTTGTTTGTTTTGTTTTGTTTTTTAACTGCTGTTCCCCTTAAGAAGTTTCATGCTTTTAATAATAAATGCCACATTGTACCTAAAGGGTATCTATGGTACAAGCATTCCTCCATCATTATGAAGTAAGGTACATCAAAAGTCTTAAGTGACACGTGACACACACTTTAAAATTATGCATGAAGTGTATGAAAATATATATTCTAAGTTTTTATTTGTTTAAAGAAATAGCAGGATAGTCAGTGAGGAGATAGATGTCAACAAAACTACATAGTTCCACAAGTGCTAAAGGTAGCTCCCAATATAATTCAAGTTAGTCCGAAAACATTGAAAAATGTGCTTCAAAATTCAAATGGTCTGTTTTCTAGCCTCTGCTTTTCTTTAATATAACCTGCAAAGAAAAAAAAAAAAAGTATATTTATCAATACAATTCAGGCAGCAGACAGAGACTCAAAACACTAGGCTACTGAGACCAAAGGTTCACCTAGACAATCGGCTTCCAAGAGCTGTGTTGCCAAGGATGATACTCTAGGGAAAAAATAGAAATAAAGCAAAAGGACAAAGAAAGATTTCAAATCTGAGGGTTTTTTTTAAGCAAGAATATTCATAAGCAAGAATTCTGTAAAATAAAAGGCTTATTTTGAAAATTAATGCTGAGAAATGGCAAGAGTGCTCTCAATGTATGAGTAGATTTCTTGAAGTTCTTATCCTGTTGGGCCTAAACAAAAAGAAAAAATAAGGTTTCCAATAATACAGCTATTATGCTCAATTTTTGTTTGCAATGCTTTATTTCTGTCTATATCAAGAGCACACATAGCTTTGGAAGGACATTTTTTGGTTTGGCGTTTAAATTGAATAATGAACTTCAAAGCCCAAGTGGGACTATTTAAGTGTTAAAATTATTAAAATACAGGCAGTTTTTCCCTTTCTTCTCACCTTAAGAAAATAAATGGAGCACAAAAATGTTCAGAAAGTGTTAAGATTGCAGTTTAAAATAAACCATAAATGTGTAAGACTCCAACTGCAACATTCACTTGGCTACCCTACATATCCTGTATGTGTTCCTGTTACTATAGTAATAGAAAATTATCAAATTAAACCTTTCAGCAGATGGAAAAAAAAATAGCGAAGATAAACAGAAGCCACAGGACCAAAATCAAGTAAATCAATCAAAATCAAAGGTAACATCAAGTTTTGTCCTCCCAATTTGCCCAGTGGGAGAAGGTGGTTAAAGAGATAAAATAAAGAGACTGAATTTCTTCATAACACCAAAGTAAAGCAGACATATCCTAGGGAGTGAAATGAGCTACAGAATACAAAAGGATTTCAGTCATTTTTTAGGGAGACAAAGCTGCATAACACCTTCCCCTTTACCTTCTTTTGCATGTACTTAATACTCACCATGCTCTGCAATGCAGCGAATTCCTTCTCCACAGATATTCATACAGCAATTTTTGTTAAGCTGAATTATCCATACAACAATCCACAGTCTAATTCTCTCTTAGTGCTTTCCTTGCCAAATATATCACACAAAGTATGCTTGTTCAAGAAGTGTCCACAATGCTGCCAGAATCCACTACAAACTTATTTCAGACTAAGCAGGTAAGAACTGAAGATATAAGAAAGGTATTTGAACCTCTCTGAACTATTTCTCACTTGTCCAATAAAGCTTCACTTATATCACTGAAGTTAAGACAGCTGAAATAAGGATCCTCCAACTTTGGACTGCTTTTCAGGCCATGAAGGCTTGCTGGTAGGCCATTTTGTAGACTTACTCATATATTGAAATTATGACTATAAACAGGGAATAATCAAGAAAAATTGGGTTGTATTTAATAGGGCAAAAAGAGTTAATTTGCTGTCTTGGTAACAGTAAATTATGCCAATGATGGACAAAGAATATTAAGTGTCTATAGATTTTGAATCATAAATCAAATATCAACTTTAACAAAGAAAGCTTTTGTAAATGCTGTCATAATACATTTTAGATTACACAAAAATAAGAAGTATTAAAAGTGTGTTAATACCTTTGCTGCAGATATGGTGTGCTCAGGTTTAATTATTTTACTTTTGTTCTCAAAAGCATTTGTCCTGGCTTCTTCTGCTAGCCGATGGAGAAACAGTAAGAAGTTCAAATGAACCTTTAAAACAGAGAAAAAAAAAATCAAGCTGTTTAAACACGGTTTGGTTTTTTAAAGATTCATTATTTGCAACAGAAAATTTGCATATTAGACTGCTTCCAAATTCCTGAAAGGTGTTCTCAGAAAAAAAAAAATATCACTTGGTTAAAGCCTCAATAAATTTCCAAGATATTCCCTTATACAAGACTCTTGTAAACAGAGTTTAAATTTAGTATACTTAAATCATAAAAGTGCTTTAGAAATGATCACGCAAAACACAACTGATCTAAGAGGAATCAATCTGATTTTTATTAGCAGCTTTTAATAATAAAATGTAAACATAACTATCAGAGAATAAGGAATCTTTGCTTACTAGTAAATATAGTCAATTTTCAGTGACCGTAATGGCCAGACTTTTACAAACAGTAAATTCACTGCCTTATCGCCAAATGGACTACAGACAAGTTCAAGGACTTCTGCCCCTTTCCAGTGTAAAGGGACATTGACATTAATTTCTCCAGAACTTGGAATTCTCCAGTGTGAGGAGGTTCCATCCAGCTCATCACTTAGCTTTTCTACATTAAAAGAACTGGTCAGGCAGTATCCCGTTCCATACGGAATGCTGTTCTGCGAATACAGAGGCAGGGAAAAATTGCAGAAGGCAAGGAAGGAACTGCTCCAGCTTGGACTAAAACAGCCAGCCAATAGCACATTTGTGTAGTAATTAATCAGGGACCTATAATACAAACCTCCAGCATTATACAGACATTATGTGAACTATTTTAATTATCCATCCTGAAAAATTGATAACTGTACCCTTTGTAAATTAAACTTTCAAGCAACATTACCTCTGCTACGTAAAATGTACAAACATACTTTTTTCAATCAAGAGCTCTGAAAAATATTACTGAAAAATATGAAAATTTTATTTGTATGAATAGGGTGTTGTAGGTGATGTATTTATTCTGCCATACCTTATCTGTAAAGTCTGGAAAAATGTAATGTGGAAAGTTACAAATTAAGAGTTTACAGGAAATACTTTGGCAGTGGGTTTTCAACACAAAGAATTTTTTTATGAGACATGCCCCTGTCATAAGAACTCTGTTCATATGACAAGTAATTTAGGTGTTTTTTTAAAATATTCTGAACTAAATAAAGCCAGAGTGCAATAGATAAATTTACATAATATTTGACATCATTTGGAAGCATCTACTACACAAAATGCAGATGTTCTTGCAGATTTATCTCACAAAATATAAAAGCTGCTTTACAACCAGTCTTCAGTTATTCACACGGAAATTATCTCCAACAGCATCAAGCAGTGGCATTAGAATAATGTTCAACATTAGAACTCTCATTATTAAACTTATCAACATGGAGATTAGATTCCTGGGAACAACTTGGAGAAGTGAGAGGTGGAATAAAATCTTCCATACTTGCATGTCCTTCTTCTGGGACACCTAAAGGCAACAGTGTTAATTTTAAAGCTTTAAAAACTGCATCTTCTCTCAGAATCACTGTACCTTTATTTTCCTATTTTCAAAGTGAATGGCTACATGTGGAGAAGCTTCCCCTGTACTCCAACAGATTTAAACAGGAACATAACTAAAATCAGAACATTCCGCAACGGAGCACACAGGTTAATAAATATTCCAGGTTATTCAAGGCAATTAAGAAAGGCTAATGAAAGGCAGAACGACTGAATACCATGAGTACCAGTTATTGACAAGTAACTAAGCAATACCATATTGGTTTAAAGACATTGCTTTACTATATATTAAACTATTGCCCTTCTGCATAAAATTTAAAAACAGTTTTGAACTAGCTACTCATGAAAATCACCTTACAAAACAGAATGTTTATTTTCCAGAAAAGAAAGGCTGCAAAATTTTAAGAACGTAGGTAAAAAATTCACAGCACACGGTTTACACAGCAACTTCCACACACCTGTTCAACAGAACTGAGGGACAGTAGGGACAACCACTGTAATTTTGTTTTATTGCTGTAACTTCAAAACAATTCTTCAGACTGGTATTTCGCCGTCAATGCACATTTATCAGTCATTTTATGGTGATAACAAATTAAAGGGACCATTCAATTCTTTAAAGCTTTAAAATTCTGCAATTCTTTAGGCTTTTCCTGCAATGTAAACACACATGTGCCCTTTGAGCATAAAAGCAGCAACTGAGATCTTGCTTTTCTTCTATAATTGCAAACTAGAAGAAAGCTTGCCTATTTTCTTCTCTGACCATTGGGGGAAAATCTGAACTTAAGCACCAAAATGTTTACCTCGTATTTTCAAGAAGAGCCTTTAAAAAACCTGAAACAATATTTGCATCTCTTCACCCAAAGATATTATCATACTCCTTAAAAAAACAAACAAACGAAACCAAAAACAAACAGCTTCCTGAGAAACGCTGACGAAATTTGATAGCTACACTGTGAAAAGAGATACATGTTAACACGTAGGAAACAGGTTCTGACAAAGCTTCCGAGAAGAGACTTGATCAAAAGTGAAGAAGAAATCTCTTTCAAGTATTTAACAAAATCATTTGAATTCTTATGCCTTTCAAACTTGTTAGTTACAATCATGTAAGAAGACATTGGTTTACCGAGTAAAAATAATCACTGAAGGTCAGGGAAAAAAGAAAGCAACCTGATTTTCTCCTAAGGCAGGCAGACCACTTTACTGGAATGGACACATACTGCAGTAGATTCAGACATCGAGCATGGATCAGTCTGGAAGATAGCCCAGAAACTGAACGAGCACTTTTCGCATACCTCCCTTCAGAACACATAAGCTCTCTGCTCAAAATGTACATGGCTCCATCTCGTTAATGCAGCTACGATATAAATTTCTGACGCATGCAATCTAATCACTCTTACAGCGTTTGTGGAGAAGAACACAGGCACTAGAAACCATACTCTCAAAATCTGTTACTTGTCTTACTACACAATGAACTCATCAATCCCTTTTTTTTCCCCTAAAAGAGGCATAATCTCAGCTGTGCTGATTATTTAGCCATGGAAATAAAGAGCTAAAGAGCTATTAGACACATGCCTAGTTGAAGAACATCGTGGAGAATCACCACACCTGGACATTCTTGTTTAAAGGTAAAATAAAAAAGCCAAGCCTTGTAACATAAAAGGCTGTGCAATTTGACATCACCAGAAGAGATAATCTAAGTTTCCATCACATTATTAAAATTTATTCTGATCTCATCCTTTGTGTTGCAATGAACATTTGCCATATTTTAAACTGGATCTGAGTGTTGCTGTTTGCAAGTTTCAGTGAATTCAATTCACTGATTGTCTTTGCAGCTCAGAGAACTTTAGTGCCAGGACCAGGAGATGGGAACCAAAGGCCAAGATTTGGAGGGATGTCCCTCTTACCCCTTTTCAGACAGCCACACTGATTTGAAGCCAAATTTTCATTACCCTGGAAACACAGACCAACTGTTTAACTGTGATTAAAAAAAGAAAGTGTGATTGTGTGCATTTGATTAGTTGACTAGTGCATTGTACTGAGTAAGCTTTGAGTAAATCTGAGTAGCAAGAGGCCAGGTCCTTAGTCCATAAAAAAAAACCAAAGGCAGCAAAAACATTAGGAAGAGATCATTTTTATTAGTACCATTCCCTTAGAAAAATGTTTAATGTTTACATTAAAATCTAAATACTCGCACGTAATTGCCATATTCATTCATTTTAATCTCATATTAATTATTTTAATTTTATATGTTTACATTTAGCTTCATATATCCAGATACCAGCCTTCAAGATGCTGCAAGACACAACTGTTATACACATACAAAAAGCAAAGTCGGGGACCATACTAGTATATAGCATGTGTTAATGCTTTAATGCTCTAAGAGCCACATGCATTTGTAAACAAGAGGAGATCACAGCTCAGCAAGTTAAGTCCACTAAGTTATTTCAAAGAGCTTTTTTTTTTTTTTTTTTTTTAAATAGCAACTACCACTAGCTCTCTTGAGGTCAGGTTTCCTTGCTGTAGCCAAATAATTTCTTGGTGAGACAAACCCTACCTGTGCCGCAAACCCCTCAGAGCAGGTCAGATGCAGTTCAGCTTTGCTGGCCTTTTTTTGCAAATTTGGCACTTTAATTCCCCACCTTTTTGGCAGGTGTTTTTAAGCCATAATCAGGACCCCAACACCCTACTGGATTACTAGAAAGACTTGTCATCCCACAGTTTAGGGCAGAGACTACTTAGACGGCCTTCTAAAAACATATGAGCACTCAGGATGCCATAGCAGCTTAGCAACTCATTAATCACAGCTCAGCTAACTACCTGTACACCCGAACTGATCTAGGCAAACACCTGCATCTAGCAGCCACACAATCCAAATTGCTATTTCTCTGTCTGTCTACATCAAACTCTTTGAACATCAGTGTGTACGTGTAGTGACACAAAAGCCACGCATCAGCCCGCCCCTGAATCCCCAAGATCACTGTCAAAGACCTACAATACAGCAGCCACAATACAAAGCGGTGAGAGGCAATCTCTGTTTATCCGTATCTTCTCAGACAGACAGACCAATCGTCTGTCCCCGCAAGCTTTGCCTCCCCGCTGCCTGTGGGTCCCTGCAGAAGCACCATTAGTAGTAACCTGACATCCTGTCACGCCCAAAGTGCTCCAGGGCACACAGGTCAGAACATTTAGGGAGTAAGGGTCCCTGCTGAGGGCCGGCTGCTCCGCGGCCAGCAGCGCAGCCGCGGCTGCCGCCATGTCCAACAGCAGGAGCGCTCCCGGACTCCGCGGGGCAGCCGCAGCCTCGCCTCTCCCCCGCCCCTCTCCTTCCTCACCAGCAGGTCGGCGTTCGCCGCCAGGCGTAACTGCGGTTTGTGCTTCTTTATTATTTTCCGCAAAGTGCTACGGGGCGCCGTGCTCTTCATCCTCCTTCTCCTCCTCTTGCTGTCCTTCCTCCTCCTCCTCCCGCCGCTCCCGCCGCGCGCGCGCCGCCCTCGCTCCCTCCGCCGTTCGAATCCGCCGCCCTCGCGCAGCCGCGCGCGCCCGCCGTGACGCAACTTCCCAACGGCCGCGCGCGGCACCGCCCCCGCGCGCCGCCCCGCCCCGCCCCTCGCGCCGCTCCGGGCCCCGGCGCTTCCCCGGGCGCCGCGCTGAGGAGCGGCTGCTGCGCGTTCCCGGCCGCTCAGAGGCTGCGGGGAGAGCGTCCCGCCGGCCCCGCCGAGCCCGGCCCCGCCGCCCGGGTGGCACATGAGCGGGGAAAGGCGCTCCCCGAGCAGGTGTTCGAGGGACGGGCGGGTCCCGATGGACACGGCCACGGCCGTTCCCCTCGCGAGCCCTTCCGTGTTGTCCGCTTCCCTTGCGAGCGAACCGAGAGCTGGCTTTAGGCCTGGCTGTAGCGAGTTACCCAGACCTCCATCCAGGCCTTTTTAGTGAGAAGGACGGGAGGCGGAACGGGCAGTTCCCCGGCTGCCGTTCCCGAGCCCTGGAGCGGCCGCTGCCTCCTGAGGGGATTTCCTGAAGCGCAGGGAACGTGGCGCGGGTCGGAGGCACCGGCACGGCGCTGCCTCAGCAAGCCTCGGGCGGTGGGGTTTAAGTTGGCGATCGTCGCCCAGCTGTGCTGGTATTTCCTTGCCGGAGAAGCCGAGGGAGTTGTACAACAGGCTTGTTCCCCTCTTTGATTGTGTGACCCTGCTGGGAGATGGGGCAGGACTGCAGGACCAGGAGCCTAATTAGCACCAGAGTCTTACACTGAAAGGAGCCTAGAGTGATAGTTGCCTTCTGCACGTAAATCTGCAAAAAATCGTGCTTTAGTACACGTATGGCATTGACTTATTTGTACACAGAAACCCACAGTGGTGCTGAAATCGGCCACTGCTTTATGTGTCATCTCTCCTCCAGCATCTGTCCCTGCACCCCTGCTGTAGCTGACTGATGCTGCTGACTGAAATACGGGTTTCCCCGCAGAGGGGCCCCTGTAGCTTGGCATTCTCAGTGTATTTGGACGGTGTGTACTTAGTTGGAGAAGGGGTCAGGATTTCATACTGAGGTACGGGGTTTTTCAGCATATTTATTAGGTTTTTTTGTTTTCTTTGGCCTATGGGACGCTTGCAAATTTAAATGTTGATAAGATAAATATATCATCTTAATATGTTCAAAATACCAGCACCCAGATATGAATCAGTTTTATTGAAGTATGTTCTTAAGCCTGTATGATTTAGTATTTTAGTTCATTTTACAATATGCTCAAAATGTAATCCAGATAGAAGTATGATATCTGACAGCAGGAGAGAATTTAAGATTTGCCAGTTCTTCATACTCTGTCAGGTATTTAAAAATGATGCTTTGTTCTTTTCAGTTTTGATTGTCACTTGCCATTAATCGTCCACAGCAATGTTGATCTTAAAGCCAGGGTCTTAACATTATTTTCTGTGAAAGAATCAGCACGCAAACAGGCAGAACTTTTTTGTACAGTTTAATAATAGTCACAGTTAATGGCTCAGCAGCACTGCTACAAGTAAATATTTGGGGTTTTTTCGGTTAACTGAGCGGCTCTGATTCAGGAGCTACACAGGGTCATATACTGTAATGCTCATAACATACACACAGAAACTTGCGTCGGGATCAACAATAACTCAGCGTGTCAACAGATTCAAATCTACAGCTGGGATAGATCAGGAGTTCTGCTGGACCTTGTGTGAGCTGAGAACTGGGCCTTAGGATCTCGCACTGTTGGTGGGAAGCTGGTATGAGCAAACATTTTACAAACTGTAGAGAATTGCAAAGGTGCCTCTACTGTAGTTCTAAAGCTATTAAAATACACCACACGAATTTGAAACGGTGCAGTGACCTGCATAGAACAACAGATACTGAGACTCAAGACTAGTAACTGTATCTTTTAGTCATGTGCTTGCTATGTAGACAATGACTGAATAATGTGTTACATATAATACTGTTAGAGTTTTGTTGGTTCTGCTGGTTTTGTATTTCTAGTGGACTAGGGGTTTTTTGTGTTTTTAGCCATAGAAAATAGTAATTTAAAGTGCTGGCTCAAATCTACATATTTACCAGATTTCCTTCCTTCTTAGGTTTTGAAAAATGACAACAATAGTTACTTCAAGCAATTGATAAGAGAGGTCAAATGTACATGTAATAAATTAAATGTATGTAAATTACAGGTTTGATTTACTGAACAAACATGAAATTCGGTATTTCAGATTTCTCCTTGAATTTATATTTATCAATAAATATTTCTGTAAATATGGTTTTAGTAGCTGAATTTTAATACACACACAAATATTGTAGAAAAATAAAAATGTACTTCTGTACATTATGCATTGCAATGGACAAAAATTATTGTATAAGTTAACTAAATAAATAATTTTAAAAATCACAATTGTTTCAATTATTTTGTCTGTATTAACACAAGGACTAATGATTATAGTGAATCATAGAAAACTGTTGTCTCATTATATTTCTGATTTTCAACATGACTGTTTTCTGTCTTTCTGACAAAATCCATAATGTTCAGTTATAATATTATGAAATATATTTTTCCAATATTCTTTTCTTTCATAATTTTATAATATTATGAAATAAAAGAATAAAGAGAAATCTATTTTAAAATAATTTTTGAAAGTTGAAATTGCTAATTTTATCATGCTTATGCAGCTTTATAAAAAAGGCATTTCTGTACTTTATATTTCTTTTCATATTTCATATTTTACCTGTTCAAAAGCTGCAGGAGTTTTGAATCCATTTTCTACAGTCGTCTTGTTTCCAAATAATGTTTCAAGAATATTGTATTTTTCCAGTTTTTAGCAAATGTAGTTTTTAAACACACGTTAGTTCATTTTGTGAACTTCAGCTGCAGCACAACATCCTCCCAGTTTTCCAGCAAGGCTGAGCTGTGTTTTAGAGCTAAAGGCATCATCTGGGACCAATGATTAGAGCAAGGAAATTTCTGCAATTAAAATAGCACCAGGTCTCACCTCTTCAGGAGAAGAGTCTTCTCGTGTTCCTTTTGATATACTTTATTTTATTTAATACAGGCAATTTCAGTGATATTATTTTGTCACTTTTGCTTCCAGATGATGTGGGTTACTTGAAAACACTTCCATACATTTCAGTGGCTTAAAAGAGGCCAAGTTTGGGGCCATCACTGCTGAACAGCAAACCAGTAAACATTTAGCTCTCTGTAAGGAAAGAGATGAATTTAAAGACTAATTTTATCCACTGCTCTGGTACACTGTAAGTTGAAATAAGGGTAATGTTTGGAAGTGAAATTAAAAAGCTATGTTTCCTTTCTGCCCTGAAACTTTTATAAGCACATCCTAACTTGTTACATTTGTTCTGCCCGTCTGTATTTCGTAACTATTAGTTTAATTATTTTGTTTCTGGTTTTTGATGTTATCTTCAGTCAAATTCTTCATCAGCTCTTCATCAAATCATAATTTTAAAGTCAGTCTTCCCTCCAAAAATGCTGAAGAATTCTGTTTAAACAGTGTTATATCTTGAAATTATAATCACATTTTATAAATTCTTGCTGAGCCAGAGGTCCATCGGTTTCTTCTCTAGTCAGGTAGAGACTGTTAAATACTTTCTGGTGCTAATCCAGCTTCAGTGGTTGATGAAAGACTTTGAAACATATCCTGGATGTGGATGTCAAAGCCTAAAATCTTTTGATGTTCTGTTCGGTGATGAAAAGATATCTCTAAAACAGAACATAACAATTCAGCAAATGTAAACTCTTCTATAGTGTAGTTGATAGGCTTGATCACAATGATTGGGTATACAGACTGACTCTCCTGTTACATTTGTATATTCTTTCCGTTGGATAATTCAGGTGTCGTTGAATACTTTTGTAAAGAAACAGGAAAAGAGATCATACAAAGGAGCAAATGGTATGTTTTCCTCTCCTCTGTGGAACTTAAGAAAACCTCTTGCTTGAAAAAGAAGGGGAAAATGGCATTTTTTATGAGAAACTTTTGCCTTGTGGCTGTCACTATTGATGTAATGACAATAATTTAATTGCAGTAATAAATACTAGTCCGTACTCTATTTGGCATTCATCGTTTATTTTCATGAAGAAAGGAGAGAATTCTCTAGAATCAATTATTTTCATTGCTTTTGGGCTTTGTATTTTGCTCTATTTCTATCTGTGTTTCAGGCCCAGAACACTAAAAAACAAAAAGGCAAAACATCATCAATTATATTTGAAATTGTGACTATTTGCTGATTTTAAAGTTTACAATTTAAGCTTCAGTTTCATTTTTCAGGACGTTCTGTGTATCAGCCCTGTGTGTGTCAGACTAAGAACCTGTCTGAAGGCAGTTCACTTCCACAGGCCAGACACCATCTGTCTGTTGTGACTGCTTTGATTGCGTTCATAAAATGAATGTCATTCATACTGCAGCATATAAATCACAGCTCAGCAGTCACTCTTCCTTCAGAGATACTCCTGCTGCACTTGACATGCCGTCAGCTAAAAGTGTGTCAGTTGCACTGCTTTTGAAGTAATTTGATGCAGGATCACATTGATATAAATGTTTATTACTTTATTAAATTATGTAAGAGGAAAATGTTTATTTTAGGTGTTTTCAATGAAAACCATAAAGATTAATAAATTACACAGAAAATAATTACTTCAGATACCCATTTCATTTGTGTTCCTGTAACTTTTCTCATTATTTTTTTAGATTTGTACTTTATTTGCATTTTGCTCCCAGATCTAATACACTTGTTTAATGTCCTATTAAATGTCCCATTTCCTCCCCCAAATTCCAGAAGGAACAGAGTGTTATTCTCTTCAGATGTCATGCTTGCAACAGCTACGTACAAACCAGAATGGTCTTCCTGCACCTCTGCTCTGATCAGCTAATCCAGACCTGCCGAAAAGACCCCCTTCTTTCAGAAACTTTTGCAAACCTGGACAGTATGCTGAAAAAATGCCTGTTCTCTGCCTTAAAAATACATACATTTATGCAAATGTGTTACAAACAGAAGAAGCGAGAGCACAAAATTTAATGATATTCCCCAGGATTTTACTTCACTAAAAACTGGCCTAATTAGCATAATGTTTAATAGCAATGACCACCAATAAGGACCTCAAAGATTAATAGATGGATTCTTATTGCTCAACTGCCAACTAATTATGTTTATCAGGGACAGTGGATCAGAGGATCCACTGAGACACAAAGGCCTGAGACTGATGGTTGTTTTTTCTTCACTTTGTTCTTCACATGAAGAGTAGCAACATCTTTTAGCCTCATCTCTCACAGGGACCATGTTTTTTCCCTGTTGACTTTTTCTTCAGTCTTTTTCTTCAGAAAGAAAGCCCTAGAAGTGTGATATGCAACAGCATGGGTTATGTCAGCTCTGAAACACAAAATGATGTGCTATGGAATGGTCTTCTTAACTATACAACTTTTCTACCTGTTTTCTGGCCACAGCTGCAGGGGAATAGGGGTGATCACAATTTGAGATGTCCACACCTGAAGCAAAAACTTCATCTCTTGCTGATGTTTGAGATTGTCAGTAATACTCAGCTCTCCTAAAGCAGAGGCAGAAGTGGTCATTAGGCCAATGTAAATGAAAAATGCCCACTTCTTGCCTGGCACTGCCTACATACCCCATAAATGTACTAAAAGAAGGGATAAACATGCATATTTATTAACATTAAAGCCAGTTAGAAGGCTGATCATATGTATATCTCAGGTCAAAAAACAAATACAGTTAATTATATTTTTTTTAATTAATAAATGGTAGGTGATAGCCAGCGAGATGCCTGCCTGCCACTTTGTCTGCCCCAGTGACCCTTCAGCAAACTAAATTGAAAGAGAAACAGCAAAGTAACAGACAGGTTATGTTTCAGATGAGCTGAATTGATTGCTGGAAACTTAAATCACACTTTTTGTGACAGAAGTCAAGCTATAACATTATTGTTATATGTGAACATGATAGAAAAAAACAAAGAGTGGCCACTGAAGTGAAGCAAGAATTTAAAGATTGCCTTCAGAGTGCATGGAATACACATATACAACAGAAATTGCCATTAGTGCACTAAGTTGTCATGTATTGTGCTGTCAAGAAGACAGGAGGAGAAAAATAAGTAATTTGTATTTATTTCTTTTACCGTTGTAATTAAGAAAGAGTTTAAAAAGAGAACATTTCAGATAAAATGCAAATAATTCAAATAGGCTGTAATCAAAATGTGTTTTTTCCGTGAAGATTTTCAGAAGTTATTTATTAACTGCCAAAAGGAATATACAGTCACTTGAGAATGAAGTAATATAATATATGCCAGTTTACTGCAAATGGTTCCTCAGTGATCTGCTTTCTGTAGTAAGCAGACATGAAATCATTTGTCTTCAAAATTATGTTAAGAAATTAATGATCTAATACAAACTATCAAGAGTGGGATGCAAAGTTCAACTACCTATTTTTTTCTGTGAAAAGTGATTGAAAACATTGGGCTTGTATTAGTGAAAAATAAGCATTCTAGAGAACTACAGCATTACTCTTTAGTTTCCATCATTACAGAAATGCTTGAATTTCTTTGGAGTACACAGAAATCTTTGAATCTCTCATGCTTTCTGCAAATTCACAAACACCTTTTTTTTTTTAACAGCAATTATTAGCAAAATATAAACCTCTGTGAAACTATTCCAGATCGTATTGAGAATCAGTAGTTTTCTGAAGGTACCAAAAGGGAAGTTTTAAAATGCTGCTGCTGTAGCATAAAGGAAGGAAAAGTACTTCTTCAGAGAATATGGTGAAGTACAGGAATTACTAAATCCTTTTCCCTTCGGCTAGTTAACTGCTAATTTTATTCTTGGGAATGTAGTTTCATGTCTGGGTTTGTTTTTGGTTTTTTTTTAAATCTTGCTATATAATATTTAGAAAGAAGCTTCAAAGATTAATTACCCATTGAGCTAAAAATTCTTTCAGTAGCCTAGAATCATTCTGCCTTCTGGGGACAGTAACATTTGCAGTTTCAAATGCAATTAAATTGAAGTGGTAGTTTAGAGTGTGAAAGTGTGTCTATACTTCTTTGAATGTAAAACAATGCCATAAGTATTACATAAATAAAATGTAACTTTGACCACAGTTTTGTAAATAAACAACTGCTGATACAATTTTTTTCTTTCGGCACAGAACACATACACTTTCTTCAAACAGTGCTTGACACAAAGGAAAACAGCGAGGGTGTAACGCTTCAGGTTAATAAAACTAAAAGATAGCAGCTGTAGCCTTGCAGCGAGGCAAGATGCTGCTCTCTGCTGTAAGAAACTGCACCGGAGCCTTAACCCACTACACCCAAGAATAACCACAGTGACTGTGGGGATGGGAAGCCGTATCAAATTTTCTTCCCCTGCCCTACTTGACTTAGTAAGTCTGTTGTTAAGAAGTACACAAATGTATGTGGAAGTGGCACAGACAGTAGAACTGGTTTAGTAAACAGAGGTGCAACACTGATTTTCTAGCCATATTCAGGCTCCCTACCTGAGCTTACATTGGGTAATTTAACTACCACAAAGCTAAGAAAAATATCTATTTTAAGCTGAAAGCCACACCTCATGCATCAGCACAAATTCAACAAAACTAATGCCATAAAAACACAGAGTGAATCATAACACAAATGCAAAATTTTTTGGAAGGAACATACTGTAATGTGAGCTGACACTTGGAAAACAGAAGTCAGCTCTAACATCTCTCATCTTTACCCTGGATATTTTGCATTTTGTATTTTGGCTGCCTTGCCCAAATAGTGACAGAGTTTTGTTGTTCAGCGTACAGTGATGTTTGTCATAGCAAGTAAGGTTGCTGTGGTATTTTTTAAATACCTTTGCCTGGGTAGGAGCTGTGGCTCCTTAACGTTACCAGTGATGCACCAATAGTAGCAGTTGTACTCTGGGATGGTTCCCTTGTAGCAGGTCAATAGCCTCACACTGCTGCTCATTTGCCACCTTGACTGATGGTGCTTTGCCCCTTTACAAACCAACTATTCAGTGCTGCCATAAAACAAATGAAAAGCATAAAATTGCTGTTCAGAGGCAGCTCTTTGCCTAAAAATTTGGCAGGTGTGTGCTTTTTCAATTTGCTTTTTGTTGGTTTGTTGTTTTTTTTTAAGGGTAATACATTGATACGGAATGATGCTGTTCTTTGTATAGGCAATAAAAATATGCGTATGCTTGTCATCAGAAGAATTTTTTCCAGCATGTTTTTCAGACTGGTCTGGAGATATTTACTGTTTGAAATATGTGTTTGCAGTTCTCTAGCATTCTTCCCACTTCTATCTGATGATGTCATGATGTCACTAGACCGACTCTTGTCTGCAAGGTGTCCTGGAAGAGAGCCAGGACAGGGGAATGCAGAGAAAAAACCCCAAGTATATAAAGAATATGGGAACTAGATGGCCTAGTTTTTATGGAGAACTTCCTGATGCAGAAGTCATTCAGCAGAAGGCCTGTGCCCATTGGTATGCTCAACTGTTCTGCAGTGCTGCGAGTGAAACAGCTATAAAGATAGCTTAATTCTACAACAGCATTTGTAACATCTTTACAATACCTGTGCAGAATGAAGTAAGTGGAGACAAAGAGTCATTCTGATCCTAACCATCCCTCTTTAGGCTTCATTTAGCATTCTTTAGTCAGGCAAAAATTTGCCAGTTCGTCTAAGATTAAATTTAGAGGCCTCTGAAGATTAAACAAAACCATGGAACACTGTAGTGGCTTGACCTTGGCTGGATGCCAGTGGCACAAAAGCCACTGTTGTCACTCCCCTCCAAAAATGGACTGGGGAGAGGAAATATAACAAAGGGTTCACAGGTTGAGATAAGGACAGAGAGAGATCACTCACTGAATACTATCATGGACAAAACAGGCTTGAATTAGAGATAATAACTGAATTTATTACTAACAAAATCAGAGCAGGATAATGAGATGCAAAATAAATCTTCAAACACCTTCCTCCCACCCATCCCTCTTTCCCAAGCTCTACCTCCTTGCCCAGCAGCACAAGGAGACAGGGAATGGGGTTATGGTCAGTTCATCACACATTGTTTCTGCCACTGCTCAGGGAGAGGAGTCCTTACTTCCCTTGAGAGAGGAGACCTCCAGCGTGGGTCCCTCCCACAGGAGACAGTTCTCCACAAACTTCTCCAACATGAGTCCATGGGCAACAGTTCTCCATGAACTGCCGCTATGGGGGTCACTTTTCCATGATATACAGTCTTTTAGGCACAGCCTGCTCCAGTGTGGATTTCCCATAGGGTCAGCCAGGAAACCTGCTATGGCATGGGCTCCTCTTTCCACAGGTTCCTGCCAGGACCCTGCTCCAGCATTGAGCCTCCCACAGGTTCATAGCCTCCTCTCAGGCACCCATTTGCTCTAGTGTGGCCTCCTCTAGGGGCTGCAGGTGGATCTCTGCACCCTCATAGTCATCCATGGTCTGCAGGGGCACAGCTTCAGCACCTGGAGCACCTCCTCCCTCTCCTTCCCCACTGACCTTGGTGTCTGCAGAGCTGTTCCTCTCCACTCCTTCTCTGGCCTCAATTACTTCTGCACAGTAACTCTGGTTTCTTCTTAAACACCTTATCACAGAGCCATTAGTATCATTCCTGATTGGCTCAGCCTTGGCTGAGCATGGAACTCTTAATCCCAGGGTCTGTGCTACTCTATCATTCCCCCTTCCCAGCTGGACAGGGGAGAAAAAATAACTGGAAATTTTTTCTGGAAAATGGCTCCTAGGCTTAAATAAGGCAGTTCACTAAAGCAAAAATTTATGCAAAGAGAAAAAAAAATCCAATATTCTATACTTCCCATGAGCCAGCCAAGTCCAGCCACTTCCTGGGACGCAGGGCTTCAGCACCCATGGCAGCTGCTCTGGAGAGCAAACATTGTAGAACAGCAAACACCACCACCTCCACCTCCTCCTTTCCTTAGTTTTTATACTTGAGCTGATGTCATATGGTATGGACTATCCCTTTGGTTAATTTGTGTCAGCTGCCCCAGTTCTGTCCCCTCCCAGGATTTTGCCCACCCACAGCCTGGTGTGTTACCAACCCCTTTCTAGCTACCAATGCAGAGCACAGCACTGTGAGGACTGTTATGGGAAAATGAATTCCATCTCAGCAGACCCAATACAAACATATGTTCATAAATGCATAGCCTTTAAATGTTTTTTGTAACATTATATTTTGAGCAGATTAATCCAATTTGGGTGCTTTGTGAACTCAGTACTCTCACTGATTTCAATAATTACCAGCACTGTACTTGCCTATTACTTTCTTTACAAAGAAGGAAACTGATTTTTACTTTCAAAATAAATTTAACAATTGCTTTCTGCAATTTACAGATTCTTATACTTGCGAATTCTATTAATGGATGACAAATCTTTATTTGCCTTTAGCTACAAGCCTGAAATATGGTTCTGAAATACATCTGTTTGTGTAAAGATCCAGAGACATCAGTACCCAGATGTATAGTTCCCAGCCTTACTCCTTTTCTGTGTGATTCCCAGCACAGAGGACAATTTAAAATAGTTACCTTTTATACTTCTTTTTAATATTTTCTTTCTTTAGGAATCAGTAGCCTCTAGCAGGCCCAGGTTGTTCATTGAGAATAAAACTCTTCTTTTTGACCTCGTAGGCCAGCTCTGTACTTAGGAGTATAGTGTTAGACATAGTCACAGATCTGAGAGCAAGAGACATGCTATGCTCAGGTGCTTATGGCAAAATTCTCCCTAAATATGAGATGATCTAGTCAGTCCCCACTGTTGGGGACAATGCCATGCACCAGTCTCTGGGCTGTATCCAGGAGTTGGCTGGGAGAGTGCTTATTGTCTCAGACCAGAGCTGCTGCCTGCTAAAAGACATAAAGAGAGTAGGTACTACTATTGCACTCCAGACTTTGTGCCTGGCCCCTGGTTTAGTGTTCTGTACATGCAGGTGTGGAGTAATGCAGCAATGATTGTGGCACTTCTCAGTCAGGCTGAAGGTTAAGAATCCTGCACAAGGAGTTGTATGTCAAAATTAGGAAAGCTCAATGGTCAGACTTAACAAGGAGTCTGGTCCATGTCAGGATTGTTTCTGGGTTTTATTATATGCTCCAGCTAGCCAGGACCAAGGTATGAATCTTCACTACTCTTGGAGACTGTCCTGACCACTAGCCTTTAATATCAGCCACTTGTGTTTTTTCTTTCTAGTTCTTAATCATGCTCTGTTTGCTACAAAAATAGTATTTCAGCATGCAGAATGGCAAGTAGGCATCTCTGCATGTCCATAGCCATGCTTCAGGGAGATGGGAAATGCAGTGTTCAGCCCCAAAATTTAATGGGAAAACGCACTGAAAATCCTTTTCCTGGGACAAATATACTTGTCACAAAGGTATCGTAGAGATGAATATGTGGAAAGTACCTGTTAGTAATTGATTATACAGAGTCTCATCCACAGGTTCTGCTCTGTGCTTCAGCCATTGTAAAGAATTGTTTTTCATTCATTCCTTGTTTTGCCATGGTTTTCTTTAGAGTATCAGTTGTGGAACTAGATTGTTCTCAGGTTTTAAGCAGAGCTTAGAATTATGTTGTCTAACACTCAGAGTTGCTTGATGTCAGGGAGCAAGCACAGGATAAGAAATGTATTAAATCTTTTATGAAACAGCTTAATTTCAAAACTTTATTTTTCCTTACTCCAATGGGAAACAGTGCAATAGCACAGCAACAAAATTAAACCTGCAAGTAAATGACTACAGGTCTGAGCATAAATTTGTGGGAGCATGTGTTAAATATATTTGTACAGCTGTACATACAAAAGAACTGAATTCTCCTAGCAGCAGTGTCTGGACATGGAGTTTTGATTTAGATTGTGTTTCTCTGGAGACTCTGTTCCATATGTATAAAAAGCTGAATTTAGCAATTAAATGTGATTTCTGAATTTTGCACCCATAATTGCCTACTCGTAACAAAGTCCAAGGTGGGGTTTGGAAGTTCTGTCTTGAGAAATATTTGATTCCATATTTCCAGTTCTAGCATTTCTCTGGTAGCTTGAAGTCTCCAATATACAAATTTGCTGTATTATGCATAGAAAAAAGTCTGCCTGAACCTATTAGAGGTATGACTTGCTATATGCATGACTAGATGATTAATGCATTTTTATACAGTGTTGCCTGTATTCTGGCATATCATAAATATGATTCATATTCTTATGATTCATAAATATGATTCTGGCATATCTTAAATACTTTTCAAGTATCAGCCCTGATTTGTCTATTATCTTCTTGGATACACAAATCTATATACACATGAACAGGAAAAACCTCTTCTTAGCATGCTTCCTGAAAACTGTCACTCCAAGCATGTAGATCCCTTTCTTAATCTCAGTGAAATTTTAATACTTTGACAAAATTTTCAGTACTTGAAGAACACCATGTGATTGCAAATATTCCTCCAATCTTTAAAGTTTTGTAAGTGTCTGAAAATTATTAGTGAAGTTCTCACCCTTTACTTTTGCAAAATACAGTGAAGATACATAGGATACTTTACTAATGGCTAAGTTCTCCACTCCCTAGTTAATTCTTCTTCCATCACAAAATTCGTTGATAGATTTTATTGGGTAGTTTCTAATAATTTGCAATTTTTTTTTCATATGATTACTTTTCTTCTTAGAAGCAAACAATGAAAACTATTAATATAACTTAAGAGATAAAATGCCCATGACACCTGACTTGGTGTCTCAAAAACTGTAAAGCAACATAATCATAAGTTATTGAGATACAAGTTTTATATGAAATCATGTCTTGCATTTCTGATTAATAAAGTTTGTGTTTGAAATGCAACCAGCCTTTCTTTTTACTCAACTTCAAAGATATCTACAGTCTACAAAAAATTAGGACATTTTTTGAATTTTGTAGGATTAGTTACAACCTCAGCATCTATTGTCTTTGTAAACAAATATCTTCAGTGTGTCGTGTTAACTAAATACATCTTGCTTTTTACAAGATGTCTTCCTATTGACTTCCAACTGAAGCACAACAAAAATGCTAAGAAACAAATCCTCAATAACTGCCTGAGTAGCTGTCCACTTACTCTAGAGATCAATAAAATGTTTGGCACTAGCACTCATTCACATGTCAAAGCCAAAACAGAAAACATAGCTCATAGTGAAGCACAAGGACAAGAATGCTGGAAAGGCAGTCTTGCAAATGTGTGCTACAAAACTGTACCACACTCTTCCTTCTCTGTTGCTTTCATGTGCAGCTCAACTACAATTCAGTAAAACAGTGCCCAAATGCAACTCAGGAATGTGTGTGGCTTCTGCAAACAGATGCAGAGCCAAACACCAGACCCTGCATTAGTATGTGGATGTATTGCACAGCTGGAAGAACAATTGCAGCTGCTATGAAAAAGCACGTGTTTTTCTTACTGGGTTATCTAAAAGCTTTATTTATAGGGTGAAACTGTGTTTTAAACGTGATCTTGACCACATTAAGTTTTGCAAACTGTAGACAATGTGAATTTAATGGTGGTGTTTGTTTTCTGAAGTCCTAGCTGTATGACATACACTAGTAGTTAAAAGTGATATAGTTCAAAATCAAGTTGTGTAGAGATCTGTACATTTCAGTCACCGCCTGACATGTGGATGCCCAGCTAGTCAGAAAAAGTAGTCTGGGGACCCAAACAATGTCACAATCCTCTATTACCTGCCAAAAGACTTGAGAAATATGTGCTGCACTGTAAAAATCTCCGTCTAGGGAGTCTGAGGTTCATAGGACAGGCTGGATGGAACTTAAAGCAACCTGGTCTAGTGGAAAGTGTCCCTGCCAATGGCAGGGGGTTGGAACTAGATGATCTTTAAGGTACATTCCAACTCAAACAATTCTATGATTCTGTGATTCTATAAATCATGGGAAGGAGGCAAAAAGAGGAAAGGAGGACAAAAGAAGACATTTTCTCACCCTCAAGGCACCAATAAAATCTGACCTTGCCCCATATTCCAGAACTGGGAGTTGAGCTGAAAAAAATGCTGGAGTTATAACAGGGACATCAGCTGACAAGGAGGAGCCTGTAAATATTTACAGTCTCTGAGGCACAAGCTCTGTGAGTTTGGCATTCACTGCACTTGACCATTTGTCAGGGCTGCCTTGAGGGGTGTGAGGCACTGAGCAGGTGTGGAAGAATATGCAGATTTTAGGGACATGGAATTTCAGAAAGAGACCTTAGACAATTACGTACATCAATTCTACTTATTTTATAAAATTGAGAGGGATTAATTCTGATCTAAATTCATATAACAAAAATATTAAAAATCCAGAATGGTTATTAATTCCTCCTGAAATGAGAAGAATTGAATGTGTTTCAATCCTTTAATGAAATCTAGACCTTTTTTTCCCAGTACACATACATTGATAACTTTAACACATTGATACCTTTGCAAGCAAGTATCTCGTTATCACAGAACTACAGTAAAGTTGGTAACAGAAATCATGATCCTCATTTTGTGGACAAGGTAACTGACTCTAAGATATCAAGACCAAACCATCTCCCTAAAATCTGAACATGTGCAGGCATACTTAATAACAAATAGGTTGTCAGGACTGAAAACTTCCAAGTATTATTTTTGGTCTGGGGTGATAGATGCTCAAGTCTGAAAGCATTTTTTTTAAGTTGGTATTTAGTTTCCAAATACTTAAAGCACAAACAGTAATATTTATTTATCTGTATGTGTTTAATGACACCCTGGAAATTACTTATTTTTTAGAATATTTCTTCCATGAGGCAAAGTTATCTTTTTCAGCAGATTTGCCTTTTGCTTCTTCTAGAAGCAGAGTTACTTCTGGGCTAACAAATTTCCATTTAATAATGCATTAATTTTCCTTTTATGAAGCTAGATAGTTTTTCCATCACTTGTATTTCAGTATTTCTGAAACCAGGTGTTAATTTTCAGGGGGATAGGAGGTTTCCAAGCAGCTGCCAGGACTAATACAGCAGCCAGCAGTAAATGCTGAATAAGCTTAGGTACAAAATCTATACCATCTGGTTTCAGGACTCCTTGGCCAAAAAATGTGAGACCAGTTCTTTTCATGTCCAGAAATCTTCCTGTTCATTGGAAATTGTGAAATGAATGTTACCTTTGCATTACCTTTTAATTCACATCTCAGAGGAAGATTCAAATAATGATCTTAAGAAACCATTGCATAACTGTAAAACAGGAAACTAAATAATATGCTCAGGTTTCATAACAAGAAAGATTTGACAGGCTGAGATCAAAGTCCTTGTTCAGCCTCATAGCAGGCCAGTTTTCCAAGCTGCTGTTTCTCAATGTCAATGATAGCTACCAGTGCTTAATGCAGAAACAAGGTCCCTCACAGAAATGATCTCCCTAGACCAGTGAGTCAACAAGAAGATACAAAATTAGGCCCTAAAGGTTTGATTTAAGACCAGGCAAATAAGGCATGAGGTCCTCTTAGCTGCCAGTGAGGGAATATATCTGGTTCCTTAGGTGTCTGTAAAGATCAACTATGTTCTACATAAAGAATTGCTATCCTGCAGTTGTTGATAAAAGAATAGCTTAAGAGTGGCTTAGTTCAAAGACATGAGTATGAAGGCATAGATATAACTTGGCCACTCTGAAGATAACTGAGGAGATCCAAGCAACAGAATTTCCTCTGAAGACGTGTGGAAAAAGAGTTTCCTGCAATTTTTTAAGTCCAAATCTTTTAATCCTCTCTCTCAGGCAGTCATTTACAGATATACATAATCCACAATTTTGTTATCAAATCCCTGAAGGTACCAGGCTATCATCCTATCCAAAGAGTCATTAATGTCTTTTAGTTTTTTATGTCTAGATTACACATTAAAAAAACTGCATATCATAAGAAACCATGCAACCTTTTGGGGGGTTTTTTTGTTTGGTTGGGTTTTTTTTTGCTATCACCATTCCTTTCAACATACTGATTAAATCAATGCTTTAAGTGGATGATTAAACCCTTTTGAGGAGGGACTGACATCCATCTGTACTTGGCTAGAACAGAGAATTATGATTCCCAAGTCCATAGGCTCTATCTCAATGCAGATAAAACTGCAGTGGTTGTGCTGTTGCGTTCCTGGTAACCGTGAATTTGTCTACACTGCTGTATAACAAGATTGCCCTGAGCTCCATAGAACAAGTTAGAATAGCACTATCATCTGATCTAGTAGTTGGCTTAATTGGAGACAGACTAGCTGGAGGGCATTATGAATTAACAATTTCACATAGACAGACTATTTTATAATGCAGGGTAAGTAATTATTTCAGTAAAGGCAGTGATTTTGCTGTGTTCATGCTGTAGAACAATAGTGCCAGTATAAATCTCAAGGTGTCACTCAATGTACTTTAAGAGAGAACTTTAGTTACCTTAAAAAAATTTATAATGTGGTGGTCCAAAGTTCCACTTATCTCTGAATGTATGATAAATGGCTGATCCACAGATAGAGTCTTCCGGTTGCATCTGTGAAGCATTTGTAAATGATAAGTTAGACAACTGTAGTGCACTGATATTTTTCAAAATGGCAACAAAGCACACATCAAAACACTGACCAGTCACTGGGTAACCAACCATTATATCCCAGAGCATCTTTTCCCCACTGTTGAAGCTGTAGATTCCACACACAAAAAATCAAACTTAGTCCACTGATGACAAAACTCCTTGGAGAAGAGACATGTCACAAAGTTCAACCCAATTCAACAAGCTTTCCTGTTACTAATTTTCATCTATTTCATTATTTATTGCATTTATTATAATCATCCTACTTGACTATTTCTGATCTTATGAAAGGTTCAGGGGCTAAATAATACCAAAAAACATGGTTTCACATGTTTTTTGTTTCCCATTATGTGGTCTAGTTCCAAAAATTCATAAATCACTTTTGATACCAGAGAGAAAAGATTTCAGTGAAAAGAGGAAGATGCATAGTCTCTGTTCAAGAAGGAGAAGCAGCAGAAATTTTCTCTCTCTTTTTCAGTGTTAACAGTCAGAGGGAATACACTCTGAAAATCAATTTTCTTTTACTGGAATTTGATGTGGGTAGTTGCTTGATGTGTTCAGCTTCTGTATGGCCCAGGTTCAACAAGACACTTAAAAGCAGGGCTGACTTTATTCATGTGGGTATTTAGGTATGTGCTTAAGTACCTTGTTGAATTGGGGCTTATGTTAGGTCGTAAGTATTTACTAGGTCAAGCATCCAGGCTAAACATTTCTCTGTTTTTCCTAGTAACACTGTGAGTAACTCCAGTCAAACAATACATTTGGAAACGCTTGCAGTGAATTTATCAGGTGATGTTACCCAAGGAAATGGAGAATACATTCTTGTTCTTTTGGAGAAACATATTAATTTGCCTCCTCAGCACAAGCTCTGCAGGCTGCTGAGAGTATGTACATGGGCCAAACTTCAAACATACAGCATAATGGAGTAACATTTTATTTAAATATTTATGCTACTGCAGTATCCAGAGGTTGAAGCTAGTCTTAGGCCCTGTTATAAATGAATAAACGCCAATTATAGTAAAATAGAATTTATTGTCAGATTGCCAGCGAAAAAGCCACAAGCGCGAAATTGACCAAGCCAATTCTGACATTGCTCAGAGCCAGGGAGGAGGAAACAGGCAGTGCCACTGGGTGAGACCCTGTGTGTGTCCCGACACAGCACCCCCGGGTCTCACACCCTCTGCGCCCCTGCCTGCCACTCTGGTACTTTTTGCCCACCGAACAAGCCAAGACATGTTAGGTGGCACAGGGGATTAGCCCGAACATGTTTGGAAGTCTCAGTATCAGGGGGCTTGGGAATGCCGGAGCTGGCGCCTTCTACCCAGTCCTGAATTTCTGTAGTTCCTTTAGTGATGCTGATTTCCTCGGCCGGTCTGAGCGAGGTTTCCCTGCGTGGGGATGGTATCTCTGATCGCCTTTGATGGCTGGGCTAGGGCTTACTCTTCTGAGATGTGGCACACCTCGTTTCTTTCTATTGATGTGGTGGTTCTTTTGTCTTCTTCCCGATCCGAGAGGGGGGCGTCCTGAGCTGAGGCCTGTTTTTCTGACGAGAGCTGTGTAATTTTTACCATCATCACCCACACCCGTGAATATTACATGCGTAAAATACAATTTGTGAACTTAAATTGACAAAAACACCGGGATAATGTAAAAAGGCTTTCTTGTGAGGCTACCATTCAGTTCCTGCCCGAGCTGGCAGCCTCTGAAAACACGCAGTTTCTGAAGCATTTTTACTGTAGGGAATGATCTTCCCCTCCCCATTACCAGTATTACTTAAATTATTATTATACTCTAGGAACATGAATTAATATACACTACAGGCCCTATTGAATTCAGCACCATAGAGAAGCATGAGGTCTCTGCTCCAAGCACTGCACACCAGGGCTAAGTAGTCAGAGAACTACATATATTTGCCACAATGAAATACTTACCAAGAAAAATCAAAAAGCAGAAAAATTAGGAAGGAAAAATAAAGTGAATGACTGCTTTTTCCTCCTGTAACTCTGGCTATCAGCCCAGACATTAGCCTATCTAACCCACAAGTGAGTAAGCTGTTTAGGAAACACAATGATTCCAAGCATTGAGGGAGTATCACTGAGCAATTTTTTTCTATTTTCTTGGAAGATTAAGATGGTGTTCTAGTCTGCTCTTCAACCCTCTGTTACTGAGTTCTAACTCCATGGCACATTTTAGACACAAAGGTATGTGTTGTTCAAGGCCCTGTGACAGAAGAATCGATGCTGCTGGCTGTTGCAGGCGCCATTAGGAAGTCATAGAGTCTGGCTGGAAAACTGCTGCCTTGCTCAAGCTCTGACAGTGTTTGGAACTCATACTCATTCTAAGTGAATCAGGTTCCCTTCCTTTCTCTACCACTTTCTCTGTATAAACCACAGTATCCCACTGTGTTTTAACTTTATTGTCCTGGCAAAAGCACTTCCAAAACCTTGAATTAGTACTGTTTCTGGCTAAAAGACTGTTACAGCTCTACCTAATCAATCTGTGTATGTAGAGGAGCTGTCGGTGTGTACATGGCCATAACAGAGCCTGAGCACATGGAAAAGAAAAACTAAGGAGGTATGAAGAGGGAGCTGCAATTCCCAGGGGCAGTAGAGCAGAACCTGGGGCAAAATTCCTTGTGAAACCAAGTTTTACAGTTCCATTGCTCGCTTACTGCATAATTATCTTCTTTCACTTGCTTTTCTTCAGCTGTAATCAACAGAAGTGTTTCTCAGTGTCTTGAATTTACCTCAACATCAAGACTTCAATCACTTGGTTTTTTCCAAGGCAAAGTATTTACGACTGATTGCTTCTAAGTAATTCAGCAAGGCTGAATGATGGTCTTGTGAGTTGTGGTGTCTTTTTCTGGAACCAACCCCTCACAATCAAAATAGCCCAATTTTAACTCTGTGATCTGAAATGTCATGTCTTCCAATTTTCATACAGACTTTTTGTTAAATTTGATTCAGTGTGTCAGTTCATATTATAGGGTTTATTCTCGTCCTGGTGGTATGAAAAATCTTTGCTGTTTCAAAAAAGCCACAAATGTATTGCCACGGATTTTAACAGTAGTTAGGTACTGTTAACATTGACAAAAAATTAGTGGAGACTATTTGAGCCATATTTCATTTTTTAGAGTAAATTGGATACAATGCTGAAAAGGGGAAAGTCATCACTAGGTTAGAAAAACTTCTGTCTTATATCTTACCCATCTTCAATGTGGTTTATTTCACTAATGGGATCTATATATATTTTGAACTCTAAGATTAATATAAACTGTGAATTTCTCTTGAGGAGGGGGAACACGGAACAATGAAATGATAGAACAGAAAAAGAATGAAGTTGAAAATTAGGCCAGAAGATTGAAATCAGGACAGATTTAAATCATTCTTTGCTGTTTTGTTCATCTTGGTTGTCTGATAAACTACCAAGCAGGACAAAGTTCAGGAGACTTGATATACTGCATGTTAAGTCTTTGTTGTTATAAGGTGAACTCCTGTTCTCCAGCTTGCTCTCCTCGTCTCCCACGCTTGTTGTTTTAATACAGAGGAGAGTTCAACTCCCCCTGCTTAACTCCAGTACCTCTTAATGAGAGAACTGTAACACTATCCAGTCGTCCCAGCAGACGTCAATCAGAATTTCATTGCTTTGCACAGCTTGACTTATGTCAAAAAGGATGGTTAAAATTCACCCAAGTCCTGGAAACCTCCTGTTGAGGTAAACAGATCACATCTTAGCTACGGGAGGATTTTTTTGTTTGTTTGGGTTGGGTTTTAAATGGTCAAAGGGCAAGAAGCAGTATTTGCAAAAGCTCTTTCACATAACTGGTTCTTAGGATGCTGGTATCAGCAAGATGATTTACACATCATATAGTTAGACAAAAGCAATAGACTTTCATGTGCCAATGAAAAGAAACATAATTTACAAGAAGGTCTGATCATACAAAAGGGATCCTCTAGCCTATTTTGGTTAAGAAAATCTCTTAGAGCATCCTAATAGATTATCTTTGACAGCGTGGGCTTTACATTTACAAATGAGTAAAAATCAGAGCAGAAGGCTCAAAGCCAGCAAACTTGAATCATGGGAGGCAATGTTATTTATGGGCAGCAGCACTTGAACCACCATTCCTGCAGCCTTCAGGACAAGCCTCACTGAAGGCTCACATACACATTATATTGTTATTGCCATTGCTGCAGGAGAAACAACACAAGTAAACATTGGCAGATGCTTGGCTTTTGCTTACTGTAGCTCAAGTTGTACCTTCCAGGAATTTTTAGACAAACTCTTTTTTTCCTGGTTTGTTGCTTCAGTGAAACTTGAAAACACTATTAAACTGTGAAATTGTTGTATTGTGTTACAGGAAGCCTCCAAGTTTGTAGAAATAGGAATGTCGCTGTGATGGAGGATAAAAGATTTATGTTATCCTTGTTTACAAGACAGTTCAAAGGATACCATAAACTACTACCTCTGAAGTGACAGTGCTAGGCATATTTTTCTGTGTAAATAGAGTCAGTACAAAGGAGATGGCATTTAAAAATGGTGGCTTTACATCCATAAAAGATTAATTATATCGAGGAAGACTAAATTGCTTGTAAGCAATAGCCCTTATAGTTTTAAATGGTGGCTCAGGTACAGGGAATGATTCAGTAGGCTAGTCTTCTTTATTCTGAAAAATAAACCACCAAAGCAAAATAGGAGAAGTTTACATAATTATAATAGTCATAGAGGTGAATAGGGATCAGCTGCTCATTATTTTCTCCAGTGAAAAGCCAGGAAGGCATCAAGTGAAGAGACTGCATATTTTGATCCAAGCAAATGTGACAGAGAGGGTCTTCTTGTAGTATGGGCAGTAGTGGATATTGTACACAGATGTGTACACCACGTAATGGAAGAAAAATCCTTTACAGAGAGTACTCTGCATAGAAACGCATAGAAACTGCACCTGATTCTGGAAATTTCTCAGCTGGCAGTTGTATAAAACTGAGAGTCCTCATAGCACACTCATTTGCTTGCTCTGTTCTTGTTTTTACTGGGTCATCCATTTGTGACCAATGTTCTCAATGGATTTCCCCTACATACTTCATTCATCTCTAATACCACTTACCCAGCCAAAGCAAAGGATGATGAAATTAAAAAAATATAAGAGTCATCAATGAGGAAGAAAGTGTCAAAACAAGAACATGTGGATGGGGCAGAGGCACGCCAATACTACCACCACTCCTTCAAGGCATCCAGCTCAAAGCAAAGAATTGGCATAGCTCAGTGGTGCTCTTCCCAAAATGAAGGGATAGAGTGAGAGAACACTAGAACCCATCAAGTTTTCTTCTGTAGAAGCTGTGAACAGCCAGTATATACAGGGCCAGGAAGTGTTTGACAATAAAGGCTTGTGAATTTGTGGGTCCTCAGGTGTGAAGGTTGTAAATGAGAAGCTGAGGGAAGAAATGCAGCCACAACCTCAAGAACTGAAGGACCCAGATGAACTGCAGGGTTCTGCACTGAAAGCACATACATGCCAGAGCCCCTCTCTCATTGTAATTCAGGGACCTTATGAACCAATTTGTGCAACACTAACCTATATCTCTATTCCAGCTCCACACTCCCCCTGAATACTGTGTAGCCTGCACTCATTCTCTGCTTTAGTGTTTACTAAAGATTTTGGATGAAAAATCTAAGAACCAACTGGGGCCGGTCCATGTTGGGCAGGAAGTGTCATCCATCCCAGTCCTGGTTCTTTTGGCACATTTCTCTCTCTACATCTCACACTAGTCAGGGCTCACACTTTCTTAGGTGAGTGAAGACTGGTACTCATTAGCATGCCCAGTGGTGTCTGTGAGGACAGGGAGGAAGAGGTAGTATTTATAGCACAGTGTATACCACTAACATGCAGCAAGGTTAAAATCTAGCCTTCCAAATGGCTGAGACTTAAGCAGTGCAGAAACAGGCCAGTCTGCCTCATTTGGTCCGGAGTCACTCTTTGGTGTATCACCAGGAATATCACTGTAGCCTGTACATTAAAACAAAAATGTAGCAGCACAGTTCCAGCAGCTCAGAGTTCAAAACTCAACATCTGTACAAAGTTGTACATGGATGTTTCGGGTGTTCTGGACTCTTGGGCTACCCTGGTTGCTGTCACTGGACATCACTGCTCCCAGCACAACCTGGAGAAGCCCCTGTGGCCAACCACGGCAGAGCTCCACAGCTCCTAGACAGACAGCCATTCTGAGAGACTGTCCCCAGGTGATTTTGGAGAACACCCCAACAGGTGGCATCCCACAGCCTTGGTCTCACCACCTGATTTGCCCAGACAAGCTGTTTGTGAGCCTCCTGAGAGGCAGGGAGTATGCCGTGAGCATGGTTTCATGTCAAAGGTTGTGTAGACGTAGGCAAAGAGATTTAAAAAGCCAAGTGAAGAGAGAGGTCAGTCTATTCAAATATCAGATGCCATCATTCATCCTGATTAGCCTGGGATGATTCAACAGCTGTAACCATTTAGGCTACAATTCAGAAAGGCAAATACTTTAATCTAATGCTAGCAGGGGATTGCCAAGGAAAGGGAGGAACTGAAAAGAAAATGCATCAATATTGCAGACTTCATCATGGAAACAGAATTCCAAAACTTCATTAAAATTCTTATACTGAATGTATAAAAATAATGTATGTTTTGTTAGAATTTTTTTTTAACAAAAAAAATTTGTTCCGATTTGTTTAGAAGGATCGAGAGCAGCTGGGTTGAACGCAATGTAGATAAAACTTAGGTCCAAGAAAAGTGATGAAGAATGCCATTATTCAGCAGTTCCTTATCATGGAGGCATCTAAAACTTAGTGGGCACCTCTGCCTTTTCATTGTCTTAAAGCTCCCTAAGCGCCTGCATTGCCACAGCAGGTCCTCAGCTGTGAGGCATGTTCTCACTTATGCTCTACCATGATGTAGAAATTAGGATGTCTCTCTGCAGCTGCAGTCCATTACAGCCTGCTTCCAGCACATGTAAGTGTGCAGAGGTCAGCACGCAGCGTAGTGTGGCCAGCTACTCACAAAAACATGGCCAGTGCTGGCAGCAGGTTTTCCTCTAGATACTCTGGCAAAGGACATAAAAGAACACAAGATGAATGTAGCCTGGAGGAGTCTGACCCTGCTGGTGAGGTAGAAGACCATCTAACCATCAGTGTGATGCAGCTGAGTCACTGACATTATTATTAGGGTTGACTTAAGCCTTAAATATGTTGTGCCCTTATGGGCTAGTTATTAATCACTATCTAGAAAAAAATATGAAGTGGTCAGGTAGTGTCTTTCCTCTCCTTCAATTCACAAGGTTAGTTACTAGTCTTCAATAAAGACCAAAAGGAGACACTTATGTAGCTCTGAGTTCCAGCTGGGATGAAGACTTCCCAGAGCAGCCAAGTCAGTAACTGCAGCACCACTGAGTGCAAATGTGCTGATACCATCAGTGTATGAAAAGAGTTAGGTCCTCTTTCAGCCAATTTGTTCTTATAAATTGTTTACTATTGTTAAAGTAAACAGGGTTTAAGGCAAGCTTTCTCTCCAGGGAAAAGTGGCTAGTCTTGAGAGGTAACTAGGATTTCTTAAGGTAATTTGATATAAGCTGCTTTTCCTGAAAGATACTGTTTTTTACTGGCAGAGAGAAAGTTGGCTCCAGTTTACACATGGTCAAAAGGGGTTGTTGGGCAACCTCCTAGCTGTTCACATTTGGCATCAATTACTCTGTACAAATACAATGGACATGCTTTCATTAGTTCCTAGCTACCCTGAACATTTTTTTTTAATGAGGTACCTTCCAATAGGTAGTACAACATCATTATATTGCTATCAATATATATGTAGATATTTGTGTTTTGTGTTATATGTGCAGTATAACTATATAGCTGCAGGCTTGGAAGGTCTTCCCACTAGGAAGAATTTCCCAAGTTCAAAAACTCAGAAGGTGCATAGTGCAATGTTGAAGTAGTACATTTTAAAGGGAACTGTGCACCTCGTAATTGAAATAATCTAGGGGAAAAAAAGAATTACTGAAGATGGGGTAAAACTGCATAGCTTATTTCTTTTATATTTAAGAAACTACAGGAAAATTCAGCAGAAGCATTTCATGGTACATCTGTGACAGTACTGGTACCCCTGGGAGAAGAATCAGGTAAGAGTTCCAGAATGGCGACAATGTAGATTACATTTTATATCCTCTTGAGAGGAATGGCTTCCTTCATAAATTGTGTTCTTAAAAACTGAGCGTAATTTGATAAATGTAGGGAGGGAAAATCAGATGTGACACCAACAGAAGTTGATTTTAAGCAAATTGTTTCAATGTTGGCAGGGAGATTTAAACAAAAGTATATTTTAATGTCTTGAGATTATTACAGAACTAGTCCTAGCAAGACAATGTCAAAATACAGCTGATCCAAATTATCAGATTGTACTTTGAGGGTATGTTCAAGAAAAGTCATTCAAGTAGTGCCAACTTAGTTTAGTGATGTATGGCACCACACAAACTCAGAGACTGTTCTGACTCAAACTGAGCTAGATTTGATGTCTCTGCACAGGTTTCATAGTTAATGCACAACCCGAAAATTTCCTTTGGATGATCAAAAACTGACTGTATCTATAATATGCCAGGGGGAAAAAAAAAGTCCCAAATTCTGACTAATTTAGCAACAACACATAAACTTCAGGGGTTCAGAGGACAGCTGAGGTTTGAAGTGACATTTTAGAATCATCTAGTCTACTCCCCCTGCTCAGAGAAGAGTCATCTAGAGCAGGTTGTCCAGAACCTTCCCTAGTCAGGTTTTGAAATATCCAAAGATGGATGTTTCCACAGCCTCTCTGGGCAACCTGTTCCAATGTTTGATCATCCTTACAATTAAAAAAGGCATTTTCTGTGCTCAAATAGAGTTTCCTGTACTTCAGTTTGCACCTATTGTCTCTTGTCCTTTCATTGGACACTAATGGGAAGCATCCAGCTCTCAACACACTAACTTGTTCTTCTATTCTACCCTCTCAGTCAAAATGCTTTTTCCTTATGTCCTCACAAGCTATATTTTGTGCCCACTGATCTTTCTTATGTACTTTGCCACAAAAGATAAAAGTTTGCCTCTGACATTTTGTAACTGTAGTTCTATTGTTAGGAATCACCCTTTAGGTTTTTCTTTGTCAGGAAGAAACAAGTCCAGTTCTCTCAATCCCTCCTCAGAGGTGATATGTTCTGGGCTCCTAACCTGTTTGGTAGTTAGTCTCTCTCCAGTTTCTCTTCCTTGAACTGGGGCTAAAATAAGATGCTGTATCCCAGGTATGGCCTCCCAAGCATGAAGTAAAGTTTGATTCTAACTTCCCGTAATTAACTAGCCGTGCTGCTCTTAATGTTGCCCAATATGCAGTCTACCTTATTCACTCATTTGTTCTTGAGTCAAATCCTGTCCTTGCTCTAGAACATAAATACCTAGCCTTGTTTGAAATCAATCAGTAAGTGTAATGACATAGAGAACCTAGGCTGCTCTTCAAAGATAGACTCCAGAGTCCACTGTTTCATGTTTCAGTGACGAACTTGTCTATCTCAATATATGAACATCAGAGAAAATAATAAAATAATTCATTCCAACTGAGCATTTCTGAGCCAGTCTGATACTTGGCATGCCTTTAGAGTTTGCAGACTTACAGTGCTGGTCTATGTGATGGCTCAGGGCACACTTTTGCTGTAAGAAAGGAGACTATCTGAATATCAAAGATAAATCATCTGTAGTCAAGGAGGTCAGACAACAGCACAAATTCCAGAATCAATATGTGGTATATGCAGGATCCATTTATCTCCAGAAAAGGACTTCAAAGCCAGAGCGTGATTTTAGGAAGTATTGACGTTCACCTCCACCCATCCCTTCAAAAACTCTCACTGAAAACCCAAACCTTCCACCCTGGCCTAAATGAGAAACCTTGGCTGAAGGCCCAGCAGTTCTTCCAGGCTGCCTAAACCAGGCTTGGGTGGGCCCTGAAATGAGATCTAGTCTCTCTTTTCATTATGATGGCAATGGTTTAAAGATAAGCAGTGAAACAGAAGGAAAATGTGGACAATTGTATTCAAGCCGAATGTTAGGAACTTCAAGAAAGGGTAAGAGGTAGAGAATGAAAAAATGAAAATTATCTTTTTAGAATAATGAAGAAGGAGTAAATTGAGAAAATTACTTGCATCCTCTGCAAAGCATTTAGCAGCTTCCACTCTCAGTAGCTTCACTGGGAGAGGCTCTATTTTGCCAGCTGCTCCCTGTGTCTTTAGCAAAACTGTGTGCCATTTGAAACACTGATCTCATGCTAAATGGTCATATGCCAACTATTGTGATGATGTCCGATCTGACCTCCCAAGTGGAATTGCACAATGAGCAAAAATGGAAATAAGTAGGTGTTTAAAACTACTTGTGTTCTTAAGGACATGGTTGTGCAAGCCCCTGACTCGATGAGTTATGGAACTGTTTTACAATGCACTGGTACCTAATGACACCCATCCCCTTGACTGTGGCCATGGCCATAGAACAGCAGCTTCAGAAGCACTTTCAGTACTGGAGTGTGACCCAGGGGATGCTCATCTCTTGTCTCCCAAGGAAGAAAGAGTGCTTGCATTGAAGCAGCACAGACAAAGCCTGAAGCTTGTCTTATCATGGGATTACAAACCAGAGCGCAGCAAGAACAGGATTGTACCATGGAATCAGACAAATCAACAGCCAAGGGCAATTCCAGCACAGATCATACCCTCACTAACAGGCCATGGTACCACAGGGTCTGTAGTACAACCCCTAACAACAAGGAATGAACCAGGGCCAGGGTCCACCCAGGAGCTCCAGCCAGGAGCAAAAGGAGAAGGAGCTGCAGACAGAGTTGGAGATAAACTGCAGTATATGACTGAGAGACTCCAGAGTAGGACTACAGAGTAGGACTAAGCTACAGAGTAGGACAGAGCTACAGAGTAGGACTAAGGCCCATTGTGGAGGCAGGGCTAGAGATAGTCACACCTAGCTCAGGACAGGACAGAGTGCCCATTCATGACCGTACAGAGAGCCCCTGCACAGAGGAAATGTGGGTGAACATCCTGAGTGAGGCCAGCTGGGGCCACTAGAGCCAGTTGGTGACCTCATATGGCCCTGATTCCAGGAGGAGGCATTTCACTGTGTTGTGGAAAGATGCCATCTCAGAAAGCAGGAACAAACTGGAAGGACAGCAGCCCAAGCAGAAAGCCCAAGCCATCAGCCTGGCTCACTTCATTAATGGGGACTAAGTACATGGGCCCAGAGAGGCCAGACCTTGTTTGCAAGGAGTCATTAAACATTGTCCTGAGACCAGCTGATACCAGTAAGGCCTCATGCTCCCTGTTGTCGACAGCTCATTCGCATAATTCATGGCCGCCTCCACTTAGCTGTGGGAGCTTAGCAGGCCGGACTCTTCGCTTGTGAAGGAGGTTCCACATGGGCAGGCACTTAATGAACAGATTGGATTATAAACACTAGCTAATCTTTCCCACATGTACACCTGAAGAGTATCACAAGTGACAGCTGTTTAAATTTCCAAGGAAATTAATGATTCCTAAAGAGGCAAGACTTATCAAGGCTTTGACTGGGCCTGATAACGGACAACCACCAAAGGGCAAATTGTTTATAATCGTCTATAAGTGCCTCATTCTATGGGTTCATCTTGGAAAGTTTTATTGACATGGTCCCTTTTATTAATGTTTGTGCTGGCAAAGACTAGAACAGCTTGGTTCAATCTACTGATGATATTAGGCTACTGAGGCCTCTAATGAGCACCTCGTATCTCCAGGTCACAGTCAGTTTAAAATGGCTGGTACTGGGGCCAGGACACCACGGGCTCAGCTGAACCCCACGAGGTGGCTGCATTGTGCCTGCCCCATGCAGTGCTCACGTCCTTGCAGAGCCCATCTGCTGAAACATTAACTCACATGTGGGGACTCATTTGCTGCCTTCGCAGTTTGGAGATTTGGGCGCTCTCAAGGGCTGGTGGGAAGAGGGTGATCCAGGTTTACTGTGAGACTGTAACCAACCTTTCCTAACAGACCATGTATGGAAAAAGCTCATTCCTCTGTTCCCTTTTGCAGGAAGCCTGTTCCTTTACATTAGGATGCAAATGCTCTGTCAGCCACCCTGGCATTCTTCCTTCCCCATAAAGCATGTCACAGGACACATTCACATTTCCAAGGGGACTTCTCAGAGCCTAGTTCTGTTTCAAAGAAGGCATCATAAACAAAGAGCATTCACATTGGCCTGTGAAAGTGGCAACATGGAAAGATCATTATTAAACTCAAGGGTGAAAAAAGTGAATTAGATACAGCAAGTTATCTTCCTCTAGCTACAAGTAGTACAATTCCCACGTAGAACTGGGTAGTTGTGGGATCATTTTAAAGTCCAAACGTCTCTTCCTGGTCAAGGAATGCTTCACAAAAGAGCATGGAATTAATTTATGTTCAAGAATATAGGCAAAACAAATGGGTCACAAATGGTTTATAAATGTTTTCTTGCTTAAGAATAACTCTGTGATCCATCATGAAGTTCACTGCTGAAGTGTTTGGCCACAGCAAGGAACCTGTTCCTCCTGCCACACAGGTGTAAACCAGAATTGATTCATTTGAAGCAAATGGATGAAGGTGATGGTTAAAGTCAGACTAAAGCAAATCTAACTAGGAGGAGCCTGACTGCTGGTTTGTCTAAACCCATGGTAATATTACTGTCTGACCCACTGCACTGAATTAAGCCTATTTTTATGTGTGTCATATATTCTGCAAAGCAGCTCTTTCCCAGATTATGTTCATATAATTACACTTAACCTGCTTGCTGAAGAACTGACCCAATATTTTCAACCATAATTTCTCTGTCATTCATCATCAAAACTAGCTGAGGGCTTCACTTAAAGAATGTTGAAGTCTCCTGTAACTGAATAAATAATTTCTGTATAGGTTATTTTTGTGCTTTCTCCAACTAGCTCAGCATTTTTTCCTGGGAATAAATAAGAAAGAGAAATAAACATCTGTTCTTCTGATTGGATTAATAAAAAATGGATATTTTAAAATACAATGTTCAGGCAAAAGATGATTGATATACTCATGGTGCATGCGCATACACACATCATTTCCTTAGTTTTATTTTAGGATCTTGCATGATTGGGATTTTTCTTGAGATGCTGAATATCTGCCACACAAAATGTTCTATTATAATCATAACAATTTAATACTATATTAGGAAAGGAACTCAATTTATGGGACATTTGGAATCTTTGTTAGTTACATTTCAAGCCTGTTTGCTTTCATGAGGTGAAGAAAGGCAGCCTAAGAAGGAGACATTGCTAGCAGGTAGTAGGACTGCTCTGATCATATTGGTTGTTTACTCATTTGCTGCTGAATTTCTAACATAATAAAATTTCTGAACAGCATAGGCAAAGATACGGCTCTACATGTGCTCCTCAGTGGCTAATACAGAACTTTTTAATCAACTTTTAATGTCTCTTCCCTTAAATAACAAAGCAAGCATAAAGACCACATACGAAATGAATGTATGTGTGATGCCAGTTGGTTTATGGCAGACAAGGGCAAGGCTGAAAGCACGTAGAACAAATTGGACTTTTTCCTGTGCTGTACCTTGCTATTTCTTGCCATGATTCTTACATCTAATATTCCATGTTTGCCTTGAATGAAGACTCTGACTCCCTCCTTGATCCAGGGAGGCTGTATCCCCAGAGGTTAGAAAGAACAGACTGGCCCACCTGTATGGCAGAGATCCACTGACATGGCACGTAAGAGTGGAAGAAGTGAGGAATGGGAGAATTACTTTCCTTCTCAAAATGGCTTTGCAACCCTGCTAGTGCTATCAATGGTATCACAATGCTGTCTTAATGCAGCTAGGTTTATAACACACCTGCATACCACTCCAAGAATTGCTTTCCTTTCAAGGACCACTGTTCAGATGCCTACGCCCAATTCTCAAGGTCAGATAGCTCTATCTGGTGAAAGACTTTCTGTGGCAAGCAGTCCAACAGAAATAGTGGTGACTGCATCTCATGGATCCCATTGGGAGCATAGATCTGGGAGAAAAAAGAATCAACAAAACCCTTTTCTTACAGGGCTAAAATTTTACTCAAAAGGGCTGAGAGCATTTACAAGATTATGTGCAACAGTGCCATCTGATGGGCTTACTCAAAAGGGTAAACAAGGTGACAAGGTATCTGCAGGCCTGGCAAGCTACCCTCAGACCTAAGAAAAATGAAGACCTAGCCAAGGAATTCTTATTGCATAGCCTTTTCCTATGAACCTATATCAAAAGACTTTTAAAAATGAAGTTATGGGGGTTTTTTTGATAAAAGTTATAGGGTTAAAAAATTTCCACGATGAGATATTTGATTTATTATCATGGAACTTTTTGATTGAGGCACTACAGCATAGGAAGCGTACAAGTCAAGTTAAATGCACTAATTACTGGATAATCGACTTCAAGTGAAATTTCAAAGCTGGAAGCAATGAAAAGGAGTTGAGGGTTCAGATATCTCAGAAAAGCTGATGTATTACAGGGCCAGACTGAACAGCTACATAGGATAGCAGAAAGGAAAAAAAGGAAATATTATATAATTGATCAGTATTTATATGTTCATACCCCTTTCACAATGTAAATGTCTATGGGCTTCATCTTTTCAGAGTACATTGCCCTGAAATAGGGCAATTGTTAAAAATTTGTAGACAGATACATTTAGTTAACAAAGTTAACACAGGCGTTTAAGTTTTTTAATCAAGTTCATTCTTCTCTAAGACTCCAGTCAAGTGATTTTGTTTTGGGAAATGAAGCATGTTTATTACACATTAAAATAAATGTAGAAATGAGGCCTTTGAGTTTCAGACATGACTTGTAAGTATTTGGGGTGACTACTAGACTGCCTTCTCCTAGGCCTCTTCTTCCTATAGTGCATTACATTTTAATTATTGTTAAAAATTTTGAAAAGATTGCTCTTTTTAAATCAACTCTAAATATAAATGTGACCTTTAAATGGCTTTGCATCTTCATTACTGTATTACAGCATAGGTAAAACAAACTAATTTTCCCAGGTCTGAATTCCTATGAACATGCAGAAGTGCACAACAAAATTTATTTCACTTGCTGTAGTGAAATAGCAAGAGCTGTCCCTGGCTACAGAAATCAGTTCATGGCCCTGTAACGTAAACAGTTTTTATCAATGAGCCAGGAGAAAACCTTAAATCATTATTTATATAACCTCTAAATAACACAAATAGTGGTTATATATATAAATATTGGAAATATAGATATAAATATTGGAAAGAAAGGACTTTTGAAACAGACCTGGGCCATCTTGGTAAGTAGGGTTCAAATCCATTTTATTTTGTTGAGCTTAGGTAAATTAAAATCTTGGGGAAAACATAGGGCGTCATTTCAAGGCTCACTTTATCTTCAACAAGGAGACTAGTAGAAATGTTTAGACCTTATGATAGATAACTGGCTGAATATTCAGATAACTAGCTGAATATTAGCTGGTTTCTTTTGTGTTTGTTTTCAACTTCCTTCCTAACACTTAAACTTTTACAAACAAAAATCATAACTTTTTTATTCCACAAATCGATTTGTCTCAGAATGCAAAAGTAATGCTGGACCATTGTCATACAAAAATAAGTTTTTCCAGAGATGAAAAATAATACAAAAAATTTTTGCTTTACCTTCTGATTTTATTTGCAGTTCTGTCTTCTGTGTAGGTAATATTCATGGAAGAATGCTCTGTTCCAACATCTGTCCCAGAGAGTGATTAGATAGATAAGATATGAAAGGCCAGAGTAGAAAAAAGGTTTGTGTTGAACCAGGAAGGTATTGTTTCATTTATGGCTGTTTGGAGCAAAAGAAGGAAATGGAGAATGATGACAGGGGCAGGGGGAGTGGGATTGGCGAGATGTAGGCATCTCACACATGTAATTTCTGCCTTTGGAAAACTGAAATTAAGTATGCAAACACTATGGCTGAAACATCTTTGTAGATCTACCTACATCAGTCTTTGATATTACCAAAACAGCCAGTTCTATGCCAAAAGCTGATAATAACCTGATATGATAGGAAAGCTCACTTCATACCTGGAAGTAGCACTGATAGAATATTTAGGCTCTATAATTTGCACATTGGCCCTTATTAAATCCAGGAATTATTTTTCAGTATAGCCATAATTGAAAATCTCAAGTAGCCAGGGGTTTTTGTGTATGTATGGGTATTATGTGTGCAGTGTAGTTGTGCAGCTAAAAAGGACCAAATCCAAATGTCCGTAGTGGGTACAGCAGAAGATGTGTCTAAGTAACACCAGTGGTTGCTGTGAGTGGAGCCACAGTGCTGGAGCAGGGCACAGAGGTGTAAGGCATGGTGCTGTTTTTAGCTTCATGATCTAAGGAAGTGTAGGAAGTAAATAAGCAGCCCCATATCTGTGCTTTTATCTGCCTTTGTAACTGTTCTCTAAGTCCTATGGGAGCAACTCATTCTGCAGTGAGTGACTGATATTTGAATTGATGTTTACCATTTAATCTTCTGGCTGGGATCCCCTTTGTCAGTAAGTGTAGATCTGGTTATAGGCTGCAAAGCAAGATGGAAATGTGAACGCCAGCCAGTAACATTGTCAGAGTTGCTCTAAACCTGCTAAATCAATAAAACCAGAGGCAAGGATTCATAAATCTCTGTCTATGTATATAGCTGCTGTGATCCAGCTCCTTCTGTGAGCCTGCATGTGGCCTCCAAATAGAGTTCCTGGCAGTTCATCTTTTTGGTCTAGAGGTACATCCGTGATAAAGTGGGTTTAATGGGGAAGATCTTGCAGTGGAACAACATAAACTGTATGTTTTCTTTCTTCCCTCTCACCAAAAAGCTAATACTCAGTTTCTCTCCTGTCCAAGTCAGATTAGCTTCCCAAAACAGCACTCATCCATGACAGTCTCCAGTATTTTCCTTGATGACAAATTGAGCTCCGTGAACTAGAACACTTACTTTTGGAACTGGCTGCAATGGATGCTGGAAGAGCCTTCAGCATTTGCATTTGGAAAGGGGCAAAGTTGTGTATTTATATTCGAGCTTTCTGCCTGTGTGTCTGAGTGTATATGTGATCTAATGCCAAACTAGAAAGTTCATATATGAATTGCAAAACTAATATAATGTGCAGTGCATATGGAAAGGAATATTTTCATTTATGGAGCATGACACACAGTGATATCTGTAATCCCTTGGTTTTGTTAGCCAAGAGGAGAAAAAATAATCCTATTTTTCATTTATGAAGAATCAATATTTTTAGCAGTTTCTCAGTAGAATTATTATACTTTGTATGTTATTAACACTGTTTTTTAAAAAACACTACTGAGTTGGATTTTAAGAGAAGGCATTAGCATATTCTCTGGTTTTTTGTCATGTGTTTTTTTAGCTTTCCTTGTCATAAATGCAATGTTTTTCTGCATACTTAACATAAGTTCTAAAGTTTCATGGGAGCTTTCAAATCATGAGGAATTCTTATGAAATAGAGGAAGGAATGAAATAAAAACTTAACAAGGTTTCAAATGCATCAAAAGCAAGAAGCGTGGCAAAGAGTCTGTAGAGTCAACAGATTCAGCTGTAAAATAAGTTTTTGAGAAAGATAAGATCATTAAAGAGAAACTTAATGAAATCTTTACTTAGTAAGAGAGGTTCCCCTGCAGCTTTTCTTTATAGAGGGCTGAATCTAATGGGTTGTTTTAAATTGCAGTGTCAGAAGAGATTTTTGAATAAAACGTATAAAATGAGAAGTAGAAAATCAGAAGGACCAGATGGTGTTCACACAGGTTTTCTGAAAGAACACACATGCCAATGTGAAAATGTTATGTGTAATCTGTCACTTAAAATCAATCTCTTTCCAAAAGAAACAGAAAGCAACAAATATGATACAATTTTTAAGCCATCAGGAATGATTTGGGGAAGTATAGATCAATAATTCTCACTTCTGTATAGAGGAAAATATGGAAACTGTAATAAAATCTTGACTTAGACACCACATGGAAAGATTTTATTTAGTAAGGAAGACTCAGAACTGCTTTTCTTGGTGAAAGTCAAGCTCAAATATTAAATATTTCTTTAAATGAGTGAGTATGCAAAGAGCTTTCCAGTAGTGTCTGCTCAGTGTTCCAGGCACGAGCAATAGAGGGGAAGATGAGAGCTTCCTTTAGCCACTGTATGAATCCATGTTGAGTGCTGCATGCAGGTCTAATATCAAAGAGTGCAGCAGTCTTAAAAAACATACAGAGACAGCAACCCTGTTGGCACAGCAAAACTCTGAAGAAAGGACAGCTATCTTGAGAGCCTGAAACATCACTGAGAGTCAAGCAGATTAATTTTATTGGAAAAAGCAATTTCAGATTACTGATGACAGAAAAAGAGGAATCTTTAAAGTCTTATAAAAATGTCATGGAACACACATGCAAACTTTAGAGACAAATAAATTGCCATCTGTTTCAGTCTTTTATTGTGTTTTCACTTAAAACAGAGTCATCCGAAAAAAAAGAATGTCCTCTGGTTCTCTTGAGCTGTGAACAGGGAATAATTTTTCTTAGCATTGCAAAAAGGCTACTGTTAAATGGAGCTTGAAGGTAGTTACTATATACCTTTTGTGAAAAGAAAGGGCAACAACTTTCCTCCAAACCCAGAGGAAACAAAAGTCTGGAGTAAGGCCCTGACATTTGGAAAAGTTAAGGCTCCAGTGAGAATGAGTGGTTTAACCAGAACTTCTATTCTACACCACTTTTAGCACTAGTTTCTCACATTTCCCTCCCCATCCTTCAGGATTATCTTCAGTAAAATCTGGTTCTTGCAGGCACAAAGAACCGCATGTGAGGATTTGAGGTACGTACTAAGCCAGGGAACAAGGAATGGGAGTGGGTGGATCCTTGTTAGCAAAAAGGAATTGATCCCATGTGTGAAAGAAAAATACTCATCTGCAGTGTAAGCAATATCTGAACAACCCAAAATTCCTAGGCCTTTCCCCCAATATTGAAAGACCATGACACTCACAAACATAGTTTCTAAAATGCTGAAAACCTGTGATTGATTTTCATGGAGCTCAAAAATATCCATAGCTACCAGAGGAATGGAATAACAGCACATGCATTACTAAAAGGAATTAGATTTGCAGCAATACCAGGTATGATTTCTTTTTCTTTCCTTCTGTCTTTATTTAGATTTATGTACATGGGTAAGGATCTATCTGTATTGCCATGGGGATTTGGGGTTTTTAAAGGTACTGAAAGAAATATTTACAAGCAATGTTGCAATAAGCAATTTTACAACTGCAGCCTATGCTCATCTTCCAGCAATTTATCTGAACTCTTTTGGAAATGGGTCTATCTATCCAAAGGCTAGTGACTAAGACAATTGTTTTTCAGAACAAACCTGCTTATGGCCAACGTCTCAAAATATACACATGTCTATGTTTAGGAAGAACATCATACACATATAGGCACTCATACACCAGCACTCATACACCATACTCATACATCATACATACATCATACATACATACATACTCATACATACATCATACTCATACACCATAGGCCACACTACAAGAAAGTATTTCTCCTTTTCCTATTCTTGTGCACCAGAGAGCATCTCTTTATATATGCTCCATTTCCCCTGACATCTACAGCAATTATGTGCACAAGAGGTGCATGTCCTGATATTTCGAAACATTTCACTTCACAGAAGGAGTTATTGCTGAGTGTTTTCTTAGCAAAAGGCAAAACAAGTAGCCTCTCGTCTTGATTAAACCCTCTGACTTTGGAATCTTCTGCTAAATTATATTTGCCATACAGGAAGGGTGTAGGAGGGAGGAAAAGAATTGAAAAACTCCAGTCCTCTGTCAATTATCAAGTGTTTTAAATTTAGAGATTTTCCCATCAACTAGAAACTAAATCCATTTGGTTTTTGCCAGAGAAAATGGGTGAAGATGCCATTTCTAAAGTGTGTAAAGACTTTGTGGTTCATTTCACAATAATATTTGTTGAACTTTTGTGGCACGCTTTCAGAGGAAGCAAGACAGGGCTGTGTTAGTCATGATTCGCTAAATAGTACATCCTAATCCTTCCTAGTTTTTGTTTATTCATGCCTTGCTGTGGGATTTAGCTGTTAGCTCATGGAAAGAAAAGGAAAATCCCAGCAGATAGAGGAATGCAGCCTTCCAGTCCGCTGCTTGGAGACAGGTTTGGATATTTCTGTTAGGAAGGCTCGCTTCCATTCTGACAGAACCCCAAATGCACAGGGAGTGGGGAAAAGGAGCAGAAATAGGTTGTCTGCTTCTCAGGTGAGAACTGAGGTGACTGAGTTCCACACACAAGATGACCTGGAAATCAGATGTACAGCTTGGAGAGACAGTGAGGGGCAAGCAGCACCTTTCTCCTGAGAGCTCTTCACACCTCTGCCCAGTGCTGCTGCCAAACAGAGCAGCAGTCAGACACCTGCGGTCAGGCAGACACCATCTACCTTCTGGTACCTATGGGCACCTCCAAGCAACGTCACCATGAGGAGAGAGTGCAAGCTGTGGTAGAAATGTCCCCATGAGCTCTACCTCCTGCCTCACAATGTTGTTTCAAAGGTTGCTTTCATTCTCCATACCTCCAGGCTGAGCTGACTGATGAGGAAGCTCCTCTTTTTTTTTTTAATCTGCTCTGAAAGAGGATCCATTCATTGTGAGAGGCCCTTTTGTCTGAGGAGGGTGTCTCCCCTTTGTTTTATTTCCTCTTGACTCTTACTGGCCATAACCTTGGTGGAGCTGGAGGAGGGAGCTGAGTCACTGCTATGGGTGGTGAAGCCCTGTGGCACTGGTGGGGAGCAGGGTGGAGGGGTGGCAAACAAGGGAGTGAGTGTGTTGAAATCCTGCCTCTGCTGTTCCGGTCCAGGTGATCCTGCCAGTGACAGATCTAGTCTGAACTTCAGCTACCACCGAGGAGGGCAAAGGCGGAGGGAGTGGAAAACCAAAGCCTGTGGTGCATAATGAAGTCCTTATGTGCTGAAAATTCATATTTGATATGCCATAGATGGAGATGTTGACAGCCACAATCTGTGCTTTGCAGGAAAATGTTTTGAAGAGAAAATGCGCTGCCTTTGCAAAGGCTGGCTGAGAGCCGGCATGGGCCTGCAGAGCACTGGGTCTGTTCATTGATGGCTCCTGTTAGAGAAATAAGGAAGAATAAGGAAGAAATAATTTGATTTCATTGTTTTTTGCTCAGTTTCTCAGTTGCTGATTGTGTAGAACAAGAGGCGCAGCATCCAAGAAAGTTATATTTCTGTTCCTCTGCCTGTCATGGTCTTGGTGTGTGAAGTTATGCAAGTCTGTTCTGGGCACCTCGGTTTCCTCATATCAAGTTTTCTTCTTCTCAAGTCTTTGCAGCTCTTGGGAAACCAAGTATCAAGTATTGTTATTAACTAAAGTAATTTGATGGCATTTCTAGTCTTGGTCTATCAGTTCTCAAGAAAAGTCACAGGTTTTGCAAAGCTCTCCTTTACACTACAAATGCATTTTCCTACACAAATTACTGTGAAAATGATGTAGTGAGACGCCATAAACAGGTTGAATGTGTATTCTGTGGCCAATGTGTGAGAAAGAAAAGACTCCATCTGTTTCTTCCTGAACTGCTTTGAAGCAACTAGGATAACAGGACTCTAAAGCATGCTAAATTCATTAGTTTAGACCTCTACTTAAAAACCTTTAAAACCTTTAAAAACCTTTAAAAGGTTTTTAAGATCCATTAATTTGGAAGCATGTCCTATTGATTGTGATACAGAGTTTTAACATGCCTTTTGAGCTGCAGTAGGAACTTTTTGCTTGACTGCTCCAGTACATTGTCTATCCAGTTATTTCACTACATTATTTCTCTTCACTTATTCTTGTAATATTGGACTCAGACTTTCAGGCCCAATTTGTGAGCACAGGTTAGACAATCTGTCCCTACCTGGCATGATATTCAGTAGCTATTCTGCTGCCCCAAACGGCAATACGAGAATTTTCACCCAGAACTGGACTACCAGAAATTAATCCCTGAGATCCCGAAACCATGTTGAGCATTCATTCTGTATAAAGAGTGGTCCATCATATCCATATAATTTTATCCCTCTGGTTCACCATATTGCCACAGGCTGACAATCACTCACATTTCCCACTCTGTGCTACGTGCTAGAGGAGACTCCTGCATCTGGCAAGTGTAGATTTTACTGAGGAATTTTCCTTAGTGTTTCTATGGTAGGTTGGCCATGACCCATATATCCACATATATCCATATATATATACATGTACTGGTATCTTGGCTGTGTCAGCATGTGTAGATAGATAGACAGATAGATAGATTAAAATATATAGCTACAGCTATGTCTCTTGTGAGAGGAGCTGTACCCATCTGAGCTAAAGGGATTCCCCCCTGACTATATTCAGGTGTATATTCAAAATGCAGTTCTTCCCTATTGCCTTTGTAAATTTCTCAAAATAGTGAAGACCCCAAAGAATAACCTCCCATCTGTGGTGACACTTCCATTGTGCATGATCCTGCCAATGATTCCTCAGATCCCCTCCTTTTGTCTAGGGTTTGTTTTTTTTTTTAGTTAGAATGCTGTCACAATATTTTTTTTTATTTTTCAATTTAAATGAGATCCACCATGAAATACGTAATTTTGTACATCGGAATCAGGACAGGATGGATTTATACTTTTACTAAAGCTAGATCTAATTTTAGGTTGTTTGAACCACTGTGACAGTTTTTGCAATAAACTGAAATTTGTATTTGACGCTACCTTGATTTATCGTAGTTTTCAATTCTATACTTTTAATTTAGGAGATGACAAATAAGCTGTGGAAAACATTTATTTTCAGCTCATTTTTGCAGTGTTATTGCATTTGAGTCACAAGAACAGATTTTTGTATTACCAACATTATATTCTTAGAACATAGTGGATTAAATGCAGAATAAACACTGGGTACTGAACTCTCTAGACTATATCATAAAGTATATGTAATTTTAAAAACTCTCCTCCTCTCACCACTGCCACTTTATATTTTATTCTTCAAAACGTTGTCTTGCACACATCATGCAATCTTCACCTTCACCATTTACGACAAAACCCATCATAATCTCCAAACCTGTGATCCTGTCTATTATGACCATGAGGCTGAAGTCTCCTGTAATTTCTGTTGTGAAGCCACTGATGGTCTGACAGGCAAAACCTACAGCTCAGTTCTATTTCAATGAGATTTATTTCAACAGTTTTCCTCCCAGTTTTCTTCTGTGTACAAAGCAAATTACAGGCACTTATACAATAATATAGCATTTCAGCATGCAAGCAGCAGTTCTGGGGTATTCAGCATTAATGCAGCCATGCTTCCTTCAAGGTTGTAGAAAAATGTACATTAAAACATTTAGGTATGCATTCCCCATGGCTTGAGGCATTTCATACAACAAAACAAAACCTGGACTGTTTTTGGGTAGCTAAAACTTGCACAGATTCACATGCAAGTATGGAAATGTTGGAATAGATGATAGTGTGGCCTACAGAGCTTAGGATGTTGCATTCATTTCTATTTCTCTCTATTCAAAATTCAGATGCTTTTAGCCATTTATTTTAAAAATTATCTCACAATGACACCTTGCACTGTTGCTGCCATTTTGTGTTCTTATGAGGAGTGGATTTAGTTATATAAGGACAATGTTGCACTCCTGCAGATACTATGTGAATTTTCACAGAATCCCAGAGTGTGTCAGGTTGGAAAGGACCATAGTGGGTCATCTGGTCCAAGCTCCAGCTCAATCAGGGTCTTCCTAGAGCTCACAGCGCAGGATTACATCTAGACAGTGTGTGCAGTTCTGGGCTCCTCACTTCTTGTATATCTCCCGTGAGGGAGACAGCACAGGCACTGTAGGCACAGCACAGGCAACCTGTGGGCAACTTGTTCCAGTGCTCAGTTACTTCTCAGTGAAGTTCTTCCTCATATTCAAGTGGAACTTCCTGTGCATGAATTTCTGTCCATTGTCTCTTACCTATTGCTTGGCACCACCAAGAAGAGCCTGGCTCCATCTCCTTAACGCCCTCCCTTGAGATACTTGTAGTTGTTGATGGGGGTCTTCTTTCAGTCAGCTCTTCTTCAGCCTGAATAGGCTCAGATGCCTCAGCATTTTCCTGTAAGAGAGATTGCTCCAGTCCTTTAATCTCTGGAGTCCTCCACTGGGCCTGCTTTAGGAACTCCATGTCTCTCTTGTACTGAGGAGGCCAGAACTGTACACAGCACTCCAGATGTGCCTCACCAGGGCTGAGTAGAGGGGGAGGATCACCTCTCTTGTTGCGGTGGGAATGCTCCTCTTCATGTATCCCAGAACTGGCCATCTTGGCCATGTGGGAACAGTACTGGCTCATGGACATATTTTTTCCCACCAGGATCCCCAGGTCCTTCTCCACAGAGCTGCTTTCCAGCAGTTTGGTCCCCAGCCTGTACAGGTGTCTGGGGTTATTCCTCACCTGCTGCAGGACTCTGAATTTACCTTTGTTGAATTTCAGACAGTTCTTCTCTGCCCATCGCTCCAATCTGTAAAGGTCCTTCAAATTTTAATTATTATCTACCCTTTCCATACCGCAAAATAGGCCATTAAAATGTTGGCAACAAAGTGAAATAATTTCTACATTAAAACAATGTTAAAAATTATATTTTATGTTTTGTGGGAATGTCATAGGGTAGCCAGTACTACCCACCTTCAGCTTAGCTGGTGATCTTCCACCAGCAATAGCTTATCCTGCTGGGAACATATGTCCATGGGCATTTGCAAATCTAGACCTGAATAGAAAATTAAAAATACAAGGGGAAAAGTTGTTATTTTGCTAACTGGGTCAGAATACCAGATTCATGTCCACGACTGAGACAGTAAGTTGTTGCTCAAAGTTTTCATTTTGGAAAGCAGGCAATTGTTTGCCAAGTTGGAAAGAGGAACAGAAAGTGGCAATGCGAATGCATCTCTATAATCTTTTCCTTGAAGTCTTCCTACTATCCAGATGTTTCTGGTGACATCTGTCTTTGCTCAACGAACATATGCTGTTGCAGACCCCTCACCTTATGCTGAGTAATTGCAAAAAAACCCAACATATACTCAGCTCAGCAACACCCTGTTTACAGGAGAAAAGCTTTAATTTCAGCACTTTCAACTTAGAGTGCTATTTGGAAACATTTAGCTCATAAAAAGCCTCACAGTTCATGCTTTGAACTCATCATGACCTGAACATTTTGTTAACAAAGTACCCTGTTAATGTTTTGACCAAAAGAACTAATGTACTTGGGGATGGTTGTGTTGCCAAAGTGGTGCTTGCTCCTAAAAAGGGAAAGTTTTAATTCTATTTTCAAAAGCAATGTCTTACTCCTAACTATATATGGAAATGTCATCAATCAGTCCTGAAAACAGTGTGCACTGCAGTGCATTTTAGCAGCTTGTGCTCCTGCCTGGTAACCAATCTCCCCACACTGAGGCTCATAGCGGAAGTCTTTTGCTGTGTCTGTTTTCCCTCTGCTTTGCTCACCAGCAATGAGTAATAAAGGAACAAGCTAATCAAAAGAGGGGATAATAAAATACATTGCCACTCCCAGACATATTTACAACAGAATTCCTTGACTAAGGTGGTTTTGCTGGTGTTTTTTAAAATTAAGATCTAAGCCACCTAAAGCCTTCACCTTCCATAGGTGCAACTTCTGACATTGTCCTGGTTTTAATGGAATAAAAAATTATGTCACTAAAATATGTATTCTAAACATTTTAATCAGTTCCCTATTAATATCTACCAAAGGACTCCCACAACCAGAAATCATCCCTTAACTTAAAGGGGTGCATTATTTAAGCATTAGACCTACCATGAATGCTAAAAAGTGGTTGCTTCTTAAGTAGTTAATGAGGTCAGACACTTTGGTTTTCTAAAACAAACCCCAAGAAATCCTGAGAGATAAATTCAGCATCAATGAAAGCAGTGATCACTTGAAAGTACAACAGTAAGGAAACACAATAATTAAGGGTTAATAAGAAGTATTGTATTCGACAAATCAGAATTGAATCCTAAAACCCCCAGTGCATTGAGAAATACTGCACATGCAGTTGTCATTTACAAACTACTTAATTGTATTTAATCTCTTTTAACTTTTTCATAATTCTTGATCAAAACTGAAAAGTAATATCTACTGTGCATGTTTTTAAAATCATATTAGCTTCTGTTTTGTTGGGGTTTTTTGTATGAAGATCATCAAATATTTTGGTTTGGTTTGGTTTTTTTTCGTTGCCAGTCATCTAACTTACTATTGTCTCCTTGATTTGAAAATAACAAGCCTTTCTCAATACTTTCAGAATTGCATTTTAGGAACTCAAAACAGTCATAGTTGATCGGGTTAACATGGAAAATGTATTTCTACAATTCCCTTGGAGAAGAGTTCAATGGAAGAAAATATCAGTCAAGTAGACAGGATGCAGGGGGAAAAAGGCAAAAAAAAGGATAATAAATGAGAAGTTTTGTGGCTTCTTGAAATTCTTCCAGATAAATGTAGGACAGCAGAGATTTTGTCAAAATTAGCAGTCAACATGACGTAAGTGTGTAGGATAAAATCTATTTTGTTGGTGAGGAAAAGAAGACTATTGTAACTTACTTAGCTACAGGATATTGTTTCTGACACTTTGTCAGCATGTTGTTCTTAATGCAGAGGCTGAACATTATTTGTGTCAAAATTGTCACTTGGAGCCCTTGCTTCCCAGCTGACTTCAGCTTCTTAATCATATGCAAACTCATGCAGTTGTTTTTATTTTGAGGTTCAAACTCGTTTTGAGGCCAGAGAAGTGGCAGATAAACAGAAAGAGACAGAAACCTTCCACAGAGCTCAAAACAACTGAGCACAGATTTCTAAATTTAGCATATTTTAGGTAGGAAGCCTGATGATCTGTAAGGGACAGTTCACCTTATTAGAAAACACGAGGCACAGTTAGAGGGACTTCCTTGGTCTTTACCCATGTTTGCAACACCCTCTTTCTTGAAGAGATAATGCTATATATTTCAGAAAGCTCAGCTAACTGTAATGCTTATATTAAATGCTGAACATCTTCAGTTACAGTAGGCAGTCACAAAGCTTTATGAGAACAATTGGATATGTTTTAGATTTAAGCCAGTCCCTGTTAGTAAGGGTTTGGGGGAAATCTTTGGTGAGTGTATTTTCATGAACAGTCTAGATGAGGGAAAACAGTAAGTCCTTATTAAATCTGCAGCAAATAGGAAAGGTAGAGCTTCAGACATGCTGAAAACTGAAGCTGCATTTAAAAACAAACAAACAAACAAACACACCACCACAAAAAACCCCCCAGGATGGTATTCAAGAAGGAAGAACACAAAGTTCTGCATTTGGCTAGGAGGAATCAGCTTCTCAGATGCTCGATGGACAACAACTGGTTGGGTGGATAAGGACAGAAGAGGATCCTGGGATTATAAAGCACTGCTGGCTGAGTATAAATCAGCCACGTCATCCTGCTCTGGACAGGCCAAGCACTAAGCTAGGACTTATAAACACAAGAAAAGACATGCAGCAGCTTCTGTTCTCCTCAGAAAATAACACCTGCTGCTCTGCTTTAGCCAGTTTTGGTGTCTCCACTTCGCAATCCACCCTAGCTCTATTTTCTAGGATGATTTTTACTATAGACTTTGGAATACCTTCTTTGGAAGACATTGGGCCAGCCACTGTTGTTGAGGACACGTAGAATGAGCAGGGCTTCTGCCATTCCTCCATACTCTGCTGCTCTGCTGTACACAGTGCTCCGAAGGGCACTGGGCTGCTCATTTTGCATAGCTTTTCTGGGATTTTTCATTTTCATTTGAGGAGTTAGGCCTGAACCCTACATCAGACACTAGTTCTGAAATGTTTCTGTTCCTTATTTCTGCAGAACTCTAGGCTCACCTTCAGATAAGAAAATGTCATGTCACATTTGTATTGTCTTTACCTCAGCAGTTCTGCAGCACCGCCAGGCCAAACATCTGGGACGGGAGACAGAGGAAGGGACAAAAGGTCGGGTCTCCAAGTATTGCACATAACTCATTCAGGGGAATTAGGAACTTTTGCATTCATAATTTTACTTGAGTTCAGGCCAGTCAGTAAACATCCTTATTCTGAAAAATATGTTGAACAGCTATTGAAAACTCACATTTTCTGCTGCCAGCTTTTCCTAATTTGTTTCTGGTGAGAACAAAGACATTTACTTGATCTGACTTAATTTTTCTTTATTCTGTAAACAGCATGCCCTTCAGAAAGTAGAGATAGTCACAAATGAATTATCATAGATTGCATGGGGAATGGCTTTGTGAGCAAAAGCAGCCACTGCTGAAGTCCAGTATTCCCTTTTGCCTGTGAAAGACTTAAAATGTTGCTATTTCTACTGCAAGCTACTCACAACACTGGTTTCATTTCCACCATCCAGACAACACACCACCTCCCTCAAGTGGTCAGCAAATTTAGGGTTGTTTTTTCTGCTTCAGGGGTTGTTTTCTGACACTGCCCAAAGAATGTGTTGAAGAACGCACTTTTTTATAAACATTAATAGATCAAGTTTAAACTGTTCTGCAAAAAAAAAAAAAAAAAAGTATTTTGAATGGGATAAAGAGATAAAATCTCATGGAAACAAACACTTAGCTGGCATCACTTCGGCACTGTAGGCTTCTGATGAGAAGAAAACTGAAATAGCTGCTTTTTTGTGGATGGGTCTTAATAGCTCTCTGCTTGCGGTTACAGGCATTCAGTTACGGTCACTGCCACGGCAGGGATTGTATAAGCACATAAGCTAATCAAAACAGTGGCACATTTGGAAAAGCAGCACTGTTAATTCTGATGGCTTGCTCAAATCCTCATTGGAATAATTACAGTTTTCTTCTTTTGTTCAAAATGCTCTCCATTTAGAAACAGTTCTTTTGTAATTTGCTGCCTAATATGTATTTGCAGAGCAAACTGGAACAATGTTGGGGAAGAGCTCACAGGAACTCAAACCAGAATTACATAAATTAAAATGTCAGCAATAATGATAGTAAGAATTGAAAAAGACAGCAAACAGAGAGCTTCATACTTCAGGAAGCAACCCAGGCATTGCTGCCGGGGTACAGGATAAAGTTCTCTCATGGAACAATGTGCTATAGAAGTGCCTTACAGAGAGATGTACAATCAACACATGAAGCAATGCCTTTGTGTGCACACTGACAATATCCCCCACGGCAATGGGTAAAGAAATTCCTGCCATGCAGCCAAATCATGCTCATCTACACATCACTGGACACCTGTAAAATTCTGTGGGTGTTATCCAAGATGAAACATAATATTCACTCAGACCACTACTCCCCTGTCAGTGACCAAACACTGTGATATTCAGTGTTACCTCATATGAGCAAAGACTGATAGCAAACACAAAAGGAAAGCAATTCAGGTAGAACTGGGCAAGCAATGAAAAATCAGGAGCACCGTAAAAAATATTCAAACTTGTAGTTTCACAAAAAAAATCTAAATAAATCTGTCAAACAAAAGTCTGCACAACACAGAGTTTTAGACAAGAGGCAAAAAAAAATCAGTGATGCCAATCACCAAGAAGTCAAAGTAGTTCGTACAGGAAACACACTCCCCATTTCAAGGCCTAAGTCAGTCCCCAGAAGAAGTCAAGAATAAATTTGTGAAATATGTCACATATAGATAGCCAAATATATTGTAAGCATTGGTCTTGCTAAAGACAATGTTCTGTTCTAGGAAGTAATTTTTTTTTGTTTCTTTTGCTGGGTAAAACTGCAGTCAGGTAGCTCCAACCACTTCTTTTAGCAAAAGCCTGTTAATTAAAGCAACATTACCCAGCCTCCTTCTTGGCATTAATGAAGTGCCAGAGGAAGGAAGCCTTAAGCATTTATTTTCCTCTCAGAGCATCTAATATCCCACATACAGCCGGTGGAAAAATAGTAACACATTTCCTGACTGGGAAAGAGAGAGCGAGAGAACATATTTATCACAAAAGCCCGATGTTTCTTTTAGCAGTCTGTCTGAAAGCTGTTGAAAGGATAATGTCCTCCACATATTTGAAAGAAACTTAAGTGTAAGAAAAAAGGTCCTCCTTGCCTTACTACAGCACCAGGGTGGTTTGAGTTGGCTGTTGCAGGTCTCTGAAAAACATGGCCAGATCAGACTGTACAAAACTTGCAGGTGTTGTGACAGAGGCAGGGCTAAGACAACAGCCCTTAACTTGTAGTACAGATGTCAAGAGGAAGGAGATAACTGCAGATGACTTGCAAGGTCATCATTGCTAACTTTATGTGATTAATTGACAATTGTCTGCTATTTTGCCTTATTCTATTCTTATTCCCCCTTGATCTGCCTTTCATTCACTCTGGTGTCTAAGAAGCCTTTAGACAAAAAAAGTGGATCTTTGGTATCAGATGCAAGCCAAACTAAACTGCCACTTCTAAACAGCCCTGAAGTTTAGAACTGCTTGAAATTTAAACCTGTATCTAGATCCAGATTTGGCTGCTTGAGGTCATCTTTACACCTTTTTGTTTTTAAAAAAATAGCGTTGTCTGATTCCAGCAACTTTTTTTACTTCAGTCCTTCAAGTCACGGTCAGATTGGCTTACCAGAGGCCCTGGTAACCTACAATATACATCCCTCTCCCCCGCCTCTTCATAATCTTCCAGAGATGAAATTCAAGATTGCCCTCTAATTATAACAGGACAGCTTCTCAGACAGATGACTTTCCAAGTAACCTTCTCATTCCACTCATATTCAGGGAATGAAAAAGTATGCCAGAGCGTTATGTGATGACGGATGAGGGCCAACATTACAATTTATGTTTGTGACCTGGCACACATATAGAAACAGAGAGTATGATTCAGTGGTTTCTGCAGCCTTAATCCCTACTAAAGAGTGGCTCTGCCAAGGTAAACGTGACATTTTAAATGAAACTGCTTTGCATACACTGCATGGAACCTGAGATCCCACTTTTGTACTGCGGTTTCCTTCTAAAATGTAGCTACTGCCTGACAGGGCAGAGTAAGTGTGCAGTCTGGGCTCCCCTGTGCCAAGAGTGTTTGGTCTGCTTCAGCAAAAGGCACTGATGAGCAGACTGTGCAGAGGGAGCGAGACAGATGTTTTTTGAACATGTACATTCCCAAGGCTAAGAAAAGGAGTAAAAATAAAGGCTGGATCCCATTTTCCTTCCCCACCCAGGCAACTCCCAAGCAACAAAATCCAAATTAGGCCCCACATTTATAATAACAGCACATTTCCTGGTAAATCAATCATTAATCTACAGATCTAGGAAAGGCAATTCATCTCATCATTATACCCACAACTCAAACCAAGGTTTTAGTACTGGGACCAGTTTCCTCTTTCCTCTCACTATTGCTTCCTTTGTGCTCTTTCTAAAAATAAAATACTGACCACTTTAAAAAAGGAGGAAAAGGAGGAATACAAATCATTTAGTGCTCCTTATAGCACAATCCAACCCAGCACAAAGAGGCAGCCTCTTCTTAAGTATATTATTAGCCAAAGTCAATGAGTTTTATCCAAGAACTTAAAGGTAACTGAACAAAAGCCTAATATATCCAAGAATATCTCTGCCCCAGTGTGGCAGAAATGGCACCGGTTTTCCTCAGGCAAAGCCCCACCAAAATACCTCACATACAGCAAGCTGAGCAGTGCCACATACTACAGCTCATCTCTCACTCCCTTGCTATCCCCAAGACCCTGCTGTGAGAGATTTATTTAGACTAAAATGTAATCACTTCACCCAAACATCAAACATCATCAGTCATCGTAATCTCTGACTGTCACTGGCTGGACCTGGAGTACCCTAGATACAACCTGTGTAGTGTATAAATTATATGTCTCCAAATGCTGCATAAACCTGGGAATAGAAGAGCACAGAGTCAACAAAAAGCTATGGGATTCCTCAGCATGCTCATCTCTGCCTGGAGAGAACAAGGAACATTTCAGTATTCCCATGCCTCAATTCCCATCCACCCCCAGCCATTTTCCTTCACTCAGACACAGTTTATATGCAAACAGGTGAAAATTTGAAGCTCCACTAAAGTCAGACAATGCTTTTGACTCTTGAGACTGAAAATCCCAAGCCCTGTCAGAAAGAAAAGAGAGATTTCTCTTTATCTTTGCAAATGTGACTGTTCTACAGGAACCTGTTGTTGGAACTCAGACAAGTCCTTATCTTTGAAACTAGTTTACTCCTTATGCTCTGCTATGGCCACAACAAAAAAACACTGAGTCTTCAGGTGCATCCTCAATACACACATGACACAAACACATCCTCTCCCTTTCAGTTCTCCCTGCACAGAGCGCAACTGTGCACTCTGCAAAGCCAAAAGCTGTACACCTATACATTTCTAGCTGAACCTGCTTGAATTATAACCCTTTAGACATGCTTATTATTTAGAAATTATTTAGAAATTCCTGTCCCTTTAGCAGAGAATGAGTGGGGAAATTGCAAAAAAATTCATGAAGAAATAAAAACCAGAAACCCTTGAAAAACATGATTTTCCATTCCTGTTTCTTTAAAATATTTTGAAGGACAAGAAAGGGAACAATCCCATGGACTTTTCTAATCAAACAGGTGTGAAATGGGCCCTTCCTTATATCACAGAGTGCCAGGGAGGCTGGTTATCTGCTTTCACCATTCTAGATATTGTAGCTTAGGCACGGTTACTCCTCTACTTCTTTACTCCTCTAGCTTGCCCAGTAAATAAGCCCCTGATGTATGCATACCAGATGTATGCAAAAACCACCTAGCAGGGATAGCACAGATTTCTTACCCTTTTGGTAAGGTCAGTGTGGACTTCAACCACATTTCTAGGCAACTAGACACAGCATCCTCTCTCATGCAACTATAAGCTTTTCCTAACACAGTTGAATCTTCTACTATTTAAATATTTTTTTTTCCAGAGCATAATTTAAACAGGATTGACCATAATTATATATGTTTTGGAAATTTGATGAAACATATGATAGGAAATTGATGTTTCCTGCTTTCCATCAACTTACTTTGAGGCTCTTCAAGGAGGTCTCAAAAGCTTTGAAAAAATCTGTTTTGTTTTTACTGATCAGATCTTTTTGATATTAGAAACCAAATTGCAGGAGTTTCCAAGTCAACAAGTTCATCACATTTTCTTCTCCACAAAACAACACAGTATTGCATTGCAGGAGGAGCAATAAAACAAAGGGTAATCAGTTTAAACTAAAAAAGAGTCATTTTAGACTGAATGTAAGGGTGAAATTTTTTTTATAGGTAGGGTGGTGCAACACTGGAACAGGCTGTCCAGAGCAGTGGTAGATGCCCTATCCTTGGAAACATTCAAGAACAGGTTGGATGGCGGTTTGAACAACTTGATCTAGAGGAAGGTGTTCCTGCCCGTGGAAGTGGGGTTGGAACTAGGTGACCTTTACAGGTCACTTCCAGTCCAAACTACCCTGTGATCCTATGGCTCTGTCTATCCTTAGAAAAGTAGCACAGACAAAAATGAGAAATAAAGCAACTGGCAACAAGGAGGAGAAATAGTACAGTGATTAAAGAAAAAAAAGTAGGATAAAAGACACAGGGACATAGAAACACATCCACATGTATCTCTGCAACTGCCAGCAGATCATTGTATCTTAAGAATGCTTCACATTGGAAGGAGGGAAAAACTGAAAGAAGCTTTGAAATGCTATTAGCTATAAAAGATATCTGGGTACAAAGGTGTTTAATTAAACCAGGACACTGGTTTATTCCATAAATATTTTTGCAAGGATAGAAAGAAAATAAAACATATTGTAACATAAGAAGATTTTATTTGGCTAAGCTATAGTATTAACTTTGCAAACATTGAGACAGAAGATGTTAAAAACTTTCAGATTGTGCATTAGCCCTTATTTTAACTGACCAGTTACACAGGAACTTTGGAAGCATATTGCACATCATGGATTTAGGACGATATTTAGATATTTTTTATTGATATAAGGACCCAGAAGATTCACGGGTCACTTGTAATTTTTATTTCCAAGGAAAGAAAAACAATAAGGCTGTGAACAAAAGTCCTGCCAGTATTCAAACAAGGAAATGCAATCAAAGCAGTGGAAATCAGAAACCAGACATGTGTAGTCATGTGAAGGTGGTGGCATACAGAAATAGGTCTCCAAAGTATGTCCTACCTCTTTTTAAACCAGAAAGAACTTGTGTGAGTTCCTGAGGGAACAGCGACAGCTGCTCCCAAGGACTGGAGAGCACTTCAGGATGACATCCTGAGCAGCACTATCTGTTAAATTCTGCAGATGATCAAGGTGGCAACCTGTTCTTCAAATCTTACCTGCAGGCACAAGCAGGTTTGCACAAATGGTAATCCAGTCCTCTTTCCACTATTTAACTGAGATTAATTTGTTTCTGTCTTAAATGTTCTTTGGCATTTCTATCTTTATTCCCTTTATGTCTTAAAAGCCATGCTCTGAAGAGACAGACACACAAAATCTGCTGCAGGATCATTTCAGTGCATGACTACTGTTTCTGGACACTGCACAAGCCTTAGGAGAAGCATGAAGAATTAAGGACAGTCAGAAGCAGTGTTGGTATCTGCCTCTGGATAGCAAAGGGTTAAAGCAGAAAGCAAAAGAGACTGATCAGCCTAAGAGGGATTAAGCCCATTCACTCTCTAAAAAGTGTTCTAACCACCAGATCATGGGGTATGCTGGTGAAGGAGAGCATTCCCCCTTGGCCCCTTGCAACTGAGCCACAATGCAGCTGGGCATGCAAGAGCTACACACGCAGAGAAAAGGCAACAAGGAATTTCACTGCAAGCAAGTGGTTAGGGCACTCCTCTTGGAGGCAGAGGGTGCAAAGACGTAGCCCATTTCCCCAGCACTGTTCTGCATTTTCTTTAACCCACAACTATTGCAGTGACAAACTGAAGGGAAATTCACACCCTCCCAAGAAGTAGGGCTTAACCTCCTCTTCACAGTCAAGTAACTACTCAGCTGAACTCCCACATCTCTTGCTGCTGTTACCTGTGGTTCCCCTTTAACAGAAGGGATACTCTCATGGCCATACTGTATCTCAAGTGGCCTTGCAGATCAGTTATATCTGTGAGATGAAAAGAGAAGTTTGGTCCTTGTCCTGCTGAGTGGACCCAGCATTCAAGGCATCCCACTGCCTGTGAGAGCACTGTGACTGCTGTGTGAAAGGAGCATCCCTCTGCTTCCCTGTCCCATGAGGTACCTGTCCTCAGAAGAAAGTTATGTAGACAAGCTGGTTGAGTACAGACTAGCACCAAGTGTTTTTCAAAAGTCTGCTGTTTTCTTAGTGGAAAATGTAGGTGCCTAAATTAGGTGGCCTGACTGACCATAAGAGGTTGTACTGTTCACACAACTGACACTGAATGGGAGGTGAAGGCTAAGCAGATGAAGAATATACCTAATGTTGGCGTGTGTATTTGAAGGAATTTACAGCTTCTTGAGCAGGTTCCAGTCCAGTATTCTCTCAGGTAAAGTCAGAAGAAGTCAAGACACACAGGCTCACAGACACAGAATAATGATCCAACCAGACTGCTACAAGCTTTTGGTTTCTGTTGATACAAACCAGATGTTGGTGAGATCTGAATTTCTAAGTCTGTTTAACTCCTTGGAGCATCATTTTAGAATAAACACAAGAGGCATCTTTTCTCACATCTCTCTTTTCCCTTGCATCAGACTTACCTCAGCTGAACAGGTTATTTATTGCCCAGTCAGCTGGGAAATGTCAATTACATAGCATTGTTTGAAAACTTGGATGGAGGAGGGGAAAGAAAATCACTGTGGAGTTTTCCAGTCAAAACTCCATTTTTACCTGTCATTTGATCTGATACAGTGGTTTGCCACTGTCAGCTATAGATCCATTGATAAGTTTAAGAAGACCAGAGAAAAATCTTGCACTATTCAGCATAGTAAGATAAATGATTTGATGTGTAGCTCATTAGAAACTGGTTTATGATTTTAATAAAAGAATAAAATAGTATCATTCTCCTCTCTCTTGTTGATTTATTTAATGTGGAACAGGTACTCAGAGAAGTACTTCAGAGAGAGTTTACCTGGTTAAAAGAGATCAACAACTGTCCTGTTTTACTTGTGTGAGATAGTATACAACCCAAATACAAAATTTCAACACCACCTAGAGCAACATTATGTAATTTCACAACCACCATAAAGTGCCTTGGGTTATGCCATCACAAATGTAGCACTGCTGATGCCACAACGAAATGTGGGAAGGGGCAGGTCATGAAAGGAACGTTTCGAAATTTTGGCTTGCTGCCACGCACTTTGCTCCTACACAACAAAAGTACACCTGGGAGTCTATCCAAAGCTACTCCATGGGACTCAAGAGTGAGGAGAAGGAAGTGTGACCCTGGCAATGCCGTGGTGGCATGGTCAGCAAGAACAAGTCTCTCCGAGGTCTATCCCCTCATATAGAGTGTTGGAATAGCTGAGCTCTATGTCTGCTGTTACGTGATGCTCGCCACTACTCTTTACAAATCTCAGTCCCAAAAGTCAGGAGACAAGGAACAGGGAAGACTAGAACTCTTCCCCTTCAGACTAGCTGAATCCAATCCACTTTGCTCCCAGATGTCTGCAGTCTGTGTTTCAAGCTCACAAATGGGAAAAATTACCTTTTCTAAAGGAAAATCGCTTCAAAAAGGGAAATTGTGGAAAGAGGAAGCAGACCAGAATAAAAAGCATGGTGAAGTCTCAGACCAAAATAGCCTAAATTACACTTATAAAGTGAGAAAAAATTGAGGAAAAAAAGAACACAAAAGAACCTGCAATGGATTTTTCATTTAGAAGACAGTAGTATTTTTTTTGCTATTTCCACTTATTGCTGTGAAGATCTCTTGCTCTGAAGTGACTTTACATATACAAGTTTGCACAGATGTTTAGTGCAGTGCTCTTCAAGAGCATGGTGCTGCCCAGCTCACCAGAAGTACATGTGGGGAGGATTTAGTAGAACTAACTTGATTGTTGTCACTGGAACTGATCAATAGCACTAAAAAATGTGTAGTAATTGTAACTGTCCACACTGCAAAGATCTCTTATCATGTAAAATTGGAGTGTGCAGCTAGTGGTTCATGAAAATCAAATTAATTTTACATTCATTTTCTGATCAGGCGACCTATTCACATAAACATTGCAGGAAGGTTTTTTTGGTTGTTTTTTTTTTTTTGTTAATATATGAACCATCTCTCTCCCTTTCCCCCAAACTGGCAAGGATGATATATCTCTCCCAAACAGAAGAGCAGATTTAAAGTAGTCAAGAAGAAGGTGAGTTGAAGAGGCTACTTTCAGACTGGGAGGTGCAAAAGCACACAGCAAGGCAAATCTATAGCTCACTGGCTTACAAAGCTGTGGAGGATGTTATAGTAAGTGGATGTGAAAGAGATGGTGCTTGCAGTGCTGCAGATGCTTAATCCATTCAACAAGAAAATAATAGTAAAATCAGTCTCCTGGATGTGATGAGTCTGCAGGGATATATACACATGTGCAAGAAACACCCTTCTTTTATTAGAATCAGAGAAGAGGAACTCTGAAAGTCCCCTCTTTTTGTGAGTTGTGGTCACAGTCTGGAAGAAATTGAGAATGACTGAATTAGAGAGCCTGTCTCTGGCACTAATCAATCTGGCATCTTTCCTGAGTGGTAAAAGAGCTGATAACCTATTTATATTGCCCACAGATCACTGACAGTAGTCCAGCAGGCTGACTGATCAGCCAGGCATCTGAATAATATTCAGAATGAGACAAAATAATTAGCTCCGGCTGTAGATTTTGAACCCACATCTAACTAAAGCATATCCTTCTTTAAAAAGTGTCCTCTTTCTGTCAACATTGTAAAAGCCCTGCTTGGTCTCCCTTGGTCTTTGTATGTCTGACAGCCCTGGTGTGGCCAGCTACTCTGCAATCTTTCCCATTCATTAGCTGGAGGCTGACAAGTCCATTGAATTCCACTCAGCAATAAACCATGTCTTCTGCTTCTGGGATTACTCACTTGCTTTGTTTCTGAGCAATTCTTAAGTGCTTTGCTGGAGCAAACCAAGCCACTCAGCACCACCTAAGACCTGGCATCGCAAACTTGGATTCTGAAGTTGTACATGCAACACCTGGCACAGAATATTCATTTAGAATAAGAGAAGGTGATAGATATTTATAGATGAGTAGGTAAATAACAGAATTGAAGGAAGAGGGTCAGAAGTAGAGTTACACTGGTGTAATCTTTAAAGATAATAAAGAAAACCTTCAAACCAGATGTTTTAAGAGATCTTACTCAACACAGAATTAACAAAAAGGAAATAGTCCTTGTTTCAAAAGAGACGGGACATGCTGGAACAGCCTAACACTGAAATGACAAATTTAGGTTAAACATCAGAACTTAACTATAAAATCACTTGGGCAGAATTTCAGGCTCTGAAAAGAGACAGATGGAACCACAAGATCTGCAGCTATGCAAGAACCAGTGACATACCAGGGGACATGAACCAGGGCACGGTTCCACAAATGTAAGCGACCCCTTGTCTGGATCACCCTGGTTGATGCTGTACTTTTCTCTACCCATTGACGGACCAAACTTCTTCTGTAAAAGGCAGTGGGAATTTTGCCATTGACTTCCAAGGGAGCAGCAGCCCTATGATTTGGCTGTGTACAATTTCAATTAAAAAGTCTATGAATCACATCATTCTGCCCTTGGCAGCTGACAGATGAAGACAGCGGGATAGGAAAAGAGCAGCTTAAGCAAATGGAAATAATTTTTTTAAAAATTTTCTTTCTAAAGGGAGATAGCCTAACTTGTCCCTTTTTTCTCCTATGCTGTTACAAATAACTGTCTGGTGTCATTAAAGTGAATTGCTAGCATCTTATTTACTTTTCAATATCAACAGGTTTGATCCTGTGAGATTTATTCACCACAGATTAAACTCATTCCCACAGGGAAAATGTTTTCTTGTTCAGGGGTCATTCGAGTCCTCACTTAGCTTGATTTTGTCAGTTAATCTGGGCTTTGACTAATGGCACACCCTTGTGAATAGAGCACAGGAAACCTCTCAGAAGCACTTCTGTGAGCTCCAGTGATGCCAGTGGAGCTGACTCTTCTGATTGGAAACAGACCTTTCACTGCCCCTTCACCACAACACCCAGCTGATTTGAAACACATCATGCCTGCATTAGACCCTGTGTGGGTTGAAGTATATTATAAAACACCCCACCAAAACCAAAAAAACAAACATCCCAAGAACAGGACTGCAGTTTCACAGAGGATTGTCGTACACAGTGTTTTCTGAAAGAACACAGGAAGGACACAGAATAGTGCCACCGAATAATGACTGATGCTCAGCTGGCTTTGGCTCAGCTCCAGGATTCCTAATGCCCGAGTACCAGCCATTAGGAAGGTGCCAATACAGGTTCGTAGACGTGACCCTGCTGATTTCATTACCACTACATTAAAAATTGATAAAAAAACCACCAAAAAAACTAACACCAAAAACACAAGGACCAGAAGGCTACAGGAAAAGGGCAATAATGGTGCATAATGGAGAGGAATTCCTGTGGGCTCAGACATGCTGCTCCACAAGCCAAGCCACCCTTCATCCCCACCAGATCTGCCCAGCTCACCTCCACCTTGCTGAGCGGTGCCATCTCAGGCCAGACCCAGCACTGACATCTCAGACGCTCAAATCACTTCCATGTTTGGCTCATACTAATTTCAGTCAGATCTCAGCATTTAAAGCAAGAAGCATTTTGAAGGACCAGAGACAGAGACATTTCCCTTTTCCCATGCTCCATAAGGTCTGATCTGCAAGGCCTTGAGAGTACTTCCTTTGGGCATGTGCAGTTTTCAGCCCCACAAGGCTGCAGCACCAGCAAAGGCTTCATAAACATGACACAAGCATATGGTTAGTCAAAACAGAATACACATTTCAATTGTGATTCAATATTGACCTTAAAGTAGAACTTCCCTGAGCCTTCAGAAGCAGTAGCTTGCTAGATTCAGATAAGTACCCCAAATAACTCCAAACGTAGCTAGGGTCATTGCCAATAGGATTGACTCAAAAGAACTGCAAAGATCTTTTCTCAAGTGTTTTCCTAGAGATACCACTACTCTCTGCCTCTTTCTCCTACTAGCATCCATATTCCCCAGCACTGTGATCTTGTCATTACACAGTAAATTAAGAGAGGTATTAAGATAACTTCTTTCTCATAAAAACAAAAGCATCAGGGCTGCAGTAAGTCTTAACCAGACTGAAACCCACTGATACAAAGCTGAACCAAGACAATGTGAGATAAAACACTGAGTGCAGCAGTAACCAACAACCTGTTTTGGAGAGATATATTTCTTGCTTTTTCCTTTTCTAATAAAAGAAAGCTTCCATTCATGAAGGGAGGTTTAAGAATCTTCCACTGCATAATTCCTTTTATCAACATGGTCCTCTTCATGTTGGGGCCATGTGACCCCTGGTAGTCTTCCTATTTAATACCCATAATCCATGCTCTCTTTGCATAAAACTCATAATCCTTTGATGCTGCATGGAGCACAGTTTAGAAGCTTTGCAAGCCAAGACATTTGAAGTGATTTATACAGTGAAGTAGAATTTCCTCTGCCCACCTGCAAAAGCTGAAGCATTTCTGTGATTAAAGTTCATTTTTAAAATTTTCCATCCATGTAGGGTTTTTCATTAAAAAATAAGCATATTAAAGGGATCCATATATCTGTGTTTGCTACTCAAGCCTTCAGTGGGTCTCAGGGTGTGTCACTTGGAAGAAAAAAATTCATTTCATTTGAAACAGTCTGCTTGCTCTATACATTTGTTTTAGCTGTAAATTGTTTTGTTACACTATAAACAAACAACATAGGGAAGGGAAATATCATGAAGAATAACTCCTTTAATAACATCACTATGTGCACTTATTTTTATTGTAGAACTAAGAAACAATCTGTTAATTTTCATTAGCAATGTCACACTCTTAAAGCTATTAAAATCTCTTCTTGAGAATCAAATTAGAGCAATCAAATGCCAAAAAAAAAAAAAAAAGAGCAAGAAACCCATCTCACACAAAACCATTTTGATAACTTAGTCTAGACACGGAGTACAAGATAGGGGCAAATATTTTCATATCCCATTGCCTACTCCTTGAGCCATGCTGTCCTTTTTTAACCAAAAAGAACACATTTATTTTAGAATATTTCATTTAGAACAAAAGGAGAAATTATTATCAATGTTATAAAATTGCAGATGGTAATTCAAATGTCTGCAAGGATTGCAGGCAAAGAAGCAATGCTCAAAATTCTAAATTAAACAATAAAAGGCCTTATGGAAAATTAAAAGAAGCACCCCAACATTTAAAATGAAATGTGTGGATTAGGATGTTGAAAAAACTAGCAAAAGCAGCAACCGTGGAAGAAAAATTATTGCAGGGTATATAAACACTAGTTAGAGGAATAGCATGGCCTTCTTCCATCTTGGAAGGCTGTTATGTTACTAAAAGTCAGCAGTAAAAGATCAGAGCATTGTTAATCAGCATGAAAGGAGAAGATCAGCCAAGAACAGCAAAAAATAAATATATTTTTAATGGCTATTAAAAATCTCAGGTCTTCTGGCCAAGCAGGGAGTCTGAAATGTCTGGTTACCTCACTCTAGCAGGAGACACGGCAGTTGAATTTACCCCTTGGTGTTTACACAAAGGAGGCCAGTTTCAGCAGCACCTGAGGCCCATAGAAGCAGACAGCACTGAGGAGCCTGGACAGCTGCTCTGGCTGCCCTCTTGGTGTTGGCTCGGTTACACAACATCTTCATCTGTTTGTACAGAGCAGCTGAATAACCCTGAGATGCTGTGGCACTGAACCACCATTCATAACAATAGCTTAAGTACACAAAGCCTGAATTCCACCTACATTTAATATAGTAGGTTACATTTCTTACAATGTATAGAATTTCCTACAAAATTCCTGTGTAGCACACACCATGCCTCCATGTTTCCAGATGGGGCTGAGCCCTTTGAGGCACATAACAATAGAAAACACTGGAAATTTTAATGGCTGGGAAGACTTTCAGTAGTGTTCAGTGAATGAGGAATATAAAAGCAATACATCAGTGTTTCAGTGACTGTAAGCCTCACAGATCAATTATGTGCCTGCTAGAGGAGCAGGACATGGAGTCACTGTGTAAAATAAAATATTATCTAAACCCTACCTTCCTGGGGGAGGATCTCACTGCTGGAGTTTTGATATCCCCTGTGGTCATTCAGGAGCTTCCAGACACCTCTGCCACAAAGCTTCAGGCTGGTCTTATACCTAAACACCATCTTGCTAAGCACTTTTGGCAGGACAGCATACAAATGAGATCAGACTGCTAACTCAAATGTATTGAGTGTTGCTCAATTACTGAAGAGAATTGTTCTGCACGAGTCAACTTTTCCTCACTCACTTTCTAATGCAGAAGTGGATCCATCTTTCACTGCAGAAGTGAAACAAAGTTAAAAGGCTTATTTCACAGGAGTGTTCAATAAAAGTAATGAAGTGCCTTGCACCACAGACCAGCTACTGCTGCAGTGGGACCCATTGCTGTACCTGTGACACCGTGACCAAGGCAAGAGCTGATGACACCCTTCTCTAGGGAAAGAAAAGACTGAAAAATACAAAGCTTCTAAAACACGATCCTTCTGGTGAATCGTATGCCAAAAATTGCCTCACCCACGGGTCATTTAATATGCAATTTCAAAGCAGATGTATTTTTCCTAATGCTATTTACAGATCTCTCAAATTGTAAATTAAGTTCCTTTTGTTGCTCAGACTTTTTTTTCCCCTGCTGAAATATAACACTGATACAAGTCTGGGTGTTATTTTAGGATGTCTCTAATATTTTTATTTTTATCTTTCACTGCTTGTTAAAATTTCTCTGGCTCCCATTTAAACATCTGTGGAAAATACAAGTGGATTTACATTTCAATAAGAAATTTTTGTTGGTTATTTTTTTCTCCTGAATGAAATCTCTCCTCCTATTTTCATGCTTTCATGGGAGAGAATCCAGTTTTCTGCTGCTGTACCTCAATTTTCCTGGTTCTTTCTGAAACCTTTAAGTTAATTCTTTAACTGTTGGGAGAAAAGGAAGGATTCCTTTACTCACCTTATGCTCTGGTCATTCATTTTTAGCAGGAACTCAAAATTATATAGATTATATTCGCAAGTAATATATTGTGATTCTTTTGTGCAGGTTGCAGTAACTGAGACAGTTTTGGATTTTTAAAACTCCGTTTGTTGTTGAAGCATTAAATTCAGAGGCAATAACTGCATAGATCCATGTGAAATGCAGCAGAGTCCAACCAAAGGCAGTTCAAGAAAGCAACATTTAAGATGCATGGCACATTTCAGCTGGGGTTCAGCTGGACCAAAGCCAAGAATAATGCTCCATTTATTTCCATGGCTTTATTTCTCATTTAGATTAAAAAGGAAAAGAAAGAAAACACAGAATTGCTTTAAATCTCACAGACCCAAATGTAGTCAAGATCTTCAGAGTATAATCCCACAGGTTCAGATTCAGGAAAAAGAGCTTCAAGTTTCAAATGACTGGGGTTTACATTTGATGGTGCACTTAAGGTGGTCTAATCTAGCACTTTACTGGATTATTTTATCTTAATTTTTACTATAAATTTGAATTGAGAGTCAAATGTTCCTGCCCTAACCAAGCAGCATGGTCTCACAATGTTCAAATCAGGATAAATATTTTCAGCTACAAGGCATTTTTGGCACTTTCTATCAATTAGATGCCATGTAGACTACAAGGATATACTACTAATAATATTGCTTTAATTCATAGCACCAGCAACAGACTACTCTTCGATAGTTATCATTTCAATTCTGTTTTGGTTAATTCTCAAGTCTAGGCCTTTTCAAAGCTACAAATTTCACAGCATGAGATGAGAAATCCTTTGAAAGCAGACTTTACCACCAGTTTCCTAGGACTTCATGAAATATGATCACATCCAGAAAAGAGAAAAAATTAGAAGTGCCTCAGCATCATACTGCTTTAGCAGCTCCAGTTCTGGAAGTAACCTGCACTTTGCAGTCAGGAGCACAGGCAAGTCAGTTATGCCAGCCTGGTTTCTCTGTCTATGGTCTGTGTCATCTCAATCCAGTGCTTGATAAAAGCAAGTATCTTATGTGTATTGTAAAAGATGACTTATTGCAAAATCGTAACACTAATCTCTCTGCTTGGGCTCCTGTCATCCCTCCTCTGCAGGACAAAGGCAATGATGTCCACATTCACCTGCAACTCTGAAAAGCATCTGTAGGATGAAACCTGTTTGAAAAGAGAGAAATTTGTGCATCCTGACAATATAAGGCTGTAAAAAAATTGCCTGGGGGAGGTGGTGAGAGAAAAATAGATCTTTTGCTTACTCTTTTTCTCTTTTTTTTTCTTCAAAAAATTCAATGCACACAGAGAAGCACACACAACCAGATTAATCCTGCAGACTCCAAAAGACAACGAACTTCTGGGGAATCCTATTTGAGATAGGAATATGTGGAGAGCTCCCATGTGCTTTTTGATGACAGCACATTTCTCCTTCCTCAAGTTTCCTTACTTACTATGATCAGAAAACAGAGACGAGACTTCAAGATTTTTCACTTCATGAACATTGTAGGAAAAATTAAAAATGTGCTCGGTCCTCTGGGAAAACAAACCTTTACCTTCTTGCTGTTTTGCTGCTTCAAAGACTTTCACCTAATTTATTTCTGATTGCTTGACTCTTATAAATTACAGACCAGATCTACAACATCAAATAAATTAGGGCAGCACTGCTGACCAAGGCAAGCTCATTTATAGGAGTCCAGATATGAATGCTCTGTTGCCTTTGGGTATGTCTTCTGCAGTAAGCAATTTCCCCAACGTGTTTTAATTACTTTAGAGTGTTAAGATATCTTGCACTCTAATAATGAGCTTAAATTTATTACATTTATCTAAAGTTTCAACAGATGATGCAATTTTAAATGATTAAAGCAATAAAATTAAGGAGGCTTTTTATATTAATAAAAAAGACACAAAAAAAAAAAAAAAAAAAAAAAAAAAAAAAAAAAAAGAAAAAGCCAGAAAAAAAAAAAGCCAACCAAGTCCTAACAAATTTGACAGCATTGTAAAGTGAAAAAGAAGCAGTCAGAACTGGCAAAATATTCAACATGGATAAGGCAGGTTATGACTGGGAAATATGGAAAATTATTTGTCCAACTGCATAATGACTTAATAAAAATTCATACTTTACACAGTGCACTATGTCACCGTTTATACTTGTAAAAACAATCTCCTTTTATCTCTCCAAGCTGTGGAACATCTGGTAAGCAGCTTCCATTCTGCATTCTTTGTTGCCCACTAAAACTTTAGGGTTTGAGGAAAACCCATTACCCAACTTGCCCCTAAAAAGTAAATATTTTAAGAGATCCACCAAAATGTCTGAGGATAATTCACTTATTTATGGACATGCTATTAACTTTACAGTTCAAGCCAGTTCTGCCTCAAAGATTTTGCTTCTGATGGTGGGAAACCTGTTTTTCATGGCAGATGAATAGGAGGGAGGATAGCCCTTCTTAGAAGGAAAGTTTTAACAACTTTTGAGAACTGAGCTGTGCAGTGCAACTCAATCAAATGTAGTAAGGAGACCTGAAGGCTGGGCTTCTTGAAAATATTTCCACCATGACGGTCTTAAGAGGGGAATTTTCTCAGAAGCATTTTTTTCTAACCTTTTTTTTTTTTTAAATCTCTCTCATTAAAAATATCAACACCCAAACTCTAAAAGTTTTTCTCTCTAACCTGCCACATCAGCATCCTTCAGTCATGGTCTTCCTCATTTCCCTCATCTTGTGATGCTTCCTTCAGTTTTTCTCTGGTCATACCTGTGGGTGAAGAAGGAGAGCTACAGGATAACCATGGATCTGAACTGGCAGGTCAGATTCAGAGGGTCTCCTTTGGAGCTTTGCCTGATCCTCTTTAAAAGTGGAGGGCATGGGAGTGGAAAGATATTATGCTGTAAAACAAACCTACAGATTCAGTGCCATTACAAATCTCCCAGTATTTTTACATTCCCTTCGCCCCAGAGAAACAAGTTTTAAAACAGTAGCATTTCTACATTGTTCAACATTTGCCCAACTTATTCCCCACACAGAAGGGGTAACTGGGTGCTATGAGATGTCAGGAGGCAGATACACCTTTGGAGCAACTTTTCCTTCTAGGCATGCTTTTGAGTCTGTCACTGAGGCTCAGTTCTTACCAGGAATTGATCTTACTTAGATCTCAGCAGGATCTAAGCCCAGGAACCTTTTGGAGGCTTAAGCAGCAAAATGTTCACACCTGTCTCTGCCCAGCACGTCCAGAGGAGCCATGCCAAGGCCATATGAGGGATCTTGTTGGCCTTGAGCTCTTCTCCCTCCACAGACTTCTGAGTCTGGCTCTGGCTTCACACCAGAGTAAGTGTCCAGTAGCAGCCTGATGAAAAGCTCTACAGGGACAGTTGCTCTGACAGGAAAATGTCTGAGGTGCAAACAGTTTCGTCTTAACAGTCTGGGTAGGATAGGTCAAGTAGTGGCGTGGTCCTAAGGATGAAAGGCATGGGAGTTCCATCATTTCTGGACATTGCTAAAAGACACTGGAGCATGAATCTGAAAAGGTTTGTTTCGAATTAGCATAGAAAACATATGTACACGTTCTCAGCTGAGCTCTTAAGGCTCATACGATTTGTTATACTGGCACTTCCCGCCCCTGGCTTTGTTTAAACCTACCCAGATGTGCAGTAGTACAGAGCCCAGACATAAGGCAGGCACATTTACTGCTCTGCCCCAGCCCTGCAGGCTGTCCAACAGGTGGGACTGCTGAAGATCATATATGCTGGTGATACCAAATGAAGGCTTGGAGGGAGATGCTCTGGGTCAACAGGAAAATACAAGGCAGGAGAAGGGAGTTTTGCTTGTTTTAATAACTAACTGGTGGGATTCTCTGGAGGGAGCCCATGATGCCAAAGAGAAGGTACGGCTGTCTGCAGTGGCCTCCTGCATTTCCTTACACCCATCTCCATTGCCATTTCCTTCCTGACTTTGAAGAGGAGAAAGGAAGAAGATCCCTCTCTTGCTCTTATGAAACAAAATTCTGCCTCTCCCTCCTGCCCTGCACTTTGGATGAAAAGAACTGATGAACACACAACAACCCCTCCCCTGGGGCTCGCGGGCAGGGTCAGGAGGCACCGCTGGCACAGGTTTCCTTGTTTAACTTACAGGATTGCATTCATGTCTTTAGATTTTAGCCTGTTTCTTTTTAAGAGAATATACTGGATAAAAGTCATTCCTTAAGGCAAAAAAAAACACATTTGGCTTTGAGTTTCATTCAACTTATTAGTCCAAGCTGCTTGTGGTACAATTGTAATTTTGCCAGCTATCTAGTTAAATGTCCGGCTTGCTCCAGTTCTGTGAGTGTTTCTCCTCAGAGTAGCTAGGAGCTGTACAGAAAAGAGTACAAATGTTAGCACTTGGAGGCGACAAGGAAAACTATTACTGTTCAGTCCATGGGTTTTGGTATTTAAAAGATAGGGTAGTTTTGATCTGCCTGTGCTGCTCTTAAAATACTCTCCTTTGTGATTATCACTTCTAAATTACCTACTGGAATGTAAACATGAAAAAAAAGGGAAACGCTCAGCAGAGAATGTCAGCGACAGCAAAACACTAACAGAGGACTAACAATTTACCTGTAAGAAATTATCAGAAAATGGATTCCAGATGAGTAAAATAAAGTGAAGCATTTTTTTAAAGTTTAACCTGCAACACTTGAAGAGTTAGAAAAACAAGATTCTTGGTCTGTTAGCATAGCTCCTGGGAAAAGACAGGTCCTGCGTGGGGGAGCTGGGACACTGCCTCCTACAGGAGCCAGGCTGAAGCTCTTGGCAGCAGTTATATCCCTTCCTAGATCTCCAGGAGACTTCTTTGTGAATTCTGATGGTGATTTCCAGCCATGTCTTTATTTGTAGACCCCCTAAAATATTAGGCTGGAGAGGCAGAATACTGCCTTACATCCTATTGCCACTGCGCTTGTTTTCCTTACTTACCATTTACTGGCCTTTTCAAGGCAGTCCACAGGCAGAAAAAACATTGCCCTTGGACCTTTGTTTGTGGCAGCAAGGGAAAATAGAGAAAGTGGCAAAGCTGAGAGAGCATACATCCATCCCAAGCAAAATTACAGGATGGGGAAAGTTTGACAGAGAATCCTTAAAGAACTTGCCTAGGACTGCCCTAGGATCTGCTGTGGCTGCTTTTATATCAGGAGACACTCTCTTAGGAAGGTCAACAGCATGGTAGAGTCTGTCAGAAATACCAGAAGATGCTATACAGGGTGGCCTGTTTCCCCTGGTATAAGACTTGTATGAGGTCAGACAGCCAAAGTACTGTTCAATAAGAAAAGCTGCTCTCTTATCATGACAGGGCCACGGCCATTTCTGCTCTGCTTCAGCTTCTCCTGAAACAGAAGAGATTTCATGATCTGTAAATATATGGAATAGTAAAGTACCCAGAAAATACAAGTGAGAAAGGATACATTTCTCTGGAATTCAATGAAGGTTAATTCACTGTTTTCAAAGAAAGCAGTAACAACCCTCTTCAAAGCAGAAGTATCTCATCAAGTGCCCACAAGGACAGAGAGAGGCTTTGTGATTTCAGAATCAGACCCTTTGGGAACGAATAAAATAGAAGGTTGTGTTATTCTGATAACATTCTTCTGTACATTTCAGTCTCCATTATGCTCTGGACACAAAACATTTAATTTAATTAGGGATAGAACAAGAAGGCCATGTTCTGGTTTTGGTTTTGAAGAACTACATTAATCAGGTTGTGATTTGCACAACCCAAACTGGGGATGGTTTAAATCCAGGTTCCATTTTTAGCCAAACCACCCAAGTCCAGAGGGGATAGAAAGCCCAGATAAAAGGGTTTGAGTTTAGTCTTATGTCCGTAATAGACAAACTGGAGTGGTTTGGGTTTAAATGTTGCAAAACCTCATCACTCAGGTTTTGGTTCTGCAAAAACAAAAACAACTTGGGGTTGGTTTGGATGTCATTCCATTTTATCTGAATCACTAACTATGGGGGAGGGGGTGGGGTGGATTATGCCCCACCTACAACTTTAGCAGCAGCTTTAACAGCACTGTTGCAAATTTTCCTGTGACTTTCCAGGAGACAGAGGAAAACAGCCCAAAAAAAAACCACCCAAAAAACACCACAACAGACAAACAACCACCACAACAACAAAGATTATCAAATCAGTTTAGGATTCAGTTTTTTGAGATGCTAAGCAATTGTGCAAGGTATCAGGCTAACACAGCTACTGGCACCTTTAGAAATGTTGACAGCACAGATCACTTTGTAGGGGTCTGAGCCAGCAGCATTTTAAAAGTCAGGCCCTTGACTGGCAGAGCTGTCACCATGCCCCTGAAGTTTGAGAGCCAAGGATCTGCTCCACTGAGCCAAATTTCACTGCTGTAACCAGTCATGTAGGCCCCATTCATAAAGTCAGTCAACTTGGATAGAAGTAATTAGAGCTATAAAATGTTAGAGGTTTAGGAATTCAGAGGGCATTTGAAACCTCATATTCTCTGAGCTGAAATGTTAACACTGTCCAGTACAGGACACATGTTGGGAATGATTAGAAAAAGAACATCTGATTTATAGTTATGAAAAAATTCATTTAAACAAAGTTATTCATAGAGTAATTCAGTAATTTTTATTATTATCTCTTCTACTTCCTCTGGCTCTGTATTGATTTTTATCAAATGGAAGTTCATCTTTAAAGCAAGTTGTGAACTTTCTCAGAAATTAATCCTAGCTGTGTCCTCTAGAAATAATTTTCCTCCTATTTTTTTGCTCTGTTTTCAGCAAATTAAAAAATAATATATTTAAATTAATGTATATTTATATTAATATATACATTGTCAATTTTATTAAGAATCAGACACAAATTTAGGTGCTCCTTTTATTTGGCCCAGAAAAAATGTCAATACAAGGTTCATTGAAGAGACTTCCTTTGCTTAATCAGTGTCAAATCAGTTTTGCAACCAACAATTACATGTCAGTATAGTCCTGTCAAGTAAATAAATGAGACTATATTAATGGAAGGTAAAACATTTCTGTCATCTTCTTCCTACTGTCTGATCACTAGATGCCTCTTCTTATACTGCTGCATCCAAACCCTTCTTTCACACTCAAGTCCTGCATATTAATTTCCCAAAAATGACTGCTTCTTCTCCAGAATCTGAGACTGGATGCTGATTACACAGACTATCTGGTAGAGCTGGGCCAGCACACACATCTACTCTCCAGTTTCCTGACCAATCTCCTCAGTACATCCATGTTTCCAAAATGCTTGAGTCCGTAAAAGATCACTCCAGAAGACAAAGTGGATTGGAGACACATGTGCTCATTGTCATATTGTTAACTCTTGGTCACAGTGACTATATAATACATTGATCAATCTTATTGGAGCTTGTCTTATCCATTTTCTGAATTCTTTCAGTGTCCTTTGTTTATGCAGTTTTTTCTTTGTTTTGTCTTTTCTTTCCCCTCATTTTTCCGATTTCTCAGCTAACTTCAGACTACGCCCTTTTCCCTCCATCTTGTACCACAACTCCTCTATATCCCTTCTTTCTCCTTATATCCTTATATATATATTTATCTCCTTAATATCAAATGCCCATCTTAACTTCTTCACATGGACCCCTGACCATTACACTGTTGCACTATAATGACAGCAAACTGCTCTAAGGAGTTGCACATCCCCTCACCCAGAAACCAAGGTTTACTTTGTAGCTTCTGTAATTGTTTCACACATTGCATTCATCTCTGCAACCCCAGAAAATTTTGGTACTTATGAGAAGGAAGATTGTCCTTTGTAATTATAATTCCTAAACCAGATCTGATGTTGACATATTCTGGCATAACTGACTTCCACAGCATGAATTAAAATTTGGATTTTTTCCAATTTCCTACCTCAACTTCATTCAGACTTCCAGTAGCAGTCCAGACTCAGTATTGAGTAGACTCAGAACAAAACTAAAAAAGAAACAAAAAGGTGGATAAACAGAGAAACCTTCTCTTTGCAGATAGCAAAATTAAAAAAAAAAAAAAAAGAAAAAAAATGTGTAAAAAGCTTTGAGACGGAGGGTTCTTAGTTTGGCAAATTTTGTCTAAAAAGCTGTGGCCATGGGTTTTTTCTGCCTTTCACAAAGGAAATGAAATGCAAACAAGTCTCCTTTGTTACTCATTTGAGACTTTTTAAACATTGAGAACTCAAGAATTTCATTACTAACATTCCCATGGCAACTGTAACTTGTCCGTACTGCACATATATATGGCACCATAAAAACTAACACTCCAGGCAGTAATAGAAAATTTCTGAGCAATGCTTTTGTACTGTGGCAGTAATTGCAGAAATTAAGATGCTGATTTCTATCATATATGTTGTATCAAAATGTCAGCCAGAAGGCTTAAAGCAGTATTGGATCATTTTCTTAAGTACTTAAGGCGCTCTCTTAACTTCCTGGCAGATGTGCCCTTAACTTTGGCATCATCCTTGAACATTCTCCACCTTCACCCACCTTTACACTGTCCTTGGCTGTGTTCACTACCATAAACCATGAGGTGAGAACAGCTGCAGGTTTGTTGCATGCATGCAAGGATGCAAAAGGCTGGCGGCACATCTCCTGGGGTTCATCACTGACCCTCTTTCACAGGAAGATAGGAACAGGCCATAACAGGGATGTCATTAGTCACAACAGCCACAACTCTTTGGTCCTACCTGCAGATTTGAGGTGTTAGATCCTTCTGCAACTTGAAATGCAAAGCTTCCCCCGGAGTCTATGGTTGAACCCCTATTTGTTATGCACAAACTCAACATTCAGGGCAGTTAGTAACAGTGGAAACAGAGCTTTGATAGTTTTTTCACATGGCCTCAAGGTTATACTTGGCCATCAGGCAGGAAGTTTTGTTCAGTGCATCCACATTTTAAAAAAACTAATAAACCTTCTGTGAGATGTATAGTGTATTATGAGCAAATCATTGTGACACGGTCACCAAATGGAAAGATGAAAATATGGGAGACTCCTGCTCCAGCTGTGGTTTTGGCAGTTGTGGGACTGTCGCTGGCTTGAAGCGTGGTACATGACTGGCACAAAGAGCTATTCAGAGGAACAAGGGAAAGGAAACACTGTATATTTCACATATGATTTGACCTTCCATAATCAAATTTGTTAATAATAGCCAGTAAATAGCTGAGTGGTAATGAAATTATACAGAACATGTTCTGTGGAAATTTCTAGACAGCACCAAAACTCTCATGCTGAGTTCTGTAAAACACCACCCTTTTAAGGAGGAAAGAAACCATTTGAAAAACAGCCTTCCCATCCTCCCTTTGATCACATGCAGCAGATGGATTCAGTTATGGCAAAATCAATGGAATGAAGAAAGGAATTAAAAGTAATCAGGTAGCTGAGCACTAATACATCCAAGAAGTAGAGTCAAGGCAGCAAAGGAGGACGCATTGCCAGTGACTGGGGACTGAACATAAACAGGAGAATGGGAAGGAAAAGAATTTTGGGGACGGAACAGCAAGCAGAGCTAGAGGCAGACTCCCAGTCTTGGAGTTTCCCCAGGGAACTCTGCTCAATGACTTTACACAGGGAAAGTACAGCTGCTCATACTGGGGAGCAAGTTTAGCTGGCCTTGGCCACAAAGTGTGGCTAGATGGACTCCCCCAGCAACTCTGTGTGGTGCTGGGCAGGCAGGAGACCTTGGGCCTGAAGGTACATCCACACACAGACACCTAACAGGGATGTAGAGATATGTTTGAGAAGGGCAAGCCCACTGAAGCCGAATAAAGATTGTAAGCAGTGAAGATGAAATGATAAGGAATAGGCTAGTAAGATTTTTTAATCAGATAAAATAAATTCAAACTCCACAAACTGGCACTTGGTGATTCTTATATATGTACATATATATGTGTGTGTGTGTGTGTGTGTGTGTGTGTATATACATACATATATATATGGTACATCATAACCCACATGGTGAGGAAGGTCAGAACAAATTATCATGATGCTTTCAGCTGGCCTTGCACTTTATGAATCTCTGAATATATGATTTCATATTTGAAAGCACAGCCCTTGTCTCATACCCAGCAAGATATGCTAAAGAAAAATCTGAAGCATTTCCCAGCATTTTCTCCATGTGTGAAAAAATAGCTGCAAGATCCAGGTCTCAGCGTGGGGACGAGTATCCAGGCCCGCCTGGGAAGGTTCTGCTCTGCAGCTGGTCATTTTGCACTGCTTATCTCTCTGCCACCAAGCAGTTTTGTCAGCACAGTGCTGCTTCCTGACTAGTGCACTCCATGACTCTCATCTGCTGTCAGTGCATCATGGAGAGGGGATTTTGTTTATATACACACATGCACATGTGACACAGAGCTCCCTGGCACTGCATGCGTTATAACCTCTGCTTTGACCTTTTCTCTCTGCTGGCTTTGATCAGACTGCAAGATTTTTGTTGAGGCCTTGCTATCTACCCAAAGTATTCAGGCAGCGTGATAAGGATAAAACACTGCAATGCTAGCTGAATAAACAAACTAGAAAAAACCCCAAACCATCTCTAAAATTTGAATTTTGCTGCCACACAATTCTACTTTGGCTTCTGTTTGCAACATTTAATGATAACCACAGTGGCGGCTGAACTTGAAGAGCCTGGCTGCAAATCCAAATCCCTCTCTAACTTTGCTGTGTTCTTCCAGATAACCTCATAACCCCCTTTTCTCTCCTTCATATATTCCCCCATAGATTGCTGCATTTGCATTTGTAACATTTGAAATCATCAACACTGAACTTTTTTGTCTGCCTGCCATGGAAACCCTGCAACCACTCCACCCATGCCCACATTCATCTGCTGCCTTTCCGTTCCCCTCAGGCCACCTCTGGAGCTGTGTGCTGGCTGTCTTCCAGGTGTGCCCTGCGGAGGGAAAGGGTGCCCTGAGCACGGCTGGGCCAGTGCAACCATGGGCAGGAACCCAGAGATGCCCACCTCCAGGAGGAGTTCTGGTCAGGGCTGCTGCCTGCTCAGCCGTGCCGTACTGTGATGGTTTGAGGCCAATTTGGGAGGAGAATTCCGAGGGAAAACCCACAGCGAGTTAGCCCCGTTCATTCCAGCGCACGGGGAGCCAGCTGCTTTTAAGAGGAACCGTGTAGATCCCAGGGCCACGTGGAGCGGCTGTGGCCCCAGCTGGGCTCATTTGGGGTGCCAGCAGGGACATGGTTGCTCTTCACAAACGGGTCTCGGACTGACCCAAATGCATTTGAAGGCTGCAGGAAAGCCTGTGTCCTCCTCCCCTGGCACCCCTGTCCTACCAGAAAATGCTTTGGCAAGACAGAGGAAGCTTGTTGTTTTTGTTGGCTTGTATTTTTGTTGCATTTGAGAGACCTAGGCAGAAATTAGTTATGTTCATCACAGAAGGTAGTGTGAAAATGAAAATGAAAATGAAAATGAAAATGAAAATGAAAATGAAAATGAAAATGAAAATGAAAATTCCTGCCCCATATATGCCTCTCTCACTTCTCTACAAGGTGCATAGGTTTTCTGGTGTGCTGTCTTCCTGTGTGTTGCTGGTGTTTTTGCACAGTAACATGCTCAAAAGCCTCTGACGGTCCACTTAAATATAAACAACAAATCAGATCTACTCAAACATAACTGTCTTTATGCTTTCAAATAAACTTGCAGTTAGAAACTGAATTTGAAGACATACAGTTATCTTTAGATTTTTACATTACACATCTGAAAAAGCAGCGATTGCCTAGTTTTCTACAAATGATCTTGAGTTTATTTCTGAAGTTATCATACACTGAAAATGAGGAACGAAGGAGAAAATGTGCAAGAAAAGATCTGACTGACACTTCACTATGTGCTCTGCAGTGGTCACTCCACCAGCCAGGAAGACTAGCTTTCAATTAAGGACTCCAACCTGTAAAGGGTTACATCACTGAGAAGCATATTTCCTCTGGGCTAAAATCTTGGCAGATGAGGTCTTACAGTTCACACTTAAAAACAATTGCTCTGAGAAGGGCAAGGGCCAGAGGCTGTGGTGTTTTTAAATCTCTGTTATATCCTAACACTTGCACAACGACCTGAAAGCGGTGGATTTTCTGTCTTTATAAGATCTGATTGATTTAGATTAGAATAGTTATTTGGTTTTCAAGAAAGAGTTATTGTTCCCATGTGCAGCAATTTTTATATGGCCAACAAAGCTGTGTGATGTTTCTAGCATATGGTGCGAGTGCCTTTAATGGTTGGACTTGGTGATCTTAAAGGCCCTTTCCAACACAACGATTCTATGATTCTATGATTTACTTGACAGCTCACTTTATATTTAATCCAGAAGCTTGGGTTAGAAGTGGGAAAACACAAGCAGTGATTAGAAACTCTTTAGCTTTCACCTAGCTCTTTTCATTGACTCCCTGTGTGGCTTTGGATGCTGAGCTAGAGCAATTTTTTAAAACAGCCTCTGAGCAGGGCTGCTGAGCTTCTGGCTAGTGTGAGACACTGACACTGCAGGCCTTCTCTTTGCATTGCTGTAAAAAGTAATTTTTTCTCTCCTGAAGTGTTCACCTAACAATTTAACTAAAAGTTACTGGCTCTAAATGTCTTTATCAGTTTCCCCATTTCAGAACGCAGTATGCAAATACAAATCTGCTTCATCAACAAGGACTGAGAATCAACTATGTAAAATCTAAAGAAAACTTCGATGTTCACTTTGAATCAGTTCTTACTTAGTCTCTATTATTTCAATACAGAATTAAAGTCAGCTTGAATCAGGAAGTACATGTGCTATATAGACAAGCATAAGGAGGCCTTCCTTTGCTGGCAATCCAGAATGGTCTGATTTCAGCCCAGTTCTAATGGCAATGGATTGAAGTGTTTACTGCAAGTCCAGCAAGTCCCAGCTGCAAGAATCCTTACGCAAATGTACAGGTTGACTGTTGCCACTTGAGCCAAGCAGCCTTCATACAGGATTTGTGGACAGCTGGAAGCTCAATATCCAGTCAAACAAAGTGGCAAGGCAGTAGGGAATTGCTAAAATCTGTGATCTACTACCAAATCTCATAGAGCCAGCAGGGGTTTAATAACCCCTGATTGTATCTGCAAAAGAAAATTCTTCCAGCATAAGCTGTCTCTGAATAAAGCCACTTTCTGGCAATTGCTTCGGATGACTTCACTCACACGAATCACAGGCATTCACTTTTTTCAACCATTGTTGCTCTGCTGTGTCTGCGTAAAATGGTGGGGTTATGAAAGGGCTCTCCAGCTTCCTTACAGCAAAGTGAGAAGTGTCCAGAATGAGAGAGATTCAGAAAACAAGTGTCGTGAAAACAATTTGCAATTCACAGGTGACCGACCACATGGAAACATTCGCTCCTCTCAGGTCTCCCCGGCACTCCCCAGGGACTTATTCTCTCAGCTCTCACCTGTCAGTGCTGAGATGAAGAATGTTTCGTTGTCTTTCCAGCATTGTCATCCAAGCAGGCAGCGTATGGGGAAATTTCTGAGGCTGAGGTCTCCTTACAAGTCATTGTGCTGGCTGCTGCTCCTTGACGGGGATTATTGGTGGGCCTGTGAAGAATAAAATTCATCCCCCTCATCTGCACCATCACACAAATTATACACTTTCTGTAAAGAAGATATTAAAAAATATTAAAGCAGTAAACCTCTATATAAGGACAATCTATTGTATAGCATAGCATAAAGGCCAATGCCACACTGACCACCTCATGACAAGCAGCTCCTTCAGTAAGTGTTGTCTTTTTACAGGCTGTCTATTCTTGTATTCCAGGAATTGCTAGGACCTCCTTAACTCCAGGGTTAAGGAGACATGGCTTTTAGTTAGAGATCAAACACCTGGTCAGGTCACTCAAACTTGTCCAGCCAAGAGTTACCAGAGGTTGTGCATGAGCTTTGTAAGCTCATGTAAGTGTCTGTGCACACAAGCACAATGTAACTTGACCTGATTTAAACCTCTCGTGCTATGAGGTAAATTCAGAGCTGCCACAGACTGAAAGCAGGCACACGGGGAGGTAAAGCCAGCTCAGCAGGCACATGGTAACCTGCTATGCTGCAAGGGGCTGTGTGATTGATTGGGCTCGTAGGTTCCCAAATCCCTTTCCAAAATGGAACATACAAAAGTTACACAGATCTCACATGTATGTTGGCAGCCTAAACTCAACTTTGTGAGTGCCACAATAACTTTGGAGGAACTTTTAGAGATGGCTGCTACCAATAATCACAATGTTTGGAGAAGAAGGAGAAGGAAGGCATTCAAAAATAAAAAGTAACTTTATTTCTCCTTCCCTCAACTGAAAGAACTATGGAACCTTGAAACTTACAGCTTCCCTCAAATAGTCACAGTGAGGAGATAACTTGGTAGTGGAAAAACTGAATTACTGTGTACTTAACTTAATTTTCAGAGAGGTTTCTAAGGAACTTATCATGTAATTTTCATAACAAAGTGTGTAATTATTCCTCTTCTTTATTGAATAGTAGCCTCAGGTCTGTTGCTAAATCACATGCTACAATAAAGCTGTTGTTTTGTTTGAATTTAATTCATAGACTTAACAAAAGGATACCCTGGCAGAGCTTGTTTGAAGTGGAAAACTGCTTACATCCCATGAAGCTCAAAGAAAATATAATTTATTATAGAGTCTTCTCAATGCCTTCATAAGCATTGTCCATGTTCTGGAAAATCATGTCAATAAATCAGCACTAATTGTTGTTTGAAGGTCAGGCTAAAGGTTCTGTTTTTCTTTTACTTGGCTTCTGTAGGTGAAGAGATATTTGGCTTCATGGCTAGACATTCTTGGAATTAATTTTCCACCAATTCTTATGCTACTGAATGTAAAATATTTTTGCCTTTGAATCTGTCACATCATTCTGAGGAGCTAAATCTAATTGCCACCTCTTTGATATATATTTTTTTAGCATTTCTGTGGCTTTTTCATTTTTGTCTGGTGATTTTTTTTTCTTTTTCTGCCTTAGGCACTTCTTTTCCTTTCCATTTTTTTTTTTTTTTTCCTGGCTCCAAAGACTCTTCTGAATCTAAGTGCCTCGTTAGGAGCCAAGCTAAAAGCAAAAATTGCAAGTGAAGCCTCACCACTGTGTGCTGACTACCCTGTTACTGTAGAAAAAGGTCTCACCTGTCCCACAGGACTGAGAGGGGGAGTGTGGGTGGCTGGGTGGAGATGCAGCCTCAGGAATTTGCTTCACAAGTGTAACAGTCTGAGTGGAAAGAGGTGTAGACAGACATGTATGGACAGGGGCTGATGAGCAGGATACAAAGGAGAGAGGAAACCAGCAAAACTGGAGAGTTTCCAGGCTCTAGCTGTGGGCACTACAAGTGCTCTGGGAAGGGCAAGAGGCCATGATGAGAGCTAGGCAGGCCAGGTGACCTGGAGTCTGCACGCCTGAGAACAAGCTAAAGCTAATACAAGGATGTAACTCTTCCGTGACCTCATACAAGGAGGCACTGGAGGGAAATTCTGTGTGTAGGACTTCAGCACAGTTTCTCTCCCATCACCTGGGTTCAGTCATCATATACCACTTGGCACCCGTCCCAGGAGACTGGATGCACCAGTGTCCATGAAGCCCTGGCTATGCAGGCCATTTCTTTGGTCCCTGTGATGTGTCAAGATGTCATCACTCCCAGCATAGTATGAAGGCACCATCCTTTCTGGTCCAGCCACTGGGGATCATCTCACCCATCAGGCCTCCATCTTTAGGCCCTGTGCTCTTCAACATATTCATTAATAACTTGGATGCAGGACTGGAAGGGATACTAAGTAAGTTTGCCAACAACACTAAATTGAAAGAAGCTGTTGAGTCTGTAGAAGGGAGAGAGGCCCTCAGGGAGACAAACTGAAGTTTAACAAAGACAAGTGCCAGATCCTGCACCTGGCATGGGGCAACACTCAATGTACATAGAGACTGGCAAATGAGATGCTGGAGGGCAGCCCTACAGAAAGGGACCTGCGGGTCCTGGTCAGTAGAAAGCTGAACATGAGTCAGCAGTGCCCTGGCAGCCAGGAGGGCCAAAATTGTCCTGGGGTGCATCAGGCACAGCATGGCCAGACAGGCAAGGGAGAAGATTGCCCCACTCTGCTCTGAGCTGGGGCAGCTGCACCTTGAGTGCTGTGGGCAGCTTTGGGTGTCACAATATAAAAAAAGAGATAAAATGATTAGAGAGTGCCCAAAGGAGAACAACAAATATGATGAAAGGTCTTTAGGGGAAGCCATATGAGGAGCAGCTGAGGACACTTGGTCTGTTCAGCCTGGAGAAGACTGAGGGGAGACCTCATTGCAATCTACAATTCCTTCACAAGAGGAAGGGAAGGGGCAAGTAGGAAGTACCAATCTTTTCATTTCTGTGACCAGTGACAGGACTCAAGGAAATGGAATGAAGATGAATTAGGGGAGGATTAGATAGGATGTCAGGAAAAGACTTTCCACCCAGAGGGTGGCTGAGCACTGGTCCAGGCTCTCCAGGGAAGTGGTCACTGCACCAAGCCTGACAGAGTTCAAGAAGTGTTTGGACAATGCTCTCAGGCACATGGTGTGACTCTTGGGATGCCCTGTGCAGGGCCAGGAGCTGGACTTCGAGGATCCTTGTGGATCCCTTCCAACTCAGAATATTCTATGATTCCATGAAAATAACAAGGACCACACAGCAGACTACTTCAGAACAGAACTGAATTTTGGACAGGAGTGTTTGGATATGGTAGATGAAAAGAAAATCTGGGTTCAATCTTCTAAGGAAGGAAATTAAATCTTTGCAAAAGAGAAAAAAAAAACCTAAAATGAAAGAAAGAAAAAGAAACAAAAGAAAGAACGAAAGAAAGAACAAAAGGACCAAAGAAAGAATGAAATGAAATGAAATGAAATGAAATGAAATGAAATGAAATGAAACGAGTGAGGACATTTTGGGATGGTTGTCTATAAATCTCTCTCATATCCTACTCTGCTATAATCAGACCCCATTTTAGACACTACCCTCTTTCCTTGTGCTGCGTGTTCCCACAGGCATCGTAGTGTTGCCCTGCCCACATCTTTGAGGAGCGAGCCCAGCCTTCAACAGCAGCTGAGGTGAGGGGGTAGCAAGAAAAAACTGCGTGAAAGATGTAAAAAAATTATTCTGCTCAATTTGGATGGGAGAGCTTTGAACCCTACTGAGATCTAGAAAAACAAGTGGAAATTGTAGACAGAAGTTTTGAATAAATAAATAAAAAACCCCAGCAGCTCTGCAGTTCTGAAAAAGGAGAAAATAATATTTGATTAAAAGACAAAACATGTATGGGGCAACTTTTTCATTTCCTGTTCATGATGAAGGTATTACTGACATTATTTAAGCTGTGTTGAAGACATATAACGAGAGTCTAAGCAGATATAAATGTTCTCTTGGAATGTTATTTATAGTTCCTTGGTACCTAATGCCAAATGTTAATAAGGTTTATGAGAAACCAGTGGAGACTGTAAATTGTTAGACTTCTAATTTAAATCATGTTGCTGACTCCATTTGTTTCCTACACATTGATCTGGCATTCAGATAAATCTGATAAAATTCTCCAAGTTGGAGAGAGATTTGTTTTCTGTCAGTGGGAATCTAACTATTAGAAAGACAAGTTGTGAGGTTATTGGGAACAAAGCCACAGGCAGTAATATAGCACACTTGAATGCTTCTTTACTATTTATTTAAATGTTACAGTATTTGATAAATTGCTTATGCAGCCATTTAACTAACTCTTCTGGAAAGTGTTTATTTGCAGTCACCTCAATGTCAGCAGTGAAATGAGCTGGAACTGAAATTTCATTAAGAAAGTCATATTTCATTATTATGGCCCCAGCAATCATCACCCTGTGTACATTAAGTCCAAAACCTATAGAATGTTGTAGTAATAATAATAATAATAATAATAATAATAATAATACAGCTATGACAAAAAAATGGGCATGAGCAAGACAGGATATTCACTGTTAACACACTGGCCATAGCAGCAGCTTGAGCTCCTGTGAGATGAATAGCTCAAAGAGTTATGTGGGTCTTAGGCTTTGAATTTCCTTTGATTTGCCCATTTCGATTTGCAGTCTTAATTTCCTTTAGTGCAAAGAAAAGCTCAAGGTACCTGCTCTGTGTCAAAATGAGGCCTGCTGCTGTAAAACCTGAAACAGAAGGCCAAAAAAGGAGGGGTAAGTTATAAGAATCCTCCCTGGGACCTCTCCTTTGAACACCTCTCTCAGGACAGAAGGTGGTTTCCCTCCTGTGACGAGTGAGGTGACAAAAAGAGGACAGTCCCCTGTCCCCTGGACAGCCACAGGATGTGGACCAAGGGTTGGTGCTCCCCTGAAATGCTCACCATCTTATTTCCATTTTTAGAGCAGCTATATTCAGCCTTTTTCCTTACTCCTCTTTAATGTGTGTCTACAAACCAGCTTGCCCCAGTTCAGCTAAGTTGGGTTAAACATTTTCTCTCCCAGACCACAAGACTATGTTGTAAGGACAAGAGTCAGAGTCCATGAAGCCAACAGAGAGAGGAACAGATGGACATAAAGGCGGGCAGAGATGTCCAAAGCAGGTGAGAGTCTATGAAACAAAGCTCAAAGCAGTGTAAGCCCCTCTACCGAAGGGTGCTTTGCCCAGGTGTAGCCCTTCACTTGAATATTTTTTCCTATTCCATACCCTGTCACCTAAGCAGTGTGATGCACCCCAAATTCTTATCTCAGTGCACCCACACACACTGACTTGGAAGCAAGCTGCAGTATTTGCATCTGACTGTGTTGTGATGGTTACTGTGGTTTAGAAGTCTTATTTTGAGAAATCAGTATTTGGAAATAACAGCCTGTTAAGAACCAGGACACAGAACACTTTTGTAGCTCCTTATGTCTTATGGAGATTAATGGTATATGAGATTTTATTCCTCTCTTCTGTCAGTCATTAAAGTTCTCAAGGGATATGGGCATACCAGAATGAACACAATTCAGATACAGAAAATAAAACTATACCATGGAAGGTGGAGTTATACTGGAAGTTTTGTTTGTGCCTTTGAATATAACAGGCTGAATCAAACAAAAATCAGAATATCACAGGAAAATGGGATCAAAGGGGACTGTGAAAGACACACAGCTCTTACACAGATTATCCACACCTTGCCTCCCAACAGTGTGATTCAAACTCTGCAAAAGTTGATGTGTGTCATAGGCTTCAGTGGTTTTAACTCAGCTCCTCAGTGTTTTACAGTCCCTTTGGAGCAAGAGAAATTTAACTTGCCCCCTCCCATACACCAAATAAAGTTTCCAAAATGGCACCTCTGCCTTGCTGACTACACTCTTTTCTTTTTTAATTGTACATGTGAATCCCTGAGAAACCTCAGGGTTTGGGTTGGGTTGAAACTCCAAGTTCAGGATAAACTCATGTTTCCCCTGCTTGCCAGAAGAAAATGAAAAGTAAAGCCCCATCAATTTTATTGCTCATAATTGTGGATAAAATGCAATATATTTGGCTCATATAAATTTGCTAGCAAATTATATTCAATAAAACCCTGGTGAGCAATTTAAAAGCATAAATCCCCCCATGCTGAAAAAAAGCTCATAAATTATACAAGAAAAAGGAGTGATTTCATCAAAGAGCCAAGATCTGCCCATGGAATGTTTCAATAGTACTGGATTTATAGTTTTCTGGGAGACGATTTATGATCCCTAATTTTCTGCAATAAAAAGCTCAGTGGGGATTCTCTGAATGAAATATCTTTTAACAAAGAAATAAATTAAAAAAAAAAAATCTGAGAGTGAATGCAGACAATGCCATTCTTGGAGATCTGCCCCTTTCGTGTTCCTGCTCCAAAGTTAATCATGGAAGACCCTAATAAAGATTTCAGTGAGAAGGGAAGGAAGACCATTAGACTTTAAAATAAATGCATTGCACAGTTGGAGAGGGCATTCTAGTAATAAATTCATCCATGATGCTTCATAGCAATTGTCTTTAATTAAGAATAAAATTGTCATGCTGGGAAGGTTAAACATTTCCAAAATCCACAGGGGTGATTGTGCTGTACAGATAACCTGGAGAGAGAGGCTGTGTGTGGATCGTGCACACAGGCATGGCATGCAGTCACAGCGAGATGTTCAGAGACATTCACTGGCTTCCCCCAGCTTTGGAACTCTCCTTCACGGCCCTTGTCAGACCCAGTGGCAGTGGCTGGAGAGGTTACTGTTCCCATGAGCCATCAGTCACCAGGCAGCAGGGACCAGGGGTCAGGGTACTGATCTGTTGCAGGTCACAGACCAGGGCGCTAAGCTGAAATGAGAACAAGATTTAACTTAATATGCCAGGCTGTGAATCATGACAGCTGAGGAGGGAACCTAATGTCTCTTTGACTGCAAAAGGGATGGCATAGTAAAAAAACCCCAAATCTTCAATCACCTCTTAAAAATTCCCACATAAATCACCAATGCTGTGACCACAAATTCCTGCTTTGGGAATCTGCTACTGAGTGGTAGCAGATAATGGAGAGAAGATAATGGGACGGATGGGTGGATGGACAGATGGACGGATGCTTGCCATAGTAGACTATGGTTGTTTCTCAAGATGTTATTATTCCCGTTTTGTTTATAAGAAGGTGAGGCATGTTAAAATGTAAAGACCTGTAAGAATGATCAGACAAGCAGACTGACAATACTGCAATCTGAGCACATTATCCTACATGCTAGGCTGAGGACTGTCCTCCTTCTCCACCATACATCATCCATGCATGGACCATGGGTGTCTTACAAAGGGATAGGGATAGCCACTAGGATAAGTGGCAGCAGTGAAAGTACTTACTGCTGAGGACCTATATCAAAACCTTTTGCTGTCCTCCCAGAGTTCCAGATTTTCAGAAATAGAAGAAGGGTGAAGATGCTGTTCAAGTAGATTTCCCATATCTATGCTTTGGATTTTCCCTATTTATTTCTCCTGTGTGAGGGAGAAATAATCTAGGAGGTCTAAGCTTTCAACTTCCATGGCAAAAATACAGAGGTGGGCAGTTAGGGCCTGATTCAGTGCTCACACAAATCTGTAGATTAAAGGACTTTGATAGGTACTTTGATAGGTGCCTTTGATAGGTACTAGATTGAGCCCTTACCCAAACCCATGTAATGTAAATGAAAAGAAAATGCTCAAAAACATTTTGATTTGACAGCAAACAATGGACAGAAAAGGCCAGAGGAGATATTTGGCTGATCAGTCTTTTTCTCATTGAGTTTTTTTATGAAATAAAACAAGAATTGTTGAAAATAATCTTAGTTCAACTATGTCTTTCTTATATAGCCCAGCAGGTTCCATTGACTGCAACAAGGAGGAAGATGTTTCAGTAAATTATTTTAAATTCACACTGCAGCTTTGGAGATCTACCAGCTAAGAGTGCTGAGGAAGAACAGCTGACTGAAGGGAAGGAAGTGTGTCTTTGGAAAGGTAATTTGTAAGTAATAAGCGTGCAAGATTTGCAATTTAATATCTATCCCTGCTCCAAAACTCTTTACAAGCACCAGGCATTTTGCCCATGTCTGTCTGGCAGGACCCAAGAGTTCCTCTTAGCTGCTCTGCCCAGGTATTCCTGCCAGCAACACCCACTGCTATGCTGAGAGCAGCCCCAGCTACAGACCAGTTTCCTCCATCCCATGTGGTGGGAACCCTGACCTATGGCCCAGGAGGTGCCTGCAAAGCACCCTTGCTGCTCCCTTGAGAGAGAGGGAGTGTGTGCCTGGAGCTAACTTACCCTGCACTCCCACAGCATCCATGGCTGAAGCAGACCAGGAGAAGGCATTCATCAACATCTCATTCAATGTTCCCTTAGGAAAAAAAGTACAGGCTGCAGCTTGATTCACTGCTCTTACAAAGTTGGGGTTTTATTTGTTCTGGGGTTTTTTTCAGAGGATCTAGTTAATCAAGAATGGGTATTTTTTTTTTTAAGGTAAAAGTGCTCTGATTATCCACAGATTTTCCAATAAATACACCTATATTATTTTCATCCACTATTGATACCAGAATGTATACATGTAGCCATATATTAACATGTCTGCTTGGCATCCTAGTGTGCCAAAAAATTAGCATTTTCTTATGCAGACAGTGGTATCTGGCTTCCCTACCAAATAGCAATAAAAATTATTTGACATAAGTAGAAACATCCCTATGAAACAATTTCCCACAAAAAAAGGCATTCAAAACTAGAGTTTTGTGATCCATTCAGTCAGCTGTCTAAATTTTAGAGACAAATTTAATATTTTTACATGTCTTGGAGATAATTCTAGCATTTCACTAAATGAGACATCACTAATACTCCAGTAACCAAGTGTATCCCCTGAAGTACATCAACCAGTTGCCCTGGGCAGGAGCTGTTTCTCCTTAGGAACAGATATTCCTGAATGGGCCTTTTAAACACACCTTTTGTGGATTTGTCCAGGACTTTGACACAACTTGGAAAAAAAAAATCCCAACATCTCTATCTTGATCCATAGAATAGTTCCAAAGCAACCCTCCAGACTTTTACTTGTTCCCACATGGAAACTCAGGTCAATCAACGTGGCAATTATTCATGCCATTGTGCAGCCTTACTGCATCACTACAGACTCCCATTGATCCATAAAAATAAAAACAGTATTTTTGAACAATCCACCAATTATTAGTGCCTAAAACAGCAGAGTTGGATCCCCAGAAGTGGTTAATTCAGAGAAATGTAGGAGCCCTGCATGAAAGCTTTCCCTTTTTCTTGTTCAGCACTATCAAACTGACCTACAAGACATCTTGCAGCTACTAAAAAAAGAACCAGGAAAATAAGAAGCTGATTTTGCATATTGAAATGTATAAGAGGACATCCAAAAGGAGACAAAACAAATAAAAGACAACTGTACAGCAGGCATAAAAGAAGCAATTTGAGTTGGAGGACGTTCCACATATACAGACTGGAAACATCAAGAGGTGTCTTGTCTGGGGAGGGGTCCAGCTTGAACAAACAGCCTCACAGGCAGCATATGTAAAACATAGGGTAATATTTTTGCACAGTGTGTTGTAGTAAAATGAGAATCATAAGCATCCCACAAACAAAGCTGGAAGGGATCTCAGGAAGCCATTTATTCCATGGGTCAGTATGAGGCAAGCTGAGTACAGCTGAGAGTATATGTTGAATCTGCTCTTAAAAATCTCTAATAAAGGTCAAGCCATGGATATGTTAAGGGATAGTGAGGTAAGGATATTAATTCAAAACACATCAGCCTTCCAAATGGCTGGGTTCCCCAAGCTCATCTACATATTATCCGCAAAGATGCTTTATTGAAGCAATAAACTATATCCCTATTATCAGTTACAAGGAGAAGTACTGGTTGTTGTGATCAGATGCCCAGTACTAAGGCTGATGCCTTTATTTTGTCCAGAACACTCAGAAGAGGATAAGGAAGAAGTGAGAAGTAGCCCCTTTGAAAAAGAAATCCACTGCTATTGACACAAGAACAAAAGATGTGTATCAGTACATCAGTGGGTTGGCAGCTGGATTCTGATGGCTTTTCAGTGTATTCAGGAACTTCCCAAAATCAAAGGCCATGGCACCGATCAGACACGAATCAGGAATTATGACCCTGAAGTCAGCCTCAGCAAATCCACATCAGTCAAATTTAATGCAAAAGTTAGTTTTGTTTGTTATTGTTTCTGGAAGCCCAGGCCATAGAAGGCTCTTCCCAAATTTCGTCAAGGTATGATCCAAGACCCAAATGCAATACAACCAGGATTCAGCAGCACCCAATAACTTAGGCTTAAGAAAGAAATTTATTAAAAGGAATGGAAAGGAAAGTTCAACAGTAAAAACAGGTGCTTGCCAAATAAGCCATAAATGAGCCAGGGACCTCTGGCCTAACTTAGTCCTTTCTCCACCTAATTTCAGACATAGAAAGGCTGAAAATGGCTGAAAAGAAAAGCAGAGCAAGAAAGGACTGTGAGCTTTACTAAGGGTCAGTTTTAGGATACCCCTGGGACTGAATCAATAGAACACAAGAGGAAAAAATACCTGGAAGTAGTGCACTAACCTTCCTATGTGTTGGCTGAAACAGTCAGATAGCCCATGGTGATTCTGGGATACAGTGAGATAAATCAGTGCTGATGTTCATGCCAAACCACAGATACCACACTCAATTTGTTAGGGAATAACCCCAGGTCTTTCCAGCAAAATTTCACTCCTTCCATATCCTGTCAGTGAGCAATATGGAAAAATTTCCCTCTAATAGGTGAGTGCTGTGCCCTAAAATAAGCCTGGGAAACCATAGCTTGTACTTCGTGCATGAAAGTACTGGACAATTAGAAACTCAGCTGAACCATGCAGATTGTCTGCTGATGAGGGTAGACGCTTATTAAAAAAGCGTGGAGGAATTTATTCTTTGAAGTTTACAGTTGTTGCCATTTCAACCACAAGGCCAAGTTCACATCCATGATAGAGGAGGAACACAGCACAGAAAAAAAAAGAAATACAGCTTGATAATTGCATGACACCTTTCTGAGGGAGGCTTTTCCCCCTTCTATTTCAGTGGCTTTACCCACGCAGAAACTTATTTTTTTGTATCCTAGGATGATGAGGTCTCTTGTTCCCCAACGTGGGGTAACTGGTACAGAAGGAGTGTCTTGGAGCAGTTCTTGTCCCCTCTGGGTCGGAGGCCAGTTTGTTTTTAGCCTGAGTGTGATTGCTATTCTCTCCATAATGCCTTCCTGTCTCCACAGTCCCCATAAAACTACCTCCACAAAAAATGGACCATCCTCCCAGAAGGGAGCAGGGATGGGACTCAGCTAGAGATGGAAGAACACATTAGTCTCCATGTGCATTTTCTTTTTCAGTTACCTGTTAAGATCCAGCAAAGAGTCTGGAGATGTGTTTTTCTCCTTACCTGGATAAAACAATTATGCTCTTTAGACACTGCAATGACACTCTGATGTCATCTGTCTAATACAGTCCATTGGATGAATGAAGACAATCTTCCACTACCTTTGTGTTATATCCTTGATTAAACTGAGCTGCTGCCTGTTTATACTTGACCTCAGAGCTGGGTGATCTCTTCATCGTTGTTCCAAAATCAGTAACACAAGGTGAAACCAGCCAAGACCAAACCTTAGCGTTGCCACAAGGCCTCAGTTCAAATCTTCATAACAAAACGTTTTAGGAGACATCCCTGAAGCTGTAGCTTGCTTGGTCTGACCAGAAGAGCAGAGGTGTCGGGGCAGGTGTCACTCTGCTGCATCACATGTTGCTGTCCTGGGGTCATGTGCATATGTGATGGGCAGCCTGCTGCATATTTAGCTGGGTAGTGCATGGTGTGATACACACAGAGCTGTCCCACAATCATTTTAACAGTGTGCACTGGCCTAATAACTGTTTATTGCACAAATATTTGGGTTATGCTTAATAGCAGACTCTAAGGAAAACAATCAGAAAGGAAGAAAAATGGCTTGAACTCAGCCAGCCCTGCAGTTAACACAGGACAATGGGAAAGTCATGGGCTCCCAGGAGTCTGGTTCAGCTTCCTGCAGGGCCTACTGAACTGGTTGGGAAAGACAGAGCCAAAAGTCTGACAAGCAAGAAGCACAAATGAACTCTGGCTGCATCAGCAGGACTCTCTTTTCAGAGCCAGGGAGATCTTGGGGAGCTGTTCAGGGGCACCAGACCAAGACTCAGGCACTCGCTGTAGTGTCTGCAGAAGCAGAGACCTGCCTCAGTTGCCAAAGGGGCAGTGCTGTGAATAATTTGGAGGATGGGGAAGAACTCCTCATTTTGTAAATGCTTTTTGGAAAAGGAAACAACACTATAGTTTTGAGAAAGTGGTTTTGACGTTTTGTGGCCATCATTTGTCACACTATCCTTGAGGGAAAAGTCCACAGGCATCCAAACATGGCTTCTGGTGAAACCTTTCCTTCCTGTATTCCAATCCCTGGCAACTCAAGGAAAGTTGAGACCTAGACCCTTGTAATGTGTCCCAGCTGGCCAAGGCTCAATGTCCAAGACCCAGTTTTTAGCAACAAACTCTGCTGAAACTATGGATGTGAGCCCCACAGTTCAGACACTGGCAGTTGTCTCCACCCTATATCTCATGCCAATGAGAGCATCAGACAGTGCCTGATGTCTGAGCCAACCTGTCTTTTTCTCTTGTGGGTTTTGTGGCCCATCAGACACCAGAGGGGCAGAAGCGTTGCCAGTCGTGCTCTCTGAGGGCTTGAACAGACACAATGGGACAAGCTCTTACCACCTGGACAAAGCACTGCCTGTTGGTGCTGGAAATGGTAATGCTCTTTGCCAGGGCCTGGTATCCTCTGCTCTATGTAAACTAGGCTTGTTTAGGTCACATGAATTCACACTTAACCTATCAGCATATTAGTGATTTTGCATTACATTGCAATAGAGTATGTGCCAGGTCTGCTCAGCTCCTCTCTTCCAGTTCTAGGGCAGTAAAAAGAAGCACTAATGCATGCCATTCTGATGATCATCAGAGCCATATCTGCACAGCATTGCCTTGTCCATGTTGCCTTTCAAGACCAGCAACTCTTCTCTTCCAAAACCAAACCATTAATTTAGACGAAATTACATCAAGGCTGCTGTGGGCATTATAGCTGTGCACCAGTAAGAAAGGACAGAGCCCTTGCTGGACGACAGCAAAGACTCACTGTCTTATATATATGAGGACAAGTGACTGCTAGGTCATATTTAATTTACCCTTACCACACAGACCATAATTCCCTCTAACCAGAAGAAAACATTGCATGATAGGGAAAACAGGCAGACCACAAACTCAGTATACACCACATGTTAAGTAAGCAGATGTCACAGGAAGGAAAATGCAATATACTGTAGGTGCTGAAAACCTTCAACTGACATCTGCTATTTTTGTCTAAATTCTCTTTTAATACCTGACATCGTGATCTCATTTTAATCCTTTCTGATATAAAGTGGCGATAGCTTATATCTGCAATTCTCTAAAAGACATTTTTTCTTCTTTTCAGAGAAACATGTACCTTCTTGTTACAGTTGAATTAATCTTTATCTGAGGGATGATTTCTCACCAATCCATCAGCAACACTGGTGAGTTACTTTAGAGAAGGTCATATATGATCATAAAATGACATTTACCTGGAGAAAGAATCAGCAGCAGAAACAAAACGTTTGTGAACCTTAAATGGCCTGAGCACCACCCTGTCCCTTAGCAGGGACCTAGTCTCAAAAAGCACTACTAACAAAGGAAGAACTGGCCCATAAGAGCATCAATCTTTCTTCTTCTGTCCACAGTCCCTCACAGAAACTACAGTTTAAAATCTTGGCAGGGAGCTGGATGTCAAGTACCTCATGCTTTGGAAGCGTAACTTGAGAAATATTACAGGGGCCCAATTTTAAGGAGTCCTCTCAAAAATCGGTCTTTGTTTTGGACACTATAAGCTGTTCAGCACCACCAGTCAAATGGTAAGATCTTGGGTAGAAAGCACATCTTGCCATAAGCAGTGTGCATCTTTTCACAACAGGAGCCCAGCCTGCTGTTTGTAATGCTTGGCGTTCTAACCTCAAGTAAATACACCACGTAATCTGCAGGATATGTCTCTGAGCATGCTTACATGGTAATAATGATGTTAAATAGAATGGCTGTATGATTTATTATACCTTGTGAAATAAAGCAAAGCCAATCTCTTCCCACCACAGGAAGTACCAGCACAGTAGAAAATGGAAACAAGAAAAAATGAAATACCACCCAGACCTGGTTTAAACATGCAAACTTTCTAATAAAATATCAGAACCAGATGCTGCTAAAGATGAGTGATAATTAAAGAAGATAAATTAAAGAAATGTTTTTCCAGGGAATGACTCTACTGCACACAAATTGTTTCAGCATGGGAAAAAATATAATAAAATTACTTCTGCTGCCTGTTTTCAAAAGTTTCCATTAATAAGTCAAGGCAGGTTCCCTGCTAAATTCCCTTATATCCAGGCTCCCTCTTTGCCTCTGTTGGTTTAATCTCAGTGTGGTTTAGCAGAGCGAGCAAAGGACTGAGCGCCAGGAATTCGATTCCAACACTGACTCACTGTGTGGGCTCCCTTATGTCATGCTCAGGGCAGGTCAGGCCTGGAAAGCACATCTCTACAAATGGTCCTGAGGGGTCCAGAGCCCAATGATCTCCCCACTCTTGTGTCAGATGTGCACAGTTCACCAGAGGTTTTCCCCTGACTGTCAGCCCAGCAAACTGATCTCGGGCTAAGCTGGTGTAATGTGATTTTTTCAGTCTGGTGTCTCATCGCAAGAAATAAGTGCACTGGGAGCCAAGTTATGCAGACACCTGTGCAAACTCACGGCAGGAAACGCGGCTGGAGCAGTGCAGATGAAGGGTGCATTCAGCAGACCCACTAAGACCACCCTGGAGCTTTATGTGCCTGTGTATAAACTCATCTTAGTCCAGGTTGTTGTTAAGCTTCAGCTTAACTAAATGTAAGATGGTGTATAAGCCCCTCAAAGAGTTTTTAATTTCTTTGGATTTCTCACACGCAGAAAAGTGTCCTAATCTAATTGCCAAAGGCAATTTTGCAGCAAATAAAATAACGTGCTGCACCGGGAGAGGAAAAGAATAAAATAAACCCGTGTAAATACATGGCCTAGTTCCCTTTTAACCCCACGTTCCCGAGGCTCATAACCTCTGCAAAAGCCTGTGAGGAGTAATGTGGTGTGCAGTGAACCTGTAAGGTCAACAAACGCGGCGTGTTTGAGGCCGAGCAAGGGCTCAGAGACAGGATCGGCCTCAGAGACAGGATCGGCCTCAGAGCCAGGATCGGCCTCAGAGACAGGATGGGCCTCCGCAGCCAGAAGGAGCTGCCGGGCGGCCCCGCCTCGGCCCCGGCGGGCGCCAGGTGAGGCAGCGCGGCCCCGCGGCCTCCCGGGCCGGACAGGCCCGCAGCACGGGCCCTGCTCTTTGGCGGCCGCATCCCGCTGACAGCAGCGCAGGGCAGGGCAGCTGAGCGCCTCCAGTGCCAACCTGAAGGCAGCGGCAGCTTCCCGGAGGAGCCCGCGCTGGCGGCTCCTTCTGCTGGGTATAGCGGAGTCCGATGGAAGGGATGAACACACACGGCGTCAGGAACGGGGACAGGCCTCTCGAGCACGCAGGCTCCCAGCTATTTGCAGATGTTTCAGCTCAGTCTGGGAATTTATACGCGATCGGAGGCTCTGTGCAAGTTGATCTGCGCACGGCCGGTCCGCCAGCCGCAGCCCAGCCAGCCAGGTGGCGAGGCCGGCTGCGCCCTGCACCCTTTCCCCGCCGCCTCCTGGGAGCCACACGGGGACACGGCAGGGACGGCAGGAGCTGGGGCTGACCACGTTCTCACTTGATCCTTTAAAGAATGCATTTATTAAGACCCTTTACTCCCTGCAGACCACTGAACATGAAACAAGAAATGTTGGTTGTACAGCTCATAGGGAGATTGGTGACCTCCTTGATCTCTGTTTCAGTTCTCATGCAACCAGTGCTGCAGGGCATCTGTCCCCAAAACACACTTCTCACCTGCTGAACAGACAGACTTCCCTGGAGATACTGGATAGAAAATGCGTTGGACAGAAGAGGACACGAGAGGAGATGAGAGGAGGAGGAGAAGAAAAAAAGTAAAGAAAGAAAATTAAAAAAAAGAGAGAGAGAGGAGGGGAGGGGAGGACAGAGGAAAAGAAAAAAGGAAAAGGAAAGGAAAAAGGAAGGAAAAAGAGAAAGAGAGAGAGAGAGAGAAGAGAAGAGAAGAGAAGAGAAGAGAAGAGAAGAGAAGAGAAGAGAAGAGAAGAGAAGAGAAGAGAAGAGAAGAGAAGAGAAGAGAAGAGAAGAGAAGAGAAGAGAAGAGAAGAGAAGAGAAGAGAGAAGAGGAAAGGAAAGGAAAGGAAAGGAAAGGAAAGGAAAGGAAAGGAAAGGAAAGGAAAGGAAAGGAAAGGAAAGGAAAGGAAAGGAAAGGAAAAAAGAGAAAAGGAGTCATGAATCTGGGTGTGTAATTTATATATGAGGGAAAGTTTAAACCAGTGTGATTGGCAAGAATGCAATGTTACTAAAAGCCACAGACATACTAATTGGTGAGTCATGTAAGTAAACCCTATTGATCTTGTAGGTTTGCCAATTTTCAATTTTCACTTTTGCTTGAAAACAGCTCAGAAAATAAGACTTAACCAGAAACTCATGATCAGTGACTTTTTCATCCAATATTTTAGCAAATGTAACTCATCTATCTTGAGGGGTGCGTTTGTTTACCAAGGGAACAGTTACAGAGCTTCCCTTGACTCACCTCAGCCTCCCCCAGCATTGGCTGGAGTCACACGCTCAGAGCAGACCACGTCCTGTGTGCTTTCCATATTCCCATTATTTCCATATTTCCATTGCAGCTGCAAACCAAGATACTCTTCTCAACCATGACGTTCACTGCCAGCAAACAGCCTTAGGTGTATGAGAAATAACCACCAGGGGCCTGGGACACCTCAGCCACGCTGCTGCAGAGATGCGGGATTTCAAAAGGTCAAGCTTGGCTCAGCTCAGTTTTCTGCAGCCATGCCCAGCACAGGAGCCCTGAGCTGCTCAGGAATTTGACTGACATTGTCAGCATGGAGACAGCAAAGGAATGTGACTGATGTCTAGTGGTTCAAAGATGAGTGTAGTTTGACAGTTCATGTAAAGGAACAAAAAAATAAAGCTTTTGTCCCGTTAACCCCTTCATCCTTTACTATTTGTCTGAATCTCAGGTGAATTTGATAAGAGTGGCTAAAGCAGATATCCTTGAATATCCACTCTGCTCCTCTGCCACAGGTTAGGAAAGTCTTGTCCACTTTGAAAGAAGCACCATCATCTGTTGGGTGATCCTGAGCTGCTGAGATAGAGGGATTGGCTCCTTCTCCCCCTCAGAGAAAGCTTCAGTAAGCAGGCACAGGCTTTCCACATTCTTAAGCAAAATATTTACTTTACAAGCGCTGAAACAAAATTTGGAAAAGTGAAGAATAATATTTATTTTGATGATATTAAATTGCATTAAAGTCAAAAGTGAAAATTAGATGCATGCACATACACCAAGGGCATTGTTCACTAATCACAGGAACATAAAAGAATTGGAAAATACCCTCCTTCATTGCCACTAGGAAAGTTGATCTGGAATAAATTACAGGCAAAATGTATAATTAAGCAAGCTGTTATTATCCAGTGTCTTAGCAGATGCTGACCTCATTTATGTTGTTTAGGATAAGAATTCAAGCGAGGTTTGATTTCACAGCTGTGTCCATGATGCCTTGGACCTGTTGTATTGCCCCAGAAATTCCCAAGTGTTAGCACTGGTATCTAAGTGTGCTGCTTACTGATTCCTATCCTTCTCAGCTGCTGACTGGAGAACTTTTCTTTAGCTTCTTGGAAATGAGAAAATTGTTTCACTGATCTGCCAGCCAGGCTTTATACTTGAAACCTGTGTTTAATTACTTTGAAGAAGCTTTAATATCCCATCAGTACAAGGAGGGGGGACCTTTCACTGCTATTCTCTTATTTTTATTTTTTGCAGGTGTAAGCTTGTGGCTTAGTTACTGAAATAATAATTCTGTTGAAAATATCCTTGGCATGAGAGATGAGCTGCCAAAGTGTAATGGGCACAGTAATTTGTACATGGAAATGAGGATCCAGGGAACAACATGAACATCAGTGTCCTAAGGAGCTTATGATTAAAACATTATGCCGAGCTTTTATGATTTCTACAGCTAATTAGCAAGATTTATAAGTGTCTGAAAAAAAAAAGGCTGAATACAGAAATGATCCTTATTTTCTACTTGGGGCAGAAAACTGTTGCGTTCTAAAACAGAGGGGAAAGAAAGAGAGGGAAAACACCCTTATCTTTTCATTTGCCCACAGTTTAAACCAATTGCTTCTCTCTTTTCCATAGGATCAGTGGGTGTCTCTCAGGTATCGAGCATGAAGTCTGTGACTTATTCACATCAGTGACAATGCCCTGTTGATTTCATAGAGAAAAGGTTTCCTGCTGTTTCCTTATGCATTCAGACTAGCACCGGTTTTGTTTTCCAGCAGCATGCTGGGGGAATGCGAGGTGTCTGAAAAAGCCACTTCCACCAATACATACTTGGTTGATTCTGTGTCCCCAGGGGTGCAGAAGGAAAAATAGGGACATGGGAGGAAAGAAGAAATACCAAGCTAGTCTGTAGAGGAATGAAGGCCTTGGTCTGCAGCCACAGATCTGTGAGGGCATCCACTGCTCCCAGGAGAGCTTCTGGCTTGGCATCATCTGCATGACCTGCTTGGGAAGTTCATGGTGTCCATGGAGGGTCTGTGCACGACCCCAGCCCTTTCCCTACAATTTTTGCATTTTCCAAAGCCCAAACATCTCCAGGTAGTCATGGGCAGAAAAACCCTGGCCAGTGCTGTGGAACTCTTCTGTTCTGTCATGACAAACCTTTCAGCCAGAAGAGGAGATGCACTCCAGAAAATGTGATTGCGTGGACATCTCATTGCATAGGATGAGCCTTGCTCTAAGTGAGATAAAGACTGATGATCATTACTGAAGCCATGGCAAAGGAATTGCTTCAATAGAGACCCAAACCAACTGAAGCCCAACATGATGACTGGTTTTGTGGTGGTTGTAGCTAACTCCTGTGTGCAGAACAGCTGAGATTTCATCCAGAACATAGCTGGTTGTTTTGGCCAGGGTGTCCCTGGTCCAGGTTTGTTTTTGGGAAGAGACTCTCCAGCCACTGTGGGCTTTGCCAGAATCTGCACTCCTCCTGTTTCTGGCTAAGAGTTCAAGGACCACAGATGGGTCTGTGCTCACCATGGGAATTGTGACCCATGGTGGGGGACTGAGAGCCACACTGGACCCTTAGCTGCCTGGGCACAGAACTACATGTGGGAACATGTACTGTGTGTACAGCCCTCTCAGGCAAACATGACCTTCAGAGGATTCTTCACTTCACTTTTTGGTGGCTGCAAACATCTTGTGTCTGTATGTCACCACAATGTAATAATTAAAAATACATTCTTTTACTGCACAGCTAGTGTGACCACTAAAATCCATTTATAAAGTTCCATCTATTTATACTGGATCTCTGTTTCCTCAGCTTAGATATATACAAATACTACTATGCCACACTTAATAGTATCTTAGCATTTTATTATTTTTTAATGAACCGCTGTCATCAATTCGTCCAGTAATTTTTTTCTCATTCCTGTATTCCTTGACATTTGGCCTAAATGGGTATAATGGGATAATTTCCACTCCAGCAATAGTTTGGCACTTCTGTTATACAGTGCTTGGTAGCTGCTGCACCCTTGAGACAGAGAATGTGCCGAAGTTCATGGTGAAACCCACTGGAATGATGCCCTACTCTCCATATTCACCTACAGAACCGGTCCTTTATTTTTGTAAACGTGGAGTGGGAGCAGTTAGAAACATTTTCCAAGAGTTTCTGGTCAAACATGAGGTAGGAAGGTTTAGCCAGAGAACTTTCCACTGAAGTGGCATCTTAGCCTCCTTGGTCAGAGGTGCTTCAGACCATGGGAGTATCAGGCTGGCACCTCCTACTGCAACAGGTCCACCGAGGGGAACATCAGCAGAGCCTGACTTCATCATACAAACCCAGGGTTGCATATGGATACAAAGCCCCCGAAACAGCGCTGTGGGGGAAAGAATCCCACCCTGCTGGAAAGAGGGAAGTGGAACAAAGGCCTGGCTGAGGCAGCATGCCGGGATGCCAGCAGAGCTAGCAGAGAGAGAGGAGGGGGCAGGGAGCATCCTGTCACAGGGCAGGCCCTGCATCCTCTGTCCTCCAGCACAGAGAGGAGGGGCTGCCCAGCCTCTTTTACAGGTGTGCAGGGAACTGGGGGACCCACAAGCTGCTGGGGCTCTCCTCCAAAGCATGTGCACTCCAGATGGGCTAGGACTGAACGCCAGCCAATATGGAATATTATTTATAATAACAATAATAACAATATTAATAACATAAGAACATCTGGTAGCATTTTTTCCGTCTACCATTTGGCTGGAGGCAGAGCATCCGGGTGACATGACAATGTATTTCTGTTTCCAATTTAGCCCCAGCTCAGCTGCTGCAGTGACCCAGAGACAGGCACTTCCAGGGACACATCCCTGCTCCCGGTCCCGGCTGGCCCCACAGCTGTCCCACCACAGACAGCAGAAGCACCTAAGATCATCCATGCTTGGATTTCCTTTATTGGCTGTTTCACAGGGGGTTTTATGCTTCCATGGCTCCTTTCCTATCCTGTGAGGAAGTCACCCAACTACAACGGTGTGCAGTTTCAGACAGAAAACAAAAGCTGTCTGTTTTGACATCAAACCAGAAGCGGCTCTATTACACATTTCATGCTATTGAAAGTATATTTGACTTAATACATATTTAAATTATTTTGTTTTGAATTCTAAGGCTTTCAAATGCATCCAGTGAATATGTCACTTCCACCAACAAAGATTGCAGTTTTGACATGCAACTAACATCTAGTCTAAAAAATTAATGCTGTAGTTAAAAACAGACTTTTCTTTCTTCATTATACTGACAGAAAGCTAAAAGCAAAATTACTGTGAAAGCTGAAGCTGTTGCTCTTAAAGTGTATGCAGATAGTGGCAGCAGGAATATTTCTATCCATCCTGCTCATCATTAGTTTCTCCCAGCAAGTTCCAGCTGGGGAGTTGATTTCTTTGGGATCGAGTGAACTGAGGGTGGATTCCTCAGTCATGGAACAGGCTTTCACTTCAGAGCAGTTCATGCATTGTGCATGGACTCTCTCATCTGCTATAAGTTTATACAGGTTGATGATGAACTTAAAAGGTGCATCATTAAAACTTCACGTTCAAGAATAACGTTCATTTAAGTATTTGAGTGTTCTCTCTCAAGTCACTAAAAACTGAGATTTATCTAAAGTAAATGTAGCGTCCCCCTGATGCCTTTGGAAGCATGTATCCTGTTCCTGTCCTTGGGGTCAGCCAGCTTTGCACGTATGCTTCAGGACAAACTACATCTCAACACTCATTATATTATCAAATTTGCATGTGAAGTAGCAAAAAACTGCTGATAAAAAGAAAATCCAGGCCTTTGGCTCAGCACTTGTCCAATTATTAAAATCAGTTGCTTTAGATGGCGTCTGAAATAAAACCATTTCTCCTAATGCACTTTACACACCACTCTGTGAAAAGATTAAATCTAATTATGCAGCTTGACCTCCTAGTTTAGTCAGTTGAATTTGTAGGTTGCTCCCATCACCTTTAGCTATAGTCTTGTGATTCTTAAAATCCTTAAGATGAAAACTTCAATAGTGCAGCATTATTTGCAACTGACAAAAGCCAGGAATTTGGGTTAATTCTACCTCCAGCCTCATTTTAATCCCCACATAGGTTCCCTGTTGTCACAATTATTATTAGCATATGAAATCTGCTGACTGCTGAAGTTTGGGGATTTCCAATAATGAAGGAATTTCCATACCCTTAAATCTAACACAATTTCTGAGGCAGACCTTCTGCCAATGTATATTGTAAAGCTTCTCTGGTTGGTTCAACACTCGGTGACAGTAGCCAGGAGCCTGCAGCTCTGGTACACAAATACAGGGCCAGACTTTCACCTCTTGGCCTGGAGGGGCAGTGACTCCCTTTCCCCTTGGGAATGCTTGTGGTGCCACCCAGGTGGGAACCCAGCATTTGCCTTTCTTTGGGATCTCATGGCTGGCCCTGGGTGCAGTGATTACGTTATGGGGCAGAACACACTCAGACTAGAAATTTGGCAGCTGAACAATCAGAAGAACAGGGGAAAGCAAAGTGGAAATGAGCAGACTTGGGAAAAGAAAACTGGGAAGGAACAAAGAGAGAGCTGTAATCAGAAATCATCTGAAGCAATGCTGTTAATATGTTATCCATAACAGAGTCCTTGATGACAGTCCAGGACTCTCAGCCCGGGCCAGGGAACTGTCATCTAGAAAGGAGTAAATTCTTACATAGGTTCATGCTATTAATAGTGACAATGCTCAGTAAATCTTACCCTGTGCGCTGTAAACAAGCTTTTATTCCTGTGCCTCAGGACAAATCCCCTTCCAAACACAGAATTTATCTGTCTCCCAGCTATACAGACTAGAGGTCCAGCTTTGCACTGTGACATTCTGTATGCATGGGCTGCATACATTTTTAGCATAAACAGATATGATTCACCTTCTTCTTGCAAGATGTTGATCTTCTCAGTTCAGTGTCTCCTCCCTTCCCACATCCTCCCTCTACAAAACATACGTGTTCTCTTGCTTTATGTGAACTAAAGAAGTGTTTGTGACAGTCACCTGGGAGAGGGAGAAGTGTGTTCCTGCCTTTGTCTTAAAGATTTGACGCAGAAGGAGAGTGGGAACTGAATCTCCATGGTCACCAGAGAGGTCTTGCAGCCTGGAAAGACAGCCTTGCCTCTTCCACTGCTTCCTCTGAATGTGATAATTAAATCTTTGGGCCCAAGGATGACAGCTGCAATGGGGAGACCGAAGTCCACAATTACAAAGCTTTCTAACCCCTTTTCTCCTACAAGATACATTTAACAGCCCTGGTTCTCCCTGGTAAAGGTGTGTGTGTTTTCAAACCCTGTGTCTCACAGACTGGGTAAGCAGGCAGAGCTGGAACTGAAAGAGGGTGGGTTTAGATTTGATATGAGAAAGACTTTATTTATCATGAAGGTGCTGAGGCACTGGAACAGGTTGCCCAGAGAAGCTGTGAATGCCCGATCCCTGAAGGTGTTTAAGGGCAGGCTGGATGGGGCTTTGACAACCCGGCCTAGTGAAAAGTGTCACTGCCCATGGCAGGAGAGATAGAACTAGGTGATCTTTAGGGTCCCTTTCAACCCAAACCATTCTGTGATTCTGTAAAATATCTTCTCAGCCGTTCAGGGTATGCCTTACTTTATCCTCAGAGGTAAGAAGTGAGCTAGTCAGCAATTCTTTGGATATTGATTCTCTGTGTAGCAGATGACCAAACACCTTCAGGCAGAGGTGCTCTGCTCCCCACTCCAGGGTTTCAATAGTGTATTGCCAAGAAATCCTGCACATCAACACTGATTTTCTGGTAAGGTTTTTAAAATGCAGGTGTGGAAGGCTGATGAAAGATCCCCAGAGCAGTGAGGGCTATGGTGTCAACATCAGAAAATGAGAAAGAATATCAGTGATTCACTCTCATATTTCTGCCTGCATGTCATCTGAAAGAAAATCTTTAGTGCTGAGCTTCATACTGTTATGGAAGGACAGAGAGCTCAAATAATAGGAGAGGGCACACACACTTGTGGCCACACTAAAAAGTATCCCTAGGGATAAATATTGCAATTTACTGGCTCTGGCCATGGAACCATGGTCTTCTCAAAGAGGCTGCAGCTAGCAGCAAAGCTCCCTCCTAACACTAGGTTAGTGTTGCTTTTAGTGAGCTGTGGGCTCATGTTGTGGAGGAAGGAAGAGAAATATTCCTCAGATTGATAAAGAGAAGATCCTGGACTGGTCAGTAAATAGAAGATGTGAAGATGACTAGCATCATATTGATTGCTGTCAGCAAGTGACTCAGAGCCCTTCCAACATCTTTATAAGGAAAAGGCTAGGCAACAGGAGAAGCCATCCAACCCAGTAACTCAGGACGGACAGTCCATCTCTGCACTGAGTAAATGAGTTGGTCCAGCTCCTACCACAAACTAGCAGAAGCTGGAGGGATACACCCACTTAACTTCAACCAGCTTTTGCTAATGTGGGACCTTCACCACACATTTTGGGGGATCAAGAAACAAGAGTGCTACTGGCTGCATTACAATGAACAAAATAAGCAGCAAAGTGACTGCATGTGGGTAATAAAAATAATAGCCAGTGGGAAACATAAGGAATCATTTAAATGATGGAAGAGAAATGATATACATCTGAGTATATTTTTTCATAGGCAAACAGATGAAAACTGGTCCTCCAGCAAAGCTGGGGTACAGCCAGGGACTTAGATGTTGCAATGTTTTACTTTGCAGATTTCCTGTTGCCTAGCACACTCCTCAGCCAAGAATTAGACAGTCAGGATACAGTTCCTGGGGAGAATTAGGTGCCTTAGAAGAGTATTCCTAGAAACCAGCACACTGAGTATGAAGTTATTCACACTGCACTGGAGAAACCACAGAAGAACAGAATGGGACCACAGTCACAAACAGCAAAAATATCTCTCTGCTCAGCCTGAATCTCTCCCTGAAGGAAAAGAGTTCAAGCCAGTTAAATCTTTGCCACAGAAAGATCCTTTGCTTATTTCTTCACCTCCCACTGCATCTAGCATCTCAGTAGCTAGGTCACTCTTATCAGAGGAGGAAAACCTGCTTCAAACCCCCCTGCTGCCTGATCTGCAGCAAGGACTTGGTGCTGACTGCTGCACAAGCACCCACATCAAAGCAGGCTCACCCCCACCCTCTCCCTCCCCCAGCAACTGTGCAAGGAGAGGCAAGGCCCAGTCGGAGGATAAGTGTGGAGGCCAGCAAACAGCTGTGCTGGGGGAAGATGTGCTCCATCTGAGAGCTTGCTCTGCAAAAACTCGGAGATAAGTGGGGCTCTGAAAAGACGGGCTACAGCTGCCATAAACATGACAACAGACAGAAGTTGAGGTGGACAGCAGGGCCTTTCAAGTGTGCCTAGAAATCAGGACTTAGGTGCCCTGAGACCTCCACCCATCTGACACAAACACACCAATCCCACAGCTGCCTGTATTACCCACAGGAAATGTGCAGATCTAGATAAAATTTGTAAAAGCTTAATGAGGAAGTTTCATAGCCAGCTCTTTGTCAAGATTTTCTCACCCCTGTATTAGGCATGGAAAACTGACAGACAGATTCTTGTTATTTTCCCTTATGTTTGCTGCCTTGTGAATGAAGACTCTGCTCTCCCAGAGAAGAAAAGTGCAGCTGTATATTTCTTTGTATCAGAGCTCTGTCATAAATTGACCTTCTCTTTATGCCCACTTATTAAGTGTATAAGAGTTGATGTTGTGAAACCAGCTGATATATCCAAGAAAGAACTATCCCAAAGGATAAGGATATGTATGCAATTTTATGCAGCTAAGAGTAAAATGCTTCTGCATGAACAGAATCTATTTAGGTAATATTATAATTATGACAGCTGTATACTGCTTGCAGGCAACCTCTCCACTGATTTTGGTTGATATGCAGACCTTTAGGCACTAGAGAAACCTGCTTTAAAATAATTAAAATCCACTTCTTATTGTCCAATTAAGAATAATCTTGACAATCTAACCAAATAATAAAAAAAAGAAAGAAAAGAAAAAAAACCCAAAAATAAAAACAAAAACCCCACGAAACCACCATTTTTGAAACTGGCATGAGTTATACATTAATTATATATGCTTTATGCTTGTATTAAGGATTTTTTAAAATTTAAGATAAATATGCACTAACTCATTTTTAATATGGCATCACTCCCAGTATCAGATCCAGCAGATTTCTCTCTTTGGGACTGCCAGTGAACCTTTCCTTCTGCAGGCAAGTAGTTTTCATTAATGTCTTATCTAGCTCCTTAAGACAGGCTTCCCTGCTACATAAACCACGGCAATTTGAAACCACAGGGAAGCAAACTGCAAACCTCTTTGCCCAGAATGACTGTAAACATGCAGGCACAAACAAACAAAACAACCTTTGAGTTAATGAGGATGAATAGCCACCTCATTTTCTGCTAAGGGAGTATTCTAGACTGAAGGGATTGAGATAAACAGGATGGTGCTGGTGATGTAGTTTGACTTACCAGTTAATGGAATGTGCTTCAGAACAATGTACCCAAACTGGGCTGAGTAAAAAGAATCAAAAAATTCATGACAATTTTTCTGACCATAGGAGACCACCTCCCACCCCTCAACAGTACCTCAGACTATTCCCTTGTTATAATTAAGGGTATGTGGGGTATTATTGGTGGCAAAACTTTGTCGAATACACAGGACCTATTTAGCAATTGGCTGGACAAAACAATAGCAAATAGACCACAAAAACAATAATCCTGTGCTGGCAGAAATGGACTGGATGATCTAATTGGCCTTCTGCATTTGAACCTTGTCATCTATCGCTGGCTCTGGGCTGCAGAAGAATGGAAAACGTGTAAGATGAAAACAGGTTTAACAATAGAAAAAGAAAACATAAATGCAAATGCAGAATGCAATACAATTGCTCAAGATGCAAATTATAACCAGACCCAGGAACAGATTAAGAAATGATGAGTATACTCAGAGTGCCAGACTCCAAATAGTAGGTTACTGTAATGCCTCCTTTTTAACCCCACTGAGACACTGAGCCAGCAGTAAACTTCATTTGCAGGACTTGGCTCTTGTTATGTTCAGGACATAGGTAGAAAGGCACATTCAAAACTCCAGATTTACTTCTAGGTCTACAGCACACTAGAGGCAACAACTTAGACTTCATTTTTCAACTGGAAGAGTCACAGAAAGTAGATAATTTTGTCTAGGCAGCTGAAGACTGGATAAAGCCTGTGTCTGTGGAAGATGACTAACACAGGATCTCTGAACACAGCTCTAGAAACTGAATCCTAGTTTACACTAGGAGCTATGTGAATGGTAGTGCTGCCATCAGCTGAAATAGCACCTTGGAGTTCTACTATAGGCAGCCTGAAAGTCTTTGGTTTGTAGAACAAGTTAATCTGCATTTCTTTGATTTCTGCATCTGGCCCCATGTCCTAAGGACAACAGCATGCTAAATGCTTCTCAACACTGTCCTTCAATATTCTCCATCCTTTTTCCAAGGCTCAGGCATATCATCTTCCCAAGCAAAATATAGGAAAGGACACTGTTCTCCTGCTCTAGAATTGTTCTCTCTTTCTTTGGGAAACAATGGAGTTGCTTCCCAATTCCTGATAAAGAAGCAACACAAATGCGTCCCCACTTTGTCCAGATGAAGCTCAAAAGCAGACACTTCATGAAGGAAAAAAAAAAACAAGAAACGTTAGAGGCCAGAGCTCTGCTCACTTTCATCTCTGCTTCTCAGCTGAAGGTCCACAGAGCACCAGGCTTTCTACAACACCAGGAGGTGGCTGGTAAAATGATTACACCAGTTTCTAAGGAGGTTTGCTGAGAAACATCACTACCTGATGGAGAAAACAATGGGAGCCAGTCACTCAGCCACCAGTTTTTATGGGTCGCCAGCACCTATTGGCTGGCATAAAGATATTTTTATTATCAACATATATAATAAACTTGTCTGATTACAGATTAAGCTAGGATTTTGCAAAGTGATTAACTGGATTCCCGAAGATTTTCTTACTTATTACTGACCATTTTATCAAATAAAGACAGGGAAACAGGAAGGTCCATAGATTGTATGCAACTATATCATTCTTCAATAAAGAAAGGTTGAGAAATACTACCCTTATTCAAAATATTCAAAGACATATAATATTACAAATCCCCCTATTCTCTGCCATATGATTTTCAAAGTTAGATTAAGAAGGGAAAAATATAACCTTAAAACAGACAGATCAACCTCTCCCAAGATCCTTGTTGCAACAGAAATGGAGCCGAATGTATACGAATGACCTTCTCTTTTGTGGTTTCCCAATTTCTTCTCTTGCAAGTGGGATTAATAACAAGTTTAGATTCATTCTATTAGTTAGACCCTTGAATAAAAACCAATTTCTGTCCTCTGTCTCTAACAAAACATCACTGATCTCAAAAATACCCCAGCAGCTCTAGTAAGCTGTTACAGGTCTCTATTGAACAATTTCTTTGCAAATCAGATTGAAATGGAACAATTTTGTTGGCCAAGAAAATCAAGAACTCAGCCAAAAAAAGAAACAAACCCCACCCCCCCGAACCCTTCCCCTCGGTTTTCATGCAAACACACAACTGTAATAATATTTGAGCATATTTTATCATCAGAATCAACTACTTCAGTCTTAAACAACTTACAGTATTTAGCCAGCCATCCAACTAAACTGGATGGTCTCTCCAAACAATTAGTCATATTTTAAACCAATGATAACAGGCAAGATCATGGTTTCCATAATAAATATATATAAGTTGTTCATTTTAGTAGAAACCATACTTTGTATCTGTTTCTTCAATATATATCTTATTGTATGCATTTCAAGGCTGTTAATAATCAGATGACAACTGCTGGAGAAGAGAAAAGAAACTGAGGCTGGCGTAGATCCCACCTCATCCTAAGTTTCTGCTTCTGGGGCAGGAGTTAGTAAAATGAAAGGTCTCAATAAACTTCATTCTGTCATGAGAAATGAATAGTAAAGAGGAAGGTGAACCCACAAAGAAACCAGAACGAGACCTTGGCATTTCAAACTCCCTTCCAATTCATATAAAGAGATGCTATTTCCTTTGGGCTTAAATCCCTACCCCACCTTATTGCTGTGTTGCACATTATACAAAGAGGCCCTAACCATTTCCTTGACTGGATAAGCACAGGGTGTTCCCAGAACTGCAACCACCAGGAGAACCCAGGTCACCAGCAGCCAGCCCAAGAGACCGGCTGCTCTGCACCTGCTGAGGGGTGAGTGGTTTTACTGACACAAAGCAGACACGTTTAGAGACAAGGGCATGGCACACTTTGGTCCTTCCAAGTCCTGCACCACAAGGCACAGAAGAGGTATCAACGGTACAAAGCAGCTGACTTCTCACTGCGGGGGGAGAAGGAGACTTTGGGAGAATGGGGGTCTGTGGTGACCTGAGGCACCTGGTCACAGATCCCCTTTCCCTCTGAATGCCTGTCTGGGCAGTCCTCAGAGAAGACCTGGCAGAGACTGCTGGTACATTGCCTCAGCAGGACCCCCTTCTCACAAGGACTGTCTGAAATAAAGACATTCAGAACCAAAACCCAGACTTGGGTGTGGGGCTTTTGGGGGCTGGGTTTTGTTGTGGTTTGGTATATTTTTCAGACAAACATTAACGTAACAGAGAGCACTTGAACTAACTGAAATCTAAGTAACAATGTGGGGAAAGGAGAGGGGAAGGAATGGGGAAAGGAGTGGAAAAGCTTGGTCATCAGTAATTCTGTACCTGTAATAATTCCTAAACCTGGCTAAGCACCTAAGCATGTGCAAAATTGCATAGACTGGATCTTCCTCTGGCTCACCTCCAAGACGTTAATGCAGATACACTCATAATTAATGAGATTACATATTTCATGACATCTCATTGTCTTCAACCCAATGTAAGAAGAGTAATTTTGGAGGGGTCGCTTGCCCTTTCTTATCCGAAGAACTTGTGCCAATGTAAAATTACTAAGTGGGAGGAGAATTAAAGCTTGTCACTGGAAACTGGACAATTTAAGTCTCTGGAGATACACATCTGGCTTTACAGTTCATTCTTTGATATTTTCCTTTAAAAGCCTGAAAGAGTACAAGCAATTGAATCCCAATTAAACCATTTCAATATCTGCAGGGCATTTTTTCCATTACAGGTTCAGTAGCCCAAATGAGATATTTTAGTTACTTCTGTAGAGTCCAGATCTACAAAAACACACAAACACACACGCCTTTGAATACCGAAACTCCTGGTTTGTAGAGCCACATATTGAGATCAGTTCTGAGGAAACTCAGAAACTACAGTGCAGTAATGTGTGCAATAGGACAGTCAGCAGATGGGGCCCATTTTGAAGAAAGCCACCCCTTTGTCCAACCTAGAGCAGCAGTGAGTCTAAGTGAAGCAACCCAGCCACTGTAGCTGCAAATGCATCCTTACAGCTATGGCAGGGACTCCAGCAAAGTTACACTCCTTGTGCTTTGTTATAAATAAAGCAACTTGTGGGACTGGGTGCTTCACGTTTGCGATTCAACAAATGTTCTGTACCTCCTTTTTCAGAACTTTTCTATTAGCACAGCACAGCACAGCAGATTAGTTGGACACTTTACAGTCTGCCCTACCCGACTTCCCACATGCTCCAAATTTGCAAAGCAAAAGGTGAATGGTACCAGAAGACTCTTGGGTACCAAGCTTACAGACCGTCAAAACCTTAAGCCAAGGAGCTGTTAAGTCTCCTTTTCTCCACTCAGACTATAAAGAGGGTGTAATATTTCATGGTAAAATATTGCCATGGAAGACATTTGCCTATGTTTTTTTTTTTTTAATAAAGTCTGTTTGGCAGCTATAGGGAAATGGACCATTAGGCATTTTTCCAGCTCTAGAGCCTATTATTCCAACCTAATTTAGGAACAGCAGTCCAGTAGCCGTCTGTTACAGTAAAGGCTAGAAAGGCAGAGTTAAGAGCAGACATAAAATCACAGGCTGCTGGAACAGCCAACACAATCCGTTATCCATATCTGGTAGCCAGTAATCTGATAGTTTGGTTTCTTACCTTTAACACTGAAAATATCCATCATCATAGAATAGGAATTCATTTCTAGAAGAACAAACATAAAACTTTGAAAATAATCTTCTAGGCATGTGCTGGAGGTACCACACCACCCCGTCCTCTTCTTTGCGCTGATGTGTTGCATCCTGTGAAGAAGGCTAAGACAGACTCTCTGAAATGTTGTGATGTTTTTCTCTTCACCTTGTCACAGCTCTGCTGAGTGATGGAGGAGGATTGAATGGTCTATTCTCTCTGGAGTGAGAGAATAGTGTCAACACTGCTCTAGATTTCAGATCTGGCAAAATGTGCCTGAAGGTGACACGGAAGAGCAGTAAGTTTTAAATGACATCTCCGCTCTCATATGACTCCCGTGAAGATCTGCCATTAACAGCAGAATGATTTCTGAAAAATTAAATGTTATTCTTGTGTCTCTCATACTGAGTATCTCAGCCCAATGCTGACTTAAATAAGGCAGACACTTGGTTTAGATGTGGAGGATAAGCAAAAATTCCAGTTTTAATGAAAATCTACAAGTGTGTTTTAGTCCCAGCACCATCAGTGCTCACAGACTAGCAATACTGCATACATAAATTAGTCTTTCTTGATGTTAGCTATCGTAGACATTTCCTTTTTTACTTTGGAAAGCCTAACACAGATGGGGGTTTTGTGGAAAAAATATTTCAGACAAGCTTTGAAGATAACTGCTAAAATAAAGGATTAATTTTCTCAGTTTCCTAGGTCTTGGTCTGCTTGCTGTAGTTTAGTATAAAATAAAGAGTAGCCTTCTTACAACTGACAAGTCAGAGTGAAGGAAACCAACTGTGCAGATTACAACCTTTGAAGTTTTACTTGAAGATCATACTAATTGTCCAGAAAAAATTAACAATAATTGACAAATTAACTTGCATTGTTTCTCATGGTACCAAACAGTTCTGTTCAGGAAAACATGCATATATAATGGATAACTACTTTAGATGTCACCATGAATTTCCCACTAATTTTAAAATCATTCTTTCTTTCATGCATTTTTAGTACAGTCCTATGGATCATTGGTACTTTCCAGTTAGAAAGCAAATGATTGTAAATGGTGCCCACAAGCTCTAAAATATTAAATGCTACAACAGAACGCTACAAAATTACTAGTTTCACAGATAGATCCAGGTTGAGATTTACAGATCCAGAACATTTTGCTTCCCTGATCTCCTAGCACAGAAAAAAGGTCTCAGCAGATGTACAGCATTGTGAGCTGGTTGTGATCAGCCCTAGAAGAAAAGCTGCTGGAGTGGTTTGGGTGCTAGCCTGAGACTTGGGAGATGTTCATTTTCCTGCTCCACTATGGCATCATGTATGGCCTTGGGCAAGTCACATTTCTAAAATGGGAATAATGTCTATTTCATAAGGATCTTCTGAGGACAAATACATTCAAGAATGCAAGGCACTCAAATCATAGAACCATAGGAACATGGAAAGGTTGGGTTGGGAGGGGCCTTGAAGATCATCTCATTCCAACTCCCCTGCCATAGGCAGGGGGACACCTTCCACTAGACCAGGTTGCTCAGAGCTCAGGTTGCATCCAATCTGGCCTTCAACACTCCCATGGGGCATCCACAGCTTCTCTGGGAAAGCTGTTCCTCTGCCTCGTCAGCCTCCCAGGGAAGAATTTCTGCCTAATATCTAATCTAAGCCTACCCTCTTTCAGTTTAAAACTGTTACCCCTTGTCCTAACACTACACTCCCTGATAAATAATCCCTCTTTATCTTTACTCTAGTTCCTCTTTAGGTACTGTAAGGCTGCCAGAAGGTCTCACTGGAGCCTTCTCTTCTCCAGGCTGAACAACCTCAGCTCTCAGTTTGTCATCCTAGGAGAGGTGCTCCAGCCCTCTGATCATCTTTGTGGCTTCCTCTAGATCTGCTTGAAAAAAATCAGTGTTTTTCTTTCTTATCTTGAGAGCCTGACAACTTGTGGTTTACTTAAATACATGAAGTAACTTTGTAAGTTCTGTATTTAGAAACATTACAGGATAAGGAGTACTGGGTTCTCATATAATTTGCAGAAGGAAGGGCCACAGCAAAGAAGTCTTAACCCTGCCTTCCCAAAGGCAGATGTTCCACAGGAAGATATTCCCTAGCCCAGAGATGAATGCGCTCTTGCATTTCACACACAGAAACCATCTTCCTGCTTTGGGCAGGATAGAAACTCTGGGTTACCCACTGCAACCACAGCTGCTGCTCTGTCCCTCTTGTATCACTTCATCAGCAGATATGATACAAATTCCCCCACGTGGCACCTCAGTCCAGACACCTCCCAAAATTCCTCTGCATGCTGCTGTTTGCTGGGTAACTGACTTAACCTGCTACACAACACTGCAGCTCCCTCATGTTATTCAGGGTGGGATTAACCAGCCAGTGATCTCACACCTTCAGTCTGGCTTATGTCCTGCTACTCAGACCTTACCCACACAGACAAGGACTGTCTCACCAAACCACAGAGAGAAAAAACATCAGCCCAGCACATCCTCACACCAGCTACCCAGGTAAGCTCTTGAAATGCTTGGATTAATACACTGCAGCAGCCAAATGAAAGGAATCCCAGGATGCACCTCAGCTGACAGACTGAGAGGAAAGGACTGATTTCTCAGTAAAAATTAGTAGGCACTGATAAAATCCAAATCCAAAGAGGCCAAAGACCAAAGCAGAAACATGTTGTGTTCCAAAAGCACCACTTTCACAGTGTTGGAAACTATTATAAGCCAAATCCGTTTGGAGAGAGAACATTTGAAAGGAAAAGGAAAGTAGTAATTAGGAGGTATTAAAAAAGAGAGCACTGAATAAATAAATATCCACAATCACACACACAAAAAAGGGCAATTTTTGCTCTGTGGCAGATACTATTGGACTTCTCCACACCTTAAAACCCTCCAAAATCTGAAGAGAAACTACAGATGCTGCAGAGCTGCAAATCTCTTTATGCCCCTCCGAGGTGCCAAATCCCAGGGACCATTTGTAGCTCCACTACTGATCCTCATGGTTTCTCTGTGTTAACTTTGGCACACCTTGCCCCAGGATCACAGGCAGGAAGGAAAGCTTTCAGCACCCACAACATAGCCCTTCAGTTAAGAGGAAAATGTAATAAAGCATTAAGTCTCAAGTGAATTAGCAACCCCCAAAAGCAAGATTTCTCACTTCAGTGTATCTTCCCTCTTCTCAGAGGCTGAATTTCCTTCTTCTGAGGTGAGCTTTTGGATCAGCTTATGGTGGTCATGAAGCCGTGGTCTCTGTCACACAAAAGATCATCATCTTCTTTCCTTCTGCCAGGAGGTCCTTGGGCATTTCAGCAAAGAGCTCCACAGCCTCCACAGTCAGCCTGAGGTCTAGGAGTGATGTGACAGAGACCACAGCTTCATGACCACAACAAGCTGATCCAAGAGCTCACCTCTGAAGGTGGAAATTCATTTCCTTGGGGTAATCTGTTTCAGCAAAATAACCAGTTTTATGCTGGCTTAGTGTGCTGAACTGGCACAGGAAATGTGCCAGTAAGAATCATGGTCAGCATAAGACTGGGTAACTGCTGAGCAGAGGGTGAGAAAAGCCAGGGCCAGGGAATAGGGAAAAGGCACAAACCCCACTCCTTTCAGCAGCACTGCACTGTCACATTAGCATCCATGCTTGTGAAACCGCAGGCTGAGGACTTGCTGTGGAGCAATAACTCATCTGCTGAACCTTTCATGAAGTGTAATCCAGTACTCCCAAGCAGGATTTGTATCTTACCCATCAGCTCCCCAAAGCATCGTACATATAAAGTAACCATCTAGTGAAAGGGGAAATAAAATTAGCTGCACAAATATTTAGATAACCCATGATAAAAGGAGAAGTAGACAGCAGCTCGTAGAAATCATGAGTCACAAATGTGATAAGATGGACAAAAGGACAAAAGGAAATAAATTCTGTGACCGCCAAGAGAGCAAGAGAGATTTTGATCATTGGGTGTTTGCTCTCCTGGGTGTTTCTTGAATTGCTGTTTTTTCTTGTATATCAAAGCCAAATTGGTTCATTTTTGGATGGACAAAGTAGATGAAAATGACGAGGGCAAAACTATTTCATAAATATTCTTATCCAGCATAACAGAAGCAGGGGCCTTATATGCATATATGAAATGAAGGTGAATTAACTGGCCTTACTGTAAACATAGAAGTTCAGTAAAAAAAACAGACATTACCAACTAGAGTAGCTCCTAAATGAGCAAGTCTGAGTTGTTCATATGCAAGAGCTCCAGAACAGCAGATGACAAGTGCTTTGGACTTACCCCTCTCCACTAGAAGGAGACTAACACAACTGCTTGAGATATGGCACTGACATTAAAGACTAGGTGCCTTGAGACTACACTCACACCTACCTCAAGGCATCCTGAGAAGGAAAGAAAAGCTCAAAGCAGCTGGAGACAGTCTTCCAAGCTCATACTTGCTGAACAGAGATGGAGCAAAACAGCAGCTAATGGAGACAAGGAGCACACCCCACAAAAACAAAGCCCTTGGCCCACTGGAAATTAGTGGAAAGGGTAGGTCTCTCACAGAAGAGCAGAGGGCCTACATGTCTTTCCATGCCAGCAGGCACAGCCTGGAGACAGGAGATGCTGCTGTGCCTGCACTCTCTCCCATCCTGCTTTAGAAGTTGCCACCTCCTTCACAATCTTCAGATTTGCCAGAAATTGCAAGTGGGGAAAGTCGCTGTTGTTCCTAATGATTAACAGACTCTGCCATAAATAGAACAGGTAATATTCATGTTCCTTCTCTGTGCAGAAGGTGCTCCAGGCAGGCCAGCAAGGCGCTTGGAGCATCTGTAGCAAGGAGCTCTTGCCATCCCCTCCGGGAAGGACTGCGATCTAAGACAACGTGCTCACACGTAGCTTTCATGGGCCTTAGTGAGCTACAGCCTCACACCTGCAGGGGCTGTGCTGGGGAAGAGGGCAGCCTGTGGCAAGGCCCTGGGAAGAGGCTGTCAGCATCCCACAGCACTGCCCATGTTCAGAGCACTGCCTTTTCTTGGCCTCAGCATGGCCATGAAGGGAGGAACTCACAGAGCGAGGGCTTAGTAAGCTCACAAGTTTCCAGAAGACTCTCCTGGCAAGAGGGAAGAGGAGCAGGAACATGGGCCACTTGCCAGAGATCGATTTGTCCAATTTAAAGAAATTAATTTAATTGTCTGTGGCAGTAGGAAAGCTTGCAGCTGCTGGCTCCAGGAAGCCTGGACAGTAAGACAACACGGCGCCAACACTGCTAGAATTAAGCAAGTGAGGTGAACACCCAGCAGCCGGGACTCAGGAAGCTTGGTGGCTTCACATCCTTCCAATGACAGGCTTGCACACCCACCATTTCCATTCTGAACTGTTACATCCCAGGGTGGCGAGTCTCTCTAAAATCCAGGCCAGCTGTTAACATGTAGTGTAGCTGGTACAAGACAATGTTTAAAATCCCCACCATTCTGAAATGAAAACCTGGCCCTGCAAAAGCCAGGGGTCTGCTCTGCAAAGGGGAGCCCCAGCAGGCTGCTGGGTTGGTGGGACCCTGTGTTCCAGCCCAGGGAGGTGAAAGGCAGGGAGAATACTAACTGTGTAATTACAAAATTATGTTAACTTTTTTTTTCTTTTTCTTTTTTTTTTTCCTCAGAAGATAAGAACAGTTGGAGAAGTATATGCTGTGGGGCCTCAGCAAATCTACTGCCAGGATTTGCTGTTTGAGGCTTTCATCCATCCAGTTTTAATCCAAATTAGTAGGAGCTTCAGAAAGGGATTCTGGCAAAGTCACAGCTGGAAAGATTTTCATCACTAATTCTGCCAGGCATATAAAAATACAATTAAAAAAAAATAGGAAGGGGGTGGGCTGTAACAGTTCTTGGCGCAAACCTGTTTTGATTTGCCTTTAGAGTAAAAACAAAAACCAAAATAAAATCCCTATTTAATTAAGAAATAATCCTTATCTTTGTCCTCCTTGACATTTTTACATAAGGCAAAAATGCCATTCTATGATCATTATAGAATTAATTTCTTTGCTTTTTAAAGAGGCAGGGCAGCTGGGGGTGAATGGGGAGAGCCGGCTCCCCTGGCCCCAGTGGCACAGGGCTGTGCAGGTTTTTGGCAGGTCATTCCCTGTAGCAAACAGCAGTAGTTTAACGAGTTCAGCCTGCAGCTTGTCAGTGGGAACGCCAGAACGGGGAGGCAGCACAAGTGCAGGTGGTGCCTTGGGGCTTGTGTGTGTTCAGCCAGCGGGCACCAGCACTTCATACTGCCCGGGACCAGAGTCCTTGCACACACCCTTCTTTGACAGCTCCTGGTCCAAGCTGCAGAGACTAGAACACGATGTTTTGCAAATGCCAGCTGTGACAAATACTGCTTAAGCAAACCAGCTCCTTTTCTCATGCAATTTCATTTATCCAGGGAGTGTTGTGTTAAGGAATGAGGCTCAAGCAAGAGCACAGAAGTACTCTCTGCCACATATGGATTTTGAAGAGAGAGTAGCAACTTCTCAAAATACTTCCAAATTCCTATGGGTCTGTTTATTAAGGAGACATAAGGTTCCCTGGAGGACAGAAGCCTATGTCCTATGGTGCTGCTATGATTCTGGTTATCCTAGTCTCTGTCACAGCTGTCACTGCAGTAAACCCATTGCACCTGCCCAGCACTCCTAATCTCAGATCTCAGAGCTTTAAGCCAACTGTCTCAAAACAAGTCTGATTTATAAAGGCATGAATTGTGATCTCAGAGGCATCATTCCACCCATCACATACATTCACACAGAGAAGACAATTGTGAACACCTCAGTGGAGAGAACTGATGTAACTGATGACAGCCTGGATGTAAATGTAAGGAGCTAAACTGGGTAATGAGAGGCCGGAAAGCAGTGCTGTGGAAAGGGACCTGGGAGTCCTGGTAAAAAGAGCTGAACACGAGTCAGCAGTGCCCTGGCAGCCAGGAGGGCCAAGCATGTCCTGGGGTGCATCAGGCACAGCCAAGCAAGGGAGGGGATTGTCCCGCTCTGCTCTGAGCTGGGGTGGCCTCACCTTGAATATTGTTAGCAGTTTGGGGTGCCACAACATAAAAAAGACAATAAGCTATTAGAGAGTGTCCAAAGGAGGGTGGAAGGTGCAGGGTCTGGAAGTGAAGCCTTATGAGGAGCAGCTGAGGTCACTTGGGTCTTTTCAGCCTGGAGATGACTGAGGGGAGACCCCATTGTGGTCTGCAACATCCTTGTGAGGAGGAGGGGCAAGCACTGACCTCCTCCCTCTGGTGACCAGTGACAGGACTTGAGGACACAGCATGAAGCTGAGGTGGGGGAGGTTTAGGTTGGATATCAGGGAAAGGTTCTTTGGGCACTGGAACAGGCTCCCCAGGGAAGCGACTGGAACAGTTTCCCCAGGGAACCAAGCCTGACAGAGACCAAGAAGCATCTGGACAACACTCTCAGGCACATGGTGTGATTTCTTGGGGATGTTCTGTGCAGGGCCAGGAGGTGAACTCGATGATCCTGATGGGTCCCTTCCAACTCAGCATATTCTGTGATTCTGTAACAGATCCAACTAACTCAAAGGATTTTCTCCACATAACTGTGTTTCATGTCTAGCCAAAAATCATAGTATTTAAGGAACCTTGTCTATTAGTTAAGAACTTTCATAACTAAATTTATTCTGTACTACAGTTACCCACTTGCATTTCTGCTAGTGCTACATCCATAGCAGAAAAGACAGAACAAGGATTAGTTTTGCCTCCAAAATACACAGCATAATTCTCAAGTGTTTAGTGGAAACCTTCTGTAATTGTCTCAGAATAAAGCAGACACTCTGGGCTGTCCAGTCATGGCACTGAACATCCATCCCTAGACATCAGTCAGAGACATCCCATCTTCTGGGACAGACTCCAGAGAAGGAAATATTGTGATTAACTATGACCACTTTGCCAATGGTATCTCCTTATGAAATGAGAGTTTTAGGAGTTATGTATTTGATTATAATTAACTACTTATCCTATTACATATAATAACATGACCTGTTATTTTTACTTTGTTAATGAAATATTTATTAGAACAAAAAACCATGAAGAACAAATTTTAAAACAGAATTTATACATCAAGTGGCATTTTCATTGGAAAAAACCCCTTCAAATAACATTTCCTTTTGGAAAGAATTACCACAGTGATACTATGCTGTTTTGAACATGTTTAGATTTTTTTTTCACCTCTTTTATGTAAGGCAACAAAAATTTGGATTAGAATCTGAGATGATCATTAACATATCATTGTACAAAATCAGCTTTTTCCAGCACCTAAAAACCGAATTTTTTTAAAAAAATAACTTTTGGGGTGTTTTAAATGAAGCAAAATATCCTGATCCTACTTTGCTACTCAAAGTACTCCTTGCCAAACCTGACATACTCAGTGGAATCCCCTGTGCCTTGGTTTGCTGTGGGTTTTCAGCAGCCTCTGAAGCACTCCCTGAGTGTATAGTCAGCCAATACCCAAAAAGCAGCAGCAAAGACACCGAGATTTCCTTCCCATCAATGGACTTTACCTCTCAGCTGCCCACCTCACTTTATGGAACCTACAAGAGTTAGAAAAGATCTTACTTTGGCAAACCTGTCTCCAGGTCCAGTGCCCTCAGTGCAGTCAGGCAGAATGTCCATTCTCCAGGACCTTGGGTCTGATGAGGTGCTTTAGCTAACAGAGCTTTCATCTCGTTGGAGTGGTGTCCTCCCCACCCACAGGCTGGGGAAAGCTGGAGCTGGTGAGAGGCAGTACAAAATGCAAAATACGGTGTACAAATTAACAGCATCCAGGACAGAGAACTATAATGAGAACAGCTGTGAGGATATATTCATAAACACAGATTTTTACAGCCCACTGAGCCAGTAAGAGAACATCAGAGAAATATATTAAAGGGGTAGCATAGGGGCAGGTAAGATATATTTTGCGTTTTTAAATTACATGATGACCAAAATTAATTACAAGAGAGAATAAAGTTAAAGAAACAGGGTTTTTTTTTGCAAATATCAAATAGAAAAGAAGTGGAGCGGAATACTGGTCTCTTCATTCTCCTGGGCACCCACAATTCTGTTTTTTTTAGGAAGAAGTTTCCAGACTGAAAAAGCAGCCTTGTTCAACTCTGGACCTCAGTTTAAACTGCAAACCAAACTAAATAGCAAAGAAAGTACACATTAGATTTTTCTTCCCAGCTTCTTTTAAGGGGTGGAGAATCAGTAAAGAGAAACATGGTGGTGATGGGAGCTGAGCCAGCAGCTGAACCTCCTGCCAACTAATCCCAGAGCTCTTCTCCTCCAACAGGGAAACCTGCAACCACTGTGTATCATCCCAGTCCCTCTTCCCTGCTCTAACTGGACATTTTTGTCTCTGAAAAACCTGTGGCCAGAGGACAGTGCAAAGTCACAGGGTCACCACTCTGTGATACCCTTCTCTGGCTGATGGCCTTGAAGCTGTGGAAATGTCCTGGAGACATTGGGAAAAAATATTAAGAAGAAATATTAAAAAGCAGAGATAGAAGGAAAGAAAAGATGCGGAATTATTAAGGCATTTCTTCCCTGTAACATTTCTACATTTAATCAATATCAAAGCAGCCTGAAAGCCCATGGTTTATCTTCCTAGCACCATTTTTCAGTAATTTTGGACAGGTGAGCCTTGATTGAGAACTCACAAAAACTTGACTGCCTTCTGGCAGCTGTGGTGCATATGAACAGGCGTGACCTTGTTAAGTCACAACGCTGAGTGCTTGTCTAACAGGAAGTGACACTGAACTGTTAAGGACTTCACCACAGCCTTCCAGCCTCTAGAACTGGCAGAGAGGAATAAAGGGTCCACCAAAACCAACCACCAAGAGCTGCTGCTGGAGAGCCCACCTCCAGTGAAGGGACACTGCCTCTACTGAAAGGGACCCAGATGTCATCCATTAACAGAAACCAGTTTCTTAGGATGAAGAAACAGGGTTTACAGGGAGAGCTGCACTATCCTTGAGAAGTTCACCAAGCTGACACATCCGCTTGACTCCTCTCAGTGATAAGAAACTACCGAGTCTGAATTTCTGCTAGTTTGCCTCAGAGCTTGAATAGAAGTGGGAAGTTCAGCCAAGCCCCTTGTGTTCCTACTAAAAAAAGCTTTTTTGTATGCTTTTACTTGTGTCTCTCTGTTTTAATGAGAAGATCAAGAAGCCAGCACTGGTTGTAGTAGCAGAAACAAAAAAAATTGGTTAGAGTTTTTGTCCAGGTCTTGTTTCCATGTGGGTTCTCTGATGTTTAATAAGAGTTGAACTTGTGCTACAGCCTTTTCCTTGGAAGAGACTGTCTTCTTCTTCACTCCTTCTGCCTATTTCAACAAAAGCGTAGCTCCGTTACCTGTAGGACATCATCAAACCTTGAACTTCTGTTAAACTTGGTCAAATTTGCCACTAATCATAAAAAGTATTAGAGAGAGAGGGCAGATAGGGAACACAGCAAATGCACAGAAAATCTATTTCCACTACTTTTCCCCTTTCTCTTCCCACAGATATGTGGGAGGCTTGCAGCTAGAACACCACCACCAGGTAAAGGGATCCTGTAAAAAGATGGGTCTCTTTCCCTTTGTTGCCTCAACAAATGGCTCTCTGCAGCAAGAGACAGCTTCTGCCCATATGACCTCGCAGCCGCTTTCAGCTCCTCCCTCCATCCAATTTGCTGTAACACAACAAAGCACTCCAAAAATAACATTTATTTTTAAAAACTGGAAAATGGCACAAACCACCCCAAAAGAGAGAATGACAATGGCACGAGTTCAGCGCGGGCTCATGAACTGACGCTCCCCGCCAGGGACAGGAAACTGGAACCTCATGGAAAGAGACTGAATGGAACCAGAGTGAAGGGAAGTGCCAGAAGCCGCGGCCACCGATGGCCAAATCCTGCCGAAAGGATAACTCAGCCCCCCGGCAGCCCTGCGCTCGGGAGGGCGCCAGGGCCGTGTCACAGCTCTAGATCTATAAACGCCTGTGCTCTGCAAGTCTGCACGCACAACAGGCTGGAGCGTGCACTCTAAGCAAGGAGAAATTTAAAGATGAGGAACACTTCCAAATGACAGCTTTAAAGCTGGGGATCAGCAGAGACTGAACATCTGATTTCAATTCTAAACGATTTCTGATTAGCCAATGTTGACGCAGTACCCCAAATACACTGACAGTTTCTGTTCAAAATGGTATCCTTCAGTAATGACAGAGCTGGTATGTATGGACTGCTACACAAAGGCTACACCACCACTGCTGATGGGACTGGAAGTTGGACCAGGCAAAGGAGAAATAAACTAAATCATTTTTGCTGAACAGGCAGAGCCAGATGTGCCACTGCCTTACCTCTTGTATAACCACTTAGATCACGTGTAATGTACCTTTCACGAAAATAAGAGTTGTAAGTGCATAATAAATACATCTAGAAAAATTCCTTGCCTATGAAGAACGGAAATTAATTTTAATTTGTTAAGTAATAAAAGCTGAATGCTAAACTGTAATGTTGAAATGTGGACAGGTTTTCAGAAGCAGTACGTTTTTGATGTAATATTTGAAAATGATCAATTCAAATTCTGCTTTTGAAAAAATTTTTGAGCTTTGATCTTGCTCCAAGTTGAGTCCAGAACAACTGTTATATGGCTGACATTAAAAGTGTCGAAACAAAGTGATTTATAATGGAAACACAGAAAATAAATCACTATTTGAGAACTTCTTAACACAACACAGATTAGAGCCAGAAGGCCAGACTAAGTTGTCATTGAGTTTGTAAGCTTTCCTGCTGCAGCTGAGGACCACAATACACAGAAGACCAAATTCAGTTAATGAACTCAATCACATACACACAATGACCTATGCCTTCCTTCGAGAGGCACTTAAAAATTATGATCTCCAAAGACATTAACATGACCACAGTCAGCAACCTGCAGCAAACTGAGAAGCAGGGTTCCTCTGGCTGGAGCACAAATGCATCCACCAAGGCTCTGCCTGGTGAACGCAGACCAAGAAGAATATGTGACCATATTTGACCACCAAAATGAGAAGAGCCATTAACATCCTGAATTAATGGGCTTAGTGGTTTTCAAATGAGGTATTTTCATGATGGACGTGGTGTGGATTCAGCAAAGTCTGCCCTTTAACAAATACAGCTTTGGTTTCAAAGATTTGATTAGGCTTAATACCATTAGGGAACCATTACTGATTTTATGCTGTTGTTGTTACTGGTTTAACTATTGATTTCTGAACCAAAAATTGCAGACAGTTAGCTTGACCAAGAGTCAAGGTTTAGGAATGCAAAAGCAAATCCAAGGTACAGATGAGCTTCAGATGTGGACAGGCTTCATAAGGTTTAATAGGCTCTCCAGAGTTTGTCAGGTCACAGAGGCTTTTCTTTTTGCAAGGTGTGTATGAGCCCAGTTGTTTCTTTGCATTTGTTGTTTGTTTTAAACACTTGTGACCTCAGCCAGAGCAAGTGGAATTCACACGAGGAGTTATTGCATGCAACAATTAAAAAAACCTCACACCAACCTTGGTTTATTGTACACCATTTACAGAACAAAACAAATGAACATGATCTTCTTAATCAGCAATCCCTGATCACCACCACGTGTTTTAAAAACAGCCAGATGTTCACAGTTTAAAAAGCCAAATAATACTACTACTTTCTTGTAAACGTTAATGGTGAAAGAACAATAATAATGGTTTTAGTCAATCATCATGAATACTCGAAAGTACAAATATAAATTAAATAAGACTCAAAAAACTTGTACAATAAAATCTGCTATAAACAAAGCTAATTAAAAAGAACTGCTCTCAACCTGGGTTGTGGGTTTCATCTTGTTTTAAAATTAAAAGCAGTATTTATTTTTCTGAAGCATCCAAATGAATGCTCATATCCAGATGTCCTTACAAAGAAACATGGTCTTCATTATTTCCTCATTTTTTAATCTGTTTATATAATATTTTACTTCTGATTGTCCTTTTCTTCCTTGGCAATCCTCTTTGTCACACCACTGAAATACTTCTCACGGAAAGAATTGTGTCCTCTGTAGGGCATATACTGACCATCCAACAAGTAAGAGCTCTCATCTTGATCCTGCAAGGCATCAAAAGACAAACATTAGACTCGAGCAAAGTGTGTTCAGCACGTATTGCCACCACTCTGCCTCCAGACTTTTTCAAACCATTACGTGCAAGGGTAAGGCAGTCTAGGCTTTTGCTTTACAGTTCAATGGCACAGACTTAAGTCACTGGAAACATCTCAGCTGACATCACCAGAATCCCATCCTTACAGGACCAAATGAGCACAGGCACCATGTGCCACACAGGTTGCTTTCCAGAAAAAATACTGTCAGGAGAATTCAGTTAGTCAGAGGTCTGTGGAAGGCAGGTACAAACAGAAGAGGAACACAAATGGCTAAAATGAGTTCCTACAGTTACTGAAGCACGTTCAGGGAACTTTTTTTTTTTTTCTGTGAAGCATTCATGTATTTCTGAAAGTTAAAGTTGACACAGTAAATCCCTACACATAATACCTATTTGACACCAGCCAAAAACACAGTTTAGAAAATTGGCCCACTGTATATACAAAGGTTTAGTTCATCATGTACTGTGGCTTTATACAATTAGGATACTTGTCAGCTAACATTAGCAATGCTGTAAGACAAACATTACATCAAACTTTAATCTGAGTGTTAAAGAAAATTGATGGCAACTTCTAAAAACAGTTTTATGCTTCTGGGTGATGTCAGTTTATTATTATGCTCAAAAGCAGGAAGGAACAGTGACAAGCAGCCTCATGCAGAACAACAGAAGAGTGCATGGAGAAGATAAAAACAAGCACACAGCAGATAAAAGCAAGCACACAACAAATATTCCACCACGTGTTTCTTCTCAGTGTTTTTTTTTTTTAACCAATGTAGTAACATAGACATTGGTTCATTACCTTAAAATGTTTAGTTATTTGTTCATATTCGAAAATAAAGTTACTGTGGAATGTTTTAGCATCAGTAGGAACATGGAAGTAGATTTTAGTCAGTATTTTCATATTACAAAAGTATTACAATGCAAGGATGAACAGAATCCTAGTGGACAATCTCTCCCTTCAGCTCTTTTGTAGCCTTTCCAGGTTTTCACCTACCAAGAACAACACCTCTCCTAGCTTCGGATACCTAACGAGCATTCTAAAGGAGTGAAAGAAAAGGTTTTTCAACAAAGCAGGACGCTTGTGTGCATGTAGAAGGGCCCTCTTCTGGACACAACGAGACATTACTTTGAAGTAGGTCTTACCTGCTACACCAGTGGACATCAGAAATGTGACACTTTAATGTGTACACCAGCTTAAATTAACTTGCTAAATGTTTAGTGCCATGTAGATATCTATTATGTAAAGCATGTACAACAGGAGCAGCAGCTCTGTTTAAATACTGCACTGCTGGAAAACAGCAGAAGAAAATGACTTCAGGAAACCCACTGCAGGCACAGTATTCACACAAATCTATTGCCATTTGGTCACCTGTGAGAGACTGCCAGCTCCATGACTGTTCTCAGGCTGCTAAACAAGAGGCTTTTTACATGTTTGTGAAAAAAACCCCAAAATTACAAAATTGCTATAGACAGACAGGAAACAAGAAGGATTTAAGACATACTCCTCTCACAGGCAGCCTGTACCCACTTTTCCAGACACTCACTGGAAAAGAGCACTTTTTCTTCTCTCAAAATTCCAGGTCAGACATCCTTCTTCGACATAAATGTGTGTTTTTATATCATTGGGATGTTTTAACAAGAATGCTACATAATTCACTTGTTTTGAGAAATGGACGGGATATTTGACCCTGAAGGATAATGATATATAGATCAAAACACTTTAAGATAAAAAACAATCCCCACAACCTCTAAGAGGTCACACATGTACAACATTCATCTTGATTCCATAGGAAACTCAATGCTGATTTGGGGGAAGGGATGAAGGAGGAAACAACCCTCTCCTCTGCCTCCAAAGCTGGTTAGGGAAAAGAGTGGATGTGTAGAGGAAGAAACTTCAAGTAAAACACAGGTGTAATAGGGGCATCTGCATGCACCAGATGGAAACAGCCTGGGTGCACCACTCCACAGCAGAATCTCATCTCGAAAATCCAGGCCTCATTAAGAGCTCTGCAAACACTGCTTGCTAAATGAGAGATCTGCAGTCAGGCATGCATTTCTTAGGAGAGATTATAAAAGAAGTTCCTGGCCCACATCAAAATAATTCAAGTTTAAGAGGTTCCATTCCCTACCTCTCACCTGCACGGGAATGACTGTCTAATAAAGATGACAATTGCTTAAAAAAAACCAAACCAAAACAAACCCAAACACCAACAAGAATGGGAATTCCTCCTTAAAAAGGGAAAAGAAAATAAGAAATCTTGAACTATCTGGAGATACCAATCACTGTTGAGATTTACTAGTCAAAGGAATTTTATAGGCAAGGTGAGTATTGATCAAAGTAACTGAAATTCTTAACTGGATTTCAGAGACTAAGGATTTCCAAACAAATTCGAACTTCAGGTATTTTGTATCAAGGAGCTGAATGGGTACAATCTGAACACCACGGATAGGCTTCATTTAACTCTACAGAGAAAAGAACTTGTAAAAAATGTTAACAATTTATTTGTTCTAAAGACAACACTAAAACAGATTTTAGAGACCTCAAATAATGAAGAGGTGGAAGAGAAAGGGATGCTGAACAAGAACATTTTGTTTTTCTTTAAAATCTTGGCAAATATTAAGTGATATTGTAAAATTTTTAATCATCTAGCATGCCCCAGCTCAGCTTCAACATAATTACCTACATTTAGTTTTCATTCAAAAAAAAAATCTTCCTAACCTTATCACTGCTTCCTAGCACTGTACATCTGGTGCTGGACAGTAGCTGTAGAAACCACTTGTACTAATGTTATACAGCTATAAACAAAAAGAGCAGTTACCAAATCTGGGACAGCAGGGTCATATACCCAGGAACAGACACTGCTAAAGTCAGTAGGAAAAAATCTACACCAGTAACAACTCTGGAGTGACCACGTGACATGGAAATGCTTGAGCCATTCAGCAGGGTTGTTTGTGCCTGGTGCTTCATTAGTCCCTTCCTGGACAATCATATGCTCAGAGTCTGTCCTTCAGTCAAGTTTTCTGTTGCATCTTACTACATAATTCTAGGCATCTCTTTTGGCATTAAAAAAAGTGGGGTGCCTCACAGGGAGGAGCACAGGGCTCTGGGCTGAGGCTGCAGTTGCTCCTGCCCCACCCACCCCGGGTTTTGTGGGAACAGTGTGCAGATGTGCTGGGGGGGGGGCAGGAGGGGATTGTGCATTTTGGGGTGAATGCTGTGCTAGGAGGAACATGGCAAAAGTCTGAAACGATAATTAAATAAACCAAACAACTCCTCTGCTCATATTGTGCACGTGCTGGAAAAGCCTATTCATATCAACACTGAGTTCAAGAAGAAGCCTTTTCCAGTTGGCACAATTTCACTTTAAACTTAAAAAGAACAGACTGGATGCTTCCAAGACAGTGAGTTATGTACCAGATTTGTGAGGTTTTTAATTCAACATATGATCTTCATGCTTATGATTTCTTATGATAGATCAATGCTTCACCTAGACATACACACCTTTTGCTTTCACTCTGGTCTCCTTTTTATTACAAACAATTCCAATCAAATTTCACCACCAATTTCAGCAACTGACTGAATTCATCTCCAGTTAAGAGTTTATTTAAAGTGTTAATAGTGAAATCAAATTTTGCTGTGAAATCTACAATTCTTTGCTGGTGGCAAACACTGGGGAAACTGAATAACTGCATAATAGCAGTAACATGGCTTGTAACATTTCTCAGCCATTTTCAAGTGCTGCACTAAGCTGAATTAAAAGGCAATTGAGAGCCTGTTACAAACCAGTTTAGTAAAGCAGACAGGAACTGTCTGGAAACAAATATTTGGCATATCCATTAAAATTCACTCTTTCACTTAGGAGAAAGAAAAGTAGACGAAAGTATAACTATTGAATTTTATAGTCATATCTGGCAGGTCAGAAGTATCCAATTCAAAGGCTGCTCAGGATATTAATACAGGAAAAAACATGTTCCAGGTAAGGGATGCTGAGGTGGGGAAATCTTAAGCATTGAAACAAAGTCCTAAACCAAGCAGGCAGCAGCTAAGGATTCAACATACATTTTGTTCTCCAGACAAGTTTTGCATCATCAGAAACCACACATGGGTTCTGGGATCTTTAAATTATCTAACAGCCATCTGGAATACTGAATGTAAGCACTTGCACAGTCTTATCTAAGCAGCAAGCCTGCCAACTGGTCTCAGGTGCTCAGAGCTAAGCATTTCCAGACATGAACCTGTCAAACCACAAACTGAAAAACAGGTGATGTACAAGAGGGGAGTAACAAATGACACAAGTCTGTTTGCAGAAGAGTTGATGTATTTTTTAGGTTAGAATATGTTACCCTACAGCACTGGTAGCAATAGAACTACTCTCAAAAACCTCCCTGAACACCGAGACACACATGTCAAAAACTTTCATCATCTACCCTCCTGGTTTGCTACTGGTGAAGTTGGCAGCTCGGAGGCTGAACTCCCCACAGAGTGTTTATAAAAGTTCAGGTGTTGCTTGAGAACTGCAGTCACCACAAGCATTATGAACGCAGCACTGAGCCCCTGATGTGTCATTAGTGCAAGCACCACACAGACACAGCAGTCTGACTGCATCTCCTGCCATCTGAAAGAGCTCTTCCAGCTGACAAGGAATGTACTAAAAACACTTGCTCACCAAGTGCATTTTCATTAGGAATTTACCTCACATGTGTTTAGCATCTCCTTAACAGTATTAAGTGAGAGAAGTAACAAGAATGGAGAGGAGACCTGAACGCAACATTCCCTGGTCCCAATGCCTCAGGAGAGGCACTAAGTGTGTCACAAAACAAAAAGAGAAAAAAGAGCCAGTGTGCTTTTCTGTACTTGTCACAACTTCAATACTACTCCAAAAGCTAAAGTGTACCACCCTAAAGATGAAGTAAAAGAATTATATAAGGGTTTTATTATATATGGTCAGAATTATATAAGCTTCTCTACTGCATGACCCACAAAGATATTTAGTATTTACTTGGGCATGGAGATAAAGTTTCCTCTGATTTCGAAGTGTAAGGCAAAATCTTTGTGGCATGGGATTCACAAGTAACTGTAAGTTCAAAGATCTTTTTCACACTACCAAGGGACTTTTTCAGGATGAAGGGTTTACCAAAAACTGAGAATAAAAAGAAAGAAACCAAAACCAGAACAGTCCCTTAAATCACTGCTCAATTTTACAAAAGCTCTAACTCTGATCATAAAAACCAAAGTGTGACAGAAACAAGGATCAAATGCTGAATAGCACGAACTTGTCATGAACACAATAGCTACTATTTTACACAATATGATCAAGAATTCAAGCTTACCTTGAATTCTTTCACCTTTTCCATGGTTATGAGGCGCCTTGATGTGTGGCTGGAAAGCATCTGCTCGCAGTTGCTAATAAGTTTCAGGCACGGATGGCGGGGAATGATCTCTTCTGTGTATCTGGAGGAAATAATCGTTCTTAGTGCTGCAGGCTCATGAAGTGAAGACCTGCATCTGAAACAAAATTCTTACAGACTCTTCACAAACAGGTTCACAGTTGAAAGTTGTTAAGCCCTTTAATCTGATTAAATAAATTCAGATACTGCTGCTCCTGAGTTTTGACATCATATATTCCAATCATCTTGACATGCAGTCTGCAGAATAAATTAAAGCCTCACAGTAAAGAGACACTCCCCCCATTTTCTGCTTGTATTTAAATAATGTTAATGTATGTATACATGGGCCTGCCTGTACAATTTCAAGTAGAAAATATCTCAGCCAACCAGGAATAGTAACTTACCCAGTCAGAGCTGAGTTTTTAAAAATATTTTCCACAGTCAACACATATGAAGTCGCAGGAATACGAGACTTTACTCTGGCTCCCTAAAAGGAGATCACTGCACTTCAATTTCAAATCTTATAAGCCAGCACTTATTAGACAGTAACATTTCTGAACTTCAAAATTTGGTATTACAAATTTATCTCATTATAATTACTTTTTCTAATGGCAAAAAAAAAAATCCACCACCATTTAACATTAGATAAGATTTAATTATAAGTCAACATTGCTACTATCTACAGAAGCAAGAGTTACAGTGGTTTAAATACACCACCTCATAAGCATGTTATTTTCTATATAGAAAGTGCTTTCTCTAAATTGCTTTCAAGCCTTCTATTTCTCCAAATGCTTAAAGAGAAATTTAAAGATTTAAGAGTTTTGCATGGGACTAGACCAGCAAGAAGAATTAACCTAGCTAGTATGACAAATATGATATATCCTTCCTATATACTAAAACATAGATCAGCAATTTATTCTTAGGTTTTGTAAAAAGCTTTCATGTAATAGTTACTAAAAGACAGCACAGAAAATGGGTTTTGGTATTGTTAGTATAGTTTTGTACAAAACACCTGCTGCTCCTGTGATTCCCCAGTGTTTGGGGTTAACAGAATTCAGACATCGAAACACAGAACTGAACAACTTAATACCTATGACTTGAATTTGAAAGGTACAAAGAAGGAGTTTTACATTTTTCCTGTAAAGAGGTGGATTTTCTGAATGAAAATAAAGGTGTTGGTCTGGATTACAATAGGATCCATCTAGCTGCTGGTGGAAAACATGGCATTTCTTAAGATAACTCAATCCCAAATACAGATCTGCAAATAAGAAAAAACCCAAACAGTTCTGTCTCTTTGCTTTCCTCCAAAATTTCCAGACTGCAAAGCTACCTTTCAGTCGCTTCTCATGTAGAAACAAGCATCTGCTTCTGCTAGGTGAAGTCAGAACATGCTTTTGGCAAAGGAGAATGAAATTAATTCTCAACTGCTTTTTCTATTACACCAGACTTTTGATGTACCCAGTACCACCAAACTGTCTTTCTTTTACAAAGGTAGGCACCCTGCCACAACATTTTAAAAGTTTCTCTCCATAATCATACAGAAGACTGACTTTAATGGAATTAGAAGAATTTGGACCCAACAATGATTTCAATGTCTGATTGAAAGAGTAAACTCTGGAGTGAGATGCTATCTTGAAGAGGGAGAGATCACTATCACATTGTTAAAAAGCCTTTTCTGTTTGCATTAATGAATGTGTTTCTGCATTCTTTCAGGTAAAACTCAGAAACATGTCAAGTTGAAGTACAGAAGCAATGATTTTAACAGACCAATACAGTTTCGGCTTTAATTTAAGGTAATATACAAAGATCTCAAAAAATGAAACAAGGCAAGTGTTGCCAAGGGATATTTGATAATGCAACATGCCAGTAGAAAGTATCTTCTCCTCACTTAATTGCTTTAATGCCCCAGGTTCATTACTACAGCTAAAAATAAAGTGGCTATCCTACTATTCTATGCTAATTCTAGCAACTTTATTATTTCAAGTCATAGTAGGATGTACAAATTCACTTTTTAAAAGGCAACTCAACTAGACCTCCCCAAAGCAGCAACTAAAGTTGATCCTAAATATGCAGTTCCCAAGTTATCTGAAGTAAAAAAAATTTACACTGCTGTAGTGAGGAAGCAAGCTTTTACCAAAGTTCAATGAGCAGAAAGATAAACACTATTATCTAGATGAACAAAATAAATTCAGTAATTCCAAAGAGATTTTATTGATACAAAAATTAGCTATAATACCATGAATGGCATTCACTACTTTGTCTGTGAATTGTCTTATGAGAAAAAATGCCTACAATACCAATTTTATCATTTACTAAAAATGCAAACTACCAAGTGCACTCCTGTTACAGAAGCATGTAACAGAAAGGGCTCCTTTTGATTTCAAAATTTTCAAAACAGCATGAGATATATTGGACTATCACAAGCCAGTTCCTTGATGAAAGCAGGGACAACCACCACCTTATATCAGTACAGTTTGACTGCACATAGAAATATATGACACTGTAGACTACCTTCAGAACACATCTGTATCTGGAAGACACCTGGAAACAGCTACTGTACATCAACTCCTCACTTTACAGTAAAGAATCTTTACAAAAACAAAACAAAAAAATCCCCTCAAACATAATCTAGGAGATGCTGAAATAAGGCATGCAAACAGCTGTTTTTCCTTATACACTCAGTTTGATCCCAGGCTGCACTACTGAGCAGCCAGGATGCTGCAGTCTCTGCTGGCCTCTCTCGTCCCTAACAGGACTGCTCTCAGATGCTTCCAGCCTCTCACTGCCATCTCTTGGTCACTTGACTTTTATTTCTCAGAAGAAAGCTAAATCAGTAGTTCCAAACCCCAAAGAACCAAGGATGTTTTTTACACACCTCTATCAACTACTCTAGCAGAAACACATATTAATAACACCAGCCTTGCTTCTACTGTCTTGGAAATCCATCTGCACCTTGAAAGTCTCACTTTTCCAGCTTAAACCTCAACCTGCTGAACATGCATTTACAATGATAAGCAACGGCATCTTCTGTTTGGTAACAGTCAGGAACTATATCCATTCAAAAGCTCTGTTACAAAATGCGGTTTCCCTCATACAAAGTTTTAAAATACAAAGTCTGGGCATTACTCTTAAGTGCTGGTCCTGTGAAAGCTCCAGCTGCACTACGTCCCAAAGGAAAGCACAGTGAGAATGCAGCATCCATTCTGACACACAACACAGCAGAAACCAACAGTACATACTCGGGCCTGTATATGGGCAGCCAGTAAACCAATCTTCCTCCCATCACCAGGTGCTCTGCCCCAAACTTCAAGAGGTCAAAAAAGATGTCACTTAGATGGTAACTGGATGAAACGAAGAAGTGATTTTCTGTGCTGAACAAAAAAATGTACAAGTGTAAGCAAACACAAGAGCACAGGAAAAACCTAAATTTTTAATAATAGTAGTTAAAAGAAAAAAAAAACAAAACAATACACTAAGCCACAAAAGCACTTTCTGAGCTTTGCAAAGCTACCTAAGACAATCCAGGAATACAACTTCTACTACGAGGAATACAACTTCTCAAGTTCCCCCCTAACTGTCTGACTTCCACATGTACTAAAGATGAGTCTAAAGAACCACAGGTATGTTGGAAATACTTATTTTGAACAGCATCTTTCTAAAGGAATTAAAATCAGAAGGCAAGGAAGGCCAGGCAGTGGAGAAGCCGTGTGATATCTCTGAAAAGAAAGGAGCAGTGGAAAATGCAAAAGAAAGATGTTTTAAGGTACAACTACGGGTATTCCATTTTAGAGTGATTTCCCAGCCTGCAGGGACCAAAGAGAACTTTCTGAGAACAGGATATACATGCTAATGGTAGCCCACAGAGGTGAGAAACAGAATTCAAAATCTGAATACAAGCAAAGGATAACCAGGGAGAACAAAACCAAGATGGTTTCAGGAAGTGACATAGTGGTTTGCAAACAGAACAAAAAGGGTTTTTCTTCTTTAATTACAATTGCTACCATTTTTAAACTTCTGACAGCCAACCAAGAAGTAATAAATATTCTAAAACTGCAACTGGGTTTCCATTAAGACATTTATATTCTACAATGGATGAGGGAGACAGCTTCCCTACCTTCTTTCAACCGACTTAACTGTTTCCTTTTGTGACCCCATTCTGCGAGGAGCTTCTCTGATACCATATGGTGCTAGACAAAGCAAATGCAAAATGCAGAGATGAGAACCTCACCCTTGGTCCAAATAACATACAATTACACCATACATACACAACAGTGCACAAACTGTGGCTTATACAAGGTTAAAAAATGGAAAGCTTTTACAAAGTCAAAGTCAGTATGAGAAATTTCTTCAAGATCTACTGCAAGTTTCTTTCTCTAAAAAGTTATTTTAAAATTGTTTCAAGGAAATCCCTTCAGCTGTAAGAGCTTCTAGCAGCCTACACGTTTGCTACACAACAAAGGACAACACTGTGTTGTTGGAAATCTAAGGAATACCAACAAACATGTTGATAAATAATCCCATCCTTTTTTGTTTGACAGGCACAAATATGTCCCCTTTAGTACTTACCTAACCTTTTTCAAAATGAAATTAAGTATTTCTTATAATTTCTTCTAATCAGAATTTCTTGTCAGAACATTACACAAATGGCAATTCTCACACATAAGAAGAACCAGAAAAGGTTTTTTCTCATGTTTTTTGCACATTTTTAATAGCATAACATACTTACTTCATGTTCAAAAAATCTGAGTTTGTGAGACTCGTTTCAGCATCATGGAAGCACCAATGTAACCACTGCAGAAGTTTTACAAATGTTTTCACACTTAGAACTAAGTCGCTATTAATATTCTACACTGTCTTGTTGCCGAACAGGCCAAATAAAAATTAGCAAGCAACCCACAAAGAAAAGTTGCACCTCCTACTCTTAATTAATATGAACATGTCATTGTAAAAGCCAGCACTTGAGATCAGAAATTGCTGTATCAACATCTTTCATTTATCCCCTTGGTTTCTTTTCCCTCTCATAGAAGACAAATGGTGTTTAGCAAATAGGTTTCTAAAAGAGCAGAGGATCCTTTCAAACTGCTCCTGCTTCCAGTAGCTAAGTGTATTGGAAACACAGTAAAATTTCTCTTTGGAAGCATTATATTAAGCACTTAGCACAAGTCTCCAGAAGTCCATCAGAGATGCATGGCAGACTCCAATGTGCTGCCAATAGCAATAGAGACCATTCTGACAAGAAGTCTCTGTGCATCAGTGATGTCATGCTTTCACTGGAGGACACTTCTTCAAAGGATCATTTTCAGCCACATTGGTTTCCGCTGGTGAACGTAACATTCTCTCCATGGAAGAGAGTGTCACTGCCAGCTTTGTTACACATTAGTAACTATCCTTAAAATAAATGCAGAGACATCAAATGCAGATCCAATTTCCGTTGTGCTGCTCCCAACAATCGTCTCTGGAAACATGGAAGCTGCAGACCTGAGCACCCGTCCAGACATTTAATCAATGTACAAGGCAATAATGTTTTGGTCACTGTTACTGGGCAGCAAAAGGCAGTAAGGAACTTACGGTCTGTAATGATTGCATCAAACAACATCCCTTTTCTCCATATTGGTCTGGAAGAATCAGCAACGAGTGCATCGAGGTAGTATTTCTCCAAACCATACTGTCGGAGATTAGCTCTGATATTTTCATCTGGCCCTCTCCACTTCTGGTTCTTTCTGCTTGCCTTGCCTGGGAGGGGAAGGGGAATGGAAAGGGGAAAAAAAGCATACTCAACAAGAAACTATTATATAAGAAAAACTTACATATACTCTACCATTTAAATTAAAGGAAAATAATCAAATGTCACCAAAGAAACCTGTCAAAAGTATTTGCAATAAACTTCAAAAGTAGTAAAGAAAAACAAAAATACATGAGAAAGTTCTGCTGCACCACCTGCATAGGATGTCAAAGAACACATTTACAAAAACATTGGCTTGCAAGATGCTCTCTCCATCCGCCAGTCACAACCCTGTCCACTAGGTCAAATGTAATTTGCACACTTCCAGAAAAGTAGGAATGAGATTGGGGTTCCTGGGTTAGGTTTTGAGAGCTTCCCACATCATAGGTTAAAAGAGAACACAGCTGTGGTAATTATTATTTGGAACTTTGTTTTGGTCTTCATTATTCTTTCTCAAAAATATTTCCTGCTTAAAAATAAGATAGTATCTTTACTAGCATACATGTAAATTGGTGAATAAAACTAAGCATGACCAAATAAATCCTGCAAAGACTAATGCTGCCTTAAAATTCACTAAGTATCATCTACTGCCATCAGTATTCTTAAATTCCAGAGGGTAAGATTTCAGTGGCTTTGAAATATACATACCTAATCCATGGATTGTGTTGTAATCTATATCAGTACCACACACATATGCCCCAAAATGTGCTGAGGAGATTAGAAGGCCACCTACACAGGGGAGAAAAGAGAAAAAGTATAAACTGTCATAAATGTCACCTGTGTTAGGATTTTCTCCTCAGGAACTTCAGGAGCCTACACCAGCAGCACACTAGACCCAAGGAAAAGAAAAAAACCCAAAACAAATACTAAAAAAAGACGTAGAACTATCAACCAGTTAGAATCACTATGTAATTATAATCAGACATAATAACACTAAGTCCTTTGTCTGTTCTACATGATTTTCTTTATCTTGCTATGTCCCATATCACTCCTCATCTCTGGAGATGGTTCAGGAGTTTTGTTTATGGATTTCTGTGTTTTAAGCAATAAGATCCTTTAATCATTACATGAACCAAAACTTTTGATTCTGCTTTTCAAGGTGCAGAATTTCAAACTGTTGTCAAACAATTGGAAAAGTTATCACCAAACAAATAGCAGTTCTACTGTGTCTGTTCTCAAATCCAGTTTCTATAATTGTGTTAAAAATCAAACTTCTTTAAGGTGACTATTCCCATGTTTTAAGAAACAATGGTCAAGCGCCTTACAAATGTAAGCATCTCCAATGTGAACATAAATACCAAAAAAGTTTCTGTAATCCTTTTCAAGTGTGAAAACTACATACAAATATTTGTCTGTGAGTAGGCTGCCTACTTTGTCAGTAGTTTTACCAATGTACTTATTCTGTAATAAAACCAGGTTTTTTAATTACTGCTATTGCAACTTGCCTTCCTAATTATAAAAGAACACCCTGCTAAAAAAAGGTGTGATTTCCCCTTGACAACAGCTGAACAGCCCACAGAAAAGAATAAATGACATTAACTCTTTAACAGTTTCCAAATGAAACAATGGACAGACTGCAGGGAGATGAACAGATACCTGTGTGGTCAAGTTATTCATAAAGAGGTCTGTGGCTACCAGACTGGTTTAGAACAGAACAGCAACTGAGAACAAGGCTGTGAACCCCACTGATGTCAACTATTTAGTTTAGTTATTTATTCAATCCTGCTAAATAAAGGGGATAACTGCTGCAGGATGAAGGGCTGGCAGTGCTGGGAGGGTGACACCAGTTCTCCCATTCACCAGGAGTGTGGAAAGAAGCATCTCAGGTGGCTGCACTGTCCTGAGCCACCCATTGAGCACCAGCAAATCCCTAATGTGCTCTGTGTGCACCAGAAAACTCCTGCATCATATGGCACTGAACTCTACCAAAACCAAAGGTGAGCAAAACCAAAAAAAAAAACTTTTTAAATTCCTCTGCTTTTTCTTGTGAAATGGATCAGGGAAAAATAGTTACTCACCCCAAAGGAATCACCCATTTCCCTTCTTGGCTGCAATCCCTCAGAACAGATGGGCAGTACATCCAGAGGGTCAAGAGAAATTTAGCTAGCCCTGACCCCAAGTATGGCATACCACCCAGTCCTACAAAAAAAGTAAGAAGAGAGTCCTTTGCCCATCTAAGAATATTTTTAATCACAGGCAAAAAAAGAAGCTTGGAAATCATGAATTTACAGCTTTAGACCCATCTCAGCTTGTGCTAGTTCAATTTGTGTTCACACAGGTGGTGCATGGATACTTACATACTCTTACATGACCAGCCCTCTGATCAGTATATGAAACAGACACATGCAAAGGGTTAATCAGGGGATCACTCTGTCCCTGGTGACTTGTAGCAGAATGATGATAGCACAGAGCTTCATGCCTTTCTATCATATACTATTCCTCCACCTCTTCAGCACAGATGAGGTCTGGTCCTCCAGGATGTCAAAGGAGAACATCCTGTCTTTTGCAACTATACAGTATCACAAGTATCTTCCAAAAGAACAATCAACAAGACTACTGAAATAACTTGAACTGTCTAGGAGGAAGCACAAAATATTCAGGTAAAAAAGACTTGATTTATTCTTCTAGAAGCTTCCAGGCTTCATTTTGGAAGCCAATCAGAGGAAAGAATATCTAAACACGGATGGAAGTTAAAAACACAGTCCTGGCCATTCCAATTCTGCTCAACAATAAAAGGGGAATCAAGTTTTCTATAAGCCAGCCTGGTCAAAGAGCATTTTATATTCCAAGGAAAAATGCCAACTGTCCATTCTTACACTAATGTGAAAGACTTGTGATTTGGCTTATGCAGCAAAAAGCAGGTTTTTTGCAACAAGCAAGAATCATTTTGCAAGGCCATTCTGGTTTGGTACTGTTCACTTTTTCAATGTAAGACACCATGCAGAAACACAGCCAGGTATCAAAGCTGCACCAATAAAGAAATCTGAACTGCAGTTCTTCAAAATGCCTCTCAGATCCTGAATATATATTTTTCCAAACCCATCAGCTCAAAATCACTGCATCACTCTCAACTCCAAACCACTTCCCAGAAACTCCAGTGACTGGGCACTGTTGTACTGACAAGCTTGAAAATCTTCTGAAGGTCCTCAAGAGACAACTGAAATTCCTGGGGTTTACTCAACAGAAGTAAGTGCAAAAGCCACTGTTATTTAGTCATAAATACACTCTACTGACAAATGGCATGCCACCAGTATCTCCACTGTTCCCTTTAATCTCTAGCCCTTACATTACAAACATCCAGCTAAAAAAAAAAATTAAAAATTGTAATTCAAACTATTAGGCAATTTGGGGAGAATTTTGTATATGTTACCTTTTGAACTGGAACACAACATTTATCTCGAATTTCTATAGCTTCATCATTTTTATGAGATTTTTCTTCTTCTGTCTTTACCCTCCCTTTTTATTTTTCTTCAATTTTCACCCCCAAGAGAAAGAATGCTCTCAGAGACTTTGTGATTTAAATTAGCAGGTTTTATAATAAGACAAAAAGCCATAGACACCAAAAAGAAATCAACTGCTAAGAGATAAGTAATTTCCTGAACCTTTCAAAGGACAAGCACAAGAAAGAGAAGAAAATTTCTTAAGATATTATTATGCATGAAAAAAATCAGGTCCTGTATGAACAAAATTTAAGACAAAAACATAGAATTTACCAAACCCTTCTGTTTCTGAAAATACTATATCCATGCTTTTTCTATGGCACAGAGAAGACAAATGCTAATAAGAATTTATCCTACTAGTGACCCTACTAGTGTAGTCTTCTCTTTCCTTAACTTGTCTGTAGAGATTTTTCTTCATCTTGCCATTAATGTAAGTATTTTTAAATCTATGCATTTCAGATGTGGTCACCTTGATTAAAATTTAGCAATTTGGGCATGAGCCAGCAGTGCCCTGGCAGCCAGGAGGGCCAACCCTGTCCTGGGGTGCATCAGGCACAGCATGGCCAGCTGGGCAAGGGAGGGGATTGCCCTGCTCTGCTCTGAGCTGGGGCAGCCTCACCTAAGTGCTGGGGGCAGATTTGGGTGCCACACTGTAAGAAAGATACTAAACTAGTAAAGAGTGTTCAAAGAAGGGCAGCAAAGATAGTGAAGGGCCTTGAGGGGAAGCTGTATGTGGAGCAGCTGAGGATACTTGGTCTGTTCAGCCTGAGGAAGGGGAGACCACAGTGCAATTTACAGCTTCCTTGTGAGGGGAAGAGGAGGAGCAGGCACTGATCTCTCCTCTGTGGTGATCAGTGACATGACCCGAGTAAACAGCCTGAAGCTGTGTCTGGGGAATTTTAGGTTGGATATTAAAAAAAAAAAAAATGGTTCTTCACCCAGAGCTGGCTGGGCACTGGAATGGGCTTCCCCAGGCAAGTGGTCACAGCACCAAGCTTGACAAAGTTCAAGAAGCACACGGACAATGCTCTCAGGCACATGGTGTGACTCCCCCCTGTGCAGGGGCAGGAGTTGGACTTTGATGATCCTTGTGGGTTCTTTCCAACTCAGGATACTCTACTATTCCATTCTAGGATTCTAGGTCAGAAACACAGCCTCTGCTACATTTTTGAAGAAACCAGTATAGGTAGCTTAACACAATATACTCTGCTATAATTAATTATATGGCACAAGCTGACAAAACAGATCAGCTGTTGCACATACAGCTGGGTTTCCCTAAGGCAAAAAGAAAACTTCCATGACAGGCACAGCAATATGTGGAATAAAAGCTCCCCCTCCTGGCTAAGATGAGTTCAGCTGGAGAAAGGTACATCTTGTGAGCAGTATTATCCTGAAGACAGGCTGTAATGGCACAACAGTGTTCCTCATATGCTGCTACGATCTCACTATTGCTATGTTGTGTTGTATGACCAGAGGTGCCCTCAGGACTCCTCTAAAGAGCCAGCTCTAAAATGCTCTTTGTAATGTCCTGAAAGTGACTGCAGGAAGTGCTTAGCCAAATTCCAATTCTTGGTCACTTTGATCTTAAGCAGTCCATGACACATACAGACTGGTGCTTAGACCACATGGCACTAAACACAATGGTGAAGACAGAGTTTTTAGAAGTGCAAAATAAACTGTTTACATCTTTGGAAGTTGTCTCCTTCCCCCAAAATCCCTTTCAGGCTAACAAACCATTGATTTTATAAACACCATTTTGCCTTTGGTATCATTTCAAATATCAGTTGAGCACCAGAAGTCATGACACCAGGTAAAAGGGTGGTACAGGCACTAATACAATCTTCCAGTTTTTACCACCAGCTGAAAAAAAAAATACATACCTGTTCCAACAAATGGATCATATACAATGTCATTGGGTTTTACTCTCCCGTGGTTTGCCATGATAAAAGAGAGGCAGGCATCCATGCTCGTATTTCCAATAAAGTGTCTCTTCTTTACACTGTAGGATTCAATGAGCTCTCTTTGGCCATCTGCAATCTGTTGAAACATTTAAAACCCCTGTCAGGTCCTTGATACAAGATCTAAACAGACACACTAACAGACTTGCTTAAGTGACACCATCCAAAACCAGGTAACTTCACTTTGTAACACATCACCTTGCTTTCTGATGTCTGAATATATGACAGACTTCTTTCCAAGCAACAGATACCTTGGGTCAACACCTGGGTAAGTTCTTCAAGGCAGAGGTTAAAAATGTACAAACATCTTAGAGAGAAATATCCTTTCCAAGAAATTACAATAAGAGTGACTTTGCTATTATTCTAAGCATCAGGAAAACAATTCCAGGCAATTCAGAATTAAAAGGATTTCAAAAATATGAGGATTACAAATGCACGTTAACACCTGCGTGCACACACATGGTCATACAGAATTTCTTTCTTCAGTGGCATTTCTGTCCCACTCAAAATCTAAATTTAGGATAGTGTTGACAGATGAGAATTTAAGGGAAAAGCAAACAGAGACCAAATACTAGCATTTTTACATCCGACTTCCAAAGTGTGTTGGAGAAGACCAAAGCAATCTGGAAAAGAGCACATTCAAACACTGTCTCCCTACCTCTGCTCACATCAGTCTTACCAGGTGAACAAAATACACCTGCCTATTTTTTCAGGTTGGTTTACTCATTTTTAAACATGTCAGGAATTCAGCACAGATGGGACAAAAGCTGCAACATTCTGCAGCACTGGCACAACCCAGCATGCTCACACACTAATCATAGACATGGGGAATATTCACAGACCCTAACAGATTGCTTGAATCTCTAACTGCCCTGTACACAAGCCACTGACTTGTGTCACAAGCCACAACCTCTGCAGTGGTTCTCCCTCCTTCCAGCTGCCCTTGACCCAGGCCAATGCATGCATGTATTTCCATCAGTGGCTAGTGTCATTCCTGGAGATATCCTTTGAGGAGCCACCTTTTCCTCACAAAAACATAAAAGACTAGATCAAATTTCCTCAGGATATCCTAATAATGCCGCAGGTTTAGAGTGCATATGGCCAGCAGGCAAGAAGACTTGTAGTGAAGACCACAGATGACAGGCTCCAGACAGTTTTTGTACTTGGTTCCTTCTGCACTGTCGGTGTTCCCTCGGGCAGGTACCCGTCTGTGGGCTGGATTCACTGATGTCCACAGCCCCAGGGATCAGTCTGCACCTTTCCATGGAGGTTCCTGCCAGCATCACTTGAAGAAGTTACAGAACACCCCCATGAGGCTGATGCTACCCAGCGGGGCCACAAGCCATCTACAGTTCTGTACATCTTCCTGTATGTTTGAAACAGGAGCTTTCAGCTGCAGCTAAGTCCAAAACAATGTATCACACCATCCCAGCTGTGCAGTCTCACTGCTGTGCTAAATCCTCTTCAGTGGGTGGCAAGACAAGAGGTGTGTTTCCAGACACAACTTTATTTTTTTCCACCTCTGAATTGTTCAGTAAAGCCACTTTTTCCTAGTCACACTAAGGACTCCCAAGACTTGCTTCAGAATATTATGCAATGACAAATTCAGACAATGGTATTTTGTGCTTCTGTTAAAAGCCAAAACACTTTTTACATTTAAACTGAAGTACACTCTCCTGAAAATACAAGCTTGTAAAAACTGAAGCAAACATGCTCACGCACCCATCTACCAAAATACAGATGAATGGGCTCTTCTGGAACATCATTTGGGTTCATTCCATAATCTTCCAAGATCCAAAAGATGTGTTCTGGATTCTTTAACTTTACTTTTCCTTTGAATGGCAGAAATTCAAGGGCCTATACAATAAAGAAAAACAGAGTCAAAAACAAACAGGGTCATTTTTTTTTAAATAGGTACCTTCCCCCCCAAGAAAAAAAACCAAACCAACAAAAAAACAGCAGAACCCCCACAATTTCACTTGTGAGAAATAGTTCGTTCAATTCTCACTGGATTTTTGAAATGCCTTTCTTCTAAACAAAAATAGCTCAAATGATTACAGATCAGAAATTGGGAACCATAACACTTTTTATTAACTGAACAGAACTCAGCTTCAGGGGAAATTAACTGTGCATATTAATTATGCAATTTTCAGGTTATAGAAAGAACACTGATGATGAACAATGCGATGTGAAATTTCAGTGATGTGTAGCTACAGCAATTTACACACTCAGCATTATTTCATTTACACAAAAAATAAACAAATGGAGAAATAGCTACTACTAACACAGATCATTTCAGTCTCTGTAAATGAAGTAAATTGAATAAATAGGTGCTAAAATAGAATGTGGAAGAGCAGGAATAAACAGTAATTTGGAAAAATTTCCTAAATGAAATACTGATATAGTTAGGAGGAGAGGACAAGTACAGACAAGAACATGACGACAGAACAGGAGATCAGCACACAATCCACAGCTTGTAGCTGAAGTCACTTGTTCCACAGTCTCCAACAATAAAAGCCTAATAAGGAGATCATTAACAGAGTTTCCAAAAACCTAACTCTTGCCATTTGAATCTTATAGTTTAGAGCAATAAGTTTCAGTTTCCCCAGCACACTGGGCTGAAATCAGCAGTGGTATTTGTTTGGCTTTGCATATGCCTTAAACAACTGGTTCACAGGGGGGAAAAAAAAAGTCGTGAATTTTGAAAGAATGTTAATACAGACACAAAAATCTCATTTAGACCTGCTAAGACATAAGCCATAAACTTCCTCAAGATCTTGAAGACACTTAAATACACTGATAGCATGGAATAAGAACAACATTAATAGATTAAACTAAACAAAGATTTCTTTACTATCTACTTACATCAATCTTTTTTATTTTCTGTGCTTGGGTCAGCGTTTTATTAAATGTATGAATATGTACTTTGTAAGTAGAGTCTGACTGTAGATATGGAAGCTGAAAAAAGAAAGGCAAAGACACTTTCATTAGTACAGATGCAGTGCTATTTAGTGGGCGTAAGGAACCATATTATCCAGATTCTTTATATGTATACCATCTTGTCTGTTGGATAGTTCTTCAAAGATGCATAGAGCTCCCCTGCAGATCTTCCATGGCCCCACAGCTCAAATATAGACCTGAAATTACAAAGTTTTTGAGAGTGCAGTCACACAGAGCAGGGAAAACGCCTTACAGATACTTATTCCTTTTAGCTACTTAGCCAACGGATTTAGGCTTTACTTCAGGGAGTACTAGCATGGCATTTAATTCTTGGCAAATGTTTCAATTTTGTTTGTAACAAGTATTTTTAATACTAGGCTGATATTCCACTGATGCTTTTCCTTGTTTGGCAACATGTACCAAAAGCCTCAGAGCTTTTCATATTGATTAGCAGTGCAATGGAGGCACTTCAGCGATCTTATTCCAAAACTAACAACACATCTCTGCACAACCAGCAGGAGGACAGAAAAATAAGCCATGGGCTAGTTATGCTTTGTACATAGAATTAGCATACATTAGCTGCGAGTAGACAGTGTGTAGAATATCTGCAAGCTGTTTTGTCACTCCCTTAGTTGCCTGCAGCTGCTCTTTGAAGTGGAGTGCTCCATTCCTTAGGCAAGAGCGGAGAGCCCAAGTCACTGTAGGCAAAACTGAATACCAGAGACAACAAGCACTCAATAGGGACTGTGCAACACTCTGCAGAGGGGCCCAAGCTCTGAAGAACACAGCACAGACACCACAAATTTAGTATGGTCAGAGAGACATAAGACACCTATGCTGCTTCTCATCCTGAACCATACTTCAAGGCCTCTCATACGCCTCACTGGAAAGCATGTTATTCAGACACCTCTAAAAAGGACCAGCTGGAACAATCATTCTCCAGCATATTCCTGTGCTCCTTAATTTCCTAGAAGGGACCTCTGCTGCAGCAGTCGGGGCTGAAGGCTCAGAGGCCAGCACTGAGGGAGGGTGACGCAACCTTTCCCTTCCAAACATGATTGTTAGTTTTCACATGTCACAGGTATGATCTTTCAATTCCATACATATTTTAGAAAAAGCCACTACCTCAACATTATACAAGGCACATAAAACATGAGTGACACTACAAGCACTGTCTCTGGAGTGAAGAACACCATTTCAAGACGCTGAATTGATCATACACTGAGTAAAGAGGATGGGCATGCTACATAATCAGTCCTGCAGACTCCAGTAACACCTGAATTCTAGAGGAAATCAGAGACTTTATTTATGACTCCACACAAAATTGATATTTGCCATAATAGAACAAAATTCCATTGCTTACGTTATTATCTACAAGATTTTTCATCTCTTACTTTGCACATACTGTCCGCTTCATTAGTCCCCTTGCCATCTCTTCTGAAGGAATATTGAGAATCCAAAATGGAGACTGCAATCAAGAGAATGTATGTGAAGCAAATACCTAGCTGGAGGATGCCACATGAATTACACAACTACACAGTTCTGTTCTATAAAAAGAAAATATGCATACTGAAGATAAAAAAATATTAACAAAAATTAAATCTGTTAACTTTAATAATATAGAGAACATGGGGATAAAATAATTAATTAGAGACAAAATTGTTTACTCAGCTTGAATGTCTGAGAAATTGTGTTATATATTTAATTTTTCCAACATAACTGACTTGGTAAAATATTGTTTGTACTTCTCTTGATTATTCACTCACTAAAGACTGGAAACACTTTGTTACACACAGGCAGTAACTAAATCCCAGTAACATTCTCTGACCAAGCACTGAGACCAGAATCATATGGCTTCCTAGCTGCACTCCTCCTGTCTCTGATTCAGAGGCAAACACCAATTTTCAAACTGCTATTGAGTGTCTTCAGGGTTTATATATTCTAAAAAGCAAGGAGAGTCTCCCAGCAGATGGCACTGCTTCTTTTCATGCTGGTCAGTGAAGACATCCTGAGGTGCATTTTTGTGCACCTTTTTTTCAGTTCTGAGCCTTTACTGAAATTGAGAAGTCCTCAGTTTTAGGAAGATTTTCCTAAGAAACTTCAGTATTTATTCAGCTGCCTACATTTAACAGAAATGCTGTAAAGAATATAGTTGCATACCACACACACACTCAAGTAAAAGATTTGGTACTTGCTTACATTTACACGAAATTCCTGCTCGCCACTGAATTGTCCACCACAAAGGGAGAGCAATGATGTTATTTCCTAAAGTGAAAATATAAAGGTCAGGCTTTAGAGTCATAAACTAACGTTATACAGAAAAACATACATACAGAAAGACAAAAGAAAAGGCAGCATGACAAATTCTAATGCAGATGGTGGACATGGCAGAAGTTCACAAGTAAATTCTGATTATATGCTCATTAACTAAAAATTAAGACTTCCCTGCTATAAAAACAGCTTTCTCAAAATTCACTGGCAAATTTCAGGATGTCAGGAAAATTTCAGTAATCAAACCCCACCATTTTGCATTTTCTCTTTCATCAGAATCTTTACTGTTCAATCCTACACTCTCACAATGATACTGTTCCTACAATATTATCCACTCTCATCTTAAAATATTTTTCTGACCAGATCTCATAGAAGTGATGTTTCACTAGTAACACTGACCCAGGGCTAGGATCAGCAGATCATCTGGCTAAAAAAACCTCTCCTTGCTTATTCCATTAAGTTTTTGACAAATCACGTCCCTAACGTAGCTCACCACAAAACCAAACAAGCTGAGCAGTCACCAAAATACAAGAAGTGAGAAATAGCTCTACTTTCTTCAGCAGCTGCATCAACCAAGTGTCAGCAAAACCATGGTGATAAAAAGAAAAGCTTTCTGTTACATGTGTACCATCTTCTTTTTACTTCATCTGATGACCCTGCCTAAACAAAAATCGGGTTGATCGTAAATACATAAACTCAGGTTCCAGTCCTGCAAAGCCAATAGGAAAAAGCAATGCACAGAAGAAAACGTAAATGAAAACAAGGAAAAGAAATGATTCAAGACACATTAAACATTTTGTCACATGTAACAGTCCAATCGATGAAGGAACATCACCCTGTGAAACAGACCACGGCACTGAGTGCCACATGCAGTCTTTCCCGAACACCTGCAGGGACGGTGACTGCACCGTCCTGGCCCAGCTCCCTGGGCAGCCCATCGAGAGAGGCCCTGGCAGCACCAGCCACCCCTGCACACAGGGCACGTTGGCGGGAGCTGAGTGTAACTCAAAAAAACTCTAAAAGTCACCAAAGCCAAAAACTTGAAAGCATTTTTGTAATCCCAGCTTCCGCTTCTCACACAGCGCCTGGGGTGCTCGGCTGGCAACCCCTCCTAGCGCCAGAGGCTCTGGAAAAGCGAGCGGCAAGGAAAGCGCTGCCTTAAAGCCACCACGCGGAGGCTCCCCATGGGCTTGGGGCAGAAGGAGCCCCACTCCTGGGGGTCCCTTCCCACGGGACGGGGGGAGCGGCGAGGGAAGGGGCGCTCCGAGCCCCCGGCTCTCCCGGAGAGGGAGACCGCCACCGGGTTCCGGCTCCCCGGGGCCGCGCTGGCCGGGAGCGCCCCGGCGAAGGGGGGAGGGCAGCGCCTCACCCGGCCGCAGTCGCGGCCCCGGTCCCGGTCCCGGCCCCGGTCCCAGCCCCACGCAGCGCTCACCGGCAGGCGGAACTCGAGGTGCTCCTGCGCCAGCAGCAGCAAATAGCGCCGCAGCGCCGGAGCCCCCAGCGCCATGTCGGGCCATCCCCCGCCTCCCGCATGCGCCGCCGGCAGGGAAGGGCGGGAGCGGCGGGAGGAGCCCGGGAAGGGGCGTGTGGCCGTGGAGACCCCCGCGGCCTCTGCAGAGCCCGGGCCGGGACACGGCGCTGCGCGGGGGCTGCAGGAATTACCGCTCATTTCATCTCCTTCTCATCCTCCTTGCAGTTGTATTTTGGGTGTGCTTTATCACGCACGCCACGTGTCAGTGCAGCCGTGCCTGCCTATGGTTTATAAATAACTCCGTGTACACTGGGGACACGCTGGCTCAGGGGTGTTTCACTGTCAGGGGCGCGCTGCGGCCACATTTAAGGATCTGGAGCATTAAATAACATTAAGAATTAACAGGTGCCAAAGGAGTCGCGTTCCTTTTTCCGTGAGAAGGAGGTCAGCGCCGGCGGCGTGGGTGTCGCAGCAGGTGGAGAAACACATTCCCAGGAAAGGGACAGAGGTGTGGCGGTCCGGCAGAGAGGCAAAAAGGGGTTTGTCTTGCGGATTATGTTATATTTTAATATCTAGTCTTGATAATTGTAATCCCGTACTCACTCATCTCCCTGTTGTGTTGATCTGAAAGGTTCGTCTTATCCAGATTTTAGTAAGCTGGTTATTAGGACCAGGCCAGCTCAGCCCTGAACTCATGTTCTGTGTTTTATGTGCTGATTTTGGACAGTTTGTTTTTTGGCTTTTTTTTTTTTTATTATTATTATTATTATTATTTTGTTGTTGTTGTTGTTTTCCTGGATGGCTAAGATTTTGCTCATGACCTGTGAGCACGCACTGCACGGGACACCTTTATGTATCTCCATAGTCTCATCCTGCAGCTTCTCCAGTTATCCCTTCCTGCAGTAATCAAAACTGAGGTTACTGTGAAGCTTTAGCCTTGATGATTGACAAGAAAGCAATCTAAAGCGACCTGGCACCTAAACGTGAGCTTTCCTAGAAGAGAAAGAAAAGACGTAGATGTGGGTCCAGCTTGTTCACCACAGTAGCTGAGTGCTGAGACCCAGCAATAAACATCTTGCTGAACTGCTGACAAATCCTGCGAGCCTGAGATTGCTTACAAAATCTTGGAATTGCTGAGAGAGCTTCAGAAGTCTACTCTTATTTTTCCAATGTCTCACTTTAAATTTCTTAGCTGTATTGCTTCCATTTTAGAAACTCTTTAGAAGGTGCTGTTGGTATTATTTTTAAGCTTTATCTCTTTGAAACTGGCTTTTGCTTACTTCATCTGCACTGCTTTACTTTGGGGCATTGCTATCTGTTCTCAGAAGGTGAATACCTATTTTTCACTGCTACTGTTTCCTACAGAAGACTTTAACAAAAGCCCTGGTTTCTTCTTGCTTTTGACTTGAGGATCCATGCAGAATCTCTGGCAGTGTATACATGTTGCTCTACTTAGTTTGAAAGATTTACGGAGTATTTTAGTCTGACATAAAAACAAAATACTTTTCAGATGCTGTGTTTGGAAACAGAACATACGTTCCTGTAATGCCACTGAGGAGAATCAAGCAGTTTGTTACTGTGGATATGGGGAGTCATCTTAAAAACATTATGTAACTCTTCTAGGGAGGGAAAGGAAGAAAATTCACACTTTTTAGCCTTCGGGGGAATTTTATATCCACAAAGTGTAATTACTCAACTTGAAATCTATCCAAGAAGCTAGAATTAACCACTTCCTCTCACAAAAAATATAACAGTGGTGATATACAACAATCACGGGTTTCAATTTAAAAGTGAGAGGCCATGAATGAAAAGCCATTATTTCCTGTGTGCTGTTGCTTATTATTCCCAATTCCCTTCTCAGGTGATCGTGTTGGCACTCTATGCTCACCTCGTGCACTCCTCTAGATCCAGAGGCAACACAAGTGTTTTTTGACTGACCTGGAGGTTCTGCTGGGGAATTTAAGGAATCCTGACCCTGCTCATGGGTTCATGTGCAACAGCACCAACACACGTATGTGGGCAAATGTCCATGAAATCTTACCTGTAAAACAACAATACTTTCAAAATACCCAATATGTAATTCAGCTGTTACACTGTTCAGAATTCGCATTTCTGTCCATTTCCCCGTCGAAAATCCAGCACTAATCCTGTGTTTTAACTTCAGATGTCGGTAAAGGTATCAGCTCTACAAAGTACTACCTGGAAACTCCGGCTTGCATATTTCAACAGGTGAACGATACGACCCAGCAGAGACATGGCCGCAGCACAATCAGATCTCTGTGGGGATATGAAAGTCTGTCCCTAATTCACCAGAATAACCGCGTCCAGCACAGGTAGTCCATAATCCGAGCGCATGGAATGCCGTAGGTGGGCAGGCGGCGTCCCGGGAGCGGTGCGCTGTTCCAGCCCGCGGGCTGCAGCCGGCAGACATGGCCGTGCAGCGCAGCCTTTTAAGGGAGAACAATCCATTCCGCCTTTGTCTTCCTCACTAAATAGGGTGCTGGAGGCAGAGACGCGCTCGCTAACTGGATTTTTACTTCTCCTTGCAGTGCTTGATGAGGAACATCCCGCTGCTCCCACCATGTATTGGCGTTTCGGCTCCAGAGAATATCTTCTGTGCATAATAACTTCCTCAGTCTGCGGGAACCTTGTGGGCACGGCAAGGTGAATTGTCCACCTTTAATCAGCGCTCAGGCAGGAGAGAGGCTTCCCGCCCCCGTGCATGGGTTGGTGTGCCGCCGCTGCCGCTCGGGAATGGTTTGCTCTCTCCGCAGCTCAGCCAGCACTGCATCAGAGTGTTTGGGAAGTCAGCGGCGCTGCCGGGCTCCAGGATAAAGTTCTTGCGAAGACGTCGCTGCAAGCAGAGTGAGTACTGCGCTGTGTGCTGCACGGAGGCTGCGGCGCTTGTTCGGTAACTGCGGGACCGGTGGAGCCGTGTCACCTTGTAACCATAATTTACTGCCCCGTGTTCCTAAATTACTTCTGAATTTCACCTGAATCACTTTTACTTTCTTCATTGCCGTAGAATTATGAGTGGACTTAAAATCTTCAGATATTTAACCTCTTTTTCAGTAGCCTTGCCTCTCACTCGGGCAAAACTCTTCCAAAAAATATCGGGCTGATTTTTGCTTTTCCTTCACAGCTGACAGTGCACACAGGAACCACAGTTACAGCCACTCACTGAATAATTTCCTGCTTGAGTGCCATAAAATATTTTCAGAAATGGAAGGAGATAAAGGGCAAAGTGCTAAAGCTACCAGCGCAGTGGGTGACCTGAGGAAAAGTTGGCAGACCTGGGCAGAGGATCACATTGAGTATCAGAGGAAGAATCCGTTCAGCAGTGACGACAGGCTTGCCTCTAAACCTGCGCATACTCACAGAGGAGATCCTACCTATGGACGACCCCCTGAAGGGTCTCGGACAGAGCAGAGAGGGAAAGATGCTCACTCACACGTGGGTAAGGAAGTAGAAGAGCTGTGCTTGATCATCAGAAGAACTGGAAAGGTGGGAGAAGATGGACACGTGAGTGTGACATTCGGGCAGCTGTTTGAAACCTATGTGACTATTTCCAATAAAGTAGTGGGAATCTTGTTAAGAGCCAGAAAACACGGTCTGGTTCATTTTGAAGGTGAAATGCTTTGGCAAGGAAAAGATGATGATGTGGTCATCACTTTACTACAATAAGGCTTTGTCCTGGAATGAACTTTGCTGCATGTTTCCACTTAGAAAAACATATTTAGATATCATCCTCACAGGTTTTGGTTACAGAATTTCAACTCGGCTACCTACTGGGACACAAGCAGGAGAGGGAATGGGCGAGAAGGATAAAGCATATTTTTGTAAAAATGGTAGAGATTTGGGCAGAAATCACAGATTATGAGTTACTCCATCACACTGACAGTGGATTGTCCTTATTATCATCTACTACCAAGTATATGAGAGTTCTTCAAATAACTCTGCTGGCCTACTGCTTTTAAGTTACTGAAAGTATGAATTACTAACTTGCTGTCCTACAACACTGATTCCTGCAGGTTGTGAAATACTGCATGGGAGAATGGGATTTGTAAAACACGGAATTGAAAACTCTTGTGGGAATTCATGTATTTCTTCAAGCAAAGAGCCTGGTATATAGCAGAAGTTTAGGTTCAACTGAATAAGTGGAAGTTATTTTCATGAAGTAGATGGAAATTCCCAAACTTACAAAAAAGCCACAGGAAGGATACTTGATGGTTCCTAAATTAGTTGCGTCTTGCTTGGATTTTGGACAGCTGCACCAGTTCTGGTATTTAATAGTCTAATCTTAAGATCTTATTTTTTCCAAACCTTCTGTGTCTCTTGTTCTTTTTGTTTTCTATCTCACACCATTTTTACCTTTTCTGTTCTTCTAACACTTCAGAAGAAGTCCACAAAGCTCTGCAGCCTTTTTGGCTATACCCCTTCATAGAAGGCAGGGTGCCACAATGTAAAGACACAGAAGTCAACAGAAGCTCTCTATTGGGGCACCTGTGCATTCTTAAGGAAAAAAAGGCTCTTCTTTCACCAAAGTGCAGCAATGTTTTTTATGAGAGGAGCGATACTGTAATGCCAAATGTATAAATAAAAGTATAGCAGCACAGTCCCATACCTCATTTACCTGCTTTCAGAGCACAGTTGTGAGCTCTTCAGAAAAAAAAAAATAAAGGATTGGGTATATAAATAGTTGTAATAGTGCTATGAAAAATAATCAGGAGCTGTATTTTCAGTAGTTCCCACCAATAAAGCTATATAACTAGAAATCTAAAGTTCTATTTTTTTAGCAGTGCAAATAGAAGCTTCTGTGTGGTGTTAGCTATGTTACTTTGGGTCTTTAAAGTAAGATACGGTCTTGCATCAAAAGGATATTAAGATTTAATTAAATTATATATTAAAATTAAATTAGGAACTTGATAAAAGTGATGTGCAATTTTATACTGTTTATATAAAAGAACTCCTGTTGCAAAATGCCTAAAAGAATGGGGGTTTGTTTTGATGTTGTCATCCAGTGGGGATTTGCACCAAACTAAATCTTTGGCTGAGGATTTCATTTTCACCCTGCCACTTATTTTCACCCTGCCACTTTTTTTTTTCTTTTTTTTTTTTTTTTTTTTTTTTTTTTTTTTTTTTTTGTGAAAGGACAATGAAAAGAGAGAGTGAAAAAAAAGGAATAAATTAATGTGCTGAAATAAGTATATCTGGGGAAAAAGGCAGTCAGATGCAGGTAGAGAATGGGTTTTAATCACCACATAATTTTACCACATTGGAAAAGAGGGAATATGTGCTGCACCAGGCACTGTTGGTGTGCTCCCTTAGGTTTCAAACCTACTGCTTCTTTCTAAACAGATCTACATCTTGCAGCTGAAAAAGAAGACATGTAGTTTGTGACCTTCACACATTTAAAATGCTTTGTTCTTTTTGGAAAAGCATTTCTTACCAAATGACATGAGCACACCTCAGGGTATTTCAGCTCCTGTTAGAGGAAGTCTTTACACGCATTCAGATTTCAGCACAAATTGAGCTTTTTATAGTGCAGATATGGAATGAGTTTTGTTTAATTCTAACAACTCTGAAATCCACTCAGTTCTGCTGTAGCATCAGTCCATAACTTGCAGGAAGCAGCATCAGGCACTTCAAATGTCACCAGCTAGCAGGATGGCACCATCAGGAAAAATAATACATTGCTGGACATTGCACAAATAATTAATTGCAAGACCCACGTGAAGCAGTATGTAGCCTGAGCTCCATAAGATGCAAGTCCAGCTCACATAAATTTATTAGATTTTAATTAAGGCTGGCTCAAATAGTTAAATATCAGCAATCTAGGCTGTCACTGCCATGTAAGTGGTAGATGCTTGAGCACATCGACAAGCACTTTAAGTACACCTCTGATCAAAGAAGCAGAGCAAACCCTTAATGACATGGTCTTACCTACTTTGTAAGCAACTAAAAAGAGCTTGCTCTATTATTATATTTTTAATAGAACCAAGGATTACTATATAACAAAACTAGTATTTATAGAGGGATTGTTTTTAAACAGTTACAAAGCCATGTTTCCAACCTGCCAGCTTTAGATGAGCATTCTGGAAAGCATGACTGAAATCTTTCTGTGTGCCCATGCAATGACTATAAACATGGAGCTGCCAAACTGGCTTAGCACACGAGTTGACAAATCCAGTCTTGTGCTTCCAGCAATAGCCAGTATTTTTAAAAAAAAGACAAAAAGAGAGATAATAGAACAGGTCAGCTTGCCCATTGGTACACTCTAGAATAAAAAATTACTCCTGAAGCCTGTATAGTCATGAATGCATCATATCTAATGCATGACTCAGTTTAGCTACAAGTTTTACAAAATTATGCTTCATCTGTGATTAGATTAACATCTACAGGTGAAATAGGGATTTAAACTTCTCAATACGTAACTATTTTTTTTTTCCAGCAGGCTCCCAAGTGGAACAGAATTTATTAAATTATTTTTGCAAAAATTTAGCATGTGAGGGGTTTTAGTATTACAGATTATTTGGAGTAGTAAGTAACCCCCAAACTTTTAACAGGTGTTCTTGCCCTACTAAGCATCTTTCAGTTGTTTAAATCTCTCCTAAACTTCACTTTGTTACGGATTACCTCAGTAGTCTCTCCTCTCCTTCCACTTGAAGCCTGTAAACTCTGAATCTGTTTTGGACTGTGGTATATATATAGGGATTATCTGTGGTTTGTTTTGTCAAACACTGAAGGCACTGTCACCATTTCAATAAATGTTGCACATTAGTTTGAAATGACAAGAGTTTTATACAGCATTTTATTGTTTACAAGTTTCTCAAATTTCAAGTATAATTTTCACTGGTTGGCTTCCATTCTCCTACTTTCATTTACAACTCACACTTACAAAGACTTTGGAATATTCTGATGAGTTATTACCAATTTAAGCACAATTTCTTTTTATTTTTAGCAGCATTTCATGTATATCTGTTTCATCCTTTCAGCACAGAAGCATTATTCTCTGGGTCGTGTTAGGTTGGGAGTTTATGTAAAACAATTGAGCGAAACAGTACAAATAAACCTTTGTCATTCCTAAACATGAGGTCAAAAAAGCAGCTTTTCTCAAGACTGGTAATACTGGATCAAAGAAGAGAGCCAGCAGCAGTGGCTAAACAACTTTCCTTTGCTTCTCCAGGCTCTTGGAGAGTAAGAACTTCTGAGTTCATGCTCCTTATTGATCTTTGCTCCTTAGAAAGTTCTCCAGATGATTTCTGAAGTTTTAAAATTACTAAAAGCTTCTATAGAAGACAGTGACTAATAGGATCTGCCCACTCTCTTTTCCAGGGGCTAGGCAGTAATTCAGAAATGTATTGGAAGTATTAGGTTAGGCTTTTCAGAAAGTATTTCTTTACCTAATTAAAAAAATTATCTGCAGAGTCCAAGAGTGCTTGTCAATGCAGAAGGAAAACAGACCACAGTTCAGTGCTGAAAAACACTAATGAGAGGCTGAGCATTCCTCTCAGTAATTAGTGTGCCTCTGTTTAATGCTTTGCTGTTTCAGCTGTTTTGAGGCCTGGCTGTTGCTGTCAGGGAGCACGGGATTTCCCCATCTTTCTCATCAGCAAAACTCTGGAAGTGACATTATACCCATTTTTCCCTTTCCAGTCTTGTCATTTGTGGGGCCCTTCTCCAAAGCTGAGATAGAAAAGTTGGCCTTTGTGCTTTCATATACATTTGGCAACATAGAGAGTCTGGCTGGGATGGAGGTAACTTCCTTCAGAACATCCCAGGTTTTGGGTGTGACTGGAAGTGTTGGTAACACAGCAGTTCTGGTGGTTGCTGAACAGTGCACACAATGTCAGGGCCTGCTCTGCCCCCTCAGGGGGCAAAAAGCTCAGAGAGAGCTCAGCCTGCACACCTGACACTCACTGGCCAGCAGGGACATTCCATGACATAATGTCTGGAACAAAGGCTGAAGAGAGGTGGTGGGGCTTTTCTGTGTTTTTTGTTTGTTTGTTTGTTTTTGTGGTTTTTTTTTTGGGGGGGGGGACGACACTGCTACTGGCTTGCCTGTGGGAGATCATGAGTGATTTATCTTTGATTTTTTTCTTCCTCTTTCCTTCACACATTAAACTATCTTTGTATCAACCCATGAGGTTTTTTTCATTTTGTTCTTTCTGTTCTCCTGCCTCACTGGGTTAAGGGATGAAGAGTGAGCGAAGGGCTATCTAGGGTCAATCCCCACAGTCAACTAGTCCATTGCACTGGAAAAACATCCCAAGATTAGCATTTATTAATCCTTTTTGACAACAGTTCATGTTGATATTTTAAATATTACATTGCATGTCACAGTTCAGTACAGTTACATAAGTTAATTTAAGATCAGAACACACACAGAGTATTAACTCTTGAAAGTCCTTAATATTCAGGTATTTCACTCAGTTAGGAGCCAGCTCAAACCTCTTAATCTATTGCACAAAGTTTGGTGGCTTTGAGTCACACTCTTCCTACCAAATGTAACAAATTGAAACCCTAAAGGGCTGCAATTGATGTGAGTGCCCACTAATAAGAACAACAAGACATTAGGAAGAAGATCTTATAGAGAGAGAGGTGTAAACTCTGCCATAGAAAATGCAGCTCTTCAGAAGGGTGCAGACTCTCTGAAGTACTGTAAGAATATTACAACACATTGTATCACTAAGGCAACAGGTGCTGGATCCACGGAAAACACAGAATATTAAGTTCAGGGGAAGCTTGCAGGTGCAACAGACGTTCTCACCTCAGCTGCATCGGAATGCATCAGGCAAGGGCACTTGGTTAGTTTGGCATCAAGACAAGCTCTGCCAACAAAGAAAATCCACTCCATGTGTTCTGGAGTTTTAACTTGCCAAACAGTCTGCCTTATTATGGTACTGAAAAACAAATGCTAGCATTCCTGATTAGAGTCATGCAGCAAAGGCAAATGTTCAGCAGGTTCCTTAAGCAACTTGGCATGTTCCAATTTTGGGCTGAGTCCCTGCTATCCCAAAGTCACATCACATTGCTCTTATGTAAGTCTGCCACACACACACACACACACACACTGCACTTCAGACCAGCTTCTCCTATGACTTCATTTAGAATCCAAATTTGGCCAAGGCATTAGTAATCTGCAAGGGACTTTCAGTGAGAATAAGATCAGAAAATAATGAGTTTTCTATCTACTGCCATGCAGAAGAGCAGTGTATTAAATCCATTCTTCTGAACTCTTCACATTTTTTGTAAACATACAGTAACTAATTTCAAAAACTGTGCACATAAGAGGGAAAAAAATCTTTAGGTCTATTTACACATAAACTATATTCTATGTTATACAGCATTATCACATTTTGGGCACATATTGTATTCACTTTTAATGTGTCACTGTGATGCAAACAAATCAGGTAACATTGAAGTAGTTTAGCACCAGAAAGTCAGTACTGTACTTTCAGCAATGTACCTACTCATCACTAGGCATAAGTAACATATCATACAAATGCAGATGGGAACAAATGTTTGAAATGTTACCTGCAATCCCAGAACAATGCATCTTGAAAATGAAAGCTTGATTCCACAACAAATACTCCCTTTGGTACCATTCACATGCTGTTGGTTGTAACTCGTTGCCTTGGTTGCAATACATTCTGCTGCTACACTTTGCCTTTTAACAGAAGAGCTCTCTGCCTGTGTGCATGTGTGTGTACTATGTATGCATAAAATTATAACTAAAATACATCACGCTATTGCCAGGGAAGTATATAGACTGACATATCCGAATGCAAGAATTAGGCTAGCAGCCACAAATTCTGTGTGTATTTCCTCATAAGGAACTAAAGCTTTTTTTATCCTGGGATATTATTGGCAACATCAAACTGTGCAACCTTAAATCAGAGCTCAAAGACCAAACTGGCTGACAACACAAGCTTTCAGCTGGCAGCATTTGCAGTTTGCAGTCTCTCGATCAGTTGTTCAGCCTATGAAAGAGAAAGCAATCCATTAACTACCATGGGCCTTCAGTTCACTGAAAATTCCATTTTAAAAATAGTGACACTAACAGAGCACATTTGCCTTTCACTTTTACAGATTAAGTGTACAGGAGAAGCAGAATACAACAATTCCTTTCAACAGCAGACTCACAGTTTCCACCAAACACTCATGAGATGATCAGAAGAGGAAACATAACCTATGGAGGTCAGAGGAGGTTTGAGCAAATAAACAGCAGATCTGTTAAAGCACTGTGACTTCAGAGACCTCAGAAGGCAGCAGTGCTCAGAACAACCACGTGGTGAGGCCTGGGATTCTCTGTGAGCCACTCCAGAAGAGCATGTTGTGACTTCTCATCACCCACCCATCACCACCAGCCACGAACGCTGAGTGACGGGGGGCATTCACGTGTGGCCCCTGTCACGAGCCATCCTTTGGTCACATCACTGCACCAACACATACTTTGGTCTCCATATGTGCCTATTTATGCATCATGGGCAGCTGGGACAGCTGGACTTGGTACATGTAACAGCACCAGCTCACAGAGCCCTCAGAGGAAGTCTGCCAACAAGCAGGCCAGACTGGGCACGTGGAGGCCAACAGGGGCACTTCTGAAACAGAGCAGTTTACTGTCAGCCTTTGTGCTTTTGTGCCAGTCCTACTGAATTTATCTTTTCATTTGATCTAGTGCTTGAGGCTTTATTAAGATCTCCAAAGGAACTACATTAAAAGGTGAAATGCTCAAGTTTGGCATATTTTAAATGCAGATCTGCTACTTCAGGTAGAAGCAACTCAAGAGGACTGCAGTAATTACTGCAGATTATTTATAAATAAAGCAACATAAAGCAACATAAAGCATGCAGCAACTGAAAATTATATTATCTGAGTCCTATTTTGCATTCTTAAACAAGTACCACATTCAAGACACTATAATTAAAAAAAACCAAACAAACAAACAAAAAAAACCCAACCAAAAAAACCACTACCAACCCAAGAACATTTTCCAACCTGACAGCAGGGCAAAATACCAAAGTGCATCCAATACTGGATGCCAGACTTAGCATGGATCTGCCTGAACTAATCCAAGCTAATAAGCAGTAAAACTACACAGCTGTATGTATTTGAGGGACAAATATTTGTAAGATGGTCAATAACACAGCAGACACATCTGCTTTTTTTGAGCTAAGAGTGAACTTCAGCAAGGTCCCACTGTGAAGACACTGTGTTTCACCTCTTTAAGTAAGAAGCCATCTATATTCTTTAGACAACACAGACCTTTTTCAGCAACTTTGATTTGGTGATGTGGAATGATACCAGGATGCTGCAGCTACCTTGCAAGGACAGGTGCTTTGCTGTACCAAAGCAGTAAGTGAGGTTTAGATCTCCAAAGGGCTCTAGTCAGTGTCAGTTCAGTCTCATTGCTAATCTCTACTGACATAAATCAGTACAATGTTTTTGTAAAGCAGGCACTAGGTTTAGTCTAAACATGACAAGATGAGAAAAAGCACACAAAGTGATAAATGCAGTCATTAGGTGGATATGTTTTCACCTACACAGAATTAACCAGGTTATGTGCAAAATAAACCATCACATTTGAATATAGCCTTTTATATTAAACCCCAAATATTTGGGGTTTAGTGTCCACAGAAGCACATCACAGAGCCTGAGCTTCAGGCAAGATCCAGAACTACTGCATTGTTTGCTCTTAGTTATTAGCACTCCACTCCCCTTAATAAGCATAAACATTAAGGTTTTTACCTTTATTTTTTCTCAGTTAGTGCCAAATATACATAACTGAGAACTAAAGTAACAACAAAAATAATTAGTCAGAGAATTTTTGGACACAGTTAAAAGGTTAGAAAGATATGGCACTTTCAGCTCACAGCTGAAAACCTATGGCAAAGCTCACCTGCATTCCACTTACCGTGATAAACCAGTAGGAGTTGAGTCTGTAGTAGAGCCTGGATAAGAACCCCAGCTGGCTGGCTGGGGCCAGGACGTGAAGGTGCAAGTGGGCTATCGAGCAGAACGGGGGCCAGTGAAAACCCATTCTTCAGACAAGGAAGAGAAGCACAGGACAGGGGTGGTGTTAATTCAGGAAGAGGTGGAACACGGCAGGTTATTTAACATGATCCACAGAACTAAGAACTCATCTCGTTTTCGTTGTAAACAGAAGTAAGAACAGGCACATGCCCTTTCATTGTACCACAAAAAGCTCTTCAAGAGTTCATTAATCTCCTCCTTCACTTCTCTGTATTTAAAACACATTTTTAAAAGAAGGACTTAAAAGAAAATGCACCTTAAATGTATTCTATCTAGTCTTCAGCTGGAAAGCCAACTATCAATCTTCAAGAAAAGCCAGCTCCCTATTTCTCTACAGTGCTTAAATTATGTAACAGTTTATTTCAGCTATCAAGAGCCTTAAACTGAAGTATCCAGCACTAAAATCTAGGGAATTCTGGTATGACTGAGACACAATGTAGTGCCCTGCTTCAATAGGCCAAAGTTTACCTCTCTTCTGGCATCTAGGATTTGGAGCAAAATTGCAGTATATAATGAAAGAACAGCTTCTTTGTTAAGTTGTTTGAAGTGCCCTCCCTATTCCAAGATGTGTTCAAGAAAGAACGTCAGAGTTGGAACCCAATTTGTGCCAGAACTTTATCAGAAAAAAAATTATATTGAATGCCAGTAGACTTTAATTGAGAATTCATGCAATAAACAAAATGTAGGCCTGATTTCTTCCAGTTCTTCCAAATCACAGTGCAGGCTCTGCTACCATCTCTTAAGTAACATTCTGAAAAGTAAAAAACACACTCAACAAAAAGATGGAAGGTTTCTATTACATACCTTACATCATTAAAGTCACTAAAATTATTCTTCTGGAGAACAGCTTTTCCAACTTCCATCATTCTCTTCACTATTAAAACACAAATAAATTTCATTTTAAAAAAGGTATTCTTCAGAATATTAACTTCAACAGACTAATCTACATAGAGATCACAGACATGGCTTTTCAAAATATAAACACTGTAATTACTCCTAGTCAAACAAAAGACAATCAAGAGAGTGTGTGCAATGATTTACTTGAAAACTGCCACTGATATCAACTTCCACATTTGCAATGCTTTCCAGTGTGATATTATTAGAAGAACTTTGGCCAAAGCCATGCTGTCACCACACCCTTATTTAAAAGACCCAACAAGTGCTGATTGGTCAGAGTGATGACTTTACACTAATTCCAGTGTTCTACCTCTACACAGCCACAGAACTTTGATCTCCAGGTCCTGTGAAGCCTGGAGGACGTTTCAGAGACAGTACATAAATTTAAACTAAAATAAAATTGTCGGTCTTTCTTATTACTAGCACACAGTTTCATTATCACTGAACAATGCAGTAAACCCAATACAAAAACTCAAGGCAGAAGTCAGAGGAATTGCCTTGAAGCCAAACACATACAGAAGCTGTTGTTTTTGGTTTTTTTCTGGAGAAAACCACTCTACGTTTACAAGAGAAATAGTGATGCAAGACTTGCAAAATGCAACTACAATTCTTTTCTTGCATCACCTGTAAATTATTAAGGTGGAATTTCTTCATGGCTGCAGTTTCTTGTTACTCAACACACTTAGCTAGCCATATCTTGTGAAACAAATTCCAGGACAATGTCTTCTTAAGGGGAAAAAAACCAAAATATGCCTAGCAGCAATAAATAATGGCTTCAACATTTCAGAATTTTATTTTTTCAAATATTTTAAGTTAATTGAAGCACCATTTCTCTTTTTCATCTATCACTTCCTTTTTTCCTGACAAATAATGAAGCACGTATCTGAAAGTATACACTTCATAAAATTCTTCTGCAAGCTTTTAGAATTGCATATCTAAGACAATGCAATGAAACAGCACATAAATGCTTTAAAAATAAAGCTGTACTTCCAACAAAGTGCAGAGGCATCTACACTCCATGCAAACTGCACAAAAGTTTTTTCCAGAACTGCACAAAAAAAAAAAAAAAGTGCCATTCTAGACCAGCATGTAGAAGTTCCGAGAAAGGGTAAGTCCTACCTACACTCACATCAGCTATTTGCATGTTTACAAATAGTGTCCAAAATTGTAACCTAACCGACAACCCCCTACTTCAGTCTGTGAAAAACGATTTTCCTTTCGGTGAGCACACACTTGCAGCCTCACCTAGAGGTATGTGCTCTGTCTTCAGTGTTTTGCAGTTCCCCATGTGCTTCACGGGCACCACCAGGTAGTGGTGCGGGGCACCGGGTTTTATATCTCTAAAGCAAACCAGGTCTTCATCCTACAAAAGGATGCAAACGTTTTAAAATGGATTAGAACGAGGACAGTGGCACAGAGTAGGTAACAATAATCGATGCGATACCAAATATCATAGCTGGCACGAGTAGCAACAAACGCTGAGGGTTTTTGGAGGCAGCCCCCAGGCACGGAGCGCGTCCCCTGCTGACCTTCCGCAGCCAGGATTCCTCGGCGCCAGCTCCGAGGCTTCCGCCGGCTGTGCCGCATTTACGGGGGGCACGGTGCCTTCCGATGTTCCCCCGCCGTGTCCATGCAGGAGCTGAGGGCCCTCAGAGCCGCCCGCCCCCCCAGCCTCAGCCGCGACCCCTGGGCCAGCCCGTGGGGGAGCGGGGAAGGAGGGCGGGCGCCCCTCACCCACCTCGCAGGGGAGCAGCGCCGTGCCCGGCTCCTCCCGGCGGGCGATCCTGCAGAACACGCACTTCCCGTCGTAGCCATCGCGGCCGCCATTCCCGGCTGCACTCCCCTCTGCAGCGGCGGCAGCAACACCCGCGGCCTCAGGCCCGGCCATGACCCCGCTGCCGCTGCCGCTGCCGGCGCCCCGCCCGCCGACGGGGGAGCGCCGGGCCCCAGGAGCCCCCGCTGGCACCGCCCAGCTCCGCCCGCCGGGCACAGGCGGAGCGGAACCGGGGCTCGCCAACAAGCTTTTTCACAAAAAAAAAAAAAAAAAAAAAAAAAAAAAAAAAAAAAAAAAGGAATAAAACCATGTGAGTGCATTCTGACTTCATTAAAAGTCTAATTGTCGCGAGGACAAAAAAAAAAAAGAAAAAATCAAACACGCAGTAAAGAGGGTGTGTAGAAGGATAATGCGTGCTTATGATGCTGGATCTTTCTCGTTTTTCACCTGGAAGTTATGTCCAGCAATGCATTGATCAATACAAATCGAGGAAAATTTTTGAGAAATTTAGACATTTTGCCCCTATATGGGTTTTTATATGTGCACAAATAATCTCAAAACACCATTTCAGCGCTGTTGCACTGTGCTCAGGATCACTGATATAACTCCAGAGATCTTTCCAACTGAGTCTACATTTTTCTTCTACACTCCCAGCAGTGAGGGCTAAAATCTGATGTTAGTTCTAACTACATAAGCTGACAGCCCTAAAATTGTTGCCTGCTCATGACAGCTACGCTAATTCACAGCCAAAGTAAGGTATTTCATAAAATCACAGAATGGTTCGGGTTGGAAGGGACCTTAAAGATCATCTCGTTCCAACAACCATGAGACCAGGTTGCTCAGGGCTCCATCCAGCCTGGCCTTGAGCACCTCCTGGAATGGGTCATCCACAACTTCTCTGGGCAATCTGTTCCAGTGCCTCACCGCCCTCCTATCAATTACTTCTGAAGCTAACAGAGGGTTAAGTGGTAGTTAACCTTCAAGTTCTAAAAACATTTTCTTCACAGTTTGTATTTAAAATCATTTGCACTGTTCATTAGACTAGAGCTGCAGAACCACTGACCCCATAACTTAAATGTATTCTTCATACAGCTCAAAAGGCACAAACTGCTTGTCCCACAGGTGACAGGCTACAGTGTTGTAAAAGCTAACGAGATGAAAAATTTAAGACTGAGATTTTCAAAAATGCTTTTATTTTTTAAAAGCAAGCTGTGCCTGTACAAACAAGGCATGGTTGGCTATTCTACCTGAAGCAGCTCCCTTGGCAGATGTGCCAACCTGCAGAGTGCTAGGCAGTCCCGCTGCAATGACCTAACCTGATCCTTTTCTCTGTTACAAACAGGCACATCAAATTTTTAGAGTTTACGATTGAGAATTGTTCTTAATGTAAGTAGACTTTCCTTTGCTCTAAAGCCAGCCTTTGTGCAAAACATCCAACACAACACCTGCATTTAAACCAGCACCAAATAAAATTACCTGGGTACTGACAAGCCTGATTTGTGAGTGCGTATTTGAACACAGTCCAGAATCAAAAATCTGTATCCAAGTACCACTGAAAGAACACATATTTGATGTTGCAAGAACAAGATCTTGTTCTCCCTGAGAGAAAAATTACTAGTGACCATAATTTTCCAGTTACTTCAGAGAAGTTGTTACTGCCATTTCACTCAGAGCAAGGCCCATGGATAGCACACTTGTTCAATTTCACATGCAATTGTAGTTTGTTTTCTTACAATGCCACTGCTGCATACAATGAAAACCAGTAAAGCCCAAGAACCACACACTTTTAAGACATCTTTGCTTTGCTTGGCTGGACATAAAAATATATTGTGAACACTTTGGAAATATGAAAAGGGTGCATACAAAAATGATGCACATGGATTTTTGTCTTCTGGGAAGAGGTTGGTCAAAAAAAGATAAGGGGATAAATGTCATTCCCTGCAGCTGAGAGTAGCAGCAACTACCAGGTAACTGCTGCTTCCTGGCATATTTCTTAGCCCTTTGTCACAGTCTGTCTCAAAGTGAATTCAAAACACAGCTCTCTTTAAAGACACACACTACACAGATACAAAACACAAACCTCCAAACCAACCCCACCAAAATCTCCAACCTCCTTATTTGTGTTTGTAAAATACAGTATTGCTGAAATTCTTTTATGAGGTGGCACAGGTATTTGTCAGCATAACCTGTAACTTCAGCTGCATCCTTTCATCCTTTAAATGTACTGAAGTTTGTGAATAAAAGAGAAAGCATCTGTACCAAGTTTCTGAATGCATAAATTCCTTTATTGAAAATATTGTGATAGCAATGCATTACATATATTCAATATTCATAGTTTCAAGGGTCACAGAATTTTGATCGAACAACACTGTTTTGAATATAGACCACAGCGTTTAGATATGCTTTGACAAGGATAATATAATGGAGTAAGTTGTAGGTAGCAATAGTGAAATGTATGCAAAATGTTGAACTTGATTTAATTTTGTTTGTTGTGGGGATGTTTTGTTGGGTGTTTGTTTGGTTGGGGGTTTTTGACTATTAAGTGGTCTTCTGCCACCATTTAAAAGAGCAAAGAGTGTCAGATAATCTGGGGATCTCCAAAGCATTATGCTGTTAACAACTTCCAAAATAATTTAAAGCATTACCAGTAAGAACTTTATTTGTGGAAGCAGTAGACCACAAAGAAAGAAAGGGTGAAAAGCTCATGTGCAGTGTGTTACAGGCTTACTGTGTATAGCATTGTTTCTTTTGGTCTGTGAAACTTCTGTGCAGGATTAAGATTTAGAAATGCTTTTTGAAAGAGAAGCAATTGGCTTTTTTATTATTTAATCTGTTAAAAAAGGAAAGAGCGGTAACTAAATTGAGTTGCATTACTCAGTTAATAATATTCCAGCATTAGACTGTACTGTTTTAATGCACACTACTGTCTCTAAAACCTGCCTTTCTCAGGACAGTGAAACATTCAAGTCTAAGGGCAGGACAGCATCTTAATATTACCTAGACCTGGATTGTGTAAACAAAACCACAGCTTAATGGCAAAGCAGAATTCCTTACCAAGCAGTGAAGATTGCCAGTCCTCTCTCACACTCTCCCCATTTACCAAATGTTTTATAATTTTGTAATATATTTTATTCGTAAAATAAATTTTACAAATTTTGTAATATAGAGTCTTTTCAGCTTTGGTAGTGGGGGAGGGGGAGGTATCTGATAATTTCATTAAAAACAAACAAGAATATTTGGTTGCCTGTCAAATCCTAAACCAGACTGCTGCTTGAAGTATTTTTTTGAAGGAAATTATGTATGTAATTATTAGGAAAACAAGTTTTACACTAACGTGACCTGGCCTGTTAGGAAAAGAACTTTCTTCTCTAAATCTCAATTGTATTTTGTCCTTAACAAATTCTTCAATTTGTAGAGAAATGCTTATAAAAGCGCAGTGGATGGCTTATTTTGAATCATTTGGTGGTGATACAGAAAACCAGTTCCCTTAGAAATGTCCTTCATAAACAGTCAAATAATACTTGGGCAGGTGCTCAGAGCATGCTATCCCAATTCTGTGGACTGCAACAGAACTGATAAAGTCTACACCAGGGGGCAGTTTCCCAGTGTCTCCATACTGCCAAAATAGTAATCTATTAACAGGAATGTGACAGCAGAGTTAAGAAAAAGCACTATCCACCTTCTCCCTCACTTCAGGAAAAGAAAATGAAACAGAATTATGCACTCGAGTGTTTCTGCCAAGAAAACAAACCCTCTAATTAGGGTATAATGAAAACCAAATCTCATTTACAAAATAAAAATATAAAAATTAACTTCAGAAATCAAATAAATTGATTCATAATAAATGCCAATGCATAAGAAACCTACCTCAATAGTAATTATCAAAATGAGATTTGAAACATTAAACAAAAAAAACCTCATAGCTAATACATTTACAAAAAAAAATGTACTATACAGTAACAATAAATAAAATAGTTTTAAAAACATGTTCCCTTAAGTGCTGTGTACACCTACTTCTGATTCTTTTCCATGGCAAACAGTATGCTTTATATTTTGGTAAAGTAACCTTTTATTTTTGGTCAGAATTTGCATGTTGAACATAAATATACATGGAATGTACTAGACAGTTATAGTTCTTCCACAGGATCTTTTTCACAGTTACATAAAAAGTTTTCAACTTATACATCATGAACATTTTCATAAGCATTGTATCTTCAATGGAAGAGTGCTGAAGAGGAAGTAAAAAACACTTCAGAGTGATCTCTTACTGTTCTCTTACTGCCTCTCAAAATCAATTCTTTTATTCTTGGGTCGTTTGGTTGGTTTTTTTGCGTAGTCATGCTCCGGTACAAACTTGAGGAAAAAGTGTGTAACATCGTGAGGCAGCCTGCACCTTCTGGACAGCTTTTAAGTGCCTAATGGATCCAGTCCTTAAGGCAGTCAGTGTTTCACTCAAATGTCCATACTTCTACATCTTGTATTATGAAATCTTCTTTCTTAGTTAAGATGTCATTATTGAAGGTGCTGCAGGAGTTGCTTCGCCCATGATACAAATCTGCATCCAACCATAAACCAAACCGGCCACTAGAAAGGAAATACACAAGAGATTTGATGTTATATGGAGCAGTAAAAGCACTGAAAGCTGTATAAACAATCAAAGAAGTGATACAGAGGAACACAGGTGACTGGGAGGCCAAATGTGAAGGGCTCAGTCCTGGCAAAGCATTCACCAAGAAGCTCGTGGAGCAGTTCCCTGCGAGTGCCCGCACCCCTGCTCACACTGCCAGCTATGGTTACACCAGGGCACAGACCCTGGGGTCCCCTTCCTGCCTGGATGTGGACAGAACACTTTCTGGTTATCCACTCCAGATGCAAACCATGCCCAGCTGTCCCATGGTGCAACTTCCAAGTAAGATTTAGTCGGTTGTACAGCCTTAGCCCTTGATTTTGTACCTACTGACCTTTGAAACTCATGACCTGATTATACCCTTGTATCCTTGCTCTGTGCATCAACAGAAAAACAACATAGTGAAGACCACGTGATAAACCCTAGAAACTGATGGCAAAATGGCCATTAGGGATTATCTTCCAGTGACAAACCACTTCAGCAGTGAGATGTATCTACCCAAAACATCTGTTTTTTTCCTGGCTAAAAACAACCCCAACTCTGCAACAAGCCCTACTTGCCTAACATCAGTCACTCTAAGCAAACAAAATTGCTCTCAGTCTGTAACAGAAATCAGATTGCTGAGGTATCTCTGCTGAACAGCTTACTAAAAGTAAGTTCAGCCACTTTACTGGTAAGTTTTTCTTGCACCTACCATTGTCCCTATTTCCATTTAATTTTTTTTAAAACAAGCTGGCTGTGTGATTTGGAAACCAAACACTCACTCACCCTCCACCTCCAAGCTCCAGAAAGGTAGTGTCTCCATTGATGAAGTAGGTGTTTTCTCCACTCCATTTAAATACCTGAGGGGGGGAAAAAACATGATGATATTTGGACTGTGAGGATTCTTGTAATATCAAACTACTGGGTACCTACTCTTAGCAGCTAAGAGGTGTGGTCATCTTTTACCTTTTTCTTGGAAGGGGAAAAGATAAGGTAGAAAGTAAAGTATCAATACATATTTAAAACTATGAACAAAGCACCCTAATCCTTACTTTAAATTCTGCCTCCTTCTCTAAATCAAGTGGTACCCTCTTAAAAATGAACAATGTGTTTAATACAGAAAAAGTGCATCAGCCATGAGCATCAAGGGGTATTTCAGTACCACTCTTATCTCTGTTTTGTTGACACTGTGATCCTAAAAATACATTAAATTATATCCTATTGTTGATGTCATTGCCTTCCAAGGTAAGTCTTTGACAGTCCACTCTGTAACTCCTTCCTGCTTCCCTCTCAATTCATTTAAAACCCTCCCCTCACCCTTACAGACTGCCCTCTCTTCCAATAAATACAGACACTTTTGCTTAAAGTATTGCACTGAAGCAATGAATGATTAATTGCATTCATCAACATCTGGCACATCTTCTACACTTCAAACATGCCATCATCACAAAAATCTCAAAAATGTTTCAGAAGTGGAACCCAAAAATCTTATTTCAGAAACTGGACACCCACTTACCTTGAAATGTGGACTGAATGTGTAGAGGAATGTTTCACCAGTGCCATAGTAATGGTCACTAAACCTGAAGGGATGTGTAGCATACGCTCCAAATATCTGTCAGAATAAAACGATTACACTGCTTTTGTGGAAAGTGCAGAATTCAAGAGAAAAACCCCCAAACATTTCAAAATACTTTCTAAGAACAACTGAGCTGATTTTCATGTTAGAAGGACCAACTAGTGAAGTGTATCAGATCTGCAAGTATTCCTACACATCTTTTGTATCCTGCAAGTTAAAAGCCAGATGACAACAATGGCAGCAGCATTGCTGACTCTATAGCAGCTACTGAAGATGAGACCTCCAGAGAGGCATTGCTTGTGACAACTCCTTAACTGAGGTACCTAAGAAAGGTATTTCCAAAAGCACTACTGCCCTCACTGCAATTCTAAAGCTTTTATTAGTGCTGAAGTACTTTCCTGTGGCAATTCTAGTTTAGGCAGTAGAAAATATAAAAGAACACACCCATGTCTTATTTTGGTATGACATCACTTTCACAGTAGGAGTAGCATTTCATAACGATCACTTTCCAAAACGCTGCCCTTTCTGCTCCCGCCCCACCGAACAAGCGCTCCTCACCTGGTTGTCCATGTCCTTGATGACCAGGAGAACCGGGCTGTCGAGAGAGGCCGATTTGCGGTACAGGGTCTTGAGGCTGGTGCCGTGCTCCAGCGTGCTGTAGGCCAGGCGCCACGGGTAGCCCTGCACCCGCGCGGGCAAGCGCCGGGCAAGCTGGGCAGCGAGCAGGGAATGAGGGAAACGGTTACACAAGCAGCACAGGCCCTGCCCCAGCCTATTCTCTTTCTCACACTTGACAGAGACAGCACCACATCTAAGAAGGAAACCTGAGGGTTTTCCAGCCATACCTGCTCTATGTGCATGTTCTCCAGGAGAGCGCTGTGATGCTTTAGGATAGGCAAGGTATCATCTTCTTCTTCTTCTTCATAGTAACTGCAAACGCTCTTTCGTCGTTTAGCTTCTTCTACAGTAATGATCTGTGGCAAAAGAACAAGTGTCCAACCTAAAGCACAGCTCTTACACCATCAATCCTCTGTTGAAGCCAATGCATTTAAAATTTATTCCTCAGCTGTCACACTGTTTGGAAAAAAAGCACCATATGGGATAATTTTATCAAGCACAGGTTCCCTTAAGCAAATGGAGAAAATCTTTAGCTGGGGTTCAGTGCCACCAGGGCAGATAGGAAGCAACAGCAAAAGCTCCAAAATGGAGCTGATGAGAAAGAAAAGGAGAAGCAATGAGGCCTAGCTACAAAACAAACAGGAAACCTTAAACCATCTTTTCCTTCCATGAGTGTCTCACCACAGTGGCCTTATCTTGGAGCAGGAATCTCAGGATGCAGCTGCAGAGTTCACTGTGCTCTGCTATGCACCTCGCTGCCAATAAGGCTTCCAAATGGCTTTCATGCTACACTGGGATCAAGTTTCACATAACTCCTCCACGCCTTCACCATCACTGCTGGAACCTGCAGAAGCTGTGACAGTCGAGACAATTGGGAAGAGGTGCCTGGAGGTCCTACACACACCTGCCCCTCAGGCGAGAAAGCAAATGCACTAGACTGACTCCAGGTGTGGATTTAACCACACAACAAAGCACAGAAGTTTTGCACAACGACCAGGGCTGGTGAGGAGCTCACACAGCCCTAATATCCTCAGTCACACTGGGCACCCCAGTGGGATGAAAGCTACACATCTGCTGCATGCACTCATGTCAGGCCAAGCTCTCCTGCAGATGCTTGGAGCTGAGCAGGGCACCTGGGCACTGGCACTCCAGTGCAGTGTCAGGAAGAGAGAGGAAGGCAGGATCACAAGGCAAAATCCAGCCTGCAGAAACAAGCACTGCTATGTGTCCCTGCACACCTGAACAGCTGCAGGTATTCCTGCCCACGATACTGCAAGAGCTCTATAGTTTCATCCTGTCCCTCCAGCCTCTCCTTCTGAGACTGCAGATAATCCTGTGCTGGAAAATTTTTCATATGGTCAACTTTAGGGAAGGTTTGCATTGCAAAATTATGGTAATTAAAAATCAAAAAACCACCCACAACAAACTGTTCAAAGAAAACAATCTTTCTACTTGTATCATTGCTCTTTTTGCTCCTTCTGAGTGGTTTGCCTTCCCTCATCTCCCAGATATAAATATATATTAAAACAAATATATATATATTTGTTTTAATTAACACCTTTTAGACCTTAAATCAAAAGTACACAACTCTTCTTTTGAGGACTTTCTTTTAGGAATAGTCTCCCCTCCAGGAGTGGGGGAAAAGTATCAGCCAACACCAAATCAACCAAGAGGTATCTGTAGCAAAATACAACCAAACTTACTTAGGCAACCAGAGAAAACCTATTAACACTGCTGAAAATTGCAAATTGCTTCAGAGATGGACAAGCCCCCCCCCTTCTCTGCATACACATTTATTCAGTCTCTGAACTGCACATGTGAATGAAGTTCAGTCAACAACTGCAGAAAGAGGCATCTGCAAGATCAGGTATTTATAGACCAAACAAAACCAGAAATGGATGAGAAGAATCGACCACTACAGAAACCAGATCTACAAAGTCTTTCAAAGGTTTTATAGGGCTGAGAAAGGAAACTACCTGAGGTGGAAATGCCCTCCACCTGAGTACAGAGCATGTCTGTTACTAGGACAGAAGTTCTGTCATCAGGTCCACGCTGTTCAAATGGGAAACAATTCAACATACCTCCACAAAAGGTTCCCCCTGGTCCGGTCTGGCACAGTAAATAATTCGAATATTCAAAGGCATTTGTCTCTGTTTCATCATCTAGCAGTTTATTTTCAGTACCCACTACTCTACCCCTGCTCTAGTGGCACGAGTTCTCAGCCACAGGACTGACAGACAGCTACTGGCCATGGCACGCTGTGATAAAATTGCTTATATGCTTCTCCACAATTACAGTTTCTGTTTCCCCGCAAGGGAGAGTGAAACTTTCACAGTCATCATGCCCAAATTTGGACTTTATTCAATAGAGATTTCCTGGCAGACGTACTTTAAATTGGTGAAGCTGGAATATATTACAAATAAAAGAGACACACCTTTAAAAGCAGTTTCCAGCTTTTCTTCCTTTCAATAAATATTTAAATAAAACAATGAGAGACAAGCTCCCAGTGTGGCCAGATCTCTCCTACATCTGTCTTCAGATCAGTGACTCCTTCCTTGAGGTTTTATGAAAATGGCATGCAAATAACTGAACAGTGAAATCTAAAGCAATGTATGACTGCACTCAGCTCTAAGCAAAGCAAGGAAGGGTTTTTTTATCTTTCAGCTCACAAAGCACCAACACTGTAAAGCTACAAAAATGTAAATATATTAGCTCCTTGGGAATAGAGGTTGCTACATTTCAAATTACAAGTCCCACTTCCAAGCTCCATTTTTCAACAGAACATACTGTGTAAATAAAAAATGCTTAAAAAAAATAAAAAGAGAAGGTAGTAGACTTTAAAGAAAACAAGTTTATGTTTAAGATGAATAATCAGATAACTTTTAAAATCACCAACAAGGTACTTTTCACTTTGGAATTTATGTGTCTATTTCATTATCCTATATCCTTAGCACAGAAAGTGTTTGAACATTGAGAAATATGTTTTTTTAAAAAAGTGTGCAAGCTTATTTCCCTTAGAAACTAGGCTTTGTATGCAGAAGAAAGAGATAACAAGCACAGGCATGCCAAGTGCTTAAAACAGATTGCAGAAGACCACACATGAAAAAGCCAAAGTCCAATGATAAACTTATCCCACTTACACCCAATATTCAAACAGTACTGCTGTGTGCACCAGAGAAGCAAGGGTCTGGCATATCATCACACACCAACCCATTTCAACCAGCACACAGCAGTCTGGGTTGATGTTTACATGCATATATACATTTTGAAGATTTTATCTGCAGCATATAAATACAATAGAAAATACATTAGGAATTTAGCTATGCTGACCACATACATCTGTATAGCTTTGCAGAAGACTAATATCACATGGTCAAAATATTTACACAACTCCTGCTGGTTGCACACCAGAGGGCTCCCAGTTGTTTACCTGCTCTTTCTAGGGAGAGAAGAAGTGAAGACTGAAGGCATATGAATATGTTTGTGAGACAGATACAAGCCTTAAGGTGTCCTCTATATAAAGCAGCAACTGTTATAAAGAAACACCATAAAAATACTCAAAAGAACAATTGCTGAGATTCTCAGCAGAGGATGCACACTTGATACGCACATGCTTCATGTAAAGGCAGAAAGCACTCACCTCCCAGCTTTTAGTTGTGGGCTCACTAAAGAAGTTGTCAATCATGTCAAGCTCCTCCTTTTCTACCACAACGAAACCTTGCTCTTTGGCATCTTTCCCATATATTTCTGGTGACCACTGAACAAAAAATGTGTACAAGTGATCCACCCTGTGAAAAGAAGATGAGGAGGCAACCATTGTTCAGTGGTCTGTGAACCCAACATTGTCACGTAGCACAGAGGTTTAAGCCCAATGCCAAAGCAGGGACAACTACACAAACAGGACACCCGTGTACCTCCACCCTCCCAGACCACACAAGGCAACAGATCCCTCCACCTGGCAGCCTGAACCACTTCAAGATTTCTCTGCTTTCATTCCCCACAATGTATTTTTCTCCTCTGTTTGCTATATGCAAAGCCAAAGCATCATGGTAAAACAGTGTAGCTTGTCCAGTCTCACACAGTTCATATTAAGAAGTCAAATTGATATTAGGTCATAGCCACAGAAGTTAACTCTGCAAAACATTCACTTTACCCATTTAGTTTGACCTCCAGCATGAAACAAGCAATGAGATCACCAGTGAAGTCTACACTACAGTTTTAGCTGCCCTTTGAAAGTTATAGAGGCTAACCACAAAACAATCTGCATTCTCTTAGCACTATGAAAATAAGCTGTTACTGACAGCTTTGCTAATGATATAGTACCAGCAGCACATGCTCTTCCATAAATGTAGTCAGCTCTCAGCCACTGTCTTTAAAAAGATATTCCTTGACAACATCCATAACAAGTCACAAAATAATTTCTGAAGAAGGAATTTATGCATTAACTTAAAACAAACACATGCAATTTCAAACAGGAATACAACAGTGGATCCACTATACAAGAAGCTGAATTGCCAACAAAAAATCAGACCCACAGTAAAGAGGGCAGATAGAAAGACAGTAAGTGCTTATGACACTGGATCTTTTTCCAGTGTTTCACCAGAAAGTTATGTCCAGCAACTCTTAGATCTATAGAAAACAGAAAAAAAACCTTTTAGAAATTTACACATTTCCCCGCCATATTTTAGGTTACTTGGATTTATATGTATGCACATAATAATAATAATCTTAAAATACCCTTTCAGCACTATTATCATTTGTTAGGGTCACTAGTATAATTCCGGATTTTTTTCAAATGAGTCTACAAAAAAAATGAATTACGGAAGTAATGAAAAAGGAATAAATGAGCATTGCTTACAGAGTTTTCAGAAAAAGCAGTCTGATTAGCTCTTTGCTAATTAATTTGAACTTTAACTGAAAGAGACTACTGACTTGAGCACTGTGTATTTTACATACAGTAGTCCCACGCTGGAAAGCTAGCTACTTAATTCCTACAAATCCCTAAGAAAGGATAATAAAAGTAGTGGTTTCTGCTTCTGGCTAAGATCAGTTTGAAAGAACATTTATGCAGGTAGATGAAGGAGAGCAGCACACTTGTATCTCAGAATCACAGAATGTATTTATCTTTTAAGCCATCTCTGGAAATCATCTAGGCCAGCTCCTGCTTATAGCAGAGCTAACTTCAGAGTTAAAGGAGGTTGCACATTCTTGTCCATTTGAGTTGGAAAATCTCCAACAGCGATTCTACAAGTTCTCTGTGCCATTCAACAAGGGTCTGGTTCCATCCTACATTTTCTGTTTCTTGGCCCTTCCCCTCCATTTTTTAACCAAGTGTCTAAAAGGAAGAGGGGAATAATGACCACCCAAGTTGTTTGGCTGTAGTTCCTTACTTGAGTCAGCAAAAAGCGAAGCCTTCCTTACTGCAAGGACACACCACTGGCATGCTGAGTTTGCTCTCAACTTCCCTAACTCCTTTTCAGCAGAGCTACTCCCAGGCTGCCTGTCCCCACCTACTGCTGCAGGAACTGCTCCATCCCAGGTGCACGACTTTTGCATTTGCCTTTTCTGGACTTGTGACATTTCTGTCAGCCCCTTGTGTTGAGGCCCCTCTGAGCAGTAGCCCTGCCCTCCAATTATGAGCGCTCTCCAAATTTTGTGTCACTCCCCAAAATGACAAAGGTGTGTTCTGCCTCAATGTCCACGTCAGCAGCGAAGGCATTAAGCAGTATCAGTCCCCAAGAATACCACTTGTACCTCGCTGCCACTCAGACCAACTACCAACCCTTTGAGCCCAATGGTCCAGTCAATTTTACAACCACCTGCAGCCTACCTGTCCAGGTCATACCTTTCCAATTGGGCTTCAAGGATACTATGGAAGATTGTGTTGAAAACCTTAGTAATGTGATGGTAAAACAACAATCCCTTCTGTTCCCCTTGCTCAAGGAGCTAGCAATCTCAAACAGAAAAGTTATTTGGTCAGTAGAAAAGCAATTTGCCCTTGGTAACTATGACAGCTGATCCTGATCACTTCTTTCCTTCTGTGTGCTTGGAAATGGTGTCTATAAGGACTTGCTTCCCAGGGACTGAGATGAAGCTTACTGCCCTGTGCTCCCACAGATACTTCCTGATTTTTCTGACAAAGCATTTGCCTTTCCAATTATTAAGGAACACTCCCAGTGAACACAATCTTTCAAAAGGTGATAGAAGGCAGCTTTGTAATAACATCAACCAACTTCTTCAATATACTCAGAACCTGTCAGGCTCCATGGACTTCTATATGCACAGTTTATTTAAGTACTACATAACTAAGTTTTCCTCTGCAATGGACAGTTGACAAATAAATCCAGACAGTCCAGATTTAAGAAGCAGCAGCATAGAATAGAAACAGGTGATTACAGAGGTGACGTCATTCTGAAAAGGGATGCTCTGCTAATAAAATTCTAACATTATGCTACAGTGGTATTTCCAAGTTACCAAATTTAAAATATTTGAGCCAAATTTTAAATTGAAAAACCCCTTCTTGAAGAACTTTCTTACAGCAAACTTGACAGCTGCAAGAAAATTTAGCCTAGAACTCAACAGCTGTTTTAGTCATCACATGCTTATGAGTGTATCATGCACTAAAAAAGAGACATCAATAAAACAAAGTACTTGGAAAGAGACAACTATAGAAACCTGAAGTTAGTAACTCCAGAAAGGCTCTAAGTCCAACCACTGTTCCTGGCCCAGAAAAAGACATTAATCCAGAGGGATCCTATGACTTTCTTATAAATGTGCTTGACTAAATGATGATACTTCACAAATCTTGAGGGCTGAGGTATTGTAAGCCCTCATATGCTTTTATGAGCTTATAGAGACTTCTGTGAGCCCTCATTATAAGACATTAAGCTATAGATAAAACCAGGTTTTCATAAATTTCCTCTGTACAGTTTGACATCTTATTATCAGGACTCTAGTATTCTCCTTAGGAAAGGCTAATTCAAAAGGATTCTGAATATTGCAAAAAAAGTGGATGGCCTCTCAGCAGCACGATCTCCATGCAGTGTCTTTTACATCAACTGCAGTGCAAATGATACATTCATAAACCAAATCTGTTTGCAAAATTTACACTGTGGAAAATTAAAGAGATGTACTTCTTGACTGAGGAACTAGTCAATGCTATTATTTCCAAAGAAATTCTGCATTACTATCTCTGTCTCGGTGCAAGGCATTTTCCTGTAAAAGGTCTTGAGGAAATGTGTGACCTAATTACTGAGCTACTACTACTCCAAATCCACTAGGGTGGGAAACCTACACACCATTTAAACATAAATCCATGTAGTAAGAGCACACACAGACTTACCCTCTAATACTGTAAGCTATACCCATTGCAAAACTTCCCAGCAAAACAGTCAATCCCTATTTGTGTCCAAAAGCGTGGGTGTCCCTCTGCTCAGCTGAACCTGTCAAGAAGCTGCCCTAGACTGAGCAATCTGTATATAAGGCAACTCAAGATGCCCAGCACCCCCTCTGTGTGCTGAGGTGAGCCCTGCTGTGACCAAGCAGGCAGCACAAAGCAGTGCTGCAGTCACTGATTAACTCAGCCACGCCATGCTGGTCACAGGGCAACGTATGCCAGGACACAGGCAGCGCCTGGGAAGCCATGCATGGAGAGAGAACACCTACAGCAGGCACAAAAGGCAAGTGAGACAGATTTGGTGCCTTTATAAAGAATATCAGCCTAAAAGTCTTCCTTCTGTATTAATAAAGTTTCCAGAGACTTCCAACAAAAAAATAAATGTCAAAGTACTGGGCCCAGAAAGTAGCAGCAGCCTGCACATGGAAGAGCAGCTCTGCTGTGGGAGCTGTAGGCTATGGGACCAGGCTGAAACTGGAGCTGTTTTCACAATTGATGACAGAAGCTGTTTTAACAGAAAACATTATGAAGATGGAAAAAATGTAACTAGAAGCATATCAGAGGAAGATTTAACTTACACTAAATACAGACATGTAGACCATTTTTTTTCATAATCTCACTCCAAGTTTGGACAGGATTTGGGGAGGGGTTTTTTTTGGGTGTTGTGGTGTTTGGTTGTTTTTTTGTTTTGTTTTGTTTTGTTTGTTTGTTTGTTTTGTTGGGTTTTTTTATTACTACAAAGCATTAAGACACTGCACAAGCTACTGTGACTGGACTGGAGAAAGCGTTTTATTTATGCTGCTTTGTGACCAACAAGATTAGAGTGGTATTCTTGGTATTTTCACATATTAATATATATAAACTGCATTCCAAGTAGTTTTAAAATTAGTAAATTATCTCCTATTTTCTCTAAAATACATGGCAAAGCTATCCCAAACAACCTATTGCTCATGGCACTCTTAGGATGCAACACTTATATGCACAATACTGATGCAAGAATATCCCCAGAAGGTAGGAAGTGTTGTGTTTTGCTTTGGGAAGGCATCCAAGAGCTTGGAGAAAACACTGTCTTGTTCAAGAGGCAAGGACATGCCTTGCATAAATACAAAGAAGTGGGTCTTGCATTTAATTTCTGCTCCAAGTTCTACTTGATCTGTCACGCAATTCTGGGGTGTTAAAGCAGGCACGAATAGCACCAAAAAGACCCAAACTTACGATCAGCCCTTCACCACTCCTTTTGATCAAGATCCAAACAGCAGCCCTGACATCAAAGATCTGGTCTGTCAGCCAGCACGGCCAGGTGCTGCTGCAGCAGCTCACTGCAGAAGTTACTTTTTTCTCATTATAAAAATTGAAGTACAAAACAGTTGCCAAAACTTCAGTTTATATATGGATTAGTTCACCGAATGGTTCTAATGTTCACAGAAAGTTTCTGCTCACAAAAGGACAAGTAGAAAAGCTGTCTTTCTAGCCTGTGGTTAGAAGCTTGATAGATTTACCTGTTGCACAGAGCAGTGATTAGAGATGACCTCAGTCAGCTCAGCAGATTTATTCACTGTTAGCTGCACTATCCCCAAAGCACTGACTGACCTTGTGTTGTATTACAGCATCACTCCAACTCCTTGAAGTATTTACTCAAACTTCAACCTAGAATTTTCTGAACACACCCTTTTGCAATCCCTGAGGAGCCAAGGACTGGGATTCACAGATAGCAAGCAAACCAAAAGCTATCCAGCTACTCTCCCAAGGACCACATTCCAGTTGGATTAAACCTCTCCCTCTCATCCAGGAAAAGTTCCAGGACAGCAACTTCCACACTACTACAGACAATCAAAACACTCCTTTTTAAACCACAAAAAATATAAACACTTAAATCAACACACATGCTATATATTTGAAATTAAAATCATTAAATAATTTTTTTTTAAAAAAAAGTTGACTGCATCTAAACAAGACACCTCTGAGATGGGTCACAAGTTCAGATACCTCCTTCCTGGCATTTAATTTACCAGAATCACTGATTTTGGTACATCAACAGACCAGAGACTTGCTCTAGCTTCCTTCTGTCAAGCCAGTGAAAATTCTTGGATGATTTATGTGGAAAATCACAGACCTCCACATCTCTTGTTTGTTGGTTTGCTTTTTTCTAGAGTACTATTTATGCATTAATATACACCTACGAAAAACATTTATGTTCCTCAATTTTACTGTAATGGGACTATTTTTAATGGGACAAAAGACAGAAATACTCACACCTGTTTAGTTAGGAGCGTCTCCCTTTTCTCACATGATGCCCTTTTCTCATGTGAAATACCTACTTTTTTAGCACTGGCACCTTAGTGGATTCCATGTCCCTCCAGCCACTGCTCCCCTTGCCCTCACTTCCTAGATTACAGCTGAAACTCCGACCATCTCCCAGTTCTTTTATCATATGTTTGCTGCACTCTTTCCATCTTCAAGTGGCACCTGAGCCCTTTTTCTTTCCCACTGAGAGCATATTTGACCAACAACAAACACTGCTTTATGCTGCTGGCATGCAATGAAATGAGGGCACCCCTCAGCATCCCTGTTGCACTTCACACCTTGGACCATGTAGGTAATGTAAGATTCAGCTCTAGAAAGCACTACACATTTAAAAGGCAACAGACAGACATTTCTGTGCTAACAGGAGTGCAGCTTACCTTTCCCGAGGAACAGCAAACCAATACTCTGGCTGCTTTTTCTTTTTACTGTACTGTTGAGACATGGTCATGCTCTGAGACACAAAGGACTTTCTCATGGGCTTGCCTACTTTAATGCACAGAAACATTGGAGGAGTCTTGCTCTTCTCCTCTTTTGAAGGAAGCATATCTGAACAAGACACAAGAGAAATGGTCCGCTTACAGGAAAGTACGAATACTGCAGCTGATAAAACACTGTGACAAAGATTAATAAACTTGTGCAAAGGAATACTCACAGGCACCATACACAGAATTATACCTGACTTACAGCACAACTGGTTTAGTAAAAACCATGTTCATCCTAAACTGAGGCCATTTATTTCCATTTTATCACAGCCCATATCCCCCTCAGCTGTTCAGCTATGTACAGAACAGCCCTGTAAAGAAATACGTAAGATGACCAGGCTCAGTGCTGCTTGCAACACGAAGCAGGCAAATAAAGGGGACATGTTAGGCTCCAGAAAACCCCTCCAGGCTGAAGGGTAATCTTGCATGCACGCACACACACACACACAAAAAGCCCAATGAGTTTCTCAACTCTGTTGGTCACACAGCCATACAAGCACCTTTTATCAGCACAAGACAGGGCCAAGCCTAAAAGCAGTTTAAGTTCCTTAAATTGCTAGTGTGACAAAAAAACCCTGCTTATTAAACTATAGCCTCAATCACGCTGAAGTTGCCATCTTTGTTTTAGGTGTACTCATACAGCCAAATACCACCAGCAAGATATAAACCCTGACAAAAAAAAAAAAAAAAAAGGAAAAATCATTTTAAGAACAACTATTCGCAAAATAAAGACTTCCACTTTGATCATCCCCCACCATCTGATGTGAATCAAGGCTATGTCCACTGGTTCATTAAATTACCCAGAGAGGAGCATCATGGCTCCAGGAAAGAGTAGTGCTTAGAGGCACTGGGCTGCCATAGAAATGGTAATATGTGTGTACAACATGCTCTGAACAGAGATTTCATTCTGGTATGTGCTTTCCTGGAACAGCCTGAATTATTTCTGATAACTCAATGACCAATTAGGAGAAAAGTGATCAGTCAGTAGGACTGTACAGGTATTCCTATTTATCACTTCAGGGTTTCCATAGCATGAGAGAACCAGACACATGCAAATATTGTCAAGAATACTTCAGTGCCCCCCTTTCACAACAATGCTCTACTACCTTGGATACTATCAGAAACAAAACTGACAGACTTCAATGAGGCAGCAGTGGTTACCAATACAGAGTGACAATTCCTAGGCCATGAAGTGTCCCTGCCAGTACTGAAACTGGATGTCCTTTCACTATCCTTAAAGCCAGCAAACAGAAGTAAACATTATATAAGCAGTGGTCACTGAATGTGGAAAGAGAACGCAAGCTACTTACCAAACTACAAGCTTAGAGAATTTGAAGATAGCAGGTAATATAAAATTGAAATAGACAAAGAGTAATAAAGAGACCAGGTATTACAGAAAGAAGAAATTTAGAGAAGGCTGTCAATTCAAAGGTTACCGTCATAATGCTGTCCAAGTCTCAGAGGAAACAAGGATAACCAGAGACCTACCTTCAATTGGCACTTGAATTTTCTGCAGCAGCCACAGTCTGATTTCTGATTGATTGTCTAACTGTGTTTCTTGACAGGTCTTGTCTAGAGCTGGTACTAATGAAGAGTCCACAGACTCTTTCAGATCCTTTTCCTCTGCTGCTGCTGAGTTGATTTCTAATGAAGGTGCTTTCCTTTCAACACAGCAGGAATCAAGCTCCATACTTTTAACTGTATGGACTTCATTAGCTTGGGACTTTGAACAGCTAAGTGTAAGGTCTATGCCAATTGCTTTATTGTTTTCACCTTTCTGGATTTCAGCCTTGTGTAAGTCTTCAGATGACTGAGACCCATTTCCATCTTTATTGAGGTAAAATTCAATAAGTTTATCTTTCTCTAGCTCTTTCTTAGTGTCCAATTCAGTCTCCACCTTACCTGTCGGGGTACTGACACATTTGTTTACTTCTGGAATAACATCTTGCTTTTCACACAGCTCTAAGTCTAAGTCAGCTTTAGGTTCAACACTGTCCTTTTTGTCCAAGGAATCAACTGTCAAGTGCTCCTGGACTTCTGTAGTAGGTTTGGTTACCTGCTGCTTAGTTCTCCCCAAGTCCCTGGGGTCAGCCAGCAAGCCTTCCATTACTGAGATTTTCCTGTCCAACCCTCTATCCATACGAGATGATGTCTTTTCCAGCTCAGCAAAGTCATCCTCTCCTCCTAGAAGGGATTTTTCTTTGGTTTTAGTATCTGAAGCATTCTTTTCCCTGGAAGGGTCCTTGGTACATGCATCTGCATCAAACTTTTCCAAATGCTCAGTGGCAGTGATGTTGTTGGGAAACTCCAGAGACTTTGATTTGATTGAGCCCGTACTCTCCGATGACTGAAGAACTTCAAAATCAGCAGATTTTTCTTTATCTGAAGGCTTTATCTGTTTGGCACCCAGAGCAACAGATGCATCCCCGTTCTGCTGCCTCTTTTCCTTGCTAAGGGATTTGAATTTGCTGAAAGGATTGATATCTTTCTCAGAAGACAGGTCTTCCCATTCTCCTGGCCTGTACAGAGGACAAAGATCCTTTGGTATGTCACTGTCAGGGGAAATGACGGATGTACATATGATGTTAAAAGCAAAATGGAAACAGAAAAGAATGAAAAACTAAACATCAACTTAACTTAAACCATGAAACTCAATGAAAAATAACTTTCTCCAAAATAAACATACAGTACCAGAAATAAGTGACTTTAAAGACAATGGAGAAAAAAGCTGAAAGTATAATACCAAAATAAAATGAGTAAACCACTTGGCAGAATATGCCACATGGGTGAAGAAATGTAACACGTAATAAGAATGTGCAAGTCAGCAGAAGTTCCATTACAGAAAAAACAGAGGACATGTATTTAGCTGCTGGAATTTAATTCAAATCATATTAATATTGTAATTTCCCACACCTGACAGTGAGTCAACATCTACAACCATCCATGCTTCCCTAGTCAGTACAAACGTATTTTTGAGAAAAACAAATTGGAGATTTTCTGTTTGAACATGTTTGCTGCAGAACAGTAGTAAAAGGCAACAGTTAGTAGCTTTCTTCTTTTATTTGTTTCCATTATTCAAACATACTGTTTGAATGCAGGCTTCCCCAAATATTTCTTTTTAAAGCAGGACAATCATAAAATGTTTCAAAATGAAAAATTCTGAATAAACATATCAGCATAAAACTTGAGTTCTTTGTTACTGCTGAAACTCTCCCTGATGGGAATTAGAATACAAGATCCTCATTACTTAAAAAATTTCTAAGAAGTTATTAAACACTCCAGATATGAGAGTAGCAAATATCTTGAAAGTTTTTCTTGAAATGAGGAAAGGGAGGAAATTAAATGAATTTCACTGTTCAAACAGGTGTTGCCTATAAGAACAAAACCCTGCTTAGAACAAATAGATAAGCAGTGTCTGGTCTGTGCATAAATGAAAGTAGCCCACCCCCATCTATTACGTATAATAGATTATAACTATCAATGCATTTTGGGTTCTGAGATAGAAGTATTCCAGAGTCTGAAGTTTCTGTAAGTCCTGAAGATGGCAGCTATGAAGATGGTGCTGTTATCTTCAAAAGTTTCAAATACTCCTTTGAGAACAGTCCTGGTAACACAATAATGGTCAAATCTAAACCTCTTTATATCCACTGAAAGAGCCCTAGAGACAGGTTAGTGCAAGAGCCCAACCATGGCATATTACAAACACTTCTATTAAGTACTGGTTTGTACTGGTTTCCTTTGCACTTTGGTTCTCACATTTGTGACCCACTTGTGTTTAATGCCACTTTAGTGTTCCAAAGAGAAGGCTGTTGTTCTAAAGAACAAGACAAGTGAATCATTCCTTTGCTGGCACTTTACTCTGCTGCACTAAAACTCTTTCCCTCCATTCCCCCTTCCCCCACCCCTCTTCTATGACCCTTACTGAAAATCTGCAAATGTAAGTTCAGGGAAGAACACTCCTTACGATGGCAATGCATCTTTAATCTTCATGTGAGAGATGTCATTGTAGAGAGCTATTGAGACAACCTCCTCCATGGGGCAGATGAGCCCGTACTCTTCACAGCCATTCTCAATTACCAGAGGATCAGACTTGTGTGGGTCAAACATGATATTGTTCGGAGTTACTATCATGACTCCTCCGACGACACCCTAAAACAGGAGAAAGAGTCAGGACATCAATGTAATGCACTTATCATTGGGTATTGGATTTTAGGCTACTATCCTAAAAGGCAAAACCACTTTTCTGCCTCTTTATACTGTGTCATGCAGTGTTTGCTAGGAAAATACTTTGCTGTCCAATTGCGCCAAGCCAGACATTGTAAGGAGAGAAAAAAAAAATTCTTAGTAACATCCAATTTCCTGGCTGATAAGGAAGAACATCTGAACTATTCAACTTTCAGCTTGCAGCTGACTGCTACAAGCTAAAAATGTGATTGCTAATCAATCTCAGACAAAATGAGTGGATTTATTTTTTTAAAAAAACTACATAACATTTTATTCTGGGTGCAGCTACTTTCATTTGATCCATGAATTTACAGGCAACCAACATGCCTGCATGCATTTTTACTCATGGAAACATCCAGGTTACTATGCTAACCTAACATCAGAGGTCCCCTTGGTCTACTTTCCCAGAGGTACATGCAAAAAGATGCATGTACCTCCAGTACAGGGATCTGATATGAGACAGCTTTTTCCCAGCCTACAAATAGCTCTTACGATTGGTCCAAGCATATTCTGCAGAGAGCTCATTTGATTCTTCAAAATGTGCTCTAGCAATGTATTTGGTAAAAGGCTGCAGCATCAGCCATTATTCAGCATTAGTCCATGGCAACTGACCATTTTTCAAGGTTTAAAAAGGAGATTTCCACTGTCTTGCTTCTGCACCCTCTCCTCCAGATGAACTACAAAATTCACCAGACCAACTCAGAAGCTGTGTGTAAATCATGACATCTGATAAATGGGAGACAGATCAACTAGAATGACCCACACTGCAGCTACTAGTAATTATCCAAGGACATCTGCAAGGCAAGCCAAGGAAGGCTCATAAATAGGCAGGTAAAAGACTGCAAGCTTGGTTTGTGGGGCTTTTTTTCAAAGCAGTAAGATATCAAACTGATGGCTTGGCGCTGGCAAATGAGTACATGAATACCTTCTCCTTTATAAAGCAAAGTCTGTTCATATTTCCCATTTGCTTCTCCTGTATGACTCAGTTCACAAGCTTGGTTTGTGTTTGGATGACAGAATCAAAACAAAGTGCAGAGCTTCTCCCAGAAGCCAGAAGATAACACATCAGAAGGCTGTATTTCCCACCCAGCCACTGCAGGAAGCCAGGCAACAAGGGATTTCAGCTACACTGGCAAAGAAGCAGTCTCGTTTTTGATTGTTCTGACTGAAAATTACATTTTCCATCCTGCAGCCATAAAACTGGCAACCTGTATCCTCTGCATCTAGCAAGCATAACATAGCAAGTGACAGTACTGCCCTAATTTACATGCAAGGCATCAAGTAGTTCTCTATTACATTCTACAAATAGCAGACTGTAAAATTGTGGAGTGGTTAAACACAGTCTACATCCACTCAATGCAAAAAGAAGCTAGAAACTGTAGGTGTAAACACATTCATCTTACAAAAGTCAGGACTAAGGGGAAAAAAAAAATGTTGCAACTACAATGATTAGCATCTCCAGTGTTATAAATTCCAGAGAACTTGAAAACCCAAACACGCAGACAGCTAACTGAAACCAGAGTCAACAAGGATAGATATATCAAAGTAGGCAGTTCAGGAAGACAGTGTCTTGCAACCTTGAGAAAAGGGCTAAAATACTACCCAAACTTTGTGCCTTTGCTTCTCAAACACTTGCTGTAATTTAGGATTGCAGTCCTGGCATACGTTACAAGAAACAGAAAGAAAAGATTGTATAATGCAATATTTATCCTTTTATTAGGCTTGCACAATATTCATTAGCAAGTGCAGAAGCAACATGAGCATATTTGGAAACACTGCTCTGGAAACAGTTAAAATTTATCTTCAAGTCATAAGTGAAATAGATTGGCATGTACTCATTTTATAAAGCTATTGCTCAATTTGATGGAACTGGACAACTAATCCTGACATGTCATAACTCTGAAGTGCAGTTCTCTCTGTCTATCTAGCAACACAAAAGCAAAAGAACACAATTATACAGCATATTATCACAGTACCAACAAACACAGCAGCTATAGATAAAGCCAAAATAACTTTTACATTCTTTAAAAACATGAAGAACATTTGACTCCCCCAGCATTCATCTCTCACTTATCCAAAGAGAATCTCAAACAATGCCCAAAAATCAGGTTCCACCTACCTTACCATCTGTGAAGTAACGACAATTCATTTTTAAAAATTTGACAACCACAGGCTCATCCTCTTCTGAAGTAGAGGACAGGACTCTTTCTACTGGTTTGAAAGCCTTTCTTGCCAAATCAGCATCCTTAGAAAAGAAAAAGTTCAATGCAGAGCAACAGGACCAGAATCATATACTTCTAGATTTTTGAAAACTAAAAGGCCAGGTTCAAACAATTGTTTTCCATTTGCGTAAGAAAGAAAAGCAAGGGTCATGTGTGTAAGTATATATGTACACTTCCCACAGTATCATGTATTGAACAAAAAACCACCCTCGTAACCTTACAAGAAACTCTATACAAATAATAGGCAAGAAATTAAAAAACCCCAAGGCAGGTCAGTTCAGCAACATTCAATTATACACTCTTTAGGGAGAGTGGCCTGGCCTGACACATCATCTACACTGAAGACCTCTGCTCACAGAGCACTAGTGTGATTCTCCATGCAGATGGCATAGGGGTAAGGTTAAACACAATTATTCACTCCAAGCTTCTCTCCACTTTTGATTAGTGATGTATTTGAAATGACTTTCAAATTACTTTAATCTCAGCAGATGTTAAAGATGCTAAAGGCAGCTAAACTGCCTAAAGATATTAATCCAAAAATCATCATGGCCAATCACTCTTGAAAGATAAATGATGCTGAGGCCTTTCACAAAGACTAAAAAGGTCTTGTCTAAAGACAAGTCTGTATATGAGTACACCACAATTTGTTTAACTAGAAAGAAACTGACTGCTCAGATTAAACTAATAGCCTTCCCATTCAAGGATGCCAGTGCAGGATCAAGCCTCTGGACTGTAGAGAAGCATAAAAATCTGCAGTAGGAAACACTAAGTAATTTTTCATATTTAGCTTTCTATTCTTTTAAGATTATGCACTACACTATTTTTAGTAGTTTTGATAGACCTAGGGCCCAACTGAACTTGTAATGGGTTTCCACACTCAAAATTCCCTTAATCAGGAGTATTTTTAAGACAATGGTAAATTTTGTAGTACAGCAAACTAATTTAATGCAAGACACTACACAAGGCCTGTAAACTCAAAAAAAAAAAAAAAAAAGCTATTTACACAGCCTTGATTCTCAGCTTCAGACTCAGAAAATATTTAGAGAGTTTAAGAACAGTGAACCATGTTTGACTTACAGGGAGTTTATCATATTCAGCATCTGATGATGAAGGAGAAACAGGAGCACCAGGACTGGAAGACAGCCTCCCAGCACTTGTATCTGGCACAAAGAGAATCTAAATACAAACACGTATTTCAAAACAGTGAGGAAGAAGCTTTAAAAGGTTATTAACGATGTTCTATTAAAAAGATAACACAACACTGATCACTCATATCTGTAATGTACACCTTAAAACCATTCAGAAAAACACAACTAATTTCCTTCTTCCAGCTTTTGTCTGCTGGGTATTCTTAGGCAAGTCACACCATCTCCATGTGCCTCAGTTTCCGCATCTGCAAATCAAGACACTTCAGCCGCCTCATGGTTCTGAAGCAGAAATCTGTTCTTTATGAACCACGTGTTATTCTCCACACTTCCATTTCCAGTCCTGGACCCTCCTAAAAAGTCTCTCTCCATTTATTTCTCATCTTACAGGGGACTGACTCATACCCAACATAATGGCATAAAGCCATTTCAATTTCTGTCTCTAACTCTCTAATTCTTTAATGCATTATAGATTACATTTATCCAGACTTCCCAATAATCCAACTCCCTTGCAACAGCTGTATTATCTTCTTGAGCTTCAGAGTCATCTTTAAGCTTCAGTGACAGCACATAAATAACAAGTCAGATATGGCAATTACAAAGCTTCCCCCTCACACCAATTCCAAATAATAATCTACTGAGTTTCACTTTGAGGGAGGCTTTGAATTACTGTCCTTGCATCCAAGTACCTAAAAGATACATGTAAGTAGTAAAAAACTGCTATATACATAGTAAATAATTACATTTCAGGTATTAAAAACCCCACAGATAAATAAAATATTTACCTGGCCTGGCACAATTGTCTGTGTGAAAAGCTTATTGAGCTCCACAAGCTTGTTTGGGGTGACGTTGAACTTTAATGCTATGCTGTTTATGGTGTCCTGATTTCCAGCCTGAAGAAAGAGTTGATGACTAAGATACCATACTGAACACAGCACCACACATGAACTAAACCCATTTCACAGACTGTTTGCAAGGATAGACTTGATGACCTCAACACCCCATCTATTTAATAGTTTAGATGACAAACCAGTATAAAAAAAAGGACAGAAATATTCTTTCACGCTATACAGTAGATAAAATGTAGAGATGTTACAGATGTCCCTCCCCCTTTCTCTTAAAACTTTAAAGCAGCACAACTGTATTTAGAACTGGTCTGACAAGAGGCAGAAGGTCATACACTGCAAAGTTCACTACACCCCCGGCAGCCACAGCATGTCAGGCACTTGTGCAGGTCCCAGCTGGGACACCACCTTCCACAGAGGCTCTGTATGGCAGAGGGTGGAATGCACTTAGGGATCTGAGGGCTCACACAGACATTTTGGACAGACCTAGCACTCTGCTGCCCTGCTCCAGCTTAGAGAAACAGATCTCAACTGCTTGATGACTTAAGCAACATGGCAGAGTGGGAGTATTTTTCAGAATAACAAAACCATTGCTCTACTAGAGAGCCATAATGCAGAAGTAAAAATGGAACTGGCAGCTGCAAGAAGCAGAGATCCTGGGTTGAACAGAGATTTGGGATGTGACCATAGCTCTCCCCACATGGTGGTATTTGAATGGTATCAACAGGGGCAATCTCTACTGAGATAGGTGCAAACTGAGAAACAATTAGTGCTTAGAGTTTTGTGCCACTGCCTCCCCCCCTCAACCTCAACAACTCCACTTTCAAAAAGCAGGCATGAACACACCACACACCAGTACTTACTGTATATTCTATGGTACCATGGGGCTTCTGAGAAACCATTTTCTTCTCTTTCTTTTCATTGGTTTTGTTTTGATTGTCATCTAAAGAGTAAAAAAAATTCAAGTAACTGACTGTCAAGGTGTTTGTTTACCTGTCAGCATTGTTATGAAAGAGATCAACAGTATGTAAAATTGCAGCTGTGAAGAAGAACAAGGGGACATATTAAAATGCCTATTAGGCCTTAAGATTGAATTGTAAGGCAAGAGAACTTCATCAAGTACAGCAGGCTTAGTAATCGTTCAGGAACTCTGCAAGAGTAATGTACATATGATACCATAGCAATACACAACTGCTGCCATGATTTCTTCTGTGATTCCTACACAATTTAGCTGCTGGATACAAGTACTTCGTACCATCAGGTGAATATACACACATCTACTACCCTGGTACAACCACAATAAATATTGGTTAATCACCACTTCACCACAAGTACATTACATTTAAACACTACTTTAATCTCTGAAGGTAAAAGTGTGCCAAGAGTCATGCAAAGCATACATGTATACAGTCAAGCATAAGAAAGCAGAAATTTGTGCAGAAGACTTTTTCCATCAGCTGCAATACACAGAACTCACTGCAGCTGCAGAAACCCTTGCAGGACCCAAAAGGCACTTGTGAGCTGTCAGCACCAGAGCTCTCTACCAGAGCAGGGTAGAGATTTCCAATTCTTTTGACAGCAGTGGGTGAGCAAAGCCAAGGCTCAGGGAGGATGGAGCTGCCCAGCCAGCCCTGGCCCCACGGGGCTCCCCTCCAAACCCAGAGCCCAGACCCACATACCTGGGGGGGGTGAGGGCAGCATGCAGCCCCAGCTCCAGGAGTGGGGATGGGGTGCCAGGAGACAATTCATGGCTCTCCCTGCCTGACCTCCCCCAAGCTCTTAGAAAGGTCCCGTTGCCTCTGGCAGGATGCTGCAGTCCAGATGAAGTGGGGAAAGGCAAGAAGACAAGGCAAGGCTGGGCCCAGCAAAACCAGCAGCCAGGACCAGGAGCAGGGACACGCTGTCCTCCTGGAAGGACTCTTCCTGTGGTCCAAGCTGGCAGCTCTGGAAGATCAGGGAGGAAAGGACTGGGAATGGCAGCGCAGGGCTTCTGACTTGCCTTCAGGCTTTGCTGCAACCTTTGCTATGTCCAGAGAGCAAGAGGCAGATAGTAAAAGGAAGGGCGAGGACTTGCCTGCCACACTGTAATGTACACAAGAAACAAGGAGGGGCCCAGTGTGCTGCACCTGACCCTTCTGCTGGCCCATGTCCACAGCAAGATGAATGCTGTGGGGCTGCCTCAAGTGTGCTGCTGCCTCAGTCAGAAGAGACTCAAGAGCCATGGACATGCATCCAGGTGTTACTGCTGGCATATCCCACCCACCACCTGCCAGGGATGCAGTCATGAGAAGTGCACTGCTGGGGATACTGCAGATAAGGCTACAGAGGCAGGAAGTGTGCAGAAGCCAAACACAGACATTTTAAGTACGTGCACGTAGTGTACATGGCATGAAGAACAGCAGGGCGAAGGGGAAGATCAGGATGATGCTGGCTTTTCCCTGATAGCATTTTGAAACACAGCATCACTTGATGTCAGACACTTCATGTCGGAGACTGAAACTTTTTATATTAGCTTTCTTACTGTGTTTTTCTGACCATTTGTATTTTCACCATTGTCACACCACCTTCTGCTGATCAAAGTGAAAGCAGTGTGTGGAAAAATAGGTAATGGCAGCATTAGCAGGGCACAGTATTAAACCATCAGAAATACAATGAATGACAACATGACAGACAAAACACCTGAGAAATACTGGATGTTTTCTTTATCCATTACCTAATACTGACAACATGGCACAATCCTGCCTGAAGAAACTCTGCCAACTACTGAGCTCACAGTGTTTTGTGCTACCAGGAGATACCACTTCAATTATTCCAGGATAACTATAATTACAACTACATATCACACCCATGCAGGCAAACTACCTGAACTTTTTGTGACCTTCCCCTAGAGAAAGACATGAAATGTAGACTTCACCTTCCAGTAAATTATTTGGTCTAGCTGGAAAAAGTAGACAAGTTTTCAAATATTTTACCCTTACTTATCTCTGAAGCAGTACACATGGTAGGAAACAGTTAAGAGCAATAATCCCACACTAACTAGACATACACCAGTAAGACCTTGGAGGGGTGGGAATAAAAATAAAGTAGGCCAGAGAGATGTAGAGGGAGAGAAAGAGATTTTGTGCCTGCTGAATGGGAAAAAGTCAATGTCTGAGTACAGATGGGAGAAATAATGATATGCAGTAAAAGCAGTTTCTCTGAAGGGCTTTTAATACTTGCTATTAGCTAAAATTTTTTTGTTCCAAAGCTTTGTGTGGCACAAAAAGACCACAAAATAGCAATAGAGACAACTTTCTCCCCTGCAGCCTCCTACCTGGGAGGTAGGACACCTCCCTCTCCCCCTGTGAAATACCAGTATTTTCCAGGTCCTCCTAATTGCATTGCCTGCTAACTTTGGAGATTAAAAAATACTATCCAGGAAAATGTTATAATCTGAAATACTGTATTCACAGGAGACATGTAATATGCTCCAGTTCATGGTTGACAGGACTGTGAACCTGTTTGTTTTAGTAGGGTCCTGAACACAGGCGTGGTACAATAGAGAAGAGTGAACTAAATATGCAGACATAGTTGAAAACCTCTAACTGCAGGATAAGAGAAGTTCAAAATACAAGCTGAGTTTAGATTAAACAAAATACTATGCTTTTTTTGTCAAGAAATGTTAATAAATCTTAAATAAGTTGAACAATTAGACACTTTTCTTTCACACCTATGTGCTAGAATACGTTTTGCATAGTCTGTTTAGCTACAGGCTAAAAGAAGCAGTCATAGTCTGTGAATTTGTCTCCTGAAACCAAAATCTGATATTTTGTGTTTGGATACTTTTTTCTTCTACCCACTACTTTTAAGTAAACTTTAAGTTTGGATATCTTTTTTTTTTCTATCGCAGCAACAAAGGGTTGAGAACACTGTCCATAGGGACAGTGTTATGCCTAACTACTAGACAGGTTTGGGCAATTCAAAACCACATCCTAATTATTTGAATAGTGTGAATTCTTAACTAGTCTATGCTTTTAATTGTGCATATAAAGATCTAAAATCACAAATTAAAAATTTCAGACCTTCAGAAGAAAAAATTGCAATGAATCCCTTAAACCTGACAGGTACTGGTAAGCCCACATACTGCACGCGTGGTGAGGCCGAGGTCACAAATTGTGCTCTACATGAACAGTTTACAGCAGAGTGACTGGAAAGCCTGGCAAAGCGAGACACCACAATATACTGTCTCTCAGTTCCCTTGATCTTCTCTCCTTTCTCCTCCAGGAAGCCAAACGTTTTCTGACCTGATCCAAAGGCAGGCAGTTCTGGTATAGCCAAGCCACAAAGGCACCCAGAGCACACACAGGCATGATGGAAGCCTCAGGAGCCACGTTTCTTTCAGTCAGAACTAGACAAAGAGCTCCATAGGCTTTAAACAACTGCCTTGGGCTACTTTTTGAATGTGAACATTTGCTTAGTGGAGAAATGACTCACAGTTCTACCTCCCAAACATTCCTTGTACACTGGAGATGGGATTGCACAGCCGTGAGAAGCAACTAGATCTTAATGCAAATTTGATCACACTGCATTTTTAGGCAAAGAGCAGAGTGGGTGGACTGAACCTATCTGTGGTTTTGGGAAATTTGTAAATTAAGAATTATGTAAAAAATTGTAAAATGATAAGCACTGAGAAGAAGAATGCCAAGTGAGAACAGGAAAGAAAATACAGGCTTCCTGAAAACAGACAGGTCTAGAATGGGAATTTTTCTGCTCTTAATGATATATTTGTATCTCAGTTTCCTAGCAGACTCTTGACATTTCATTCAGCAGTGTCACAGGAAACCTTACAAAAAAAAGAGTTACTTAAGAGTAATTTGGAAAGCAACTATTGAAGGAGTAGGATAAAGAGGTCAATCAGTTTATCACCCCGAAGACCTTGACGCATGATAGGAGAATTACACCTCTGCAACTGTGTAAATAGCTCTGTAAGTAGATAGAACAGGTCAAGGAGCATGGGGAGTCTCCTGGGCTGCCCACATGGAGGACGGGCCAGCACCACTGCAGGACGGTGCCATCAGCCCCGATGCCACAGACCAACCTGCCCAGCCCAGCCCAGTGCCAGGTGTGGCAGGGCTGGCAGTGACAGCTGAGCCTGCCGGGCAAGTCCCGAGCCACCAGTCAGCCTCATGTCCAGTGGTGCTGGCAGGAATGATGAAGCAAGCAAGGGGACCAAGGACTGACCACTTTCCACACCTGCAAACAAACTCAGCAGCCTGAGAGGATAGAGGCAATGGCATACTTGGGGCAAAAGTCCATTTCACCCAATTATTTCTGTCTTACCAAACATTTAGGCCACATGTAAGTAGGAAAATCTTTCTCCTAATCAGTCCCTTGGCTTCTAGAAATCACAGATTTCCCAGAGTAACAGCAGTCACTGCTCTGTTTTTTCAAGAGCTCCACAGCAGTTCTATGCCAATGAACCCCACACTAACATGATGTGCTCATAAAGCACAGCTTCCCTTCTTGTACTTTGTAACTAATTTCACTGAACATCCTAATTAATGCTATTTTAAGAGTGAACAAATAACATTCATTATTCACCTTCTGCATACCATCCATGATGTCACAGATTTCCAGCATCTTTTCTTAGTTACTTCACTTTTTCCAGCTGACTAATACTGGGATACTTTGGACTCTCCTATTTGATCACACACAGGCTGGCCTTCTTGTTAGCTTTTCTTCTCCTACTACATCCTTTTTGAGATGGAGGAAATAAAACCAAACACAAATTTTAAGCTATGAAAAAAACAATAAACTGTGCTGGTGACAGAAAAGAGGGTTTCCTTAAACCCGTAAGATACTAATAATTTTTCTACATCACACACTAATCATTTTTCCATGCTGCTCCGTACATCACTGCTGTTTCAGGGCATTCCAGTCCCACATCTCTACTACAGATTTGTTAGAAGCAATAAAATTATATTACTATAGTCTAGCCAAGCACCAGGACAAAGGAGTGAAAACCTACAGGTAGCTTAAAAGAATCTTAAACGCAATAAATTCAGGGGAGAACAGTTATCCCTCAGAGCAACCTAATCAGGGTATGGATAAGAAATTAAGCCAACAAGGCTTCCTGGGGTAGTTTCCTCATCAGTAAATGAGGTCTGATACCAATTATGGTGACAGAGATGAAGTACTGTAAGTATCACTTAAGTGATTCTAAACACAGAGATTTCAAGAATATGAAATACCTACTTGGGATAGAGGGGGAACATAAATCAGTTTATCTGAACAATTTTTTCCATTCCTACTTTCTCCCCTGACATTTCAATAACTTTTAGCAATTCTGCCATGTGCAAAGTTGTGCATTGGATGGTGTAATTGTGATTTAAAGCATCTTTCTGATGCTTTAAAAAAGGCTTTTCTCATGACTCTCAAAGTGATGATGAACTGAACAGCATTCACATTAAAATGACTTGCTTTAAAGAAAAAGTCTTTCTTTCGGCTCCTGTCAAGCGTGGGTGAACCCCACCACCACAGGGGCCAGACTCCTGGTTTGGGACACCTTCCACCCACTCTGCAGTTTCAGCTGCAGCAGCCCCTGAGAAAGACACCCCATCCCCATTCCCTCCTTTAGCCAGCTGCAGCAGTTAGGGGGCATATAAAAAGGTTTTTTGGCCATCTGATCAGACCTATCTCCCTGAAGAAAACCAGCAAGTTAGACAGAAACATTCCGTACTCAGATTTGGATAGTGTACTGCTACCATGTTAAAAAAGAAATAAAAAAATCCCTATGCTTTCTCACCAACTCAGGTATCTGTTTTTCTTTTCTGCTTCCCACTTTCCCCAGTCTCCTGACAAGCCCTCACCTTTACTTCTGCATATTTTTACTCTACTGAATCATAGTTGGCTTCCTCCTTCACTACTGCTGAAGTCATTTGAAACAAAAGGGCAGCTGTCATCCATCACGACCACACTTGTGCTCCTTCATTAGTGAGACTTCTCCTGACATAGGAAAATAGCAAATCCCTGATCAGTACAAATCCAGACAGATAATTCTGAAACATCTACGCCTTGAAAAACTTTTCTCCATTCGCAATAAAAGCTGATTGTCCACTAATTATTTTCCAAGCAATTCTTTCAAAGAAATAAAGAGATCACCAGAAAATACAGAGCCTCAATGAAAAATGACAATCAGTTCAAAGAACTGATAAAATAGGTAGCAACTGCTTCAGCTATTAGGTATTGTTAGGCACACTTCAATAAAAATTTGACTATTGATAGTCACGCAATATTCACTGTAGCTTCATGAAAAACTGCAAATATTTAAAGAAACTTGAATTTCCTCTTTATTTACTTCATCCCCAAGAAGTGGCATTAGCTCCTTTGTGGTCTGACAGCATTACTTGTGAATCCTGTCCAGGAATATGTCAGCATCTAAACACATTGTTCACTAAAGTATCACCATAAAATTTCTGATTATCCACTACATCAGGTACTCAAGGACAATACAGAGTGAAGAAAATCACCCTGTCAACACAGCAGGGCTGAGGGAAGGAATACTTCAGCATCACAAGAGAAAACATGGACATTTTAGAAAACTGTTAACACTACACATGCTGATTTTCTTCATTTATTTTGCTGCTTGAATTCACCACAGGCTGCATGGGAAGGCTATGCCATGTAAGTCAACCAGGGCAATGTCTCCACAAATCAATCACTGTCCTGTCTACTGACTGGTGTTTACAAGGTCATAGGTTGAAAAAAGAGGTGTAAATCACAAACATTCTAAAGACACAGGACACATGCCCTGTTTTCGTGTCTGGAGATGACATCAGCATCTGATGTGCCGCAGACTGTCATCACTTCATCACACAGATCCTCAGAAGCCATGGAAAAGAGCAACTCAGTTTATACATGCTACTGATCCTAAGCATGACCCAACAAGCTGCAGCAGATGCGTTGCAACAGACTGAGAAGATTTAAGAAAATGCCAGCAGAGAAAGCTGGGAGCGAGGGCATTACACAATCAAAAAGATCTGGCTTAACTTTGTATTGTTATTTAAATACACGTGAAGTGAGTGCTGCTTTTCAGAGCATTTCTATTAACTTTCAACAGTGTTTTTCAAGCACAATATGGGAACTTGGTCAAGAAGAGAAATTAAAAGCCTGCCTTGAAGATAGCAGGCCTGAGTTATGCAGACACCCTAAAAATGATTACCTTATGCCTCTGCTTGGAGACCAAAAGATCTGCAACATGATTTCAAATGCACTACATTGTGCTCCTTACATACTTGGCTTATGAATATTCCTGTCTTAAGAGAAAAGAAGAATGTCTAAAACTAAAATGAGAATATTCTGCCTGTTCCCTGAGGGTAGAAATCCCAAGAGAGCAACGGTGAGTCACTGGGGAGAGAGCTGATACATGTGGGTGCTGCAGAGGACTGCTCTGCAGGCACTCAGGGTACAGGTTCTGAAAGCCTGGGTAGGGGAAGAGGCAAAGAATCCAATCTGCCTGGTTGACAGCCCTCCCAGGAAACATGGAAGAGAAAGACCTGTCAGAGTCCAACTCTTTATCCCAGCACAGGATACACAAACCAAGACTACCTCTGAAGAGCTGCACATGCCCTGCAGGTACTGAAGACTAACTTCACAGGGCACCCATGCTCAGCAAGCACAAGACTCAGCAGGCAGCTGGCACAACCCAGAAAAGCCAGACTACCCAAGGCATGATGAGCCAGTGGATCCTGGAAGTGACAAACTTGCTAACCACAAAGACATATATCCCTTCAATATCCCTGGCAGAAATATGAAAACTCTTTTTTTTTAATTCTCCTGACACGCTTCCTTTTCACCTCCTGCACACGCACACCTGTCACAGTCTCACCATGGACTATGGGACCAGTCACTCCACAGCCTTCCTCTCTTCCTCTGGGACCACTTCTCAGAGATGTTAAGTGCATCTGAGTTTAAATATAATTAAGAACATAAGTGCTCACTTCTTCTGAAAATTCAGGCCTTGGGAAAACAGACAGCCCTTGGAAACACACCTGGGTCTTTCAGCAGTGAGATCAGTTTTAGCTAACCAAACACCAGGCTGTCATTCCCTAGTCTGACCTTTCCAGAATAGATCACAAGATATCACTGCCTTAAATCTTAGATTGAGAAATTGCTATAGTGGAATGTAACTTTATAAAATAGCAAATCTTGGTATTTTCCCCCATGACAGAAACACCACTTTTTAATTTTCTGCCTCAGTAATTTATGCCACTGTTAAAAATGTGTCCCTCATTTCTAATTTCCACTTGTTTCTCTCCATGTCCTGGTCTGCTGAACCTGTCAAAGCCCTTTTTTATGACATTTCAATTACATAATTAATTTAGGATAAGGTTCTTGCGTTTTTTCTCCTTCAAGAAGAATTGTCTCAAGGGAGAGAGACAGCTCCCTCTAGTCTCCAACATCTTCCTTCTTCCATGAGCTGTGCTAAACAGGGAAGCACAGTAAACCAAGTTAGAGAACCTGAATTAAGAGCAAAAACATCCCCTGGGTCCTGGAGACCCAGAGAAGGCTAACATGGACAAACAAAGCCATTAAACAGCTTATATGTAAAGAATGCCGAAGATCTTCAGCCTAGAAAAGAAACTATGAAAGAGGGATATTTCACAGAGAGAAAAGAACAAACAAAAACCCAACCAGCCAGCCAGAAAACAACAAGGAAATGCACAAGAAAAAAAACACAGGAGTCTTGGAGGTGTGAGTAGGGATTGACTGTTCAGTTTCTTATACAAGAACCCAAGGCCACCCAAACAAAGCCAGCAGAAGCAAGACTGCTCTTCAAGAAAGTGGTAGCAAACCTGTGCCCTCTTCACCAAAAAATACTGCAGAGACCTGCACAGGCCCAGGGAGAGGAAAGATAAGCATATGATACAGCACTCTAAATGCAAGAACTACGAGCAGTGTAGAAGAGGACAGTAGTGTGGATACTTTTACAAAATTCACTGTGTTCATAATCTTCCCCAGACACCCAGGAGTGGCCTTTGTGGGATGGCACTAGCACTTGTTCACCCTGGAATCACACACACCACCAGGCTTGGACACAGTGGCTCAGCAGCAGTCACAGAGTGTAACTGTAATTCCTTTTACTGGCATAAAACTTTCAAGTACCTGTACTATTTGTTTGCCTCCAAAATGATGTTTTCCAAGTTTATGGTCAGGTAAATAGGCACATCAAGTACCCCAAGTACTTCATGGTTAACAGGCCATTCATCCTAGAAAGCTTTGTTCTACAACCTACCTTTAAACATGTCATCTGCCTGCACTCAATTCACCTAACTCAGCATTGGTAACTTGTGATGGGCACCTTCCCCCCTCACCTATAAAGTGTTAAATCACACAGAAAGCTACTGACCCCTTCTGAGCTAAACACTCTTGGCTGATCATCCTACCAGCTGAACTTACCATCTGAATTTTAAACTTGAGACATTCTAGAATATAAACTCAAGGGCCTCACAAAATACTAGCACATGACATCAGCAATGTAATGCTTACAAATGCAATTTGCTTTGATTGACTATTTGAAAATTAAGGAAGGAATATAAAAATCTTATATCAACCTTTTTTAAAGGCTTACTGAAAAAAACCACATCAGTTATCACAAATTCATTACCAAATTCTCTGGACTCTTACGTGAAAAACAGCTCTGTCAATTAAAAAATAATTGTGTATTTTAAGCTACTGTTTACCTCCATTTCTAATTGAGTGAAGAAAATCACACCACAGTATATAAATAGAACAATTCTCCTGTTATCTTCCTTGCTGTCAGAAGCACCAGAAAATGACTGAAAATTCAACTGCTAGTATCACATACTGAGATAAAATTATTTTTAGTTTCGCTTTTGTTTTTAACAGTTAAGAAAACTCTTAATTTTCATGTTCCTGGACAGTTCTCATGTTCTGTCCTTTACCTTCTCATTCAATTCCCTTGCTTCCTACATGAAAGATGCATTCTGATAGCCAATTTACTGACTATCAACAGGTAAGTTTACAAGTTGGTTTATATGTCCATATAGCTTCATTTCCTTCTAATAGCAGACTTAAAAACAGCTCAATCTTCTGTCTCAAGATCTGGTTGCCATGTGTGCCACTAGGATTAGCTCATTTGCTTTGAGCATGGTGCTAATAATGCCAAGGTTGTGTTGATGGGCAGTACCTTCCTATGACATACAAAATATCAAGTTTCAACTATTTGCATCTTTTATTTAGCTCAAAAACAAACAAAAGCTTAGATGAGAATTTGAAGAGGATGCCACACATGGGGAGCTTGCCCAGTGCTTAGACATTTCAAAACAAATTTTCAGAACTTAAATGCTAACAACATTATTACTGGTACTTACTGCTCAGATTGACTTCTCCTGCCTATGGACAAGGCATCCCTTCTCTGTGCAACTGTTTCTAGCAAACATTTGTTAACAGCACAGCTTGAATATAACCTGGTGGCCTTAACACTGATCCACTGGGATTCAAGACCATTTGTTCTCATTCCAAAACAAGTCACCTGAAAACAGCTGCCTTTCACTCATTTGTCCACTTTATTCTTTCCATATGGTTTCTACAACCAGTGCTAATAAACCAGCTTCCTGAAGCTTCCCAACATGCCACTGCCCAAGTCAGTACCTTCAGTTTACCCTCATATGCAAGTTATTCCAACCCCCTTGTATTCTACACAGGCAATTATAACCAAACTGACTTCTTCCTATGCTGCTTCAATTTTGTTTGAGATCTTCATTCTGAAAGAAACATACTATTTCCATTTTCACCCCTCCTTATATCCACAGTCATTTTTGGCCTGAAGCCCAAATACTAAGGCAAGGTCTCAGAACTTGAGAGAATTTAGATCCTCTTCTTACTGTTGTAATAAGCAACTTAACACAACACTGAGTAGCCCACTTTGTAAACCACTTGGATTACTTAGAATAAAAAGTACTTTGCTACATGAATAGGGCTGATCAAATCAAGCCCCCAGAAATTAGGGCTGATTACAGTTAGCTACAAGCAAAAATTTATATGGATTTTCTCTCTCTCTCTTTTTTTTTTTTTTTTTTTTTTTAATTCTTTCTTCTTTTTTAATGAGTAACACCTTAACTAGGTCTTCAACTGCATCTTACTGTTCTGTACCAGGTAATACAAAACACAAAACCAGAACTCAATAAGCAGAAGGAAGTTTCCATTTTTAACTCAATATGTATTGAAAAGTCCACTTCAGATTAAGCCTACTTAGCAGATGACCTATTATACAATGTGTGTTCAGTATGTGTCCCACCATTTCATTACATTTAAATTCTCTATAAATTCTACTGCATTGCAAGCAACTTTCTTCTTTGAAACAAAGTACTTCTGGTATCATGGGAGCTGTCTCTGCTGTTTCTGTGCCAGTCAGGGCCCATCTCACCACGTAATGACTAATGAAAATTGCTATGCCCTCTCTGCTTTTACTAAAATTTGTTCTTGGTCACTTACCCAGAACATTCAGAGGCTTGGTAACTGCACACACGCTGCACTGCTCCTGTGTCACTCCCTGCTCAAGGGATGGCAGGGAGAACGAGTGAAAAAACAGGCATCTGCTTTCTGCCCCTAGGGAGATGCTCTGGCACCTCCTGCTCAACATGTGATACACTATCTCATTAAATGGACATATACCACTTTCCTTCTCATGGTGTTTAGGAGTCCTGCTTGTTTTGATGTAAATCAGAGCTACAATAAGAGGGGGGGTCTTGTTACTCTCACCTCCCTCTCCTGAAGAAATTGAACACCATGTAGTGAATGGGAAAGGATGGTTTTATGATTACACAGCAGAATGACAAGCTAGTCAAATGGATTTTATTTTGTTGACAGAAGTAACTCTGTCATATGGGACAAGCCACCAAACAAAACTTTTCTTTTTGACATATTCTTTAATGGAGACCAATTCCTCACATACGTTGCTTGCTTAGATTTTCAAGCAAAATCAGTGGAATCTAGGAATATTATGCACATCTGATAGAAAGGAACACTACATCATGGTGGAGTAAATATATGGATGAAATTCAGTGTCGTTTTTGACCATTGTTACACTGTTCATTTTCAGAGGCTCACACTTTTACCTGCCTCAGTGTCTTCAGGGGCACACCAACGTTTTCCTGCAGTTCAGCAGCTCCTGGCAGGAATTGCAGTTTCCTAATCTCACAGGAGTCAAATCAACATCTTTCAATAAAAACAGGCTTCCCAGAGAGAGGATGTCAGAACAAGCAGCTAAGCTGCAAAAGCAGTCAGCTGGGCTATCCCAAGAATGAGGGGAGAGCATCCTGAGCACTGAGGACAACAGCCAGAGCACCTATGCAACCACTCTACTGTGCCAGACAGACATATCCTCAGAAGTCTGAAAGCTGCCTTCTGCAGCAACAACAGCAGAAAGAATGAGACAAAGTTAAAAAGCAAATTACCACATAGGCCAAAATATGTGGCAAAAATAGAGAGAAAGGAGTGTTACTTCCATTGATCTTCAGGAAATAAACAACAAGCAGTATTGGCATCTCTGTTGTTTCAAGGCAAGCGAACAAGGGCTGTATCTGTAAGGCAATGTCTTATTGATGAGATTTGGAGACTGAATGTTGCACATTATTATGGAACTTGCACTGAAGAACAGTGCAAGTGCTAGGAGGAAAGGAAGCTCTGAGGCTACACTGGAGAGACTTTCTGACAGTAGGACCTATTCAGCCACTTAGCAGAAGAAAAATGATCATTCCTGGTACCTTCAGGTTGTTTGTAAGGGTGCCGCCACAGTGCAAGCCGATCTGCCGTACTGAACAGTTCTGGCTGGGAGAGGGATGCTGGAGGATCCTTTCCTAGAGGATGCTGCTCCTCCTCCTCCTCCTCCTCCTCGGCTCGGCGGTGCCACCCGCCGGCTGCCGGCACTAACACGAAGTCGCACCGGGAGGCAGGAGAGGAGCTCCTCGCCGCACCGCTGCGCTTCCACCTTCCTCACATAATCCAAGGCTTTAACCGCTCTCTTTTATACAAAGCTTGGCAGGGATAACCACCTCCAGCCTCCAGAAACTGTGCTAGTCCTTACACCGGAGAAGAGGAATTTACTGAGTCAACAAAATCCTCCTGACAGCATGGATGCCTGCAGGAATCTTTTAAAAAGCACAGCATTCTAAGTGGGAGTCAGGATGCCACTGCATTTAAAAATTCAAAAAGGCAAACGCATTCACAGACCTCTAATGAAGGGACGTGGTGTGCAAGGAACAAATTTTAACGAGATATTATGTTCCTTCCCCCATCCTTCAGAACAATAAATAAAGAAGGATTTATTGTCCTGTAAAATATGAAAGCGAGATTATTCAGAGGACAGTGGTCTTCTTTCTGCTAGACTGGCAGACACAACTCCTCTGGACTCAAATCACTCAATGACAGAACCTCCATTAAGCCACAAAGCTTGGGTGTATCATGGCACCACGCAAGGCTGTTGCTACATTTAATAAATTTTTCTTCTGAGGAAAACTTAAACATTTTGATAAAGCGCAGAAAGTATTTTGGGGAAAAAAGGAAGTAATTCCTGTGTCAGATTTTCATAAAGGTAGAATTACAGAACTGTTTGAGTTGAAAGGGCCCTTAAAAGATCATCTAGCTCCAACCCCCCTGCCATGTTCTAGACATTATTCAAAGCTGGATAGTTGGGCAGAAACAGACACCAAAACTCCCAAGCCCTTCAGAAAACATAAATAAAAAAATGGTTAGCAGAGAGAGAGAGTGCATGCTTTTTATTAGAGCACTTCAGAAACATCAATAATGGGACAAGTCAGAGGGGAAAAAAAGACAAGGAAGGGATGAGAGGGAAATGAGTTGTATGTATCCCTAACATTAAGTAATTAAGACAAACATATATGCATGGATAATCCCTCTCAGACACCGTCATATGAAAGTATATCAGCAATGAACAGATAAAGCCTTTACAGATTTGGCAGTACCTACCCACCACTGCATCTTCCAGCAGAGAATTGCTGAACATACACCTGGCAGAACTCAGCTCAGTGAGACAGATGGGCTTGTCCTCTGCCATGCCATATGCAGGTAAAAGACAAACTACTTGAACAAGTCCAGCTCTTTCACACTGCTGTAGGTGTACAAGCAGCTTTCAGAAACTACTCAGGATGTTGGCAAAGGTGGCAGCTTTCTGGAGAGCAGCAGTAACAAAGAGCTAAGCAGGTAACTCTGCAAGCTATAGCTGCAGTGGGTGAAGGCAGTATAAACCATGCAGTCAGTCCATGGCAACTAAAAATTCTACTGAAAAGACTTCATTTTGAAAGTTGCACATGGAGCTACTGCACTTGTTTCACAATCATCTCTCCTCTGCCCCTATTTCAACTTCCACTTCTTCAATTTGATGCTTTGGTTTGGTAAAAGCCTTTAGGAGCAATCAAAAGAAGACATTTAAACAAGGAGGTTTATATCTCTCTGGATTTTGCCAGTTGGGTCTGTGCTCAGCTCAACAGCAGCACTAAATTATTGATCAAGAGAAATTCTGTATTTCTGCAGAACCCAGAAACTGCACACCTACGTGATGATCAGTCGCATTTCAAGTCACCCTGTAATGATGCCAGGCCACATGAAACCGGGGAACACTTATGAAACAGATGTAAATAAAACCTGAGTTTGTACTGACTGTTGGATCACAAGCCAAAGACAACTCAAAGACATCAAAGACATCTTTATATTCTCCTTAGCTAGCTCTGCCACATAGTTCAGTGAAAGGGAGTGATCCCATTGCTCCCCATCTCACCACCCCAAGTGCCAAGTGTTGCAGAATTTTAAAATTTAACTCCTGAAAAACTTGAGAAACAAAATTCAGCTACCTTACAAACCCTAAATTCCTCTAAATGGTACAAACCAACAAGTGCTTCTAGCAGAAGCGCTTTACTAGGAATGCAGCAGAAGTTTGTATTTGGGTGTGTTTGGGGTTTTTTATATCAGCATACTACCAAAGCAGAAAGATTTTACAGGTTTGTTCATTAATAATTCTCCAGATTGCCTTTTACAGATTTTACCTCCAGAGCAGTATGATCAGAATTTCAAAGAGAGAGAAGAAAGTTCTCTTTTAGCTCTGAATTATTGATCTCATCACATTCAAATCTGCCAAAAGTTACAGTGTGATCACTGGAAGCATTACAGGAAGCATTACTCTTGGGTTCATCTTGTTTATGGCAAGGCCTATACTGCCTCATAAAAGGCACTCTTTGGTAGTGGGCTGGTCTGCACGACCGCTCAACACATAACATTGTCACCACAGATTTGGTTTTTTTATCCTAAAGAGGACTCCTCCTTAAGAATCAGTCATCCATGCACACACAGAGAGCAGCAAAGAAGTCTGCTTAGTTTTCTGTTCCATTCCTTCTCTTTGGGAAAGGATTCCTTACAAGATGGAATCAGAGTTCTCCAAATGTAGAAATTCATCCCAACAAAACACCAAGACAAAATTTGGAATAAGAAGTATTTCATAAATCATATCTAAAATCAGTTAAGAGTATCTAACAAATTACAATCCAGAACTGCAAACATATGTGTATATGACTCATGTTGCATTATTAACATACAATTAATTTTTTTCTAAAGTACTTGCAAAAAAAAAATCTAAAAAGAAATTTATAATTAATTGAGTTACTTAGACAGCTGGGGGCGTGAGGGGGAAACAAGCCATCACACAAGCCCTCTGACATCTTGTTTAAAAATATGTAGTTAATTTACTTACTTCCTTGCACTTCCACAAACAAGAATATGAATTAAGACTGAAGCCTTAAATAGTATACATTAATTTATGAAAGAAATAGCCCCACCAAAACCACTGAACTGCATAAAACATTGAAGACTCTTAAAAATAACTAAAATCAAATGCAATAATAAACTAACTCCTGCCTTCTTTAGAAACAAGATATAGGTATTTTTGTGAGAATGCAAGGTTTACGTTAATAGCAGATATTTTGAACTACATAATTCTATTTGCTTTTATAGGAAGGACATCCAAAGTTAATTATCCTTTTAAGAAAGGCCTACAGAATATGAGAAAAATACATTAGCAAGCTATCAAAACAAACGTATTTTAAAATGCTCCAGCATTAGCGTAACTCACCGGTACTATAGTATCTTTTAAGTTCCGTGCGTCTGATGTCTTTCAGTTGATTGTACTTTTTCTTTTTCTTTTCCTTGTCTGGAGCAGTTTCCTTTTCCCCAGGAAATTTACAGTTGTCTTCAGAGGAACTGATTTGCTCCAAAATAACTTTACTTTCATCGTCTTTCTCAGAAGGTGTTTTGGAATCAGGAGATCCAGGGGAATTGGCAGAGACAGCCTCGGTGGTTTGTTTGACTTGTCTTTTCTTTTTCAAACTGTGCATAAAGAAAAGAAATCCACATTACAATTTAGCCAACCTCTAGAGACAAGTTAACCCACTTTCTAAATTGATCTTTTTAAAAATTAATTTAATTTCAGAATTCCTAACAACCCTTTAAAAATCACACACCTGGCATCAGGAACTTGGTAACTAAGATTATCTCACCTCATACTCTTTCTTCCATTATATCATAATCTCAAGGATACCTTCTCAAGAATAACAAAAAAAGGTAGTAAAGTTTTTACTGAGGAGAAGGAACAGGGAAAAACAAACAAACTACTGAAAAGATGGGAGTTTTTAAAAGGACCATACATCTAACATACATCTAAATGTAAAAACAAGATACTGAATTCATGTTTTCAAGATGAAGCCTGGTATTGTGGTAGTGGGTTTTTGAAAATAAAACCTCGGATCACAATGTACTATAACACAACAGCTAACAACAATTCCACAGCCCTCTGCTCCTGCTTTATAAAACCTTCTGTTCTCATATGCACTCCTTACTTTTTTCCATTTTGTCCAAGGTTATCTCCTAGAGGCCACTCGTGCTACTCCACAGCTGTTCTGGCACAACCCACACTAGCTGGCATTCCAAGTGTCACCCAGGAGCTCCTTCTGCTACATTATCATTGTGGCCACAAACTGCTTGTGCCAGAACATTTTCCAGCTGCCTACATTTTTTCTGAGAGAAATCTTAATAAGCTGCCTATAAATCTTCCAACTTATCACTATAGCAACAAGAGTGTTTTCTTTTTTGAAGACTCCTTAAAGCACAGTTCAAGCAAGAAAGATGCTTCAGGAATCCTAACACAGAATTTTCTGCTAAGTCACCATCTACAGCACTGAGTTTGCTTAGTAAGAGCAAAGACTGAGTTTATGGGTTGAGGGTCACTGTCACTAAAATAGTTCCCAGTTAATCACTGACTCATACCATACAAAATGAAAAAGTAATCTATCTAATGGTCCATCCCTTCAGCACATTAACTTCTTGGTTACAAGGTACCTAAGGGAGTGAGTAGTATATTTATCTGGTTGATGCCAAAAAAATTTGTTTTGTGCACAGGAAGAAATATGCATAGAAAATACAGACAAACAGTGAGTCACCACAAATGGGAAAAGGTTACATGAGCTTACAGCAGTAGCTTACATAAGTGAAAACTTAATACATTAAGTTATTAATATAATGCAGGAATTTCAGATCTTTCACCTTTTATCTTTATATGCTTTTTATGTATTCTTTTAGACTACAGCATAAAAATAAATACACAGAGCAACAGCGAATTTTAGAAAGACTTTTCAGGCTACACACCTTTTTTAAAAAAATAAAATATTAAAACCAGTTCCAAGATTAGAATGTTTAGACTGAGAAGGGTCAGTTTCTCAGACTACATGTAACGAACACTTTCCAGTGAAACATTTCAAAATACTGTCTTACAAACTGTGTCCATCACACATGTATGTATACGTATTTTTTTAATGCTTCTCAAAATAGGAAGATTCACATCCTGCAGCCATCCCAGTGAGGATGCTGTGGTTCCCCATTTATTCCAACCCATAGATCTGTAAGATAAGCAGTAGTAGCAGTTCATGCTCTGCCCAGCAAGAGACAGTTACTGTATATGAAATTTATGGATTCAGTCCTGACTACATATGAAAACACCATACAGGAATTTACAAAAGATAGAAGTGACAACATCTATATCACAAATGAAGTGTTCAAACTGACTAATGTGTTAAACTAGACTGATGAAAATTTGCATATGCAAAGGAGGCTAATTTTAAACTAATAAGCCACAGCCCTTATGAAAGGCTGCGGCAGCAATCACAAAACATTACAAACACTTTGCATGCACAATGTGTATATTTAGCTCTGGTGTAAACCTTGGCAAAGCAGCCCTCTACACTGAAATGGCATATTACTAACACAGTTATACCCAATTCCAGACTTCTAAATGAGCCACATTCCTGACTTTTGACTCTAGTGACTCAATGACCTTCCTGTGTGTGTGCATATCACAGGATACCCAAATCACCTGCTTCAGTGGATGAGAACTAGCAAGCATCCACTGGCACCCCATTTCTACTCACACTGCAGCAGAGATTTCTGTCTTCAGATTCACAGTCTATTTGTTTTGATCACAAACTCTGTTAAGTAAGCTTTCTGTAGTATCTCGAAACAACAAAAGAGCTACTAATGGAAACACAGAACCCTTTTTGGCAGTGGGGGGAAAAGAATAGAGAGAAAAACCTCTCTAGAGGTCAACAGTCCTGGTGACAATACTAACAGCTTCTGTCAGTACTTTCCTTAAAACATTCTCATTTGAACTGGAGTTTTCAAAGGTGCCCCAGGCAACTTTTAGAATAAAGACTTAAAACAGAACTGGTCGATTAGTGATAGAAAAAAAGAAAAGCAGAAAGGAGAGTCTGAACTGACTCATTGCAATGCAACTGGTTCTTGTCCTCAGTGTTTAATCTTGCTGCATTCCCAGTACTACAGCACACTGTGGGCTCACTTCACGATGTACAGCATGCCCAGCACACAGCTGCTGCTGCTGTGAATGCACAGTGCCACCGGCATCTTTCAGGTACAAGGGATCAAGAACCTGGGCACTCCATGATTTCTACTCCAGCCCCATGGCAGGTACCAGATTTTCAGAGAGCACCAAGCTTCCTTCTCCTCCCTCCACTGCTCTGTTTCAAGGCCATGGCCATCCAATTCCAAAAGTGATAGCCTTGGATTAGGAAAAAAGACTAAATTAAGACCAAGTATCCATGACATTCTAGACAGAACTCAGAGTAAATTCAATTCTGCCCAGGGTTATGATCTCTGTTTGTAAGATGCTTCTTCCAGAAGTTTCTAAAGCCTAGTAAAAATTACCCAAACGCCTCCAATTCACCACTGCTGAAAAAGCCTTGCCTGTAATACCCCAAGGAACCAAAACAAGCCTTCAACAGCATTTAAAGCCAGAATGGCAGCCTCAAACCTACTATGCTTTTTGACATTATGCACCCTCTTAGTAAAGCAAAGCCCTTGTATACACACAGGACAATTCATTATTAATGAACACTGGTACAGTGCAGCAGAGACCAGGCTGTGAAGAGCACAGGTGGGGGGTTTACTGCATCTTAAACTCTATCCCCCCGAGGTATCTTTAGCCTCTGCTCACCCTTCTCTCACACTGACTTGTATATCCCATAAAGGCTGCCAGTCCTTCTCCCGCTCAGATTTCAAACCTGAAGAAAATCCTAAGGAAGATGGGGGCTGAAAGTCTAATCTACTCTTCTCCCAGCTCTCAGGTATTTCCCAACTTCATGACAAGAGCTGCTATGGATGATGGTTATAAGAACACAGTTTGTTGAGTTATTTCTTTTTTCAACTACTTTGGAAGATTTTGAGTGGGTTTGTTCAGTTTCTAAGGGGATGTCTGTAAACAAATCCGTCATTCAGTTTTGTCCTCATAGTTATTAAAGGGGAGCTGAACAAAACAAACAAGCAAACAAACAAACAAACAAAACAACAACAAAAAAACCAACAAAACCACCAAAAAAACCCCAAAAAAACCAAACCCCAAAAAATTGAACTCCTCAGTTTGATCATGTTCTGCAATTAAATCAGCCTTTCTAGCAAAACAAGATGCATAAGGTGAATTAATAAAGTGTTGCTGCAGAAAATGCTTGGTTTTCAGAATCAGTTGATGGATATGTTGCATTCCACTAAGAAAGCTGCTGGGGGAAAAAAGAAAAAGAAAGAAATAGGGAGGGCAGGATAAACAAACATCTCTAAAAACACTCCTGTTCATGAAGAAAGTCTTACACATCTGTAATTTCATTTAGACATCAGATAACATTTTACAAGCTAGTTGATTCTGACAGGCAAAACATTTCTTCTGAGTTTATACCGAGGGATCCTTTTCCAGCCCCTCAAGTGCTTTCTGAGCAACAACCAGTAAGCCATTTTCTACATTTGTCCAAATACAAAGTCTACCAGTGAAAACAAAACTTACTGCAATACAAGATCATTTAATTTAATAAAGGCTAATGATCTGAAATGGACACAATCTCAGAGTAGGCAGGTAAAAATGCAAGGCTAGCAGTGCTTACTTAAATTAATTTCCAGCTGACTGTTTAATACCTTGGGCACTGACTTACAGGAAAAGATCTAGGAAAGATTCCAAGAAATGGCCTACTTCATCTTCCAGATCCAAGTCTATCTGACTGCCTGTGAAAGGCAAAAAACTAGTCCAGCTGACTAGTTTTTAGAATAAAACAGCCTGAATTTCCCATTACACTTACAAGGTAGGTGGTTAGGGTAAAAAGAAAACTGAGAAAAGAGGGGTGATGTTATCTGCCCAACTTCCACTAGAAACTACAAGCAGCTAGTAAAGCAACTCTGACACTGAGACAATAAAGACATGAAAATCTGACAGTAACTTTTTTTTCCTAGAAATTTCATTTTGTTTTGCTTAACATTTATTCAATAAAGGTGTCTAACAGACAATTCAGCATGATCTTATTCAATACATAATATCATAGTCAAAGAGCACTAGGTCCATATCATAGGATGTTCTAAAAAGCTCCTGTGATAGCAGGGCATGTTTTTATGATATATTAGATTAATAAAGACCATAAACCACGTACAACTCTTGCTTTAGAAACAAAAGCATTTAATAAAGTGCTCCTCCAAAAATATAAACAAAAGAAGGGGGAAGGGAGAAGAAATCTTTTTATCTTTCAGCTAACAAGCTGAAGTTTTCCTTTTTAGAAATTTTCCACAATGTGCATCCTCTAAAATGTGCCTTGATATCTGGCATACAATCATCTTAACATCCTGCAGAGCACAAACAGATCATGTTCCTCAAATATCCTTTTTTTTTTTAATCTATTTATGCATATCTACAATATGATTAAAAAAAACCCTTTTAAACACTTCAAACACCTTAATCTGTTTCGTTCCCATTAAGATTCCTTCATATAAAAATTATATGCACCCCAATTATTTACTTCAGAATGAATCACTTTAATCTTAATTTAAATCTCTGCACTGATTATAATATATACTAGTTTCCTTCTACCCTCCGTGCCTTTCTCCACCCATCCGGAAGGGCTAAATAAATTAAATTCATGTCAAAAATCTCCCATATTTACCAACAGAAATCTTACAGTAACAATCTCCATGAGGCACCCCTTGGTCTGACTTTAATCAGCCATTCTCTCCCAGCCTGCACAGATCACCCCTCTCCCCTTCACCCAGCCCAGTGCCAGCACAACTCAGCCAGCTCCAGGCACGGCTGTGCTCTCATCCCATCTGATGGACCCTGAAGAATAAGCAAATCTCAGACAGAATAAATCATTGCTGCTTGCAAAGCTAAAGGAAGTCAGACTGCTTTCCAGACTGTAACACTTTACCCAGACCTCCCCAGTGCAGCTAATTTCACATCAGCACAGAAACAAGCACAAAGGCATTCACCCTCAGAAATCTTCCCAAAAGGGAACAGCATCCACCCTGCAAGGAAGCTGGAACACCAGCCATTTCAGGTTGGCACATGTCCTGTTTTGGAAACAAGCAAGCCACAAGGCTACATGTTTACTATTAAAACAGACTATTAAGGCATATGTAAGGGAGAGAACACACCTTTTGACAGATATTTAAAGAACCAACCACAGAAAGGAAAAAACTACCAAAAAATCAATTCTGAAAAAGTTACCAAGGACAACCATGTGGTTCCCATATGGTGATTGCAGACACTCAAAAGTGTCCATAACCTGGTCATTCCAAAGGACAAAAAACAGCTCCTGAAATCTCTGATATTCATAGCACAGGTCAAAGCTGGAAATTTCCACTTTTGTTCGAACTCTTGTTACTGATTGACAACAAGTACCAGCACCAGGCTTCACAGATGGTCAGCCAGCAGCAATGCTCAAGAAAGCTGGCATGCTCCAGAGAGTGAAGTGCTGTACTGACAATCCAGGGTATGTCTATTTTCTTCCCATTACTGCCATTAGCTTAAAAACCAAGTCAGTACATCTATTTCACCACCTGTAATGTGGAGAGAAGGATTTGTAGTAAAGTTGTTCTGGAATTTTAAAGATATTATGATTTCTGATAAAATGAGTTCTTAGATTAAGTAAAATATGTTCATCTCTCTTCCCCAATTTTCTGACTTAGATCAGGAAATTTTAAATATCCCATCTAACATATTTTATGATATTCAGGGAGTAGGAATAATCCTTGTTTCCCTGGGTAAAACTCAAGAGGGTTTTGTACTATCAAGAAGTTTTTAATTTTCCTAAATTTAAGATTATAATGTTCCCACACACCTTAACAAACTTTCCATTTTCAAAGGCAAAAGTATCCCCATCTTTTGTGTTTATTTAGCAAAAAAGGTTGTGATATATTCAGCACTCCGTTGCTATGACAATAATTTAATAAAATCTTTTCCATAAGAAAAGGATTCTGGAAAGCTATTTTGCTTGCTTTAGACATCTATTTGATTCTCTCCCTTACAGCCTTAGTTACTGCAAGCTCTCAAAGAACAGCCTTAGGCAGAAGGCAAAATGAAGAAATCTTTCCCTTCGGATGATTCCCTTAACTTTGCCAGAAGTTCACTTAATAGGCTTATTCAGTTATAGCAGCACTACAGAACTGTTTTGTCACAAATACCAACTTGATTCTGAACACACTCCCACCGTGCTCCTCCTGCTTTCTTCTGCTGACAATGCCAGATACTCTCTCCTACTGGGGTGTTCATTCATCACCCCAAAGGGCTCCTACACATGCCAGGAATTCTTCCAAAAGTAACTCAACAAGTCATTCTCCCTGCACTGAAGCCCTGGCAAGGGACGGATGGCCCTGCCCTGTCACCTCCAGACAGTGCTGGCTCCCAGCCACTCTCCCCCACTTAATAGCAGCCCCTCAGCCACCACTCCCCTCCCTATCAGCTGAGTGAAACTGCAAGGAAACTGCAGTTACAGGGCAAAGGAGGATGTTACAGAGAAGCTGCATAGAAAGGGTCACATCATAGTAAAACTTCTTTATTTTGATGATGACAATAAGCTCATAAGGCTGGCTGACACACATCTCAAGTTTCTCCAAAACTGATAAACTCCTCACTCCCTGCCTCAACTAAACACTCTTCATGAAATTCAAATTCCATGAAAAAGAGAGGAAGGCCCTCTAAAATCAATACTTAATTAACACAGGGAAACAAAATGCAAGAATTGAGAACAACCCCAAAGACAACAATAGGGTACATGCATAGCTCTGAGGGATGTGTGCTGCTTCATACCCACTTTCTCAGTTTCCCACCTATGTAACAAAATTTCCTGATAATAAAAAGCAGTTTTAGTATTGATTAAACTGATTGAAAACAGTCAGAAAGAAATCTAGTGCTCTGTGACTCAAATGGCAATAAACATTTGAAAGGAAGCAATAAAACAGTAGGTGAAAATCAATGGTCATTTAAAGCAAAACCGACAGGAAATGTGCCACACATCATGCAGCAGTAATGTAGCTGAAACCCACCTCCAGAAAAAAAAAATTAAGGAGTGCTAACTTAGTATTTCTTATATGAGAAGTACCAAAGATACCAAATCAAACTCTTTCAAGAATTAAATTCAGATAAAAGTGAAATGCAGATAAAAGTAAATAGCTTAGGCATGCTGTTTGCCAAAGATATAAAAAGATACAAAGAGCAGATATGAAAATTCATCATGGCAAGGCTATGGAGAACACACTGACAGGGATACAGACTTTCAGTTTTGGTGGTTTGGTTGGTTTGTTTTGGTTTTAGGGGTTTGTTTGTTTGTTTTCTCAGAAGGAATCTACATGGCAAACTGTTAGAAGGCTGTACACATGTGGGCAGACTCCTTAAGAATACCTGCAGGCACTCCCTTTATTTTCCCCAACCCCTCATTCTTGAGCATCAGTGGCTGGCCCCCAGCAGAAATCAAGAACGGTGAGTGCAACAGTAATGAGGCAAAAAGCACAGCAAACCTCCAAAGCACAAAGCTATTTGAAGTAATTCCGGACCCAGGAGTTGTCCCTTTTCTTGCACAAACCCATTTATTGCAGCTGCACAGAGAAACTATGTAGGTTAAAAGTAACCCAGCAAAAATACCAATATATGAATTAATTTTTCAGAATTGGTTCACTCCCCCATTAGATCCCATTTGGCTTGCTACCATTGGTATCAACACAAAAGGAGAAGGCCATAAGCAGAGGCAAGACTGCTCCTTCAAGCAGGCACTTTGCTGAGATGGAAGGGCTTGTCAAGCAACAGCCTTGGCTGTTCTGTTCTGTTACTTGAGATCAGTAAAAAGAGGATGCCAGAAAGCCAAACCAGGCACACACCACACTATTCCCAAGAGACCTCTAGAGAGGAGCACTGAAGTGGTCATGGCAGATTCTTCCAACTTACCCAGGAAAGGTGCTTTGATGATGGGAAATTTTCATCAACATTGGCGCTCCGAGGGCTGCAAGATGGGCAGCTTCCCCTGCTGCAGAAAGGAAACAGTGACTCTGCTTCTCCAACAGCAGCAGCAGAGAGAGAAAAAGTATTGTTTTCTCCATAAAAAGGATCTTAATGTTGAGTAAACTGACACATCTGTCAGTGTTTGCTGACCAAAAGAGTTGGGGTGATCCAAAAGTGGCTATGGTTGAGCAGTCAGCGACCAAAGTAAAGTCAAAAATTCAACAGTTTCTTTATCAATAACTGATTAATAACAGAAGTATCTTTGAGAGGGAAGGGACTAGGATTTAAAATACCTGGTCTTTGCATTACCCATTGCTTTTCTTAAGAAAGTTACTTTGCAAACTACCGTTTAAATGTCAAGGTACTCTGCGTCACTGCACCAATCTCTAGCATCAAACTATCAATTTAATATAGCTGTAAACAAAACTAGTTTAAAAAAATAAAAACACAAGGAAAAAAACCTACACTGTCTCCTTTTTATTATTAATAGACAAGGCCAAGGTTTTTTCCTTTTAAAAAAAAGCACTAAAAAGGAAGCCAAACCGATGGCTTTAAACACTAATTTTCATAATAACACCAAAACTACCCAAAAGTCACCACATGCTTCTCAAGGATTCTGCTAGTAACAGCTGGAGATCACAGTATGAGAGATGCTGTGCACAAGCCTACTAACAGGTTGAAAACTTATCCATTCAGGTACATATTTATAGCAAAAAGCACAGCAACCTGAGTGAAAAAAGGTTTTCTTTAAAGTATTTCAGAGTAATTGCTAAAAACAAATCTCAACCAACTGCATATCTCATTCTGTGTTTGCATTCACTGCACTCCACAAACAACTTACAACCTATTTGGCATATTGAGCAGTTTAATGCCTTTCCTGAACAGACTTCCCATGAACTGGCAGGCAGCACAGAAGAATGTCAAAGTACACTGAATATCTTGTCAGATGGATTAATATTCTGAAAAGACACACAGCCATGCTGACATGGAGAAAAAAAAAAAAGAATCTGTAGTTTCAGTGTTTAGAACAATGGCTGATACAGTCTCATACAACAGATAGCTCATAAGTGAGAATCATGATCAATCTACACTCAGAACAGGTGTTTGCATCATCTTCTATACAAAATAATACAGCACCATCTTTTTGATACTGTAGTGAAAAGACCATTACCAAAGGTATAAAGATGACAAGACAGGAAGAGCTTGTCTATGTGAGACAGTCACATGGCAGGCACATACAAGTGCAACTTCTAACAAGCATATACCTTAAAACGAGAATTTGATACAGTCTGATATTTTCCAGCAGCTATTACAGTAGTGTAGTAGGTCCTCAATTACACTCATAAGAGCTAAAATTACTACATCTTAAAACTCCTCTGTGAGCTTTATATAAAATATTATATTATTTATGCATTTATTTATGCCTGAAGAATAGTTTGTATTTTTTCATTTTCACTTCAGCTGAAACTTTTAACCTGCAGCCAAAATGTATATGGCTGGAAGGGGAAGAAACAATTACTTCAGCAAAAATGAAAAAGCAAAAAGTAAATCTTGCCCTCTGTCAGTGTGATGGAAGATAGGTCAAGAGGAAGACACAAGAGGCTCTGCTCTATCTCCATGTTCTCTGGACTCTGCAAGTCCATGAGGTCTCACTGCACTTGAGGCAGCAGCTGAACTAGAATAAGAAGCTGAGGAAACCGGGAAGCTCCTGAATTTAACCCTGTAAGGCAGCCCCTTCAGCTTACCACCAAGCGGCCCCGCTCCCTGCAGCAGCCCCCGGGCTGCAGCAGACCCAGGAGGCTGCGTGCCTGCAGGAGCAGGTGCGGAGAGGCAGGCCAGGAGCCATCCTCACCTCCCGGCATCTTCAAGGACAACGACCTCCTACCAAATCCCGCCAGCCCAAGCCAGAGAAGGGAGCTGCTCTGTGACATTCTGTCCTGCTGCCTGCCATTATGCCTACTAGTCTATTCCCTTCTGGGCTGGGAAGGAAAGCTTCCTGGCATGCTGGGTCCTACCCCTGCTATGGCAGGTGGGTAGGGAGCTGCTGGCCTCCCCTCCCTTCCCCTCCCCTCCGGCGCTCTGGCACCTCTCTGGCAGCCGCAGTGCTTTGGACCTGCTCCCACCACTCGTGCCTGGACAGCTCAGCTCCTACAAGCGGCTTTCACTGTTCTGTAACACCTAACAGTATGGCTCTCCACAGGTATAAAATTGCTCAAATGCATCTGTCCATGGGACCAGGGTCATGTGCTACAGTTTTGGATTGCCAAAAAAAAATTATATATATATATATACACACACACAGTTTTGGCAGTATTTATAACACAGAACATCTCCACAGAACTGCTACATGCAGCACCTGCTGTGACCCAGGTGGAAAGAGCAGCATCACTTTTTAACATTTAGCTCACTAACAGTGAACATACAGATGAATCTTCTGCTTGAAGAGATTTGACTTTTAAAGACTGTCTGATTGAGACATGTGATTAACACCTTCGAGCCCTTTATTTATAGAAGCATTACTGAAAGTAAAAATCCACGAGAGAAAAGCACTGTTATGCCAAAACCATAATATAATTTAAACTAAGTTTACCAGTGATTGGCTAGCTGTTAAGTTTACACCTACTGAAATAAAAATAGCCAATCCAGAAAAATAGTAGCAAAAGCCTGAAGTTATCAGCAGTATATTAAGTGTTATACAAGACACATTCTCTGTGCCAGAAACTACTGTCTCACAGGAAAATTCTCAGTGTATTAAGACACCCAGAGAGTTGATGTATGGCTCATTTACATTATAAAGGTTTTCCAGCATAAGGACAATTATCTCCCTCCTCCCCAAATTCCTAATCACTCCTGCTGCTCTCCTTGGGATTTTCTCTCACATAAATCAACAGGAAGAACCCCACAGATCCCACAGATCTCAGATCTTAAGACAGACTTAAAGCATAGGTTACATACATCTTCAAATTTCAGATGATCCCAGGAAGCACTCCTTGCTCAGACTACAGAGTAGGACAGAAAAAAAACCCCACCAAAACCCTCGACTTACAACTCACCTCCACATAATCAGATTGGCAGGCACAGGGTGGGGTGGAAGAAATCCCTTCAAACACAGTCTGGAAACTGGATTAACACTGAGGGCATTAGAGTTTACCATGGGGAACCTAAGGCCACCAGGAGTATCCACACAGCCTCTTACCCTGTTCAAAGCCCCAGAGCAGAGGCAAAAAGCTTCATTTCCTTGAGGAGACAAGAGTGGGGAGCCCAATGCCTAGAGGCATGCAGCAAAAACTGTGGAACATGCAACTAGGAGTTCAGATACAGTGCAAGCAGACAGATACCTAGTGTACCCACAGAGGATCCACAGTATTTCCTCTCTTACCAACAGAATTTCCTTAGTTAGCAACACAGTGCTTTCCAATCTCTCAGACAGAGGGGGAAAATTGCCCCTTTCCAAAAGCATGCTCCTGCAGGTATCATTCATACCTTTCCTCTTAAACATGCAGCACACTTACCAGAAATAGACTATACAATGTAGCATGGCACATGCCAAAACCATACAGGCAAAAGCCTCAAATAATGGCAGACACAAAGACAGGCAATTTTATTTGTGAGCCAGAAACACCTTCCCTGAGGGTGCATGTCTAGCTTCTTATCAACCTGTGTTTTCTTCAATCCAGCAAACTCTAACATACCTTACAATGCTGACTGTTCTTCTCAAAATACTATACAGCCTACTCCCTACTACCACGTGGTACAAAGCACAGGAGAGCTGGCCAGGACTCCAAAAGGAGGTAAGGCATTGCTGTTTCTCAGAGCATAAGAAGAAGATGATTAACAGCATCACTAAAAATTCAGTACCATTGGGCATCTCTTTAGGTGGCTGCTTCTGGAAGGTGCCATCATGCTGGAGCAGCTCAGGGATGACAGCTCTGTCATCCATAAGAGACATGGCAAAACCGGAAGGCTGAGTGTGACCACCTCCTTTCAGTAGCATCTTAAACAACACTGCTTTAAAATCAACCATGCAAGCACACTTCTGCCAAGTATTATGCTACATTTCCACCAGTGTTTAAGCTAGACTTAATTTTACAACAGTTCACTGGGGTAAGCAGAATTTTATGCAGTAGATACATAGTAGATACATAAAGCACCTAAGTACAGAAGAGAACACACACCTGAGAGGCTGAAAGGGTAATAAGACACTACAGAAAGGACAGCAAGACACTCCCAAAACAGTGCAATTTAAAAATATAATTATATCAGACACTGTAAGAAGTTTTTATCTCACCTCTCCAGAAAGCCACCTCGTGAAGCCTACAAATTTTATAATTTTTAAGATATGTCTTTAAATCCCTCCAAGAGCAGAAAGGTAAATGGCATGGCCCACCAGGAATGTCCAGCACACCCCTCAGTGCCCAGCATTCCCAGCTGTAGGCTGGGGGAAGGGCAGTGAAGGAAGACTTGCATGGTTACGTTGTAACTATGTAAATAGCAACTCTTATCAAAACCCCACAGATGTCTACATCAAAAGGCCCATGGTGTAAGTATTTATGTTCTAAAAAGCAGGCTAAATAAGTTTCTTTGTAAAGGCTGATAAGAGACACCCAAAGGTCCCTTTGGGAAAAGCAAATTTAAGGTCATTGCATGCTTCTAACAGCCCGACCTTACAAAAATCTTGCTTGGTGAAAAATGTGAAACTACCGGTGTGACACAGTACATTTGAAGATTAACTGAACTCTTTTCTCTGCCTAATCTGCGATACAGCTCTCAAAGAAATCAAGAACATCACAAAACTCCGCCTTTCTCCTCTGTCCTAAAAAAAGTCCCTTCATCCAGAGCCCACACTGTTACCCAAGTCTCACTTCACATGCAGGGGGAAGTGAATGGGTGAGGAGGTTAACCACGCTTCCTGTCTTACACAAGCTTTGTATCTCCAAAACAACATTTCTGGTACTGGGAAGTTTTAAAGAAGCCTGAGGAAAGCCTCAGGGCCCCACTAAATACTTTCACTAATTCTGTTACCAGTAACAAAATTCTTCATCAATCCTCAAAGACTCCACTGCTCTTGAGGATGAAAGCACTGGAAAGAACCAAGAATGCAGAAACCACTCTCTTGTTTATGTTTCCCAGAGGAAGGACTCACATTGGGAATAATTCTGTGATTTAAAGACTAATCAGAAAATGGTGATTCATGCTCTTTTGCTGAATTTTATCCTGCACCAGAGAATTACAAGACTGGTAACACAGAAACTTTGGAATCCAGAAAGCAACTCCAATGTGAGATGAGGAAACAGTCTTCAAGATAAACAGCTGTTCAACTTTTATCATGCAACACTTCAGAAAAAGCAGGTTCAATTTCATTCCCAACTTTCATTCTCCAGACATACACCTATGAGAAAGAGAAGACTTTATATATTTTCTTTTCCAACAACTTACACTATGACAGTTGCAAAGGGCAGCTAAAATACTGACCTACAGCACAGAAGACAGAAAATCTGCTAAAAACATTGAAACTCCTCAAGCGTAAGTACCTGGAAGGTAAACTGTAATACTTTATGTTTCAGAAAATATTTTATGGGGTTTTTTTCAGCTATCCACCATAGCAAATCAACTATGCTAAACACACACACACCCTAAATAACAGAACAAATAATAACCATTGCACCCCATAAATATGAAGAAGTGGTATATTCTTTTCTTACAAAATAGAATGCCTCAGGCACACAATGATATTGCCTGAAACAAGGTGAATAAAATGTGATACTGTTATTCAGTATCAGTATTCAGTTTCAGTAACAGATTATGAGGTAATGTTTATATATCTGGAAGCAGAATTAAGATATTTTCATTGCACAGATGGACTGAAATGATGTATTATTTCCTAGAGCCATTTAAAAATATTTAACCATCTCCAGGATCTTGATTTGACTATTCTTCACACCCAAGATAAACCTCTATGATGGTTTGTTTTAAAAACAATGTGCGGAAAACTTTTCCTCCTAAAAGCAAAAAATAAATTACGGGTGCTACAGGAAACCTGAATAAACATCAACACATTGGCTCAGCAGAACTAGAACAATTGCAAGGAGGCTGGAATTAGAACAGTTAGAACAATTGCTGGAGGAATAGTGAGTTGAGGAGCACCCAACACTTGAAGTCTGTTACATGGATACAAGAAGTCTGGCCAACAAGAACTGCACCTAACAGAAAAACTTAAGAAAAGGTCTCACCTACATGAGATGCTCTCAAGTAAGTATCTTTGTGCATATAACTCTTATCTAGGTTTTCCTCTGTCCTAACCACCACTGATGCCCTATTTCCACACAGTCCCCCTGTGCTTACTGAGTTTTTATTTCATCATCTGTGTCTTTAATAGCCACAGGAATAAAAAATATGAAGTGCACAATTACTGGATATGGGAATAAAACAGAAGACAGGAAAAGTCCAAATGAGATGCTTACAAATCTGATAGCTTGCAATATGCAAAAGACCAAGGGAATGACCACAGTACATCAGACCAAGGGTCTGTGCAAGCCAACATCCTGCCTCCAACAGCTGCCAAGAGCAAGGATCAGGGAAAAACCATAACAACATGACAAGTACACATAATGCCTTCCCCAGCTAAGCTTTCCAGATTCCAGCTGTTTACAGCTCAGTAGCTACGTATCAGTGATTCCTACGGTTGGAATTGTTGTGAATACTCAAACGGAAAGCTAAGGTTACATCATAACTGACTATGTGACTGAAAAGCTATATACCATTTGTTGTATGGTTTTATTTCTTTTTAAGCATTAAAAATAATTAGAAGGGGAAGAAGATAGAAAGGCAACAAGTAAACAACAGCTGCAGTAAACACTTATATTTATCTTCTTTAAATCTTGATTTATACATTAAACCTTTGTCTGTATGGATGGAAATATAGGTATCTAAGCCAAGAACTTAAATGAACCTAAAATACACTGTGGATTCCTTTACTTCCTTTAGATACTGACATCATAAAGAAACAGGAGGTAAGCATCAAGTTACACAACTGGCTTCAGGTTCTGAAAAAGCATTAACAACCTGCAACTAAAGGGAGTCTCTGCCTACTGGAGTATGTTCTGGACATTTAAGTAGTTTTCTCTACTGGTAGCAGGTGGTAGCAGGACCAATGTAAACTCAATAAACACAAAAGCACCCAAATCCCAGTGAGAATATTTTCCCTAATACAAGTGCTCCATTTTTGGCTTGAAATCTGGCACTCAATGGTGACCAAAAAGAAACTGAAAACTAAAATTCATAATTCCCCTGGAAATTATTAAGAAATCATTCAACATAAATATGTTTTTTACTGTTCATCTCCACACAGATTTTTCAGATTAAAGTCATCACAAGTTGAAGACATAACAAATAATAAAATTAATTTAAGTATTTTGGTCAACTTGTTGAAAAGCAGCATTTTTTTTCAAATACAGCATACTTACTTCTTTGCCCTAAGACACTAGTAGACAGCTACTTGACATAGAATTGTACAAAGCATGGAAAATGCTCAGTAACTTGCTATGATGAATGCTGAGACACAGAAAACCGAACCTGAAAGAGACCCTTTTCTCATTCTTTCAAGAAACTACTCAAACTCTTCCCTTATGATTTCTCATATCCTTTAACTGCTTGTCCAAAGACATCTAGTATCACATAATACCACATGTAAATCAATTCCACTTTCAAGTTGTACATTCAGCCTTCCAATTAGTCAGACTACTGATTTATATCTAAGGCAATTCTTTGTATGTGATACTCAATGCTCATTTTGGTAGTTTCTTTCTAAATTAAGTTAAAACTTCAATGGCTACTAATTTTATGGGTGAAGTACCTGTGAACTCCAGCCTACACAAGGGGCAAGAGAAAACAGAGAGGCTCTATGTTCTGTGAGAGGGAAGATGCACAGGCAGAGGGAAATAGAAGTTGTATCTGTTCATGGGAACATAATCACAATAAAAAGCACCAAATGTCACAGTAGAGTCAATATACACAGATGTACCACTATGTACATCTATTACACTGTGCTGTCTATTTTTGGACTTGTTGAATACCATCACGGATATTGGTCCATTCAGGAGCCAGGGACACAGAAGGCAACAGAAAAGCCTAAAAACATAGTTGGGAAAAGAGGGCAAGAAAACTTAACTACACAGAATAATCTTTAAGTAGGAATAACAGTTAAATAAGGACCTATTGCATAAGAAAAATTTATGCTCACATGTTACTCTTGTACTTCCACTTCTTGCCTGTAAACTCTTATGAGCCATAACATTTTATCTACACACAGAATCTAAATCATTCTTTAAAAAGTTTTGAAGACATTTCTTATTTGTTTGAAAAAACCACACTTTTTACGTTTCCGGCCAATCAAGGCAAAAAATAAGCCCTTTACCACAAAACACAGTGGGTAAAATTGCATTTGGTAAGAAGCAAAAATGGATGGGGAAAGTTTTATTTCAGCTTGCCACAGGAAGAGGGAAAGACCTGGGAAAACTGAGGCACTAGGACCATAACTGTCTGTAGTGGAAAAATATGATGGCTGAGTGGGTCTCTTCTACACAGCAGTTTAAAATATTTTAGAGGATAAATATGTAAACACTAAATTTGGTGGACAGAGATGCAGACAATTCCACGTTCATCGTGATCTTGCAATTCAGGAGCTGGTTTGTCAGCACATATTTTGAGATACTCAAGCTAATCCTTCCAAGAATTGCAAGCATAACGACTCAGACACTGAGCACCACCTCTACTAAAAGCTGCCCAGGAGGCACCAAGATCACACTAGCTGGAAGGTCAAAAGCCACCTTCTGATGGGAAGTCAGACACTTTGGGATGCTGACAGGGCAGCGAGGGAACTGTCTGTCCTGCTGCTCATGTTCACATGTTCCCTGGCTCTGCCAACAGAGCACTTGCTAACTTTCTGTTAGCAGGAGTTAAGAGAAAAAGCATCATCTCCCATTTTTCAGTTAATGCTTTTGACCTTGTTAATATAATAATAACCTTTCCCCTCAAATTAAGGAGATTTTCTATTAAAATGTGTGTATTTTCACTTATAGGTACTTAGTGGACTATATTAAATATTTTATTCCACCAGCATTGAATATAAACATTTTCCCTTCATAACCAGGATATAAGCAAAAGGCATTCTTCTTCTCAGCCCTGAGTGGAGTCCTTTTCCCCACCCTTCTGACAAGAAGCACAGATTTTCCTCCTGCTGGCAAAAAGTCTAATCCATTTCCTGTTCTCTTCCACAGTAAACAGAAGAGTGTTCTCCCATGAGCATCTGATCACAGACAAAAACAACATGACTGAAGTAAAGGTGAGGTGAAGTCTTTGCTTCATGAGAATGTTTACTACACAAAAATTTGGATTTTGTAAATACTACTCTTATCATAGACTCACAAAACATAACAGTAATAAGACATAAAGGGAAAAAATCAGTAATGGAAGTACAGAGGCACATGTGATGGGGAGCCAACCAAGGTTGCTCTTAGCTTAATAAATGTGAGCCCAAGCTGGCAGGAAAAGCAGTGTGTTTGAAGCAGCACACAGAACTGCATGAAAGCCAGAACTTACCAAATTTCAGTGCTTAAATTTAAGGAACAAGTTTCTACAAATTCTAAGATACAAAACAACCCAAACTGATAGTAACACCAAAGAATGCACCTGATTAAATTATCTGTGTCCCAATATGAAGCACCTAGTCTGGTAACTTCTGTGTCAAGTCAAAATCTGACTTTTGACATCAAGTCAAAATTTTAAATAGTTAAAAAAATAAAACCAAGGACATTGTTGGAACTGTCTTTGTGCTAAAGGCAATATAATCTGCCTATTATTTTCAGGTATTTGTATGACATTTATCTGGGTCATCATGCAAAGCATTTAAACCGTTCATCTGCAAGACCCTGTGGCACCTGTTCACTACAGCAAGTGTGCTACACTTAGGATGCTAAATGTAAATTCAGTTCTGCTTCTGTCCCTGACTGCACACACAATGTGCAGCAAGGAAAGCTGGGCATGACACCTACTGACAGACTTTGGCTTCTATTAACACATGACCTGAGGGTCTCCAAGGACATTCTTGCAAAAGTCATCCACAAGTTTGCTTAGAGCGGGGACTTAAGGGTCTGCAACCTATATAAAGAAAAAAGATGCAAGCTGGGAGGGAAAGAGACAGGTAACCTCCCCAAAGTTACACAGCAGCTAAGTGCTAATACTACAAATTGATTTCACATCTTTTTGAACTTTGCTCAGTGTCCTATGCCCATACAAGACAGGCTGCCCCTGTGAATTTTTAAGAGAGAACACTCACAAGATGACAGAGGAAAGCAGAATACAATTGTCAAGGACTTTCCTGAAAGCCTCTTGATACTTTCCACTTGTTTAGCAGACAGCACTTAGAAGGAACACATAACATTCTCAATACTAAAATATCTTACTCAGACATCCATCTCAAAGCCTGAGTCTTCTTTAACACAAAATTACTTGTTCCTTGGTACAATCCCCTTAGTTACTTCTGCTTTATCCTTCATAATACTTCCTCTGTTTTAGGGGCCATTATCTATTTCCCCTTCTCAGAATCCTAAAATGCAACATTCTGCCAACATCAACAACTGCATTTCTCCAAATGGAAAGCAGGTCACCAGACATTAACACATGACCAAAACTTCCTCCATTCTTTAGCCATTACATAGAACCTGAATAGCAATAAAGAAGCAGCAACTTTTCTCCACACTTTTTCTAAATGTCTCTAAATGTCTGTAATGCATTAAGGCTACAGTTATTTAGCACTGAGTGGAGACATGATACAATTCTCCTCTTCAACAGGGCAGAAAACATCCTTGAAGCAAAGATATTTTTTAAACCTATTTCCTATCCACTTCCAAGAGTAAGTGAGCTTTGGTTCTTCTTGTACATCAGAGCTCAGAGATGATTAGAAATGCTAAATTAACAAAGACAAGTTATTAGGAAAGCAACGTCACTTATTTATCACTTAAAAATCACCAATCATGAATTCCAAATGATATAAATGATTGACTGAAAAAACATTGCTTTTATTTTCCAAGATGATATGGTTTAGATAGATTACCCTTTCTTCACTAGCCCTACCCTATGAGATAATACTACTTAAACTGTGTTTTATTTGAAATCAAATAAACATCAGTTTAGACACATATGTTTCAGATATGCGTGTTTTCATCAACACTGTCCAGGAACTCAATGCTAGAAACATCTCAAATGGAGTGCAATTTGCAACTAAGTACCTAAGAACAGTTTACTATTACAAATTAGAATTATAACTCAAGTTTCCTCTACTACTGAACAGAAAAAAAAATCACTACTTAAACACCAGGGATACAGCAGGGAAAGCACTTTCTGGATACATACTGCAGCATGGGTTCCATTTTAATACATACTTGAAAAATCATAAAGCCTTGTGAAAAAGGCAGAATAAGGAGTTCTGTGTTTTAATCAACATTGAAATAAACCCTGTAAGGTTACCGAGCAAAATAGCCTTGTCGCCGTTCCTTCTTCTCTTCCTTGGTCTCCATCACTAACAGCCAAACGGGCACGGCGAGCAGCCACGCGCGATGCTCCTCCTCCCGTCAGCACCTCATATCCAGGCAGAGCCTCCTGTACACAACAGTTAAAAACAGGGAGCTTATAAATCAACATGTCAACAACACCCACAAACCCAAGAGGCTGTGGAAATAGAACTGACCCAGTGACAAAGCAAAGTGAAACTTCAACCAGTGTTTGCCGTGCAGTATCCATTTAGTATACAATGAGACAAACCAACAAATGCACTCAGGCCAGCTTCTCAGCAAAGAGGCATTTTGCAAAGCACGTAACCCAAAGAGCAGCATCAAGCTTTAAAACTCCAGAAATATTAAACTGCTTTCAAGTTCGTACCAAAACATCTTCCAGGTCTCATGTGCTTCTTAGACAGGCAGATCAAGAGAAGATTTGGAAATATGTAGTACAAACAGAACAACCAGTAAGACACACAATGCTCACTCTGAATTTAAATTTTAAATGACTAAAAATACTATAAGATTGTGAGAGATCTGAAAGTTTTAAAATAATGTAAAGAAAAAAAAGAGTGGTTGACATTCTACACAAGGTTTGACTGTTGTGACCAATATACAAGTTCAAACAACCATACAGAGAGAAACAAGATGGACCTCTGGCTCTCCAGATGAAATGCAATCACCTTGAAATAGGTAAGACTAGGGAAGATTATCTAGGTTATCTGAGAAGTTAAAAAAAAATTAAAAAGGGAGACCAGTAACACTGGTTTTTGATACAAAAATCACCATCATTTGGCAGAATGCTGCACCAAGGCACTTGGAACACAGGAGCTGAGAATTTCCAAACTGCTTTATAATTACTGTAATTAACAGTATGCCACATAAACTGCTGTCCAAGATCGCTGCCAAGGCGTTTTATCATTTTCCCCTCCTCAACATACATTTAACCTACCCTGATGGCTTGTGCAAATGCACAAAATAAATTAACTTTAGAGTTTTTTATAAGTATTTCAGAATAAACTCAAACCAGAAGCTACTACTAAACATTTTAGTCTAATGGGCTGCATAACAAAGAAATGGAAGCCACATAAATTAAGATTCATAGCAAAAGAGGAAAAAATCCTCTGGGACCTAATCAGTTCCCATTATTTTCCCCTGCATTAAAAGATCACAATCTACAAACTGCCAGATGTCAACAAAAGAGATGATGCAGCAAAGACAGACAAACTTACTTGAAAAGCCCAAGAACAGATCATGCTAGAGTCTACTAGAAACACTTGCCACAATTTTCTCTCCTTATTGATGGATCCACATATGTGCACAGCATATGAAGCCCACTGCTTCAAAATGCCCCTTTCCTAACCCATTAGTTCTGAACACATCCAGTGCATCAGAACGAATCAAGTTGCTCTCATTTTTACACATCAGGTAGTCTTATAGTAATGGGTATTCTTTAAATGGCAAATATCTGACATCTTCAGCTTTATGAAGAGAATACTCTTTTATCTCTGCAAGGCAACACATGATGCAGTCTTCAGCTGCACACAGAACCTACATGAAGAAGCATAACAGCAGCATCAGAACTAACTGGCCTGTTAGTTCTAATGTTCTGTATGAAAATACCACATACTTTCTGAGAATTCTGATGCATCTCTGTCTTCCCTGTTGGGGCACGTTCTTAGATCTTCAGAGGATCAGAACTGCGTGGCTTCATTAGCACTGCCTTTAGAGTTACAGTAAATCTTTCAAAGTGTACAACTACAACCTCTACAGTGAATTACAAGAAGAGTTCAAAGAAAGGGGAACCACTTTTCCCCCTTCACCACACTGTGATGTGGCATGAGGGCACTGACAGGCCAGAGCTGAGTCTCACACTGACACCAAGAACTACCAAATAACCCCAAAGCATCAATACAGTATTCAACCCTTGACCACAAGGACAGCATGGGACTGAAAAGAGGGAAGAGTCCCTCACCCCACTGAAACAATATCACTTGGGATGAACAGAGGCAAGAGAGATCTGTCCTTCCTGCCTAATCCCGTGCAAGAGTCAGTGGCGTGCTCTTTCCATTCATTCTCTTCCTCTCCCACGATCTAACATCCCCAACCAGGGAATACCTGTCCAGCTCCAGGCTGACAGTCAAAGAGAGCACCTACTACCCAGGGAGCCAGGAGGAGAAAGCCCTGCCTGCTCACAGCCCTGTCAGGCAGAGTACCAGAGCAGCCACCCCCTGCTTTGGCAAAAAAGGGCACAAAAAATAAGAAGAGGAGGTTAAGTCTGGACCTAACCACAGATGCTGCAGGAGGTGCCAGCACCAAACCAGCAAGGTCCTGCTCAGCTTGCCAAGTGTGAGGGCTGCTGTTTGCTTTCATCAGTGCTAAACAAAGCCAGCAATGCTAACATGGGTATGGAGCTTGTTCTTCTCACATCAGATAAATCCTTTCACATGGTGAGGAGGAATAAATCAAGAATTAAAAAATTAAATAATTATATTCATAGCAGATGGGCACTCAGAAAATTGGACTGTTATCCACAGACCAGACACAGCAAAGGCATTCAGGCAATTTTCTTTTTCTTTTGCTAACAAAAACATACAGTAATATAATATCCAGTCACCAATTAAAGTAAATTTTCATAAAAGCATAATTTAATGTCAGATCTCATTCTCTTGACCTAAAACTTACTTAGTTTACCTTCTTAGAAGAAACAACAGTGTTTTTCTAGAAAGGTCTATTAAAGTCTGAAAATTATACTTTGAAAACATAGTACTAGAAATAGCAAATATTCTTCATCAGGAATGCTGATTTCTTAAGTTCTGAGTGTACTCATGTTGTTGGGAGTTTTGTACTAGTTGCCTTAAAGGAAAAAAACCAAAACTGATAGCTAGGACAAACATAGCCCAGCTTGCAGTAGTTGCTACAAAAAACTAGTATTTAGTATTTCTGAGAGGTCCTTTTCAATTTTAGTTTTTTAAGCAGTAATAGCACAAAGGCCATATTTACTTTATAGGATGTCACTGACAATTTAAAGTTACATCAAAAAAGCAAACCCACTTCTGTCCTATCTGTCCTTTGATATTTTACAAGAACAAAAAATCCAAGGTATTCTTTATCACCTGCTTAAAACGTTATTAAGGTTATATGATTAAAATAAATCTTGGTTTCCTGGCAGCTCCTTTCTGGTACAGATGAATACTGAATCAGCAGACTATTAAAAATGTACATATTCAGGGGATATTTATATGCTAAGAAACAGACAACTTACTCATATGTCATGAGTTCAGTCCAAACTCAAAGGATGACAAAGCTGATTTTATATAAATTTCAGGCTCAGTTTAACCTTTTCTACACACTGAAACAGAAGTAGACTGTGAAAAGCTTATATTGCATGTCTACAGCAATCCTGATTCTTTAATTAGGCATTTTCAAGGCAAACCAAACAATGCCATTTCAGTAAGGAGCCTGTTAAAATTTTGCCACTCTCCAAATTTAGCCGTGTCAGCACCTGATAATTATATAAAGAACAAAATACATAAATATACAATGTTCTTTCTTATTTTAGTCTTACTGCTCTGGATATTTTAATTTATATTTACTCATTTCTGCATACTTGCTTTGTCTATCTCGTCTTGCTGTCAGGGAGTTCTGAGGATGTTACTGAAAACTTGTAATCAGGATGGGAACCCTCCAACAAGGCTACAAAAAAAAACCCAAAAAACCAAACAAAAAAAAAATTTAAAATTTTATAATCACAGGAACAGACTGAACTCCTGACCATGGATATCCACACCATTTCCACTGTCACTACACTCTCGAGACCTCCATAACCTGCTTCCAGGTCCTGCTGTCCTCCCTGCAACCTGGTACTCCAGGACAGCAGCCTCCTGCACTGCTACATTCAAACTAGCAGCAGAGGATGCTCTAAGGAGCACAAGGATAAACAAAGGGAATGGAAAATTAAAAATAAATTAGTGTGTGAATAGAGCACTCCTTAAAGACTTTGAAAAATTTATCAATTTTTCAGAATTCTTTTTTCTCCCTTTTCCTTCCCTTCTCATGCATGAAGAATAATGTACCTTGCTACTTGCAGTTCAAGTAGTTCACATTTTCACGAAACAAGAAAAAGTCCTGCTTGTTGTGCTCAGGGGTAAGCACCCAGAAATCCTGTCTGCTGGCTCTAAAGCAGCAACAAGCAATCCTTCAGTGGTGGGCATTACTTTCTGAAACCGAGCACTTGAACAACAGTACATCCCACAGCACAGCAATGGAGAAACAAATGAAGCATCTGATTATTTTTAGAACATTCAGTGGACTTGATAGCTTTCTCTGGCCATCTGTGCCCACTGCAAGTCCTGGAAAAACATACACAGAAAAGAAACATTAAAGATCATGCAATTCTCTAGACATGTTTGCCATGATCCTGTAGAGTCAGTATTTCTCAACGTCTCATGAAGTAGGAAAATCATGTAATTCCCTGCTTTGCAAATGGGGGGTTGAACTGTAAAAATTACCTCCACATGCACAAATGAGAGTGGCAGAGCAATGTGTGCAAGTATCCTCCCAGTAGCTTTAATCCAGTCTCAATAACCAGCAGAAATGAGAACTCAGGAGGAAACTACTTTAACAAGGACATAATGATTATTTTCTGTGAAATTTAAACTGACTAACTTTGGAAACCTAGCACTGTCTTGATTTTAACTGCCTCTGTAGGCATATACATAAGAATCACACCTCAGATCCACAAAAGAAAAAAAAAAAAGCCTAACTCTAACATTTCTGAGGATCCAGACTCAATCAGCTCCTTCAGCAAGGAGCAAGTATGTAAAAAAAGCAATTAATTGACTTCAGGAAAACCAAGTCCAGACTAGTGTATTCCATACCTTAGCAGGAGCCTCATAATGCTGACAGTGCCAGCAATCCCATTGTGAACAAGGAGCAGGGAAGATGGGAGGCCTACACACCAATTTTCCAGTTAGGAAGGCAGAGCAGATGAAGGCACGAGCCTCGCAGTGAGACAGCCAAGCAGCCGCGGCCACAGAACGATGCAACAGGGGGATCTCACTGTGCTGAGGGAACAGGAAGGATGCTGCCCAGACACACCACAGAGCTCTCATCTGCTCTCTGCTACAGTGTCCCACACAACAGTAATTTTTTATTTTCGCTTCTCTATTATGCCTCTGCCCCTGAGACTACAAACACCACACATATCTGTTCACAGCACTGCACACTTCCTATCACCTGCTGTAATACCAACACTCAAAACTGGTCATATTCAGACACAAAGCATTACTAATCATCAAGCTTAGGTCTGCAACTCTGCATCAGAGTGTCTTGTTATGAATAACAAGTCTTCTGGGCACATGTGCCAATTCTGACAACTAAAAGATGCAGCACAAGAGATGACAAGGATTACACCAATGCCAGTACTAAGACCAAAAAAAGAAAAGGTATGTCTGTAGTACTTCAAGAGCATTAAAGAGTATTAAAAGTATCTCTCAAGTTGGAAGAGTAAGAAATTGTAAAACAAATCACAGATAGAAGGGAAGTTGTTTTAGTGTATTAGAGCTGAAATTGAACCCTTGGGGGTTGCTAGCTGTGCCTCTGGTGAGCCCAAAGCAGCCTAGAGCACTGTGCAGATGCAAATAAATAAAAACACACACCATCCTTAAACATAAGGCAACAGAAACAGTTTAACATGGAAGAGGAGACATTTTAATTTTCTACTGGTCACATAAATACGTATTACTAAGCTTCATAAGCCAAAATACTAATAACAACTCTTGCATTCATTTCCATAGACCTCCATTTTTAAAACCAGGAAAGTGAATGCACATTTGCACTTTATGAGAGATGTTAAACTTTGCAGCATTTCATTAATGCCTCACTGACTGGACTAACCAGGCTGAGTTCTACTGCTTTTAGGTTCTGCTAGTATGTTTTACTAGGTGCAATAGAAAAGAAAGAAGTTTCTGTATAAACTCTACAGCATCTCAAGATGAAACACAATAGAAATGCACAGCTAACAAAGAGGAGCTACAATTTTTTTTAGTCTTTTTTTTGGCAGAACAACCTAAGAAAAAGTAAGATTGGAAGATTTCAGAAAAGTACCTAGCACAAGGAAGTAAAACACAGCACAGACTTAATACATTCAATAGAATGGACAAAAAATTGTTTATTCTAAAGCTATCTAAAATATGAAACTGTTTTAATACAATTATACAGTTACATTATAGTTACAATATATAATGTACTGTTAATTCTAAAACATTAATAAGCTCTATAAAGAAGTTCCAGTCCATTACACATAACTGGAGGGTGCTAAACTAACCCAGGAGAGCTACTCCACCTGAGGTTCACACAACCCTTGCTCAGGTGAATAACCCTTCTTTATGCCTTTCATCTTGGAAGTATTACGCCTGCCACATTTCTTGTAACAAGGGTACACCCTTAAAATCCACAAAAAGTAAAAATACAAAAATTAAGAGACAGAAAAGTAAGTAAGCAGAAGCAATTTCTAGACTTCTTGTTCATATTAAACACAGAACAGTCACAATTTCTGTGTCTCAAAATAGAGAGAAATAAAAAGATTCAATGTGGCTGTTTGCATGCTGTGGGTTCTCAAGGACAGTGGATAGATCTGGAGATAAGACAGGCAAAGAAAACAAAAACCCTCGCTCTTGAGGAACAGGATACAATGTTTAAGCGGTTATTATCTGCCCTACAGTGGTGTAGTAAACTAAAAGCTCAAGCATTTTCATTCCCTACTGATGAAGTAAGAACAGGTGAAACTTAGATCACCTTCAGTGCCTCTGCTGGATTTCCAACAGTCTGTCCACATGAACAAAGTTCAAATAAAATAAATGACAATCATTGTAGCAGACACATTTCTGATTTAGAAACAGAACAATAACAAAACTTGATTTAGCTCCAAAGAACTCTCCTGACAAATTATTCTTGCCTTACTCAGGAAGAGACTTTAACCCACTAACTCAGGCTGTCATGCTTCACACAGAGTAAGAGGAAGCAAATGTGCTACCAGAAATTCCACATCACCAGTCAGGTTGTCATGAGACAAACACTGAGACTTAATCTTCCCTCATTGGCAGCTGAACATCACCAGATGCATTTTCCATACAGAACAATGCATTTTACTGTTTAACTCAGCTTCAGTTGCTAGACAGAAACTGGTTACAAAACAGCATAAACTATTAACAGGCAGAGTGCTGTGCTATTCCAAATGTAAAAGTGCTGTGCTGCTGGAAATCAGGCCACCTGGGAAGATTTTCATTTTTAGGTCAACAAGAACATTGCTGCAGATGTTTTAAAATAATTAATACCTTCATCTTACTGTACCTCTTGTTTCAACCTACCCCAATTCAATTAAACATCAAGTCCAAGCCCTCTGACCCAGGAGCTTTTCACACTCAGGTTGTACAGGTATACACGGTGTTACCCTCTACAACTACTGGAAAGAAGACGTGGGGAGGTGGCAGTCAGCCTCTTCTCCCAGGCAACTAGTAATAGGACACAAGGACTTAAACTGTGCCAGGGGAAGTTCAGGGTAGATATTAGGAAAAATTTCGTCGCTAGGATAGTGGTTAAGGATGGGATTGTACTCCCCAAGGAAGAGGTGGAGTCACCATTCCTGGAAGCGTTCAAAAAATGAGGTGACATAGCACTTTACAATATGGATTCAGTCGAAGATTGCATTTGATGATCTTAGAGGTCTTTTCCACCCTTAATGACTCTGTGATTGTATGAACCATGGAAGGATGAAGTTTACCATACCCAGAGAGGATAAGACGGAATCACTGCTGCCTTACCTCTGCCTGGAGCATGTAGGCATATACACAAAAGGCTTTTCATGTATGCGCGCCTCCACATTCAACTAAAACACCAAGTACTTGAAGTTTTCTAAAATAAAAAAGACTGATGAACATTCAACACATCAACTAGCATTTAGGCAATCCCCTTAGCACTACCTTGCTGTTTTGTCAGTCAACACTATCATGTTTCTTGCTCATAACAAGTAGTTTCATGATCTGTTTAGTATTTCAAACAAAGTGTTGCATATCTGTTTTAATAAGGTCAAGAAAGATACATACAAGCAACCACATCACACCCAGACCCAATGAATTACAGGTTCTCTACCAGGTTTATAAGGGCCATGATCAAGTCCTGCTTAGATTCCCCTCTTCCCATACTCAGAATGCTGCTAAAGGCCACTGGATCCACAGTGTCACATATTGCAGGCCTGGCCACACTCCAGAGTTGCTTCTATGAATTAGCTTACACAGGCCACAAAGTGAGATTCACACTGGCAAAACAGCAGCATCACAGCAGACAGGAACAGCAAATATCCTTCGGTGATCAAGAGAACCCTAACCAAAGTGCCAAGCCAAAGAATTTAAGCTTTCCCTTGTCTCAGGCTGTTAGAATCTGTCCAGAGAGAGCAAGCAGCTGTCAGTTTCAAGCATTACTGCCCTTTGCCTTTCTCCCCTTTGCCCACTGCAGCTGCTTGATAACACTCCTCCACCCAAAATTACTACACCAACGACTTGCAGCAGACTCAGCAGAAGTGGCTCTGTATCTGCATTTCAGTTTATATCCCACCACGCCAGCTCACACCTCCTTCCAGCTCACACCTCCTTCCAGCAGGCTTTGCTGCACACGGCTGAACTACAAGCAGACCCTCACATCAGACAGACCTGCGGCAGAAAGCTTGGGCAGAAAACCGTAAGAGTGACTCCCTGAACAGCTACTTTGTTCTGTGGGCATCAGCAAGCACACACGTAGAAAGATGAGCGCCAGCACTCATGGGATGACAAAGAGACTATGAAAGACAGACACATGACCTCAGCTTCACAGCAAACTTGCTCTCTTCTCAGCTCTTTTCTCACCAGCACAAGAAAGGCATTTATATGAAATGTAAATAAAGCTGAGGTAGAGCAGAAAGAGACTGGTGTTTGAAGACTCTTAAATCACAAAGATGTGGCTTGATGCTTGGCACAAATACCTATATTGTCAATCGCAGGTACCATAAATCACCTTCTGTTTACAATTATTAATTAGTTTAGGTACCAAAGGTTTATATTAAATATTCTCATTGTACTCAATGGGACTTAACACTTTACAGGACAAGACCAGACAACAAGAAACTCATGATGAACAAATCCACCAGTCTAACACAAAGCACTAGAAATGGTCAGTTTTTTATATCAAGCACATTTCCAACAATATACACAATCATGTTGTGGAAATTACTGGAATCTTCTCTTTAAAAAGTACCCCATCATTTTCAGGTGTTTAGAAAAAAAACCTCAAATCAGCCCAGAGACACTGAATTGTGAAAGGTAAGAATTAAAACACTTCATTATTTCAAAAAGCAACTAGACACAAAAGCTGCTTGAAGGTAAAATTACAATTTTTAAGTTTCAGCTCAACACCTCTTTTTACAATTGACCCTGATTCATGCAAATTCCAGGTCATCGTTTCTTCTCTGTCATATCTACCTCCCAACTGAGAAGCAAAGAAGCTGAGGAGTGGGGGCAGAAAGGAGTCTAGCAGTAATGCAGTGCTAATGTTTCCCTATCTGAAACACTGCTAACAGAACAAAAATTCCAGGTTTCCATAGCAACCTGAACTGTGCCACATGCTTACAACAATATTAAGCAACACTGAACAGTTTAATTGTAACACAAAATCCTGTACATTTGTAATGTACAAAATTAACACTGGAAACCTTCACTATATACTTTTCAATTGCTTAACCTGCAAAATTCAGTGCAGTCTGTTGAGTGTGACCTTATATTACACCTATACAGCTTCACAGGTGCTCCAACACTGGCAGTGTAAGGTGCATCAAAATTACAATGATCGACAATAAATCAAACTCTCTTCACACTACACAGACTGAATCCCGTTTTTAAAAGCAGCAATGTCTATAATTATTTCCTTCTTCCTAGCAAAATCCCTTTAGGTATTGTGTAACAGAAGATTATTTAGTTGTCTTGCCCTTCTGAAACATCCTGAAAACTTCTATTATCTTACCGTTTTTCCTTTCTCCACCTCCAGATTCCTGAGGACACTACACACAGTTGCTGACCTTGTACCAAGTCACCCTGCACTATATGCAGTGCAAAAACTCCCCTCTCAAATGGAATTCCCCTTGCTATACACCAGAGCACAGTCACATTTACTTACTAATTAGAGAGCGACTCTTTGAGGAGCTGCTTGCTGCTTCAGAAGCAGAAACAGAAAAGTTCTTTATATTTTTCTGTGTTCTAACCACTTGTGCACAGCTAACGCCTCAAAATTATTCAGCTAAGTAAAGTTCCCTATGTCTACGTATGCAGAAAAGATACAACAATGCTATGACTGATGGGAGACTGTTATATGCCATCCTTCCTGCAGCATATCTAACTGGGTTTTCACTTGCTCAACTCTGCATGCATTCAGTCAGTGAGATGGTTCAGGGCTTAACTAAATAACAAAAAAGTTAAAAATACACCTGAATTAAGCTTGAGTACTGTTGCATAAAAAACCAGATGTGTAGAAGTTTTCTGGTGAAGCAGTAGCAGTATGTATTTTACTTTCAGATTACTCAAGTGTTTTAAATATTATTATAGGACTGAGATGCTATTGTTGAACAAAACAGACTAATTTTGAAACTAAAATTCAAACATCTTACACTGATAGTATCAACAAAGTAACTCAGCATTCCGAAGCTAGGTATTTCCTTTTGCTGGGGTGGAAAAAAACCAAACATCACAAAGTCAGAAAAATGACAAATAGCTTCAATTCCTCCAGTGTTGCATTTTCACAAAAGCCATCCATCTCAGCCACATCAACCAGGTGTCACAACAGAGACTGTGACCTCTCTACTCTTGTACCAAGTGCCTTCGGAGGGACTACTCATACAGATTACGTTTGTGACACCCAAGCACACGTGTGCACAGCTGGGGCCCAAAGATGAAAGCTGCTAAACTTCTGTTCACCACAGGTTATACCTGACATAGCTGCTAATGTTTCAAACAAAAATTTGCATTCTCTTGTTTATAGCTACATCAATGTAACTGCTTGCCCCTTCTCAAGCTGAAGCCAGCCAAAGCAGTTAATGCATTAACAAGTTTTGGACTTGGCCTTGCTTTTTTTCCATGTTTAAGTACATATTTTTGAGGGGGCCACAGTCCTTCCATTTTTGGTGCTAAAACTTAAAATTTGTCTTTGAAAATCTGCTAAAATTGGGTAGAGACGTACACTTTAAAAAAAATACAAAAGGCAGTTTGCAGCTACCCCATCAGGGTGCACTTGCAGTTAAAAAGGACTGACACATTACCTGTGAAAAGGGTATTACCTCAGAGCTAGAGTCACAGAATCAAGGATTATTTAGGTTGAAAAAGACCTTAAGGGTCATCAAGTTTAACCATAAACCTACTCATGTTCCTGCCAATAATTATGAAAGTACCTAGGATTAAAACTCATACATCCAATCCCAAACATGTGGCCAGGCTGACCTCATGACTGGGTCTAGCTTCCACAGGTAAAAATTGTTTTTCTGAGACAGCTGCATGCTGGACTCAGGGAAGTAAAAAGAAGGGGAAAAATACATGAAAAGAAGCAGGAAAGAGATAGGTTTCAAGGCCAGATGAAGAAGATTTCAATTTAAAACATGGGCTTCTGTCATCCTAGAGCCTTTCAGTGAGAAAAATCATTCACAGGTCTTTCATCATAGAATTCACAAAAAACAGTACATGGCATGAAGAAGAAACCAAAACTTATACAACAGATGTAAAACAGAGTACTGTACAACTTTTTATTTTAATTGCAACATAATGCTGACAGCAAAGCAGTTAAGATTTGAAAACCGTACTCAGTACTGAATGTGAAGTCCTGATACCATGGGACATCCATGGAAGTTTGACTCCTTACAAAGCTTCTAGATCCAAAACAAAACCCCAACCAAACCAAAGCAAACAAATGGAAAAAACAAAACAAAGCAAACACAAAAGAACACTAAAAAAGAAGAAAAAAAACCCAAAACAAACAAACACTATCAGAGGAGAGGCTTTTGAAGCACTGTCACCATTTACTAAGGGATGACAGTTTTTCCCAAGAAATGCATCTTGTAACTTGAAGTCTTTACATCCCAAACTCTACACTCGTCCACAACAAAATGGGCACCCGACAGTTACCAAGCAGAAAGAAATACATGTCTCCTCAGAAGCACCTTCAAAATCAGGTTTGGTGCTACAAGTGGCTCCTTCAGCTGCACCACTTTTCCTTTTGCAAATCCCCTTGGCTTTCCTCTTGCATTTGCACACGCTACCCACAGCACCCTTCAATCATGGCCCATTCCTAATGGAGCAAGGAGCAGCATCACTCTGCTCTGCCAGGTCTGAGTCTACATCTCCTTCCATGGAGGAAAACAAAGAAACACACCTGCCTTGCTCTTCTCATAAACTTAACTCGAGCTGTATTCACGGTTGAGCAGAAGGGCTAGGAACTGCTCTCCTGGATGCAGTGTTATCCCACAGCTCACCGCCCACAGAGGCCAGGAGAATCCTCCAACATGTGCCAGTGTAAGGTCTGGTTCATTTCTAGGGTTCATGTTCTTTGCTCTTTCCAGCCTTCCTGTAGAAGATACATTATTTCTTGGTTTTGCTGTACCATTTTGGTTTTAAGATCCGTCTCTAGTCCCTACTCCCAAAAACTGCCTATTATCTGCCAGGGTCAGCCTGGGACTGGGAGCTACCAGAGCAGGGCTTAGAAAAGGACACAACTAGTTGACAAAACACTGTAACTTACTTCTCACACAACAGGGTCAGGTGCACAGTGTCAACAGGGCAGGAAAAAAGAAAACTAATCTTCATCTCCTTAATCTCCTTTCATGACAACCAGTGTGTTACTTGTACTAACAGAAGTTATGCACTACAAACAGAATCCAATTTTCAAAACAAACAACCCACTTAAAAAATTGTCCACTGAGGGATCAGTTAGCAGCAGAGACCCTTATTAAGGAATCTAGAATTCCTGACAGAAGGAAACAAACATTTGATGTGGTGTGATGCAAGCAACCACATCAGCACAAGCCCAAGAAAGATTTTCATTTCTGTCCTGTAAGCATCACTGTAGCAGGACACAAATGCAGATGTTACAGGAAGTTCTTGTCTAGCCACTGTACACTGATGTGATGCTGCCCTCTATTCGCCCCTAACCAAAAGGCACACCTAACCAACACTGCCCAGCACCACACACTAAAAAAAACAAAACAGTATCACAGAACGAAACCAAAAACCAAACTACCTGTAAACCAAATGAAATTTCTTCAGTGGATACCTAACCATGAGGACTGGAGAACAACTCATGGCACTGGCAGAAAGCCACCCTTGTCATTCCCTTGTGGTTCTCAATTTGTTTCCCAATTCCCTCCATTTGTTGGCCTCACAATGACCCAGGCTGCTTGTGACTTAACCCCGAATATTTGGGTGGCAAGAGGACTTTGATCAGTTGTTAATCATTTGGGCCAGATCTGCACAAGTGACTGGCTCACAGCAGGCAAAGTCTATCTGTGACCACATACCTGGCCACATTTCAGCATACTGTTCCATAACCAAGTAGAAGTTTCATTCTTTGGTTCTTCACCTATTGTCACCAAGATATCACCACTTACACCACATAGCTACCAGACAATACCTGCATTTCAGACGTTTTTGGAGCTTTTTGTGTGCAGAGGCTGGAGTTTTTTGGATAGAAGATAGAGACCAGATTTTATGTCACGGATTACCACAGCTCCTACCTTTAGCAGTCTTCAGCAGACTTCACTACAAAAGGCTTGATCAGCACCAGGATGGAAAAAGGGAGCACAAAATGTCAAACACTACTTATATAAGAGAAATATTTATTTTTGATATAAATTCTAAATATCATGCAAAAAATCTTTGTGTGTAAAATTATTATACATTTCAATATTTCCCTGAATTCTGAACCTTTGTGAGAACATATGAAGGAAGAACTCACGACGGTCTCTGGCCTACAAAGTTTTGCTGAGTTTGCTGCAGCTACCAAAATCTACACACAGATTAAACCCAGCTTTATCACAAGTACCCAGGTCTTTGGCATCAGTACAGTTGCTTTAAAAACATTCTAAAAAATGATACTTCTTAAGTTGAGAGTAAAATAAAGCCCTTGCCACCAGTGCTGGGGCACTACTTAACCATGGGACAGTTAACTACAGCAAAGGCCTACTGACACAGCACAGAAGCTGTGCCAAGCCACTGACAACATTGAGCTGCTCCACGCAGCATCTCCTCCAAAGTAACAACCTAGGCAGACCCAAGGATTTTCTGCAATCACAGCATCACCTGATCTGGCAGAAAGCCATCCACACCTCTTCCCCTCTGAATCAAGGTGGCAGTGATGCTTTGTGAATATTTATACTTCTGTTCTATCTGCTGCATTACCTTAAAATACTTAAAAAGAAAACAAACTATAGGACAGATGGCATGTGGGGCAGAAAGCAGAAAAAAATAGATCCGAGTAACATCAGACAGAGAGAGCACTGCTAGAAAAGCACTTAAATTCACTTGACAAAAAGTGAGTCAGAGAATGCATTACCTTTTCTTAAGAAAAGGCTGAGTTCAAGGAAGCAACAGCTCTCATTATGAACTTCTCTAAAACAAAGATGTGATTTCCTCTGTCTGGTGCACTGGAACCAATCCTTGCCTGCTGTGTCTTAGATTTTGAGGAAATGGCCCTCAGATATCTTCAGGAACACTATGAGAAGATCCCAAAATCAGTCACTAATGAGTGAGAGAACAGGAAGGAAATTTCCTTTCTAGAAATAATACTATCAAATGCTTTTAAATCCTAAAGTGACACAAAATGAAACATAAACAATGCTATTTTGACATTGTAACCAAAAGATAAACACATATCTTGCCTGTATAAACAGGTATCATTTCCCTGCTAAGCCTGCATGTTTTCTGTTCCTGTAAATCAGTTTGATATTACCATTACTTAAACATGGATACTCATACAACCCACATTTCAAGAAGGACATTGAAAAAATCCCCTGCAAAACATTCAGAGTAGCCGTAAGAAAAGCAACAACATGGAAGAAATGGAACCTTGGTGGGATCTACACATAGCATACCAAAGAGAAGGCCAAATGCTTAATTACAGCTCAGGAGTACTGCAGGGCACAGAATAATTAAGCAGAGAACAGCTTCACCAAGCTCTGACAGGGGCATTGGACCACAAAGCATCAGGAATTTGAGGCATGCAACTGAAAGTTCACCTCTTAGGATAAATAACAATCAAAAGGGCTTACTGACATTATGATGAGTAAACTACACATCAAAAAATTCAAGTCTAATCCAGAAGTCTTGCTAAAGAATGAACTGTGGTTCCATGACAAGTCATTAATTCTGAAGTAAGTATAAAGGGAGGTCAGGAGGACGCTGTATGGAACTGAGCTGAAATACTGGAACTCTTTCTCCAAGCCCGGTCAAAGACTGGGAGTAGCGCAGGTGCAAGAGCAAAGCATTGCACCTCTTTGTGGGCTCTTAGTACAACCTTCTGCGCTGCAACCCACAGGGAAGCACCACCAGACCCCCAAAACAAGGGCTTGCACTCTGCCCTTGCAGGCAAGCTGGGGAGAGACTGCAGATACACAGCCACGGTCCCACGCAAGGCTGCAGAGTGCTGCCCACCCCAAAACTGAACAATCAGTTCCCAACATACAACTTCCAGCACAACCACTAACACCCACCTGACATTTTGACCAGGAACAAAGACACACAGCTTTCCACCTACAATAGAAGGGTTTGCAAAGAAAAGCAGGAAGAAAAAAAAATTACTTCTTTCTATGTGTTTAATATATCAATCTGAAACATTTTGTTTGGGAAGGGAAATATAATTCCTCTAGTCTGCTGTGAATTTTGTCATAAACTCATTGTTTCATAAATCTGGCTAGGGAAAAAAAGACAAGGGAGTAAGATTTTAAAAGGAAAAAAAAAAGAGAAGGAAAGAAGAACTGAGGACTTGTTTCTCCTACTCTGCTTTCCTTCCTAGTCAAAGGAGATCACTTGAGTGAGTGCTCTTAATGCTGACTTCACTCATAAAATGTAGCATTACATTTCCTCTTTTTGGGAAAACGATCTTAACCCCCAGGACAAACTCACAGCAGAAGTGGCAACAACATGACTTGGACATTTTCCTCTGTGAGAGTGCAGATCACTCACAAGAGGGAGTGAGAAGCCATCAACTCTGTGGCAGGCAGCCATCCCCACCACCAATAACTTCACCAGCAGGATACCCCACTAAAGCAAAAGCTACAGCTATAAAGCCTTTGACTTTTTGGCTTATTGATCATGATGAAGAAGAGATTTATCAGTCAGCTGCTTTTTGGATGATTCACTCATTTGGTCAGTTTCTTCAGCCAGATGAGCCGAGGACCACGACTGCCTGCTGCTGAACTGGGCACCCGCCGAGACGCAGAGGGCACAAGCCAGGTGCTGGACAGAGAGCGTTACCATTTTTTCTCAGCATTGGTTATGTTCCAGATTTCCTTTCACGCCTACTGGACAGTAAAGGGAAATTGAGTCCCTTTGTCCTTCATTTCCATAATTACTGTTTGTGAGCAGCTCCAGCTGCCTACAGCAGCAATTTCTTGTGTCAGATCTTGCTGCGGAGGCTCACATTACTTTCTCACCTTTGAAATACCCATCCAAATGGGTGACTGCAGGGACTCACTCTAGCTGCAGAACTAGAGACAGGGTTCCCACGATTTTTTAAATTACCTGTCTGAAGACATGTTATCCTCCAATCCAAATCACTCCCAAGTGAACTCACTTCCGTTTGAATAGAGGAGCTTATTCCCTAACACTTAAAGACATTTGCAAGCCGTCCCCTGAAGTCAGGACCATAAAGTAGCCAAATATCTCAGTTTCCAACCAAGTTCAACCTTCTCTTTTAAAATCATAGATACACGAAGCAACAAAGCCATATTCCTAATAAGACAAGGACTGTTCCAATCAGTTCTAACTCACTTCACCTCTAAAGGGAATCACTTATTTCAGCAGCAGATGTGACACATGCAAATGGCAGTGTGGCTGCTGCTGCAGTGAGAACAGGGCACTGGGCAAAGCCAAGGAATGAAACCCAGAGACTGCTTCATAACCAACTTGGACAAATCACGTATTCTAGAAGTGTTTCTTTTATGTAACATAATATGCAATAAGGAAACAAACAAAAAAAAAAAATTCCCTCTGAGCCCAAGATTTTGATCCACTACAAAAAAAAAAAAAAAAAAAAAAAAAAAAAAAAAAAAAAAAAAGGAAAGCCATCAGATAGCATTTTGGCTACAAGCATCTACTTCAATACAACTCTTCAAAAGATCAACATTACTTGACTATTTAGGTCCTTAAAATATTTTGTGCATATTTACGGACATTTTCCAGGTAAAAGGATGAAAGAGAAGGCACTCTAAAATGCACTGCAACTTAGATATTTTTTATCATGACTTACATTTAAAGATATATGTTCCCGATAAAGTAGTTTTTGTTGAGAAAGTATATATTTATGCATACTTATACATATATTCTTGGCATTTTCTATTGCCTTCTCCATTAACTTTCTGAAAGTCTGTGTGTGTACACATAAAGTACCAGATGGAACAATATCAGGAAATCATTATTTCCATACTGTGTAAACACTGGCTGATACAATATGCCGGCAGAGCTCATCAACACACATTTAAAGTATCACACAAACACAGGCCCTTAGACTGGGTCACAGCATTTGAAGCAAACCATAATCGATTAATGGGCACCTACCCATCTTAAAAGTCCACCACCGTGCATTAATACAAGAAATGTATGACTACCTAATGGGAGAACCGCAATTGTAGCATGTAAAGTAAACGCAGGCTAAAAGCCTGCTGCTGAGTCGAAGTGTTCATCATCTCATTTCATCACCTAGGGGATGAACAGCTACTGCATCCTTTAGCACCACGGTATTGCACACGCATCACCCAAGATACAACGCCACTCCACGCGTAAACCAACTCTGAAGCAGTGTATGATGAAGGACAGAGAGGAAAGTCCATTGCACTGATTAAAAAGACAAAAATCAATTACTGACACACCTCTGGAACCCGGCAACACGTAGCAATCGCGACAACCTAAGGCTATATAAATTAATATAGAGAGAGAGAGAAAGCCTGGAACATTCCAGTAATTCATCCGAGACCCTAAGAGGGAGGAAATAAATGAGGTTCAAAACCACGAAAGCCATCTCGGCTGCACCGGCTGGGTAGCGGCAGCAGCAGAGCGCACGGCGGGTGCCCAGGAGCAGCACCCGGGGCGGGCGGGCTGGTCCCGGCAGCCGCCCCGCGCCCGCGGCCGCGCCCGCACGGACACACCGCGCCCGCGGGGCCGCCCCGCGCCTCCCGGGCTGGCTCCGCGCACCAGCCAGCGGGCAAAGAGCTCCTCCGCCACCACAGCGCCGGCCCCGTCCCCGCCCCGCCGGGCTCCTCAGGCCAGGGCACAAGGCCGCGCCCGAGCAGCCCCGCCCGCCCCGCGGCCCGGCGCGCACACAGACCTGCGGGCGGACGGCATGGCGGGCCCGGCCCGGCCCGGCGCCCTGAGCGCTCTGCGGGAGCGCCGCCGCCTCCGCCGCTCCCCGCTCGGCCACAGCGGCGCCGGCCCCGCCGCGCCCCGGGCTCCGCCCCGCCCGCCGGTCCCGCCTCCCCTCGGCCCCGCCCGGCCGCCCTGGCCCCGCCGGATCGCGGTGGCCCCGGGGCCAGGGGCGGTGGCCGCGCTCCTGGGCCGCTTCACCGGCTCCAAGCCGTGTCCTGGGCAGAGGGGTCGGTCTGCGGAGCCAGAAGTCCTGCGAGTCATAAAGCCCAAGAGCCGCGGTCTTCCTCTGGAGGGGAGTTTTCTCAAGGGCGATGCTAAAAACAAAACAACCAGTTTTGGAAATTGAGGTTAACCAAAGCCTTTACATCCGTGGGAAAGTGAAAAGCCTAGAAACCTCATCTGCTGCTTCTACACTGTCCGTCAGTAGGCTTCTTCACCCAATTCCCAGAAAACAACACCGCTATATTTACCAGAAGCTCCACTCCCTACCCGAGGTAACGGCAGGTAACCCTTCCAGATGTTTGTGGCTAGCCTAAACAAGATCTAGCTTCTTTCTTCTTCCTTAGGTTAGTAATCAGCTCTGAAAGACTTTCAGGCATTTTAAGAAAGGCATTGTAACACCATAAAATTCCAAATTACACAAGACAAAAATTCAAGCCTGAAGACAGGCAGATACCTGCATAAATTAAAAGGTGACACGAAGTGTACACGTATATAGAGAGATGCTAAAAGAGTGTATCCAAGTAACAAATGGCTCATAGGGGTACAAATCCATCGAGTTTTAATTTTAGGTAAGAGATTTGTCAGAGGCTTATTTTTTAAATTTAACAGCTGCTTAGAAGATTAATTTCAAAAATGTGTCGTTTTCAGGACTAAATGCATCTCCAGTACAGACACAGCCATCTCCCACCGTTGCCATTATCCTATTGTAGCATATGCTTGCTACCACTCAGCGTCACTACTGGAACAAGAACTGTCTCAACTCCTCCACTAAATTTGCTGTGGCACTTTCAGTTAAAATTGAAGTTTCCATCTGATTTTTTTTTTCCCGAAACAGTTTCTTTTACAAAAGACAGGTTTTCTTTAAAATGTAGTCTGCTGCTTAAAGGACATGTTCTGGTAACACACTGCAGTTACTACATCTTAATATTACCCAGAAAAATATGGACAAACACAAAGATACTTTGGTTAAAATCTCAAAGACTTCACTGGCAGAAGGGTTCTCTACCACCACATGGAAGAAAGGAGCCCTGCTCTCAGTTACGCTTCCAGCAGTGTTTAGATAACAAAACTGGGAAAAAAGGAGGAAGAAAAACAGTAGTACTGTTTGTTTACCCAACCTCCTTTGCCAAATTGCAGAAGCTATGAAGCCCTATCCATCAAAGTGGTGGAAACCCTATTTATCTCTTAGCTGCACTTGCACAACAATGACAGTGACTAACACCTTATTTTAGCTCCAGAAAAATGATCCCTGTCCTAATGTACCAGTCTGCTGTCCATCATCATTCCAAGTACAGTCACCTCTATTGTACAGTGTAGAAAGCTCTATGAAGACAATGCATGAACTCCATATAGCAAAGAAACTACACATTCCTAGAGTACTTACATTGCACTGAGCATATCAAATATATAATCTAGACTGCTGGTAGGGGGGAGAGGTCACTCAAATTCCTGTCAGAGCAGCAGGATAAGCAGGCTAGGACTGGGACAGAAGCATCATAAAAGTCCTGGTTATGGCACTGTGGGTTATTGCCTGTGGCTCAACCCACGGACTTGATGTCATTGGAGGAACTTGTGTGAGTGGGACATCATACATCCTTTTATTTTACTAAGTCTGAAGAACTAAGTAATAATGCCAGCCTTTCTATTGCGACATGAGATAGGCAGATAATAGGTAGATTAGACACACATACATCACCTTTGAAATAAAATTTCGTTTTAGTCTCTCTAAAGTATTGAGGATAGCAGACAGTCAGAATGGTTTCCTGTCTCCCATGGCAATATATTCCTTGCCAATTGATTTGAATACAAATGCTCTAATATCATTTGATTCGTTGTCTTTGTGGTATCAATGCTTAGAATAAATTCACCTGAAAAAATCTTAAATTCATGTTGCTCATTGATTTCAGGATTGGGCAAATTTGTTTTATCACTGTTTGCATTATTTTGATGGAGACAAAATGTAAATTTGCTGTTTTCATCACTTTCAAATTGTGAATCTTTACCCTAGAAAAAGATTTCTCATACAAACGCACATGTATAACCACACATGAAAGACGGAACAAATTTGGGATACTGAAATACTACACTTGATTGGGTTTTGATTTCTGCTTCAGTGTACATTAAAAGAGTTGCATACATTCAAGAGAAAAGATTGCTAGTATGTTTATGGCCTGCATTCGGATCAACTTACACTAACAGCAGAAAAAAATACTGTATTGCTCCTGTAGTTCATGTAGGTTTTGTTCCTTTTTTACATCTGTAATTGTTAGCTTACAGCTCATTTATTTAAGAAAGACAACCTGCCATAAAGAATTACACTGGCAACCTTGAGTACTGTAACGGTCTAGTTTGAAAAGATATAAGAGTAAAGGTGACACCAATCTTTCTTTTTTTCTCCCTTATCAGCCCTTCTGTTTTTGCCTATTACTCCTACCATTATTCAACATGAAGTAGTCACAAAATAGGTTTCATACAGACAGACTTTTATGCATACATAATTGAGGCTCTGCTTGATCCTACTGCACTGAGGGCTATTCTTAGCCTGGTTTCTTCAGTTTATATAATGATGAATTTTCAGAGTGTCCCCAGCTCACACTTTAACTTTGAATTGATTGTCTAGATATAACTCAATGTGACTGAGGTATTAAAATTTTCCATAAGTTTTACAAAAATGAGGAAGAGATCATAGCTTGAAACTTTTATAAGAAGTTCTCCCCTAATAACTGATTTTGTGCACCTCTTTGTCTAGAAAAGCAAACCAGAAGTAGCTTCCAAAACCCTCAGCTGAGGAAACACTATAAAAAGAAATGGAATTTGCTGAGATACAAGAGGAGATAAAAAAGTCCTATTTGTTTCAACTAAGGCAGCTCAGAGGGCACTGGATGAAGCACCACGCTTTATCCCAAAGACCAGAATCACGTACATTTTAACACGGGCTAAAAGGGAAAAGAAGCTGACCCAGGTTTTTCTAAGTCAAATGCAGTGCCGGGGAAGAAGGGAAGCTGAAGAAAAAGAACACAAGAACGTGTGAAAGTATTTACAAAATATTGCTGGTTGCTGCCTCTCTCGTTCTTCAGGGTCATTAAAATATTCCCAAGGCCAGGGACCGGCCCCGAGCCGCGGCGCTGCCCGTCCCCTGGCGCCGCGAGCGCCACACTGCAGGCACAGGGAGCCAGTCCCCTGGCCTGGAATGTGCTCTTGGAGCTGGGGGTACCACAACACTGCAACGTCTGGACAACGCCGCTTCAGGTCTTCCTCACATTATTTCCATCAAAACACTACTGCGGTTAAGACAGATGTAATAAGTACAAACTACAGTCGTGTTTTTCCCCCCAGAAAATCGTTATAATCCAACAGTTAGGTCACCAGGCTGACCATATGTGGAAATTAAACATAAAATAGCAAAAGATTGTGCATCATCTCTTCCTTCCCTCTCCTTTCCACTTCCTTGAAACTGGGATGATGTACAATTACAGGTCAGGTGAACTTAGAGACGAAAATCTGATACCAAGACTTTTCACATGAAACACAGAGTTGAGGAAAGAGAGGACTGATAAATGCAGCTTCTGTGCAGATCAGGGGTTTTCACTAGAGCTGAAGCACATACCCCAGCTACTAAAGAAAAATTGTACTTACCTTTATATACATACATATATACTCAAATTATACACTTTCCATAACTTAGCACATTGCTTTGATGTTATTCTTACCCATTTTTACATCATAAGCCTACACATCAATCAGCATGTCAAATTAAAGTAATAGTAATATGTAATGTATTCATATGCAACAGACAAGTTAATTGCATGCTGCTGTGCAGCTTGCATTTAAAGAAATCGCTCTGATTTTTCAGGTTCCAAAATTCAGCCTTACCTACCAAATTGTGACAGCCGTGGTACAGTGGTGCCTGTAACCCTGAATGCTACTCACTCGGTTTCACAGGCACACCAGCATTAAGTGAAAAGAAACATCGGCCTCTGACACTCCTGGTGCATTTGGGAAGACGATTCCTCTCCAGCTACCATCTCAGAGATGCAGGCACAGGCACTGGCTGCTTCTGTGCTGGCAGGAGGCTGAATCGCTGACAGTTTCACTGATGCACTTCTCTATCGGATACAGGAAGCCAGAGCAGAGGCACAATCTTTTGTCAGTGCACATGACTTGTACAGTAAAGAAAGCCATTTCTAAAAATAACTAGGCAGCATATGACTCTCAGTGCTATTTTCCTGGTGGTCTACTGGTCAGCCCTCACCTCTTGGGTTAACATCAAGGAAAATACGTCCCATTTTAGTAAATTTCTCTTGTACATACCTTAGTTTTCACTGCTCCCGTGGCTGTAATCAACAACCCTTCCACCGCTCAAGAGAAATTTAGTAAGATATATTACTCATTTAGAAAGTGATTTGCTAACTGTCAAGAACAACAGAGAGCATTGATTTGTTTTTATATCTAACAGTTTCCTAGAGCATGGACAAAACACATTTGCCCACCCTGCCATCAGCATAAGATCACATTTTCCACAGGCTCAGCTACTTTTCTGAAATTGTCAGGGGGAATATTTTGTCTCCATCACTGAGGCAGCTTAAGAATCAAGGGGCTCACCCCTGCCTTCCTCTGTGGTGTTAAATAACAGAGACACTCTTAAGGGTGGCAATGACCATTCTGTAACATATATCTTCAATCCTGCCAATGCAGCTGCTGTGGGCCTAGCCTAGCTCTAACCTAGCTGTCTCCAGTGCTACTAACATTACAGCCACAGAAGTCATTATCCCCCAAAACCCACCTGAGAAGCACCCAGAGTGGAGAAGCCTATGCTTTTAAACACAACACTGTGGACCTAGTGGAGTATACAAACTCTTAAGGCTACCTCAGTTTCTGCAGCATTACCACCTCAATATCTGGCTGGTGTTCCTTGCAGGTTCCACTCTGTAGGAAACTAGGTCCCACTTCGCCTTTCTCCTCAGCAATGGGCAGAGATTACCTGCTGGGACCAGCTGGCCTCTCTCACCTAAGCACAGCCACCTCTTTGCAGTGGCCTCAGGCCACAGCGATACTGAGCCTCCAGCCCGACACAGCCTCGGCTCCTCAAGGCCTGAAATGCCCTGGTCTTACCGAAGGGGATGCTGTTGATCCTACACACGTGAAAAGCTGTTCCTGCAGGTATAAGACATTAGATCATGTTTGAGGACCTGATTTTAACCTCTGATATATTTTAACCTCTGAGATATTTTGTTACCTCCCTCACTGCACAGTAAAATTGCTGAATTTAGACCAAAGCAAGCTCCATCACAATCAAGACACGCATTTTGTTCAAGACTGCTACGGTGAGTGTTTTGTGATGAAATGAACTATTGGCTTAACAGGGATGCTGATGAGATGGAAACCAAACGCCTTCAACCTCCTTCATTCCTTCCAGAAGAAAATGATCCCCTTAAGTTTGTTTTCAGACTCTAAAGCTTTTAAAGATCAGCTAATGCATATTTGCACAGTCCACAAACACAGTCTGAAGCTTATCTATGTTAACACAGAAAGCTATTTGCATTTCAGAGGCAAAGGGCTTGAGAACCAGAGAAATTTGCTTGTGCAGAACCAACCCTCCTGTATCGCTGGACACTGCCTAAATAGGGAATATTATTTTTGCTAGTACAGCTCCCAGATCTTTTATGCTCATGAAAACAAAATGCCAGAGGAAAGAGCTTTTACACAGAGGTCAACAACAGCGCTGGCCGTTTTCATTTCGCTCATACAAACCTAACCAAAAAAAAACAAGGCCACAAATTAATATCTATCGTGTGAGGAGGCCTCGGCAGCAAGCACCGACCTCGATCCCCTCCGTGGAGCCACTGGCTTCCACCTGAGAGAGGCCTTTGGAGGCACTCTCCCCTGCAGGCCGAGCAGCGGAGCCCAGACAAGCTAAGGTGTTTCCACAGCTCCTGTTTGGGGAGCGACTAAGCGGGGGGAGGCGCCACCTTCCTCCCCTCCCGGCAGCCGCCGGCCGGGATGTGCGGTGGAGAGCGCTCGGCTGACGAAGCCCCGCCTGCAGCCGCGACAGCGACACCCGTACGGAGACGATGGTGTCACGACCGGCTTGCAAAGGCAACACGAAATGAAGGGAAACAACCGCGAAGCCCGCGCCTGCAGGAGGCGGCGGGAAGAGCGCTGGCGGAAGAAGAGAGGGAGACCCGGCGCCGCCCGCCTGCGCCCGCCTGCGAGCCCCCGCCCATGCCGCGGCCGCGCAGCTCTTGCCTGTGGCGCTGTGGGAGCCAGCCCCGCTGCCGCTGCGGCACCGCCGGGTTGGCCGCTCCTTCCCGTCCGAGGCTCCGTCCCGTCCGGTCCCCCGCCACCATCCCGCCTCCCGCCCACGGCGAGGGCCCTTCACCAGCCTCGCTTGGGCGGCCCCCTCTCCTCCCTATCCCGCCGCCGAGATTCTCTTCCGTGGGGTGGAATAGAACGCCCCTCTTCACACGTAGCTGCTTCCAGGGCTTTATACTGTCTGGAAAGTGCGAGCACAAGATAAAAATCGCGGCACAGCACGATCAGAGGAGGGAGGGAAATTGCTTTGTTATTGGTTCTTTACAAAGAAGTCGTATGGTTTTCACAAGGATCCCTGGTGGTCTAGTGGTTAGGATTCGGCGCTCTCACCGCCGCGGCCCGGGTTCGATTCCCGGTCAGGGAAGTTCTACTTTTTGATCCTTTCCTCCTTGTATCTCTGTTTTGTTTTAGGATTCTCTCCGCCCCTCTCCTTCTGCTCTTACTATTCCGAGGCCATCGGCTGGGTGCTGTGCGAGCCCGAGGCGCGGGAGCTGTAAGATGCCCCGATAGTTTGGAGGAATTGTGCACGAAGGCCGTGCGTAAAGTCCCAGCGCCCTGTGCTGGCGGGCAGAGGAAGCCTGGCCAGGCGCAGCATCTGCCTGGAAATTTTCCCGTCACAACACTGCCTATAGACGTCCCATGCCCTCCCATAGGGATTACAAAAGCCAACAGAGGCATGCCTAGAGGGCCACATGCAATTAGAAATATATATATATATTTTTTTTTTTTTTTAAATTTATTTTTCTGCTCTAACAGCTTAGAGTGTTCCCACAACTTCCCCCCTACAGGTGAATGGTCGCTTAGTGCTATCACGAATCTTTGAACGGTGGCAGCAGGGACCTAGTAGGGGCTGGATCATCTCTCTTATGAGGAAAGAATGAAGAAACTGGGCCTGTTGAGCCTTGAATGAGCCAGCGGAGAGGGGACCTTATCAATGTCTACACGTGCTTGAAGTGAGGTGCCAAGAGGATAGATGCAAAAGCACCACTGGAAATAATGGCTTTGGCTGCCCTTTCCAGGGTGTACCAGAGCCTAGGCTGCCCTCCCCTGCAGATAGGAGTGTCTCATGGGAAAGGTCCTCCACTATGATTTTTATGACAAAGAATCTTCAAGGAGGTGCAAAGGGAAGGGGTCACCTTTGCTCTAAGGCAGAAAGCAAACAATCAAAAGGGATGTTGTCACCCTTTAGATATAAAGAAGAGGTGCCACCAAATTATAGTTAAACACTAGGTCCACAGGTTGCCACCCAAGCAATTATTGCATTCCTATGGCTGGAGGTTCTTAAGAGTGGGCTGGACAAGTTATCAAGTCTCTCAGACTGGGCAAGGGAAATGGCTCAGTAGCTCTCCTAAGATCCTGAAAGTCACAATTATATGATTTCATCCTGCACTTTCCTCTATAATTAACAGTTTAACTGTTAATTAGAACTGTGTAGGACTCTGAGATTCTTCTCTCCCTCTTTGATCTCAGTGAAATGTCTTACCAAGTTGGTAGAAGAAGTTGCTGCTTTCTATGTCTGAAAATGATGGACAATTTTAGAGGCAGCTACAATGAATTTCAGGTATTGACTACCTTCCCCGAAAAGGCATATCTATGGTTTTACCTAATAGGAAAATGAAAGAAGCATTTCCTTTTGCTTTAACTCATTTTGTAGTAGGACATTTGCATTGCAGAGGACTCAGCACTGCAAGTCTAGCTTTAGAGTCATCTGAGAAAAAGAAAAAAATCACATGTAAGATTTTAGAAACATGTAAAACTCCCAGAATAACTCCTGTACACAAAGAAAGAGTAGTTTCCAATACTTAGAAACGCTGCATAATCTCTGTAGAAGCTATCTAATGGCCTTCAAAATCCCTTTTTGATCCGATGCCAGACCTGAAACTTGCCCTTGCATAGACAGCAAATATCCACCCAGCAAGAATTAGGCACCAGTCCTCTTGGCTGGTGTCCTTACCCTTCAGGTCACACTGTGATTAAAGGTGTCCTGATCTGGGATGAGAAGAGCCCAGATCAATGTTCACCATGAGCATGTATTGAAGAGTGTTACAGCAGTTTTGATTCATTGTTCCTGAACCTTAGTGACGGAGGGAATGATGTGATGGGGGGAAGGAACTGGGTACTTGTTTTTAACTGGTAGGAGAACCATCCTTCCTAGAGCTTTTGTTGATATTTTTGTTTTACATAAAAGGTAACTCATAAGCCTGGCGTGCTGAAACCCCAGAAAAGGTGGGCTGTTTTACAGAGGACTGGCAGTGCAATCAAAAGCACATCACAAGAGTGGTCTTGCTAAAGCAGAGGTATTTCAAACAAAAATGAGATTATTAATAAAACATTTTCAAAGTGTAGCTGAATTTGCTCCTCACTATGGTAGATTTTGAGATACTGGCTCACAAGTATTTTCACTTTCATTTCTGTTCTTCCTCAAAAGTGCTTTTCATGTCACAGCAAAGGTTTATGGGAATGAACTGCAGAAGAAATAAGAATGATAGGGAAGACAATACCTTAACTGTAGATCAACATAAACCAGCAGCTGAGTCAGCTTTTCTTTCTTGCTACCTCCTTTAAATTATAGCCCTACATTAGTTCCGCTTTTTAAGTTCTTTCCAATCTTATATGAAGTATCTTGGCTGTGAGTGAACATAAAATTTTGCATGACTTTTACAACTAGCAATTCTTTGGAAAATGAAAGTTCCCACTTTTTTTTTTATAGGCATATTTCCTACTTGCCCTCATATTTCACTTCTGTCTGAAGGGCATAGAGTCATGCAGTCGTTAGATTTATTCTGTTCCCAAGACATTCTCTTGGCCGCTTATCGCCTTTTTGTTTGTTTTATTGTGGACATAAACAACTGCAACTCCGTGGTATCCTCCACAAGGCAACGAGCCTTTTGCCTATGGATATAATTATTTTTGGAACACGCCACGAGGTGGCATCCCGGTCCTGTGTCTGCCACCCCCCGCCCGCGGTTCCTGGGGCAGCCCCTCCTCTGCAGGTTTCAGACTCAATTCCCTAAGATAACGTTGTGCCCGTTTCATTCCAATGAGCTACAGAGTAATGAAGGATTTGTATTTGCTGATAAGGCCAAATTCGTGTACAAATGAAGCTTTTATTAAGGCAAATCACTGCCTAGTTTCTGTGTTGAATGCTGTATATGGAAACTTTACAAGCTGTCTTTAAACAGTCTTGCTATTTAAACATTTAAAAACAAACAAAAAATCACGAAGTGTTATAAGGAGTGTGACTCGGAGTCTATCACCTCATCCTGTCTGTGGCATTAATACAGTGATGACACATACCATTACCAGAGTGACAAAGGACCCGTGTCCCTGAACATGTTCACCCCCATAGCCACCCCATTAGGGATCAGCATCTGTAGGTTTTGAAGTGAAGGCCATGCAGAAAGTTTGTGCCAAGGTGAAGAAGGGAACCACAATTTCTGCATCCCAGGTCAGGATATCGAGGCATCAGCTGCCCAAAGACAAAGGTAAGTTCTGGTTTCATTCCCTTCCCTTCTGCATGGATTCACAAGGCTGGTGAGCCATGGGAGCAGTCTGTGCTATGACATTAGTGCTGTCACCATGGCAGTCAAAGGACACAAACAAAGCAAAGTGTTTATTAAACTGGGGGGAGTGGGGGGGTGGGGGGTGGGAAGGAAAAACAACCCCAGAAGATGCTTTCAGACACCTAATCCTTTTCCCAGGTTTTTTTCCCCATCCTATTATCTATCCCAATAGTCTTTCTATATAGTATTGATGTCTTAAAACATAACTGCAAATCTCTTCCTGAGCTGCAGATTCACTATGAAACACATTCTGAACAGTTAAGATAAAAAATATGACAACCTTGCTGCACATCCTCCTAGGACTGTTCCTTGAGAAACTACAGTTGGAAAATTTACTCTGAGTTGTGTTTTAAGAGAAATTATTTTATGCAAACCAAGGCAGTTTATTTAAGGTAACATTATTGAAAGTCCAATACAGATTTAATTAACACTCACAGATCTAGATAATACTGTCCAAGGACCATTTTCCAGCAAGTCCTTTTACAGGAGCAGCTGCCATGTCCTATTAAGAAGTACTCTGATCATGAAATTATGAAAGCTCTGATCCTTTAAAAGTCTGAACTTTTTCTCTTGCATGCTGCAAATCTGCTTTCTAGAGCCTTTTTATACTGCCTTGTGGCTACAGTCAATCATTACCTTCTGCCTTTCCATGCTTTGTTTCCCTTGTGCTCTTTAGATTAATCACACTTTAGTAAACTGTATTGACAACGTTATTATGCTGTGCCTAATTTTTGTTTTGCTAGCAGAAAAACAGAGCTGGGAGGTGCCAGTTTCTCCCCCAAAGCAGGAAAATAATAACAGATTATAAATTGGTATTACAACACATGCTCTGGCTGATGGTGCAGTCTGCTGCATGTAGCAGGGAACAGCAGCAACCCAGACAGGACAAGGCAGCTGGGCTGATGGAGGGTGGCCACAGCAGAGTGCCTTCATGGCTGTCCACCCAAACTGCACCTGCATCCTTTGCAAGGGACATTTTACAGAAATTACAACTCTGTATTCCATAACTGGCATAATTCCTATTGTGTAAGCTGCAGTTCTGCACAAGAGATCCAGCAAAATAAATGAAAAAAACCAGGAATGATCTTCCTGTCTGCTCAGATAAGAGACCCCCTGCCTAATTCTATTAGGATGAAGTTTTGCAGTTTGTTCATTCTCTACCCCAAGCCAGGTAGTAAGTCTCAGTTTCAGATTTGTTGGGACTGTGACCTTGGTTCAGTCAAAATGGAGTTCCTTGCTGCAGCCTGCAAGTGCTTTCATCCCTCCTACCACACTGTGCTCATCTCCCCTTAAGTAAGTAACCAGGCTGAAGCAGAGTGTGGAGCACGTGAGAAGAGCTTCTATCACCAATATGAGCTCCTGAGCTTCTATCACCATTACTCCCCTGCCTGCTACAAGGCTCACAGGGAGCCTGTGTGTACACACCAAACCCAGCTCTGAAGTGGTCTCTCTTGGGTTTACCATCATGTGTGTCTTTGGTGAGAAAGGAGTAGCAGGTGATCCTGCTGTGGATGCGGGCAAACTCCAGGTATCTTTAAAGATAAAGCAGGTATCTTAAAATCTCTTGTGCCTACTGTTTATTATAGTTTGCTGACTCTCCTTTAAAAGTAAAAAGCCAAATGATTAAATGTAATTTAATGAATTACATTTAAAGGGGCTTTTCTTACATGTCAGTCATTATGCCATCAGAAATTTGCCTTCCTCAGTAGCATCTGGGCTCCAGGAGAGCTACTATCTTCTATTAACCAGAGGCTTATGGTAAGGGATAGAAACTTGAGTTAAAAGTGCTCCCGAGATGATGATGAGTTAGAAGCTAATCTTTCCCCTGGGGTCTGAGGTCTAATTAGACAAGATCAAGGACAAAAATTAATTAACACTATTCCCACTTTACAGGTGAGTAGCCAAGAAGTGAACTAACAAACAAGTTGTATTTCTGATGTATTTAAACACTCAAAAGTAGCTTGACACCTAAAACTTTTAAAATTCAGACAAAAATGCATCCTTTAAAGTTTTGGTCCTGCAGGGGGCTTAAAAGCATAAAGAATTTTGTTTATACAAATAATCTCACTGAAGAGGAATAGTTCCTCTGTCTCCCTCAGAAGCAGATCCTTAGCTCCTTCATAGGACAAGTCTTAAGTCATGTTGGTGATGAACTGTAACACTGATTTTGAAATGCAGCAGGGACTGAAAAAGCCACACATGTCAACAATGGCTAAAAAATATCTCTAACATGCCTAGTTCATCTTCACTTTAAAGGTTATATACAGGAGAAAAATATCTTTATTTCTCTTTTTCTTTGCCTCCAGTTTGAACCGCAGACACTGTGGAGAAACAGTCCACTGCAAAAGCTGGGCATATGGGCAAGCAGGTCTTACATATTTATATTGAATTATTGCTTCTCTTTTGTTTTGTTGGTGGCCACTGCTATTGGGCATCCTTGGGTTTTAACGGTCACATCAAAGGAGCGGCTCTGGCGTGAGAACCGGTCAAAGTGAGCCAGATAATTAATGGATTTATTACTGAGGTCGGTTCCCATGATTGTCGGTGGGCAGCAGCAACTGCTGTGTCGTAATCCTCATTCTCTTGGTAAGGCACATACTGCCTTAAAAAGGTTTAATGATCCAATAGTGATTTACTAATGGGAATCTTTCTTGTCGGTTTAGCAGGCCTTGAAGGAGGACAGGGTGGAAACATGAAGGTCAGTTTTCAGCAGTATCAAGAAATGGCTTTATTTGTTTTGTTTTGAGATTCCTGTTTGGAGTATTTTTATTCACCAATTGCAATAATAAATTGAAGGGTCAAAGTCATTGTAGCTGGGCAGGTATCGGATTCTTGATAATGTGAGGAGGGAAGCAGACAGACATTGGTCACAGTAGATTGTGGCTGAAGGTCTGAGGTAATTATCAGAAAACATTCAATTCAACTTTTATGATCAACAAAATGAAAAAGTGTGGTAAGAGGGACTGAAACAGCCTCATGAAACCACAGGCTGGCAGCTGGTCCTCGCCACCAGCCCCTGCTGGGGTGGCTGCCTGAAAAGGAACTTTCGCCAAGGTTGCATCCCCTTTCTGCTGGGAAAGGAGGGAGGGAGACAAGTAGTGGGACAGCTGCCCAAAAAGAGGGCAGGGGAGGGAAAAGGAGAGGAAGAAGCTTTGCCTACCCAGAGGGAAAGAGATGCTCTTGGTGCCCAAGGAGCCAGCGTCTCCACTGCTGCTCCCCCTTGCCACCCTGGTGCCTCCTCAGAAAAACAAACCCCAGAAAAGCCAAGAAAAATAAACTTCCTTCTCCTCCACCAAAATACATTTAGAAAGCAACAGAGGGAAAGGGGGTGGGGAGAAAACCCATGTTATTTTATTTTAAGGTTTGTATAATAAAGCCAAGGGTTGTGCTGGCAAGTGACATGAAGAGCTATGTGAACAATCCACACACAACAGACCTCGTCTTGTTAATCTAGTTGTGAAAGTGTACCTTAAATGTTTAATTTCTGTTTTAAACTTGTCGAGAGAGTCCTTTTTCTCAGGAAAATTAAAGTTACTTTTCTCTCTGAGATATGAAAAATAAACAGCATTCTGAGTTAAATCAAAAGCAAGGCAGGGGGAAAGCGTAGTCCTTTACATAACTACAATTTTCTCTCCTTGGGTTTATATATTACCTTGTAGTCATTTGTTAGATTTTCACTTACCACATAGTAGTATCTATGGGTATTCTTTACAGGTAAAACTGTTTTCTTTATATCTTCTGTTGAGACACTGTTTCCTGGAGTGGGTGCAGAGGTCTTGCAGTTCACATAGGCAGTGTTTGAAATTTCCTAGCAACCACAATTTCTGTGTTGCATCAAGGTATTTTTTCATTCTGAAAACTTTCTTCATAGAAGAGAAAAATCCTGAAAATGAACTGAGTGGAAAGCAAAATTCAGTCACTAACTCAGAAGGACTTTCCTGTAGAAGAAGTAATAACACTGTTCAAACATTGTCTAAAACATTTAGCTTTGTTTGAGTTCAATATTGGCAGTTGTATATCTGTAAAAAAGGCCTCTTCAGACCTTGAAAGTAATTCAACTAGATATTTCATTTTATTTCCATTATCACTTCCTTTTGCTTCTGGAATTTGAGTATCTAGGGTACAACACTAATTCATGTGTCCCAGATTTACATTGCCACCATGAATGCAGAAAAATATCCCTTTAAAAACAAATTATATTGACATCATCTTATAATCACCACCACTGCTAAAGTCAGAGCATTAAGAGAACTTCTAAATTTAATGTTGATTGAGGTGTTGACTGGCCTTAGTTTTATGGGAGTGATAGATGATAATGCATTATCACCAAATGATTTTGATACTGTTTTATTATTTCTTCTGGTGATGAGTCTGATTCTTTGAAAAAATTAGATATGTGAAAATATTATTAAGCTTCAAATCTTATGTCTCCCAATATAGGGAGAAATTCAGTTGCCTGGCCATACATATATTGTGCCTCTTAAGCAACTTGGATTTCCCAGGCGTCTGCACAGGACTGGCAGAGGTGACACAGGACACAAGGGAGAGCTACCCCCTCCAAAGTGATAGCTGGAGCCCAACTTAGGACATGGCAAACACTTAGACAACTGAATGATGACTAAGTGATTGTGTTTGCACATTCATAGCACTTTACAATTTCCAGTAGTAGCAATTACCAGGATAAAAAAAAAACAACCCAAAACTAAATCAAACCAAATCACACCTTCTCCCAAAATAGAAATTCCTGCATATTTTATGGAAATTATCTGTCAAAATATTATTTCATTTATAAATCAGGAGAGCTGTGGTTTACCCTTGAGTGGAGATCTCAGCATTTCTAGCACCTGCCTGGTGCTCCTCTGCTTATCATTTCGGGTTATGATCATATGTATTGTGGCACTCATTCTTTGAGACTTTTACATAGTAGTATCCATGTATTTGCTGTATAAAATGATGAAGCATAGAAACAGAGCACGAGTAGAAAAAGTTCAGTATTGAGTAAGATTAACTCAGGTTCATGCAGTGGCCTCACGCAATTGAAGCTTACAAACAAAGTTATACCAATTCCTTCAACTTTTCTCGAAGTTGAACAAAACTACCAGTTCAATCCCTTGGGTCCTCAGTTGTGTGATCTCAGGCTATCCCTGCCTACAGAAGCAGATGACTAATGGGGCTGGTGAGTACAGAGCTGGTAAAAGTCAACATCATTATTTTCTGATGTTGTACCTTTTGACTAAAAGATGCTTGTGACCTTTTGCTGTTGCAAAGAAGAGATTCCTCATTTACAGTAGTCCTAAGAATTTGCCAAAATCCATGTCCCAGGCTTATTTCATGACATCCGGATTAAAGTACCATCTTTCAAAACAGCTGCAAACATTTTGAAGGTTCACACGAAGGAGGCAGCAGCATGAGCTGGCACCTCCTGGCAGTTGTTCAGCAGAGGTAGTCACAGCCAGGAGACGATTATTCTGCTTTGAATATATGCATTCAGCCCTCGGCCACAGTAGCCGGTTTTTCTTCTAGGCAATACCTAATGCCAGATTTCCTCCACTTGCAATCACAGCAAAGGCAGGACAGGCAGCGCCGCCTCTCAATTGCCTGTCTCCTCTCTAGGGTAATAATCTTCTCTCAGCAGCCAAAATGCTTTTTATTTGCATTGCTGAGGGCTAAGGTTTCAAGCCTGCTAATGCTGAGTGACAGAATTGGTTTTTAGTTTTTTTTCCTTTTAAGAAAAACATTCTAGGAAATTGCATAACCTGCTTTGATCCTCTTGATAACTGGAATTTAAAGTTGCAAACCCACCCATTGAAAGTTAGTCAAAGCCAACTGCTAAGTGTTGAACAAGCAGCCTGACTTGTGTTCTTCTGGTATGTGCCATCATCTACTCTTAAATTATATAAATTACTAACTTTATTCTTCATCCAGGTCCCTTCATCATTGAATGGAAAATAAAGATAGAAGAGGGCTGAAGTAAGGTTGCACGTGCACAGCCATGAGTCCTAACTTTTGCATCATGGTTATGCCAAGGAAACAGTTTTCCTTTGCTCTGTTTTAAAAACTGCATAGACGCCTTCAGCTCTGACCTGTTAGCACAGCAACAACCAAAGCTATTACCCTCAGATGTCTTTCCAATAGCACATGTGAAATACGTGTCTTCATCATTATTTTCTCGCTTGGAAAATCTTCATCCACTCTCAGAGAGGTAACATTACCAACAGCCTAGGAATAAGCACGCATGAAAGATGAGCTCCTCATGTCCTCTAGATGATTTGATTCAAACCAAACCAAAAGAGAACACAAGAACACAACAAAAAATAGTGGAGACCAAAAGCCAGCACAACAAGCAATAAAGGACACATCAGCAACTCATGGATCTGATTTGGTTTTGAAAGTGAAAATGGGATAAGCATAACCAGGCTGCACAAATCTGTCCATGGTGTGTATCTAATCAGTGTCTTTTCAAACTGCCATTTTTTTAGAATGAGGCAGAATATTGCATTTCAGGAAACAAATGATGTTTTGAGGCACACCAATTAGATTGAAGACCTTAGGCTGAACCAAGTCAGTGGGTGCCTATTTTTAAGGTGATACATGCCTGGGAGACCTCCTACCAAGGCTCTTTTGAAGGCAGGTTAATAGTTAACAGCTTACATTGAAGTAGAGCTGCAACCTGCTCTTTCATGCAAATAAACCCCACTTTTTCTCTAACAGCCATTAATGTCCTCTTTTTTTCTTGAAAATACACATTTAGAAAGTGAATGATACCTCATCTGTATGCTGCTAAATATGCTAGAACAGCAATACAGCATTTCTGCCCTTAACATGAAAAATGTTATAGTCCCCCCAAACAACACTACTTCAAAGAATATCAAGGTTGATTAACAGTGTAGGGATTGCAAGACTTCTTCCCCCTCCTTTGTCCATTTTTTCAGGTGAATGACAACTCCTCCTCACTTAAGTGCCGGGGACCAGCCGGTTGAGGCAGGGACGGACAGGTTCCAGGTTTAATATTTGGGAGAAAGGATGATAGGGAGTGAGCCACTGAGCTGAGGCTGCTGAGGCTTTTGATGACGGGTGAAGTGTCTGTCTGTCTGTAGTGTGATCCCCTTTTTCTGTGCCTCATCTTGCCAGCTGTTATTTTGGCATTCAGACATACTTTGTCTTCATCCTTGTAAACCAGAGCTTTCCACACTTTCCACAGAGGGGCTCAGCAGGTCTGATGAAATAGTAACAAAACCCTTGCCTCAGTAAGAACCGTCAAATTAGAAGACCAGAACTTGAGGTAAAAACAACCTCCTCTCATCCCATATATTTATGAATTAATGATGTCGTTGGGTTAACATTTTCACCTTCTAAACCCTTTGGAAAGCTGAACCTAGAAACCTCAGTGATTTTTGGAGCTCTCCAGGATGAACAGGTATGCTTGTACCATTAAGCATACTATCAATGGAGAGGCAGTTTGCAAGCCTGAAAACCAATGCTGTTTTGCTGTTTTTCGCTGTCTATTCCAGAGCATGTTGGACAAGATGGGCTTCCCGGCTGAGCAAAGGGAGCAGAAGAGTACAGAGCAGCCAACAAACAGGCTTGTTACCAGGGGCAGGAAACAACTCTTGAGTCTACAAGTATTTCTCAAAAGCAAACAAATACTGCAACAAATCATCCATAAAACACAGTCAAAAAGGACTTCATTTAATTAGTGATATGTAAAGACTTTTGCATAGAAAAAAGGTTAACAAAGTAATGCATAAAAGACTGACTAGGTACAGTATTTTTAAAACAAATATTTTAAAGTATATTTTGCATAATGTTTAACATTTTCAATGCTTATTGCTTTCTCCACACAGCAGAGAAATCAAGTGCATAATAATACATGCTGTGTTTTATTTTTATTTTACTTTTTTTTACATAAAATCTCTAGTTCTTGATTGGTTGTATTAAAATACTTAGGTTATTTTAAGTCACTGTAATAAAAAATGAAAGCAAACCATTTTACGCAGCACTAGTTATCTGGGTATTGACAAAATAATTTACTCACATCCCATTAATACATTCATTTTGGTTTGGAATCAAACCCACATTACAATGTTGGCATGTTAATAGCCAATTTAAAAATCGTTCCTACCATAACTTCATTCATACCCAGAGTGATCATTCTCCCAGAAGTTGATAGTGAAAAGACGTGGGATCTTGTAGCGAATCGGCTAAGAGCAAATGTCCAAATACAGCTAAATAAGTTAAGTTGAACTCTTACAATACTGTGTCTGTTGTATTGGCATGAATCAACTGTATCCAAGTGTGCACACTTTAAATAGGTGGTTACTTCTGGGTACATGACAAATTCACTGTTTGTGCAGATAGGAGCTAGCACCATGTTGAAGCCATAAAAATGGGTGCCTCGGGGCTCACAGGCAGTGCTGAAACGTTCATTAATCCCAGCACCGATAAGGTAATTGTTTTTGCCAATGCTATGCTAGACGTCACAATTTGGCAAGTCTGTACAAAGAAAGTGAACTAAGGAAGCGAGAACTAGGCCTGTCAAACTAAACATTCTTCCTCGGCAATCTTTTGGCTAAAAAACCCTCTCCCCTTCAAGAGCACACTCTGCCCTGGAAAAGGATCCTAGTTCTTAAGTTGAATGTAGAATTTCACCTCTCTCCCATACCATTTCCATACCTGTGCAATGTTATTTGTTTTAGCAGAACACACACACTTATATATATATATATTTATTTATTATTTTTTCAATGTCAGGCACTTATGAAATTGGAGCTCCTTTTCTAGACTGGGGAGACCTGGTAGATGCAATCCCTCACCTCTCTGCCAAACAAGGATGCATAGCTGGAGAACTATTAGTTCTAATGTCTACGTATTTCTACGTATTTTGCAGGAAACCTCTACATGCCGATATGGTCACACTGTTATGAAAGCCACTGCTGCTCCCTCAAGGTGCCTCCGGAAGACAAACGGAGAAGAAGAAGGTGTTTCCCCGTGTCCCCTCCGACGCCTGCAGTGAGGGTAATGGCGCCGTTCCTCGGTGGGCTCGCCGGCGCCCCTCAGGCCCGGCGAAGGCTGAGCGGGGAGGACGCGCCGAGTCCCGGAGGCCGCTGTGGGTGTGGGGATGTGTGGGCTCGCGGCTGTGAGCACATGCACGTGTGCTGAGGGAGAGGAGGGGGCTGCAGTAGGAAGAAGTGTGTGTGGGGAGACTTAGAAGGCTCCAACTTCAGTCCCCCAGGGTCGGTAGGGTTTGGTGCCGCCGCCGGTGCCGGCCTGCTGAGGGCTGGCAGCGGCTGACACGGCCAGCGGAGGGGTGATGGCGGTCGCCGCAGCGACGGCGGCGGCGGCCGCGCTGGGGGGGAGCATGGGGAAGGTGCCGGCGAAGGAGAGGGGAAAGCTCTGGGCTGCAGCTGTGGCTGCTGCTGCCGCGGCGTGAACAGTGGCCGACAGGGACAAGAGGGAGGTAGAGAGAGGAGGGACACAGGGAGCGATGCTGCCGGCGGAGGGGACTCTGAGCGCGGCATCGGCGTGGGCGAAGGTGGCCGTGAGCAGGGCGGAGCCGTGCGGGGGCACGTCCGAGGAGAGTCTGCATGGGGCAGCATCGGAGGCGTGGAGTCCATTCGGCTGCAGCAGAGCGGCCGGGAGGTGGTGGAAGGCGGCTGCCCAGTGGTGAGGGTGCAAAGGGTGGTGGTGGTGGGCCATGGAGGTGGTCATGGCAGCAGCTTCCCTCTGAGAGGCACAGGTGCTCAGGTGAGACACGAGTCTAACGCGCAGGGGGTCGGATGTGTCGAGACCTTCCACCGAAGTCAGGTACCTCGCGACTTCTGTCAAGCACTCCCGGAAGCCGATGCTCATGAAATCCATGGCCAGGGAATGAACGTCAAAATAACCTGCAAGGAGACGGCAAAATACGTGTTGAATGTGGAGCTGGCCAACTCAGCCCTGGCTCAGCCACCGCATGTCCCGTTTGCCATTTATGGGTTAAGATGTGCAACAGAAGTTTGTTCTCTGGTCTGTAAACGATCTCTGTGACCATCCCTGTAATGTAATAGGCTACAGTTGTTTATGCAGACAATATACAAAAGAAAAGAATTAAGTCCATAAGACATTTAAAAAGATACATGATGCCTCTCCTGAAATTCCTCAGCAAGCTGCTGCAGTGCAGTGTTGATCCTGTATGTGTGAATGAGATGCTTATCCACACAAAGAAACAGGCTGGAGATCAGAGAGCTTGCATGTACTACCCTGCCTTTTCTTCCCAACACTGGCATTCATCCTAAGCTTTCAAACTATTTCTTGACATGGTGAGATTGTTGTTGTAGCTGCTGCTGGGGTCCTCTACTTCACAGAGTCATTAAGACAATATGACATACGGTGTTGCTTAACTACAAACAAAAAACATCTTGTGATGACTCTGCACACACACAATAAAAAGCTTTACTGAGAAAACGTTTTATGTAATGCCATTGCTAATTTGGAGATGGAAGACTGACAGTCATATGGCCCATGAGGTATTTCGACAAACAGCAACTGGAGCTCCACAGGCTTGGGACAAAAAAGCATTTGAAAAAAAAAAAAAGTCTTATTAAATGCACATGAAAAGATACTCCCTTTCTAAAATCCTGTGTTTAAGTTGCAGTTCTTCAAACACAAAAGACTATTCCACATTTTAGAATTTTCTTATTTTAGTTTAAATGTTATCTTCTTGGGGGAACAATATCCTATCCACATCCCAAGTTGGCATGGAGTTTCTCCTCTCACTTTCAATGAAAATTTTTAGGTAAGCATGACTGTGATGTGTCAGTATATAAAGATCAAGTGCCCCTCTTATGGTGGAATGTGGCAGCAATGCCTTGTGCTCTGTCATGAAATAATCTCTGCCTTTCTGAAAAATGTTAACACTTTAGATGGCTTTCTTCACTTGAATCAATTTTCAAGCTAGAAAGTGTTTCTGCCACTGCATGCGCACATTGTAGAATTAACCTAGGCACATTCATTGATGTTGCTCCAAATCCCCTGCCCACTGTACACTCCATCTTGCCAAATCACGACAGCACTTTTGCTGCAGGCCTATTTGCTCATCTGAACCTGAGAGAAACTCTGGCTCGGCCAGCAGATCAATGAGCACGAGGAGGTGAGGACTCCTGTCTGCAAGCGCTGACTCCTCACAGCTTTCTTCCTGCCAGCTCCACTGCAACCAAAGGTTTGAGTGAACTCCTCAGAGGCCGGCAGTGGTGAGATAGCAGGCTACCTTCGCAGCTGCCAGTCAGCCCGGCGTGGGGACTGCTTCTGTGCCAGAGGCTGCAGGACCTCCAGCAGCTTCGGAGGGGCTGACACACAGCCAAAACCACTTCCCAGCTCTGGCCACGAGTCAGCCAGCCTGGGCGTCCTGAGAGCACTCGGCTCAAGCCAGGCCTTCCCGGCCTCCCTCCCTCTGGACTGGAAGAGACGTGGGGGATGTGGTTGTCACCAGCTTCCCCTGAGTCTAAGCTGCTGGCTCAGTGACAGGCCATCCCAAAGCCCTGGTGATCCTGGCTCCCTTTCAGTCTCCTATGGTGGCCGACACATGAAAACAGAGGGTAGATGAGAACTGGGACTCCCAGACTCCATTATATTTTGATGGTTATCTTTTCCCAGTCTCCCCTTCACTGGCTTCCCCCTTCTGAGAGAGACTTAAAAATGTTGTTTTGCATTTCTTTCCCAACCCAAGAACATCCCCCACCATCTGCACATGTCAGTGTTTTGTAGTGATCAGAACTCCTGGTTTTACCACATCTGTCCTGGTAACCCACCTGTGCTGCACACAGGCCACAGGTCACTTGAGCTACATGAACTCATGCACTGACCCAGGTGGTCACTCAAGATAAATCTATAGTGAAGCTGCAACAAAACCACACTGGGTTCTCTGCAAGCAACTCACTGTTGACACATCACTCCTCCCTTGTGCTTGCTTGCACCATCAGCAAAAAGCCCTGGCCTTAGGCCAAAAGAATAACTCAATGTGAACAGGAGACCACTGTCCACAACTCTGCATCAGGGCAGCGGAAACGCAGAGTCTGCACAGGACCTCAGAGGCATCTGCCTGCCTGCCCAGGCAGCTCTGAAAAGCAGAGAAGGGGCAGAAGTCGTGTTGGGTTTTTTCCACTGTGCCCACTTCAGGATCAGTGTGCTGAGCAGTGGCCAATCCCATCCCGACTTGCCAAGTTCCATCCATTCCTATCATGGATGTCCTCCTTTCTGTGTGAGGAAGAGGACAGTCCTCAGTGTAGGGGAGCATATGAGTATCAGGACCCATTTCTCCTTTCTTTAGTAATAAGTGTTTGCCCCTGGTAAAAATGATGAAACTCTTTTTTTTGCTGATACAAAAAAAAAAAATCCTCTGGATCACAAGATGAATTACAAAGTAGGAGTAACTATACTTGCAAATAAAACAAATATCTACTTAAAAAATACCCTAAGAAATTATATTTAAAACTGTTAGTTAGACTGCAAAGTATAACATTAAGTGAGCAGGAAATGCAGGCTTAAACTTTGCCCAGTACTAATTCTCAAACCTCTTTTTCTTACAGTTTCTTAATCTGTGCAGTGAGATTACTCTTATCTCTAGGACAGAAGGAGCAGATAAAGTTGTAGTATTTGCGAAGCGATCGGGTATTATTGTGATGGGCCACCCACTGTGGATCATGGTGTAAAAGGCAGTTGCAGAAATAAGCCTGCATTGTCTCTCCCCGCACTACAACAGCTTCATCCTTCCCTGCACTGCCACAGCTATGCCGGTGTCAGCTCGGGCAGGAGAGACATGGCAGCAGAGACCAACCAAGGAAGAGAGCAGACTGCAGGACCTGAGACTGCTAACAAATCCATCTCGTCCAACTGCAGCCAGAGGCTGGGCTCCACCAACATCTCTCTCTGTCCCTCAGTTCCAACCTCAGCCATTTCATCCCCTGCCCTACTTGGCCACCTGACCTGACCCATTTATAAAAAAATCCCCTGCATACTTTTTTTGGGTGGGGAAGCAGGGGAAGGAAGCTTCCTGATAAATTAGGTATCCACTTGGGTTCACCTCCTGGCCGTCCCACTGTCGGTGCAAACATTGGAGGGGTGGGAGCTGCTGCAGCTCCTCAGAGGAACAATGTGCAGCGTGAAGTGGGGGTCAGGCTGGGATAGCTGAGCTGCACATGGCGGGGGGAGGATGAAGCGAAACAGCCACCGCTTCCCTCAGCCGCCGAGCACGGTGTGCTCCATGCATCGAGGGGGACACATACACACACAAAGAAGGCACCATCACTCGGACATACAGAGGATCCGAATCACCTGAATACAGACTGCACAACCGCGATCAATTCTGGTTTTGTGCGTTTCGTAACTTTCAGGAGCACAGCTTTAGCAACTATAGTGCTTTCTCAAGGACTTTTTACATAAATACAGTAACCTTTTTTTTTTAAATTTTGTACATTTTCTGAGGAATCAAGAGGCATGTCTGTTATCTGATGGGCAATAAAATTCATTTCATCTCTTATCAAAAGTTACCCATAAATTTTAAGCTTAAATGAACTCCTAGAAAAAACTCCTTAACAGCTAGAAAAAAGGTATGTCAGCTTGGTATTAATTTTCACAAATTAGAAAATACCAGCTTTTAACATGCTTTCCTGTAGCCATCTGCTGTAAGGCATGCACTGATTCTAGGCTGAGTTTTTTCATTGCGGCAAGGCACAGAGAGCAGCATAATTCAGTCATGCACTAAAAACTTTGATCAAAAAAAAGTAAGAGAGAGAAACCAGCAGTTTCTTTTCTAGCCTTTACCTATATGGCATAGCGGGTGAGTGAAGAATCAGCTGGTTTCCATTACAACAATTCGAAGCATGATCACGGTTGATGGCATGGGACGTGGGACCGTGCTTACGGAACGCCAGCAAGCTTTTCGCTCCAAGTAAGTTCCAAAATCATGACTACACAGAACACCTCGTGGGTGGCTGAAACCATTTGGCCTCCAGCCTTGGGACTGTCAGCTTGCACAAGCGAGGTACGCTCGACTCCCGGCGTTCGGCTGATCTAATGGGTCAGCGAGTGCAGCCACTGCGTCACGCCAGCACCCATTAACAGGGAGCTGTGCCGGCCTCTGACACACAAATATAGCATAGAAATGCGAGTGCAGAGAGCACTGCCTGCCCATCTGCTTAATCAGATACCTGGAGCTGCATAGAGCAAATCTGGGTTTTGTTCTGTTGAATGAGATGGTCTAATCTGGAACTGAAAAGTCTTTCCAGATCAAAGAAAATACTTAAATATAAATTAAAGTTCTTCTCCGTTCACTTCCTTCGGTATAGTGGCTCAATAATGAGGTTTAGCATCAGGTTTTTCACTACACAATTGTTGCCACAAACCTCCTGTTTATGTTTGGTGTTTGTGTATTTGTTTTGTCTCCCTGTGCAGATTTCAGTGCTCTCTGGAAACCCCAAACAAATCTCTGACTGGGCTGCCTGTGAATGAAGCCTTTACTCCCACAGTGTTATGAAAGCAAACACAAGCCCAGGGTCAAGTGCTTCTTTTGTCCCAGTAGCTCTTTCCCACGAGTTCAATCCTGCCATTAGCATTGATTTCCACTCCTTTAATCTGGAAACGCCTATCACAGCTCCTCAAAGAACTTTTTTTTTTTAATGAGATTTCCCCAAATATTAGAAAAAAAAAATTGTTGGCTCCTTACCTTTCCCTCCTGTTGCCTGCAGCATCTTCAGATGATCCACTGTCATTTGCAGTATTTCCGCTTTTTCTAATTTGGCAGATCCCTTTGAGATAAAAGACATATATAAATAAAGGCTTACGAGTACTAGAAACTTTAATTTGATATACTTTCCACTGAGCTCAGTCTTATGGTTTCAATTTCCCCTATCATTAGGACATTCTCAGCTTAATTCTTACGTGAGCATCTGCTTCCCAGACTTCGTCTAAGGACTAATACCATCTCCCTAATTTCCCTTTATTAGGGCTATATCTCAGCACAGCTCTGGCCTTGAAGGTAGTGTAGAGATTACATCTTCATGAAATGAGAGAAATACATAACTTTCTGGACTTACTTTTTAACAACAAACACAAGCGGAGAGCTGGCAGGAAGGGTCTGTGTGGCCATAGGTTAAGACCCTGCTGCAGCGTTATTTTTTGTGCTGTTACCGGTAGGTGTCCCTGTGGACACACACCCAGCACTGTCCCTCTCTTCATGGCCTGTTAATTTTCAGCATGTCATTTGGTTGTTGAATATTCCATTCTCATTTTTTGACTGAAAAAACTGCCACACAGTCCACAGTATCTCACGTTAGTGAGAGGCCAACTTTGCAAGGATTAAATACTGAAAGAGTAGCTCCTCTGTCAGTAAAAATCTTTTCTGACACTGAGAGCGGCTCACAAGAGCTACAAGAGATACTGGAAAAGTACAAAATACAACTCAAAAGAGAGTATTAGTATATCAATGTATACATAAAACTATTTTGCTTGGTAGCATTCCCTCTGATATCTGGAGCACACCCAGACAACACAAACGTTATTCCAGTGCAGGAGATCATCCCTTGGCATCAGTAAAAATCAGGGCTGTGCAAGCTGCAGCCATCAGCGGATTGCATCCCCCGAGCCAATTTTTTCTCTTGGTTAACTATCATCTGGGCCACCCCACTGTCTCAGCCTGCTTCACCCAGGTTGCACATTTTTGAGCTGGGCAAAGCTTACACGGATGGTGCTGTGCAGCCCCAGTTCAGAGCGCTCATCTCTGCCACGCTCGGGAGCAGCACCATGGCTTGGGGAGGGAGGGAGGCGGAAGCGAAACTAAACCTCCAACTTGGAAACTCCAGTGAGCTGAATGTCAAGGAGCTGGGAAAGGACTGATGACTTTGTCCTTGGCATATTGCAGGAAAATGGTGGGACTTTCTGATTCAAATACAGCACATGCTCATTTTTACGGCAGTAGAATTTTTTTCAATCTGCGTATTGCTTTCAACGCTTTCCTCATACCAAGGTTGATGCGCGTGTGAATTTTCGGTCAGAATTCCCCCTTCTACATGCAACTATATCCTGTAGTTTTCTCAGAGTTCATCTTTTCCACAGACACAGTACAAGCCGTCTCAGTGAGAGTGACTAATAGCTAAAAACTGCATGGTGCTGGGTAATTTCCAAAGGCTCTGTAGGACTTGTTTTATAATGTTTGTGGTTTTCGAGAAATAAACAATAAAACGGGACAAAACAACTGTTGTCTCTTGCCCCTGTTTATCTAGCCGAAAATATCCCTGTCACTGTTTTGCCAGAACCAATGCAAGGGCACAGTGACAACCACCAGTTATTAAAAATCGTATTGCAGGTGACACAAGTGATGCTCTCAACCAACACTTCAAATTTATTTTTTTTAGCCGGCTTTTGCTTCAGGCCAGGGCTGAAACAGGCCTAACACCTTGCGGTGTTTGCCACGTAGTTACCACTTACATTCAGCACCTCCCAATCCTGCTCTAAAGATTTTACTTTCTGGGTTTTTTTTATTTTCCTCTTACAAAGAAGTCAGGTTATTTATTTTCAGATGCCTCATTTTTCTTTAAACATAGTGCCAGTTGTACATATCCATAGATCTTCAGACACTTCTGGCAGAACAGGAACACGGCTAAATATTGAATCAAAGCCCAAAAAATAAAATTCAAGATATGGAAAAAAAATAATTCCAATGGAAAACAAAAATAGCCTTTTTTTAACAAAACATTGCAACCCAAGCTCTTGGTCTGTAATTTCATGACCAAGGAGCTGAGCCAAAGTTAACTGGATCCTTCCAGACTTCCTACTAAATACTTTCTCACTGAAAGTCTGAATACATCACTGACTTCACTAGCTCATACAACATGGGCCTATTCCACCTCCCAATGCACTGGTTCTAAAGAGTCATCTTAAAACATGAATAATCCAGACTGTCTGCTTCCTTTTCAGGAAACTGTACTGATTAGTTTGCAATGGAAAGTATAGATTTGAAAAAAAAGGTCTCTTAAGGTAGCGGCAAAGTAAATTATATTTAAAGATTTAGACAGAAGGCTGATTTACATACAGGTTTGGGGAGTTGTGTTGGATTTGTGTATTTTTATTTTTTATTTAATATGGAGTAAAGCACATTTTTAACAAAACCACTACTGGAATTCATCGAAAGAACAGAGGCAACATGAACACAGCTACCCTTAAGGGAAAAACAAGCCAAAGAATGGAAATGTTTTTCAGCCTTATAATGAATTATGTCTCTAATAGTTTTGCCACAACAAAGCATTTTATTGAAATGCCTGCTTTGTGCCAGATCAGGACACATACAGTATTATTTTAATGAGATTTACAAGCGAACTACCATTGCCAGATGAGATACGGAATTTATAAAGAAAAAAAAAAGCTTACTTGTTTTTCAAAAGCAGTTGGCACAAGCCTCCTCAGCTCTGATAAACTGTTATTTATACGATCACGGCGCCTTTTCTCTATAATCTATTAAAAAAAAAAAAAACAAACCAACACATAAGGTTTATAAAAATGAAGGGCAAAATCACAGCACACATGCAAACTGTCAGATGCAAAAATAATTAAATGAAACATACCCCTCTTCTTTTCTTTCTGGCCATGATCTGAGATGTTGTTGTTGGGGAATTTGATCGAATGACAGAACTATTACTTTGCCTGGGAAACAATAAAAGTATGTCAGGTGTTGCACAACTTGACACCTCTCTTTGAAGACACCTTAGGTCACCATATTACGTATGCATCGTCCCTCTCATGCCATTCTCAATGCTTCTAAGATGTGCCTTGCATTGCACAGTGTTTTTGAAGACAGCGATACATTTCAGTTTTGACTGCCCTAGTATATATTTTGAATTGACAGAACACTCTGTTAGAAATAGTATCCCTTTCCTGGAGAAAATTCACTATTCAGCAAGGATTTAATTTTCTTTGCATATAAAGTTCTGCCTTCCAAGTACAGACTGAAGAACCAGGCCCAAATCCCCATGAACCATCTTTATATGGCAACAGCAGTGGTAAGTGGGCATACCCGATGACACAACCTCTGCCAGACCTGCTGGCTTTTGACGTTGCTGCCCATTGCTGCACAATCAGTAGATGCTCAAGTATGATGCCAGGTGCCCAGCCTGGCTGTGCTGCATTGTTCAGTAGCAGGAGCAGAACTCAAAAATCTGCTTTTAAAACTATACTACCCACGAGTACAAAATTGCTTTTATTTCATCACGAGAGCGAGAAAAAGAATCAGTATCTTTTAATAATCATTTAGCCACCGGTGAGGACGAGATGAGGCTCTGGTGCATGAAGCTCTAAATTGGCAGGAGCAGCCCTGAAGCCCCTCGGCGTGCCCGCAGCGCGCCCAGCCCGACCCTCCCTGGGCAAACACCGCTGCTCGCCCTCGGCTCGCAGGGCGGGTTTGCTCAAGTTCAGCTGCTGAGGATCCCTTCTTATTTTCCACGGCTCATTTCCCACTGGCGCCGCTTCCCTTCGGTTGTTCGGCCTGATCAGGAGCGATTTTGGAAAAGGTCTGATTGCAAATGGCAAATTAAGCGGAGCTAATGAACCGCAGCCCGGTAGCTCACAAAGCTACTGGGGTGCTGCACGTAATTTCGAGGCTCGGGCAGTCCAAGCGCGGGGATAATTTTTTGGTGGGCCGTGAGCGAGCTGCCAGCTGACCTGGAGGGGGACATAACACCTCTGCCCTCGGGGGGCCGCCGTCCCCCCCAGCTCCATCCCAAGGGGGTGTCCGGGTCTCCTCCTCGCCCTGCCCAGCTCGGGGCGCACCCTGGCCCGCGCCACCGACGGAGACGGCGGCCCCGGGGGTGCCCCACTTACCCCGAGTAGTTGTTCTCGCTCCCCACGTCTATAGTCTCGTCCATATCGCTGTCTGAGGTAGTTTCCTCGCAAGGTCGCTTCATCGTGTGCACGGCGCGGGGGCAGAGATAAATAAATCCGGGGGGGCTCCGGGCACGACACAGCTGGGCACGGCACGGCTCCGCACCGCCAGCCGAGCAAACCCTCTCTGAGGCGCTTTCCCACGCCGCGGCACAGCCTCAAGCCCGACGGCCCGCCCCCGGCAAGGCCCGCCCTGCCGAGGGTGACGGGCGGGGGCCGCCCACCGCCGGGGCGCGGAGCCGTGCGGAGGAGCGGGCGGCCGCCCGGCGGGGGCCCCGCCGCCCTCGGCTCACGGCGGGCGGGGAGCGGAGCCGGCACGGGGCCGGGCAGGGAGGGGCGCGGGGTCCCGAGCATCCTCATCTCCCTGCGGGGAGAAGGAGCGGCACTCACTCGGCTTCCCAACCCTCCGATGCTGCCGGGCGAAGAGGGGTGGCCGGGGTCGCCCCGCTATCCATCTCTTACCGGGGGCTTGGGAAGATCTTGCTCCCCCCCCGCCCGTAATACGCGAGCCTAGTGCTCCAGAGGCTCGGGCGGTGGCAGCAGCCCCAGTCTCCTCTCTTGCGGTGCCGCGAGTTGTGTTACAGGGCACATGAGCGCGCGTTGGAGAGTTGTGTAAATCCCGGGAAATGTATAAATCCCTCCCCGCCGCCCCGTCCCGCTGGACTCTGCGGGCGCGCCGAGGGCTCGCGGGCGCTTGCAGGGCCGGGAGCCAAGCGCGGAGATAATCCCTGCTGGGAACGACTTGGGAGGAAGTTTAGCGTCTCGCTTACCGGAGGATCTGTAGCAGGCGGGTTTTATTTTGCTTTTGTTTGGGATTTCCCCACCCCGTTTGTTTGTGTTTTCAAATTCCGGATTCCTGACAAAATACACTCGGAGTGGTACGTTCTCCGCAGAAATTTAATCTTTCAGCTGTGGTGACTGTCTGTGTCTGCCTGTTCCCCCCTCCATCCCCTTTGCCACCTTCCTAGGGACGTTTTTCTGCCGCCCCTGCTGTCGGACGCTGGCCGAGAGGGGCCGCGACGGGGCGGGGAGGGTTCGGCACCAGCTCGGACACCGCCGCCTTATCCCGGCTCCTGGCGGCACACGGAGCCGCGGTCGCTCAGCAGCCCGCAGAACTTGAAGGCTAGCGGCGAGGGTGCCTTGCTACGACTCAGTGCCTTGTCGGGACAGGGGCAGCCCCCCGGCCGCCCGGGGCTGCGGCTGCCCGGCCCGGGCTCCGGGGAGCAGCACCTGCCGGAGACAGGCGGGAAGCAGCTGCCGGCGTCGCCGCAAAACGAGAGAGCGGCAAAGATTCTCCCCTTCAGCGCGGCGTGGCCCCGCGACCCTCACCGCGGCACCGCGGCCGCCCTGCTCTCGCCTCTCCGGGTTTCCAGGCGGCGACAGCACGATCCTGCTCCGGACAGAGGGAGGGAGGCCCGGCGGGTCGGGGAGGGAGGAAGGAAGGGCCGGAGGGGCCGGTGACTCCGGCTTTCCTTTCGGGGCAGGCTGCGAGCTCGACGGGCCGGAGGGAGCGGGCATCTTCCCGGCGCGACCCCGCTCGGCAGCGCCGGTGCCGCTTCTGCCTGCGGGCGGAGTTTGCCCCGGCTGCTTTATATTTAGCAGCCGGCGGTACCAATGACTCGGTTTTGCGCTCGGTTAAATCCCGTGGAAGGTACAGGTGGTTTGGTTCGTTCGGGGGTGTGCGTGCGGCAAAGGGCTGTTGCGAAAGAGAAACCGGCGCCAGCTCTTTTGTACGCCGACATCCGCCATCTCTGCAATTATATTTGGTGGCACGTCGGGTGTCTGCCCTTTCATGTGGATGTTGCTGCTATGTAAAGGAACAGCGGGATTTCATGCCTCATTGCCCTACCGGGACATCCTTTTCATGCCCGTGTTTGCAGAGTTGCTAAAAGCTCGGCGGCTGCTCACTCAGAACAGAAGCGAGCGTCCGCGGGAATGGCGAAGACACCACCAGGGAACTTGGGACGCATTCCCCACAATGGCCCCTTTGATGGGATCTGAACAAAAAAACAAACTAAACCAAAATACAACACTCCCTTCCAGCCCGCCCCCCGCCCCCCCCCCCCCAAAAAAAAAAAGAAAAAAAAAGAAAAAACCTCAAACAAACAAAAACCAACCCCAAAACCCACACACACAAAAAAAAAAATCTCTATGAACAAACAACCCCAAAAAGTATCGGGATCTCTCGGGAGAAGTGGACTAGCAGAAGCAGCCTGTGGCGCCCGACTGCAATTTGAAGCACAAACGCTTTAGAAATCTGGGATTAGACTCAGCAGTTTCAGTGCTCGACGTGGGGGTTTCTAGAATATTTTAAAAACCCCAATAAACAACAACAAAAAAACCACCCCAAATTCTCTTTCCTTGTCTGTGCTGTAATGACACGGGGAGACCTGAAACAGCCGGGCCTGCTCCCGGTCCGGGACCCTCGTGCTGAGCGCCCTGGGAGCGGCCGGGAAACGCTGCCCTGCCTGAGACATCGCCTGCAGAGCGGGGCGAGGTTCGGTAGGTCTGAGCTGAAGACACGGCCTGGGCTCGGCAGGCGCCTGCAGACAGGGGAGAGGGGCACAGGTTCGAGCGTGGGTGTCCGAATCCCCGCTAAAGCAGGCGAATCACCCGGGGATGTCGGTGCGTTTCCGAGCTGTCTCGGGGTTCTGCACAGAAATCTTTCATGTCACGCGTCGGTGCCACTGGATTTGTAATTTCTGCTCACTCAGAAATAGCTCCTGCTGCTTTATGGTTTTTTTTTTCCCTTGGGGCACAACTCCCGCATGCTGTTTTCCTACAGAAACCTGAGCTATCCTATGGTTACCTCCCCGAGCAGAGCTTATGTCAGCGTCGTTTGTCGCGGATCCGGCTGCTAAATCCTCCTGGCAGTCTCGTTAAAGTCCCTCCTCCGGGAAACTTGTTTCCATTTTGCCCAGATTAGGGGTTTTGGGGGGGCTTTTTGGGGGGTTGGGTTTTGAGGGTTTTTTTTTGGGGGGGGAAGAGGTTTTAAATTTTTTTTTTAGTTGTTTTTGCGAGATCTACCTGCTCCTTGGGTGAGAAGTTGCGGGCTTTCCCGGCTCGCACCGAGGAAGGCGAGCCCTTGCACCTCTGCCAGGTCTCGGGCTCGCCCCTGCAACAGGTGCGCTGCGACAGGCCGGGGCTCCGTGCTGCAGCACCAGCACCAGCACCGCGACCCACGGGCCCAGCCCCTGTAGTGCTTTGGTCCCGGCAGTACGGCACACGTGTCTCTTTCTCCAGTGGCCCCACAAAGCGTGGGGAGCGCTTGCTGCGGCGCGACTGCCCGCTCAGCCGGCAGCACGCAGCGCTGACAGCCACGCAGTCGAAGCCCAGAGAAATGCATCTTTCTCCGTTCCCCGTTGCTTTTCCCTCCAAAGGGAAAAAGCCGGACGGATTCGCCGCTTCCCGCCAGCCGAGAGGCCCCGGGACAGCCCCCGCCCTCACCCAGCGCCGGCGGGAAGAGCTGCGTGGCGACCCTGGCTCCCCGGCGCTTCCCGGGCAGCTTTTTCCCGGGAGAGGCGACCCTGGGCCGCGGCTCCCTGGAGGCTCCCCGGCCCGCAGGCTTCCTGTCGCGTCCGGGGGGGGGTCGGGGAGAGGCCAGGCAGCCCCCTCTCCCTCCCTCCTTTCTTCTTTCTTGTGCGTTTGTTGTTCGGGGGGTTTCGTTTGTTTGTTTTTGCTGTCGGCAAGCGCGGCGCTGGCTGTGGCGGTGCTGCGGGGCCTGCTGGGTCAGACGAGGCCAGCCCGGCCGGCCCGGCGCGCTGCCGCCCGTGCCCCCCGACAGCGGCCGGGCCTCGGGGGCGCTTCCAGGGCCCGCTTGCCAAAAACGCACAGCAGCACATTTCTTGCTACGCCGAGAGAGCTGGCTCCCGTAGAGAAGCGACTCTCGTCTCCTCCGTCCCCGAAAATGAACTTTCCTATGCCCCGAGATTTCGGGATTTTTCTCGTCGCTGTGAGCTATTTAGGATTAAATGGTTAGGGAGGTTAAAGACTATTTTAAAAATGTGCGTGGCCTTCTGAAGGAGCTGAAGTTTTGCTCAGCGGCTCTCTTCAAGGGGATTCAAGATTGTCCCGAGTTTCTTTAGTGAACATGATAGGTACTCAGACTAATTCTTACAGCAATTAAAAAAAAAAATACTTCACTCTCCCCTTCTTAAAAACAAACAAACAACATTTGCATCCCATATCCTTCACTCAGCAGCCTCTTGGGGATAGCTCTTCTACTACTCTTAAGTTACTTTCTCTAACTATTAGGAAACTCTTAACGGGAAAGAAATGCAATTCCCATTCATAGACTAAGGACCATGACGTGCCTCTTTCTTTCTTTCTTTCTTTCTTTCTTTCTTTCTTTCTTTCTTTCTTTCTTTCTTTCTTTCTTTCTTTCTTTCTTTCTTTCTTTCTTTCTTTCTTTTATTTTTCTTTTTCTTGATGGACTCATCATTAACTGCCAGGAAAACAAGAGAAAAAGCCTTCTTGATTTTTTTTTTCTCTGATGTGATTGTCAATAAAATCATTGCTTAAAATTATTTCTGGCCACGTTCATACGAAAATGGGATGGACAGACTGAAGAAAGCAGAGAGCTGAGGAAACTATGTGTGATAGCTGAAGGAAATAATGCTAAAAAAAAAAAAAAAAAAAAAAAAAAAGAGAGAGCGAGAGAGGGAGAGACTTTAAGACGTGGCTTTGCCTAGACGGTGGCTACACAGGAGTGAAAGTGGATGATGACACTCCTTGCAAATCTGTATTGTGGAAGAGTATTTGACTGTTAGCTGGGTTGTAGGATTTTTGCCAATGGATCATGGTAGGGCCTGATCTACAGGTAATACCTACCCGTGGTAGTACAATAACCCCACAGATACTGATAAAATTACGTTGCCCTGAGATGGATGCAATTACTCCAGAAGATCACTTCAGTGTTATGAAGGATAAAAAGTGCACAAAGACTTGCTACAATAAATTTCAAGCAGAAGATGATGAAGGGAAAAAAGTAGAAAGAAAGATGCAGTGGGTATTTATAAACCTTTCTAAGTAACAACTTTTAATGTTCATCACTGAGTTACACCTCCACAAATCTGATCTTGGTCAAATAGTGAAGTTGACTATTGGATTTTTAGGCTGATCCCAGAAAATGTAACTCTGCATCTCCTGTAGCGTGTCACACTACTTCTCTGCCTTTGGTGCCTACAGGGGTCAATGAGCACACCCTCCTGGGTCGAGTGCTTCCTCCTGACCCCTAGTCAATAGGTGCTGCATGTTTGTCCAGTCCTCCCATTCAGAGCATGAAATGCTCTCCCTGAGAGCTGTCACTACATGGTAGGTGACACAGACAGACAGGGAACACCTCCTCTGGCTCCTGCTGTCTGGTGATAACGAGGGTGATTGAACAGCACCCCAAGGAAGGGCAGCTGCAGAGGACAAACCCTGCAGCTGAGAACCTCATCCTTAACTCCTTGCACCTTGGCACACTTCCTATGTGAGCTCAGGCACTCAGGACAATTAATTAAATTAACAAAAGGTGTAAATTTAAAGTGCCTGTGAACTGTATTGAAGCTCAATTTGCATGCTCTTATTCACAACAGAACTGGCTGCAATTTGATTTAAATTAATTCACTTTCAGAATAAAATAACACTGAATAGAATAAAAGCAGCTTCAATTTTGAATAGACTTCTACATAGAATTGTTTGTGGTTTAACTAACCCACTCTAAATATTAAGTCTGTTGATTTTCCTGGGCATTTCCATTTAGGCTAGTTTGCTTTGTGCCTCTATTTTAGGCTCCTATCAGTAAAATTGAAATAGTAATTGCCTGCTAAATTTTAAAGTCATTGTGTGAAGGATCTTGGTAATGACGGCATTTTGCCTGATACTCACCCTACATGTTCTGTAAAAGCCAGGTCTTGATTTTCTATTCGTGTGCGTTTGCCTGGTAATATTTTACAACGACTGTGCCCAGATGTGCATGACCAGGGGAGACGTGCAGCAGTGGAGAGTTAGGGCATCGTTGTGGATTTTAGACTTTCACTGAACATCTCCTTGCGTTTGGCTCTGTGTTTTTTTCAAAGACTATGGGCCAAGATTTAAGAACTCTCTAACCTCAGTCTTCTTAATGAACGGCTTCAATGGTGTTAAAGAGAACTAGGGCACTTCCCTTACTAGTGGAAATCAGGCCATTTAATTACCTCACAATAATATACAGAACCTAATCTCACAGTTTTTTGCAGAACATGAATTACAAACTTTAATCTTTAATCTGTTTTAGAGGCTATTAAAATCCAAAGATCTGTATCAAGAATAAAACTATCCTATTATAATGGAAATAGAGTACTTGTAAAAATGAGCACATAATCACAGCTTTCTCACTGAAACTCATTTCTGTTGAAATAAATTTTCACAGTGGCAAAGCATGGTTTAATTCACTACTAACTGTGGCAAGTCCAGATAAACACATCCTGTTTCAGAAATGGGGACCTTCTTAAATTTTTGTAATAAAAACTTGGTGGGTTTTGAACTAAAGGAATTCTATCTTTTTTTCCCCTTTTTTTCCCAGTTCCTTCTTCCTTGTCAGCTTTTTACAGCATTTTCCTTTATTTCTTTTATGTTTTTCATGTTGAATGGATCTTTTTTTTGTGTGTGTGCTTTTTGGATGCCAAAAACTGGAGAATTGTCATTATTTGAATTTTATTGTTGGTTGCTCCTTTAAGATAAAAAACCCCCACGCTTTCCAGAGAGTTAAGAAGAAACCAATTTAAAGGAAGTGCTAAGGTTTTATCCAAGATTTATTTATGAAAGAAAATAGTGTATCATCTCCAGGTTTCAATCCTAGCTGTTATAATAAAGCACTTCACCTAGTGCTCTAAAAATACTCCTTTATATAGACTGCGCATGTTATAGAAATAAACAACCCCAGATATTCTGGATAGATCCATGGCATTTTAGCAAACTTCTTCAGTAACAGTAGTCCTTTTTGGCACTTGGAAGGGACTTTGAAACTACAGATCCTGCAAAGCTAGGTAAGTAAAAGGACGCACTAAACATCTGCTTGTCAGTAGAAGAAGTTATGATCTCTGGAGATAAAAAAAAATATGAATGGAAACATCTTCCAAGTCTCTGAAATAAAACAGGTCACCATGAATATTCAACTGGTAATATTTCTACACAAATTAAAGAGGCGTAAATTCAGTCAGAGCCGGGATCTTACACTGCAGAAGAGTTTGGATCAGGATTTTCAGCCAAAGAGAAACTGGTTTTCCCCAAACTGGAAGTTTTACATACTGCCATGAATGTATGTCCATGTGGAGAACAGTTCATTTAAACTACAGGAAGTTGCTTTTGTCAGCCACTGTCCAAGGAAGAGAAGTTGTCTCTATTCCATTCTGATCAGACTTGTGTCTCACGACTGCCTGTGCTTAAACAAGTATTTTCATGATTCTTTAGTAAATATCATGTTTGATCCTGCTGAGCCTAATCAGCAAAACCTGTGTTGACTGGATGTGACTTTTGCTTCAAGAAGGAAATTGAAAAGCTCTCTCTGCAGGAACTGGGCCTAAGTCCAATTTTCTTCTTACTTCTAAAAGAAAACAAATTTGTGAAGGTATTTCTGATTTATAGTGATAAATATTTTTCTCTCCTTCAAAATATTATATTAGTTTGGTAGTATTTTATTTTAACATCTTTGTAATTAATTTTATTCAGTGTATGTTTTTTGTTACAAGTGGTTGAGAATAAATATGTCATATTACAGCAAAGATAGATCAGACTTTGACAGGAAAGCTCTGCAGCTCTGAGGACATGTCAGACTTAAAAAAGTGTTCATTGTCAGTGACTTAAAAAGTTCACTGTTCTTTCTAGTAAAAGAGAGAAAAAATCCTGTGCAGACTGAAGGCTTTCTAAAATGATAAATGTTTTCATTTGCCTGGTAGGTTGTTTTCTTGTGTTTCTTTTTTATTCATGTCAGATGTTATCCAAAGCACACTTAAAATTACTGTGAGAGCAGTTTTCTTTTGGTGCTAGCTGGCTCTGTGTGAGTGCTGGTGGCTCACCTTTGCTAGGAGCAGAGGTGCCCTTTTCAGACCTATGCTGTTTCTTTTTTGAGCTCCATCAGAGGGCCTGAGGTGGCTGGCAGTCTCCTTCCCTGGATTTATTCAAAAGCTGTCTGGACACAATCCTAAGTAAGGTGCCCTAGGAAGCCCTGCCAGGGGGCTGGAATCAATGACATGCAGTGGTCGTGCCTGACCTTATCCTTTCTGTGGTTTTGTAACCCTTCTGAAATTACAGAAAATGGACACTCTTCCTGCCAAAGCACTACGAGGTGCCTGGGTGTTTTTGTCCTGGTGGAAAGGATAAACCAGATGCTGTTATTTCACGTTTCCTCCCTCCAGCCCCAGCTTAGCCACTCTTGTATTGTTTTTGACCACGAAACACTTTTTGAACTGAAGACTTTAGCTTAATTTTCTGAGCCGAATCTCAGGTCTCTGAAACTTTCCCTTCTTTGGGGTCATTGCTCCTACTTGGAAAGCTGCCATGGTCTTCTGCAAGCCTTTCTCCGTAGCTTTTTTCTCACTGTTGCTTTATTTTCTACTTTTTTCCTTTTTCCAGCTTCTTCTCTGGGAACAACCTGATGATGTCTTACGGACTGTAGGTCACAGAACTTTCTAACCATGAATTCCCTGTTGCAGAATGACTTTTACATGGTGTCTCTTTTGACAGACTCTCCCTCTTCATGTGTCCTTCTCTCGCCTTTGTCCTTTGCACAGTCAACACTGAACTTCTTCCTTCTTAAAGCTCTTGTCTCTCTGCCTTCTTGAACAAGGCTGAGGACATCAGTTCTCTCAGTCTTGGAGAGAAAGATTTATAATGCTGGTGCCTTCTCTGCCCTCTTGCTTGCTTAGATGTGAAAGTTGTCTCCAAGTGCAGCTATCAGATCTCCCTACAAAAGCAGAGGATAATCTGACTTTTCTGCTGGGTACACTAAACTTTGTTCAGGCTCCTGCCTGGCTTCCCCAGCACATCTCCTCCCTGTGTTTCTGGGCCTTTAGAAAAGCTGTTCAGTCCATCCTCCTGGTTAATAGCTCTGGCCACATTGTTCCTGTCACTCCCTGTGGACCACTCATTCCTACTCTGCCTGAGACACCCTGCCTTTACCATCTTGGCCCTTCTCCAGCCCTCCCTTGCCCCTGCCTTTTCTCTTACCGTATTCTCTCCTTCCTTCTTCTGGTAGTCTGCTCAGCCCAGACTTACCTGCCTTCCCCATTTTGTGTGTGCAGAGTCTCTGAAGCTCTTTGGTGGATTTTCCAGACATTGTCAGGGTTAGCAGTGGCTGTGCAGGGCTCCCAAGATGAGGGCTGTGGTGATTGTCTGTGGCATCTGCTCAGATTCACCATACTGACTTTCCAGGCTCAGCAGGTGCTCCCCAGTGCAGACTAACTCCATTTTTTTCCAAGTTATATTACAATAGCATAGCTAGTTTTCCTCCTGTATTACCTTTAAATTGTCTCTGGGCCTAAGCATCAGTGCTGTAAACCCCAAGTGCACTCAGGATTACTAGATATGTCCATGTCCCTGTGATGTCAAAATGTTCCCCTCAGCCTTGGAGTTCCTTCTGTCTAGAAACCATACACTGAGGTACTTTAGCATGCATGAAGGGTTTCTTTTGGTTTTTTTTGTTTTGTTTTTGTTTTTGTTGGTTGTTTTTTTTTTTTTTTTTTGGGTTTTTTTGGGTTTTTTTGTGAGGTGACATGTCAGAGCAGTGTCACTTAAACTCCATCACCCATCCATCTCTGTGGGAGATTTGGGTTCCTGCAATCAGAGGGGATTTTTCTTCCCTGATAGGGGAATTCCAAGCTGGCACAGCAGTCCACTGGCTCTGTCAGGGACGAAAGAGGTGAGAGGGATGAGCTGCAGAAACCTCCCTGCTGCTGCCCTTCCTCAGATGCCAGAGGGGACAAACCTTCCTGCTGTGAGAGGGAGTCTGACAGTAAGGAGAACAAGGAAAAATATTCTTGCTGGTATTGAGTAAGGAGAGGGAATTGTCATGCAGAGCAATTGCCCTGCTGGAGGCAGTTACCAAGCACCTGCCTGATAGAATTTGGTTAGTACCCACACAGTGGGTGTGTGTCACTTGTGTCACTTGTAGTCTCTGTTTCTGAAACCAGGTACCCTGCAGAGTTCAGGGGCTCAGGGCAGTTTCATATAGAGATTTTTGCTGTGGTTACAGAAAGGCCAGAGTCCTTGTGTTCTGTAAGTCTATGGCACCATATGAAGTCCAACCTGTGTGTTATTAACAAAACAGCCTGTGTTTCATACAGTAAAACATAGTACAAGTAACACATATTTCCAGGACCACTCTTTCATGCAGAGTTTCTCCAGGACTTTTAACTTCTTCTAATTAAAATAATCTCAGATAAAAGCACTTCACTAAAGATAGAAAGACAGCTAACAGACCAGCTATAAAGAGAAGATGCCAGCAATGCATTACAGTCCAGAGAGGAGTGTCTGAGGGAATTGTTGTTTAGCCCATTGATTTCTTCTGTATTGATCTTAAATGGGAAGTAAGGAGACTACAGGACTGATGCTAAATAGGGCATATAAATTTATTTAAAATTTAGAAGATCTGGCAACAGCAGATAGGGCATGAGCATGAGAGAAAGCAATCTGAGGAGCTCAGGAAACACAGCCCAAGCAAGGTGAATCATGAGAAAGAGTGGTGCATTCCAGTGAACAGGAGGGCACAGAGTATTTTTAGCATAGCAGGTCTATAAAATGGCCACTGTAGCTCAGCTGGTGAAATGGCTGTGCACTTGTGGAGCTAGCCTGCACAGGGGAATAAATCATCCTGGTGCAGCCAGATGCTGTCATGTCAGAGACAGAGACAGACCATTTATCCCAGTCAGAAGGCTCAAGAAGAAAGGGTTTGGTGCTGGTTGCTCTCCTTTGTGTGTTTCATGCTGTCCTTGCCTTCTTGTTCAAGTCACAGTTTTTCAATTGAAAACATGCTTTGTGCAGGTATCAGAGTCAATACAGGAAATATTTAGAGAGATGATAACTCTGTGTAGAAAGACAACAGAATTTCATTGCCAGAGTCAGGGGTAGTACAAAGTACACATACACAGCACACTTTTGTCCACACAGCTGTTTCTCACCTTCCCCTTCCCTGTGGGCGTAGAGAGCATTTGCTTTCCTATAACACCCATCTCCTTCTTCATGTGTGCCTCCAGAGGTTAAGACTCTTTAGCTGGAAAAAATTTAGGCTCTTCAAAAACAGTGGGAGAACCTGTTGGGTTAATTTTCAGCAGAGACAGTTTTTTAGTCTTGGGTTGGCTGGACTTGTGATATTTTGCTGGAGTTTCATGGTTGCTGGCAAAATGACTAGGCAAGTATTTGACAGAGTCATCTAAGGAAGAAAAGAAAACATCCTAACAGAACACATTCCAGCAGATGAGTAACTTTTAAAAATACGTTTTGGTATTTGCTTGTAGCGTAACCCTACATCACATGCAAAATTGTAATGGATGAGAAAATGCATCACCGACATCTCTTTGCCTACATCAATAAGCATGTTGTTCAGTAAAGACGTGTTCAGATACCTCTTGTGAGAGATATTATGGGCATAGGGTATGATATAAACACTTGCCCTGAAATAACAATGTAACCAGTCTGCTGCTATTTTATACTTCGGTTGGTTTGAGAAGACTACATAATGCCTTATGCAAAGATCTCTGGTATTTTGGTAATAGGAACATTTTCATTAATTTCTATATTAGCACCACCACATAGTCTAGTTATTAATCACTTCATTGACCACTAATTAACTGAATAACTAGTGCTTTAAAATCTGTATCTTGTTAATATACAGTAACTCAGCTTTTAAGTATGGTAGCAATTCATACTTGCTACGTTGAACTTTCCCTTGTACTTTTTAACAGATTGAGTGCTCTTCCTAGACTCAAAATATCCAGACATAGTGACTCCCACATAATAAATAAAATTGTTCAAATGGCAATGCTGCAAAACTCCAGTTCAAAGGGTGAAAATTTTGCAAAATGTTCCAACAATAATAAATGTAAATTTTGCTGTGACCACTTGGTGTCATGTAGTCAGAGCTAGCTAGTTTCTTGTTCTAGACTTAGTTTTAGTGTTAAAAGAATCACATTTAATCTTGACTGAAACCCAGAGGACAGATTCCAGCTCTTACTCTTTCTTACTCTCCTCAGAGACACATTGCAGAATCACCAGAAGACTACCAGTCTTAAGAGCCATATTCCCTCTTAGAAAGGCTGCTTCGGGGGCAGACCAAGGCACATGACTGAGACTTTTTTGTTCTGATTGCCAAGATGTTTTGCTGTCAGTGCTGCTGGAGAGCAGACAGGTGAGTACATCCTGCTTACTATAGCTGAGATGATACACAAGGGTCCAGTGTCCAGCAGCCAGCACTATTAGGTGGCACAGGTGCAGACTTCAGGAGCTCTCATGAAGATCTGATGTCAGCTCAGGACAGCTCTTCACTCACCCTGCATCTTGAGCCCTCTACTTCTTTGCCAGTCTACTAGCAGGAGGAAAATACTCAGCCCTCAAATGAGACAAACAACCCCAGATCTCTGGGGAGAAGCACATTTTTCAAGAATTCTGTGTGAGGTGGAACACTTGGAATAATTTCTTTTTCTTTGTAAAGAGCCTTCTCTGTTCTGCTCTCCAGTTGGGCGATCTTGCATTGAGTTACACCCAGCCAATGTGTAATTGCTTGGAACTGGATCTAAGGCTGGGAAAATCTTTTTGTGTTTAAATCTGTACCTAATCAAATATCTACTCTGTGAGGAGCAAGAGTGTAGAGCAGAGAGGGGGAATATTTCCCATTGATAGAAATGAAAGGCAATGTTTTGGTTTGGTTGCTTTAGCCATTTAAATTCAGTTTACCAGGAGACTAGGTTTGAGAGAGGATGTTTCTAAAAGGGTTTTAATTGTTTCATAGATCACAGTTTGCTGTGTTTTAAATATTTATGTCAATTACCTTTGCTGCTGACAGACTAAGAATCCAATTGTTTCTGGTGCTGCTTATCACATTGTAATATGGAGAATATAGTTAAACTGGGAAAAAAACAGAGGTAGAATCAAGTGCAATTAGTAACATGCAACAAATGAGCAGTTGATTACTTATAAAAAAGAAAATGGTCACACCTTTTCAGCACTGCAACAATCCAGTGATTCAAAGATTAGCACGTTGCAGATTGCTGTTGACAAATGGGAGGGAATTCACACAAAGTAACCCACTGTTGGACTTAGAAGACTGGTATGGGAAAGATTAGGACAGCTAGATAAAGCCTGTCTGTCTAAATACTTCCATAACAGTAATGAATGTGGTATACAGCACTGCATGTTGAGGGGCTTAGTGGAAGTTGAGGGATCCAGTAATCCCTTACAAAGTTGTAGCCTGTAAGCATGAAGAAAGGATAGAAATGGGTAAGGATTGCTGAAGGAGCACAAGTGCTTAGATGAAAAGGAGGAAAGCTTATGCCAAACACTAGGAAATATTACCTCCTGTGAGAACTGTTAGGCTGTGGTCAGAAGTTATACAAAACCCCTTAGCTGAGTCATTTAAACCGAATTGTAAAAAACACTCTAGAAAACATGCTGTATTGGCAGAGAGCACGCCTAGATCAGGAACAACCAGCCTACTCCCTGGTTTCCTTTTCCCCTAGGGCCCTTTGCTGCTAGTGTGGTAGACTTTAATTGACTTAGCAATAAGCAGAACAGGGATGGCTGGAGGCAAAGAGGGAAAATTCAGTACATGAGTTTTGTGTGTGGTGGGAGCTCAGCATGGCCGCTCTTACGTACATGCGGTAGCCTCATGGACACGCAACGCTGCAACACTGACTGGCAGGAGCCACATGTGCCTTGTCCCACAGTGAGCTGTTTATCAGCTCAGCTCTAATCTTCCCTGTATCACTGATCAAAGGGGTCTGCATCAAGAGGAACCACCAGGAAACACAACAGGGCAAGCCAGGGAATCTGTGACAGCTGCTGCTATTGCATCCATGCTGATGGCTGGTTGTGCCCATGGAAGGGGGGTGAGGAGTAAGAGGCAGGAGGCTTGCAAAGACACATCATCTTGCCACACTGGTGTGTTTTCACCTCTTTCTACTACCACCACCACAGATATCCCACATTTTTAGTTAAGAAGAAAAAGGGTTGAACGTGTCACTCTGTACATTTCATGCTTCCTTCCTTTTTTTGTATTAATAAGGCAGGAGTTGCAGGGTTTTGGGGGGAAGCTCTATGGCAGTTGCAAGCAGCCTGGAAAAAAAGAAATTGCTCTCTTGGGAGCCTCAGAAGAAAGCTACAAAGTAAAAAATATTGTTCTCTGCTTCATGGAAAATGCTGGATGAACTTACTCATCCTGCTGAGATCACCATGAAAGCTTGGTGATGCCCAGCTGCACCCATCATGCACATTTAGTTATTTGCTTCTCCAGGATATTTCTTTCCATGGCTTTACTCCTTTGTGGCCAGCACTATGTTCACTTGGCTAAAATTAATTTAAAACACAGTTTTTAGCACCAACACTGTCCTTATTGTGAGAGATTATTTGTGATTTTAGTGATTGAGACTTTGTGAAGCTTCAGTTATCAGTCTGTATTTGTTGGAGAGTCTTGTTTTTAATTTCATTTATGAAGGCTGCCTGAGAGTACACTGTGAAGGTGATCAGCAGGGAATCTCATTTCTGTATAGCACCTATAACTCCATCATGGCAAAATTACCCCAAAGACACAGAGTTAAGCACATTAAGTATTTTAATGTGGTTTTGTTTGTTTGTTTGTTTTTATTATTTACTGTATGCCTCCAAGATGCAGAAATGTTTTCTCTGGTAAGAAATGTTATTTGTATTACGCAGCTGAGCATGGGTTGGCCTAAGGAATAGATTCACAAAGGCACACTGAAATTTTGACTCTCAGCATTGGCTGGCAAAACCCATGTCTTTGAGTTGGGCTCCCAAGGACATGCAGGCATATTATAGGGAGAGCACAGCACCTCTGAGCAGCAATCCCACTCTGGGATGTGCAGTGTCATGTGTAGTGATGTAAATGATGTGTACATGTTGCTTAGCAGGCTAGTAGGACACCATGGGGATACCAAGCTCCAGGCCTTTCTGGCTCTCTAGTGCTGATGCTGGGCTGCTGTGGGACACATACTGAAGCTGTCCCCTCAAGGTAGACCCCAAAGTATCACATGCTCAAAGTCTTTAAAAACACAGCCAGCCTGGTCTGAGGCAAGTGATGGAGAGGCTGTGCTTGCCCTGGAAAGAGATGAGAGAGAAGGACAGTGCAAATAGGAGGCAGAGAAGTGTGAGAAAGCCCAGCCTGCTCTTCTTGCTCAGGGGTGGATGCCTGCTGTAAGGAGCAAGGACCCCAGCAGCAGGTGCTGGTCCATGCAAGGCAAAGGAGCAAACCCATTTTCTCAGGCCCATGCCACCAGCAGAGCAGATCACAGGGCTGCCATCCTCTGCAGGCCATGGCCCTTGTCAGCTGCTTCCGCCCAGTCCCAGCTCTGTGCTACAGCCAGTCCTTTGGAAAACAGCCAGGCTTATCTCTTTCTCTACAGATCTACTTAGAGATGAAGTGCTTGTTCCTTCCATGCTTCAGAAGTGATGGATGTGGGAGAGGATATTCACTTTCACTTCCACTGAAGTCATGGCCTTTTGAGATGACCATAAAGGAAAAAAAAAAAAGCAGACCTCCTCTTTGTATGGACAACACTCTGAATAAGACCCACTGCCAGCCTGGCATGGAGGAGGAAAGTTTAATGACTTATGTGACTTTGAGCCCAACCAGCACAATCCTTCCTCTCTTACTCCTAATTAGAGTACTTAATATTTCTCAAGTGTTTAAATTTTAGGGAATTTTGACCTAGGGATCTCTTTTCTTGTGATGTATTACAGCAGACTCAGCCAGAGAGCTTTTGCACATGTGAATATGCGAGTTGCAAGATGGTGGGATGTTCTGCAGAAGATGTCTTCTGGCAGAGCCTTTGGCTGAGCATGTTAAACTCTCACTGAAATGTAAATGACAATCTCTTTTCTCTCTGTCAGGCTTACAGGATGGGTAGCAAAAAAATGGACCTAGAAAGTTTTAACAGGGTCTGTGGACTGTTCATTTGACAATGTATTTTTTGCAGAATATGGTAGGTATCCTGTTCTGGGAGAAAAATGCAGTAAAAACTCCACTGAATAAATACAAGTTTTTGCTTTCAACACTCTCCTCCTGGTCTCCTGCTGTCAAGTGGCTGCAGAATTCAAAGAGATTATTTTGGTTGTTCCAAAAATCTGTCATACAGATCTGAGTTTTTTTTCCTTGTATTTGTCAATGTGTGACTAAGCACAAGTATTACAGGAAACATGGAAATGTTTCGGCTTTAAAGAATGGCTGTGGAAAAAGACCTCCTACTGATTAACAACTGTTGTTTAATAAAATAATTTTCGGATGTCCAAATTGCTGATTGTTCCAGTGAGGGTTACATTCTGACCAGAAGGGATCCCACCAGTCCCATGTCATCAGCCTGTGTGCACTGAGAAGAGGCTTTTCTGCAGCCATTTCCTGCTGCAAAACAATGGAGCATGAGAGATGCCCATCTTTGCTCCCCAAACTGCTTAGCCCAGTCCCTAGGGTAGCATTAAAACCATGGGAGAACAAACTAGGAGAGGAGCTGGAGTGAGGATGTGTCTTTGTTTCAGAGATGCAATCTACGGGATGAAAGCTCAGCTAGGATGGGAACAGAGAAGTTCTCTTGTTTGCTGGGGCACTGAGGGTCAGTGTGGGTGTATCAGGTGCTGGGTGGAGGGACAGCAGAGAGGGCCAGGGTCCCACAAGAAGTTCACCAGGAGCTTTTCTGTTCTGAATTTCTCCCTCCATAGCAGGGACCAAGCCCAGCTGCTCTTATGCTGTCCTCTGTGAGGTTGGTACTCAGGGCCCGCTGCACACACCCCGAAGTCCTGGGTGGCACTGGGGGTGTTTTGCTCTAACTGTGCTCATTCAAGTGCTCACACGCACACACAGTTTTATCTCTGTTACATTTTGTGTCTGCTCTTGCTGTGCTGTGAGGCTTTCATCTAGTCTGTCTGTCTTGTGAAGTGGCTGCTGCATGGCCTTTCACAGGAGATGTGGGCAGTGCTGCAGCTGAACTCTCCACCTTGAACCTCATTCAGAGTGTCATTCAGGTCTGACACTTTCTTAGCAATACATGTTCCCTCTGCCAGTTTCTTTATGGACACAATACTTCAGCTCCATGCAGCTGAGTATTCTTAGTCTAAATGGGGCTGAAGGCAACAAATTAATGTCACTGCCCATTTTTCATGTTGGTTTGTTTGTTTTGGGTTTTTTAATAGGCAGCCAGCAGATGTGAGCAAGGGTTGCTTATTGACATTAGTCCTTACCCTGTTGATAGCCCTGGGCAAGCAGCTTTAATTGACCAGAACTGAATCCAGTAATCATATCATGGAAAATATACATCACATTTATTTCAGTAGCACATCTGAATTACAGTAATATGAGTTCATGGCAAAATTCTCAGTGACTACATTAGAAGCAGGAACAGAGCCATTGTCTGCTGGCACAGATGTAACCGAGCTTAGGCAGGACAGTGAGGCCATGTCCAAAAAGCCATAAAATTACCCTCCAGGATGCTGCAGACCAAGCCCTATTCAGACAAATAAAGAGAAGTCTGCACATAGTGGCCGTAGAATTGTGTCTTTCATTGTTTTCTTTGAGCATAGCCCTTCAATAGAAGGGATGGTCACAGTCTCTTCAAACAGCAGAAGTGCTATAGTAAGAATACGTAAAAGAGACCATCCAAAAAAAAAAAAATTACAGAAGCCTTTCCTTTTACCCAATTAACTACTGAAAATTATAAAAATAGCTGAGAAAGTAAAGCAATGGAAAAAAAAAACCCCTGAAATTTAGTTTGATCACTTTATGACTGGGAAAAAATCCCAAGAACTTAATCAACAAACAATATTGGTATATTGACTAATGTGTTAATGAATTCAATTTTTGTTAAATATATCAACACGTTAGATATTACAAGGAAAAGAAATAAGCATGAATAGCTGGCCACATAATCAACTGAGCCTATATTTTCCATGGTATATGCAAGGTCTGTGACCTTTGTTCAACAGAATGGTTGAGAGATGAGGTTTGGGAATGTGTTAAGTTACCATGAATGGCAGAGTCCAGGCAGAGCAGATGTGATTAGTTGCCTAAACTTGACTCTGGGTATATTCCTGTGAACCTTTTCTCATCCTGTTCCATGCAGGAACATTCTAACTGCTGAATCTTTACTGTAATGAATTAAAAATGTGGATGAAGGTGCTGATTCATAAAAATAGATATCTTGAGGATGAGCAGAGCCCTTGGGCTCAATGAGTGTGAATATGTTATATATGCTTTGTTTTGTGCATTAACTATATGTATTTGTAGTTGTTAAGATGGTTTGCTGACATTAAAGTTCCAAATAGCCAAAATGTCTGTTTTGAAATGGTAGAATTATAAACCAGTAGGATTGTGAACAGTTTGCAAATTAAGTTACCATTAAGTGTAACTCTTGTTCAAAATTTTTGTACAAAGCTAAGACCTTATTTTACATGGGAAAAACAAAACATGAAAGACCTTGCAATGAGAGTTGAACACTTGTTCCAGACATTGAAGTAGTTTATTAATATAGGTTTTTAAGGCAATGCTGATGTAATTTCTAATGTAATTTTAGGTAACACCCGCCTCCTTAAACTTTGCTGTCTGTGAGAAAGGAGAGTTTTCAGTATTTTACACCAAAAAACAGAGAACACACATGCAGTAAGATGAACAATGTACATGGGTACAATGTAAATACGTGCATGTTCTGAAAAGGTAGGTAGTCCTTAATAAGATCATTGCCTCCTCTTTTGCAGAAAAGGAGTGCTTTAACTATCAGGAGACATCTTCAAGGGCTTCAAAGGAGAAATCATCCTCATCCTTTGGTGAGGATACCGGTTAGATGGATCAGAATATTTTGCCAGTACTAGTACAGGGAGGTTTGAAGGGGAGGTAGAACTGAGGTAGAGTTAGGTTTTTTTTCTTTACTTATTCTTTTATTTAAGCTGAGACCAGAATTAGTTTACTTTTTTCCTTATTGAACTGGTTTTGTACAAAATACTTTAATTACAGCCTACTTAGTAGGAAGGACAGCCTCTTCATAGCAATAAGTAAACTTCTGGAGGAAAATTGATATTTATAGTCTCCTTACTTTCAGGTGGAGGTGCATTTTTTGGGTTTTTCAGAATTCTTAATTTCATTGATGTTTTCATATTTATTTTAAGCCATCATGGCAATGCATAAAAATTAGACAATTCAATTGTCTAAATTTAACTTTTTTTATTTCAGTCCCCTAGTAATAAAAATATTGCAGCATGTAAGACAAAACAATTCTCGGAAGATAGAAATTTAATTGACTGCTACCTCTTATTAAGCCGTGTACAAATTCAGAATTCGTGAAGATTTTAATGGGGAATCTCAGTTTTCAAACCTTTTTGTAAGTAGCCAGAGAGGAATGGTAATAATGATTTAAATTGTTATCTAACTTGATCTATGTGGGATCTCCTTAGAAAAACTCACTGTGTGTAGTTTAGACACATTCTCGAGTGATTTGTTGTGTCAGGGCCTCTCAGCCCATGCAGAATGTTTGAGGAGATCATGTGATTCCCTTGTTGCAAACTTTGAATAATGAAATCAGGGACACACTAAAGTTGGAACCCATCTTTCTATGGCTTTGTCCTCAACCCTGTATAAACTTATACTTTAAAGTACCGATGAGAAAATTTGCAATTCTGCTGCCTTCCCTGCATCCTAGAAATGACTGTCAGGTTGGTAAGTTATCCAGTGGAAATATTGAAAGAATTAAGCTATCAAGACTGAATTTAATTTTCTTGTACTTCCAGAAAGGATTGAATTATATTAATGATGGTTTCATGTTTGAATTTTTCTTTGCAGGGTTATAGGGACAACATGTGAAATGCTCACCTAACTGGCTGGGTTTCCAGATTTTCCTCTGCTAGTCCTCATTAAATGCACAGACTGGTTAAAATTCACCTCTTTCTGTTTAGATATTTGGCTCCATGTTGACTGTTTTTCTGAGTGTAAGAACTTCTACTAGGAAAAAAAGAAGACCCTGAAGAATGTGATGTTACTTTATGGAGGACAAATCTTCAATTTATACCCTGACATTAAATTCTTAAAGGTGAACAAAGAGGGAGACATGTCTAGAAATGCACAAAGAAGCTGAGCTAATTAAGAGAGCTCCCACTGCCTCCCTTCATGAAAGCTGTTATGCTTTTGAAACCCTGGAGATGGTTTCACTGTGGATTTGTGAGGTTAGGAATACAGCTGGGATGCTGAGACTGTGGGCTGGATGGTATGTATAGAATGTGTTTGATCAGTTTCCCTGGTTGTATTAGAAAGAGATGGCATAAAACAAATGGGGTGGAAGTAGGCAGAAAGGATGAGGAGCTCCCTCTGGGATAGGTCTGAACTGTTTTAGATTGTGGGAATTTTGTGTGTGTGTGTGTATTGAATGCATTTTTCCTGGAGATTTCAGTGACAATTTTTTTTCTCCTAATCTTTATCAATGTTGCAGAAAACATATCTGAGCCTTCAGAAACATGAGGTTCAAACCTTGCAGTTCAATCCTGCAGATGTTTGCATGGCATGCTACAGCTCTGCTTTCTGCATACTGACATGCAAATAGCTTGTCAGTCTCATCTTGCACCATTACTATGATTCCTTATTTGGCTCCTGTCACTTCCAGATATGCAGCACTGCAAAAATACTTTTCTTGTCTGAAACATCATCCTAGAGGGTGGACTTGAACAATGCTATCTCTGAGATAAATATATTTGATTGTGGCATTTTGGATAAACAGAACCTGGGGTGACGCAGGACATGCTGCCTTTCTTTACAAGTCACTGAGGATCAATAACGAACCTTCAGTGCACCACATTAAATCCACCAGTGCTAAGGCTACCCAGGAGATCACAACACACACTGGTGAGGAGATTCATATGGCAGCCAATCCTTTTGGTTATATTCACAGGCAACAGCTCCTTCACTCAATAAGAAGAATATAAACAAGACCTTTACACTGTCTTGAAATTCATCAAAAAGCCTTGTGTCGCCTCTTCCTTGGTGAGCCTAACTCTGATCATCCAATTTCTGTATCAGCAGAAGGATTTCCTCACTCGACAGGACCATAGATAAACTTGGCAGAAAGTAAAGAGCATTAATAATAACAGATGTTTTAATGTTTTTCTGTGTTTACAATACCCCCGTATGCTCCATGTATCATTTGAAATTATATTGAAGTGATTGATTTTTATTTAATTACTACAAGATAAAACATTTTTAGAACAGCTCAAGGGTTTTGGAAAATTAAATAAAGAATTCAGATCTGTCTGAGAAAGTCTGTATTTGGGCTTGACTCCAGCCATTAAAAACAGGTACTTAGTTAAATGGGAAAATATATTTTTTTCCAGTTTTTTTTCTTTTCTATTGTAAAGGTGAGAGCTGCACTGAAATTCTACTGGGAAAGCAATACCAATAAAATATCAGAATTAAAGGGGAAAAAAATTTAAAGTTTGCTTGAAATTTTTATGCAATCATATATGTCTCCCCAATCTTTCAATTTGTCTTCCTTTTGGCTTTTAGTCAGCAAGCTGTTTAAGCCTATGTCTCACTTTAAGCAGGCAGCAGGTTAAAATCCTTGTTGAACTGGGGTAGGCACAGTTACATGCTAGTTCAGCTCAAAATGATAAATATTTGCTCATATTAGTGCTATGCAAAACCTGATTTTTAACCTCATGAAAACTCTGTGACATGAGCAAAGGACTTGGAGTCTTCCACAGGCCTCTTGAGGAGAAGCTGCCCATGCACACGATGCATGAAGGACACCTTTGTTCAGAAGCAGCCATGGATTTGTAGATCTGTGATGATTCATTGAGCAATTTCTAGTGATCCTGGAAACCAAAGTTTCCTGGGGCAGCAGAAGGACTATTAACACGTTTGACAAAGGAAATGGACTAACTTTGCTTTTTCAGCCAACCAGGGGACACTGCAATCTCCCTTAGGGTGTCAGCAGAGGGTCTAGCAGTCAGCCTTTGAGTCTAAGTTCCTTCCTGTTTTCCCACATGATGCTTTGCAGCACATGAGTGATGGGACAGTAGGGCAAGGCATATCCACTACAAGCAAATGTTGATTTGCAGTTTTCATAAAATGAATCAACGGATTTGAGTTGTAAAACTTTGGTTGTAAAAGATAGAAAACCCTCCACAACCCAAAGCTAAAATTCTGACCAGAATGCAGTGATCAGGAGCACTCTGTGGCATTGCTGGTTTTGCAGATTTGGCCCTGGTGAGCCATTTTCTGCAAGAGGCAGAGCCTCCCATTGCCTACCCTGTGAGAAGCTGGAGTGGCTGAGCCTCCCCTGTGTCACCCCTGAGAAGCCTGTGCAGTGGCAGCACCATCCCTGCATTGGGATGGTGTGTGCCACAACTACTTGGGTGCCACTTTTAGCAAAAGGCCAGGAAATTAAACACAGTGAGGGATTAAAAACCTGTGCTCTTGCAGTCTCACTCAAGCAAATACCCTTTCCAAGATGGAGAACCAGTCTGTGTACCCATTTTTAAGTACACCCTTCCAAGAGGCAGAAATCTTCTCTTTCCTTTTTAGCAACTGGAAGATTTTAAAAAATGCTTTCCTGGCATGAGGCTCTGAGCAGAGTCAAGGTACTTGAACCACACTTCTCACAGGGGAGTAAAAGCTGTTCTGGTTCTTCAGCATATATCAAAGCCCCTTATTTTTTGTCCTCCAGTCCTGGACCCATTCTACTACCATTTCCAAAACTTTTTCTTGCCTATGGCTGTGGAAAATTTGAATCATAAGCAATAGAATTGTTTGAATGAGACTGTCTGACTTTGAATGAAATACTCTGACATTTTAGGTGTGGCCTAATTTGAAAGTTCTTTTTCACTCTTCGCTCCCAAGGTTGCAATTTTAAAGCTTAGTCCTTGTATGTCCCCAAATCCATATGCCAGTTTGTCACCCATAGTTCACTGTTGCCTCCTTCACAAGGGGCTGGGTGCTCCATATAGGTGATGCCTCAGCCTTGAGGTGCCTTAATCCAAATCTCAACTAGAGCAACAACACTGAGGTAAAGGTGTGTTGACAGATTTGGGATCTATTGTGTTGCTACTCTGAGCTTTGTGGGAATCCAAGACACATTGTGGTATTTTGGAGTAAACATTTCAAAGAGAAGGGACGATTTTTGGTAAACCATAAGGGGTGTGGGGGAACAGCTTTGCTGCTAAAATAGGAATCTGGAAATAAATGTTTTTGTTTATTCCTGCATGGAGAGATTGCTCAGTGTTTTTGAACTTCCAGTTACCTCCTATAAAAAATATTACAGCTGTTAATGTGAACCATTGTAGTGCCCAAGTACAAAACTGGACAAACTGAATGGCAGAGCTGGGCTTTGGGGTTTTTTTGGTTGGTTGGCTGGGTTTTTTTTTGTTGTTGTTCATTTGTTTTGTTTCTGTTTTTTGTTTGTTTTGATTTTGGGAGTTGTTTGTTTGTTTTGTTCATCTGTAAAGAAGAAAAAAAGAAGAATAAAATGGGTGCAAATTGTAAAGCCTTTTTCTCTCAATTTTAAATTGGTATAATAAAAAAGGCCAATATATAACAGCCACATGGAGAAAAACACAGAAGGGGAAAGGAACTGTAAGGCTAAGAAAAGAGCTCGTTAGGCTGGGCACAGTATGGCATTAATCATAGGATCATAGAATCATTTAGGTTGGAAAAGAAAGACCTCTAAGATCTTCGAGTCAAGCCATTTACCCGGCACTGCCAAATCCGTCACTAAACCATGCCTGCAAGTGCCATATCTACACATCTTTTAAATACCTCTGGGGATGGTGACTCAAACACTTCCCTGGGCAGCCTGTTCCAGTGCCTGACAACCCTTTCCATGAAGAATTTTTTCCTAATACCCAGTCTAAACCTCCCCTCCAGGATTAAATCTCCCTCCCTGAAGTAGCTCGTTTATAAGTGATTTGAGGATCTCTGCAGTCTGTTAACTGGTCCTGTGCTTTAGGGTACCTGTTTCCTGTGTCTGTACCCCTGGGAAGTGCTCAGCTGAGAGCAGCCCCTTTCCCATCACTGTTCTGCAGCTGGGGGCAGAACTAGCCCAGTCGACTTGGCACCTCCCCACAGATCCCTGGGCTGGGAAAATGATGGCCAAGGAAATGTATGCGCTCCTGGAACAATTCTGGCCATCTGTTCCTGATTAGCCTCTGTTTTCAAGGGACTGCTAGCTTCAGGCATGGGTCTGTCTATCCCCCAGCTTGGGTGACAAATCCAGCTGTGGGGTTAGAGGGAAGAGCAGGAGGCAGTAGGGTGAAACTGCCTTTCCTGGGCAACCTAGCTGGGTTATATATGCTCCTAACTGCCTCCTAAAAGGTGGGAAATAGGGGATATAACTTATTTTCTGCACACCCAATGCCTCTGCACAAGCACCTTGGTCAGTCATTATATTTTCTCTGGAGTCCTCTACTTCTCTGGCAGAGAAGCTGGCATTGCCATGGCATTTGCTGACAGCTAGCTGTCCTAGTTGGAAATCAGCACTTTGCTTCTGCTTCCTGGTTTGCCAGTCTGGCCCAGCCACAGAGAAATCCTGTGAAAAAAAGTTGAATATTAGGTTTGTATCAAGATAAATGTATATGAGGATCTCAAATGAGCATTGTATGGGGAGTCACAGTTTTATGCTTCCTAAATTTTAAGTGCCTGACTTTGCACCTTATCAATATTCATAGCGTTTTTTCTTCTTCTACATTTTGTTGTTACGGGGAGCTCTTGGCTGCCGATTAAGTACTACGAGCAGTCCTGAAGAAACCCGCAGGTTATTGGGAAATATATTAATTTGTTCCAGATCTCACTTTACTTATCATCATTGGTTTTGGAAGCCAATAACTTTAAAGCAGAGTTGCAAATCGTTTCAGCATGTTAAAACCCACAGTGATGTGGAAGTTCACGTGTGTATGCCATGTCTTAAACACAGATGTATGTTTTATGTCAAACACTCAAATGACCACTTAAGAACATGGGAATTTATTTAAATTTTGGCTGCTTAGTAAGTGTTTGACTACGTTTCCACTACATAATAATGACATCAAGAGCTTTGTTAAATTAACCGCAAGACCAATATGTATTTCCTATGGCTTTCTCAGGGGACGTCCAGTACCCTAATCCTTCCAAAAGGCAACATGCTAAAATATTGCAGGGACTGAGTGCATGCAGAGCAAGACTGCAGCTGACAAGTGACTGTCAGGCACTAAAGTCCAGTGTAGATCTATGCAATTTAGGATTATTGCTGCTGTTCTGGAATGTAAAATAAATCTGACACCAGCCCTTTGGGGTGAATTGATCACTAGAATGTGTAGCTGGGGATGCTCTGCTCATACTGGGAACTTCATGCCACATCTGTTTTCCTATCTCTAGTGTCCTATCTCATTGGGTTTCAGTTCTGAAAACTGCTGCCCCAGGCCATGTGCACAGGCAAACATTGGCTGCATTTTTTTTTTGTATGTGTGTGTAAGTCTGACTTTGCTCAAAGATTCAATTAGACATGACTGCTTAAGTTCTACTATCTGTTGATAAATGGTTTCAGTTTCTGCTTGTAGAAATTATATCCTATGACTTAGGTATAAAATAAAGAGCATATTCCTCAACAAACTGTTGCAGTGAATTTCTTGCAAGTGAAAAAAAAATTGAAACAATGCAGAGCTTAAACATAACTTATAAATGGGAAAATGGCTGGAATTGTTACGCTGTTGGCTACAAACAGTTTGCTTAACTCTGGTGCTGAGGTAGTTAGTGTAGTGTCCAAATGGTGTTTGGCTCCAGGATCTTCAGCAGCTTTGCTAAACATAATGGAGGACATGGCATTTCCTCTGGTCTGATCCTCTCCTATCTTGTCTCTTCCCTTTGTAGGCAGCTTCATAACAGTGATCTCCAAGAAGCACAATAACTGAATGTCACTAGAAAAATGCTGTTTACATTTTTTTATTCCTAACAGCCAGGAATACTGCAGACATACAATGACAATGATGATACCTGAAAAACACTCACAGCGTGTGTGCAGAGTGTGGAAAAGCTAGGTTTTTGTATTGTATCTGCATTATATATTAGTAATAATAGTAGGGGCTTATTGTTGGTAATAATGGCTAGGGTTCAATTAAGTTTTCTGGCAATTCCTAAAAATACAGGAAATGACTAGGCTTCCAAAAAGTCATTCCTTCAGGGTCCTTAGACATGTGTATCAGTGGTACATCATCGAGATCTTGGTGAGTTCCTAGCAAACAAAATGGAATAGTTATGCCTTGCCCTAAAGTATCAGCATTTTAAAAGGTGACTTGTCACAGAAGAGAGTCAACTAGGTTGGGAAAGATCTTTGAGATCATTGAGTCCAGCCTATGAGTTAATACCACCTTATCAACTACCCCATGGCACCGAGTGCCACACCAGTCTTTTCTTAAACACCTGCAGGACTGAAGGTGCAGCTTAAACAGTGTCGAGTACAGGGGAAGAATCACTTCCTTCATCCTGCTGGCCTCGCTGTTCCTGATCCAGGCCAGGATGCTGTTGGCCTTCTTGGCCATGTGAGCACACTGCTGGCTCATGTTCAGTCTGCTGTCAATCAGCACCTCCAGGTCCCTTTCTGCCTGGCTGCTGGCAGTCTCTGTGTGCCCAGCCTGTAGCACTGCAGGGGGTTGTTATGGCCAAAGTGCAGGACCTGGCACTTGGTCTTGTTGAACCTCATGCCAATGATCTCAGCCTGTTGAGACCAGCCTAGTCAAGTTCCTCTGCAGAGCACTCCTGCCCTCCAGCAGATTGACACCCAGTTTGGCATCATCTGCAAATTTGCTGATGCTGAACTCCATCCCCTCATCCAGATTATCAATAAAGATATTGAACAGAGCTGGACAAAATGCTGATCCCTGGGGACACCACTAGTGACCAGCTGCCAACAGGCATCATTCACCACCTCTCTCTGGGCCCAGCCCTCTAATCAGTTCTTTACTCAGTGAAGGGTGCACCTCTTCAAGCTATGGGCTGACAGCTTTTCCAGGAGTGTGCTAAGGGAGACACTGTTAAAGTGAAGTCCAGGTACACAACAACCACAGCCTTCCCCACACCCACCAGCCTGGTCACCTGGTCATGAAAAGAGATCAGGTTGGTCAGGCAGGACCTCCTCGTCCTAAATCCTTTCTGGCTGGGTCTAATGGCATGGAAAGAAGGAAATCATCATAATCATGTTGCTGAGTGCACATTTTTGTGACACAAGCATTTTTTGTGTGTTATGCACACAATTTTGTGTGTTATGCACACAATTTTTTGTGTGTTAATATGGCCATTTGAAAAAAATAATGAAGGTCAGACTTTAGGGAGCACATTATTTTATATGATGTACAAATTGTAACTGACATATATGCATTAAAAAATATTTAGCAAAGAAGTTGATGGTCATGGAATACGTACATACCACCACAACTGATGCTAAAAGAGGTAATTAACAGAGCAGCAATAGCAGCAATTTCTGTTTTCAGAGCTGGGTCTTGACAGGCCAAGATATTTCTGTATTCCTTTCCTTCTTTTCCTGTAACTTTGTACTCTCTCCTCCATCAAATGCATGCCAGCTGACCCATTTACCCTCCCTAAGTTCCATGCTTCAAAAGGCAGATACAGTTGGATTGCCATTACCTAGCTGACTGAGCTAACTGAGCTTGCAAAAGTGTTAATTGTCTATGTAGTTTCCTCCTGTGAAGGCAAACATTTATGCTGGGGATAATGTGCAGCTGCTGATGCTCCCCTTGGCAGAGTCATCAATACATCAGTCAGGCAGGTGTAGCACACCTGGGAATCACTGCTGTAGGGTAAGGCCTTGGCATGCATAACTCTGCCTCCAGACTCACTTGTCAAGTATCCAAGCGAGTCAGTGGTGTGTCCCACTGTAGAAACCATTCTGATTATGTATTCATTGTCACTGTCAGTGAATGGCAGCATTAGTAAGGTCATAACTTTGTTGAGGTATAGGAAATGCAAGAGAACAAATCTGTGTGCCCAAATGACTCCCTGGAGTATCACGTTCTCTGGTAGCCAGGTGTGTTTATTCCTTAGGTCTTAGTGGCCAGGACAACTGCTCTGTAATGCAAGGTCATGATAAAGTGATTTTGGGACATTTGTTTTATATTGCCTATTTAATCATGAAGCACCAATTACCTGTCTACTCAGTGAACAACTGGAAGCAAGGGAAGACCACATTTGGAAGTCACAGTACTGACTCGGGACTGTTTCTGGTATTTGTCCACTAGATGGCTGTAATTGTTGAAGGTAAGTACCTTATGTACTTGGAAGGGGCTTCAGATGCCAAAATCTACATTCCATTCTCTCCTGAGCTGTTGTCCTTACTTTCATTGCTTAGAGAAAACTAAGAACTGAGGGGCAGCAGATAGCTGGAATTCCTCAATTCAGAGGTGTAATATTTATCACTATGTGTAAAACGTTGTATAATCTGCCTCAAAGATGAAAAACCTATTTCATCTTTGGCAAGGGGCAGCTTGCAGAAAGGGGCTCACTTGTGGCCTAATGATTTGTTGTGTCAGACAAGAACTTATGAATGAAACTTGAGAGCTAAAAGATAAGAAAAGACTTATCACAAAATAAACCCTTTGCTGGATCTTAGAAAATGTTGGGACAAAATAAGAATTATCAGAAGTCAAGCTCTTAACAAAAGAAATTACAAAAAATGACAGTAGGTAGAGCAAAACAAAAGAGAATGTTCATCTAATGTGCCCTAAAGATATTACAAGGTTTAAAGATAATCTGTATATCCTACAGCAGCTAAACAAACACTTTGTCTCAGCTTTCAATAGTGTTGATATTGGCCATGAGGTAAAAAGTGGGAAAGGGAATGGGGGTAGTTATTGTAGAATGAGTGTGGTGAAAATAAGACTCAGTCAGGAAATAAGGAGATGTCAGGAAATAAGACAGTCAAATAAGATATAGTAGATTGTGTAAATATTTGAGTCAATTTACTGGGTTTGTTTGAAAAATCCATCTCACCATGCTTCCCAATATAGTATTAGTTTCTGAGCCTCCTGCAGTTTGTGGCCCTGGGACTCAGGTTCCTAGTGTAAACATGGGGAGGGTTGTAGGTGGTGTCCTTCAGTTGTTTCCTCTTTCATTTACTTGTTCATGTACCCCCTCCTCTGTTTTTATCTTTAACCGTTCACAACACCTCATGACAAGAAATTCCAGAGGTTACCTGAAGCTTAATTGAAGTACAACCTTTCTGTGTTTGCTTTGATTGTGTCTCCTGCTCCTTGGATTGGAAGAAACAGTGAGGAACATGTGGTCTTCAAAGCCCCTCCATGTACTCCAGTTAAGGCACTAGACAATCTTCACCCGTGAGACCAGTTGGAGAACTGTTAGTACTAGCAGCAAGGATTTTTAGCACAGCTTACTGCTGACATACAGAATAATTAAGCAAATGGAGATAAATAGAAAACATGATAAAAAATTACCTTGGTTGAATAAAGCATCGCAAAATTTCTCTTTGAGATAAATAAGTGATTTTTTTTAACTGAAGAAAATATGGTGAAATAATGGAATTGTTTTGGTTGGAGAAGATCTTTAAATCATTGAGTCCGATGTTAACCCAGTGCTGCCAAGTTTACCACTAAATCATGTCCCCACATCTTTTAAATACCTCCAGGGCTGGTGACTCCCAACACTTTCCTGAGCAGACAGTTTGGGTATTCCTGGTCTGTACTGAAATATTTTATATTGTAGCATCCGAGAAGCTGTCAGATTGGAGACAACGGAGATTAATATGAGAAACCTGAGTTGCACAGAAAAGGGACGGGGCAACATGCTGTGCTGAAAAGAAATCTGTCAGGCTGCAAGGAGCTGTCTTGAGACCCTCTCTTGGCACTGGTGTCATTCAATATGTTTGTTTCATGAGTTTGGAATAAAAACCAGGAATAGTTTGATGAAAATTGCCAGTGAAAAATAAAAAGAGAAGCATGTCAATAGAGATGAAAATTAGACCATTGCATGAAGATGACTTTGAAGACTACTTTGTAGATGACTTGAGCAGAAATGAGGTAGAATTTAATAGTACAAATAGATAATCATTACATTTAGGAGGTCATAGAAACATCTGTTATAGGCTGGATCTCTGTAAGAGGTAATAGAAATTAGAAACATGAGTGTGATTTGGAAGTGAAAAAGGCTTACACTCAGAGGTTTTATCAGGTCTGGCAATTCCAGTGGAGCTAGAGAGGTATTGTTTGGCAAGGTACTTGTGAGCTTGCATTTGGCATTTCATTCTCACTCTGTTTACCCCACTTCAAGAGAAACCAGATTAGACCAGAGTAGATGTAGAAGTGTAAAAGGAGAGTGATCACAAAATCGAAGATCTTGTATACAATAAGAAAATAGCAAAGGCTGGTGTATTGGCTTAGTGGGGGGGATATGATTACTCTCTGTAAACACTGGAGAGGAGATGATAAGCTAAGGAAAGCCTATTTAAAAAGAAACTAAATACCAATGTAAGCATAAGAACAAATGGCTATAAACTTACTGTAAGTAGGTAGCAGAAAAAGCCAAACTTATTTTTCATGGAGTTAGATAAATCCATAAAAATGTACTTCTGTCAATTCCTCTGGTGATAAGGGAGAGTTCAGGAAAGTCTTTGTTTTATCATTTTTCTGTCACAGGCTGATGAACCATTTGCCTCCAATCTCTGAGGAGTTTGTACTGGCAAAGCATGCCACAGAGAAGGGCACTGACTACTTGGTGCTACCTTTCCTGGTATGGATTATGTGCCAACCTTGAGAAAAATGCCAACAAAATGTACAAGAGTCTTGGCACATTTGTTTGTGGTTGGTCACACTAGTTTCCAGAACACAGTGTCCTTCCTACTCTCTTTCGGAGAGTCCTGTCTCATGCTACCTATTTTTAGATCCTTTTTTGCCCACTGTCCGTGGGGGAGGTTGCCTTCAACCTCTTAAAATGCTCTTCGTGTTCTTCCACTTCCTTAATTTCTTTCTTTTTTCTTTTTTTTTCTTTCTTTTTTTGCCCCACAATCCTCTTCTTCCCTCACTAATTGTGAAGCCTGCACAAGGCTGTCTTTGAGATATTTCAAAAGGACACAACACTCCCTAAACAGAAGGTTTTCAAATGCCTTCCTCCTTTCTGTTCAGGGCCATATGATCTGTTACATATACATTCTGTCAGATCAGCTTGGTTGCTTGCTGATCCTTCTTTTAAGATTCTGAGAATTAAATTTTTTAATGGGATTGTAGGGCTGATTTTGTGGTTTCTTTTAAATTACCATTGAAGACAGGGATGCCTGTGTACAGAGTTATCTCTCTTCCCTTTCTGTCCTGGTCTGCTAGTTCATTAAACAGGGGATCTGCTGGAAAACGCTGGAGCTGTATTCTGCAAATGCATGTGCCTTTCCTCACCTTGGGACTTAGGGCATGAGGGAGGAAGGGAGACTCCGCTTCTCAGTCTTGACAGTCAGAGAAGAAGACTGTGGGCTTGCCTCAGGCATGGAGCTGGTACTGGGGGACTGGTCAAATAGCATAGCCTGGTGCTATGTAGGCTCTCACCTGTGGGTAGCATCAGTTCATCTTGTGGTCATTTAGGTTTGTTCTGTTCATTTTAAGGGAGAAGCATCAGAAGCATGGAGAAAACAGCTGTTTTGCCCAAAGCTGTAGCAGGTCTGGTGACAGACTTAAGAAAACTTTATCCCCAGATCTAGAATTACAGTCAGATAAGCAATGAACTCATCAATGTCGCAAATGATATTGAGATACTTTTCCATATTTTTCCCTTTGCATGACCAAGCATGCAATCTCCCCACTCTTCATTTTTGTACGTTGCATGCCACAAGATGAAAACCCATACATGGGTTTCAGAAACAGAAAGGCTTACCATGATTATTAGGGAAGCATATGAAAAGATGCCCTTGGGTGTTGTGCTGTTTGTCATTATATCATATAGATTAGCTAATGTGATGTTTTAGCAGGGCTTGTGAGGAAGAGTACCTATGTAAAGGAATAGGTGACAAACTGGCCCATGGTCAATGTTATGTCACTCTTCTGTGAATTGCTTTGCACATCACACTTTAAATGACAAATGGTGACTCTGTACCAAATTATTCTATTTTCCATGCAAGATAGACAAATATAAATCAAAGAGGTCTTTTGGAAGCTGGCTCTTATTTTCCGCATTTCTTGCAACAAAGGACCTGTCTCAAATGTCTGTGGGACATCTATTCCAACACAAATACACCATGGTTAATGCTTGATTTGAAATCCATTATAGACATCTGAGACTAGAAAACATCCATCGTTTGTTTCTTAGTTTTTGTGCCAGTTTGCTAAAAGCCCTCCCAACATTTTCTATAATCCTCTTCTTTTCTATCTCTGTGGAAGGAAGCATTCTGAGAAAAAGAGATTTTTTCCCAAGCTTCCAACTGTGCCACTGCTGCAGGATGTAGAGAGATACCTGGGAGTGTTTCTGTTTAACTGATAAGTAATTTAATGGAATAATTATAGTGGAAATGGATAAACTATGATGATGTTACAAATGAAGGCAACCGTTTTGAGCTGGGGAAGATGTGGGAGGAACTGACTTAAACTACCAATTTGGTATCTCCAAAATGCACAGAGATTAGGGAAATATTTGTTCAACTATTTAAAGGAATGTATAGTCATTTTGAATGTATGCCACCCATCAGTAGTGAGCTGATGACCGTGGGTCGCCATGACCATCAGAGGGACACCAGAGAGATATTGTTAAGGAGGACTCTTCTGCTTTGGCATAGCTGATGCTTTTCCAACATAATGAGAATATTACTTTGAACAGCCTTCCTGAAACTCTGTGTTGATACTTGATACTCTGAAATAGGGCAATGGCTGCTCTGAGATTGATTTCTTGGATTGAACTTCCTGCATGACTTCTCCCAGCAAAGCTCCCCTCAGTGACTCAGAGTGCTGGCTAGCGCAATACTGGGCTCATGGCAAGGAAAATACCACTCCCTTTTTGTGACTGAGTCCTTGTAGGCTCCCCTTAGTGCATCTCCTGGCAATGATTAGGAACATCTACTCATTTTTTTAAAGGCTACTCCCCCTCCCATAGACTTCAGTCCTGTGAAGTCCTTAGGAAACATACCAAGATCTGAAAAGCTATTGTTTGGTATTTCAAATCCTGGTCCCTTTATGTCCAGCTGGTGGGAAAAGAGGCAAGAGAGACAGAAAGAAAATAGGAAGGCGGCAGCGGGGAATGCGGGGGAGAGTTAGAAGTTTAGCGCAAAATGGAAAGAACTAGGGATAAATGGATCCAAGGGACAGAGAAAAGTGGGACAAAAGTAGAGGAAAGTATGCCTAGTCCTGGTCCCCCTGGATATTTCAGTAGAGACTTTATGCAACCAGGGAGAGGTTTTCGCTTACGAAATAGCCTGTAGGAAGAGGTAATTAAAAATACAGGCATCTCAATAAACAAGGTGAAGATTAAAAAAATAAAATCAAACAGAATACTAGCAAGAAAAAGAAAGCAAAAATATCTAAGAAGTATCTGGATTATAAAGGCGGGAGAAAAAAATGAACAAAAAGCAAGTATTCTGTAGGTGGCTTCCTGCCAAGGACAGATGATTTTATCTCTCTGTGCCGCAGTTCTTCCCACTGCAGAATGGAGCTATGAATGCTCTTCCAATTTTTCAGAAATATTTGAAGTCTAGGAGTTGTTTGGATTGCTACTAACACTGGATAATGTAGAGTGGGAGAGGCTTGCTGCAGAGATGGAGTCATTTTGGGACTATCAAGACAAAGAAAACACCAGTATGTAAGAGAACTACTGGGCTTTAGGGAAGAAAATAAGGGCATATTTAATGAAGATGAAGAAAGCATTAACAGCATGCATTAATAAGAATCATATTTGTATGCAAAGGCTTGATTTGACATGTAACTTTAACATTTTCCCCTCCCATATTTAGACAATTTAGTTTTTAACACTTTGAAGTTTAATACAAACTTTTTTTTTTTTTCTTTGTGTTTACCCCTCCCATTCCCATCTCCAAGCTGGAGGTCACCAGATTTGTTTACCGTCTATGACAGAAAAATCTTCAGAATAAAATCTTATCTTTGACTGGCTGGACCAAACACAGAATACATTTAGGGAGTCTGATATTCCTTGGCAAAGGCAATTACCATCTGTCTGGTAATCTGACGTTGTGTTTCTGGTAGACACATATAGATGTACAGACTACATGGGAAGCTTTGTATGGAATCATGTTTGGCACATGTTTGTGTCCTTTCCTGGGCTGAAATAAGTTTGTGAAATGGCTTCCACTACTAACAGCTGAAAATCATAATAATTTCTTTCATCTCTGACACTACCGAAAACCACATGACTATTCTCCATTGCAAAACTCTGATGATCTCTGTCAGTTTCTTGAAACTTTGGCTATGGTTGTATCTTTCTTACCAATCCCTGCACTATCTAATTTCATATTTACCTCATGTATAGTCACATTATACAGACCCTTGGATGATGCCTTATTTTTTGTCCAGCACCAGTATGCCTTAAACTTCACTTGAGTCATGGCAAAGTTTGGGCCATGCTTGGAAAAATAATGTCAAAAGAAGTTTGGATGGGCTTCAGATCTCTCATATTTCAAACAGTATTTGGCTGCAATAAAGACAACAAATTGTGACCAAAGGATTTTATATTCAATGCTTAGGAAACTAAAAAAGATAAAACAGATAAGAAGTATAAAAGCATTTGTACATGAGCAGCAGAGTATTGAAGTACTCATTTTTTGAGGAATGCAGATCAGTTTCTTTATCTCACAGATAAGTATGTGCAGAATTATGATTAAGGATGGAATTTCTTCTGAACTCCACTCTTTTGGCTGCATGGGAAGACCTGCTGGTGGTTTTGTTTAATGAGGATAGCCCCACAGAGTTTCTGTTTTCAAAACTCTGGGATTAAAAAATAAAGAATGCAAAAGCTGTGAATACTGAGGAGGCTAACATTTTTCTTATTCCACTGATTTACAGACCAAGTGTGACTACTTGTTGTCTGGAGCTGGCCTATAGAACTGTCTCACCAGTATGAAGTTTTGAATTAAGATGACAGTGTTTCCTGATGGTCGGCATGGCTGCTTGGCTTCCAGATCTACTCATTGGTTTGGTGTAGATTTTTATGTATCACTCATGGTGAGAAACACCCAGGTGTCTTCTAGGGATGCTTATGTGTGTCTGTACAGCTGCAGCATGTGGCTCATCACATTCTTCTTTGGCAGAGCTCCATCTTAGAATTACTGAATTCAGGATGCTGCATAGTTCTAACTGAAGAAGATAAGGGCAGTTTTCCTTTACTCTGGAAGAATAAAGAGTTGATGGAAACTAACTACAAGATGATAAAATAGCTACCAAGTGCTTTTAAATATTGTTGCTGCCATAATGAAGAAATTAGGTTATGCTCCATGAGCTATGCTGTGAAGGGCTGAGCAAAAATTATGGCTTTTATGAACACTGGGTCCCCTCCACAAGTTTTACCTCTGGCTTTGTGATCCTTGTGATCATTGTGATCAGCTTATGGTCAAGACAGGAAAGAAAGCAATGCCAAGATGCACAACATAAGATAATATCAGCTTTGATTGACATGTCAGAATCTATGTTGTGGTGTTAGGGATTGCTACAATGTTACATTCAATAAACTAACTATGACCCCATGGCCAGAGATTTCAGGGTGGAAAAAGATGTCTATTCCCTCTATTTATCAAGAGAGCAATGTGCTGTCATGCAAAGCTTCATTTGCAGAAGAGAAATTTGAGAGGTAGCTGTTCATAGTTGTACATGTGCTTGGAATTTAACAAAAGTGTATTCTTGTAGCAAAGACTTCATTTCTATGCTCCAAGACATTCTGCTCAAGGTTGCTGCAGAGATCCCCATTTCTGGGGTCTCTATTGCAATGGACTGAACTATGGGTGGGTGATGGTTGAGAACCACCTTGCAGTGGGATGTGGCACACAGGGCAGTGGTACCTTCCTCACCTCTTCCACCCCTCAGGGAAGCTGTGACACCAAGTAAAGGAGTAATGCTCACAAAGTAGTCTAAGCAAGTCTTCCAAGGACTAGAGACAGACTTGCCAAGAGAAACCTGGGCTACTGCCCTGCCTTGGCATGGTCTATGAGAGGTGGTGAGCATGGTATGGCTTAGGACAATATCCAGCTCAAGGGAAAAGGGAGTCAGAGAAGCCTTTACCAAGGGCATTACAAAGGTAAGAAAGGTATGACAGTGGTGCTTTTTTTTACCTTACTTGCTGTATTTCAGTAGGGTGCTTGTTTGTTTTTTTTCTTGGCCTGAGTTCATGATTGTATTCCCCATCATCTTCTTAGGACTTTGGTTCTAAGTCTTTGTGTTCTGGAATGTGAGAATTGATGTGGGGAATAATCCTAGGGGAGGAACACTGAATTTTCCCATATTTATGAATTAGTCTTTACCCAAGCCTACAATTTATCAGGAGAAACCCCCATGGATGCCAACATCTGAAGGGCTCATGGGAGCCCGGGGGTCGCCAGCTGCAGACTGGTAGCAGTGCAGCTGGGGGATGCTCAGGCAGCTCTTTCCCCTCCCAGGCTGTTCTGTGTGGCACGATCTCCAGGCAGCTTCCCAGGGCTTATCTCAGGGACTGGCGACACCAGGCTTAGTGCAACCCTTCTAAATCATTGTCTTCTTTTGGGGTGAAATTTCACAAACTAGCTAAAGAGCAGAAGTGGAAAGAGAGAGCATTTCAGGAAATACACTGATTCTGTTTTTTTCCTCTCCTCTCCTCTCATTCCTACCAGCAGCTTGGATGGGACCTGAGGATTTACTTTCTGCTGCCTCCATGGAGCGAGGGTGCCACAGTAAACTTTGTCCCTGTTAAATCAACCTTAGAGGCTTAAAACACCCTTCTAAAGGATCTTTTGTCTCACTGGTGCAATGTCCTGTATCCCTGGTGCCAATCACATTATGTCAGTTTTACTTGCCACTTTTGGGCTATCTTTACGGCATTTTATTTCTGAAGTCCTTTGCCAACAATCCAATCACAATGTTACTTCCCTACTGCAACTGTGAAAAGATATTTAAAAAGGATTATTATTCTCTCTTTAAACCCAAGATGTTCTGCAGTACTTTCAAGAATGGGAGAAACTAGTGAACTGAGAAGATCTAGTCATTTTAGGTGAGAAGCTTTCACCAGAGTTTCAAGTGGGCAGGAAACACAGCTTGTGGGATATAAACATGCATTACCTCTATAAGCTCTGGCTTTCTCCATCAAAGTACAGAAGAGAATGTAGGGAGGGTTTAGTTGTAGTACAAAAGTACAGAGTATCTCTCTAATGATGGCAAGGTACTAAATAGAACTTCATACATAAAGTATATATAATATATATGTATAAACTGTATTGAATTTTTATATAAAATTATTCACGCATCTCTATTTGCTCATCTATTTATTTTTTAACTTGACCACTTTCTGGGAAAGAAAAGGAAAAACTCAGTTTCTAGTAGAAGAAAACCCACAGCTAACTGAAAAAGTTGTCTTTCCCATTCTTCAGTATAATGAGCTATAACTGTGCTTCTCCACCACCTATAAGTGTACAAAAACTTCTTTTTTACTGTAGTCATGTAGGGAAACACTGATGGCTCTGTATGTAAAAACTGGAAAAGTGAAGGCTGTATTTCACTGCCCTCTACCCTGTACATTCTTGTATCTGTTGTAATGATCTGTTTTTTTAAGTTCAAGGTGTTGTATATTCAAAATGAATGCTGGAAGTATATATAGGTCACCATGTGCCTTTCATAGCTTTAAATGTAATCTATGCCCTATTTTCTCTATGGAATATTTGACCTGACACTGCACAAAATTTAAAAGATTGAAATCCTTTCATAGAGGCAAGTGCTGAAAATTTATTACATCTGTTTCACCTTGTGGGAAAATTATGTGGTTTACAGAAAATCTGAAAAATTAAATTAAAACACACAACAAGCTGGAAGCAGGTTGCTTCTGCTGTACTTGGAGTGTTTTCTTCTGCAACTGCACAGCAGCATGCCTGGCCAAAATATGACTGAAAATAAAAGAATCTGGAAAGCACAGGCAAAAGGAACAGAACAGTGACTTAAGTTCCAAGGTTAGTGCTGGAAAAAAGGGTGTCAAACAAAGCCAAACACTAATTTTATCTACTATCACAGCAATTTTACACAGCCATGACAGTAGTAGGTGAATTACATAGGTACCTTATCAAAACATTAGGATAAAGGGAACAATCATGGGCATTTAATGCAGCTGCTGCTCAAGAAAGGTCTGAATAAGAGACAGTGTGGTTGCTGTATAAAAAACTTTTTCCTGTGACACCACTCATACTCTTCCCTGGAGAAGCATCGCTCCTTTTACTGCCTTTGTTTCAGCTCTCAGGGTCCACTGCTGTGCCTGAGCTCTTTCTCACGCAGCCAAATGGCGAGTTAAGTTTCTGTAGCCAAAACCCAGGGAGGGGTGAAACAGAGCTGGCTGCCTGATCTGTGTGGCTGTTTGAGAGGAGGTGTTACAGCAGCACCACCAGCACTGTCCTCCCTCCAGCTGGTCGCTGCTCCCTCTTCCCCCAACCTCTGATGTATGGCCCTGGGGACAGAGGAGACTGCTCTAGCAGGCACCAGCCAGTCCCTGGGTACCAAGAGGGCTGCCTGCACATCCAGCTGCCACTGCTACCCATTCACAAATTGCTCCCTGGTTAGAGCACGTGGAAAATAATATTTCTTAGCCTCTTACTATAGATGCAAGGTGAAATACCAGGATGGGCTGAGAAAACCTGTACCCAGTAGCCACAGTACTCTTCACAAAGGTTTGAAATCCAAATTGACTGTGCACCTTTCCTCGTTACCCAGCAATGACTCACGAATAGTTTATTTGGCTCTTCATTCTAATGGTTTTCCTACAATGAAGATAATATGATTTCCCTGCAATCCCATAACTTTTCCATTTCCTGAAGGTATAAAGGCAACTCAGGTTACATGATGTGAGATATTGCAGCACCGATTTAAAAATGTCCAGTTTCAAATAGTTGTCAAGCATTCCTCTGTAATTATGGGAGAGATGGGTGCCTCAATTGACTCATTTTAGGAACCATTTTAGGATGAGGAAATTACATTCCAGAGAAGATGCTTGTCTCCAATGACTCTGCAATGTAGGTTGTTAATGATGTGTGACTTTCAGATGGTCCTCACTGGGTGGCATGAACATCCATTCTGTGTTTGCCCATCTGAGTCTTGTATGTTCAAGGTAGTTTCAGCTAATTATTTAAATATCAGAGGATAAAATTAATTAAGAAGCTGATTTGGAAAACAACAGAACTAAACAGCTAACTTTTCTAAATATTCTCTACCCAGTGTCACGCTGTCCTCTTAGCCTGAGAACTGAGTTCTTATGTGGGTTTTGTTGCCTGATTGAGCCCCATATTTGTATTGAAGGCTGATGCAAAGGCTCAGAATTTTGCCTTTGTCTGGTCAAGTGGCATAGTTCCTTCCACACAACATGGTGGTCCAGCTCTTTTCCTGTCTTCTTACTACTAATGTAACCGGAGTATGGTTTTTTTGTTTTATTTTATGTCTATTGGTGTGTGTATGCTGTAGAATTGTAATTTCAGCCATGTAGTAATCTTTTGTAGGATTACTGCATAGCTGCCTCGTAAATTCTGACATGACAAATGTTTTAAGAACAGAGAGTGGGATTAATTCACATCATAGACTAATCTGCTGCCAATGTCTTTTAAAAAGTCTTTTATATTACTCATCAAAGAGGGCATCAAGCAATAGAAGATGAAAAACAACAGTGACAAAACTGGGTAGAAGTGGGGCTCTTCTTAACATAAAATGATGTTAACAGACTTTCCCCCATTATTTCTAGACTGACACTGTTTGGCATATATGCTCCAGAACAAATTTGTGTTGTGATCATGCAAGCAGGTTGTTTTGAGCCAAAGATCTCGGACAAGTAATTTTTTTGACTGCAATATGGTGATAGTTAACAAAGTGAATTTAAAGAAATAACTTGAATGGTCCGATACATGATCTACTGTGTATATATCTAAGCAGTATAAAGGCAAATGACATCATTATATCCTAGCCATGCAGGAAAGAGTTTTACTGCCAAAAATGCTTCTCTGGCTAATGGAGTTGTATCTGGAGCTTAAGATACAACAGGTTAAGTACTGCAGCTTGTGTGTGCAGGAAGGCAGCACATGTCCCTCATTCTGTCGGTGCCCCTTGCACTTCCAGGAACCTCTCGTGTATCGGGCTGTGTTTCTGTGCAGCTGCTGTGTGTGCTGCTGAAAGCAAATGAGACACATGCTATGTGTGAGGCTAAGAACATAGCTGTGAAACATATCTTGTTATCAATTTTTAAGCACTGTTGAAGAAGTGATGGCACAGAATGGGTTTTAAAAATAAGTGCAAAGGATTAAGTGTCCTAAGTGGAAGGCAACAACAGGAGTAAATAACAGTGACAAAACTTTTTATGACATTTTCTAACTGCTAGGCAGCCTTTTCTCTAAGTCCAAGATAGACAGGCTGTGACATTCTTGCAAGCTAAGCATGGCTTTTGGCATGGGACACCTTGCAGGAAGGCTAAATGCCGTACAAGGAATAATGCTCTCCTGGTACTTAATTAAGGAAGAGGTAATTCTTCCCTGCAAGTGAGGAATGAATCAGTGTCCTGGCATGAAGCTAAGGGTTCCAGACCTCCGTGCTCATTGACAGAGCTTTAGTACAGCTTTTTGTAACACTTCGTTTCTCCTCTCAATTTCAAACTGAGAAATTATGCTCTGGCTGTCTGTTTTGCTACACTGGTTTTATTTGGGCATGATATGAGCATTGTCTGTAGCTGTTGCAGTGTTGTTTGTTCTTGTAGCACACAAAATGTTCCACCTCAGAAGCAGCCGCTTTTTGGGGCAAGTACTGCCAGCATATGCAGCACATAAAGTCCTTTAAAATTCCACACAATGAAATGTCCTATATTTTGAAGAGCTGTGTTCTTGTTCTTTCAGGCCTCAAACAGGAAATATTTAAGCACATTTTCAATTAAGTTGCAATGAAGTTAGTGTAATTGATGTCCATGTTTTTAGCATGTGTTTCTAATTAAACAGATCCCTAGATGCTGTCCTGATCTGAGGTCTTTAAGCCTGCAAAGCGTGAAAGCTGAAGCTTTCATGTTTGGCTGTTCTGGGTGTCTGAGTACATACATTTGAAAGCAATCATCATATTCCCTCCTTCCTTAGCACCAGGTCTTAGACCTGAACTGGGAACTGCAGTTGTACCTACAGAGTTCCAGTCTCAAGGCTCTGGGTTGCTGAAAGCAGTACTGGAAGATACGGCTCTTGTATGTTACACAGACGATAGCCAAACACACACATAAAAAAACAACTGAAGAAGCACTGGAGTGGGAGCTTTCACAAATTAATTTCATGTTCCTGACATGCTGGTTTGAAAGGACACACCACACTCTACAGGACAGAGAGCTGGTTTAAGCCATCACTAGTTTGCTCTGTCTGGAAAGAGAGAAAAAAACCATTCACAATAAAGCATTGATTTGGGATGAGCAATGGTAAAATGTTTTTGCAGCATAAACCAGATGTACTTTGGACTAGTCATTCAACACTACACCAGGAGGAAAGAGAGCATTGTGCTCACACATCAGGCACTGGTTTCAGTTGCCTGTTCATTACAACGTTGGGCCTTCATTATAGTTCTGCTTCATGAAGGAGATTGTTGAACTTTTAAAGCTTGAGATCACTAAAAGAAAGGTTGAATCAAGGTCTAGATCCATCTAGATATATACTCTGAAGTATGTGTCTGGTTGGATAAAAATGTTTGTAAGTGCAAGCCGCATGCTTGAATGGATTTTTATTATTTAGTCTATTATGTCAAGTAAGGAAGATCACACTTTTTCTAACCTTTTTTCACAGGTTTGCAAAGGAACAGATTTTCTTCATCATCTATAGCTAATGACAGCAGAAATTCTTTTTCAAAAAGCAAGACAGGATCTGGTTGTGTTTTTTGTGAAAATAACCTGACAGTCATTTCCTGGCTTCTTTTACTGTGCTATTCATCCCAAGTTTTGAAGAGCTCATCAACTTGTAAAAAAACCCCCAAGAACAGAAGGAGATTTCGGCATGTTCCTCCTTCTCTGTTTTTATGAGAGAAATTTTCTCTTTTGTTTCTAACTCTGAGCTCTGAGTAGCTGGAGGATTAAGTGTTCACCATGTTTCTGCATTTTCTTCTCAAAAGGTGTGAATGCTGATGTTTGATCCATTCTGCTGTTGCTGACAAGCACGTCCTGCAGCTGAAGCCTGGATGTTGCAGAGTGCTGTCAGACAGGCACAAGGCTTGAACCTGTGGATCTTGACAGGACAGTTCCACTCTCCCCAGGAAAGAAGGTGACATAAGAAGCTGCTGCCCTCTAGCTTGGCCCACAGGTGACGTTGATAGGTCTTACAGAGGGTTTTGACACAGAGGACAAAACCGAGGGGCTGTTGAAGGATGTGCCTATAAAACGCCAAAGAACAGACAGTAAAATATGACAATAGACCTACTGAGGACATTCAGGGAAATGTTTGCACAATGATTAAGCAAACCAAACACTAACACACTGATTTTGTCTTAACAAAGTAGAATATGATGTTTGTCACTTTACTGGAGAATGAGCACACTGCAGGATCCCAACATGTTTTGGCACACAAAGAATGCCATGTTTGTTACCCTTGCGAAAGCTCTTGCTCTGGCTTCTCAGGGTAGTGGCAGCCTTAGCTTATGTACCTCCTCTAGCTCCAAGCACACTGCTATTTGAGCTCCAACTTGTCCTTCTGCATATTTTTTCATAACAGGGCTGAGTTATCAAATACTCCCTCACTGGTAGTTGACACTTCCTTGTCCCATCCTTTGCCACCTTTTTTCTTCCATCCTCAATTCTTTTGAGACCAGGTCTGTGATTTTTCCTTTTCATTTTCTTTGCTAGCTGCTGTAGACTTCAGCTTTTCCTACTTTTCTTCATGGCTCCAAAGAGCCAAGCTAAAGCACCATATAAGCAGTTAACCATAAACACACTCTTGGGAATACTCCAGGGTTTGTGATCTTGCTTGCAGCAGGAGGAACATATTTACAATGCCTCCATTTCAGAGAAGCTGAACAAGCTTCCAGTGATTATTACATGACCTTAAGCCTTGTAGGAGTTATTTCATATTGTCATTCTTTTGCTAACACATGCCACAGTGATCTACTTATTACTTAAAACTTTTGTGCTAAAAGCCTCATTGTTTATGAGTTAATTTGATAATACTTGTATACATCAATTTGTGACTTTGTACGTAAACTATTTAGCCCTTTTCATAGGAGATCTTAGTGTTAAAGGCTCCTACCCACCACATAAATCAATTTCAGTAGTTCCCCACCATGGAAGATGACCCAAGGAATAGCATCTTGTTGTATAAAGTCATATCAAGTGCTTGTACTTTTTGAACACACAAAGTGGCAAATTCTTTACAAGCAGAGATATCATTGTTCATTTTTGATCTCTATCTCCTCCCCACAAAGTTTGTGACATTAGTTTCAAATCTGTAACCCCTAAATTGTCTTCTGAGAGGTTGCATATATGTACTTCATAAGGTTTTACACTTCTAAGAGGTGACATTTACAGATCTACCTTTAACCAGCTAAATACTCCACATTAGACATGTAAGGGTGCCATTTGGCTCCTTAGAAGTCTCCTTTGACAGAATGGATGGAGTTTTTCCTCTTGGACAGAGATGGTCAGGTTTCCCTATCTCCTATATAAAAATGAGTACTTTAATTGTATCATCTTGATGGTCTTGATGAGACCCCTGTACACCTCAGTGTCTTGAGATATATCCCTTGGGCATGTTTTACAGTGCCTATTTAATGTGAGTCTTTCAATAACAATCAGAGCTCCACCGTGAGCCCTTTTGCTTGATGGGCAACACCAGTGTGCAGAGAGTTGGCTCCTGAGGGTGGATGAGCTGAGGAGTGAGCACCAGCCAGGAACGCATGACCAGTGGGTCATGTCCTCACCAATGGGTGCTGTCCCACAGTCTCTGATCACAGTGGGCAGGTCTGGAGGCTGTGACAGCACCCATCAACAGACCCTGACATGGCAAGTGACGAAACAGGGCCAGGGACCATTCGGGTGTTTCTGTCAGAAGCAAGAGTGGATGGAACTAGGCTAATGCATGGCTCCAAAGTCTATCCAGATACAGAGACAGGAGCAGAGACAAGCTGCCATGGACATCCAAGAGACAGATTATTTATTGCATAGGTCTAGTGCTTTCAGGAGACAGGACTGGAAGCCAGCATTGCTATGGCACCACTGGGGCAGGGACTGACCACCCCAGGCTGAACTGAAATGGGGTCCTGGGCTGTGTTCAAGGCAGGGGTAGTCCTGAGAGAGGCTGGCTGAGAACAGTAAGGCCTGTGGGTGCCCTTAGCACCGTGACAGCTATGGGGGCTGCTGACACTACTGCCAAAAACATTACTTGTGATTTTGCTTTATTTACAAGCTGGGTTTTCTGGGAAATAAGGCTCCCACCATACCACTCAATGTGGCATGTGTGTGTTTGTTCATATTCACACCCCTTGATAATTTTCAAACCAGCTGGCAATTGGCCAGTTAAAGTTGGTAGGAATCACAAGGTGTTAATGATATCCCTGCAAGTTTCATGAAATCACACAAGCCTGTTGCATAACCCCAGCTGAGAGAAACACTGTTGGGAGATCACAACTCTAGCAGCCACTTGAGAATCCACTGGAGACAGAGTTTTCCAAAGAGGAAACTTTACTCCTCTCAGGACACTGGCTTTGAAATAGAATTCTGTGGGAAACCATGTGCCCTTTGAGCTGGCACCTGGAGTGACGCATTTGGTGGACACTTCAGTTTTCTCCCCTTTCCCCTGGTTTGGCAGCAGCTGACTGGGAGCAGCCAACTGGTCTGGTCAGCCCACATTGTTCTTGCTTTTCCCTCAAACAGAAAGGTACATTCATTAATGTTTGCAGCTCCCACTTTTTGTGCGTTTACTTGTTAGGAAAGGAGAACTGGCAGTGACAGCAACAGGTTTTACTGAGAAATCAGGAAGAGGAAGCAATCTATGTGAGTAATGCAGGATGCCAAAGGAGCAGCTACAAACCTTCACATTCAGACTTGTGCTTGACAAGGAAAGCAGTTCTTACACAGCACAGCTCATCTTCTGAAGTGGGCACAAAATTCTCTGTCCTCTCACCACAGGAGGGTAAGCAGCATTATTGATAGTTTTAAAAAAAAATCCATAAGACATCAGAACAATAAATGCAGAAAGACACACAAGAAGGAGCAGTGCCCCAGTGTACAGGAGGAATAAAAAAGAAATGCTGCCCTCTTTTTTTGTGGGCTCCCATGAGGCTGGGCTTGTATCATAGAGAAGAACAATCCATCCGGTGTCCAGCTGAAATCCCAAATAGCCATCTCATTTTTCTTTTCCAGTAATGGGGCCAGTTTTGTTGCAAAAAAGTAGACATAGAGGTCCAGAGAGAGAAGAATTGTTAAACCTCTGTGTAAGTGCAATTGCATTTGGCAAAAAAATTAGAGTGAGTTTTCTTGAAGGAAGAGATTACTTGAATATAGAAGTTGAAGGCGGAAGTGTTTCCAGGGACAGCTCCTATACCTCATTCCCACTGGTACCTTTATATTTTTTTTTGAATATTTCTCTTAGTGGGCAGATATAATATTTAAAAAGTGCAGGAAAATATTTTTCAAGTGTGCAAAATGGTTTTTGACTGATGTGGTACAGTTTGGTTTGTCCTCAAAATGAGATTTTATGCACTCTGCCATCAGCTTACAATTGAGATGATTTGCACCTCTGAGGACATCTTCTCTGTGGTTTTTAATACCTAATAATAAGCTAAAAAAATCATAACTAGCCCTGGTACAGTGCCCTTCTCTGTTCCTTGTCACTCAACCGCTGAGCATTGGGAAACCTGCCAAGTCCCTGACAGCAGCTTCTTCTTGTGAGAGCAGAACTGCACAATTTGATCCAGGGGAAGAGACAGGGTTTTCATATTTTACTCCGATGTCAGCAAGAGAAACCTTCAAAGTGGAGGGCTACTCCCCAGCTGTGGGCTGTTGCTCAGGAGGTACCACTCCTGTTGCATTGTCAAGTTGATCAGGGTAGGAGAGAGCCCTTTTTCTAGACTGGGTGCACTGAAGAGGTGCCAGGGCCTCCCACCCACAGTCCTCATTAAAGAAAAATAACAACAGCACAAAGCCCAAGGATTGTTTACTTATTTGTAGTATCTCAGCAACGGCTACTCTCTATCATCTGGTTTTGCTTTGGTGATTTCTTTTTTTATTAAAAAGAAATGCCACATGTTGCCACACAAGTAGCTAACCTCCTGCAGCCGGTCAGAGGCTGCCCTCCATGCCCAGAGCATGGGCTCTGCTCCCCAGCTGCTCGACCTGGCTTAGAAGGAACTGCCACAGAGCAGGACTTTGCAATTGTTCTCTTTTCCTCCATAAATTGAGCATTCGCCCGAAAAGCTCAGGCTTGTGACACTGACTCAAGCAGGACAACTACTTCTGGCTGAAGCAAAAGCTAACAAAGTTCTGGAAATGTCTAACTGGTTCATTTTGATATTTTCAGAAAGAAACATGGAATTGTGGAAGGTTTGATCCTTGGGGCCACTTAGCAACTTTCACAATGCAGAGAAGAGGGAGATGGTTGCACATCCCTGCCTTGCAACCCAACCTTATATTTTGGTGTTTACAGCACTTGTCTGAGTGGGTAATTAATTACTTTCTATAATTTGGTATGAAGCTTCAGTAGAAATACTGGGTGAGCTGCACTCCTGTTCACCTTTTCTGAGTGTTGAGACAAGTTCCTAAGAGGTAAAGTGCCCAAATTCAAGCATGTTGCTCTCTGCAGTAGAGTCACAAGGAGGAGTGTTGAAATTTTCTCCTTGGTAAATACTACAACAAGCAAACTTTGCTGATTAAGGATATAGGCTCAGGGAACACGTTCTCAATATTTTCAAAGTAGTTTGGTAAATCCAGCCTTAAATTTCCTAATTTCTTTATGTTAAAGTCCTTAAAAATCAAATAATGTGTCTGAAAAAAATGTCAAATTATCTCTGAGTCAAATATTGAATTTAAAATAATTTCTAAGAAAGTTGTTCTACAGATTAGCAGAGGCAAGGGCTCTAGCACTGTATGAAGGGTGAGCTAGCAGGTTCTTTGAGATGAAAATCATGTTAGTGCACTTCTGTCTGCAACAGATGGCACCTCACTGGTGCAGAGCTCTGCGTGAGTGCTGGGCAACTCTTTTGCAGTTAAACAGTTGTAAAACCTTAATGAGTTGTGGAGGATGTTTCTGGCCTATGGAAAAAGCTGTACTTCTGCCTGTGATGGTGAGTCTGCCAAACCCCTGTGGAGGAAGCCAAAGGAAACCAAACCAAACAAAAAGAAGCAGGAGAGCACTGTCTCACAGCAAGTAATAGTCCAGAGAGGATGGCAGTACAGTGTGATAATGCTAAGCTTGGTAGCAGTTATTGTTAAAAGATAAAAAATGTAAGCCGTATGTGGACATCTATCTGGCTGGTTTTTTGGACTCCCATAGACCCCTCAGAGACTTTGCTGACACTGTGGAAGGCACTGCACAGACACAGGGAAAGAGGCACTCCTGGCCTGGGGCCCACAGCTGTGACACACAGTAGCACAGATACTGATGGTTTCCTTCCTCTTGTGTTAGATTTCTTGTCCCACCCAGCATTTCACCGAGTTTTGAGCACCTGGGCATCAGTGCTCTGACCTGCAGCCATGTGTCAGGAAGGCTCAGAGGAACACCAGAACAGCAAGAATGACTGAATTACAAGTCTCTCCACAGGCAATTTCTGTCCCAGCCACCAGGGCAGAGGGGATTATTGCTCTCCCTCCCACACTCCACCACACAGCTTGCTTACAGACTCCTTTGTACTTGCCCCCTTTGGTTAAGGGACTGCCCTGATCGGGCTGACGGGACAAGCTCTGCATGTACTGGTGTAATTAAAAATGGTGAGGAGCACAGCATGAATTGTTCCTGAGTACTGGAAACAATACTTATAAAATCACTTCACAGTAGTTGTAACTCAACTTGCTGGAACACAAACAGCTTTGAAGGACCAATGGCTACTTAAAAACCAAAACAAACAAAGAAGTGCTTATGCTCTGCCACATTCAAGTCTACCTGTACTCCCAATCTGCAGCAAAGGGGAGTTTTAAGAGAAAAGGAAGATGTCAGTGCTTTCCACATGAAGATACAATAGTGACTCTCCCAAAGGAAATGGCGTGAGTATATGTGATGATTTTGCAAAGGCTGAGAAAACTGAGATTTTCAATGGAAAATTTTGATTGATTGATTTTCAATTATCAGCCCACTTTAAGGAGCATCATGGCTGAAAATGATTTAGTAACACATTTAACCCTCTGGCTACTAATTTTCTCATGCAATATAGATATTCAAGCTAAGTATACAATCTCAGGTAGCCTCCAGGGCTGAAAATCCTCAGGATATCCACACCATCCCTTTACACTAGCAGTCTGGAAATGATGCTGGACACTCTCCTCTTTTGTGTATTTTCCAAGCGAAGTTGGGGAAAAAAAAACAAACCTAAACAAAAACCGAAAACCAAAACAAAAACGTTTGGTGCCCTTGCAGCCCCAAGTGCTGAACTTGTCTCTCTGAAATGCTGTGTCAACAGCTCTTCACTCGCAAGCCCATTATTTTTATTGGCCACGGCTCTCAGGCTGGTGTTGACAGGTTAATTTACAGTAACAGTGAGAGTCACCTTTGCTCACTATACCCAAAAGCACAACCCACACCGTACTTGAATGCCACACTCTCGAAAACAGGAATGTTGGAGAGAGAGAGAGAAAGAGCCTTGAAGCCTTGCGCGGGTGCTCGGGGACTTGTACAAAAGAATGCTCTTTTGGTGAAATAATTTTTGCCAGGATATGCAACTTGAGCAGGAATGGTTGCAATTATTTCTTACCGTGCTTGCTAGAGAGGACATATGGGAAGATTAGACTCAAGAATGTCACTCTTGGACATGGTCTTCTCGCGGGGATTACGCCACAGGGCTTTTTTCTATTCCTTTTCCTCTTTTCTTTTTCCCTCTTTTCAATACATCAAAGTTCACTGAGAGAAATTTCCCTTGATAACATGTACAGATAAGCAGATCTCAGAAGATATGTTTCATGGGGTACACTTTAAGGACTTGTTTCCCTTTTGCTCTTCTCTCCTATCTTATCTCCCCTCCTCTTATGTCTTCTCTTCTTTTTTTCCCTTTCATTTTCTTGTCTTCCTAAACAAGTCTTAAAAGAGCAATCCTAGCAACGGGTAAGGAAATTATAGGCTGAGAGAAAGGCCTTTTCTCTAGTTTGTAAGGTTGTAGTGCTGCTGACGTGATGCAGATGGTGAAGACTCTGTGACAAAGCCAATGAAGAGCACATACATGGAAGAAGTAGGAGGAACTCTGAACAGCTAAGTGAGAGGGTAAGTGCTGCCAGGAGGCAAATTACGCTGGGTTGCAAACTGACAGACCTTTCATCACAGGAGAACTGAAAAAAAATAAAAGTGTCTTTCTAAGTGGTTTGTGTTTTTATAGTAATGTTTCTTTTTGTTAGTTTGATTTTTTTTAGAGGACCGCCATGTAAAACCACGTGAATTAATAGGTTTTTGACTGTAGAACTACCAGATACCAAAACTCTTGCAGTATTCTTCAGTCTAACCCTAGAAACTGATCATGTTCTGGCACTACTTAGCCAGCATGAGGCACCACCAAGGCTGGATCAGATACAGTCTTTCTCTGCTTTCCACAGTGGTGGACAGTGTGCTGCTGAACCTATCCAGGCTCATATTCTGTTTTGGCTACATGATCATTACAGAATCCAGAAGACATGCCTCTGAAGTTGTGACCATAATGGAATTTAGAGTGGTTACACTTTGTTGAAGTGGTCCTATGAGTTTAAAATACACTCTTTTTCCAGACTAGCCCTCAGTCTTGCTTTTACTGTCTCCTGACATGCTGCTCTAAACGTAAAAGCAATTAATGTATTTAGTCTGTAAGTCACAGAATCTCAGAATGGGTCAGGTTGAAAGGGACCACAGTGGGTCACCTGGTCCAGCCTCCCTGCTCAGTCAGAGTCATCCTAGAACACATGGCACAGGATTGCATCCAGACAGTTCTTGAGTATCTCCAGTGAGGGAGGCTCCACAACTTTTCTGGGCAACCTGTTCCAGGGCTGAGTAGAGGGTCAGGATCACGTCCCTCAACCTGCTGGGACTGCTGTTTTAGTGCACCCTAGGATACCACTGGCCTTCTTGGCCTCAAGGGTACACTGCTGACTCACAGATGCTTGTTATCCCCCCAGGACCCCCAGGTCCTTCTCTGCAGAGCTGTTTTCCAGCAGATCAGCCCCCAGCCTCTACAGGTGCCCAGGATTATTCATCCTAAAGGTGCAAGACCCCACATTTACCTTTGTTGAATTTCAGGCAGCTCCTCTCTGCTCATCTCTCCAACCTGTTGTGGTCCTTCTGAAGGGCTGCACAGCCACTCCACAGGCCACTTCTCCCAACTTAGTGTCATCAGCAAACTTGCTGAGGAGGAGGCATCTGCCCCTTCAACCAAGTCATTGACGAATACTGGGCCCAGTATTGAACCTTAAGGAGCACTACTAGTGACAGGCCTCCTCCTTGGAAATCAGGCTGCTTTAATATATTTTAACATAGGCACTAGCAAACTGAGGGCCACTTGAAGCCATGCCACATGAAGAAGTGATATATGAGAAACCAGATTAGGAAGAAAAGACAAAACTTTGGTCTCCTGGGTAGTGTCACAAAGGCAAGAAGGCCAGGACTAATGGCATGGCATGGCATGTATAACAGCTGCTGCAGAGCCTGTCTGGGCTTGTAAAGGCAGAGGGCTCCTTTGCTGATCTGTATCTCTTCTGTGGCTCTGGTTGGAGGGGCCTCTCTGTTTCTGTGGCCAGTGGATGGAGGTGTTCTCACAGCCTCCTTTGCACTGCTGTAACTCAATCACTGTGTGATAACAGACAAAGGCAGAGACAGACACTGAATCAGAAAACCTCTTCTCCTTTGAGCTGCAGTCTCTCTGCTACACTATCTCTCTTGCTCACAGTAAGAATGCCAGGGAGACAGAACTAAGCACACACCAGCACAGGAGGATGCTCCCCTGCTGTTGAGATTGTTTATACTGAAGGCAAAGGCAGTAACAGAGATCTTTTATGCAAGGCAATAGCCATTATAGTTTTAATTTTTTAGATTTCCACTCCACATCGGTGTTCCATGACCCACTATGGCAAAAGGGTGTAATAAAAGGAGACAAGCTTCATCTGCTCTCAGACAGACAGCAAGCCAAGCAGGATCTGCCACTGTCATTGCTGCTTCCATGTAAAAATTTGGGGAAGAGCTTAGGAGGGACAGATTACATGGTCCAAGCAGAGCAGCCCATCATGCTGCTGTCATAGAAGCTGTCACCTTCTACATGAAAGGCCATGGAGGGTGACCAGTTTAACAGCAGACTACGGTCATCCCAATAGCCTCTTGAGCAGAAGAAGGCACCTCTGGCCTTGCAGAGAGGACTCCAGCCTGGCTGAGCCCTCCCAGGGCTGCCAGACATGGTTACAAAGGGTTTAGCAGCTGCCTTGAAATGGGAATGTGCAGCTAGTGGGAAACCCATGTTTGAGCAAGGTGTGTTGGGCCCAAAATATTTTTGTCACTGGTCTCATGACCAGACTTGGGTTGGAGGGCCGAGATATTTACCATCCTGTCATTCTGACACACATCCAAATGCTCTGTTCAAGTTCAGAGCAGAAGTCTCTGATGGAGCTGAAAATAGTTATAATTTTCAGTTTGGTCTCCCCACGTTAAAGGCTACACCCCTGTTATGCATTTTTTCAGAGGAGAGGAGCAGTAGGTTAGTTAGTGCTAGACTAGATAACTAAAATTATTTCCATGAACTGAAAAATAGCCAAGTCCCTAGTTTAGCAATCTGCAACATCTGTGATGGATTGTCAAAATTAACAGCTCTGCCCTGGTGGTTTTTCGAGCAGCAGGAATGTTACACGTTTTGCCTTGCACTTTGGATTCATCACCTTCTGGAACCCAAAAAGACATCCCTGCCTCACACCATGCTGGAATCTGTAGCTGTTGCCCAGTGAAAAAAAGAAAAATACGATCGATATTCCCTTCTTGGATTATGGCTGGGGCTCTTCCACAGCAGCAATTTCCTCTACTGGTAAGGTGAGACCCAAAGTTTTGTTATAAGGTCGTGTTGGAAAGTACTGTGGCAGTATCTTAGTACCTGCTCAGGAGTCTCTCATTCCCACAGCCAACAAGCCCAAAGAGCCAAAAGAAAATTTTCCATCATCTAGAAAGCTGGTGTTACCCAGTACCCCCCTCAGTAATGCTGGGGCACATAGAGGGAACTATTTGATGCCAATTTCAAGAAACATTTCAGTATCCCTGCTGTTATTGCTGCTGGGAAAGGGCTTGCTCTGGTCTTTTGCACCACTATTCCACCTCTGACACCCATGTTGTAACTCAGGGGCAAGAGAAGAGGTCACAGTTCTGCTTGTCACTTTAAGTTTTGAATCTGCATTCCTTTGCTAGAAGTATCTGTTCAGATATGATATTGTTGCCTCCATATATTTATTCTCTTTATTAAACCTCTTACTTTCTCCAGAATAACATAGTGATTTTAGTGGGAGCTTCAGACAAAGAAGAATAGCATGACAAAGCAACACAGCCTTCATTTAGGTAAGCACTCCAGCTGACATGGCAGATCTAACTAACAACACAAGAAAAGTGCAAGAAGAGAAAAGTTTCCATGAGTAAAAGCAGTTGGGAAAGACAGCAAGAATCTGACCTCTTGACAAAATCGGTGGCACTGCCTTTTTTTCTTCTGATCAGTTCCACACTGCTCCCTGCCCCTGCTTGCTGCCATTCCTGCTGTGCTGGAGGTAAAATCCCTGGCTTCAGGAGGCCAGAGGCTGAGCTACCCTGCTTTCCAAGCTTCTCTCTGCTCTTGGCAGAATCAGAAGAGAGTATATCCATTATTTTGAAATATGTCTGCACATAATTGACTGAGAGATTCAAATGTCAATGGCAATTGAAGCTCTTCTCTTAGATGTCATTACACTCCTTAAAAAGCACTCTTACAGTCTTCTTTATTACTCTAGGAGTGTAAAAGCCCCAAACTCCTAAATTTTTGTAAGAGACTATATATCTTGGATACTGTAATTAAAATCTAAAGCCAGAAATGTAGTGCTGAAGTGTTGCAGCTCAGCTGGTAAAAAGAATAAATTAGTGAATGAGGTTAGCAGTTACCAGCTCTGCTAAGTATTTTTCTTCCAGATATGATGGTGAAAAGGGAAAAAATGTTACCTTGAGGCTGATTTTAGAATTATTCCAATATTTCTTCCTTTTAGGAACATGGTAATTCTTATATCAGACCAGTATGTGGCTCATCCTGTTCAATATCCTCAGCCCAGCCAGCATGGCTTTAGGAGGGGTAGGTGGTGTTGAACCAACCTGGTCTCCTTTTATGATCAGGTGCCCCTCCTGGTGGATGCAGGGAAGGCTGTGGATGGTGTGTACCTGGAGTCCAGCAAGGCCTTTGACACTGTCTCCCAACAGCACTCTCCTGGAAAAGCTGGCAGCCCATGGCTTGGAGTCAGGGGTCTGTGCTGGGGCCAGTTCTGTTCAGTATTTTTATTGATGATATGGATGAGGGTCATCTGAGGCACTGAGCCTTTCATCAGTAAATTTGCAGATGACACCAAGCTGGGAGTGTGTGTCCATCTGTTGGAAGATAGGAAGGCTCTGCAGAGAGATCTGGAATGGTTGGATGGATGTGCAGAGTCCAAGAGGATGAAGTTTGATAAGTCCAAGTACCAAGTCCTGCATTTTGGCCACAATAACCCCCTGCAAGGTTACAGGCTGGGGATGGTGTGGCTGGACAGTGCCCAGGCAGAAAGGGACCTGGGGGCACTGGTGACAGCAGCTGAACATGAGCCAGCAGTGTGCCCTGGTGGCCAAGAAGGCCAAGGGCATCCTGGCCTGGATCAGGGATGGTGTGGCCAGCAGGAGCAGGGAGGTCATTCTCCCCCTGTCCTGGGCACTGGTGAGGCCACACCTGGAGTGCTGTGTCCAGCTCTGGCCCCTCAGCTCAGGAAGGACGTTGAGATGCTTGAGCGCGTCCAGAGGAGGCAACGAGGCTGGTGAGGGGCTTGGAGCACAAACCCTGGGAGGAACAGCTGAGGGAGCTGGGGGTGTTTAGCCTGGAGAAAAGGAGACTCAGAGGTGACCTTATCACTCTACAGCTCCCTGGAAGGTGGCTGTAGCCAGTGGGAGTTGGTCTCTTTCTCCAGGCAGCAACTGACAGAAGGAGAGGACACAGTGTGAAACTGAGCCAAGGGAAATACAGGTTGGATGTTAGGGAAAGGTTTTTTACAGAAAGGGTGATAAAGTACTGGAATGGTCTGCCCGGGGAGGTGGTGGAGTCACCATCCCTGGATGTGTTTAAAAAAAAGACTGGATATGACACTGAGTGCCATGGTTTAGTTGAGGAGTTAGGGCATGAGTTGGACTCGATGATCTTTTAGGTTTCTTCCAGCCTAGTGATTTTGTGTGATTCTGTGTATTCTACTTTAAAAAACACAATCAGCACTAGACACTTGGTGGCAAAACCTTGCCTTACACAGGCAGATACATTTGTGTTCCCCCTCTTCAGGTTTATTCCTTACCACCAGCATTCAAAGCCATCTAATTCCTAAAGCAAAGAGTTTAATGTCTCCTTTGGATTTTTTCAGCATTATCTCTTGTAATTTTATTCTTCACATAGTTGTCCAATCTGTTTTTCACAGCACAAACAATTTGAATTTTCTGTCTCTGAGGAACATCGTATAGATACTTCTACTGAAGCCTTCCAAAATTTATCTAGACCTTTTTTCTGGCTGTTAAAATAAGTGGTGCATTTCTTGAATGCTAGGTAAGAATTAAAATTTGCTCTGCCTTTTCTGTGTCACTACTTTGTAATTATCTCAAGGAAACATCAAATCCACTGATTTAACAAGAGGGAATTTTGGAGAACATTGTTAATATCACCACATTGAAAAATAACTCTTTATGGATCCTAGATTTTTCCTTGCTCTGCTGTTTTTAATTTGTTGCTGGATTCTGTGTAGTACCAGGAGAATAACCATTCACAGAATTGTTCGATTTGATTCTTTTTATCTTTCAGTTAAAATTACTTCTTTTGATTATTGTTGACCTGTCAATTCAGACTGAGAGAGATCCATGTGGTTGTCTGATAGGCAAAGTTCATTGCTCACCCAGTTACTGCAATTGATTTAAATGTTGGATATTTCCTTTTCCAACCCCCTCCTGCTTACACTTCTGAAAGGGCCAGCACTTTTAAAACAATAGTGGTAGGAAGTGTATCACAGCACTCACAAAAGAGAGTCCTACAATTAGAATTTGTCTAGGCGAAATGCTGCAAATAATGGGGCATATTCCAGCTTTAATCTTACCATGCTGGAGCCATTAGGAGGGAAGATGGACCTGACTGGACATATTCATGATAAGGACAAAGGCAGTGCAAATGAAAATGCTAAAGAGTAATGCATTTTGCCTTCCAGAAGAATGTGATGCATGCATATCAAACAGTAATAAAGGAGATTGGGGTAGATCTTAGGAGTGATTTTAAATGTGCAGTCGACTCTGCACTGAATAATGTTACCTGGAGAAACTGAGGAATCTCCATCATTTGAGATCTTAAAGACAAGATTCCATAAACATGCCTGGAATAGTTTAGGCATAACTGGTGCCTCCTTGGAGCTAAGTCAGAAAACCTTTTCAAGTCCTATACTCTGTCTATTGTTTAAAGGTCTCCTCATGATTCTCTTGTGGTACCACTGTCACAAAATCCTGTTTGCTACTTGCTTCAAACTGCTTAGTTTGAAACAAGTCCCCTCTGTTACTGCTGTGACAAGAAATTCTCACAATGGCTGTGCTGTTTCCTAACACGGGCCCTGGATTGTTCCATACACAAAACATATTGCTATAAAATTATTTTTTCTGTGTAACAAGTCATGATAACACCTATTTTGTGATTCTTTTATTTCTCTATTAATCTTTGATACTGAACCAGCCCCATCCCTCTGAGAAGCTGGCTTGTTGCTCTCTATTCTCCAGGAAACTTGGCTTACTTTGTACACCAGTATATTTGGCCTTTGAAAGTTGGCTTGCAGTTAGCAGACAGAAGCAGGGTCAGAATTAGTTCAAAATAAATTAATAGTCAGAAGTTCTAACTTGCTAAGCTGCCTGCAATCCACCCTTCAAAGGATATTCACCAATTGCTGTAATTGCTCTCTTCAAGGGCTTCCAAAAAATCCTTGGACATGCTAATTAATGTTGCTTTAGATATATGTTAAGGTATTTGACCTGAGAATTTAATTCTACAGTTTAATTCCATAATGATTGTAAATGGTAGAACTGCTGCATATTTAAAAGAACATTAGTGTGAATTTAGCTAGCTGTTGGCAGTTTAACAGTGACTAACAGATATTAAATAAGCATGAAATTCTGGCAGTGAATGACACTTTTATAGGGGCAACGGCTAGGAGCTGAAGGCAGGAGAAAATACTGCAACCATCCATGGTGACCTTCCCTTTCCCCTGGATTTTACTGAGTCTTTGCACAACTTTCCCATCATTGAGAAGAGCTGGTGGAAGGACCTTGTCCTTGCAGGCTTGGACAGCACATGATGAACTTGGTGGGACTGGAGCTTCTTGGATATACTGAAGTCATTGACAGTCCCTTGCTGATGTCACTGACACCAGGATTTCCCCAAATAACTGAACATTTCAGCTGCTCACAGATAATCACATCTTCCAGCGTCAAGAAAGAAGTGTGTAAATTCTATCCCTTCTTCTGCCAATTTTTTTTTTTTCAAAGTGGATGTCAGAAGAAATCAATTGCTGGAGAAAAGAAAAGAAAACAAGCTGATCCTTTTATTGTTACTGTTCAAAAGTGTCCCTTTGTTTTAGAAACAAAAATGGTAGCAAGTGACTTTTTTCCACCCCTCAGTGGCTACATAAATTTCTGCTACTAAGGGACAAACATCATTGATTTGACCGACTTATTCAAAACAGGTCACGGAGCTACAGCTTCTTGTGTCAATTCCCATCATATACTGATGTGGCAGGTTTTATGAATAAAATATGGGCAGTTGCTGGCTGGGAGGATGCCACATCTTAGCTACCCAAAACCCTCTGTCCTTGAAGAGCAAAGCTTTGAAAAATTAGGACCATGTTTCAATCCAAGCTGTACAATATGCTTTTCAATGAAGTGTAATATATTGTTTTCAGCTGAATAACTTTCTTCTCCTCTTCTCCCCTCCCCCTGTCCCTCCCCTGCTTGGGTGGGGGGGAGGGAAAGCCATGCCATCTTAAACTAAAGCACACTTCAGTCAGTCTCCCTGTGTGTGCTCCGTGCCAGCAGCCACAGCAATTCTTTCATCTTGGCTTCAAAGTGGTGCTGAGGGGGGGAGGGGGGCATCTAATGAAAGAAGGGAAAACAAACAAACAAACAAACAAGCTCAAAACGGGGGAGGAAATGAAAAATAGCAGTCTACCTTTCAAATCTGAGTGTTGCCTGCAGGCACGCTCTGCAGTGGATGTTGCACTCAGCTTCAGCCCCTTGTATATTTTTTTTTTTTTTTTGTTATTGCCACTTCCCATGCTGGGAAGATTCTTGTCATCCCTCACATATTTTATGTGCAGAAAAGGCTGCCCTGCCCTGTGCTTGGTGATTGAGGCTGTGCCCCTGGTGTGCCACACTATCAGTGGTTCCCAAGGCTGCCTAGCCTGGGAAAAGCTGCATGGAAACGGTCCAAAATCAGCATTACATGCATTATTGTTCTTACTCTCTCTGATTAGAGTGCACACAATGAAAACAACAGCAACAGCCTCGTTTTCTAGCTCTCCTCCCAACACAGGGCTGTTCTTAGGCTGGCTTTTTTTTTTTTCTCTCAGAGTCTTCATAGAAATTAACTGCTTCTGTGCTGGTAGGTCCCAGGCACCCCAGCAGCTTCTCTGGGGAGAAGACCAAAGAGCTTAGTCTGACTGGGAGTAACATTTTCAAAAGTGCCTAGCTGACTTGTGAAATCCCATTTTTTAAAAACATGTCCAGTGGTAGGCTGCCTTGTGGATCACTGGAAACACAGTGCTCGGATGCTGTGGTGAAACGCAAGGCACAGTAACCACCATAAAACAGAATAGGCTGAAAGATATTTAGGCATTAGTCCCTTAAATACTTTGTTTTGTGTTAAATGCTGGAGGCAACACACACAATGTTCTAGCAGTGTGTCACAGCACATGGGTCTCCCCCAGCCCAGCCACCATCACTTTTTTTCTCAGTCCCTGGTCAAAGAGGTCTTGCTGTCCTGGCTGAGGAGTGCCAGAATGGACTAGCACTGCTCTAGTGACTAAGCAGGCATTTAGCAGACAATAGTTTAAATGTCATGAGGCCTGTTCCAAGTCCTGGGGTAGCCAGTTTGGGATGGGATAAAGCTCAGTTTGTTCTGTGAAGAAATGGCTTATCCCAAGCACAGGGAAATGCCACTTAGGAGTCACTGGGTGAGACATGGCATTTCAGGCTCAATCTGATTTCATATTTCCTGATATATACTAGGTGGCTTATGAAACAAAGGAGGCAAAGAATTTTCTTCCCATTTAACAGATTAGACATATTCTAGAGTGTCAAGTAACTGCACCTCGAATGTGCACAAGTATTTGACAGGAAAGCTGCTCCAGAAGAGAGCAGTAGGTAGACTTGGGTGCTAAAGATGAGAGAGAAAATCTGTTTTCAGACATAAAAATGCTATAGAGTACATCTTTTGTAATAGGTTGTAATAGGTGCTAATCTTTTTTTTTTTTTTTTTTTTAAAAAAGCATGTCTATCTTTAAGACACTATTGGGAACACATGTAGGAACAGATGTATACTGTAACTGATGTTTTGTTTTAGGATCATTTTATGACTTTTTTCATATGCCCCAGCTGTACTGCAGAAAGGGATCCCTGATGCTGTATTCTCTTCTTCACAGAAAGAGATATAGATGCTCTGGGTTACCCTGCAGCCAAGGACCCCCAAGAGCCCCAAGCATCTCCTGCTGTGAGGGACCTCAAATCTGCAGAGGTGCCTGGGGGGTTAATGGTAGATGTTCTTAAATTGCAATCCAGCAGATGAAAGACAGATGTTTACTTTTAAGACATTTTCAGACCACGGAAAAAAGCACTTCAAAATTTGAAGAAAAAGAAACAGCTTTCTAGTCAATGCCTTGTATAGTCTTCTCTTTTGGAAGGGATTAGACTGAATCATAGAAAACAAAAATGTAAGGTTGCAGAGTATTGTTTTGCCACTTGTTTCAATGTTACAGTGGTCAAATCTAAAACTTCTTTCCAAATTTTTTAGGTTCAGCTTGAAATTTTGTAATCTATTGAGAAGGTTTTTTCTGCCTTGTGCCTTACTCATGGTAAAGAATGTGAGAAGAAAGTCAGTTCACTATTTTTCTAAGATTGTAATGCACAATGAAAGAAAAGATTTTGTTTATTCTTCAAGAGTTCTACTGACATCATATTTCTCTAAAAAATAATGTTTCTTTCTTTTTGCTTTTTTTTCCTTACAGTCCAAAGGCAAAGCTGGGCAAAAAGCTGCTCTTGTCTTAGCCGACTAATATATTTTTAGGTAGGATTGACCCTTTGGTTATCTTACATGTCATAACTCTTTTAACTTTCAGGGGCTGCATAAAGGAAAAGGTGACTAGAGGGCTGTAAGAAATAATTTTAACCAGCTTTTCTGAACTTTTCTATGTTTGAAAAACAACTTTTGTTAGTTAGTATGTGAACTTAAATACATCTGGGATGGGACTTCTGTATCACAAACATTTCCTCTATTAAAAACCTGGAAACTGGCTGTCATTACTTTTGCTTCTCTTTCTTCCCAAATCAAATAGTTGTGCCAACTGCTTGTTTTGTTTAACAGACCCATTCAGAGAGATATCATGGCTAATCAGAGTATCATTTTCTAATGCTCACTGGAAGGAAATCTCAAATTGTTCTTGGGAACCTAAATGTTAGGCTTATTATAAATCTTATTATAAATGAGTTGTGAGTACCAATCCTTGAAGGCAGGATGAATACAGCTCCTAGGAAATTGTGGAAAAAAACCCCAAGCAATGCTGAACCATGCTGCTCACAGATTGTTGGTGGAGACTGGTCTTCCAAAATGTGTGTATTTTCTCTTCTTTGGTTAATTTATTTGTTTATAAATTTCTTTTTCATTAGTTATAAAAGATCAAAATTTAAAGACTACCAGCAAAACTAGTCCCTGCACTCTTTGCTAATTTGCCCAGCATGAATTGAAGCTCTTATTTTCTCCTGTGTGCCAGGAAGTGACATAGGGCTCAGGTAGTGCCCTACATGGGACCTGTGACCTTGTGTTTCTTTCTCCATTGCCATATGTCAAACAGGAGGGATATCTATGGATCGAGATGTGCAAAGCCCAGCCACATGTGAAGTGATCCAATTGACAGCTTGGAGAAGCTATTAGCCTGGCCAAGAGCTGGAGGGAGGCAGGCCCTAAGGTCACTCAGAAAAATGGTGTTTAGATTATAACTCAAATAAGTTACTTAAAAAAAAAAAAAAAAAAGCCACTTGATATATATCTAGACCAAAGCTATTTCTACATCTACATGAGATTCACATGGGACATTGTATCTGCCTGTGGTTTTGTTTGTGCCATGTTGCCATGTTGGAAGAAAGCCTGGCTGAACACATGAACATGCATTGTGGCCCCAAAGAAGCTCCCCTGGTATTGATTTGGAGTCCTGCTGAGGTACACAGGAGCTGGATGTGACAGAGATGCCATCTAGGTTAAACTATTATGTAACTCTGGTGACCCCCTCTCAGCAGCTGGGGAGGCTGAAAGGGCTCTTTCCACCTCCAAGGGCAAGCAGGACTGATGTGGCCAACAGCTCCCAGTTGTGGGGTGACAGCAAGCCTGGGATGATGTGCTGAAGTGTTCCTGCATGTCACCCAGGGCCCTGACCTGCCCCTTGCTGCAGGGCCATCCCATCATCACAGTGCCCTTCACCTGACCATTGTCTGGGCTCATTTGTCATAATTTCTCCTTTCCACAACAGCCAAGGAGTTTGTCCCAGCCACTCTGTATGAGTACCACAAGATGGGAGAAATCCTGGCAGTAAACAGGCTAGCAGACAGTTTTCTTTCTTTCTTAATATTTTATTTATGGGGACGAGGCCACACGAATAATTGAAGATGCGTGTTTGCACCCACTGCAGTCTGTGAGTGGTTTGCAATGTAAACATGTCAACTCACAACTGGAGCTTGAGAAACACATGTGCCAAAGAGCCTCGGGCCATTTGTCTGTCAGTCACACTCACCTTCCCAGCAGTGCCCTCCTCCTCTCACGCAGGGCCAGCCTTGGTGTGGGCCATTCCTGTCCTGTATGACACTGCTGCAAGTTTCCATGGAAAAATTGATGTGGAGGAGAACAGAAACACGCCCATGGCATGAGGTGAACTTATGGTGTATTTTACACAGTAAAAAGCAAATGGTATTTCAGACTGGTTTTATTTTTTTTTCTTTCTTGTGTAATAACATACAAATTGAGATCAGCTGAGGCACCAATAGGGTTGCCTTTAGAGAAACTGAAATGCTGTGCAGAAATACTCAAGAGAAACAGCAGACAAAAGGCCAAGAGGAAGAAGGAAAGAGGTGGAGAGGCCTGGAGCATTGCAGGGGGATGCTAACAATCCTGCTTGCATAGAACTAAGGGATAACAGGAGATAGAAGTATTGCTTAATAAGATGCTACAGAAAAAACAGAAATAACACAAAAGACTAGGATTCTCTAAGAAGTGGCAAGGTCTCCAAAGTCTTCTAAATCATATTTTGCTACATAAAGGCCAGATGCTGAATGGATGAGGTCCTCAATACTGTTCTTGACCTGGCGTGATTTATGAGCACAAGTGTAAACTCAGTAGTGAGGGTGTAGTGTACTGAATCAATTCCTATAAATATTAAAGAAAGATTGACATTCAAAGCTTCTGCTATCCTAAAACCCTAGAGCACACAGGAGACAGCATTTCATTCCCTCCAAGCCTAGTACTGGGGGGAGATAGAGTTGTTTTTTAGATGCATTGGATTAAAAAGGAAGAATTTGAAAAAAGTCAGGAGAATATTTTCCATACACGCAATCGTGAATTAAAAAAAAAACAAGTGAGCATATCAGACACTAGAAAATTTATGCAGGAGGCTGGTCAGAATGTACAGAAGAAATGTTAGAAAAGTATCTGTGACAGAAATATTCAGACAGTCATGACTGGTTCTTTCATTTTGCAAAAAGTGGAATGTGAGTAGAAATTTCTGTTAAAGTCTATGCTGAATCAAGTTGAGAAATATATTCTACCAGAAGCTTCAAAAATGTGTATTTATTTTCAAAAGATGAGGTGTAAGTGAGCAACAGCACTGTGTTAAGAACAAAGTTGATGCATAAAAAAGAGCTCTGGTGTGGACTTCTCACCAACTTTGCACTGACGTCACATTGTTGGCTACAGTGGACCCAGCCCTGATTAATTGCCCTTGTCAGTCAGATCCTGGGAAAGAGTCTTGAAGGCAGACTGATACTCTAAGGGCATGTCAGATGTGAGGTTATTTGATTAGTGTCTTAGCTGAGAGCAGACTTAAAGTGTTTTGAGTTGCTGGGCTGCGTAGTGCCCTGGGTACAGGTTCAGCCTCCTGTTTCTCCATGCAGCTGAAGGCCTCCCTCCAAAATGTGTGCATAGCTCCTGTCAGAATCAGTGGCAATTCTGTGAAAGTGTTGGGGGATGATATCATGGTGTACTTTACTTTTCATTACTTGTGAGGACTGTCTCAATGCATTGTTTCTTAGCTGAGGATTGTTTTCTGCAATTTAAAGCCTTTATATTAGGGATAATAACGCTTAAGATCTTTTCTTGCACTTTCCTAAATTAGGACATGCATCACTTGTATCTAAATTTAGTTCGGATATGACTGCTCTAATATTTTTTCTTATTTTGTATTCATCTCTCTTCTCTCTGCTGGCTTAATTTCAGACAAAGAAAGTCAATATTTTCTCTGCGAGTTATTTCATTTTGTTGGTCTGTGATATCATAGCAAATGTCGGCTGATCTTATGTAATACAGAGTTGAAGACTGTTATCCTTCCTTTTACAAATAAACAGATCTAAATAAAATAGGTCCGTGGTCAAATAGAGTATTTTTAGAGCTATTAAAAGAGTAAAATAGTTTTCTCTGCTGATGAGAAAGTCTGTCTCTTATCCTGGTGGTCTCTTGTTTCTCCTCTGCTTGCACTTGATCTCTAACACTGTGACACTGTGCTGTTTTGCTGGTAACAAAGTCATCATTCACTCATTACTTAGCAAGTCTGAGCACATTTTATGGTTGATAGCTGGATTGCCAACGTGGTCCAAAATTAACCTCTCTCTGCTTATTTTTGCTTAGCTGTAGGGCCAAGGCAGTACAAAACTCCACATGTGGCAGGAGGCAGCATGTAATAGCCTCTGCATGTCCTTACACTGAAGGGGCTAAGTCCTCCACTCTTTTGAGTGCAGGTAAGTCTGTGGTTAGCAAGAGAAATTCTGGCCCAACGACATGGAGAGCCTCACCATTCCTTCAGCCTGTGATTTGGGTAGGAGCAGGATGTCTCTCGGAGTTTACAACTGCCAGGCAGCCTTAAGATGCCCACGATGCATAGGCACAACAGCTTCTTGCCTGCCGGGCAGTGGAAATAAGCGAGTAGGATCCGCAGGAGGATCAGTCTTTGCGCTGTGTTGCCCTTTTCCTTGGTAGGCTGCGGCTGTGCGGAGCAGGGGCCAGGCGGGTTCCCGGGTCGGATGCAGGCTGCCGGGAGATGCTGGTGAGCCCCAGCCGTCAGCACACGCAGCTTTTTCTCTCCCAGCACACTGGATTAATTTCTGCTGCTGGCAAAAGGGCAGCACAAATGTATTTTAAAATCCCTTCCTCTGCATAATCAAAAGGGAAGGAACACGACACGAAAGCTGCCGAACAAAGAGCAGACAAGCGCTCCCACCCTTGAACCTCCCTTTCAGTCACCCGTGTGCCGGCTGGCTCTCGAGGCCTGTCTAGGTCGTATTATGACTCCTTTATTAGTGTTTAAGGTCACCAGGAGACATGCAAGTGCATCCTATATCAGGAAGTGTAGTATGTCTCTGGAGTGAAATATTTGGCTGTTAGCAGGAGCTGCGGCCGCGACTCGGAAATCCCGGGACGCGCCTGCAGGGCGGGCGGGCTCCAGGCGCCGCGCTGCCTCCCGCAGACACAGCCACCGGGAAGCGGAGCGGCTTTCCTGCCATTCTCCGCACGGGGCTGCTTTCCTCCCAGACTTCCCCGCCGAGCCCCGACACCTCCTTTGCCGCTCTGGCCGGCCGGCTGTGGGCTGCAGTTCCAAGGAAAAGGCCTCCTTAGGCGGGCACCCAGCACAAAAACGCGCCGCCGTCTGCCCCGGCACGGTGGCTCCTGCAGGAAGACTGATTAGGAGCGCCTCAGGCGGGCGGGGGTGCCAGCCCGCGCTCCCGGGTGCCAGCGGCAGATTTATCGCTGTGCCTGTGAGCGCCGGGACCTGCGCAGACGTGGCCGGGGTGCGGAGCTGCCCTGCCCTGACCCTCCCTGCCCTGCCCTGCCCTGCCCTGTCCTTCCCTTCTCTTCTCTTCCCTGCCCCTCCCTGCCCTGCCCTTCCCTTCTCTTCTCTTCCCTGCCCCTCCCTGCCCTGCCCTGCCCCTCCCTTCCCTTCTCTTCCCTGCCCTGCCCCTCCCTGCCCCTCCCTGCCCTGCCCTGCTCCTCCCTGTCCTGCCCTGCCCTGCCCTGCGCTGCCCTGCCCCTGCCCTGCCCCTGCCCTGTCCCTCCCTGCCCCTCCCTGCCCTGCCCTGCCCTGCCCTGCTCCTCCCTGCCCTGCCCTGCCCCGCCCCTCCCTGCCCTGCGGCTCTCACCGCACAGCGCCAGCGGGGCTAAAGCCGGGATGGTGGTGCAGGCACCTGTCTCACCACCGCCCTAAAGCCAAAGGCGGACAGAGGCCTTGCTGGCGCTGCAGGTCCTGCCAGCAAGCTTAGATGGCAAATGCGAAGGTCCTTGAAGTGCGTTGGGTGACGGAGAGTGTCACAGCTTCCCCAGCTGTGCCCGCATCCCATCTGTCTCTCTTTTGCTCTACCCTCACTCGAGCACAAGCTCCGCTCAGAGCACACGCATTTTTTTTAATGCATCATGCCTGACGATAGCTAGATGAAGCAGCTGTTGGCAAAATGTGATGCAGAAAGGGAGGCAGGTCTCTGAACAAGAACATTTTTTCTTGTCTGTAAATAACTTCAAAATATTTACATTGTATCAGTATGTGCAAGGATAATATCCCCTTTCTCCTCATTGTCCTAATGTACAAGAGAGAGATGCAAGGTTGTGTGTCAGCAAAAAAATTTCAGACACTGAAATGCTTTTCATCGGCTTTAGCTCTGGTCTTGTTATGGGGTGGAGGATCCTTTCAAAAATACATCCAAAAATAAGTAAATAAATAAATACTAAAAAAGTGACTATGTTTCCCCCAACAGAAGGAAGAGACTATCAAGAAATCATTGGCTCAGTCTAATAAATTATAAATGCAACAACATCTCTAGGCCCTGCTAGAATGTTAATTGCAATTAGATGGAGAAAGCAAACTCCTGGTAGCATTGTAGCTATTGTAGCTACAGAGCTATTCCACCACAGATCATAATTTTCAGGCATTTCTGACTTTTTGTTTATCCAAATTAGCCTTGGACAAATAGTATACATGTGTGTGTTTGTATATGTTTTTACATGTATATATGTGTGCAGACTGTCTGATTTTTTAGCTTCAGTGAAGTGGACAGTCAGCCATAAATAAGAGAGTACAGCATAGGAAGTGTGGAAGCTGATTTGAAATGGCAAGGCAAGGCAAGGCTTCTGTTCTGAAATATTTTTCATATCCCAAAAATGTATTTGACTTTTTAAAGGGATATTGTTATTGAAATTTCATTAAAAATCACACTTTAAACACAATTTCAAAGAAAGTAAACCAATAACCACTTTAAAAAAGAAGCTTAGTAAGGGAAAAAAAATTGGCAAATTATTTAAGTGTTAATAATACTTAGATTAAATGTCTGACCTTGAAGGAAAAACTCTAATAACATCACTGATGTGTGGCCAACAGTCATCTTCCAAAAATGCCAGTTTTTGATGACGTATGTGTTTTGAAGTGTGTTTTGGTCAGCTGCAGATTAATTTCCTTTTTACTAACTTTTTTTTTAGCATAATGAAAAGAGGAGAAAAGTTACGTTTTAAAAATGCTCGAGCCTTAGAGTTAAGGGTGTAGTTTTAAATTCTTGGCTCTGAGTAATTCTTCACATAACCAGAGACATTTTATTAATACAGTTCATGTAGGTAAAAAGTGTTGTGTGTACATGCAAGAAAAAGGGTCAGCTTTCCCTGAAGTGTTTTATCCTATTATGAAGAGAAAAAAAAATCTAGTGCTGGGCTGTATGTATGACACATGGTGATGTGCAGTAGCAATTCAGTAGTGTCCTTCACACTCCTCTGTCCTATGGGACACCCACCTGGTCTCACAGGGCACCTCTGAGCATCATCTTTGCTCTGGGTAGCTGAGACATGCATGCACAACAGGCCCTCTGAGCACCTTGGGCGTTCAGCTCACAGATGGAGATTTTCTTGTGTGCTGATTTTGGCAGTCAGATCAGATTAGTCAGTCTAACTTTATGCCAGCTGGTTTTGACAGGTTTATTTATTACACAGTATTTAATTATTTATGGCTGTACTGCAATAAAGCCTGTCCGTGCCTCATATTGTTGCCTTTAGAAGGTCATCTGCAATTAACATTACTGATAGCACCCAGAGGGTCGGAGGGAGACTTTTTGGAAAAGTCAACCTCAACGGGTCTCATGTGTGGTTTTCCCTGCTTTTTCCTCACCTCTCCCTGGAAGGATGTCTCTATGTCTCTCCTGCTCTGGTGGAGGTAGTGGCAGTACCTAGATGGGGAGGTGGTGGTGATGGGCTGAGGGTTGTGTCCTTGCCTCTTCCACTGGAGGAATGCTGTTCTCCAGCACAGGACATGCAAGCCTTTGAAGGCCTGGAGTAGCTACAAAGGGTTGTGTGCAATCTGTTTTTGTCACGCAGATCTGAGATCCACAGCATGACAAACCTGGCTGTGTCATACATGGCAGGCTCAGGGCACTAATAAGCACTTTTCTTAGCTGTTGTTATGAGACAAGTCTCTGCTCTGTGGGTCTTTTGGAAGATATTTACTGCTTGAATAAAAAAAAAAAAGAGCAAATGTTGGACAGATGAAATTAATTAAAGACCTCATTTTACTAACCAAAATTTCATATTTCCCTCCACATAAGCTATTGTGCATGATGACTAACCTAAACATTATCACACGGCATGCTGTCATCTTTCATGAATAATAAAAGGATTTCTGTAATCCTGCATAAACCCAGCTTTGGATGTTGAGAAATATTACGCAAGTGTCCAACATGAAAAGAATCATGTTTCTTATTCCACCACTCTGGCCAAATATCATGTTGTCTTTACTGGAAAACTGTGTTCATCAAACAAGTTTAAAGCTGAGAGTGGGAGAGGGTGGGACATTGCATTCTTGAGAAATGACATTATAAACAATACGGTACTGCTTTGTGCTGTCAGTAAATTGGGGATATTCTAGAGTAAACAGGGAGAGCACGCCATAGTGTGCTCGGCCTCCATCTTTGCCTTTTTCTTCACAGAACTCACAGATGACAGAAGATGATCTTTGCTCACTGGGACTTCCTACTGCCTTCTTCACTTCCCCTCTATTTCACTGTCTTTAAGCTTAAAGCTCTGGATCAAGAGATATGAAACTTTCTTCTTCAATATTTTAATCCATAATTGAAAACGAGAAAGATGGGGAGGTGGCTGGAATAGTAAAGACAATCCAGCATGGCTTTGCTTTTATTTCTATATAAAGAAATAGGTGTTGTTGAAGAAGGATAGAGGTTGATTTTGAGAGGCTGTGCCATACAAGTGTTGCGGTATAAGCATTTTTTTCTGCATGTTAGTGGCTTGCTGTGGGCTACAGGTCTTCAAATCATAAGCACTGAAGAAGTTTTAAGGGTGCCATTTTTAATCCATGATTCATGACTTTCTTGATGCAGTGTTTTATGCATGGGAAATGAGTAGACTTCTCTTTTTAAAAAAGGATCAGGACTTTTCCTTTTAATTGATATAACAGAGAGTATATTGTATTGTGTGTTTACTGTTCACTAAGTAAAATAACTTTCACTCTGCTGTCTTGGAGGCCTGCAGTACCAGCCAACAGTGCACTGTGCGTGCTTTGGCAGTTTTGAGGAATATATCAGTCTCACATGGACATGCTCCTGATGTGTGCTCTTGTACACAGGAACTGGGTGGAAGCTGTTCAGCTGAAAGATGCTAATGGCCTCCTTTATCAAAGGAAGCAAGTGGCAAAACAGAGAGTGTTTTATTAATTTCTTATGTGTGCTTCTTGTTTTAATAATTTCTTGTATGGATTTCTATGTCTCCCTGGAAACTGGAATATTATTATAAGTCCTGGAAATTATCAGGGTATAACAACAGTAAAAATAAGAGGGCTTTAGAAGTTTAAATCTCTTTTTGTGGGAATATTTTCTGAATGGTTTAGCAAACTGTTGAAGCTTGCAACTGAAAAAAGTGTGACTAGGCTGCACTAAGGTTATGCAAGACCCTTCTCTCCCTTCCATATTTTATCTCTTGCCATTTTTCTCTCTTCTTCCCTCTTTCCATCTCATCTTCCCTCCCTCTCCTGTTTCTCCCACAAATACACAGTTTTTGGGAAGGAATGAAGAAGACTTGCTCTGTCTCCTGCTTTGGTAGGCACAGAGAGAACAGGGAGAAGGACCTTTGCTCATCATGTCTTTAATACACTGTCCTGCTGCAACCTCTGCACCTCAAAACCTGGTAGGTCATTGGAGCACTACAGGTGACACAGAAACAACAATTAACTCTGACTCTAATGAAGAGAGAAAAAAAGTAAACAGCTTTTCTCCTTCCTTTCTACTTTTCAGTGAGGAGGCGAGCTGAGTAGGTGAGCTGGAGACAGGGAATTGGTAAAGGACAATCGAAATGCTCTGGAGCCTGTGGCAAAGGCTGCACCCTCATCCTGCAGAGTGGAGGACACATGCATGGCATGGTGCTGGCCCCAGCCCCAGCTGTTTTCTTGATAGCTCTGTAAATGCTGTTGACATTTGAGACAGGCTTGAGTAAGCATGAATAGCTTAAAAAGCAGAGTATAGAGCTTTGTGTTTCTCTCCAGGGAAATTCCTGGTCAGGTTCTAGCAACACTGGGCAGATGAGGGCCCAGCAATGAGTCAGGGAGAGATTTCTAAAAGATCTTGAAAGTAGGCTGGGCATTTGCTTATGAGCTTTTATTAATTTTGTAAGCATGAAGTATGGAGGTATTAATGAGAAGACAATAGGCTGTGGTTTCCCTGAGAAGCACAAGGTAGACAACTCCTATTCATCTACGTATTTGTTAGCTCATGTAAGGCAGTGAAAGACTCAGTCCTGACTAATAAATATCCACCAATGAATACTGCTCCCAAACACTCATATATCAGTGGTGAATATCAAAAACTCAGGCCAGCTATGTTGATCCAGCCTACCATTCAAAAATGTCTTGGAATCCTTTCCCAAGTCTAAAACCTGGTATGTAAACTTTCATTGAAAAGACTTTTCTGTGGAGTTGTGCTGTACTTCTGTCACTGATCTAAGTGAGTCTGTGGTCTCAATGAACAAAACTGCATCTACAATTCTACTTACCTTGCAACTGCATGCCAGAAAGCCTCATCTAATTCTGGATAAAAATATGTATGCCAAGTATAGGATTAGAAAAATATTGAAGATCAATAGCTATTTTGTATATCTATAAGGTGGAACTGTAAAAGAAAAATGGTATTGCCTGAGAATAAATAATAAGTTTTAAGCCTGGGAGAATTTTCTTATTCATCTAATCTCATATGTTCTTGAACATACCGATTTTTGTTTAGCTCTTGATACTAAACATAAGCATTAATTTTGTAGTGAAAATACAATCTAAACATCAAAAATAGAAGGACCTAACTTGTCTTGACAGCTGCTCATGGACAGAAACGGTTTAAATGTGACCAGGAACATTTTAAATGTAAACAGATCAATAGCTAAAGTGTTCTGGTTTCATTTATAAACTTACCCTTTTTCTGGTCTACAATATCCCTGAATAAAACTATTTTGGCTGCAGTCTCCTCCTGAAATCCCTCCCAGCCACCCCTGTGGCAAATCCAGAAGTGAGGACTTCGGGTCACTTTTGCAATGCTCTTGGGTCACTGTGGCATACTGGTAGCAAACCAAGATTTAGTCCCTTCAACTGTCTCATCCAGTCTGGCACAGGATAGTTCTGAGGAAAAATTTCCAAAAGGCTTTCTGATATCTTACCAGTGTTTTGTGCAACAAAATTTATGCAATAAATCCTGTGTTTTCCTGAGAAATAATAAATATATTTTGGAATAATAAATATATTGTCAAATTCTGGAATTCCTTCATATTAATAGATATTTCAAAGGAATATAAGATGGAGTGTGGAATATATCATCATATTTTGGAAAGCTTCATTAAATTCTTGGGTTAATATTTATTTATGTAAATTCTTGCAAGCTGAGCGTTTTTTCATGACAGAGTAGGAAGAAAGATTATAGAACTACAGAACAAGTACAGAAAGAAGAGGATGCCCAACCTGCATCATAGACATGATTTTGGCCTCACTTTCTCAGGGTCTCAAGTTATTAGCAGGGCAATACTGATAATATTCCCACTAATATTTGCAGGGTGCTATCTCACTACGTGACAATCTGGGGCATATACCAGGGTAGACTCTTAGCTGTCACTTGAGTTTTTAAAATCATGATGGGTCAGCTTTCCAATAGATTTGCTGGAAATGACTGTCATCCTGGTGGAAGAGATGAAATTCTGATGTCATTAACAAATGGTATATTCCCATCATAAGAAAAAAAATTAAACCAGAAATATATAGAAATCTAAAATGAGTAGTAAAGGACTATGTATCAACTTTGAAAAACTCTGTTGTTTTCTTACACTGTGTTAGTTGTAAATATGGTTTAAAATGCATTTAATTTATTTCCACATTGTATGTTTGCAGCTTCCACAGCTGGTAAATTTGTAAACAGGCTGGCATAGTTGCTTAATTAAGACTATAGATGTAGTTTCAACTTCATATTTGAGATAAACTCTTCTGTTTTTCAAGTCATGGGAAAAGATAAAACAGTCCTTGGTCTGTGCTTTTGTTTTGTTTTGATTTGTGTGCAGCACATTGTTTTCCCTGAAGTGCCTGTATGGAGATTTACATGAATAGGACTGCAGCAGAGAATTTTACCAGAATTCTATGGAAAAAAAACATAGAGCAGTACAATGAAAAGCATTACAAATACTTGTTGTTCTGCAGAGAATTTAGGTATTAAGCTGCAAGAGAAACAGACAATGAGGACCTTTATGCACAAATACAGTCAAATGCTCACTTCTCCTTTGCATGTCTTTATGCTAATGTGACTTCCCCGAAATATTTCTTTAAAATACTGGGGATATCCTGCAGGAGAAAATCAGTTCCAGAAAGCACCACAATACGTTGTGAGCTCTCTCTAACTTATTGACCATAGAAAATATCTGTGACCATTTGTATTTTGCATCTCCATGCAAACTGAAAATTCAAGGCAGAGATAAAGCACTAAGCATTCTGAGAAATGAAACCTGTTGCACATTATGCCAAAAGCAATAGCAGTGGAAGTAACTAAAAAGCATTCTCCGAGGCGGACCCAGATTTAGTGCAAAGAAAAACTGCACCGTGATCGTATCAGAATTTGTTCTCCCCCCTGCAGCCAATAACATCTCTTCCATGAGCTAATGATATTCAAGTTTCTGTCCTTCAATTTATAGTGGGTGGCTTTGAAGTATTACCTCCAGTGCCACAAAATGAGAGAAATTTTCTCTGCAAGAGAGATAAAAGAGATACATCTTCTGGCAAAGACCTAAAAGTAGCTAGTCAAGGGTCTAGAGGGCCTTAATCTTTTCCCCTCTAAGGCAAACTAATTTAAAAAATATACTATCAGGCTTACAGCAGATCACAGAAACTCTTGAGGGCACATTTGGGTAGTAGATCAAGAACATTAGTGGTGTAAAATTGATTAACAGAGCTGTGCAATCAGAAACATAGAGAAAGCTTATGGTCCTGCCAGGAGTAACTTGCTATTAAACCATTTGAAAATGCCACACTAGTACATAAAAACTTGGAAAGCATCATTTTCTGTGAGAGACTAACTCTTGCACTCTGAAAACTGATGTCACTGGTAAACTCCAGCAAAGAATGCTTAGAGTTATCCTGCTAGAGGGTAACCTCCCTGTTTTTCCCCAGCTGCACAACACAAGGGCAGGGTAACTGGACTGTATTGTAAATCAGTTCTGCTCCCATTCAAGTTTAGGGACAGGATGCTGAAGGATGCTCTGCATGTAAGATTCAGTATTATGTTACTGGCCAAGGTTACCAAAAATGTAAGGCACAAAAAGGGAAAGACGAAAAAGAAAGCTAGATAGTGATAAAATAAAAATTATAAATATTTAGCTAATGTTCTGGGCAATATGTCGTGGATCATCTCTGAGGAGATTTTACTGTAGGATGCTAAAGTTGCTGTATCATGTGAAATGAGTAATGTAATATGTGTCTACATTTGAAAAATATTTTTCAAATTGAACTCTGAACAGATGAAGGCCTATAATTTAATTAATAGCTCTGTGAAGATGGATTGCATCCCAAAATGACACATGCTGCTGTGACAACTGTGATCTCCTGCTTGATAACACCAGAGGAGTAGGAGTCAGAATATGTCAGAACATGTTGAAGCAGACAAAAAAGCTCCTATAGACTGAGCTGGATGCCTGAAGAGTTAAAGAACAAACATGGACACAGGATGCTTTGCTGAAACTTACTGCTTCCCTAAGCCTACAGACTCTGGCTTCTGATGTCATTTAAAGCAGCCAAGAGTCAATCTGATCTGATAGAACAATAACATAAGTATCACTGTGTTGGTTAGGTGTTGGCCAAAGCTATCTACACTCTAGGCAAAAATCCATTTATTGTTAACATGTGGTTTCCAGCCCTCCCAGCTTAGCCCCACCTCCTCTTCTCCACGGAGAACAGCAGCTAAGGCACCTGTGTAGTTTCCCCTCATTACAGAGAAACCCTGACTTGGTCTTTGTCCCTTTATTTCACCTTTCTTTCAGTTGAGATCTCGTGTCTTTGTCTGTGCTCCATAGTGTCACTCACTGTGACCTTACCTCATTGCAACTGGGGGAGCTTTGTATTTTGCTAGGAATGGAATTGCCTCAAGGTAAGTGGCATTTCCTTCCAGGAGCAGGATTCAGACTTTGGCTGTTGCTTGGTTATATGATACCACCCATGATGAGTGAAGTCTGTGGAGTTGGTTACTCTCTGTTGGATTTCATTCATTTTTCAAAGAGGTTTAAGAACAATAGGTGTTATGTTATCTACTACCAGACATACTGCCAAATTGTCTGAGTCCTCTAGAGCTTGTGCCTTTAAAAGAAAACATTTTTCTCTGATACCTGCTTCCAATCTGCAGAGTAACAGCACTGCACATAAAGTTAGGGAGTTTCTTCGTTTACATAAAGGTAAGAATTGTGTTTTCATATTAATTGATTAGCAGATTGAATATTTTCCAGTATTTTCTTTCCTAAATTAAAATGAAGCATCATTCCTTCAAGAAATGCCACTAATTTGGCCATATTGTGCAACACATAATTTTCATTTGCCCGTGATTCAGTTTAAAAACATGTGATATCTTTAAAATACTCAATAGGTAAAGATATATATGGATGATGTTACATTCCTGAGAAAACTGGGACAAGAGAATGTAAGTAAATATAGAAATACAGAAAATGCTCCTATTTTGACAGCTCTGCTGTACATTTATGTGGTGAGAAATCAGGTGACTAAAGATGACACAGAACTAATAGATCTGCCTACAAGGACCAGAAATATGCTGTCTCAAGAATCACTCCTGGACAAAGATGGCTAAACTAAGGGTGTCATTTTCTTTCACCAAGTAACAATCAATAGGTCAAAAGAAAACAACCTCAAGTTGTGCCAAGAAAGTTTAGATTGAATATTAGGAAATATTGCTTCATGAAAAGGGTGTTCAAGCATTGGGACAGATTGCTCAGGGTAGTTTTTGAGTTGCCAACCCTGGAGATACTTAAAAGAGGTTTAGAGGAGGCATTTAGGTTCAGAGTTCAGTGGTGGACCTGGCAGTTCTGGGTTCATCTTATCTTATAGGTCTTTTCTAGCTCAAATGATCCTATCTTAAAGGATCTATGATCCTGTGATAATAAACTTAATTACAAAAATTCTCACACTATAGGAAATAAATTTACATGGCAAATTTATATTATTAAACCAAAAAGAAAGCCTTACATTGAAACTAATAAATTGAAAAGTACCCTAGTAGAAAATGGTATAAAATGTTACAGGGGTTGCTTTTAGGTTGGAGAATTTACTACACTGGAGAATTCATTACTATTTTTCTTGCTAGCAGGAAACAAGAATATAGTTAATTATTGCCTCTTCCATTCTCATGTTAGTAGTTTTCTGCAGAAGTAGAAAATAAGGCAAATATCTCCTGGAACCACTTCTTTGGAAACCATGTGCTCCATGGGGTCTCCGGGGAAAATGTTCACAGACAGTAGGCAATCACTGCATCATTTGAGGAGAGCTAACAAAATAACCTAGGTTTTGTTATAACAAAATAACAGGTTCTTCTTTCCAAATGGAGGAGGAGCATAGACTAGAAGGATGCATGAGGAGCAGTGTTGCTGGCTGTGCTGTTGTCATCTGCACTTCATCATCTATCTTGAGAACTGTGGGTTACAACAATTGCTATCTGAGCAGTAATAGAGAAATGGAAGTGTGAAAGAAGATGTAATGATTTACAATTACTCTAAAGAATAGAATTACAGGCCTGAAGTTTGTGTGTTACCAGATACAAAAAGAATGCAAAGTACTAAGTGTTTCCTGCAACAGGCCATTCTAAGAACAAACATTGCAAGGATAATAAATCCAAAGGCTTCCAGAAACAAACTTGTTAAAAAGTTTATTTTAGCAAGGAACCACAGTCAAACCACTGAGAATAGAGAGATCCAAGTCTCTTCACATTGCAGTTAGTGGCTATTAGTGGCTACACATCATGCTCCAGGTTTGGGGTCAAGTTTTCCCAGTCATGATTTAGGAGCCCAAGTCCCATGAGCATTCCCTGTGGCCACCCTTGAGCTAGAAGTGAAGTGCTTCTTGGGCACTTCTTTCAGGGATGTGAGGACAGTTGAATAATCCCCTCTTTGACTGCTCCCAACCAACCCTGTTAACCTGAACTGGTTTAGGCTGTGAGGCAGATGGCAGCTGAGTCTGAGTGCAGAGGTGGAGAGATGCTGGGGACAATATCCTGCTAGGGGTTTTCATCCCACAATTCCCAGAGCTTCTGAAGGGACAGCTGGAGAGGGACAAGCAAGCAATAGGAAATCCTAAACATCTCAGAGAAGTGATAGAAATAGCTTAGACAGAAATGTTAGACAAAATTGAATTCTCTGTGTGTGCTCTTGGATTTCCCTTCTGTTTTAAGGATAGATCTGTGATTAGTCAGATGTGATTAAAGAAGGCTGGAAAATCAACATCTGGATATTTATCTTAGAGTAAGCTGTAATTACATTAGTGTATTAGAGTAAGACACAATTTGATATCTATTATTTCACTCCCTTTGGGTGAAGTTCTTCAAGAAATGTCACCATGGAAACCCAGGGTTACACCTACACCAGTGAACAAAAAGGACCAGGGATTTCTTTCAGCTCTTGAGGTTAGTGACTCAACCACCTTCCTGGTGAGTCTGTTCCAGTGCTTGGAAAACTTTTTGGTGAAGAAATTTTTTCTTCCTAATCTAAACTTCCCCTGGGGCGACTTGAGGCCATTTCCTCTTGTTGCTGCCCATGCTGTCCAGAGGCTGCCCATGGGACCTCCAGCATGGGCTCTGACGTTCAGTGACACCTGGACTGCTCACACTCCTGGTCCAGAGCACACAGCTCCCACCTGCCCCCCATGCTGTCTTCAGTGTCCTGGAGGCTCCAACATTTCTCTGTGCCTGTGGGCAGGCATCCAGGAGTATCTCTTACAGGGATCTTCTTCTCCCTAAGGTCCCTTACACCCAGGTAAGGCAGCCTGGGGAGCTCTATAACAGCACCAGATGGCTGTTAAATTGCTAATGGTAGCTGGGAAAGGGGGAGTTTTCCTGAGTGCTCCTCCTCTTCCACTTAAACAGGTTAGAAATAATCTAATTTGTATAAAATGGTGTGAAGGGGACTGTATTTGGGAAGCAACTTTGACTAGACAGAGACACTGTAATTTTTTTAATCTGAAACAAGTTTTTGTGGTAAAATAGTGCTACCATTCACACCAAAGAAGGCTTTAGGACTGAATATGATAATATTCAGGAAAAGGAACTAATTAGTTAGCTCTGTGTTGGTTTGTCAACGATCATCAGATACTGCACAGCAGTTTCCTTTTTGTTTGGTCTAAGTGGTATCCATGCAGACATCTTGGGACTTGAACCAGGATTTTCCATGTTGGACGAATGAATATCCACTTAATAGGGGACAGTATTGCATTGAATTTTCATGTACCCATGGGCATATACAGCAAATAGATCTCAGAAGACTTTACTTCAATTAGTACTGCTGTGAATAAACATTTCAGCTTTTGTTTTACGCAGTTACAGTTTTCCTTTCTGAGGGCTGAAGGGGAGAGTGTACAGGGCTGTGCAAAGGGTCAGGAAGAACAATGTTACCAAGCCTGTTTGTGAAGAAAATGCATGTAAAAACACTTGGCGTACTTTAGAGCAATTTATGGGGCCATCTAGATAATGTTACAGGAGTTACTGTTATGCCAAGAGCATAATACTGTGTTAGTCCTGCTTATCTCATCTCATTTCATTTACTTGACAGACAGTTCTTGTACTGGACCAATTCGTGCTTGTGTGAAATAAGCAGAGCTGCACAGTCGGTCTTATTTTAATGTTTTTACCACCTGGAGACAGCAATGGGCTTCCAGTCCAAGGAACAAGGAAACTCCTTTCATAACATCCTAACAAGCTCACACTCCCCTGTTTGAGATCACGCTGCACACAACATTTTCCAACAGATGTTGTAGAGCCTATTGATGAGTAGCTGCTTTTGTCTTGAAGCTGAGGAGTTTTTCTGCTGCCCAGAAGTGCAAATATAGATGAGAACTCTGTGTAAGTAAGAATGTGCATAATGTCCTTTATTCCCTTTCTTGAATGTGAGTTTAATCTACTGAAGTCCTGTTCTCTGATAATATTGATGATGCATCTTAAACACTGAACAAACTCCACCCAAAACTTACCGTGGGAGGCTAATGTAAGAAGCTGCCATTGTGAGTTATTAATGGTGTATGTGTAGGGGTGGATGAACAGCAGAGGAACCAGCAGGGCAGTGAATGCTCTGGAAGACCTGTATGACCCATAATTCAGAAAAAATTAAGAGCACAACTGGACGAAACAAACAGTGCCCCCCTTGCAACATTGTACGTGTGCTTCTCATCCCTGAGACAACGGCAGTGGCAGATTTTGGAAATAAACTGATGTGCTTGCCTTCAAATCTGTCTTGTCTCAAAGTAAATATGAGTCCAGAGATTGTAAAATGGAATAATAATACAAACTGTATACAAAATTGAAAACGGTAATTAAGAATCTATGATAACACCACAGAGATGTCCCCATTTTGCCTATGGATAAAAGTGTTAAAAGTTTTTCTTTTGAATTTTGGGACTTCATCCATAAGACATTTGAAACATATCATTCACACAGAATATCAGAAAAAAAATCATATTAGACTATGTTGCATTAAATCATAGAAAGGAAGATAATATGTTGCTAAGCATGTAGATCTTCAATAATTATTTTTGTGTAAGTTGCAGTAAAACTATCAAATCCTCCACACAACTGAAAATCAGGCATTAAAAATGGAACTTGCATTACAATCTTAGCTAAAATAGTGAATTATTGAGTTAATCAACCTGTGAACTTTAATCCTCTGCCATTCTCTTTCTATCAATTGCTATCAAGGTGTCTTTCTCACTCTTCATGGATAGTATAAGGATTTTCTTGACAAGAAAAACCCCACCACTATGGCCACATGACACAAAATACTGATCAATACATCATCAGCATAAGTGTGCCAAAGCCCATTGACAGCACAACTTTGCATCAGTAGGATTTATGCCAGATCCTGTATTATCTTTCTGTGCTGCTCTGAGTCTGTGCTGGTTCAGCTATTTTCAGTCCTCTTAAAAGCAGAACAAAACTGGCAGAGAAAGGCCTAAAACTGGCACAGACTCTGTAGTGCACTCTGGTTACTCTGGGGATGGAGCCTGAGCTTCACGGGTGATCTAAAGGGGTGCATCTCTCTGAGAGCTGTTGACCAGAGAATGCAGAAACTTTGAAGTTGGGACTGAGAAGAAGACTTTGATGGGCAAAACCAAATCCTTGGGCTGGAGCTCCTGTCAAACCTGCAAAGTGCCTTGGCCAGTCTCCAAAAGTCATTGCATGAATCTGCTCCTTGCAGGGATGAGAGAAGCAGACAGCTAACACCTAGCACTGCCACTGGAGAATAAGAGGATGCACCAGAGGTACCAGAATGAGATTCCTCTGATGATCAGATTAGCCCTGATCATTTCCTGTATAGCTGTAGTTCTTCTGAAAGAGTCAATTCAATTTGAAATAATTTTATCAGAGATATTCTTCTTTTAGCAGAGAAGGGGTGGTTCTTTGCCCCCATGAACTCTCAGTAATTTTATATATTACTTTATTTAAGGTCCCTTTAGAGGGACTGTGTACAGGGATCGGGCAGTCTCTGTTGGAAGTACATTTGAATGTGTCCTGTAAGAGTAAGAGAAAACTATGTTAGCAACTTAATAACAATATTGTTTTTTACAAGGAAGGAGAAAAAGTATGAAAATACTTTTTATCTGGTCTCAGGAGTGTCTTCTAAGGCCTTTGGTAGGGAGATAAAAGGGTCTGTGTGATGTTTACACAGCCTCCCGTGGAGTAATTGCCATAGCAGCTCATATAAAAGCAACAGTAGAAAGGTGTAAAAGTCATTTGCTGGGAAGAAATAGGAAGCAATCAGCAACACTTTAAACAAATTATTGCCATGAAATCACTCTCTCAGCTTGAGATAAGCACTCGGGGTCTGTTAAAGCTATAACAGCCCTGTGGCTTCTTCTCCTGAGACATTTTAGTGTTAAGTTTTTCATCAAATGAGGGGATGCAGTGGAATTATGCTTTAAGCCAGTGTTGAATGTACTCGTCCCCAGGCGACAGCTGTGTTAACCCTGCCGTCAGTGAATGTGTGTGAGTGTCCACGTGTGTGCAAGGACTTTTCAAACATGCAGTTAAGTGCACTGTCCTTTTCCAGCAAAGCAAAAAACTGTGTGGGTTAAGCTGTTTGGAAGTAGCTTTTTGTAGAGGAGTCTCTGCAGATGTCTGTGGTAGGCAGCAGAGCTCTGGGCTGCCCCGAGAGAGAAGCACTTGGCACAGGTGAGCTGGGAAAAGAATATCCTTTTCTGTAGAAACATAAAGGATGGGAGGATTTTTGAGGCTGCCTATGAACCTGGGCCAGCTCTGTGGCCACCCTGGCTCCCAGGGAGGGAGATGTTCTTTCCTGGTGCTCTGCCTTCAGAGAGAGAAAGTGTGGCTCTTGTGAATCTCCTACCCTGCCCTTGGCAAGAAGCCACATCCGCGCTGAGCATTTGGCTGCTTGTTCCAGCTCCTGGTTACCACATCCAAAGGGTACTTGGACTGTGAATCCAGTTTGTTGTTACGGGAAATTCAAAAGTGTTTGCATTTAGATTTTGTCATATTTCTGTGTGTGCAGGTATTTTTACTCTTGTTTTTACTTATTCTCTTATTTTTTAAACCTCTCTTTTTTTTCTTTTTTTTTCTTTTTTTTTTTTTTTTGAAAACAGATGGATGTAGGTGGAGACAATGAATATGAGACCACTCACTTTTGCCTTTTACTGAAAATTCAAATGTCTGCCCATTCCCTCTGATGTCACTGGTAGGATTAGGAGTGCAGGTGGGGACTAAACAGATGAGCTCTTGAGAAGGAAATTCTCATTTTGTAAATCTTCTTTCTGAAAGAAACTTGGCTGCCTAGAGCTGCAGGGCTCCAGCATTATGATCCAAAGGGGAAAAACAGGACTAGCAGTGGTCTGTGGTATTACACGGTGTGAATATGTACAGACCCGTGTTAACATGAAAGTAATCATGAGTGAGCTGTGGTGGTTCTCGAATGTGGGGAAGGGGCAGGGACTGAGAGGGATGGGAGGTTACAGGGCTACCTCTAGTGTGAGAAAATGGCCCTTGGCATTTGCTAGCCATGCCCAAGCAATGCAAGCAGGCTCAGAGGCAGCCGTCGGCACGGCTCCCAGGAGCCTGCTGACAGCCAAATGTCAGAGGCAGTCATGGGCTGGTGCTTAAGCCTTTTGCCTTGTCTCACTGAATTCACTGGAGCAGACATAGCCAGGGCAAAACTGGCATGCAGGAGCTCGTTTGAAAAAGAGAGATCTCTGTCATGAGAAGGGGAGAAACAATCACAGTATTCCCAGTAGGAATTCTGATGGACAGAAGCATTGCAGATAAGTCTTAAATCAATGAGAAGAAAATGGTAATAGGAGGGAAAAGAGCCAATCAATCCACATCTGCCTGGTTTTAGGTATCAATTTTTTCATTTATGTGCCCAGATGTGGTTGCAGGGACAGCCCCTTCAAAACACTTCTGTTGGAAGAGATTTGTAGGTGTTATGCAGCCAGGGTTCATAGACTTTGGTATAAACAAGCTGTAGTGAACCCTAGTTAGTATTCTGTGCCTTTCTGACCAGCTCAGCACCTCCTACATTGCAGCACTCAAACTTTCTGGGAGCTGAACTGACTCAGAAAGGAAGTGTGAAAGAAGGATGCTGCTGGTCTTTGTTGCTGCCTTGCCACCAGCCTGGGAGCTTTCTCAGTCATACTGGAAGGTGCTGCTACTTGTTGAGTTACTGCAATGCTTATTCCTTTCCTTAACCACTTAAAAGTTACTGAATGTCTTGCTTGCATCTAAGTATGTGACATATCAGGCTCATTTTTAGTTTTGAAACATTACTGAAGTTGTATTCATTTGACATTTTCTTATGAGTCATTGGTTGTGTTCTGCATTTTCTTTCAAGCTATGGTATATTCCTTGCTAAGGATTTGACTTCTGCTAATACTAAGTGAAGATGAGTTCAGATCACAAAAATTGAATCCATCCATCTCTGGATTCAAATTTCTCCAAAAGTCAGGAGCACTGCAAGATAGAGTTTGTTCAGGCTCATGTCTGAATGGAAAATATTCAAACCTGTCTCAAGGTTTGTTTACATGGTTTATGATTTCAACATTACATGAAACAACTGCTGTTTAATTAGTGAGGCATTATAGAAATTCTTCGTACGGGTGTAATTTCCTTTCATCTCTTGCCTGAGGAAGGAGTTTAGTAATGGAATCACTGCTCTTTCCTATTACAAGCACACATAATTGTAGTTGCTTTGTCCTGGCTGTGGACTGGATTATTTCTTGATTGCTTTTTAAATATTGCTTCTTCTTCTCATATAATTTTTCTGTCAGGAGCTAGCCATACATCTCTTGCTTCTTTACTAGTCCATGATGGTTTAGCCCTCATGCTTCATGCTGCCACAGCTCTTCGTATTAAAGGTTTTTGACAAGGAGAGTGAACATCTTTTGTGAGCTGGATGCATAACCTCATGGGTTGCTTCAGACCTTTATTTTGCATTTTTTTACATCTATGTGGAGAACAAGCAACATCCAACAATTCTTACCTATGCAATCAATAAACTTAGAAGAGTAGCACATGTGCAGTTATTTACTTGTTATGATGGCACTGTCACTTTGGGGCTTTCTGGGACACCTCTCCTGTGACCTCTTTGGCATTAGGTGGCCCAAACCCTGTGCATGACACTCTGTAATTGTGTTTACTCTGGCAGGAAGCAGTCTGCCTGGACGCGCTGTCAAGCAGAGTGCAGGAGGTGAGTCTGGCCTCTTTCCTTCAGGAGAAACAGCTGGGCTGGAGCCAGGCAGGGAGGAGAGGTCAGCAGGTCACCTTGGGGTCAGGGATGCAAAAACCTGAATTTGAGTAAAGTCCTAGTTTCCTCAGACACAGCAAATCTTCCCTCCCACTTTTCCATCTTTCATCTCTTCCTGCTCCTCCCCAGCCTTGGCATCTGTGGGGCCATGGAGCTCATCTTTCAGCAGCAATCACAGGAGCTGCTGACACCCTCACTGTGTGTGCCTTTTGCAAGCTTGGCAGTAAAAATACTCCCCATAGGTAGACCAGACTACAGCATAAAGTGACCCCAAAAGTGAGGGTTGAACCAGCAGCTGGAAGGGCAGAGCAGGCTCTAACCCTTTAGCAAGGTGTCCCTGGTTGCATAAAAAGGGAAAGGAAGGCTGCAAGAGACCAAGCTGCAAAAGAGTTCCTCCTGCCCCTGTCCACCATCTCTGCTGAAAGAATGCGTGTGGGAAAATTTCTCTTGCACCTGTTTATGGTACAAATTGTGGGGAATATGGAGTGGACCATATGTGTTTTCTTGGGGTGATTTCACCACTGACCTTCTGACTGAGTTTTTTCCCCTGTAGATTAAATGTAGATTATCATGCACTCTTTTCCATCACTTTCTAACAGCCTGGACTGGGACCTTCAGCTGCTTCCTCTAAATAAAAGCTTAGATACAGAAAAGCATGGCAAGCCATCGGCCAGAGCCTCCTTTTTTTCTCCTCTTCACTTGCTCTCTCCTGTGCCCACTGCCTTTGAAGTTTAGCATCCCCTCTTACTTTTAGGAAGAGCAAACTAACAGGTTGAAGAGAGCTGGTGAAAGAGAAGAGAGCTCCTTGCATGCTGCTGTCTCTCAACATACTCTTTGCCTCACATTCACACCTGTAAAATGGGATTGAAACTTCCTTGCTAAACAGAGTGACTGTGGAAATGAAACTATGTCAAGTAACCAGAAAGACAACTGGATAGCATGTCTGAGGAAGAAAACAGGGCTGAGCTAGTCCTCTTGGCAAAAGCAAGATCGAAGCCTTGATTCAATAAAGCAAGATGACGCCATATACCTAAATGAGCTGGCAGCTGTGAGAAGGAGAATAAACCTCACTTGGTGTGCATTTATGAGCAGAGCTTTTGCAGCACCCTGCTGTAACATGTTGTTGTGTCCTTCTTAGCTTCTTGCTGAGTTCAGACTTCAGCCAGGCCCTCCTAACATCTGGACAGGGACCTCACTCTGCTCATCACATGAAGAGCCAAGCAAACTGCCCAACTCATCTTTCAAAGCAATATAACATTTTCTGCAGGTCCAGTGTTCTCATTCTGCATGTAGATAAATTTTAAAAAGCCCATACAGGTTTTGGTATGGTTATTATTATGGGCTGGACCTCATGGTTGGCAGACACTCTACGAACGTGTGGCAGGAGTTTGCAAACTAAACATCTATATTGTCAAGCTTCCTGCTTATTGGTGGAACAGAAAACAAACAAAAGGCAGCAGCCTTCATTGTGTCGCTGGTGTATTTCGGCCTGAAGTCAGGGATGAGCCACTCAAACCCCTGGGAGGCTGTCAGCAAAGAGATGGGGTCAGGCAGGGGTTGAAGGCCTGGTGAAGGGGGGGTGAGATGAGGGCATGCTGGAGGCAGCTGTCCTCCCCTGCCTGTGCCTGCAATACAAATGTGCCCAGAGTTATTTGAGGGCAAGTGCTTGCAAGAGAGGAAAAGAAGATATGAAAGTAGTGCATGGATAGCCTTTAAAATTCCACAGACTTGAGGAAGGAGGCAAAAAAGATATATTTTTCAAAGGGCTAAGGTATAACATTAGGGGAGATAGGAACCAAGGGGAAAGAATTTATTTTTTCTCCTTGTCCCTTTGCTGCCCTTTTCCTTCCTACAACCTCTAGCTTGACACTGTGAGTCACAATATGTAGCAGAGGGATGGGAAATATGTAATTTTGTATTGAGCCGTAGATTTTCTCTGTCACAGCCACACTTCCAACCCGAATTTCTGCTGAACTCAACTCCACAGAGCACTCCTGCAGCTGCTTTCAAAGCAGTGGTCACCATCTGGCTGCCTCCAGACATGCATTTTTTGGGGACACCCAAACCAGTAATTTATGTTGTGGTAAAACCTCAGTCTCATCATGGTTCCTCTTTAGCTATAAAAGTGATGTGAAAGGAAGAACCCATATTTTAATCTTTGCCAGACTATCGACTTTTTCTGTTCATTATAATCACCATGGGACATTACTCAGGCAAATGCAGGCCTGATAAAGGCTAGCACTTAAAATGGCTATTCAGACACATCAGGAAAAGACAACATGAGGCTGAGAATGTCACAGCAGAGCTGCTGCCTCTGCTCAGCTGAAGCAAGGTCTTTCTGGCCCTGGGCTGTTCCTCAGATTACCCTGAAAGACATACATCACATATAATTCCTAGTCTAAAGCAAAAAACTTCAGTGGCAGCCAGGTGCCTCACCAGGCATAGCAGCCTTGTGTTGTATCAGGCCTATTTTGAACATGGGTAATCAGACCAGATTCAACAGGACTAAAATCCAGTTTAGACCAAATCCTCCCTCATACTCTGCAAAGCTTCTTAGGAAATCTTCAACATCCAGGGTAAGGGCTAGTGGCCAGTTTTTCTGTATTACATCTTAGCTGCCATCCTCAGTCAGGATTTCAGCAATTAAATAACAAGCTTGGGAATAGTTAGTAGTCACCATGTCATCCAGAAGTGGAACAAACCCAGGCTATATGTGATAGGTATTGAGGCTTGAGAGAAGTGTGTCACCTGGTTAAGAAGGAGATTGACAGTTTTCCCTTTAGACTAGGAAAATTTGCACTTTCCTTTGTACTTGCACAACAATCTGTTTTATCAACAAATACAATAATGCATATTTACAAACAATGCATATTTAGAAATAATGCATACCTAAAAATGCATAGTGATAATATGTTAAACCCTAGAATCCTTGCCTCAAGGATTGACATTTGATAAAAATGTTTTGGGGAAAATGGAGAATAATTTAGTTATTTCATAGGCCATGACAAATATTAAGAATGTGGAATTTATGAAATCATAAATTCTCTTAGAACCAAATATATAAAAAATTTCTGGAAATTTAGAGAGCATTCCAATTTTAATTCTCTTAATTCTATTACATACATTAGGCTTCAAAGCTTTAACTCATTCAAGCGTGCAAAGAAAAAACAACACCTGAAACAGCCCAGATTTATTGAAAATGGCTTTTAACATTGTCCTGTTCTTTATTAAAGACAAGCCTTTTTTATGCAATCAGCAGCTTGTGAAGGTATAAATGCAAATGACAGTAGGTCTGACTGGGGGGAAATTTACTGCAGCATCACATCTATCCCACAGAACAGAAGAAGCTCTGATATCTGACCTGTTTCAGGCACCTACAACTAATTCTCTCTTGGCTTTTGCTCTTTGCTGAAAAAGCATCTTCCCTTATTGTGGCTGCATTTCACCTCAGGTTGAGGGTTTCACCCCCTTTCCACCTTCCAGGTTGTGTAATAAGTCACAGCAAGAGCATCTAATCACATCTAGAATGTGACAACATTTTGTTCAGATTCCCTTATCAGCATCACCTTTCCTTCTGCCCCTGCCCCACCCTCAAAGAAGACCAGGCAGTGGGCCTTGGAGGTCAGTCACACGTCGACCACTTCTTCAAACACTTCATGTGGGAAACCATTCAGGGGCAGGATTGCTGAGCTGCAGACCTGGAAAATAACTGTCATCAAGACCTCTGCATCTGCCAAAGGAATTTCAGCCCAGTGACACAGATTTGCCTTTATTTTGTTTGAGTTTTTTAAACTTTAGAAAGCCCTTGGATTCTCTACAACTTAAAACTGCCACTGTGGGGCATTACTGTGGGAAGAACTCTACTCCACACACAGATATTAGCCAAGAATTACTTACACTCCTTTAAGATGAAAAAGGTCTTTGTTGCATATTTTGTTCTGACTCAGATGAAACCATATGCTTTGTTTCTATTCTTCCTGTGGATCTGTGGAAAACCTTTTGCTCCTGCAGCCCTTTAAAGCCAATTGCAGCTGGCTCTGAGCTCTGTGTCAGGGGCAGGGCAACCTCCCCCACCTTGCTGAGCCTGGCTCCAGACAGCCTCTGCAGAGGGCATGGGCTGCCCTGTGCTCCTGGCTGCCTTCCATGGTGAGCCAAAGGAGGTCCCAGCCCCTTGCCTGAGGACCAAAATCAGTCAGCAAAACTGGGTCAGGCAGGCAGGGAGGCAGTTCCAACCCCAGCCATAGAGGGCAAGGAAGGGTGGCTCTGATCCTGAATACATCACCTTAGCATGACCTTGACTCTAAATACATGGTGGAGACCTACTGAGTGCGGTGGGACTGAAGACTGACTTGTGTTGGTGGATTCTGCTAGATACCAAAATTTGGGTATATTATCATAGATTTTGTTGAATCAGGACCTGATTGTGCTGAAACATGACTCACTGCAGCAATATGAAATGCTCTTACATATACCATATATGTACATACATGTTGCAAACCTGACCTCTGTTTCATCTCATTATATCTTAAAAGATACCACCTGCTTCCTACATGAGTGTTTCTACATGCAATGGCATTGGAATATAATGGCATTTAGAGCCTTAGAGCCAGTTTGGAAATTTGTGCACAATTTTTTTTAGTTCTTCAACTGTGCTCGTTTAGGAGTGGGTTTTGTGAGTCCTACTTAAATCTCAGTTCAAAAGCCCCTTTTGAAAGCTGTGTGCATATATCCTAAAACTTTGAAGAAAAATGTAAATTGTACGTTTTGAATACATTTAAACACATCAGTATTGGCCTACTGCTATCACTGTATGTGGAAGACAGAAAACATTTTGCTCTCTCACACAATGTGCATTAAAATTCTGTTGAACCTTTTCATCAAGCGATTTTTTATTTTTTCTTCGGTTGAATACAAAAACACATCCAAATATTGAAAGTGATGTGCTTTGAAAGCAAATGATATCTTGCCATTTCTTCCCTTGCTGATAATAGCAACCTTAAGAAGACTTGTTAACTTTTATGAGGCTGTGTCCTTTTCTTTGTAGAATACAAGGGAGAATGTCAGTAAGTCTCAATAAAAACGTAAAACCTAAATCAAGTTCCAGCTTTGACCTTCATATCCTCATGACTGTATGAACCATTGTACACTAGTTAATGTTATGCTTTGAATTCACATGACTCCTTTTTCCTGAGGACCACACAGAACTTGAAATAATTATCCACCAGAAAGAACTGTGATTATTTACACATCTCATAGCCTAATTTACATATGATTTCCCTGACACTGTAAGTGTTGTGATTCTTTTTGCCTCCATGTAGACCAGAACAGTAGCCAAGCTTAGCTGGAGGGGGTCAACACCATCAGCTTACTTGTGAGGCACTCCAGCAAGAGGAGGTGGGTTCTGAATGTGATTACACCTCTTCATGCAGACAATGCACACAGGATTTTCTTCCTTCCTTCCTTCCTTCCTTCCTTCCTTCCTTCCTGCCTTCCTGCCTTCCTGCCTTCCTGCCTTCCTTCCTGCCTTCCTCCTTTTCAGATAAAGTATCTTGCTTCCTTTCCCTAAAACATTTCAGGAATGTCTCTGCAAGATATCATACCTTTAATCCAAAAAGTTAATATTTGCATCTGGTTGCCACTCATAAATTATTCCTTTATAGCCTGCATGGGAAGATATGGCTTTTCTGGGAAGGTCGTTCTAGGCTGATGGAGTTACAGACAGACCATGATGAGGAAAGGCAGAGGATGAGTCAGATCCAGAGGAAAGCCCCTACATTCTGGGTTGAATACAAGGGAAGCAGATCAGCAGAAGATGAGCCTTTCAGTGGAAGAAAAAGTCAGCTGCTCATAGTTCTCTCAGCCTGTCAGTCACCAGATGTGGCTATGAGGTTTTCAGTCTGTGTTTCTGCTGGAGATGAGGAGATAATAGCTCATTTCCAAGACACCATTAATTGGCTTCAGTCTGGTAGCATGCAGTGCTGATATGTTATCAATCCTTTTTAATCAGACACTAGTTCTGTTCTGCAACATACCAGCTTTTAAGTTTTAGGTAGTGGTCACATGTGGAAGCAGCTGCTGCAACAAGAAGTTATGTTTAAAAGTATGTCAGTGAGCAGTTGAAAAACTGTCCTCCACAAAAAAAAAAGAAAAAAAAAATCACATCAGAAGAAAGAAAATACATTCCCAAAGGGGATGTGCTTTGTTTGTGTACACTGCAGTGTGGCAGCCTTTCCAATTATCACCTAGTCAAAGAGGATGTTTTCTGTTTCGTGTGTATGGCTGCATGTTACTCATTCCTGGCTGAATTCTCATCCCTGTAATTTCAACACTCATCTGCAGTGCTGGAATGCATGCCCAAAGAAGAAAGACCATGAGAAACAGATTACTAAGAAAAAAGAAAGCAAATCCCCTCCTCCTTGAATCTGTAACAACACCCCCCTTTGTATGGATATGAGACACTTCAAAAAGATGGGTGTAGTAGAAAATTAAAAGCATGCTTTGGCTTCATGTTTCGGAAGCACTAGCTCAAGTAGCAGCAGGTATCTCACTGTTTCTGCTCTCAGTTTCCCCACATCAGATTTACAATCTATTCCCAAACACAAACTATGGGCACGCATACCGATACTTTAACTTTCAGCACAGATGCATCCCATCTCCTTCGTACAAGACTGTGACCACAGACAGAAGTCTCTTGCAGGGACTCTATCATTAGTAGTATTCTCATTAGTTTCCTCTTTTTTCCTCCATATTTTTTCTCTTTCAGTTGAAACACTGACAGAGTAGTGAATATATTTCACCATCCGAGGAACATATTTGTTGTAGGTATCTCCCATAGAAATCTGGAGCATAAATTATGCAAAAGCTCTCTGCTTCTTCATTTCACTACAGACATATGACAGGGTCTTCTCTGTTTGCATAGTTCTGAGCTCAGGTGTTGACAGGCAACTTCAGGAAAGAAAAACTGCCTCATATAAATTGTGTTTCAAAATTAAGGTGTCATGTTTAAAAGCACGGAGTCATTGAAATCTGAGATAATCTGTTCCTGTATTTCATTAGTGTGAGTTGCACATACCTGCTCACTAAGACATGTTGCAAAGTCCCAGTTCACCTGTCATTCAGAAGCCATTTCAGCTTGGAAGTTGGTGGTTAAAGCATGCTGCACATCCTGGTTGACTTGCAGACCTGATTTTCCTCAGCACAGGAATCACAATATGCAGAGAAATGGGGAGCAGGTCTATTAAGAATCCCCAAGTACCCACCTATTCTCTTTTGCCTGCCTGAATTGAGGAAAGGGGATGTTGCACCAGCACATATGTTGCCTCAGCATCTGAGCACCTTGGTCATTCAGAAAAACTTGTGCGACTTGAATTTTCAGATAGATGGATTGGTCCCAGCCTCACACAAAACCCTCTTTGGGAGAGTGGACAGAGAATTGCACTACCTGTGCTTCTGACTCATTCTTGTATTAGGAACTTGCCTTTCTTCCTATCTCTTTAGGAGATAATGTTAGACCTGCAGGTTCAACCCATCCCCTGTCTGTCTGGAGTGGCTCATTCCTGAGCATTTGCTCGTCTTTTCCCCAGGCTTGTTTGCAACGTGTCAGTGATGGTGATAAGTCAGCTGAACTGAAGGCAAAGTAAACAGCCCAGTACTGTCTTCATGCCATCCCTCTGAAGTGCCTCCTAGAAAGCATGGAAAAAGGATGTGAATAGTTTATTAAGGACAGTATGTTAAGGACATAACTACCTTTTTGGTAGCCTCTCTGGAGACTTGTAACAAAGTTGCTCATTCCTTCCATGACAACAAATCATCTGAGTGTCCCACGTCTGAGAAGTGGGACATGGCTAAATTAAACACAAGGCATAGCTTAGTCTTCTGACAGCTAGGCTTCAGCTGCATTTGTGAGGGCCGAGCTCCATCCACATTGGAGGAAGGAGCTGCGGAAGGAGCTGCTCAGCCCTTGTGGCCTCAGGATGCTCAGACTCATATCAGATGGGCTCCTTTAAATCTGCAGCCTTAAATTCAACTGATTCTTGAGAAACAACAGGCCCTGTAGGGAAAAAAAAACAACAAACAACACAAAAACCAACAAAATACCCCAACTCCTACAAAAAAAGCTTTCAATTCAAAACACATAGTTGTGAAAAAGCCATGCTCTGAACCAGGGTGAGAGAAAGCAGCTCAAGGCATATATTCTATCCCAGCCTGTATTTAATTATGTGTTTTGAATTGAAAACAAACATATTTAAAATGGCTACTGAGACGCGCTTCCCGAATGAATCCAAGATGGTGGCAGATGTTACGGCTTCTGTGATAAATGATTTCAAAGGCGCAGAGGCCCATCACCCTTTCAAAGTGACAGCGCTCGGGCCTCTGCAGCCGCTCCCCAGCTCTCCAGCGGTTTCTTCACTTGACGGTTTTCGGGACGCTTTTCCACCCTGTTTCACAACATTGCCACATCATTCAAGTGGGATGAAACCGAGCCGTTTCTGTGACATTCGTGCAGAGGGATGGCCACTGTGATCCTAAAGAATGTGGCACCCACAAGCAGACACATGGCTTTGATATTTTTTTATTTTATTCAGAGCCCTCTAATTTAGAAAGCCATGTGTCACCAGGCAAAACCGAACGCTAGCTCGCAGCGATCACAGCCTCCTGTCTCTCTTCCCTGCAGCAGTTAACGACTCATGAGTCTGCTAGAGAAGTTCCTCAGGAAAGCCCTCCATTTTTAAGAAAAGTTGTTCACTAGCTATCAGTTAGGCAAGAGGCTGGAAGACAGAAAGGGCCCAGCACAAGCCTTAGGAAATAGTGCACTCCATAAAAAGCCCAGAAGGTCATAAGCATAAGTAAACTGTCAGCTTTCCCTTAGAATAATGGAATAATGGGTGGTGGGGCAGTGGGAAGAATCAGTATGTTCAAGTACAACAAAAGAACTCTGAAAAATGAATTCATCTCAAACACCAAGATGGGACTGCCACATATAGAATATATGGAAAATTACTAACATAGCAGTATGGGAGAGGAAGAAGGGGAAATCATTTTGGACCAAAATATAATGTGTTGGGGAAAAAAAATTGTTATCTTGTCCATATTTTCTCTTAGGATGGAAGACAAGTCTCCTCTCAAACAACTTAAAATTTTACAGTATGTCCCTTCCCTCCTTTTCTGCAATTTGCCAGTGTTTTTGGAGAAGACTTGTTCCTGGTTTCCCTAGCCAAAGCAGCCTTGCTGGCTGCAGGACACCCTGGGAAGGAGTATTCCATTACCTGTATTTGGGAATTTGGGAGAGCACGAAGACAAAATTACTTACATTCAATGAAGTAAGTAATTCCTTACCTACTAAATTTGCTTTTGGTGATCCTTTGACACTGATAACACCTAGAGCCGCTGTGGCTGGGAAGAGTCATGAAACATGCTGAGCCTCACCCAGTTAGCTCTGCTTGACCTCCCACTTGACTCCGTTACACCTCGCCTGTGATGGAGACCATGACCTGCTCTCAGGTTTCCCACTTGTGAGCGTTGAAGTGTGAGTCCCACAATCCACTTTGTAAGTGGGCTGTAAGATGGGTGCATGAGGCACAGGCAAATTCCTCCTGCAAGAGATAAGTCTCCAGCAGTCGTAGGCATGTGGATCAAATGGTGCAGGCGGGGGTCAAGGATCCAGATAAGCAGAAGGTGAGCTCCAGGAGCATCCAGCTCTCATGTCATGAGGAGAGCCTTGCAGCCCCCTTTCCTTCATACTTCACATTGGAGCAGCACAGAAATGTCTTCAAATATCAGCTCAGTCTTGGAGTTTCTCAACAGCAGTTCCCGTGACAGTAATACGATGATTCTTGGTAAACACTGGTGCTTTCTGTATCAAACTCTTCATTCCTTAGATACAGAACCTACCTGGAATGTATGGACTAAAAAGCAGTGATTCTTAGGAAATCTAGGGGAGATTGGTCCCAGCATAGCCATCAACCAGGATGAAATTTATCTTCATCAGTATTGTATGTTATTCAGAAACATGTATTTACTGTCAAAAAAAAAAAAAAAAAGAAAAAAAAGGAGAGAGAGACAGAGAGAGAGAGAGAGAGAGAGAGAGATGGAGCTCTTGTACACCTTGCTATTCTCTGCCATTCTGCCAGGAATAGCCTTTTGGAGGGTGAAACACACACCTACATACATGTCATGGCTCTTGGTTTATGCTGAATGATGTATTAGAAAATAAAAATAATAAAAAACCCCTTAAAAACTTAAGTAGAAAACACATCCAAATGTCACTTCTCTGCAGGCAGATTTTGCAGTGTTCTGACACCTCATACCTTCTGCAGTGTGTGTGTGTTCTTGAGCCTATACCATGCACACAATGATCACCTGTCTTCCAAAATATCTTGGCGCTACTGCTCGATTGTGCTGTGTTATAAACACACATTCTTTCCTGTTCGTTTCCAGATTTGGGCTACCTGTGGAGACAGCAGTCATAAGGCAGCAATTCCATTAATATCTGTGTTATTTCTTTCCTTCTGTGACTTTTAGCTCCCTGAATTGTATTTCACAAATAGTATCTCTTTGGAGCTAGATCCAGGAAAAAGACAACACAGCTACAAACTGTGTGCTTGGGCCCCAGAATGTAATCTGAAGGTCAGAGTTACATCCCTCTATTGCTTTTGCAAAGTGTCCTGAGTACCCTGACTGTAAAGCCGTCTATGGTCAGCTAATAGAAAACAAAAAATGTGGAATTGCATTGGAAATCCTGTCGAGTTCCAGCTGTCAGAAACAAGGCAAAGATGCCTTTGCTCAGAAAGGAGAGACAATCTGTCCCTGTGTGGGACATTTCCTATGACCAAAATGAGATGGGCACACTGCTACATTACATCTGAGAGCTCTATTGCTTAAATGATCCTCTTACTCAGACTGCTCAGAGAAAAGAAACCAGAGGACTCATTCCACAGTGGGAAGGGATTCAAGGCATTTGAAACTGGACATGCCATCCTGGCACTCTGTTTTGTTTGTGCCCAGGGGATACTTTGCACTATCCTGCTGATGCTGTGACTGTGCAGAGGAGCAAACTGTGCAAGGAAGGACACAGACACACTTCTTGCCTTTCAGAGACTGGATGAAAAAATGGAAAGCCAGGAAAAGGCTGACAGCAGAGATCAAAACCCACACCACCTTAAGTGTGGCAGCAGCATGGGACAGTCCCTGCACAGGAGAGGGACCAACACCAAACACCAGGCAGAGCTGCCTTCCTTCCTCCCTGTTCCACTTGCGGGGCTGCAGCCAGCCCTTATGGATTGCCATGAGGAGGAAGGAAAACCCCTTCCACAGATGCCACAGTGTAAAATGATGGTGGGAGAGGAAACACCAGAGACAGAGGAAATAGGAAAGGACAGTGCAACTTGCACAAATTGGCAGATAGGAAAGCACAACTGGGAAAACAAATAAGATGACAGGGAAAATAACAAATTAATAGAGAGAAAACACCCAGAAAAGAGACAGCCTGATCTAGGATTTGTTAGGAGGGAGTTTCCCTCTGCAGTATTATTTCAGGGAACGGTTAATCAGGAAAACACTGAGAGACATTTTTTAAAGCCATTGGCTACATCTGTATCAGTAAATAAAACAGCCCTTTGTCTGGCTCCAAAGTTGGAGATACAGCCTGGCCACATCTGTAGCTATTGAACTCTGTTAACCTCCAAAGCAGGGTGTCCATGGGTAGGCTGCCTGTTGGGAACAGGCCCCATGTGAGCTGTGACCAGGAATGCCTTGGGGGAATTGCTAACTGGCATGACTAAACTGTGCCAGGGACATTTCAGAAAGTTAAAAATGTTCACAACTGAGGACACATTCCCAGATCTCAGCATGTTTTATCATCACAGGTACAGCCGTGGATGCCAGTGCATTTTGCACTCCCATTAAAAGCATCCTCTAGAGGGTTTGATGGTGGGTTGTAAGGACAGAAGTCAAATTGGGAAAAGTATGCTGTAAAGATGTTGGGGACATTGGAAATGGCCAAAGCTCTCACCATGACCCAACATCCTGTACTGAAGAGCAGGCAAGGACCAGAACTTTGAGAGGAGGTTGGACAAGTATATAAGAGAATAGGTGATGCATGGACCAACGTGGTCCTGAAAGCGCACAAGTGTCTGTCACTTTCTGCTGTAATTCTGTAATTCTGAATGAGTTACCTGATAAATTTTTAAAGAGTAGCTCATGTCTCCTCTTCTCTTAAAGAGATCCTAAAATGCAAAACATTTTTAGTATTTATCAGCCCATTGTATTTTTATCATTATTTTGTCTGTTCACTCACTGACTTGGTCACTTGGAGCATCCTATGACTCTCTTTGATGTGAGGTAATGCAATTGACTATTTTGCCATTAGTGGTTGCTACTTTCTTCCCACCTCTATGGTATAGTAAGACAGCAAACAAAGACTTCTCAAGAAGCTCATTAGTCGGCGATCTAATCTAAGAAGTTTGTTATAATCACAGAATTACAGAATAGCTAGAGTTGGAAGGAGATCATCTAGTCCAACACCCCTGCCAAGGCAGGGTTATCTAGGGCAGTTTACACAGGAGCGAGTCCAAGTGGGTTTTGAATTTCTCTGGAGAGGGAGACTCCATGGCCTCCCTGGACAGGCTGTTCCAGTGCTCTGCCACCTGCAGAGCACTGGAGTGCAATGCAGGTGGCAGAGCAAAGGAATTCTTCCTTATGTTGAGGTGGAACTTCTTGTGCTTTAGTTTATGGCCATTACTCCTCATCCTGTTGCTGTGCACCCCTGAAGAGTCTGGCACCAACCTCCTGGCACCTGCCTTTGAGATATTTATTTGCATTGATAAGATCCCCTTTCAGTCTTCTCCAGACTACATGGGCCCATTTCCCTCAGTGTCTCCTTGTAGGAGAGAAGGTCCAGACCCTTAATCATCTTTGTGGACCTCTGTTTTGTGGCCCTCCACTAGATCCTCCCCAGTAGTTCTTTGTCTTTCTCAAACTGTGGAGACCAGAATTTAACCCAGTACTCCAGATGTGGCCTCACTATGGCCCAGTAGAGGGGAAGAATCCTATTTGTTCTGAGAGAAATTGCATTAGATTATACCCAGTTGTATCAGATTTGCTGTTGAACTTGCAAGCACCACAGAAAAATAAACCACAAACGGTACCTGCTAGCAGTTTATTTAAAGTGGTTTTTTGAAGATGATGACTCTTCTGAACTAGGTAGGCTTCACACTGGAAGCAAGATAGGGAATGTTTTACCTATAGGAATGTTTGTGTTACTACTTGACAATGCCAGACTAAAGCTGCCAAAGGATTTCTGTCTTTGCTACAGATGCAAATCAGAAGGCATTTTAAAATCCAAATTCCATTGATTAGCCCAGTGATGATACCTTTGGAAAGTATTCCTGATTTTCACAAGTGAAAATCAGAGTTAAGTCTGCTGTGTTTTACAGGCTGAACCAATCATAAATTAATGGACGTATCAGAGGTTATTGGACAGCCAGGATGAAAAAGAACATGCTTCCTTCGCGCCCAGGTCTTCTTGTTAAACATCTGCTTTCCAGTCACCTCCTTTTACTGTGAGTGCAGTTCTCTCTCTCCATCCTACTGAAGAAAGATTGCACTACTGTTGCTCACAGTGATGGTTATTTTGGTTAAGCCAAACTTGATATAAGTGACTTGGACAACAGTCAAGTCGTTGCAGGACAGCAAGGAAATAGAGTTTTCCTTGCATGCAGAGTTGGAATGCAGTCTCCAGAGCACTTGCAAGAGAGCATGATAACATCAATAACTGCAATACCACCTTACCCCAGACCAGTAAAAAATACAGTCTGACCACAATGACCTTTTCTTTTTTTCCAGTCTGGACAGGCTCAAGCTCCTTATTTGAAAGAAAATAATGAGCCTTGAGGTCAGTTTTGTTATTTTGGGTAGAGTTCCTTCTTTCAAGCGAGCTTCTGTGTAACACATGAGAACAATTTCCAGACCCTTATCAGAGCACCAGCCAAGGAGTGTCTAGCCCACTATCTGCACCTTCCGAGAGAAACAATGAGAAGCCGAAGGCAGACAGCGAGGCGAGCGCCAGTACACCCTCCCTGGAGAGTGGCAGCAGGGGTGGGAAGGGGGGGCAATCATCGCCCTGTTGGGAACATAATAGCCCCTGGGTAGGCCACTGCAAACAGGAAGGGTGTGGACAGGATCTGAGTGCAGCTGCTGCTCTGCTAACAGCATCTGTTCCCACCAGCTTTGATCCGGGGGCACGCGGCATTCTGTGCCGGGAGATAAACACTCCTGGAGTGGGGTTTGTTTGCCTTACAGGTATCTCCCTAACGAGATGTGTGCCCAGGCAGCCACACTGCATGCAGGAGCAACAAGACCAAGCCTCTCTGGGAGGATTGCCGCAGGTCCTTGTGACTTTTTCACAAGTCCAGGAATGGTGATCATGTGAAGACTGCTTGCCAGCCCCAGGTTTCTCAGGGAGCAGCACAATCACAGCCCTTACTGTTGCTCGTGCCTAACCAGCCAGGCTCCTTCTCTCACTCTCATCTCTGTGACTGAATCCCTCAGAGCAGGGCACCCAATTTGACCTAATTAGTTAGGAGAAAATTATTCTAGTTGGCCTTTTGGCGTGGCTCAAGCACTGTGTATGTCATAGCTGGAGCCCTTAGGTTTGGGAAAAAGCAATCCCAAATTACCAATTTAGAGGTACAGAAACACTGCCTCACTGGGAATAGATTTGGAGTTGTACCTGCAAGCCCAATCCAACACCCACTGAAGCCAATGGAAAGTTGTTCAGAAACTTCAAGGTGTGTTTGTGAGTCCCTGGCAAATGACAAGGGAAACTGAGTAAGTGTCACAATGTCAGAAGTCTTCAAGGTCTCTTACCTTCCCCATAGTCCAAAGGCTTGCACTGAGGAGAAGAGAGAGCAGCTGAAGTCAGCTGCCTCATTCACATTTTCAGAGGTGAAGCATACCATTGCACATAGGGATGTTCACATTTGTACAAGGCATTTTAGAAATGTGTGAGTTCTTCTTCACCAGGAGTGAACACGAGGCAATGACAAACTACCTTCAGATTCTTCGCTGGAAGAAACGGCAGGGAAAATGTTAGTAGGTCAGTGTTTTCTGACAAATCATACTTGGGTCAGCTGAGTCTGTGGCCAAAGGGCAGTGGGTCCTGCCTGTCCTCTTTAGGAGCCCCCCATAACCCCTGAATTCTCTGCAGAGAGCAACCTCCTGCAGAAATCTGTCTGGAATTGTCTTCTGCCTGCAGTCAACAAGAAGCAGCGATACAAATGATGTGAAGGTGCTACATGTGGGCAGGAGAACAGGCTGTGAAAATGCTGGAATTTGGGGGTAAACACAAGGGACTTTTATATTCCTTCTATTGATATTCAAGGCAAGCATGTCATGCTGTTACAAGGTGATGTCCAGTTTAGTTGCACTCCTGGGAATAATTGCCAAACTCATCTCTGTACAGTAATATTTGCTGAAAGCTTGGTTGAATTGAGAAGATTATTCAGCTATGAAAGATGAATCAGGTGGATACTAAGGGTCTTGATTATGATGCTTTTTGCAAATAATTTATATCTCTGGGATCTTTAATGATATTTTCATTAAGGAGAACAAACCAGAAAAACTCTAATTTGCAGCTGCCCAAAACCATTTGGCCAGAGAACTGTGTGGTAAAGGCCTGCTTGTAAGCTACAATAGACCAAGTCCTTCAGTTTCTACCTTTGATTAATTTCATTGCACATTCCAGAATTAAAAATGAACTAGAACCTTAGTATATGGCTCAATATAATTAGCACCCTGCAATTATTTTGTGGGGTGTGTCAACCAATCACTAAATAGATCATGAGCTGTCAGTGTTCACAAGTTTGTGGTTCTTTCCAGTTAACAGCTGCAGGCAAATAATTGTTTCTCTCTGCATCAAGGATTAGACTTTTTTTTTTTTTTGATTGTGAACTTTAAGCTTTCCTTCCATTCTGTCATTTGTTCTGTGAAATGCAACAGTACCATGTCTTATTATATTTTGTGCCTTCTTTGGCAGCCTTTATGGCTATTCCAAAGTACTCTTCTTATATCTGACTTTATTCACATCCACTGAAGTCAGGGGAAAGACAGCCTCTTTTGTCCTCATGAAAGGAATTGAACATGAAGTGCCCAGGATTGTCAGGACCCAGTGCACTGTGTTAGTCAATGTCTTGCAGACACCAGGTGTAGCTGCTCTGCATGAACAGCCGTGGTGGGCTGCTAAACCTGCAGCACCAGGAGCACCTACAGGGCTCAGAAAAAAGGTCCACAGCACATTTTCCCTCCATCTTCAAAGAGGTTTGGATCAAGCCCTTCAGGGACTTATTTCAGAAACACAAGATTGTGGGAAAGAGAAGAAAAAACATTGGAACAACTTTTTTGCTTTGTTTTGCATTGTCAATGTTAAAGTTCCTTTTATTTCTGACTGGCCTAGTGCACTTTTAAAGGATTATTCCTTCAATATTTGGACAGAATTTAATATCAATACTTTACAATAACCATATTTCTCTGATTAAGAGCAACATTATTAAATATAGTACTTTTTAGATAACCATTTAGAAAAACTTACTAGATAAGCATTAAAACTACTTACCTATGAGATATATATATGTCTCAAAGTTTATAGCAAAAAATCTCAGCAAAACCACTGGCTAAAGTAACTGAAAGCATTATAAAAGTCGATGGGTTTTTAAAGAGAGGCTAGAGTTCATATATTGTGATCACAGCAGAAGGCTATTTTTTAACTCTGTCTAGTGGTGGGAAGTGTCTGGCTCCTCTACACCAAAGAGAAGAGAGCACAGAGAGAGCTTCAACATCTTGGAAGATAGAAACAATGATTTGGTGAAGTTTTATTAGACCCAGGATGTTTTAGACATTATCAGGAATAAATACAAGTTCCTGCATACATTTAACCCAGTGGATGGGATACTCAAATCTCAGAAAAAATATTAATTTATTTCATATTTCCAGAGGCATGCCATTTATTTGACTTCTTTTGACTTATTAAGTATTTGTGGAAACTTCATTTTATGCAGGAAATAGCTATAATCACCAGCAAATGTGACTTTAATAACTAAGATACTGGGAGCCATTTTTGGTTGGCACTAAACCTCACACACACTAAAACCTTGTGATAAAATGGTCTATTTCCTTATCTAAAGTTGAAAGTCAGGACAAATCTCACTGATTAAGAAAATCTTCAGGCATGATACCATATTTCCTTTCTAAAATTAAACTCTGGCTGAAGGTTCTCTTACTTCTGCTAGATGTCCTCAAAATGCAAATACTGACAGCAAAAGAAACTCTACAGAATATTTTTATTTAAAAATAATAGTCTTTATCTTCTCTGACAAGTAAAAGAATATAAAACACAGCCTGGAAAAACTGTGAATCGGTACAAGCAGTTGATTACCAATTGATCTCACTTTGTAAACTAAATACCAGTGAAATGCTTTTGACATTTTTGTTCTTCCAGCTGGAGGAGGGTTCATGTGAAAATATACGTGCATGTGCAGGTTTGGACACTGACCGTGCTTCCACTGGTATAAACGGAGAGACTTCCATCATTGGGGCATTAGACTTTAAATAGGATAATGGAAATGTTATGGAAAAGACTCAACCCCCTTGTGAATAGCAGCCTTGGTGGATTTATTTCTCAGCCATCCCCACTGCCTGTGGGACACATGACCTCCAGCTCCCCATCCAGACAGTCAGACACACAGTAAATGTAACTCTGGTCCTGGGAATCGTAAGGGGGGAAAAGGACACGTCCATAAACAGGGACAAACATCTTTCCTTAAGCAAAGCTGTCAGATCCATTTAAACAGAGACCTGCTCAATCTTTTCCTCTGGGGCCACTTTTTCCTGTCTGGGAACGTCTGTGGCATTGCCTGTCTGCTCCCGAGTGACCATCACTGAGAGGTTTAGATAAGGCAAGAAGTCGCACTCAACAGTCTACTGATCCCAGGCCCCAAGGAAAAATGGGAAGGCTGTACTTTTGCTACCACTCTTTCAGAGGGAAAAAAAAAACCCCACCCAACAAAACCCAAGCGTGTATCAACTGAACAAAGGCTGTATTGTCTGCTGGGAAACACAGATCCTTAGCAATTGTCCTCATTTGTATTTGTGTAAGAGAAGTGCTTTTAGGTGGTCTAGCTCAAGCATTAGTCTGAGGGTGGCAGCTACAGGCTTTAGCTATGTAGCTGACTCTAGAATAAATTAGACGAGGCAAAGAATAAAAAAGAAATTTTACTACTTGTGGCAACATTAAGTTGTAAATACCTTGGAGCAAAACTCATGTCCTGTGTTAGAATACAGGGCAGAACACCATAACTGCAGACTGCAAATATTATTAATTATACCTTCTGGAGCTTAAAGTTCATGGTTTACCTTTGAGCAAGAAAAAACCCATTCAATCATCTTAATATGTACACAGTAAAAATCATCAAACATTTACATGTGAAATTATATTAATAACTGAATAAATATAAACATGCCCTATGCCCCAGCACTTGTCTTCTTGTGCAGCTCAGATGTAGGTAGGAGTTGCTTGTGCCTTTTGTGTGCAGTACAATGGTCAGAACCCCCTGTTTACCAAATGCCTGTGTATGAGGAGCTGAAGGGAGCAGCTCTCTGCATCTTTTAGAGTTTAGAAGGATACCAGACCACCTTTGACATGCAAAAACACTGCATGGATCCAATGCAACTATTTTTTTATTATTATTAGTTGCACTGAGAAAGGGCCCAGAAACCTTAATCATGTATGGTGTCTGTTTCTCAAAGACCCTGTTAAATAGCCGTAATGAGAAAACTGACTGTGCTCCACAGACCTTGAAAGACAGGACCCTCTTTCTGTTTTAGAATGTAGCAGCTGGTGATAAAGGAGCACAGCACAAAGATGCTGATGTAGAGAATTATGGGCCATGCCTTTAGCTGGTATATATTGACACAGCTCCAGAACATCACATTATGTGCCATTCCTTCAATTGGTATATGCTGGCACAGCTCCAGTGACTTCACAGAGTGCTGCTAATTTACACCAAACTTATCTGGCTTTATATCCATAATTATTGCCAGAAACAATACATAGTCATAAAGGAGAATTATTGTTTGAAACCTTGAATGAGAGGCAGACAAGATGCTTTCTGTTTCCCAGGAGAAGATACATGCTATTCTTTCCTTTTTCATCATTCAGGAAAATTGCCAAATAAAGGCTCAGGCCAGCACAGGATGAAGTCAGTAGAAGGTTTCCCTATACCCTGAAGGTTACCCTGAGATTTTTGCTCTTGGATGTGACACCACTTCAGTGGTGGGATGAGTTTGGCTTGGTGTAGGCTCAGATAAACAAGTACTTTTGATAATACATAAAATAACTTTGGAAATATCTGTCAGAGGCAGATAATCTTTGGATAAGATCCCACTAAACATTAAATCAAAACCAAAGTCCATGCCTGAGATCTACCTGTCCTCTTTAAACTATTAAATTCTAATGTGAGGTGCTCCTGGAAGAGGTTTTCTCACCTTTAAAGTGTGATGTGAATGGAAAGAAAGCCATAGCAGTCATGGAAGGTACTTGTGAAACCACAAAAGCCTAGAAGCACCTCCTTTCCTTCACATGGTTTCTTTTCAAGAGCACCAGCACAAGCAACCCACTTTCAAGAGAAGGTTTTCAGCCTAGAGCTCTCAGCAGTGTGTTGTGTGGCCTTGCCCATGCTGCAAGAACTGGATCTGTTGGCATGAAGAATTGGTTCCATATGTGAGTGGATTTAGATGTGCTCTGGGTGGCAATCTGGGACTAGCACCAGTGGATGGGCTCAGTGTGTTTCTGGCTGTGCTTTAGCAGCCAGCACTGGCTGGCATTCCCAGAGGACTGACTGACTGACTTCCCAGCCAGGTCACCTGTTGTAAAGATGGAGCATGGCAAGTTAATGGAAGAGGTTGTCCAACACGGCACCAAGGAGAGCAGTGGGACAAAGTTGACTTGGAATGTCCTTTCCTGTCCTGGCTATTACTCTGGCTCTGTTAAGAAGTGACAAGGGTAGGTGTAGCTGCACATGATATCCCACCATAATGAGACAGAGTTCCTGAGCTAACTGGAGAAAGCAAATAGCATTTCTTGAATGTTATTTTTGACTGACTGAATGAGATAGTTTGTAGTAGTTAGAACAGCAAGCATATTGAAGACTGACTGAAAACACTAGCTATTTGGTAAAATGCAAAAGATATGATTGCATTGCTAGTAAAAACTGACTTTATACTTGCTTAGTGGAAGAAAGGATGAAACTTGATCTTTTAATACCATGCAACTGAACCAGAGGTTTAAATTTCCTCTGAATTAAGAACATTGTTGTGGAGCTGAGCAATGCACATGGCTGACCACTGCTAAATAAGCTGAATTTCCAAGTTAACTTAATCTAACATCACCGTTGTGGCTCCACATAATTCAAGAGAGGATTGCACTCAGTTATCCTACCCTTGGTTAAAAAACTGTTTTTGGAGCTGTCCATGGAGACTACAATCTGAAATAGCCATCAGTATGGAAGTGGACAATTCTCTCTGATTAAAACACAAGGGTACTCAGGTGAACCAAAATATTTAATGAATTATTAGTTATGTTGTCAGCTTGTTTCAGTATGAATTCTCCCTCTCTGATTCTATAAAATTCATCTGTTTTTTTCAGTTAACTTCAATCTGGATTTTTGTTTCACCGTAATTAAACTGTCTTCAAATTTTTTGTAAAGGAAAGATCTCAATTTCTTTCAAAAATGTTTTATCAAGCCAAAACAGTGCTTTGAAAATGGTTGTTTGCAGGAAATTTTTAAAGCCATTTTGAGCTGCTTTTCTTAGAATTATCTCAAAAAATTAAAAAAAATAAGTTTCCTGTGAACTTTAGCAGTATACCTCACTGAGCCACAAAGGAGATTCTGAATTAATTTCCAGTATAAGTGATTGGAAGTTATTCCTCTTTTCCTTTTGACTTTGGATCCACAGCACAATATTATCAATGAGTAATAGTAAAAGAAAACTAAGTTATGTGAAGATTTTCCTTGATCCATGCTAACAAGAGTCAAAATGGAAGAAAGAGCTTAAGAGCTACAGTACCTATATCCCATCTAGAGTGAGCTCATAAGATTACAGAAACTAGAATCTTAATCTAAATATTGTGCTGTCTCAGGAGGTTTTCCAATGATGGGCTCTGTCCAAGATTTCACCCAGGACTGTGATGTTCTCTCGAAAGTGTCTCTGAAGCAGATCAATAATTCACAGGTATTTCTTCATTCATGCTGCAGAAGTAAAAATAAAGGAAAGCATTACAGTGTTGATATTACCAGATGAAGATCCCTACTATTTTAATAGTAGTTACTCCTCTAAGCAAGAGTTATATAATCTCCTTTATAGATGACACACCAATGTCAGCCTTTGGAAACCTGTGTGTGTTGAACCTGTTGCTGGGACTGTGAAATTTTAGAAATCTCAGAAAAATAACTGTCCAGTTTTCATGTTTAAACAGCATAAGTGGGAGGGGTTTTCATGAGTTTCTTTAGAAAAGAGAAACTGTGCTTCATCGTCATGCTCTAGGGCAGAACAGCAGGTGCAATCAGCAGGCTGGGGTCACTTGTGAGGGAACAGCTCACAAGAAGCACCACTTGGCTTCTGTAGTCCAACAGGAATATTCTTGAAGAGCAGAAAAATACTTTATTTGTTTTCCAGAGCTTTAAGTCAACTTTTTCAGATTCCTCTGTTTCATAGGAGTCTTTCAAATGCAGGATTCTGCAAGACACGCCGTGCTAACTGATGGTCTATCTACCTTGGGAGTGTTTTTCTGACTCTGGCAACCAAGCAGGCAGGTTCTGATGAGGGTGTATTTTTGAATATATTCTCCATTGCTGCAGTTTCCTAGTTCTGAGGTCTAATGGGAAAAGACAGAGTAGATTCATGTCATAAATCTCATGGCCACCAAACTGAACAGAAGGGTATGAACACCAGGGAGCAAACTCAGTCCATTATATCTGGAGAAGCTGCTAGATTTCCAGTAGATATTTTGGAGCATTACTTCAGAGAAAATTATTGTATAGAATGCTTATAATTAGCACAAATTTCTTTCTTATTGTCAAGGTGGTTATTAGTTAAATGACCCACCATTTTCTAATTTGATATTTGGAAAGCACACCATGCAAGACAATTTAGATTTTTCTCCCTGTTATTTTAAAACATCCAGGAAGGAGTTGCCAAGGGTATTTTAAGTTAATTAAGGATTCAGTTAAGTTACAAAAAAAAACAAACCTAAAAAACCCCAGATGATGTTGTGAAGCAAATTATGTTTTTGTAATAGTCCCTAGTGTTTCCCTCTGTGATTATTCTCACACAGATCTCCAAGATCCTTGCCCTAACAGGGCTGATGTTACTCACATTGGCACTGAAGAAGACAGTAAAACACTAGTACATTCACTTTGCTAGGGGAATGCAGAGGCTGCTTTTCCTTAAATCACATGAGTTGAAGCTTCCAAGCAATACCTAAAGTAAGAGAATTGAGTTTCAAGTAACACAGTAGCGAGTCTACTAACAGAAAGATGTATCCTTTGCTGGTTTTTATACTGAAAAAGATGCTGGTTTTTATACTGAAAGCATAAATGATTTGGTCAGACCCCTAATCACAGCTCTGGAGCTGACTGATGAAAGCAAGCAAGGGCTGACTGCTGCCTCCCAGGCACTGGTGTCTCCTGTGATTCTGTGCACAATAGCAGCCCCCATGCCAAGCTTCACAGGAAGCTGAAGGGTGGACTTCATCCATAGATTTCACAGGATCAGATTACCTGCATTCATAAAAACCCCGTAGGTACAATTAACTTCTCAGCTATCCTTCATTAAATGGCAAACAATCCCACATTGCAGGTTGCTTTCCCTCCTTCCCACACAGGTTTTGTGTCATCCCAGCTTCCAGAAATGACACGTTACTAGCGTTACAGGCACTGAGATCAACATCTTAAATTACAAAGCAGCTCACTGGATTTGGGGTTTCCTGCTTTACCCAGACATGTTGCTGCACTGCTGCTGGCTCCTTCTCCCAAATTTCAATACACAGTGCTTCTCGTTTTATAAACTTCACTTCTTTTTTTTTTTTTTGGGTTTTTAGATTGGTTTTCTTTTCTCTTCTTTAATTTCATGTTCAGAAGGGTGGTTATATATTTATTAAAGGCTATGTACTTATTTCTCTTTAATTTCACCAAAAACATAGAGTTAACACTCTGAGAGAAAATTTGTAAGTTATTTCATTTTTTATGGGATTATTCTAGAGTTAATTAAGTTTCTAAGGAAAAGGTTTCCAAGACTGAGATCTCCCTGCTCTCGTCCCACCTATTTTAATTGTCACACTCCCTGATGCCACTCTTTTTTCATTTATTATTCTTGTATAAGTGACAAATTAAAGCTGTAAGAGCAGGCTTATAAGCCTGATCAACTTTAAGCATGTCCTTTGCATATAATTTATGTCAGTAAAATGAACTATTTGCACTTAACTATAAATCACAGCCTGCCAATGAAGTGATTCATGTAGAAATAGAAAAGGAAGGGGATAAGTGAATTACAAAAAGCTGACCTTTTTTAAAGCAGCATGTAAGAGGACAGGCTTGGCCCCACACATACATCCTGAATTTAGTCAGGAGCATATAATGTATCTTGGGGCCTTAGAAAAGTGGGAAGGTTTGAAGAAAAAATTATGGAGCTGGAAGTAGCTTTAGAAATGAAAGAGAGCCCACCAAACAAAGGCTAGTTGATCCCAAAACAAAAAAAAACCAGGCACGTACTAGGCCACTCTCCAAAACATCCCAAACTCTGAAAAGTCAAGATCTTTGTTGTACAAAATATTTTTAAGTCTCATATGACAACAGTTTCCAGACCCCTGGCATGTTCCTTAACAAAAATGAGCTTCTTTCAGAGTTGAAAACATATCACAGAACTGTAAAGTTCTTTTGCATTTAATATTACATTAGCTGGGACAAGGGCACTTGTATCAGTGGCTCTGTAACAGAGTGTTCCTGGCTTGCTGGAAGTGTTTGACTGACCAGAAGTGACAAATAGTCTAAAAAGGGACAATAATCAAAACAAGAAATGCTTGCTAAACAATTCCTTAAAGATAGATTATCATCGACTTCAGAGGAACTGCACCCACTTACCCACAGCATGAAACTTGCCTGGTTTCATGGGAAAGCTGTGGAGACTCTTACCATGAGAAAAGCTACTAGTTCTCAAGCTACAGAAGATATTGGCTCCCACCTTGCTCAGTATTTAGCATTTGACAACAGGAAACTTGGTTAAGAATTTAGAGGAAAAACCAGATATTCTGCCCCACCCCCATTCCTCAATATATTCTCAGCCTGGACATTTTATAATTACAGGCAAAAGAGGCCACCCTAAGCCTTGGATATTAACTACAATGACTGAAATTTTATTTACCAAAAACCCAAAACAACAACAACAACAACAAAAAACAAACCAAAACAAAAAACAAACAAACAAACAAACCCCAAAAAACCACAACCCCCCCCCAAAAACACACACACAAAAAAAAACCCAAAAAAACCCCCCAAAACCACAAAAAAAAATTCCAAAAAACAACCCCTCAAAAAAAGCAAACAAAAAAACCCCACCTCCACCCCACAAAACAAAATAAACAAACAAAAAAACACACAAAAAAGTCATCCCAACCCTTGGAGTATTAACATTTTCAGAGTTTGTTGGTGGTATGCACAGTATTCAAGACACTTGCAGACCTCTGGCTATGCTTCTGTCCGAGAGCCAGCCCAGGTAGGAATGTGACAGCCTGGCAGTCCTGGCACTCAGGCAATGTTTCTTGCTCTCCAGATTACTGCTGCTACAGCACTTCAACTCTTGAGTCTCTTAGCATATTCAAACTCCTGAAGCATGAAGTAAGAGATAATAAGCCTCACTTTATCTGTTCAGTATTTGTAGCTCTTTCATGCATCAAACACAGTCCTCTGCTACTTGCTGTTCCTATTTTTTCATGTGGGAATGTCTTGTTCTTCTGTCTTAGCAGCTTTCTCTATCAACCACTGCAGTCCAGATATAGGAAAAAAATGTGAAGGATTTTAGCAATTCAGCTTATTACAACACTTGAACAACATAATGCAGCCTCTTGCATTACATGATCAAAATATCCTGTTTAGCACTGTAGCTAAAATGTAACAAACTAATTATATAAATTAAACCACTACTGCTGATACATTATTACTATATTTTAGCTGTAGATCTAAGATGGTTTGATCAGGTGGTTAGAAAATAATCTTCCAAGTCTTTTAATCACCAGTAGTCACTAATCAAGGGCTGCTGAAGACAGCCACAAGGTTTTTAGGGCTGCAGTTATAAGAAAGATCAGTGCAGGGATGGATTCTTTTTTCATATCTCTGCAATAGTTCTGAAACCCCAAAGAAGGTTCAAGGAAACCTTTGGTCCAGCATTACCACGTAGACAAAAGACAAAACATCTCCCATAACTGTTACACACTAAATCAGTTCATATTCTGTAGGAGGTTCATTTGTGTCATTCAATGGTGTGTTGGTTTCCTTAATTAAACCCCAGATTTCATGTCAGTGCAGTCTAGGACAAGATATTTCCTGCTAGTATCCCTATAACTCCTCTTTTGGCACAGTCTAATTAGATCTATCCTGCTGCTTTCTTCTAAAAATAGAGTTTCCAAGCTCAAAATCCTCATTCTTTATTATTATTATTATTTATTACTACTACTACTACCCCATACACAAACTGCTGGCAATTGCTTATGCTCTAGGAGTAATTTTGAACTCCTGAGCAAAACAAGTGGTGCCAAAGAGATGAAGAAATGAAACAGGTAGCATCACAAATAGCTCTGTGATCTGGACAGTCAACTCCATCTTGCTAACAGGCAAAGTAGGTGACTAAAGGCTTATTAACTAAATATCTAAGTGATTCTATTAACCACAAATTGCAGTAATAGTATTATTACTGTGCTCAGGATAATATTATAAAACTGCAATGAATCTCTGGACCACTGGCAGCTTTTTAAAAAGGCGTCAGAACAGGGCTATGACACTTAAGCCAGTTTAAAACCTCAGATCAGGCAATGATGTTGCATGTATACTAAAAGGTCACTTGCTTTCTTCTTGGATACTTTCTCCAAAGCTGTGTGCTGGTTTGAAAGCAAAACCAATGAGACTTGCAGTCAGAGATACAATTTAATAGAAGAGAGGAAAAAAAGGTAAAATAAAATAAATGGACAAATACAACCTGACACCGTGTTGGTTAGGGTGTTTGAAGCAGTCCAAAAGTAAGTCCTCCTGGAATGGCAGATGTGGTTCTGTTGGAGTAGAGATGATCCTGAGAGAGAAGGGTCCAGTGATGGTGAGAAGGGTCCAATCTTCCTCCAGGAATCCAGTGGAACCAGATGAGATGTTCTTGTCAAAGCAGTGATTCCTGTAGAAACAGCTGGTAGCTCTTGCCTCCTCTAGGAATTCAGTGAATAGAAGCTGCTTGTGCTGTCTCAAACCCTGGATTATATCCAGGTGGGAATGCTTGGCTCCTCCCCCTGGGCGGAGCATCTCACAATGGGATGATCTCATTCTCTGAGTCATGCAGTGGGTCCTTGATGGCCCATTAAACAGAGATAACTCCCAGAGGAAGTTATCTATGAGTCATGTGGCAAGGCATTGTTGGGCTCGTTATCAGAAGATAAGGAAAACACTGCCCCACCTTGGCTCCAACGGCTCATGGGGATAGAATACATACCTTGGGCACAATTTTACATTGTAACCTAGGACAGCTGCCATGATGTGAAGAAATTTAGCTGCATAAACTAAAACGAACAACAGGTATAAAGCAACTCAGAAAAAGGAAAAATATTTTGAGTACCAAAAGAAATTGTACTCCTAAAACTCTGTATGGGACAATCAGGAACTGGCTCCTTCTGCTCATGGGGAATGAAGGAGAAAACAAGGTAAGAGGCAGGGAAGGAAGAGCTACAGAATGGGCATGAGATGCCATTAGAAATCAGGGATGGTTTTGCTTCTGTGGTTTCTGTACAGCAATTATTGGCCTCTGTGTTAAATTTGACAGCCTGTATCTTAGTGATGTAAAAAGATCAAGAAAAATGAAACTTTTGGACAATCCTAACAATTTTCATTTGTATGGTGATGTCAACTCACACTTGTGGTCCATAGGTGTTGTATTCCCTTCACATAGGCATCCTATGGGCATAAAATGATTCAGAATATTCATTGTGCACTTGTGGCACAGTTGCTAAAGTAGGCATTGCAGAGCTTAGAGCAAATCTAATATTTCACTGCAGGCAAACTTAATCAACAGAATTTACAATTGCTCTTGTGTTACTGGAATGAAGAACTGATTTTTTTGTGAGTTGGAAGATGGCTTCTCTAGTCTTTATTGCCTTGAAAGGCTGTATTGTTGTTTTCATCACTTGATCCATTACTCTTTTCATAATTTAATTAAATTATAAGCTCTCTTACTGATTCCACTTGCTTGGATACTTTCCCAACCTTCTTTGTATGAACTCCTGTTCACCTACTGCTGTTTCAATTTTCTGATCTGCTTTGCCACTCACATCACTGCTGGAAGTTAGAAACTGACACACAAATCCATTTGAAGTAAGGTCTGGGTCTATTTTTTGATCTGATACATATTAAAAAGAAAAAATAGCCTTACAAAATTGTACCATTTCCTCTACTTTAAGCAAGTGCAAGAAGAATAAATACTTGTCTGTTCTCCCATGATGTGTAGGAGGTGACCTGGGCTGCATTGTGAATGAGTAGAATAGATAGGCTTTTGGAGGTATGCTGTAAAACAGTCACAGCTCTCCACAACAGGAACACACTTTACTCCTGCTTTCAGAAAAATCAGAATAATTTGTGCAGATTAAAACCAGCTCAACAACTTTCCACTGATGTGTCAAGGAAAATGTTTGCAATATTTTATTTTCATTTTTGAGCTTGTTCAGTATGTTACATCCCCAAGCTCCCCTCAAAAGAGAAGAGAAATCGATCCCCAAAGCCTTAACTGGTACTCTTTCCACAGAATGAGAACTTCACTAAAGCAGCAGAAAGTCTTGCTTCTTGCAGAGCTGTGGGTGCACATACTGGCAGAGCCAAGGCAGATGAAAGAATTTGGGTTGTGTTTGTCTGTTCCAGAGCCACCATGCTGACAACATGCATGCTCAGTGTGCTATGCAGTGCTCACTACAAATTATCAAAAAAGGAAAAAGCTTGTAAATAGAAGTGCTTTGTCCATCACTGAATAAAATTTTTACTTTCTCATCTCATCTTACTGTCTCATCTGTGTTTATTTCATTGTATTGCAGAAGGGGAACCATGTTCTCTGTTTCTCACACAAAGATCTAAGAATTGCCAAACTGGCAGGCATGTGCAGATGCATCAAAACAGTTTTCTGCAGTTAGAACTATTAGATATAGTCCACCTCCATCACCACTATTTGTACTGGTAAAAAGTTTCTTCCCTTGAAACTTTGGTTGAAGTCCAATTCTTTCGTTATTAGCTGTGATCAGCCAGGGTGTACTTCTGTATCATTCCTCTTTCATCTGGTTTTCTGTTTGCCTGCTGAGAACATCACCTTCTGTACCATTTGTGCTATATATAGCAGAAACCTTTTGTAACTGAGCTGATTATTGTGATCAAGGCCAATCTGTTAACACTGAATGTCAGAGAATTTTAAATGAGGGTGTTTGCAAATCTGGTAAGGTAATATTTCTTTTTCCTATAAACACTCTACTTGCATTGAAATGTCTTCATTGGCTGCCTATCCTGCTTGTGGATTCCTTGAATGAAAAAGTAATAGGTCTTTTTCTTCCAACAGGCAATTGCTTTTCAAGTCTGGAATCAGACCCTGTAAGAGTTCAGTAGAAGATATTCTCTTTGCATCACTGTCCCCTTACTATCATTACCTCATTTAGCATACAGTACTGTATTTCCAAGATGACATTTTCTCATAAAAATACATTGAGATAATTATCTAATTTAGAAAGTAGTTTATAAATGATTTTTCTACCTATAGTTCCACTGTTATTTGTGCTGCTATGTCCTTCATGAACAGACCTCATATACATCTTCTACCTAGAAGATGTGTACTCTTATAACAAAAACTCTGTACTCAAGTACCAATAATCTGCTGAATGAAGTTTAGCCTTGAATAATGGTGAGACACAGTAACTGAAACGGACAGGTTGCAGAAGGAATAAAAGAGAAGAGCAAACTTTTTTACAAGAATCCATAATGTCAGCCTACCATTTGGTCTGCAGGGTGTTAATGCACAAAACACAGCAGAAAGCTGCCCTTTTTTCCTGCTCTTTTGTTGTGGGGAGTTATTTTGTTGGCTATGTGGTTTAGATAGCTGTGGTGTCATCATGTACCTACATTCATTATTTCTTACCTGATTCAAGCCTGCTGACTGTTAGGAAATACATCAGTCACTGGAGGTTTTTCACACCATGGGTTTCTTCCACCCACCCTCCTGTCCATGCATGCACCAGTTCAGAATGGTTTCCAGAGGTCCCCACCAGTGGCAGATCTCTTTTATAGCTGAAAATTAAAATACTATCTTTGTGAGAAAAGCAACATAAGTAAAAACATTCTTAATTCCCTTGGATTAGAAATTTGCCTCTGGCCACCCTACTGAAGGCCATCCTTTCTCTGTGTCTTTCCTCTCTGACCTTTCAGATGGCACAAACTTGTACCACTTTCTTCCCTTATGTTTTCCCTAGCCCAGGTTCTGGCACCCTTCGGGTGTGGGTCTGATGTTTTGGTTTAGTGTAACAGCCAACTTTCCAGTTTGGTATGACTGAATGGAAAGCTGACAGGCTGAGTAACTGATCACAACCAACTTATCTCTTTCTCATTTGAGTGGGAAAAAAAAGCACCTTCAGAAAAATCCAGTGACAGTCTGCTCTAGAAACTCAGGTATCACAACAGGCTGAAAAAAACATGTATTCTTCTTCACAGGCCTCCCTAAGGAGCTTTTTAAAGATAAAAAATAAATTAATGAAAATTTGTTTCGAGAGATAAAACAATAGTTGTGCTTACACTTTAGAGACCACTAGAGCAACATTATATCACCATCTCTATAAGCTTTCTACATCTACATCTACTGGTAACATTGGAAACCAGTTCCACTCATCTTGGTCTCTCTCTGTATTAAGGTACTTAGCCCCTTGCCCATGCTATTTGTCTTCCAAATCTCCTCCACTGACACAGGCGTGCCATGTCACACAGCAGCAGGGCAGAGGTGGGGAGGGAGGGCTCACCCTCCTGGGCTGTGTTTAGGCTCCAGCCTGTTGTTAACAGGCAAAGGAAATTCTTCAGTGTGAACACTGAGGGGAGACAGCCTTGAAAACTGCTTGCAGCCACTAAACTGCTGTCCCAGCACAGGGGGGAGATCTCCTATGCACACAGACTGTCTCAAAAAGCAATAAGAAAGTAAGGATCAAATCAAAGGCCTGCCCTGCCCTGCCCTGCCCTGCCCTGCAGTGGTACATCACCTGATGTTCTCCTAGCATCCAGTGATACGTTGTTGTCAAAGGAAAGGTTGAGTTTTTACATTTAATAAACCCTGAGAGAATTTTCTTAACTTTGTCCAATTGGTTTTGAATTTGTATAAACTTTGATTACTCACAGGATCCTGTGTCAAGGAAATCCACATCTCAGCTACATGGAATTTGAAAATTCCTTTCCAACCATCATCCTGAGCTCTGTGTCTTTTGTGATGTCTGTTGTAAGGCCATCCCTCACTCCTTTTTCAGGTATAAGAGTGCTGCTAGATTATTTGGGTGTTGTGTTGAAGCCACTTTGCACTGCTAATCATCTTTGTTCCTCACCTCTGTGTCTTTTCTGACATAAAGAAGCCAGAACAAAGAAAAAAGCCCCAGCAGAACAGTACTGAGCACTAAGATGGTCATTTTACATTCTATTTATTATGAGAAAAAATACTTTATTCCTCAGTGTTAGCAGCAACTCAGAACCAATTCTAGTAGGTGCCAGGAATGGAGTTTGCATTTATATGTGTTGAATTCCACCTGCCAGTGGCTATGATAAGGTCTTCCTGCAGTTTCACATAATTTTTAGCACCAATCTGAGGCAAATCATCTGCTGCATCCTGTGCAAAGAAGTATCCTAGTGTATTAACTTTCCCAAGGTGCTGCAATGGAAATGTAATTTTCCACTTGTCTTCTTAAAGACGATGTTGTTTGGCCCTTATGACTAAACAACCTCGTAGATTCTCTGACAAGATGCCTCTTCCTAACATGTTTGAAAAAAATATTTATTTTGCATGTCTTTTGCAAGTAGTTTCTCAAAATTCCCACCTTTGTGTGAATTCTGTTTAGCCTTCCAGATCTAATGATATTTTCTGAGAGAGATCTTCTGATCTCTCAGATCTTCCTTGACCAGTTGCCACCATTCCTGCTTTCTTCTGGCCTTTTTATGATTTTTTTAAGGATCTGGTATGTATTTTCTCTGTGCCTTCAATACACAATTGTTGTGGTATAACCCAGCAGGCAGCTAAGCACCACACAACCATTCACTCACTCCTTTCACTGGGACAGAATTCGGAAAAAAAGGTAGAACTCCTGGCTTGAGATAAAGTTTAATACAACAGAAAAGTAATTAATAATAATAATAATAATAATACTAGTAATAGTAGTAGTAGTAGTAGAATAAGAATAAGAATAAGAATATGCAAAACAAGTGATGCACAACACAATTGCTGTTCAGCAGCTGATCAATGCCCAGCTAGTCCCTGAGCAGGAACAGCCACTCCCTGGCCAGCACTCCCAAGCTCTATGTGCTGAACACGATGCCAGACAGTATGGAATGTCCCTTTGGCCACTAAGAGTCAGCTGTCCCTGCTGTTTCTGCTCCCAGATTTCTCTCTGTAAGTATGAGAAGCTGAAATTTCCTTGATTCTGTGCAAGCACTGCTCAGCAACAACTAAAACATCAGTGTGTCATCAACGTTATTCCCATTCTAAATCCAAAATGCAGCACTGTACCAGCTACTAGGAAGAAAATTGTCTCAGCCAAAACCAGGACAACCATCTTTGAATTAAATGCATGCCATCTTCAAAGACTTTACTCTTCAAAAGTTGGAGGTTTCCTTTTTTATTTAATCCTACATGTTTTAAAACACACTTTTACATTACTACCTTTTGAAACTAGGCATGATGGCATAGATATTGGGTGGTTTTATTGGTTCTGCAAGGATGCTGGATGTGAGCCTAATTTGTTCCCTGTGTTGGAGTGCCTGTTCCATACATCCAGCAGCATGTATGAATCAAGTCCAGTGGTGCTCAGGGCAAAGTAAAGAGCTGATCATTCCATCGGAGGCTCCCCGAGTCCTTGTTGCAGGAGGAAGTCATTAAGAACAACTAAATCCTTTACTCTGATGTCCCATCCCAGCACAGCATTAGCCAGGGCACCCAGGAATGTTTGCAGTGTCCTGCCACAGCCATGTTTCCTGTCCTGGCATTCACATCTCCACCAGCACACCACAGACACTGCTGCACTCCAGGGGTCACAGGGTTGTAGGATGTAGGCATCACATGGAGAGCAGGGAAAGGGCAGGCATGCTAAGCACTGCCAAAAGTCATGCAAATGACAAGAGGACAAAAATATTGCTAATTTGCTTAGAAAAGTCAATGAAATTTCAAGGCTTGAAACAGGCATACTTTGATGAATATAGAAATATAGAGCTCATGTTTGAACTAATGCTAAAGAAGTTCAAAAACCTATGAGGGTCTTGCCTACTGTAAGTAGGTAATTTGTAGGCAGCTTTGACTGTATCACCCAAGGGACTGTATCCATGTCTTTGCACTGCATTACCCTGCAAAGAAATGCAAGCAGACATCTGTTCAATAAGGTGGTCTTATTACTGTAGTGGCACCCTCAGAGTCTGATATTCTTTAATAAAACTAAAATAGTTCATGCTCAAGTCTACATCAGCTACATCTACAACAGCTAGCGAAGGTAAGGATAGCTGAATGGAATGAAAGGGTATGTAAAGAAATGGTACAACAAAAAGAGGGATAAACATAAATAAGTCATTTGTCCTGCCAATCTTGAAACATTCATGCCCTTGTTCAGAATGAAAAAGTTGCCCAAGACAAGTAGGCTATTGTACTGAAATATATTGGCTGCCTGATGATTCTGGAAAAAAATATGCTATGTTCACAAATACCTCCCCTGACCTGTTTATTAAAAAGGACAATAAATGACTGAGCAGTAAATATTCAGAGCCTGGGAGATTTTATCAGCATAATGTTTCTGAAAAAAATTGTATGATAGAGTTGGCTGTGGGAAGAACTACAAGTTCAGATCTTTCTCAGGTCAGCTGATTCTGTTCATTTTCTAACTCCATGTACAGTTGCTATTTAACATTTTGCCAATCTTCTGGGAAAGTTTGTCAAACAAAGGTTTTGAACGTGACTTGCACAGATTGCTGACTGCCTTTCATAGCCTGGACATTTTATGAAGTCCTTCACGGGTGACTGTGTTTTGTTTTATTTTTAAATGTATTCCATAAAGGAAGAATTCTGAACTAAGCCACTGTGATTACACTTAATCAACTCGCAAACAAAACACAGAAGAGAATTCATTATATTACTATAGTGGACTCCTGCTATTTAAGGATAGTGTCATCATGAATAAAGCTTATTGGAACAAAAAAAGCCTGAATTTATTTATAGATCTTATGTACAAATGAAAGAAGCAAAGTAGCTTTAAAACAGCCAATACACTTGCTGTGATGTTGGCTTTCCCAAAAGTTAGCTGCAATAGGGGCAAGTCACCAAGGGTGAGACACAGTGCTCAGCAATTGCCTCTATCTGCTGCTGTTGAAGTTTGCAGAAAATCTTCATTTACATCACAGGAAACAGAATCATGCCAATGGTAAGCTCTTCTGAAAATATGTTCTAAGAAATGCAGAAGCCTGCAGCTGATGTGACTTCAGTGTTTCACCAGAGCTAGGAGGCAGCATATGGAAACGCTAAGCATTTCATCCTTGAAACTACAGAAATATTTTAGAAACCATTAGCAGGGGTTCAGGGAGGTTGATTTCAGAATAAATAACCTCCAAATAACATCTTCTCCCTGTGCCATGTTCCTTAAAGGTATTTCTCAAAAAAAACCCAATATGATAGCAAAATATGTTATTAAGCTAAGATTCTTTTTATCTGCCTGGCAAAAAGTAGCTCCTTAATAAATTACAAAGAGAATTTTTAGACTATATTTAATCCAGTGGAGGAAAGATGTGCCACTTAGTGGTTTCAAATATTTTATACCACGGTGGTAATATCTGGTGCCAGCATCCTACCAACATCTGCAGTGTTTCTCAGAAAGGAATGCTACAGGCACTGTGTGTGCTACCAAACATTCACAGCTTACAAATGAAGTAAGCTTGCTCCACTGCACTACTGTTAGTCAAGAAGAGCCCCACAGGAGCCAGTTGAGTTACACCAGCAGATGGGAAGAGTTAGATCAGAGTCAGACCTTGTATCACAAAGTGGAGTTCATTAATCTCTTGAAAATAGCTAGTACCCTAACTCCACCTCCTTCATAATCAGGAAGTTAGGCATTTCCTGGCTCTGGCCTCGGATATATATCATGTCAATTTACTGGAAGTACTGTAGGTACTGATTTCTGACAACTGTCATCGTTGTTGTTGTTGTTTACTTATGATAATCAGCACACACAGTCTGCTGTCCCAAAGAGCTTACCAAAAGAGCTTTGTCCCTTGTCCATGGACTTCAAGGGACATGAATTGAAGCCAAGCAGAGTTGCAAGATGTTTTCACTTGAGGGTCATATCCTAGCATGGAATCTATTTCCAGCAGAGCTGACTAGGAATTTGGCTCAATTGCACTTTGGCTGACGGTGGTGTTGCCCATCAGGTTCACGATGACAAGTGAACAGGAAATTTCACCACTGCATCATCAGAATGTTTCAGATTGCTCCAGGTGCAGCATGCAGCCAACCTCTCTGTAGAAACCCCGAGATGTGAAACACAATGAAATCACTGTCTCTTGCTCTCCAAACAGCGTGCCTGAATAGGCTGTGGTGAAACCTCCCCAGGGAGACAACGGAAGCCCGATCACTTTGGTCATTTAGAGCTGCATAGTAGGAAACACTTATGTACTGTAGGGAGCAATTCTTCTTGGCAGAGTCTGTGTTAAGTGATGTAAGAGATGGCTTTTCAGCTCTTATTTCCATGCCTTTGAGGATATAGTGTTGCTATTTGCCTTCTTAAGCAGAGGCTGAGCCCCAGAAGGAATGATGTGAAAGAGGAGATAATCAAATAACTGATTTCCTTGCATGCTTTATTTGAAGTGTCCGAAAGTGAGATGCTGGGCTAGAAGTGAACACTGATAGAATTACAAGGAGCTGAGAGGCAAAGTGTTTATTAGTGTCCCTTTGGGTCTGCCCCCCATGTTGCCACCTTCATATTTTCTGCTACATCACCATGCCCAGATACTGTCCTTGAATAACACTGGAAGTTTTCGAATCCACGTCCAAGGCTTTTATGAGCTGGGTCATCTACAAAGAGCAGACTATCATGGCTTTGCAGATTCAAAAAAGGAATAGTGCAATTAAAAGAAAACTGGAAACAAAATATTTGTAACTAATCAGATGGTGCTCGATGGTAGACACACAAATGCTGCAATCATGTTCATGCTAGTTCTTGCTAATCTTCTATCAGTTTTTTTTTAGACTTTTTTTTTTCCTCTTCAACAAGTTTTTCATTAAGTAGATGGAGCTCTGCCAGAATCAGCTTTCATTCATGTTATTGTAAATCATGGTTGAAACCTGTGGTATTATTCCTGTTCTCTCCACGTACAACTTAGATGAGCTTTTAGGCTGTTGCCTTAGGGCTCAATACATCTTGATACATTTTGAAAAAACATTTGAAAAGTGAAAGAACAGTTCTGAGGCTTCTTTCTTTTTCTTTCCTTCTTTCATTCTCTTTCTCACTGTCTCCTCCCTTCCCATCTGTCTCTTTCCCTTCTTTCTTGCCTACTGCCCCAGGCTCATGTCATCTTCCCCAACTTTTTAAAAATGTAATTGTGATGAGCTAGTAAGGTAATTTGGAACATCTCCCAGCACTTCAGCAATGTTGTGGTAAAAATCTGAAATACACAGAGTTCACAGTTGCTACAATGGCATACCTGCCATCTGTTTGTTCTCTCACCTGCAAGCCTGTTCACATATTAAGATCCTCTCATGTCTAAAATCATGCACACTGTTAAGCTCCATAAAGGCATGAAATGTGAGACACAAGTATTAGCAACCTACTTATATAACAACATTTGCACTAGAATTTTCTTGTTGCCTACAGTGGAGTTCAAGTATTTGCCTTTGTATCTCCATCTTCAGGGAAAAATTACTGAATTCTTACCTTTTTGGTTGACTCAGAGTCTGAAGTTAGTCCTATTCAAGTATCCTGACTATCATTTTAAAGTGTCCCAGACTTTTGATAGCTGGGCAATCTTATGCTAAAGTTGTGTTGTATTAAAAGAATTCAGGAGCATGGTCAGTGGAGTACTAGGCTACTCAGTGAATTATGAAAACAGATGTGCTGTGGAAATACCTGTGATTACATAGAATAGATATGGTAAATGACACAACATCCCCTGACTGAAACTGGCTTCCAGTCCTAATTAAGTTGCAAGCAAATCACTCCAAATTGTAATGCTCTAAATAATTGCTATAGATGGCAATTTCTGCTCTGCAGCTGCTGAAGGTGAAGTCACTGGACTTAGAACAATGATGTTCTCTAGCACTTCAACTGGGCTTACAAAGGTGAAGCACCTCCAGCATGTACAGGTGCTCAGTATTTAGTCTGGCACAAAGTTGCATCATTTATCAGGCACTAACAGGGTGCCCCAGAGTATTTTGTTCCTAAGAAATTATTTCTTCCTCTTTCCTTTCTGCTCTCTTCATGTCACTCTGCTAAACTCTGCTCCACTACACACCTCAAAATAGTTGCTACAAATCTTGCTTGTAACAGGGCAGCAAAACTTTGCCAGTGTCAGAGCCTTGGAAAGCCAGGAGGAAGATGGTCCTCATGAGCAAGACAGTTTCTACTTTCAATTATGGCATCCTCTGGAAGCTGTACCTATCTTGCTCCTCCTGGTCTCTTTCTGCACCTCTGTTTTTTCTCTGATCATGGGTGGAAAAATCAAACCCTGCCTAGCACAAAACCCTCATGTCTGGGGAAGTAGACATCAATTTTTTTCTACACTACAGGTGAGTTTTGATCTGATTCTTCTTGCCCAGTCATGAGCTTCAAGTTTTAGCTCAAAAAGTATGATTTATTTCAGTTCTCTCTGCACCCTCCTCAGCAGATAGCACTGTCCCTTAGCTCACCACCCTTTCATAAACCAAGTAATGCTTGAGATGGGAGATCACACATTTAATATATGCATTCCTTAAGGAATAATTATTTAAAGTTGGTTTCCAGCACTTTTTTGTACCTATAGTCTGAGGCCAAAAGATATATCTCTCCTTAGTGTTTAGAAGATGCTAGATAAGGAGAAGTTGAAAAAAGCATGCTGAGTGCTCTAATTGCTGACACATTCCTGTGGTACACTTGATCATTAGAACAGCTCACTTGAAACAATATTTTCTTTATAGAAAGGAAGTTGGTAATCGAGTTGTTGTGCTTCTCTGCTTTGCATTTTCAGTTTAAATGTTCAGCTGGCATTCAGTGTAAGGTTACTGGTTACCAGAGTGTGTTGATTCAAATTTTCATTACCCAACTGCAAGCTGATTTTTTTGAATAGTGCTTAAGCACTTGATTGCTGAAGATTTTCATGCATGGGCCTTTTGGATTTTAGTAATGAATATGGGTGATTTAAAAATGATTTAATCTATAATTACACTGTGATTAACATGGCTGTGACATAGATTTGGATTTGGTCAAGTCTATCCTCAAACCACAGTGACCAGAATGAACTGGTTGTAGAAACCATGTAAGGAAATACATTAGATAAAGTACAAATCCAGCCCTGAAGTATATCAGGCTAAGTGGAATCTTGCCAAAACATCCCATTTTACTGTGTTGGGATGAGCTAAACCTGTGCTATTGGTGAGTTTTATGTGTTTGTGGCCAGAGTGTAAAGTGATATAGGGAAACAGCAGTCCTACACAAGCCCCACTCTAAGTCCTACAGGTCCTTTCCCTCTGAGCTGATAACCAAATTTGTTCCCACTATGGTCTCGTCACTCTCTATCACTCAGTGCCATTCTGGTGGCCCAGTCATTCTCAGTCTCAGCTGTGAAATGCCATCATCCCACTGTTGCCCTCGCTGCACAATGTGAGCCTCACCTGAATCCCAGGCTCCTCTCTCTGAGCTACTCTCTCCTCTCAGGCTGCCTGTGCCTATACCACCCTTCCTCAACTTTTTTGGACACTATGGAAACCATCAGAATGCATTCAGAGGGGTTTATGAGATGGACACAAAATGAAGATTAAAGAGAAAACATCATCTCTATTCTGTGAAACAGTGTTCCTGTTGAATTCTGTTGTTCCAGTAGAAAGGGCTCTTCTCAAAAAATCCTACAGTTAGTTACCGTCTTCCATGAAACCTCTTTGAATAAGATTTTACTCCAAGAAAATATAGAATCTGGACTTCATTGTGTTGAAATAAATTTGATCTCTCTTAAAGTTAGGTGTCTTGCCCACATTTGCCACCTCTGCTCCTTTGGAAGAAGAGATACCCACACCTGAGTAATTCAGTGCACCTATCTGAAACATCTGCTTTAAGATGGGATTACCTGTGTCTCTAGAAGCTGTATGGGAAATCAATTAACTCAAGGTACTAACCTTTGGGTTAGGTCAGCTGAATCCTGCACAGAAGAGTAATTACAGAAGATACAGAGTGTTTTGGACAGGAAAGGGTTGCATTTCTAAGCAGGAATTTACAAAACTATTTATTATGAGATTAATATTTTTCAACACATACAATAAAAAGCTAGGAAGTCACCCTGAATGAAGTTCTACTGGATGAGTTAAACCTATGTGCCTTACTTAGTAAAAGTCACTGTCTTTTTTACTACAGAAATGGAAAATGAATACCACAAGACACTGCTGGAAAATCCCAAAATATTCAATGCAGATGTAAGTTGCCTGGGCATGTCAGTTAAAACTTTAAATCCTGCATACTTTATTTAAAAGACAAGTTAAATCTCACAAAACTACTCATATCCATTAAAAGAGGTGTGCTCATAAAAGTCATCTTGCCTGTGGACTGGAACTTTTGTTGGCAGTGACTCCCATGACTCCCTGTGCTCCCTGGTGTTGTTGAATGACATGCATATCCTTGCCATGAAACGTTGAATTCACACCATACCCAGATTTTGGGGAGAGGTCTGTGCTCTTTTAATATTAGTTGAGAACACTTTTTAAGCAGTATTCCAAGTCCCATGAGATCTCATGAGATACAATTCTTCCATGAATTAACATTGAAATAATGGGTCTGTTTGGACTGATCCTGACTAAATTTCTTTGCAGGTCAATGGAAAGAAAAATTCACGGGGAGAATCATCTTACCAGAAGAAGCACATAAACAACTGGCAAGCCCTTTCTACAAAGGATATGGGAGTACATATTTAGGTTTATAATATTTTTGTTAGTTTAATGTCTGGGAAGATGAACAGAATACTCTTCAGGTTAGTAGAACACACCACTTGCAAAGCAAACATCTGATCAGTCAGCTGGAAATTGTGCCGCAGCACCATGTCTGATTCCTTAATTCAAGTTTCAGCGTGTGAAGTTATTTCTAAGAAGTCAAATTAAAAGAGGATTAAAAATTTCAGCTGATATTTATAGATGTTACCGTATTGCCTTCCTTCCACAGTGATACACCTCTGCTTGCAACAGCTTTTGTTGTTTGAAATCTATTTTTAACACAATTGTCCTTAGAAATTCCTCATACTCTGGAACATTTAATTACAATGGCAGCTGAGGCAGAACAACAGTGAAAAATGTCCATCACAGATTTCCTGAAGCTCCAGTTTTCTTTTAGACACTGTTACAGGACTTTTGGATTGGTTTTCAAGACAGGCTTCAAAAGAGTAACCCAGTAACTGAAGTGCTTAAGATTTAATTGTTCAGTGGAGCAATTATTACGTAGTGTGAATGTCTCAAGTTCAGCCTTCCAGTACTTTTCGAGCTTGAAATGCATTACACCAACAAATGGCCTCACAATTTAATGTAAGCAAAACCTTTTACTAGCATAAATTTTTCTGTAGTCACCATGGGGGAAAGAAAAAGGGAAGGATGGTGTTGATTCTCCCTCTGCTATGTCTCAGATATTGTTTATTCTGCAATGCATTATTTATTTTAGCTTGGTATTTCTTTTTAAAATGTCTTCACCAGACTAGACCGCTACAATTTTAAGCCTCACAGGGAAACTTTAGCAAGTTATGAATAACCAGGGAGTGGGATTTCAATGTAATTCAGGAATGAGAACTAAGCAAAGAAGAATATTCAACCTTTTCATGGAAGGATTGAGTATTCTTTTCAAAGTCATATATCAAAAAGCCACATACAATGGAAACATTCTCTCTCCATAGAACATAAAAGAAGAGGGAACTGCCTGTTATGTGTTCTGAAATGATCTCTTTTCATTACAACTTCAGAATTTTTCTCTCTGGGGATCGCTGACTTCAAACCATGAAGAAAGGGAGAAACGACATCATACTATTTCCATTAAAAGCAGCCATGTGTAACCTATATTTTTTCCTTTCCTCTTCCCCACTCCCTCCCCACCCCATTTTTACAATAATATTTGCATTCCAAAAAACTTCATCTCTTTCTTTTAGTGCACTGAGGTTAAGCAAATGAGGTTGCTGCTGACAGTGTTGTTCATACCACTTGCATGCTTCTTGTTTTAAGCCAGCACGAGAGAAGCTGCTACGTCTGTGTGAAATTCATTAGAAAACAAAACATTCCATCTTTCTTCATTTGGCCTGCTCCCTCTTGTTTACCATAATTAAGTTATGAGAAAATCGTCTTACACACTAGGAATATAGAATTCTCTCAGTCTTGTAAATTCATTAGCTAGAACTTGATTTTTTTGAATGGTCCCATACACTGTATATTCAGAAAATTCTTGCATATGGTCAGAAAGAAAATAAAAATAAATGATTCAAAGAAAATAGAAGAAATCTGGAGAAAAGGGAATCAATATTATAAGGCAAAGGTTTCATCTGACTTTTAATAGCATGAAGAAATACAAAATTAACAAAGAACAGACAGTATAACACAAGAAATACAAAAGAAAAAGCAACATGGTCCCATAGGAGAATTTTTCCAGGTTCAGTAAGACTGACTCAAGAAGGTGACTCTGGATTTATCTGTAAAATAACTGTAGGAAGAGAATAGTGAAAAGAGGTAAAAGCTGAGCAAGAGACATAAACTGAAAAATGAAAGAGAAAGCAGCGCTTACCATCCACACATTGTTCTTTAGATGTTCAAAGCAGTGTACAGACATTATCAATTAACTCCTGTATAATATCTGTCTAAGGCAATTAGGTTTTAAATTTTCTTTCTACAAATCAGTACACTACAGCTTACTATCTTACAAAAATGTAAGATAGTTTGACTAGAGACCCCATAATAGGATGAGACCACTTGAGTCTCATTCTGTTCACCCCCCCAGATAAATAGACTACTAATCAAAAGACCTGGGTAAAGAATACTGTATAATGCACATTTTCTATTTTCCACAGTCAAATCACAGCAATTACAGGGGCCATGCTTTATGAATTTCTGAAATGTGAGCTATCAGAAAACAAAGCCATAATGAGATAATGGCATAAAAGCATTAAGAAGTCAGAAAAAGTTATATATAAATTAAAGATTACCTATTTTGTAAATCAAAGACATTCAGGTGGATTTGTCTGGAGGTCTGAGATGACTTCTCAAAGCATGTTTTACCAGTCCTGTTGTCCTCACATAAGCCTGGATTCTTCCAACTCTAAGCATCCTGACAGGATGGTGATAATAGTATTGAAGGCAATTCATGGGTTACAAGCAAAATTAGCAAGTGTATTTTGTATTTGGATGTTGATGAAAATCCATGATGTTTGATGTAATTTGCTGGAAGCTTCAAATTACCAATCTTTGCAACACACACAGGGCAACTTACACATTTCTGCAGTCACACAGGCATTTGTCTGCGTAGCTGGAATTGCTAGTGAATATAAGGAAAAACTGTTTTGAGTTCATTAGAAAAAAAACTTCTTTTCTGAGGGTGAAGACAAAATCTTGCTGTGGGGGTTGATATTAAAAGGCACGCTACAGATGTTCATTGTTATTACCAGCAGAAAGAAAATGCCACTTTTAATACAATGTGTTTGAGCAGGATATCAGATTGCTGCTATTGCACCCTGTTTGCTAGAATAACAACACGGTACCACAGTAGTAATTTTGCTAAAGATTAATATTATCTTTTCTGGAGTTTAGGAGAGTAAGATTGGATACTGAGAATACTTCTGTTTCTTCCCGGTGCTTCTAATGGCTAAGGCAGGATTGTTATTGATTCATTCTCTCATGTATATTGGTTTTCAAAATGTTTTCACAAATGTTTGCTGAGTAGCTGTGGGTAGTGATCTGAATGTCCAGTATGCTCCAAGTGATGTCAGATTTTTTCCTTTGTTTTATGAAAACTGTGTTCTGTATTATCCCCAGCCTTTAAGTGGTTTATGATCTTTTCCCACTGCAAATCATCTGCAAAATTGATTAATATGCTCTCTTCCAATCATTCCTGAAACTATTGCACACAGAAAATCCCCAGAAGGCACCTTCTCTCAATTAGCACTGGGGTTTTTTTTTCTTTTTTCAGGCGTTTCTCTGCATTCCCATACTACAGATTATGACATCAAACAATTGAGATTAGGATCAGAGTCTGAACAAGCAGGAAGGACATATGTTCTTAGGGGAAAAAATCTCTCACACAGAGATATTTTCAGTAAATAGCAGAATATAAAAGCTCAGCAAAAGCCCAGGCTTTATATTGGCTTATTTTAAATGCTGTTCATTCCTCTGCCACTTTTAAAGCAACATTTGGTCCTCATGAACACAGAAAACCAATAGCATGCGACCCAGTCAGCCCCTGGAGCAGGCACCTCTTACTCATATGGAAGCTTTTGCAAGAGCCCCATGCACACTGGTGCCAGCTTTTACCATGTTTTCCTGATGAACTGAGGTGACTTGCTCTTGATTTAGACCTCAGACAGTTCTAAGGTGGCCAAGAAGAGCTCGGTGTTATGGTCCATCTCTTTTATTTCTGCCTCTAGAGGAAAAGCGAGCCAGGCATAGGCAGTGAGGCAGGAGATGACAAAAAGCTTTTCCTGAGGGAAGGCAATTGTCTGCTTCTGTCCATTCAACTTGTCTTTTCTTCTTGCATGAGTAAGGATGGGAGGAGGAGAGACATTTGGGGGTCCCACCCAGCCACAGACCTCTTCTTCCCAGGGCTGGAAGCAAGGAGGTGAAATAAAGGCTAAATTTCCCCAGACTCTGGCCACATTGTGATTTTTTTGATCCTTTTTCGGTCTACTAAGACATAGATGTAGGAGACTTGTCTTTGTTCTGGAGCTCCTGCTTTATTGAAAGCCCCATATTTTCTTGGGTATGGAGCACTGCAACCCCAGTTCTTGTCACTGGGGTGGTTCTTACATTTTCTGTGGGATTTTGCATAGTGCCATGGTCAAAGACAGGCTTCCAGGCAGAGTCCAAGTTCCTCATGACAAAAGCTAGGTACCAAAAGTTTATTTTTAAATAAAAAACTGAGCAATATGGATCATAATTAATAGATAATAAGATCTAATACATAGTTCTATAAGTATTTTTTAACATTATGTGATTTTTAGGTTGATGGCAATATAAAAACTTTTGGTGTAGACAAGAGGTCATATTAGTTTAATGATATGGAGTAGCACAAATTAGTAGAAAGGTTACTTCACCATTTAGATCTCAAAAATGTTTGTTGAGTTCAGACACCTTGATTTTGGGGACTCACTTTTCTTCTTGTAGTCTACTTAAATCAGGCACAAACTCTTTGAAACACAAGAATGGTGATATTAGAAATTAGGACCTGTATTTTGAGAGTGAATTATATTAAACAAGGATTTTTTATAAATGAAAAATTCTGAAATTTTGGGATCCCTTTGCTCTCCCCAAGCCAGTACCTCCTGGGCATTTTCCTCAGGGATGAACATTTGTCCAATAAAATAAAAAGCTACACAAGTGGTGAGATGCATTTGAGCATTCATTATTTCCATGGCCGATAACACAAGAGCTGCATGACAATGGAAGCAGCAAAGCAATTTATCTTGCCCACATTATTAGGAAAGCACTGTTTGTCCAGTCTCATTACATTAAAACATACATGTTATTGTTTCAAATCACAGCTATCCCTGACTGAAGCTGTAGGAGAGTGAAACCATCCAGGAGAGAGTAGTGACAAGTGTATTTCGACCTTTTCTTCTTGTCACTTGAATGATTTTCTGTTTTCTACATAAAATTTAAAATTTGTTAGGTTGTGGGTTTTTTTGTGTTTTTTTTTTTTTTTTTGTTTTTTTTTTTTTGTTTTTTTTTTTTTTTTTTTTTTTTTGTTTTTTTTTTTTTTTGTTTGTTTTTTTTTTTTTTTTTAATTACAGCATTTGTACTGCCTACATAAAAGGATGTCTTATTAGTTCACTTGACATTTTATATAAAACTCCAAGCACATTGTGACCTTCCTTATTAAGCAGTAATTTTTGGAATCTGTTTTAATCACATATAAATATAATATAAAATATTACTTTTAAAATTTAAAGAGAATTCACATGAAAATGTTTGTCTCTTAAAATAATACCAGTAAACTGTATGTTTAACCACTTAACTCTCTTTTACTATAATTCAAAGGAAACAATTGATCTGATCCAAACATTTATTCAGAGAAGAAATCTATCTTAAGACAAAGAAAATACTTTAATTCTGTGGTCTGGTCTTATATTGTCTGGATATCTGAAAATATCATTTTAACATATCCTCTGAAAGGGATTCTTTCATACAGGAAACCAAAAGAAAAGGAAGTGGGAATTTTTTTGGGCAATGCTTATGTTTTGTGAACCTACAAACCCAGGCTAGAGTTGGTTTATTGGGTCAGATGATACTTCATCACATGAAAAAACATCTTTAAGAAATTAAGCACATCCTAGTGGCTTAGTATGTGCATTCCATTTGTATTTGAATGAATTAAACAATGCTTTTTTTTTGAGAGGCAAAAGGAAACTTTCTGTCCCTTACTCTTCTGATGTTTAATTTTAAAGTTTTCCAAACGCATATGGTTGATGTGCTGGAGCAATGAAACCAAGAATAAGAATTTAGTGCTATAATTTCATGAACATTAGCAGACATAAGAGCTCACTGTCAAGTGGTTCACCCAGAAATCAATCTCTTTATTATACATGCTTACTAGTTAAAAAGAATATGATTTGATTGATTACAGCAGCCTTCATTTTGTCATGGATTAGAAGCTGAGATAATAACTATTGTGCAAGAATGGGTGTGGTACAAATGAGAGAGTCAAGACAGCATATGGAAAAACAAAAGACCAAATGTTATTGTGTACAGGTTTACTACCACCTGGAAGAAGAGAAATACAATTTTGCTAAGGTAGGAATTTCTCCTGGAAGCACAGAAAGTGGACAGCACTTTTGAGGACAACCCTAAACTAGGCATACTGATGTCTAAGAAGCTTGGAAATGTTAAAGAAGAAGAAATAAAAGAAAAAAAAGAAATAACAGGAAGAAATGAAAGGAAGAAGAAAATAAGACCTAATTCCTATGCTTCTACAAGGTAATGGTCCAGTAAAAGAAAGGGAAAGACAAAGGCATAGGAGTGTTTGAGTTTAAACAGATATGTTAATCTGATTTTTTTTTTTTCTACTCCTGGGACTTATATAAAATTCGGGAAAGAATTAAAAATGTTGGGCTGTTTTGGTAGCCTCCATTTCAAAATGGAAGTGTTTCTTCAAAGGCCAAACACTAACTCCTGCCTCTTCGGCTGGGAAAATTCACAGAAAACTCTTGAAAGTTCCACTTTCCTAACTTTAGCTTGTAGGTATTTCATGGAAACTGATCTATGTGAATGATAATAAAGGCAAAATTTGGAAGAGAAAGACTGAATTGTGCTTAGGCCAAGGGCTGAAAACAGAGTGAGGCAAAAGTGAATTAAATGAATTAGCAGTCAATCTGAAATCTGTGGGCAGAGAGGTAATAAGTGAATGAAGTTAAGAGAGATGAAGCTTCTTAGCAAATACCGTGTGGTCTGACTGCAGTATTCTAGGCACTTTGGGGTTCAGTGAGTCCATTAAAATGAGAGTTACAGTAGCTGATGCAGGAAATAATGACGGTGTGTCCAAGAAGGATTTTTACAGAGGTGGAACCTGGTAACATTTCAGAAAAAGCATCCAAAATTCAGATAAGATTTTTTTAATTATATTTTAAGATAAGGATTTTAAGACAAGGATTTTTTTTGTTATATTTTTAAATAATTTGTAGTTTCAAAAGTTCAAAACTGAGATACAGAAAGTAGTGTCTCAACGATGGAGCATTGGACTGAGAAAATAGCTTCATTCAGAAAAATAAAATACACAGAGAAGCTGAAAATCCTGAGAAGCTGAAAAAAAAAAAGTAGTATGGAGACAGCAGAAAGGTACTTCTCTGATCAAAGAGGTATCTTCTGCTGTTGTTCATGAGTACTCATAATAAATTCCTTTCTTGATCGCATAGTGACAACATCTTGTTTTTGGTTTGACTCATCTCTCTAGCAGCATTTCCATTCCTAGGTAAGGCTTCACTTCTCCTTGTGTTTACCTTGAGAGAGTGTGCAAGATGCATCTTTATCTTTCTTATGATGAATCATGGACTGTGTACGCCCTGGTCATCCTTTGCACACAGAAAACAAAATTTTATTAACTTTTAATCATCTGGTTCTTCTCTTACAGCGTTTAACTCACGGAAGCAAAGCTCATAAAGCACATGTCAACTCATCCAAAACTATGATTTTTGTCTGTGCAAAAACATTTGGACAAAGCAAGAAATGCAGATGTACTCAGTTTACATACACCACTGGCAAATATCACTAAAAGCAAGACTGACAAATAGAACATGATGGTATTTTCATTTTTGTCACCTCCTTCAGTATAGCCTAGAATTTTATACAAGATCTAAAAATAAATAAAACCTAGTGACAGCTTTGCTGTACATTCACCAAATTTTTAAACTTTAAAATTTAAAGAAAATATTCTTTCTCTGAAATAGCACTATTGTCCTAAAAGTATTCAGGTATTGATTAGCAAATATTTTTGTCCCAACTATAATAAAGCTTGTGGTTTTTACCTTGTTTTTGTTTTACAAAATGCTCACATTTTAAAGATAATATGTTTTTACCTGCAACTATGCACTTATCATTGTCTTTTTCAATTGAAAGATGACGATGGAAAATTTCCAGTTGCTTTATCACCTCTAGATTGCCCACTCATATGAAGGGTAAAACATTTTTGAAACTGTGCTCTTTCTCCACACCTTGACAACACTTTATTTTTCAGCCTAAATAAATTGGACACATCAAAAGACTTCACGTTACTCTTCTTGTTTCTTCAGTCAGATGTCAGTCTCATCACTTCATGATACACATCCCTTCCTTCCTTCAAGAGTTCCCTTCAACATTTCTACAGTACTTTCTGACTCTAGCAGGCCCCTGTTTTTGAGATTGAGTTGATGGTCCTAAAAACCTGACTCTACTTTTGTACTCGTGTTTAGTGAAATCCCATTCTCAGTCCCTCTTTTGACATTATTTCTACCAGACCACATGGGAGAACACTAAATACGCTGCATAAATTCCCATATTTAAGCATCAAAGAATCTACACCAGCCCTACTGGCATTGCAAGTCATATTACATCTTTTGTAGATTGATACACATCTGCAGGGGGCAAGGTCTTTCTCATATATCTTTAAAACTGTGGCTTAAAACTTAAAAGGGAGAATTAACATTTTAATGCAAGCAAAAGAACATTGTTTGTATGTGAAAATGCACTGAAGTCATCCAGAACAGCATACTCCAAACAGAAGTACACCACATAAAACACGCCTCCCTCTGTGGCTGCAACTTGTTCAGTTTCATTTACACAGATGTTAGTGTGGACAGTGTGGGGAACATCTCATGTTGCACTCTGATGACTATCAAGAAATACTACTGACAGTCTCTTCTTCTGACCTCTCTCTCTCTGCAATCAGCTCAGCTCCCTGCTCCACTGTAGGGAGCTTACAGTGTAAATTACAGGGACTAGAAACTTCTGGAGGAGTGTTCAGAGGACCCACAGAGACTCAGGGCTCTTTGCAGAAAAGGAGGCATTTATGCACAAAATTCCTGGCTCTTAGGGATTTCAGTGGCAGCCACAGTGCTGTATGAATCTGGAAGGTGAGGGGAAAAGGCTCTTTGGTTGAGTGATAAAACCACAGAGTACACCAGGCATGTTGGTGGATCATCCATCCTCACGGGAGATAATTAACTGCCCTTGGGGTTAGGTCATTGTAACTGAGTCCTGTCCTTACGAACATAAAAATCTGAGCTTCACAGTGCCTGTGTTTTCTACAACACAGAAGATTTTCAGAATCTCTGTGTGGCCCCTTTGACTCCTTGTACTGTGCATATTCAACATTAGTCCTGGTACAAGACACTTTTGAGTAGCACCTTGGCTTCCCCACCCTGTGGGGAAGGATCCCACAGGACCCAAAGAAAGGATCAACGTAAAGTTAGCATGCTAACCATTATTGCCTGCAACTACAACTAGAGGACAGAGGGCCTGCCTTGGAAGATCCATTCTATAAAATACAATTTTTGAAGCGGCAACCAGCAGATGTTCCACAATTGCTCTTTGTTTTATTCCTGCCTTCTGAATCCAGCATCAACATAAAAGGCAGAGAGAGCCCCTTTCACACTAAGATAAAGCCTGGCAGTCAGAACAGCCTCATAGGATGTGGGGATTTGAAAGGAAAAAAGCCAAGCTCAGGTCCTCAGGTCCTCAGGTCCTCACTGTCTAGCTGCATAATTTATTTGTGAAGCCATTATTTAAAGAGATTCATACAAACCAAACCAAAGAAAACAAACCCCGAAAATCAGTGATGTTCTCTTAAAGTAGTTCATTCATAGCAGATATTTGAGACTATTCCAAGAAAACTTTTCATTTGAGCATCTCTGAGTATCTAAATGAAGGAAAGACACTTGTCTAGACCTTGATCACTCTTAGAAGTCAATTGGAATTTGGCTGTCTGTTTTTAGGGTATAAAGTTTCTCTAAGTTTAGGAGCCACCTGGATTAGGTTGAAAGTGCAAAAAAACTTTCAGGATTTTCTCTTTCCATTTAGTTGATCAATTTTCTCTCAACTTCTGTTTTCTTCCTCTAGAACTGTCAGCTTGAAATTTGTTCACTGAATGAGGAAGGACTGGGATATGCCTTGCAGAAGGAGTGAATTTTTGCATGGTTCATCCATTGTGCTGCTTTTCTTCCGAGTAATGGAAAGGTTTCATGTATTTGTACCTTTTTGGTGGGCAGGTTTTCTGCAATCCTTTTATGGAGAGCAACTGCACTATTAGTGTGTCAGAGATGTGTGTCAAGAAGAATTGGTGATGGGAAAACATGCACTTTGACATGAACCAGAGTAGGAAAAGGAGAGAAGAGGAAAGTGTCATAGCATTAAGGAATTTGATTGGTTTTTTTCCTGAGAACATGAGGGCATTAAAAGTAAGCTGTGTTGTTCATTAAAAGAACACAACATTGTTCAGGTATGACCCTGCTCCTTCCCAATAAAGACTATATTGATATCTGATCCGATCTGGGAAAAAAAATGGCTGATGAGAAAAAGGATTTCAGTGAATAGATTTCTATTTAAACCTACTGACAGCAGTACAATGGGGAGATATAAGCAGTTTCCTTAGTAAAGGTTGAAGGAAATAGAAAGGCCCTCAGAAGGCTGATGCAGTCCGGTGGCAGGTCATAGCGGGCTTCTAGCACTTCTGCAGAAGATCTGTTACTACTTAAAAACAGCAGACACTTGCTAAAATGTAGCTATTTCTCATCAGCTTTAGACTGGTACTATTTATTAGTTTAGACGCCACTGATTCCAAAAGGCCAAGGCAGTTCCTACACAATTAGAAGAAAAATATGCTTTTGACTCCCAGGAAAGTTTCCCTCCCAGCTCCCAGTTTCCCGCTCAGGCTCTTTTGTGAGGCGAGTGGTGAAATTGGCTTTTGTGAAGAAGAGCCACACATGCAACCCAGACTCTTCGGACAAGGCGCCATCATTCATGTTGCTCGCATGTTGACAAACACTTGGGTTGTGTTGCTAAGGCAATGGTGCTGGTGTAGCAAACACATCCCTGTTAAACACCCCCCGAGGGCAATGGGGACGGAGGGCAGCAGAACCAGATGGTTCCACTCATTCCCAGCAGTTGGCCACCGCTCTGTGCAGGGCTGACTGGGAGCTGCTTTCCAGACGGACAGCCAGTTCAGAAGGCTTGTGGGCTGCTTTTCTTTAATTACCTCTTTTCGAGAAACATATCAAAGGCCATTTTCTTCTTTTAAGCAACACATTCAGTCCCTCGAACATTTCCAGGCAGCGCGGGCTGCAGCAGCAGTGTGAGAGATCACAGGGGTGTTGAAACACAGATGTGCGAGGGGCAGGAGCAAGAGGCAGACAGTGGCTGGGGCTTGCAGCCATAAAGGGCTGCTGCCCTGCCCTCCTTGGTCTTTGCCAGTGGATTTCCATATGGGACACCTTTTCCATAAAACCCTAGGTATTTGCATAGTCTCATGTGTCTGTGGTGAGGGCACAGGAGCTGTCACGGGGATGGAAGCAGGAGAGCATGCTGATGCCAGAAAAAAACACAGTTGCTTTCCTTCCTTTTCCTTTATTTTTTTTCCCCCACACAGAGGTTAGGAAAAAAACCCAAAACCTGAGGTGTACCTTTTTTTATTCCATTCCTTTTATTTTCATTTCTCATTGCTCGGAGGTGGGAGAGGGAGGTGGAGCACTTTGATTGAGGGGGGTTGCCACAGAACATGAGTTTCTCATCTCGCCTGCCTGTGCGGATCCAGTTTCCTGTCCTTGATCCCAGATTATTTTCTCCCGTCAGGAGACAGCTGTTTTGGCAGAGCTGAGCAAGGAGCGGCCCTGCCGGCAGTGCCGGGGTGCGGGGCAGGGGAGGGCGGCCCCGGCCGGGCAGCAGGAGCTGTGCCTGAGGCCACATGCGGGTGAGCGGTGGCAGCGAGAGGGCCTGTGAAAGCTGGCGGGACGGCCTCCCCTGGCCGCCCTCCAACCCACGCTGTTCACAGGCCTGTTCTCAGCCTCGCCTCGTCCACAGGATCCAGCCAGGAACAGAACGTGAATCCCTTCTTTATTGGCCTCAAAAGGCTCCTTTGACAGGCAGGCCCACGCCTGCCATCGCTGTTTGATCCCCCGCTGCTGAGCCAACCCTTTGCCAGGGGCAGGTGACATTCCCTCATCCCACAGGTGCCCTGAGGGACACAGCCAGGTCACTGCACCTCCACTGGAACCTGTGCTCAGGGCTGACCTCTGCCTCCAGCACAGGAGCGGCTTGTGAGAGCTTGCCTGGTGCTCACAATATGTTTGCCTGGAGAGCTTTTTGTCTTTCATCCCACAACTGCCCTAAGAGAGGTTTTTGGAGAGTGCCTGCCTTTGCAGAAGGCACAGTAGCTGATTTCCCCAGGCAGTCATGGCCATTCTGGGCCCCTGGAGCGGCCGTCGGGGGGCAGGCATCCCCCCAGTGCCACAGCACAGGCGAGCCCACACAGAAGTGGTGCAAAGAGGCTCTTTGGCATCGTGCGTGTCTGGGTTCTGTGGCTGGGCTTTGGGGACCATATATCCCAGCTTTTGTGCACCTTGGCAAAGGAGCAGCAATTGACTCAAGGAAAATAAATAAGGACTTTTAAAGACTTGTATTTATGGACAGGCTTTCATGCATGCATCTTACAGCACTCTGCATAAAATATAATTAAAACAAGAATTGCACTGAATATGATTCAGAAAATAAAAATGTCTTTAAATACAATTTAGCTGCCAGCAGCTCAACATTCTTCATTCCTCTGGGGAAGGAGTAGGGGAGACATGAAGTTATGCGGCTACAGAAGCCATAAGACATGGGTATTTTTAGAGGAAGTACAACTGGGGGAAGCAGCTGACCTGTGACAAGGGTTTAATACAAGAAATGCTCCCAAAGCCTCCCAGCTCCTGAGGGCAGTCAGGCAGCCTTGGTCAGGCCCTTGGGAGAAGGATGGAGAGGGAGGTCAAGACCCATCAGCTCAGCTCACTCCTGCAGCTGGTCTCAGGCACCCCATGGGAGGCATACCTCCACCCGAACGGATCTTCAAACGCTTCTATTGGCAGGCCTGTCTGAGGGCTGCTTCACATCAGTAAGACAGTGTGAGATCCTGAATGCTTGCCACCAGTTTTCTGAGATTTCTGCCCTCTTTTTTCCTCTCTTCTCATTCAGGTCTTCAGGCAGAGAGGCAGGTACCCTGTCTTGGGGTACCCTGCAATATCACTGGGGTTCCACACCATATCTTACAGTGCCTGCTACCAACCTGGGACAGTCAGAGCTGGGTCACAACCCTGAAAAAATGGAGATGCTTTTCTGCATTTGTCACCTTTTTTGCCACCAGCATGCAGATGCGTTAGCACATTTGCTCACAGCCTCTATTGAGTAATCAACGATGAACACGTGGAAGCTGAAGTAAACTCAGCCTGAAGATGGAATTGCTTTCTTTCATCTTCATGCTCCTATTTACCAAGTCAGAAGAGCACTTTTCTGAAAGTACCTGTCATACTGCAGAGCTGGAAAGAAGAGTATGGACTCACCCACTTTTTTTACCTATGGACATTTTACCACTTGTGTGACTTTTCAAAGACTTTTGCCAGCAATCTTTCCACTAAGCATACAAGGACAAGAGTGTTTCTCATGGGATTCAAAGAGAATTTTATTTTAAATACCACTGGAAAATAATATGTCGGTCTAAAATTGTCCATAGTTTTCCCACATTCTTCACCGCAAAATAGGGAAACTTCAACTTCTCTTCCCTGTTAGTTTCATATTTTATGTTTATTATCTGAACATTTTCTAGGGGAAGACCCTCAAATTCATTTTCATAGAAATGTTATTCAAAACCTGATGCAAGAGTAAGCAAGTATTATGAGGCAGGCTGTTTTATGAACAAATTAATTAATATTGCAGATTTAGGTTTTTTTTCTTTCTTATGTAATAAAAGTCATCTCAATATAAGAAACATAATATGTATTTGTGCCTATTTCAAATTTACCCGTTCTGCTTGCAAAAGAAAATGCAGTTCTGCTACAGTTCCCACTGCAAATGAGGGCAATACCAAAAACCCAAAAGGACATGAAAAGAGTGAGGAAGAAACTTGTTCAACTGCAGAATCTATAGGGTAAAGTTATTCATAAGAAAATCGAGTTTGAGATAACAGATTTGTGAAATCAAAGATATGAAGTGGCAGATTTATGCCTATAATTAAAAATTCTTGAAAATCAGACATTTTTATTTTTTGTCAGAAAAGCTATGTACCTTACCTGCATAATTCTATTGCTGCTGTAGCTCAATGTCTTCTAAAAAATGAAAACTGCATACAGAAGATCGATGTATGTTCTTACTGTTTCATTTTAAATGTGTTTTCCAAGAGGTTAGATTCTACTCTGAGCTGCTTTTTCTTAAAATAAGTGTTAAAATTTATTTTTAAATTCATGTATATGGTGTGAGGGTGTGGACCCCTTCTTTGATGGATATCCTTCCTACTTTGCAAGCATGTAATTAAACAAAAAATGATACACACATCAGAAAATAAAGCCAACTCAAAGCTGTATATTAGTGCGTTATACAAACACAACTGCTTTAAATGCAGTATTCTTAGACTCGAGCTTCATCTTCCCATTGGATCCTGAGAGAATGGCAACAAGTAAGGAACTGAAGAGTCAGCCTTGGAGCAAGGATTTCACTGCTGAATTGACTGGAACTTTGCACCTGATTTTGCAAGCAACCTGTCTGAACCCTCCTACTGCACAGGGTCTGGCTCTGCCATATATTCCAAGTTGTACACAATCCAATGTTATCCATCACAGGGCAATAGATAGTGACTAGGCCAATGCATTTGGTGTAGGCAATGCATCTACTAACCTCAGTTTTCACAAACATACAGTCAAATACATAAACAACAAGAAAATAGATAAACCCATAAAGCTCATAAAAACACTGTGTGTGGTCATATATTTAGGTACAAAAATATGTACCTGTAGTTAGGGCACTGCCCAGGTGTTGGCTGCTTGATGTGTATCTGCAGGTTTGGAAGAGGAAACTGAAACGTGCTAGAGTTGATGCAGGAAAGTATTCAGATTGCTGTGCATAACACATATGTTCTCTTACAACTTGCTACATTTGAGGAACTTCCCTGATGGCTTGGGGTTGGTTTGTTGTTGTTGTTGTTGTTGTTGGTTTTGGGTTTTTTGTTTGGTTTTTTTGGTGTTTTTTTGTTGGGTTTTTTTCCTTTCTGTTCATTTATCTTCAGTTTGGTGGTCCGAACAGAGAAAAGGAAAAAAAGGCACTTGCAAATAAAACTGCAGTGTTGAACCTTGCAGATGTATAATGCTTGCAGATATAACTTTGTCTCCTTGGAGACCTTAAACTCTGCCACATACTAAGATTAACTAAATCTACAGAACAGAATCTTGTGACCAGTGTAAAATCTACGGTCACAAAAATCTCGAAGTGCTGTAAATGGGCTCTGATATTACCCAATTGCTTTTTTCAGGTACCTAAATGCAAGTTTGTTAAAATTACCTCTTGGGTCTCAAAGTTAAAAATGTATTTGGTGTCCCTTACTGATCACCAGACATCTCAGCTCTGTCCAAATGCATGGCTGTGTTTTCCCATGCACCAAGAGGAAATGGAGCATCTCATTGCCCTACAGCTGTGACTCCACCAGCAGTGAATAGGCGATGACAGATGGGACGTTGGGTTTGGAATTCACATGATTTCTGAAATCCCATGAGCTTGCTGGTGGGCATGGCAGTGTTTCTTCTCATCATTTTACACCCAAAATTTCCCTTTGCTGGTTTATCTTAGAACAGATAAAGACAATTACTATATGTGTATGTATACATTACTATTATTTGAAAAAATGCCTCAGATATTTCCTGCTCTTTTTCCACTCCTGCCTCCCACCATAGGCCAGCCCAGCCCACCCTGGGGAAACACTCTTCATGCTGAGGGCATGCATTGTGTGGGTGCTGGCAAGTGCTCAGGGGTTACACCAGGAGGGAGGCAGCAGCTGAGTCAGAAGCGCTGCGGTAGCGCTGGGCTGGGGGCAGTCAGCAAAGAAAGAGCAGAGAGACAATTCTTCTGTTTCTGGCTGCTAATGAGCTTTCGGGTGGCAGTGCTGTTCTCATCAGGACTATTTGTTTTTACAGGCTGCTCTTTGTTGACTTTAGGCTTGTTTTCCTTGCCAGGCAGTACAAATATTCTCAGGCGTTAAGCTTTCCTTGCCCCTACTGCCTTCTTTTCATGTGGGACCATGTAGGAGCTAAATTTAAACTTGATTGATAGCGTTTAATCCAGGGAGGGTCAGAGTGCTATTTTCCTGTTAAACATTCTCTGGTTTGCTTCTTCTGTTTACAATCATGTCTTTAAAGTTCTGTAGTCAGTCCTCCTTCCCAATGAAATCTTTTCTGCTTTCCTTGCCGCTGTGGGATAGTTGCTCTTAATTATGTGGAGCCTCATGCCACTTTGTCTGATCCTAGATGGAAAAGAACAACAGCTATGGGCCTTTAAACCAGATGATGCCATGACTTACATACTCTCTCCCACTATAATAGATCACAGGCCCTGAATTCCATTGCTGCAAACCACTAAACATGGAAATACGAAAGCAGTCCTGGTTGTGTTTTCCCTTTCCTGACAGTCTTTGAGAAACATCTTCCTTGAGCAACCACATGCTCAGCATAACCATATGAGTGCATTTTTATAGCTCTGAAGACAGCAATCTTAGTGTCTGTGTCAGTACTGGATTTAAGTAAAAATTTTCTCTCTTCCAGATGTCTGTGCAATCTTATACATGTTATTTGCACATGTTTTGAGCATGATACCTCTTCCTGATGTCAAATAACTGCATGCATAAGCTTCTACTGACTCTACCTAGTTTGTACTGTCATTGCTTCTGTGGCGAAATTGACATTCTCAGCAAGGTGGAGGGGTTTAGTGCTAGAGAGGGAAAGGCAGGATACCCTCATTTATTGCTCTACACATTTTCCCTTTTTCCTGGAAAATACATGTTCTTTTATTGACTACTTACAGTATTCTGTTTTTAAAAAAATTCCTCCAGCACTGATGCAATATGCATACATGCACACACACAAGAGCAAAGGAAAGAAAAACACCTCAACCACTCTGTGAAGTTGGAATCCTTTTAATTTTTTTTTTAAAAACCTTTTCCATTTTTTTGCCACTACAGTCGTGGTATTCTTCATGACCTACCTGCACTGTTCCTTAAAGTGCATTGACAGTACTCTGTGTACACATGTGTAAAAGCTAACTCATCGGTGCTTTTCCATGGTATAGTTCATCAGGCTTAGGAATTAGATTTTTATGAGCTGCTGACAAATCTAGCCTAAAAAACACATGTCCTGACTGACACCATTTGAGAAGCTGGTATTTTCTGTTCAGACAACCTGTGAAAAAGAAGTCTTTAATACACAGAATTTTGAGTATAAATTATTTTTAAAATATATAGTGACAGAGAGCTATCTCGCAGTCTACAATCTTGACATTTTGTACAGATGATTCTGCATTAACCAGCTGCTACTGCAAGAGCAGAAGTGTTTATTCTCCTGAGGAGCTACACAGCCATGTGTGCACACACTCAAACTCTCATTCAGAGAAGGAACATATTCAAACAAGTAAATACACCTCTTGAACTATGCTGTTAGGATCTTTAGGGCTTAACTGCTAGGACACAAACAGCACTAGACTGGCTTATGTGTTAAAATGATACTGGATGAAATATCATTTGTCAATTGGAAGTGGAAAATTTGGAAACAGAAAATTGCTCTCCTGAGAAATCCAAAAACAATGCAACACACCCACCTCCCACTCCAATCCCTCCAAAAGCCTGGCAAGAAAACATGAGGAAAGTACTTAGGACGAGCTAGGGACTAGTATTTTTCCAAGACCCTACGACCCTGTGAACTGCTTGAAAGTGGAAGAAGGTTCAACTCATTTTTCAAGAAAGAATCACAAGAAAAAAAAGATAAGCAGATCTCTGTACCTTACGAATCCAAGAAGAGACACTTTATCTAGTGTAGTAAAATAAAAAATAAAAAATAAAAAAATTCTTTGTCTATCTGGAGTACTTTCATCTGATTCTATAAGCATGAGATGCAGGAGTAGCCATGGGAATGCTGTACTAGTTGAGAGAAAATGTCCCTTTTACCTGGTCTTCCTTCTCCCTAAGTGTCCATAAACAGATGATAAAGGGTAAATAAAGACAGAACAAGGATGTATGGCTCTTCCATCTTTAAGTCCTCTACAATGTCCAACTTTTTTTGACTTGATGCAATTTGTTCAACAGCCTTCAAGGGATCCTTGCTCTTACTACTTCTCCAGTCTGTCTTTGTGCCCATATGAATTCTTTCCATTGACAAGAACAGCTGTAGATCTTTTTCCCATGAAGAACCATCCCCTTTTGTTTACTCCAACCCTGGATCTTACAGCCTTTATATGATGGCTCCTACCTCATATACGGCAGTAGAGAGTAAAATGTTAAATCTTCCTTTAAACCAATCATGATTTTGTAGAGATATATTCTATCTCACTCATGTTGTCTCTTTTTCAGCCTGGGGGCTAATACTGCTACTCAGTTGCTCCTCTTGGAGGAAACACTTTGTGCCACTCTCATCTTTATTGTACTCTCACAGTTTTCATATATCTTTTTCAAAAGGAGACCCGTACATCACACACCGATATGGCATTTAGCTTCTGGACTGTCTAGAGGGCATTTTACACCTTCCTGATGGAATAATTTAGCCTTGGTTTTGAGTCCTTCAGCATTTACTTGTTCTCTTTTGGCTTACTTATGTTTTTGTATTCAATCTGCTAGAGTGTGTATTACAGTGTATGTTCTTTGCCTGGATTCAACTTCATCTTTTCAGAAGAATATCTTGTGTCTATAATAAAGAGCCCAATTTTGCTATTTAATCATATCAGCTTCCCTTTAACCTTGTTCAAGGCTTACCTAATAGATGACAAATAAGGAACCAATAGCAAGATTTCAGCATTCAGATCTGCATTATTATCCCTATCACATTCTTAGTAGCATCTTCTACTTTTTAACCAGCTTTAAAAAATAACAAACCAATAACCAAAATCAAACACAAAGCCACAAAACCAACTGAAAAAAAAAACCAAAAAAACCAAAAACTTCCTTAAAAAAAAACCAAAACCATAAAAAAAAACCCCCACAAAAAAAAAAAAAGACCCCATAAACCCTCTGTTATCCTTTGGAAGCCAAACATAATGTTTTGGACTTTATGACTTCTGAAAGACATCCAGAATAAGCACAGTAGAATCACGATATATGGAGAAGATTGGCAGCCCCAAAGAGATTTTATGGGATCATAGAATGTTAAGGGGTTGGAATGGACCTTAAAGATCATCAAGTCCCAAGCCCTTTGTCATGGGCACACCTCCCACTAGACCAGGTTGTTCAAGGCCTTACTCAACCTGCTTTTGAACATTGCCACTTTTGGGGCATCCACAATCTCCCCGGTCAACCTGTTCCAGTGTCTCATCACCCTCACAGTAAAAAATGTCTTCCCAGTTTCTAAATTAAATTCCCCCTCTTTCAGTTTGTAGCCATTACTCCTTGTCCTATCATTACAGATCCCAGTGAAGGGTCCCTCTTTGCCTTCAGATACTGGAAGGTTGTTATTATGAGGTCTCCACACAACTTTCTCTTCTCCAGGCTGAAGAGCCCCAGAACAACCCAACAGAAGGTATTGATGGAGGGACCACAGCTCTGGCACAGGCTTTCTCATAGACTGGGCAAAGCCAGTCATGAAACCTCACCCTTGATTTATAAACATTGATTATCTTTTAATGACACCACTGTAATTAATACTGCAGTCCAATTTCTTTGTTTATATCTCTCCCTGGGAGAATAATTTATATTTTTATTGTGTTTCTTCATAGAGAAAATACTAAGAACTGCATTTTAAAAATGCATGAAAGCCTGGTAGACCCTTCATACCCTATTTTAAACCAGGTGGTGTTAAAAGCCTCTCAATAATATTACCTTAAATATTAGTAACTGTATTATGTCTGTAGCTAAAGAAGAATTGTCTAAGTCTGTACACCAGTGTTTCCTTTGTGCAAATTTAATGAGTGTGGAAGGAAACCTGAGCACTGCATTGAAACTCAGGTTCACACTTATTGAGGTACTCAATACCTCTGAGGGTGACTGGCACCTCACAGAAAATGGCTTAAATCAATAGCAAGATGGCTCTTTGGAGATGTTTTGTAAAGTAAAAGGTTTTAAAAATGACAAAATAATAAACATCATGGAACAAATAAAAAGCCTAGCACAGGTGTTAGAGAAACCCTTGACACCTTGCTAAAAATGCTCCAAAAAGCCCTGAGCACCTCTGTGCTCCTCCTTAAGTACTAAATGACCTAGGGGGGTTCCCTTTGGCACCTTGCCCAACGAAACTGGCAACAGGCTTTGAGGTACACTTCCCAAGCCAAGTCAGTACTCTTGTGCACCTGCTCGGGGGTGGAAATGCATTCCAACACCTTTGCTATTTTACATGCAAATGTGAAAATCTGATAAAACAGTGATAATGTGATAATGCAGGGTCCTAGCAAAAAGCAGTGGAATTTACTGGGCTTCTATTGGGTGTGCTGGCCTCTTTAGAAGAACATCAGGGAGCAACTTGTCTACTAATAAATATCATTTATGAGAAACATCACGATAACACATATAAAAGGTTAACAGAAAAAATGTGGGAAATGTCTTTGACTTCAAAATGAAGACTCAGCTCATGACAGTGCATGAGTTTTGCTTTCACAGAGCAACTTACACAGAGGACAAAACTATACAACCTCCTTTCAATTCCTTGTCTTTAGTATCTCAACTCTCATGTCTTTTAAAGGAAGTCCTTTATTTAGTAGGTTACAAATGCCTGAGTTTCCAGGAAGTGCTTCTAATAAAAAGCAATCGTGAAGGATTAGATAACACTCAATAATTTACAGCTTTCAGATCATCCTCTTTCCATCCTGTTTAATGTACCTATTACACATAGGCTTTGCCCAAGGTCAGAATTCTCCCCCTCTCTTATTACTAATGACAATGACATAACTATTACTTATTTCAGTGTTGTAGAGTGAAATGCAAAATTATTGAAAGTTCTCAAAGCAGCAAATTATGAACAAGAGCTAAAACCCCCTCTTCCTCCATCAGTGTGTTGCTGGGCTTAGTTAGTTCACGTTGTTTGAAATTTTGTAGGTCACATATGAAGTAAAATCTCTGTCTGTGTGCTCAGGACAAGAACCAGTATTGACTGCACTAAGTGGGCATCATCCTGTGCATTTTAATATGTTGCTTTTGAAACAGTTTTTCCTGGCATTTCTGGGGTACTCTCCTACTACTTTAGAGTATTTTTTTCCTCTCCCTCTCTCTCTCTCTTTTTCATATTCATTGAACCAAAAGGTCCAAAATTAAACTAACAGCTATGGACACTATACAGATGCCAGAGCAGAATGTCAAACACTTCCTGTTTTTAAACCAAGACTTAAAAAGAGTTTCTTCTCTCTTCCTCTGCTTCTGTGTCTACCAAGCACTTCAGGGTTGTCATTTTGTTAGACTTTGACAGCCAGTGACTGAACAATCACATTGAATTGTAACAGCATGGCCATAGGTTAAATAATTTCTGTAATACTTATGATGGTCTGAAACAAATTACTTGGCTAAAAAAAAATCTTTCATTAAATGGGAAGAGAAGGTGTCCTTTGAGGTCTCTTACAGCTTTTGTCTTGGATCTCTCAGTTTCATCCTGGGTAATAAAGGAACAGAATAGTACAAAAATAACCCACCCAAAACTTCTGAGTCTCTTTCAATCCACAGCAACTGCCTGAGGGGCAGTTTTGTCTATTATGTGCTTTTCTCATACACTGTTTCTGGTAAACAGTGTGCCTTAAAAATGTCTGTCATTATTATCCCTGCACTTAGAATAAAAGGAATCCTTTTATTCTAAATTCACAAATATGCTGCTGAGACAGCCATGTAATCAATATAAGACTGCCTGATGATGTTCTGAAAAATATTCCTTGAAGACCTTTCTGTATAGCTATATCTTGAACTTGCTTCCTGTGGTAGAGTATAATTATCTGAATTTTTCCAATAGAGAAACCTTTCCCAAAAAAAAAAAAAAAATTCCTGTAAAAGCAGCCTGGTGAGCTGCATAAAGACTACAAACTTTTTATGGGCTATTCTTTGTGGAAATCCTTTTTCCTTTTTTTATGGTGTTAGTTACTCTTAAAGATCGTTTCTTAATCTTTGACACATGAGCTTTCTGAAAATTGAAGTCCACACTGCATGTGATTCCTGTCTTAATTGACAGACAGATTGCATTTTTCTTTGCTAAATTCACTGCTGGAGAGAACAGGAAAAAAACCAAAATCACTGCAAATCTAGGGAACATGTTTATGACAGTGGTGTATAGGACAGGACAGTATAATAACAAGCTTTGAAACAGGCTTCTCTAAGAAGTGGTGGAGTCAACCTTTTGACAAGTGTTAAAAAGCCAAGCAGATGTGGTACTGTGTGATATGGTTCAGTGGCCACCATGGGATTTGTTTAAAGATTGAATCTGATGGAGATCTTTTCCAGCCTTAATGATTCTAAGTAGTACAACACTGACTGACTTCGTCGAAGTTCTACAAGTCTATCTCTGTCATTCTACCATCTTATCTCATCTGGAGGCAAAAATATTTTTAGAGTACAGTTCTGTTCCTCAACCAAAACTGAAGATTAGTCATAAAAAAAAAAAATAAATTGACCAATATTATGCCGTTAAAATTCACTTTGAGGAGAGTTCACCAAGATCCTTACATCCACCAGCAAGGTGAAGAAGGACCTTGAAATACCCACTTACATTTTATTTTTAGTTATTGTAGATGATGAGTGTAATAGAAAAGAAGGAAGACTTCTGGAGTGTACCCTGAGAACTTTCATTTGTAAAATGTAGGAGGTTATTGTCTCCTCTTCCTCTGAAGAGAAGTAATCCAAACCTTACCTAGGGAAGTGAAGTGACCTTGGGGACCCCAAGACACTACCCCATGTGAAGTATGTACTAAGAAGAATAGAAGGAAGAAGGAGCTGAGAGTAGGGAAATTTGACTGATGAGAAGGGTCAGAGGAAGTCAGCTTGTTTAGTCTAGAAGGCTTAAAAATGTGGGAGGACATGGTGGCAGTTTTCTAATATGTGAACAGTTATAAATAATATTAATTTGTTGTTCATTATATTGACTAATCTTAGGACAATAAATAATCAGATTAAGTAAAGGGCATTTGAGTTATATATTAGGAAAAAGCAATTCTTTTTAAAGAAACATTGAAACATGTGGTGCAGGCAGCCTAGGTGAGCAGAAGTTTTCCTTCACTGGAGATTTTTGGAAGAAGTAAGATAATTCTCCCATTCAGATTGTCTTGGCAAGTGTCATCCTACCTCTGAGTAAAAGGAGGGGACAGATGATCCCCTGCGGTACTTTGCAGCTTTGTACTTATGTGACCGTAGGATCCATTTTTGGAAACGTGTAAAATTTCTAGCATCAGCCTGCTCTTTCCAAAGCTGCTCAGCAGCCTTCTCACCTCTCTGGAAAGCCCATGGCACGTGGTGCTGGATCAAAGACCCCTTTCCATCTAAGTCACTGCCCAGAACCTTGCTATGTCTACTGGATGCAGAGAGAAAGTGCTAATAGGAGACAAATACACTCTACTTCACCCTGGAACAGGCTGGTATTGTCTTATATTCAAACATCTACAAAAAGCTACATACAAAAAAATCCACAGACATCTGATAGAATGCATGGGGATAGAAGAGCAAGACAATCAGCCAGAGCCTCACAGTTTTACTATACAAATGCCATGGCTGGATACAAAGTAAGAACAAAGTTATGTTTTCCATCTTGAAAATCTTAGAAATTACTTTTGAGACCTTGACCAGATTTGTCCAACTAGGAGAGAAAGATTTCCCTGCTATTTTTTCCTCAAACTTCTGCCTAAATTTGCAGCTTCTTTTTTCTGCTGTCTTATCAATCCTTTTTCTTCTTGCCAAAAAAATATTAACAGTGCCCTGTAGAAAAGAGGAATCTTATGTGCCTCTGCACAGCTAGAAACACCTGAATTGGGAGCCAAGGAAATTGTCTATTAAATTCTGAGGGTTGAACCCATAGTTGGTTCTTAAAAATTGTGTGTTTTCTTGCTAGGAATACATTGGTTCTAACAGCCTCTCAAATCAGACCTGTTCTGTACTTAGCAAAATCTGAAGCAATTGTAATGCTGCTCAAAGCAAAAGTCAAAATTGGAAAAGAAATGGTTGGTCACTAGTGCAGCTCACTTAAAATCCTTCAGCTGTCTTCCATACTTAGAGATCCCTGCTGAGTTGCCTGATCAGAGGAATTCCTCATATTCCTTGTGAATGTGACTGATTCCAACTTTCTTACTCAAAATTAAACCCATTCTCCCCTTTCCATCACCATCTTTGAGAGTCACCACTGAAGGGTGTGTGAGGATGCCTCAAAAGACTCTGCAGCCCCACATTGTAACAGAGCATATATGAATGCCCTATGAGGAGGAATGAAAGCTCTGCTTCATCAGTTTTCACCATCCCATTGGGGAGAATAAAACTCTTAAATTTTTTCTTGTTCCATAGAGTTGCCTTTACTCTTCTAATTACAACTGCATTGTTAAGCAATCAAGTACGTGATTTCTAAAAACCCCAGACAAGAGCAGTTGCCCCAGCCTCTTAAATCTGGCTTGGAGCAAACTCTTTATGTTGCTCAACTCCTTGTCTGATCATGATATACACAGGCAGTTCCATAAAATACCTGCTTCTCCACCCAAATGCAAAATCCATTGCTTTTCTTCAAAGCTGGCATCCCAGCACATTTTGTTGCTCTTGCTCATGGCATGCTATATTTAAGACATTTCATTTTTTAAAATCCTTATTGTGTTGCTGTTTTACTGCCAGCTCACTGTAGCTATAAAATTACTCCCAGTAACTGCAAGTCATGTTCTCCTTGATTTTCTTTCTTTGTTTTTTTCCTTGGGGTGTGTTGTCATATATGAAAATGGGCACGTCAAGCTGAAAAATTGCCTGTAATCCACCCATTCATCTTTAGTGTTTCAGATTTCTGTACACTTTCCCTGTGGAAGTTTCTTCCCACATTATTCTTTGTTTTCTTGATCAACAACTTGTAAATCTTCTCCACTTTTGCACTGTTCAGGGCACTTCACTGCCTCCTTGCTCACTGTCCCCTACTCTCTCCTTCATCAGCATTCACAGTTTACTGTATCTGCAAAAGTCCTCTCCCACTAGTTTGACACATCTCACTCAAAATGAGACCTTGATCAAGAGTTGCAGTTGGCTCATTAATTGGTCACCTGGCACTGTGGATAAGATCCTTTTGCAGTTAATGATGAAAATTATTATCTATTTTTGTTTGCGTGTATTCCACTCATCACCATTTCAATATTCTTTATTATCAAAGGCATTAGGTACATTTGCTTATTCCAAAAACAAGAAATCCAATTCATATTCTAAAAAGCACCTGCTCCAGAGCACTTGCTCCAGTTACTGCTGGCTCTTGTAACCTCCTGAAAGCAGCACGCAAACTGTAGTAGATCCCCAGTTTTGCTGATGGCTCCCCTTACAGGGGAAGAAAGTCACAAAGAGAGCCAGAAAGAAGCCACAAAAGCAGCTACTATGCCATAAGTTTCTGCCATATAATAATGATGGTGGAGATCCCCATTCACTTTATAAAGAGGGAAATGGAATCTTGCCAGGAAGATCAGATCATCCAAATTACTTCCCAGCTACTGGATGCTCTCCCTGGTCCCCACTATCTGGAAACAAAAAAAGTACCCTTTGCTCTAGCTCATCCTTTCTCTTCTCCTCAGTCCTCCTGGTTCCCTTGCTCCTTTTGTCCCTCTGAATTCCTAATCACCATAGGGTACAAACCCTTGCTTTTTGCAGCAAGTGCTCTTAACTTTGGTTGGTAAATCTTTGAGTTTGGCTGTCTTTGGGTAGCAATTTTAGCCTCCAGCTGCAAGGAAGAGCACCAGGTTACTGTTGCCATGGTTTGTGCCTGTCATGTTTTGGTTTTTGGGAGTTCTGCTCCCAGGACAGAATTCCAGGGCAAGGTCATGCTATTTGTAAACTTAACATGTTTTCCACAAGCTTTCCCATGGGAGGGACTTCGTGCGATGGTCTCTACGAGTGACCAATTGTTCCAGGGGTCCCACCTCTAAGGTGGGTGTCTTGTAAAAAGGTATAAAATAGGTTTTTCTTCCTCAGGAGTCCACACAGCCTTCTGATGAGTCTGCGTCTCCTTCCTTGTGTCCCGCAGCGACAGGTTATCAAGATGCTTAGGAGAACAAAACCTCTCTGCTCTCCTCCATGGGTGGCTGCACCCATCTCAACAGGAATGTGGGGGAAAAGTGAGATTTTTTTCTCTCCCTCTAGTTTAAATATCCTCAAAATGAGACATTGTCTTCTTCAGAGAGGAACCAGTCTGGTGGTTGTCAGCAATGAAAGACAATTTTTTATTTTTTTATTTTTAGGCATCAGCCAAGCCCAAATCCTCTAAGTGTGGAGCTGGCATGTGCATGAGTGGCTGATGAGCTGCATCAGCTCAGAAAAGCTTGACCAGGACACAGCAATGTGGCTGTGGGTGTGATGCAGTGATATGATGAGTCCTGAACTGGCAGAGGAAACAAAATGGGAGTCAAATTTGTAACATAAAGGGGAAGTGTCTTAGCCCTTCCACCAAGGGATGAGCTCACCACACATGGCAGGAGGAGCATTGCTGCTGCCCTCAGCATAGACTCGCTGAGTTACAGTGGTCTGATTTAGACATCTGTGGAACAGAAGAGTCAAGAGACAAAGCTGTGAGTGGATCACTCATATAAAATGAGTTTGTTACATTTGTTACAGAATACAAACTTACTAAAATTGTAGTTGAAATTCAAAACACAAAGTATCTGAGTCCGCACCCCAGTTAAGTGTTTCATCCATGCCTTTAAAAGATACAAACAAGTAAAAATCTGAAGGCAGAGTGTTGTAATTTACTCTGCACATATGGAAATATAAAGAAAGAAACTATCCATCGTGAATATTACAATACAGCATTTACCAATATGATGGGCATATTCTCTTAGCACTTAGAGTAACTAAAATAATGAAAAAAAAAAACCCTACACTTAACTTCCATTCTGAGTGTTTAATCATATTAAATTTGAATTTATTTTGTCCTGCTTTGAATTCCTTGACCCAGATAAAAATTCCAGTAACTGGTTTCACAAAGGCCTGAGTAAGGCATGGAGAATGGGAACCATTGTTTTTGTATGATAGTTTCACAAAGAGACGGGCATGTCTTTGAGTGAAAATAATGAGAATAATAGGCATTGCCTTCTGGGAATATTTAACATGGAGATTTTAAACTGATCTCCAAGAACACAGCTATGTGTCAGGTAGTGCTCTTTCTGCTTCTACACATAATACTGCATATGTGTGCTGGGCTATGGTGGACTAATCTACTCCCATACTCCCTTATCTAAAATGGTATGAAGTAGTTTAGATCAGGACCAGTTCTATAATGCCATCATTCTTTTTTTATCTTAGAATTCAATTTTAATAAAGGGTTTGCAGAGGTGGAGGTACCTGGGGTGTGTGAAGCAATGTGGCAGAGGAAGCTGGAAGGGAGCATGTTGAGCATTTTTGGTTCCTCCCAGGACCAGAGATGACAGCTGGGACTTGTGTGCCTAAGCACTGTCTAATGCAGGAATGCTCGCCAGCAAAGTGCCATGCCACAGGCATAAGACATTGAGAAATGAAAGGAATAAAACCATGTAAAATCTGCAAGCTACTTAAAATTTAAGGAAAGAAAACTTTGCCTGTCTTACACAAAATACTTACAAAAACAAGCCTTGAACAAAAGGATTTTTGGAAGTATTCTCAATAGATTCAAATGGCATGTTTCCAAAGTGTCTTTTGAAAATAAGGAAGGGCAGATTTATTGAAAAGTGCCTGTAGGGGGAGATGGTTGCCCGGGAGATTGGCAGTAAACATTTCATCTCCAGGTCACCAGCTCAAGCCAGCTCCACTCACTAGTGGTCAAAAGCCTACTGTATTATTGTCATTAGGAAAGGACATGAATCATTCCCGAGTCTGTGGAGACATGGAAATGTCTGGTTCAATAACATATATAAATTATTTTCTTAGAATGCTTCTGGGGATGCACAAGCAGGGCCAGGACTTGGACTCGATGATCCTTGAGGGTTTATTTCAACTCAGTATATTCAGTGATTCTGTGATTTCTGAATGTTTTCTAGTCTAGAAAATACTAGTCATTTAATTTAAAAAAAACCCCAATGCACAAATGATACAAACTATCCCTTCCCTTCCCTTCCCTTCCCTTCCCTTCCCTTCCCTTCCCTTCCCTTCCCTTCCCTTCCCTTCCCTTCCCTTCCCTTCCCTTCCCTTCCCTTCCCTTCCCTTCCCTTCCCTTCCCTCATTCTGTCATTTTGCCATTTTTCATTTGCTCATTCTTTCATTTGCTCATTCTTTCATTTGCTCATTCTTTCTCTCTTTCCTTCCGTCTTCCTTTTCATTCCTTTTAAAGAATAATTTCAATTTACTTATTAAGTCACCTTAAGAAGACATAAAATTTTAAAGGAAGCTTTTACCATCTGTTTTCTTTTAAAATATAGCAGACCATTGGAATTTTAGGGAAAAAAAAAAGTATATTTGGGACCATTTTTCTACTAGAAAAACAGTAATAAACAAGGCACTAAACAAAATGTTTTGCAGCAGCCACTGTCTGAAGCGTATTGCATCAAGGCATGATATGCTAAAAAGAAACTTGATCACATTTGATTCAGGGTGATGTCTTTCTTTAATCCACTGGAGAAGAGAACAAAGCTTGAATGATTTTTATTTAATAACAAACAGACAATAATATCAATAGTGCTTCTCATTTAACTTTTGGCAGCCATTAATATGTGCTGTGCACATAGCCGAGAAAAAGACTTTTCCCCCATTTGGTTGGTTTCATCTTTTGAAACATGTCTCCAGCAAAAAGCAGATTTCAATTTCCTTTGGGGACCACAAAATACCCAGCTCTTTTCCTCTCCCTCACTGTGGTTAGAAGTTTATTTTTCAGTTGTGGTAAGTGCTTTGCACCATATTTATCTGCATGTTGTTTGTTTTAGGAGTGAAGCACAGAACATACAGACTTCTACCAGGGGAAAGACTAACAAGCAAAAGATTGTACAGAAACAGTTTAATGAAATTGTTATGGGTAACCATACTGGTTGAATCAGAAAGTCTGCAAGAGTCTCTAGACCATAGCTGAGGAGCTGCTTCGGCAAGAAATACGTGTCTGAGCCTTGCACACAGGCCCAACCAGCAGAGAAGCTGGGCTGCCCTTGCTCTTTTTACCTAACCCCAGGTAAGTCACTTCCCTTTACGGAAGCTTTGCCCTCATAAGTTCATTTGCTGTATAATTTCTGACCTTACTTCTCCCAGTGGCCTTACACATGCACAGTGTTCCTGCAGTTTTTATATTGGTGCAATGGCAAATAATTGACATTGTCAGCTGGTTAAAATGTTAAATCTCATGGAAAGTGGGCAAGCTGTCCTAGGAGAACTCTCAGCTTCTGTAATTTGTGTGGTGATTCTACCAGCAATTTCAAAAACTCCAACACACTTCTAATTGATTTGCAGTTATGTAAGCCTTGATAGGATTTGGCCTTCTTTTGGAGGACATCAGAGAGATTGTGGAAATGATCAGTGTGTAGTGAGATGAAGAGGTTTGTCATCTTCTTTTACTCTTTGTAGTCTGAGGCAAACATTAAAATGTTTGTTAAATATGTTTGCTTGTATATGCCCATTTTTCACATTGCTATATTTTTCTTCCTGAAGATTTATCTGCATGAATGAGAATAAATATTGTAAGGTTTCTCTAAGTAAAGGCTCGGCAGTCTGAGAAAGAGGATTTTAATCAACTGTGTATATTTATTTATTATGAACATTTCTTTAGTGCAAACACTCCATAAACAGTTGAATGGGATGACCCAGAAGATGTTTTTATATGAAAGCAGGAAAGAAGCAGAAAAAATTTGATACATCCATGAAAAACTCACAAAGAAAGATGTGCATGTTTCTTGTTTATATGTAGAAAATATATTTTTTCTATTTCTTGATTTGTCAGGTGTGCTTTATATATTTTTGCTTTGAATTTTCTCCCTCAGTTGCTGGCCTTTATTTTCCATGTAGACACTGGCAAATTTTGCAGCTGTAGTGATAATCATCTCTGTTTTCTTAGAGTATCACTCTTTCTTCTCCTGTAATGTCAATGCTGAATTGGAATAAAATCAGTGTGTCTCACTCTTGTCACAGAATCCCTCTTGTATATATCATCACTCTTCTTATGGGGTGCTATATTCCAAATGCATTTTTTCTGAAAATGCATTTCTGCGTCTTTTTCCAGAAATCATGCTCTGTCTTGTTGTTGAAGTCATCTTTCATCTTTACCTTCTCTGCCCTTCCAGAGTTCTTTCACCTGTGTTGCAAACAGTACAAAAGATTCTTTGCCTTCTCTAGTTGCCCGTGTAGGCATTGACTTCATGCAGAACTGCTTTAGGCAGCATCACCAGCAGGTCAGGGGAGGTGATCCTTCATCTCTGCTCAGCCCTGATGAGTGCTGGGTCCAGTTCCAGGCTCCTCTCCACATGAGAAACAGGAACATCCTGCAGCCAGTCCATCAAAGGGCACCAAACTGGCTGTGGGCTGTGACATAGGACTTTGGAGAAGAGGCTGAGGGAGGCTGGACAGCCCAATGTTTCACCACCCTCACAGGAAGTAATTTCTTCCTAAAATCTAATCTAATTCTATCATCTTTCAGCTTTAAGAGATTGCCCCTGATCTTACTCCTACACTTCCTGATAAAGAGTCTCTTCCCATCTTTCCTGTAGTCCCCTTTAAGTACTGGAAGACTGCTATAATGGCTTTCCAACAGAAGGTGAATTTGTTTCTCAGAAAATGGGGTCTTTTTGTCCATAGCTGGGAAAATTTTGGCTTTCATTAGTTTTTGGCACATGGATATTTTGGAACAAAATATTCTATTTGATTAAATAGAATAAGTGGATAGTGACTGAACAACAAATAAAATACATGAATGAAAATGGATGGGAAAATAAATGGACATTAACTGACAGGGTTACTCTATGGCATTTTTCAAATCTCCAATCCAGTTCATTTTCCCTGCATTGTTTTTTGGTTTGAATTTTGGGGGTTTGTTTAATTTTTTCCCACATACTTGCATGTGTGTGTTGGTATTTTGTACAAGCCTGTAAAGAAATGTCATTTTTTAAAATGGAAAGAATGGAATTTTAACAGCTTTAGTAACTATGAGAAAAGCCATATTCCACAAAGCACTTTCATCTAGATCCCTGTTTAAGCAGCATTGAGAAGTACTAATGGTTTATGGAGGCAAGGACAAAATTAACAGATTTTTTGGAGGGGAGGGTGTAGCTAAAAATGAATCACATAAAACAGCCTTCACAGGCTTTGCAAAAATCACTTTGCAGGAAAATTCCCATTGATATCAATGAAAGCCTTGACTGAGTGTAGACTGAATTAATATTAAGAAATGCTTACACAGTAATGGCAGAAGCTTTTTACTGAAAGCCTATAACATACTCTAGAACATACTGGTTTTGAGCCATTTCCAAGGTTGTAAAACCTGCATTTAAAATAGAGAATATTTTGCAATACCTAGTCTCATGTCAGAGAGAGTTTAGGAAAGTTTCATGCTAAATTGTGACACATCATCTTTAATGTTACAACTGAACCCCTTCTTTTCTTGCATTTTGTTATGTAAATTTGTACCACTGTACTTCTTAGTCATAATATTAGAAGTTCCCTATCAACATGAAGCTAGCTGAACCCTTCAGAGCAGTGACTCCTGCATGAATCTAGCTCACTGAGTTTTCCCCCAGCTTGCCCAGCTGCTGACCCCAGAGCACCCATCAGCGCAGAGCAGCCGAGCTGCCCCAGCTGTGGGCTCATGGCCAGCAGTGTGCTCAGGTTCAGGTGCAAGGTTTCTGTGGGAGGCTTGGTGGAGCACGGTGCTTCCCTTCAGGAGTGTTTAGCAGGAGGAGGCAGCAGAGCCACTGCTGACCTGCCCCGAGATGGGTGCACTTCCCCCAGGGCAGAGGGATCAAGAGAGAGCAGCGGCCGGCCATGCCAGGCACAATGAGGCTGTCCCGTGTGCTGTGCTGTAACACTGCATGAAATGGCAATTTGGGATTCAAATAGCACAGCTTTGGGTTTTCATCCAGGCTGTGTTTACACACAACTCCCCAACTCATTACAACACCAGCTGGGACGTAACCTGGGGCTTTCCTGCTCAGGAAAATTGTACATGGTTTCCAGCAGGGAACACGTCAGCTGCTATCAACCCTGCTTTAAGCAAAGATGCTGAATAATGTAAGTACTGCCAATGTTGACAGGTCAACGAAAGCAAGAGGTCTACTAACCTAGCTAGCCCAAAGAGACCTGTAATTTTAGCTGGAAATGCCTGCAAGCAGGAAGAGCTTTAACAGCAATGATGGGGATATTTTTGTAGTCAGCTATTCTTGCAGCTTAGTGGTTACTACATACACATCTAAAACGTTTACACTATTAACATAGCATTTTAGCAAACACATATCTTAGAAGTATTTTTGTATAGAGACATTGGCTAGTGAGTTCTGGATCTTAGCTGCAGGGTGCTATGCCCATTGCTTGATGTTTGGCCAGTATTCTGCTGCCTGTCACACTGCCTGAATGAAGAAAACTTAAGTCTGATATCAAGTCAAATTTGTAGCAAGGGGGAGGTCTCATGTCTCCAGTTAATGGGAGTGTTAGCCCCGGGAGAAAAAGTCATTTCCATCTCCTAGGAATCCTAACTCCATGTCAATGCCTTCTCTGCAAGACCAGCATTGTCTCAAGCACTGATTCTAATCAGAGACCAATGCAGAGTCTCCCTTGTTGTGCGGCAGCTCTCTTAAAGCAGCTAACAGTGTCACTAGCATGTGCTGTTAGCATGGAGCCTTTGCCTGCACAAAGGCCATGGTAGGGTGTACATTGGGAGCAGACCCTTTGCCTAAAGGACCCCAGATCTCTCTTGTGGACATCCAGGGCTTTCTACCATGACAACAGCAGTCCCTTATTGTCAGTCACAACTACTTACCTCTTTCTGACATTAGTTCTTTGTTTCGGGACTCACCCTGGAATGAGAAGGTAGGATGCCATGTGCTTCCCAACAGAACCAAGGAAAATTTAAATGGAGACCCCTGATCAAGTAGAGTGTGTAATAAAGTTGTGAGTTTCAGTACACTCCACATTACTTCTCTGACTTAATGGTCCTGGGATAAACTTTTTCAGAGACCCTTTCAGTGAAGCAAGCAGACAATTCACTGAAGTCAAAAGAAAGTATTACAGATTGCAACCAGCTGAGGGTATTGGGGATATTCCCCTCATCTGACTGAGAGGAAGGAGCTATTAAGCAGCACTAGGAAAGAGTTAGACGAGCCAACTTCAAGTAAAGATGTGATTGCCTGGTATGATTAATTGCCATTTCTACTTCTGGAGTGCTGGGGTAAATATGATGTCAAGAGGGCAATATTCTATACCCCCCTGTATAAAGAGAACGACTACCTAACATACAAAGCAGCAGCATCACACTCAGTATCTCCTGCTAAACTTGAGAGAAAATTAGGTTATCCAACTTTGGTTATTTATTCTGGAATTTGGCCAAGTTAACAAAGTTAATCTCATTCTTGCCAAGTCTATGTCACAGGGTATTGATGTGGTCAGCACCTTGGCAGCTACAATGTACACAGCCCCTGTTTAGATAATTCTTTTCATACACATACTGTAAAAAGACCTGGCTTTTACATACAAAGTAATTGTGAACCGGAATGTGCTTATTGCATGAGTGCAGCAAAGTATTTCTGGAAAATTATTTTCTTCCTCCCTGCTAATCGGTTAAAATCGCATGGGATAGCCAGGGTGTAGTGCAGATGGAAATAATCAGGAAAATATTCAGTTTCCATAGGAGATTTACTTTTTTCCCTCAAAGCTTAGATTATGACTACTCTTATTTTCATGTTCTCCAATCTGTTACAGCAAAAGATTATCCTCTTCTCATAAGAGCACCTTGATTACAAGTTTTGGATTTGAATTCAATAGAGCTCTTGACTTCTTTAGAGAAGAAAGCCATGTCTTGCCCAAATTGAGCTCTCCCTAGACTTTCACTTACAAGTAGTGGAATGGAAGTTGTTCCTCCAGCCAATGATTCACAGCTCCCACTTCAGGCTCCTACTTTGAATCTGGCAATGACACCAAAATTAGATGTGCAAGGTGAGGCCAAACGAATTCTTTCCTTTGGTTCTTTCTGACGACCAGTGGGGACAGCTTGTGGGAGACTTGCTGAGGGGTCTATTTGTTTTCAGAGATAACAGTTAATATCCAGATAAATGGTTTAGACATGTACAAATAAAGCAGGAAAGTGCCATTCTTCATTGCCACTTTATGCCCGATTGACCCCTGCCTTTTAGCAAGAAAAAAATACCACAAATCTCCCCGACTATTCCTCGTACTAAAAGGTTGTCCTCATCCTAACCCTCACACAGAGTGTTCCAGAAAGAAGGCATTTTGGGGCAGGCTGAAGAAGAAAGACAAAATGCCTAAAGGAATTTCATATGCTGGTGATTTTGTAGAGAGCCATTCCAAAAGGGAAGCTGGTTGGGGTTACTGGTGCTGTACCAAGCTGATACCTATCAGCCCTTAAAAAAAATTCATGTCAGTACCATTGGCACAAGGATATATTTCCATCTTATCTTTAACATAAGCCAGTATAGAGGAAAATGTACAGAGGGGAAGGCATGACAGATGTGAATCACCTCTATTAACTTGCAAAAGTCATGTACATGTGTCAAACCAGAATATTAAAATGGATTAGCCATTCATACAAATAAGAACAACATGTGCATTTGTTTCAGCTGGGATAAAAATCACAAAAGCAATCAATTCTCATACAGCACATGTGAAAAAAAAATCTTGGCACACAGGACAGTGTAGCCCAAGTGTTCAGATACATGTTTCAAGTACATAGACTTTTCTTTCAGCTTTCAGGTTATTAGTTTGCTCCAGAAGGCCATGAGAAACCACAGCTTGAAGGGAGACATAATGACTTGACACTCCCAATGTATTCTCTAAAGTCACGATTTTTTGCCTTGAACTTTTTGCCATGTGGACTTGAATCCTATTCACACAGCCATACCAAAATGACTTTAAACTGTACAGTAAATACAGTTGTTTGGATAATAAATTTGTATTGGGGCATTTTTTTCCCCCTCACTCTTTTTAGCTAAACTTTCACCATATACAGAGCTGCCACATAGCATTCACAGAGCACATTTTCTACCAGTTGGACTCCCACTGTCAACCCTGCGTGACAACCATATTGACAGATGGACTATATTTATTTGACAGGTTTTGGACCAAAGAAAGACGTTACAGCTTAGATGAGAATAAGTATTTTGTTATTAGCACATAATATTCCCAATATGTTTTCCCTGTATTGGTATTTTGTTTCAGAGGTGACAGGAAGCATCATTTGCTCATTGGTTTACACATGCAGCAGAAATTTTTCGTTGTCCAAGAGTATGCAGATATGTCACATGAAAAAAATCCCAAAACAATAGGATAGAAGAGTATTATATCCCTTGGTAAAGATATAAGCCCCCAAACCACTTCCATAAACTCAGCCCCCTCCCTTGCCTTACAGCCTTCTGAAAAGTTGTCAGATAAAAATATTCTGGGTAGACAAAACCACAGCGGTCAGTTCTCCCTCAGTTCTTCTGGCAGCTCAGCACATCCACACATGCCCACTCTTAAATTAGACACCTGTGGTCTGTTTATTTCAATGGAAATGGCAATGTTACAGAACTACTGTTGCTCTGGAAAATAATTCAAAAAGCCTGAGATATTATTTTGGTCACACTTTGGGTTGGTGTCCTTGCAACTACAAAGATGCTGCCACAGTAGTCCCATGTTTTCAAGGATAGAAGTGTCCCAGCCTCTCTTCTGAAGTAGGAACACTTATACTTTGTGCAAATTCCATTGACACAGAGCCCTGACAGCTCAAGCTGGCTGCTGGGGGAGACAGGCTGTGTGGCAAGGAGAGAGGAGAGCCTCAGGGGTCACTGGTCAACTTTTTTTGTTGAAAGTTGGCTCTGTTCAGCCAGGGTACACTGTGGGAATGATACGTAACCACAGTGTCAGCTATCAGGTTATGGCCATATACAGAGATTGCTGCCCACTGCTATTGAGCCAAATTAGCTTTGCCACTGGTATCAACAGCAAAGGATTTGATTCTCATGCACCTGCTGATAATTCACTTGGAATATTTGACTTGTTTTCAAATAATGTCTCTTTTCAAATATACTTAAGTTGATCACTTTAAAGTTTCCCCTTAAATGCCAGAAATTAGGTGAATTAAAAACTACCTCAGCCATCCCTGAGCTTCTCTGCTTTCACATCATTCAAGGATGGAAAGAGTTTTCTATTTTAATTAATTGGAGAATAAAAATCAGTATCCAGCTGAGATGTAGGGTCTCTTTTTTCCTGTGGAATCAAGCCTCCCACAAAAAGTAGATGTTTGTGCTGGAAATGCCAACCCACACGAAATCAGAAGACTGTGATCAGGGATGTCAGGACCACCAGAGATTAATGTTGCATTAAATCCTTGCGGTTGAAAAGAAGCCACAACAGTCAAGCCCCTTCTCCCTGGACACGTGCTACACTTCATTGCTCCTCAGTTTCTCCCTCCTTTCTCATATTTCACTGTGTGAGTGTATATGTGTGTGTGCATACACATATGTGGGGGGGTGCTGAACTGTGCTCTCATTGTGCTCTGTTTCCTCTGGTAGTGCCTGCCTTCTTCCCTGCTGCCCGTGCTGCTCTGCGCGCCAGCAACGTCTCTGCACACTCAGTGAATTATGCAGAGTCGCCCCCAAAGCCAAAGGAGGAGGTGACAACTGGGGGACATCTTTCTCTGCCTGACAGCATACGTAGAAACAGTCCAGCTGAACAGATTTCTGCCTGTGCTGAGGGGACCAGCAGATTATTCTTGCCATTTACTGGCTTGAAAGCTCAGCATTTCAATGTCTCACTGACTAGAAAGCTATTGGGCGCAAAATCCTGAGAACATAAGAACCCATCCTGGAAAATGGTGTTTGTGCCTCCTCCTATTTTTCCATCTTTCTCTTCAGCAGGCAAAGAGTATGGGCAATGTTGAAAGGAGAGGTACAATAATGCTGATAATTTATAAGCTGGCAATGGGATGTAATTCATATATCAAGCAACTGCCATTGAAGTTTCTGAAAATCCCTGTAACAAGTACAATTCTAGCTGAAGTTTTGCCTTCCTCCTGTCTCCTCAGAGAAAACTCAACTGGTAATAAACAGAAGTGGGCTTTAGTTCACACAGGTGTTCCCTTCATTTCAGGTGGAACCACAAGGGCAAGAAAGAGGAAAAAAGGAAATACTGCTGCTTTAGTAGTCATAGTTACAATTCTCTGGTGTCAGCATCAGATAATGTCACATCTTTCAGGATCTGGAATTTTTTTTTAACTCTTACAGGAGTTAAAAGGTTATAGTTATTTTACCTAAAGCAGGACATGCAGGGGGCAGGAGGAAGGGGTTTTCATTCTGCCAGCACCTGGTGTGGGAGCAGACTGCTTGCTCAGGTACTTGCCAGTGAGTTTCCTGTCAAAGGCACTCATTTTGCTGTAAGGGCCACTCAATTTTCAGGGCAATGATGTTCTTGGCATGGATATTTACACGTGATAGCCTGCATTGTGCGTCTGAGGCTCTGTCTTCTCTAGGAAAAAAAGAATTAGTCGTCTGGGCATGTTTGCTCAGAGCTCCCTGCCCTAACTGAATATCCCTAGGGGAGTAACCTTTATGAGGTCTCCACAGAATCACAACTAGCACTATCAGTAGTGGTATTTAAGCTGTGCATTGCCAAAAGGTCCTCTTACTAACCCTAATGCCAACCCCCAATGCAGCAAAGATGCTATAAATCCCTTCTGGCTACTCTTGCAGAATTTTGGGCACCTTTAGCTGGTGTGAAAAGACCAGCAGATAGGTTTTCACTCCAACTGCCTTTGCAGGGGAATTGTGTTAGAAAGCAATTGTTCTCCCCAAACCTTGGGGAATAGTCTTTTTCCATTACAATCATTGTAAAGGCACTGACCTAAATGCAGTGGTCCTTGCACAGTGAATGCACAAGCAGCTCTCCAGTATCTCCCTGTTTTTGAAAAAAGAAGCCGCATTTTTAACCAGCATGTCTGGGTACAGGCCTTTTGGGCAATCAAAGGATATGTGATATACAAATGATATTTCCTTTGATAGAAAAGTCCTGGTGCCATAAGGAGAGCCAAGAGAAGTTATTTTTAATTTATGCATTTGGCCAAACACCAAATCTTATGAGCCAGACAGTTCCATATGAAGGTTTGACATGCCATGTGATTACTCAAATGCTTCAGCTGGGACACATTTCATCATTTTCTGAGTTTGGCGTCATACAGGCAGTTACTAGGTCCCCTCCTGCCATGGAAAATATAAACTCTGTGCTGCCCAGATCAGGCTAGAGTCTCTCAAGTGTGGGATGGCACAGATCTGAATTCCTCTTTGCCTGAACTGTGAGTGAGCTGTAATCACAGAGGTTCTTCATGTGTCATTAGTGTGCATTGTCTAGGGCAAAAAGCATGGGTTTGGTTATCTCTTACCATGTGAAACATTACATATCTCCACTGTTATGATGCCATAATCGCTCATCACATTCTTCACAGAGATTTTGTATGTAGAAATTTAATCTTGATATTTTTTTCATTGGTAGGCAGTTTCATGTCTGCAATATGCAGATTTTTTATAGAATGGGAAATCTTGAAAAAACCCCATAACAGAAAGTGAAAAACAGAGATATAAAGAATATAAGAAAGCTTGGTGCTGTAAAATAAAATGGTTTTTGAGGTAATCATGGTTGTTGTAGTAAAATAAAAGCTACAGTTCTTTACCTCTGACAAGCTGAAAGACACTTTTTTTTTTTGTACGATTCAATTTTCTCTTTTATCATTCTTTTTTCAAAAGGAGCCACACAAAAAAAATGAAAGTTGCACAGAAAAAAAAAAAAAAGACTTGGATATAAATAAAGATGAGGTACAACAGATCTGGGACACATTAACTTCCAAATGTATAAAAGAAGCAACCACAAAAAACCCAGCTCAAAACATTTTATGTTAACATATCAATGAAAGGAAGTTCTAGACTATGATCTTTTTCAAGATGCTTTCTAAACCCTGCCTGGAGCTCAAATTAAATCATATTGTGTATTTGCTTGGAATTTTAAATCCAGGTAACTAAGAGGGCTTCAAGGCGCCTTTTAAAGTATGTCTTTTTAATGTGAATTTAGAAATAGAAGGCATTACTTTTCCAAGACAAGAAAAATTTTCTAAAGCTAGCAAAGTTTTACTGCTCCAAAAATTACTTGTTAACCATCCTACAGGAATCAAAAATGGTAAGTAGGTGTAGTAAGAAATCCTGCTGTCTATTTTGTCTATCAAGTGAATTTTGTCTATTCACTTGACATAATTTGGATATATAGCTGCAAAGCCATCTCATTAATCTAGCCTGGGTATGATGTACATGACAGACAATTCTTAGACCAGGGGGTACGTGCAGCTACTCTGGTGGATCTCTGCCACCACCAGAGAGAGGCTATTTCTGTTTCTTGCTACTATTGCCACTTCTTTCACTGAACATCCCCTGCAGCATTCACACACACACTTCACACCTTCCAGACACATAGCCATAGCCACACACAGATACAGATGTAGGGAATTACAGGCACTCATGGCCAATGCCCAACTCATTCTGCCTGGAAAAGTCATTACTACATATGGAAGGCTCAACTAGACTGAGCAAGAGGTGATTTATTAGCTCCATATTTAAATTTAATCATCATAATCTAGGAAAGAAATACTGTCATTCTTTTCAACAGGGTTACTCTGGATTTCTCTGACAAGAATTTTAGCTTTGCAACATACCTGCAGAGAAACTCCAACTGTCACTTCTGAAAGTACAGACTGGCATCTTGAACTCTGGCAGAATTTCTTTTGTCATAGATTATCCAGCAACTGTAATTATTTACTGCTGGACACAGTATTCCTGCACTCCCCGTGGATCCTACAAACAACATAGGGGGATTTTCGGCACCAGTGGTTCAGCTGACATTAACTGAAGTCAGATGAAGTTAAGCTTATTGTTAAAAAGTATCCAGAATACTCCCTGGACTTCTTCTGAAATTTAGTGCAGTAGCTAGAAAGACAGGTCAGCTGCTTGATATTTCAGAAAACCTCAGAAACAAATTCTGCAGAGCTTTCTGCTAGGCTCCTTAGTTTTGAAGACAATAGAAACTTGAATGCTCGATGTTTTTGAGCACATGGAGACAGGTCAGCTCAGTGAAACTTTTCCAAGTAAGTTAAATGCAGCCTTCAAAAACATTCAGGCAAAGTCAGGGTTGGAGACAGACCACAATGCCATCCTCAGTCTAGAGGGCTGGGGCCCACATCACATGGTGCAGGAGTATGTCTCCTCCACCAGTAAAAGAAGGAAAGACAGGGAAGCAGCCAAGCTCTCAGAGCTCTCAGAGCCCACCTCTGGTAAATCTCTTGTTTTGCATTTGTTACATTTTGATCATAACTTCCATCTTCCTCTACCATGTACCTGTATTTTCCAGTAGCCAAGCTAAAAGTAACCAATCAGTATGAAAATGTTTCCTAGCTCTTACCTGGTGGAAAGGCAGGAAAAGCATTAGTGCCAGCCACTGCCACAGTGATTTTTTGTCCGTGTTACTCCAAAGGCTGCTATCACCCAACCCTGCACAAGCCTCCTTCTGCTTTACCCCATGCCCCTGACTGCACCCACAAGGCTCTGGAGGGTCTCCAGCATGGCTTTCAACAATGCCCACACAGCTCAGCTGGGTTCAGCACTGCTCCTCTTCGACTCACTTTGACCTGAGTGTCCTCCTGCCCTTTCTGGACTGTGACCCCAGCTTCATATGTTGTCCCATGATGATTGCTTACGATGGATGGAGGCAGGTGAAGGAAGTTCAGAGACCAAAGGAAAGAAAACAGATGAAAAAGCCTTCTCTTTAATCTATTTTGGTAAAATTTTTAACTGCCAAATGCGTCTTCTCTTTCCTGAAGTGATAATCCTGTCCTCCTTCCTGTATGACCTGGCTGTAACCTTGGGAGCAGGAAGTAATTTATTTCTAGCCCTGTTGTTTTAAATGTGTCTCAGCTTTTAGGCTGTCATCTGAGGCCACCTGAGATCATGTTTTTCACCTGCCTGCCTGCTCAGTGGTCTCCAGTCACCCGGCAAGGGGAGCTGGGGACAGGGCAGCCACAGCAGCAGCCCCCACGAAGGGCTGACACAGGAGCACAAGCGAGGCTGATTTGTTTCACACCATTTCCCCAGTGCCTGTGCTGACAGACAGACAGACAGACAGCCTCCCACCAGTCCCTATGGAGCACTGAGCAGCCACAGCACCACGGGCGTGCGGCTGGGGGAGTGCCAGTGCTCTGCAGCTCCTACCTGTTGCTTTAGAGACAAACCAAGAGACATGGGCCTGTGTTCTTTCTTCCCTTCTTTTACTTTCCTCTTTTTCCTTCACTCGGATGGTGCACGGTTTGCCAAGTCTCAAGGCGGGAGGGAAGGACGAGGAGAAAAGAGGAAAGAAAGGAGAGAGAAGAGTGAGCATATAAAGTCCAGGAAATACATTTTGAGCCTAAATATGAAAGCAAGAGATGCTGGGGCAGCTACTGGGCTGGTCTCTGCCTGCTGCCCTTGTGTGGCGTGCGGCAGGAGGTCACGCTGCCACACCGAGAGCAGCTGTAGGGACCAGCTGCGACATCTGGCTTCCATTGAGGAATCTGAACACTGGAACCGGACAATGTTTGTTTTCTCTTGCTTGAGCACGAATCAAAGTTTTAATTAAAGGAATCTCAGAGATGTTTTCAGCAAGACTGCCCAGGGTCAGTGCGCATAGGGTGCTTTTTCAGAGATATGAGCTGGTTGTGGTCCAGCCCATTCCCTGAGGTGACGGGTGTGTTTTGGGGTGAGGGAGGAGTTTCAGAGCCTAAAGCAAAAGGGATTGATGACACTCAGAAAAGACCCTATCATTGTCTTTGTGTACATAGAGGCCCAGACTCCAAGGAATAACCACTGCCTCCTCTGTGCCTTCTCGTTTTGCCAGCAGCTATTCCCATGGCTGAACAGCCTCACTGCCCTTCTCTTTGCAGAATCATTCGATCCTTTCTGTGGTTCTTCCTTCATTTAAAGCCACTCTTAGGACCTCCTCTCTCCAGTCCCAACAAAGACCACCAGAGCTATGCCCTCTGACACCGCTGGCTGCAGCTGTGTAGCTGCTTGGTTACTACTGTAAGCTATTAGTTCTCCAGCTTTTGTAATAGGCAATATTTTTTTTTTCAAATAATTGTTTTTCAGGCTGTTAGTAACCCTTTAGGATAATTTCTGAAATAGAGCAACCCTGTTCCCACTTCTAAATAGTCAGTACCACCATAATAAAATATTTCAAACACATCAGATCTCTAGAAACCCCTTAAATTGGTTCCCAATCCCCATTAAAATTGCAGCAGCAGTTCATCTCTCCAGGGCTACACTGGCTTGGAAAAACACCTGGCACACATCCTATTCCTTCAGTGCAAAGCACACCCTGTACAGCTGCAGTTTAGGCAACACATCTGAGAGTCACAGTCAGCCTGTAGCAACAATGGAGAAACAGAAACCCAAAGTAGAGGAGGAGTAGGTTTGTGGGATCCCTTTCTACAAAGAATGGTATTAAAGGGCATTAGTCTGCTGGATATAGCTGAGACTTCTAGAGTGGCTGCTGGCTCACAGCCACCCATGTGCCCTATAAATCTATTTTTTGTTTTTATGTGCAAATGATGTAATGCCCGCAAGCTTCCTCAGTCAGGGTTCATTATTTAATTTCTCAGGTGGCTGAAGTCATAGGCTTTGTGGCGTCTATGACCACCCACAATGTGCTTTCACTGCCCAGAAATGAACTTCCTCTTAGACCTTGGATTCTAATTGGCATCTGCAGAATTAAAAGTCCACTGACCACTTCATGTCATGGGAACATTTTGAAAAGCATCTATGGAATTATAAAACCATTTTGATGCCTGAATAATGTGCGTGCTTAAACTAAGATCTTTTCTGATAGAAAGAAGACAATTAAAGCTAAGTTTTGATATGATACCATGTTAAGATAAACCCTGTTTTCATGAGCAAATATCTATTTGGAAAATAAAACTCACCAAGCAAGATTCAGTGCTGCTCCATCCAGTTTAGCGTTGCACATTGTCAGAATTTTATCCCCCATTTTCTTTACTAAATTGAAGTGCATCTTTACTAACATCACTGGGGTCCTAAATAATTCCTGAGGATGGTTATCACCAGTGGAGTAACAAGGATTTATCTGTCTCCTTTGCCTTACCTATTAGTGATAAACAAATCTCATGCTTTCTTTTAATACTGCGAAACTCAGATCCTTGGTGTTGTTTTATCTAAGTGTTTATAAATCCAAGAAGTCAACTATGCATGAAAAACATGGTTTCCTGGGCACAGAGACTTCCCTACACTGGTCCAGTTGGGCCTGAGAAATCAGTCTTCTCCATAATACTGCCTAGGGTCATGGTCCCAAACCCCATGGTTTTCTGATAATATCTGTGATCAGTCACTTTTTAGCAAACTGGAAATACTGTGCTTTATTAGCAGTTAAAATAAATTAAATTGAGTGGTGTAAAGGTCAAATTATTACTCAGCATTCCCTAAACTGTGTAAATTCTTAAAGTCTGAAAGGGAAATCTTCACAAATTTCATGAATGTAGAGTCAAGCCTTAAGAAAAAAATAGATGGGTGTGGTCCAAAGCACAGTGAAATCTATAAAAAGCAACAGCATCTCAAAGATATAACTTCTTCACTGCTAGAGTTAGGATTCTTATTGAGGAAAAAGAATATAAACAAGAGTAGATGAAAGTATGTATTTATATAGGACCACAAATATATTTGCTAATACATTATATGTTTGCAGGCAAGTACATAAATTATGCCTAAGAAGGGTCAGAAAGAAGATCTGGGGAACTATGAGTCTGTCAGCCTGAACTGGGTGCCAGGGAAGCTCATGGAGCAGATCAGATTGAGTGCATTCCTGTGGCATGTGCAGGCCAGCCAGGGGATCAGGCCCAGCCAACATGGATTTGTAAAAGTCAGGTCCTGCTTGACCAACAGGATCTCCTTCTATGACGAAGTGGCCACGTTAGCTGCTGTGGGAAAGGTTGGCTTGTATCAGAAATCCTGTGGCCAGAAGGATCAGGGCCATGACCATCCCCATGTTCTTTGAGGCCACACTTTCAATCCTGCATTCAGTTTTCAACACTTTGTTGCTAGAAAGACGTTGAGACACTGAATTGAGCCCAGAGAAGGGCAATGAAGCTGGTGAAGGGTCTGGAGTACAAGTCCTGTAAGGAGTGGCTGAGGGCCCATGGGGATGTTTAGCCTGGAGAAAAGGGGACTTGGGAGACCTTATCACTCTCTACAACTGCCTGAAAGGAGGCTGTAGCCATGTGGGGGTCGGCATCTTCTCCCAGGTAATGAGCTCATTGATACAACAAGTGGAAGTGGCCTTAAGTTGCACCAGGGGAGGTTTTTACTGGATATTAGAAGAATTTCTCTATCAAAGGAGATGTCAAGCATTGGAACAGGCTGCCTGGGGAACTGGGGGATTCCCCACCCCAGGAGGATTTTAGAATATGTGTAGATGTGGCACTTAGGGACATGATTTAGTGGTGCTGGGTTAAGGGTTGGACTCCATGATCTTGTAGGTCTTTTACAACCTATACAGTTCTATGATTCTAGGATTCACTCTTCAACAGCAGAAGAGTCACACAAGAGAATCTTCAGGTAGTGGTTATTTAATTTAAGTCTATACACATCATAAATACTAAAAGAAGAAGAAACAAACGATTTTCTCACAGAAGAAAATCTGATTAAGCGAATTCTTAATTTACAAGGTTCTGAGTGACTAAAATAGATTTTTTATCTTCTGCAAGAATTTCAGTAAAAAACTATCGCCATGAGAGAAATGGATGTTCACGCTGTAGGCAATACAAGTGGTTCTTGCCATTTCTCAGAGTGAAAATGCTCAAAGAATGTTTTTGGACAGAATGGTTCCAGCAAAGAGTCTCAAACCAACCTTTTATTTTTCCTCTGTTCAATATAAAATAGAAATTAAAAGTAGCAATGAGAAAAAAAACCTCATATGGAAACTTTTTGACCTCAGCAGCACATTTTCAGTCAGGTAAAATTTTAGCTGTGGAAGAACAAGAAAGAACAGAGGTTTATTTAGCACGTTGAAGCAGGTGAAATTATTTGCTCCCAAATATTTCTTCATATAGTTTTATTCAGTCTTTTCTACACTGGGTGTTGATTTTCCAGGGTTTCATCACTGTAAACCTGTTCCAAATATCACAAAAACCATGCCATTTCGACAGAGGGTATGAACAGCGGGACTTTGAAGAGAGACACGTGCTCTGCAGGAGGGCAGGTACCTGGGGAGGTCACCCTTGTGCCCAGCCCCCTGGATTTGATGGCAACACTTGGCCAAGCGTCTGGAAAAGTCACCTCACTTTGGAGACCCGCAGCTGACATCCAGGAAGCTGCACTGTCATGACAGCCAGGCTCAAACCCTCCCCTGCACACACACAAGGTCTGCTGCTTCCCAAGTCTTGAGATGTCAGCCTGGGCCCCAAGGGTTGCATCGAGCAGGCCAAAAACTCAACACCCTGCATTCCCATGAGAAACTGGCAAAGTCGGATGAACTGCGTCACAGCAGCCTGCAAAGCGGAGGCCTGGTTTAAAAATACTGCCTGCTGCAGATTTCCCAGGCCATATATAGTTCACACATCTCACGGTAGCAGGAAGGAGCTGCAAAGACACACAGAGACACAGAGAAGGAAGAAAGCAATGAGAGACGAGACTGCCAGTGCGCAACAAAAACAGATTAAAAATAGCCTGGGCTGCAACAGCTCCCCCCTATCCCGGGAGTGTGTGGGCCACTGGTCCTCCCTGGCCTCTCTGGCCTGTCTCTCAGCTGCCTATTTTCTGCCAGCAGGAAAGGGCAGGAAGGAAATTTTCGGTTCCTGTAGGCAGAAGAAGAGAAAATGACAGTCCTGTTTGTTTTGACACTGGGCAGGCTCCCCTGGGCTTGCACAGACACCTGGCCGGTGCTGTAAGGTCCCCTCATGTGGAGAGCCTGGGCTTGGAATGCCTCTCTCACATCCTCCAGCAGCAGCAGGCATAACCCCACGGGTGCCACACTGCTGAGATGAGGTGCCAGCAGAGGAACACAGCCTGCACTCTGATAAGGGCTTTGAAACAAGTCTTGTCTTCTCCCCACCATCCTTTGCACATTGAGTCCTGTTACGGAGTCAAAGCTAAGCTGGCCAAGCCTACTCTGGTAAAATAAATAAAAAAAGCAAAAACCACTTGTTCTGTCCATCACCTCTTCGCCCCCAAAGCCACTGCAAAGGGAAAACAGCCATGTGCCAAACGGAGTTATCTATCTGCAAGGATCTTCTCCATCACCTTCTCCTCACCCAGTCCCTTGAAAGGAAAGCAAGAAGATGAAGGTGTGTGCCATCCAGGCCAGGATGTGTGACCCTAGATTCCCTGTTCTTATTGAGATTTCCAGTAGCCAGGTGTGCACTGCCTGACCTGTGGCTTTTGTGGGCAGAAAGATATGTTGGTATGTCTCCACAGGCCAGGCAATTCCTCATGGGGCCAGCTTTAATTGGAGGGCTAGGGTTTTTCTTTTATTCCTGGTCATTTGCATCTTGCAGATCTGGCTGCCTCAGCTGCAAACAACTTCTGTCAACTCCTGGATGGTGACACGAGGCACTGAGAGGGGTCCAAGCCAGAAGTCCAGATTCCAAACATCCCTGAACTTTGGTGAAGTTCAAATCAGAGCACACATCTTTAGCGAGAAGAGGAAAGCTGTAACATGATCCTAGCCCTGGGCAATAGAGGTAACACTCCAGTGTGGTCTGAAGGTGACTTCCAGAATATGTGGTGTGGAGCAGAGCAGAGGAGAGGAGGAGAGGGAAAAGCAAGAGGGAATTTTTCATATGTTAAAAAAACCAAAAAGTTCTAGGGGGGATCTGGATGTCTCTTGCCTGTGGGAGGGTGAGGGAGGTTGCTGACAGAGTAAAGGGGGTTAAGAGAGGTGGATGAACTCTGAATGGAATAAGGAGTGATACCAAAGAGCTCTGCAGGCTGTCAGAGAGGTGTCTGTGAAGGAGCAGAGAGACCAAGAATGCCAGCATTCAGGGAAGAAACCCATCATAGTACATCTGCATATCGATGGGATCTTGAGGCTACAGATGCATTCAGGCTCATACATGCCTCTGCAGTGCTCTCTGCCTGCCTTTCATACAGATCAAACTCCTAATGCCTCATCGCCAGCTCTGTTTGCAGGGGAGGAATGCCTTCAGTGAGAAGGGCAGGGCTGGGCACTGCTTGTGCCCTTGTGGGGGACTGTGAGCAGCATCAGCCTCTCTGCCTGCTGCCAGCAGCAACCACACCAGCATTTCCAGCTAGAGGGGCAGTGTGGACCTTTCCCTCTGGAGCACAAGGAGCTGCGTTCTGCTCCTCCTGCTCTCCATGGGCTTGTGCCTCAGTTTAGCACTTGGGCTTGCAAGAATCAAAGTTGGGCACTAACCACACCAGGGTGCAGAAGCAGAGATGCCTTTTTCACTCCACATCAAAATATGGACTCTGATCCTTGTTCCCACAAAGGCTCCCTGGATGGCCACAGAGAAGCAGCAAGCAGCCTGACTGGGTCCCCTAATTCTGTATCAGTGTGCTGTGTGTGATTAGATACATCAGTCTCTGTGCATCAGAGGAACAAGTTTTAGCCTGAATTTAGAGGGCACCAGTCTGTAGGACTGGAAAGCCACTCCAATCAGATTACACAGGGTTAAGGTTTGAGGTCAGAACAGTGCACAGCTTAAGGTGATAGCAGCTCAGGCCTTGCTTGCAGGAAGGTGGGATGACAACTGCAGATGTGACCATGCAAAGGTGACTGTGTGTGCAATGCTTGGCTCTCCCGTGGGGCAGAGGAACAAACTCCTTGTCAATATCTGACCTCCCTTCAGCCAGCTGATGGTGGCTGGTTAGATGGCCTTTGTGCCATGCTGTGACAGCAGCCATAAAGAGTAAAGGGTTGCCTCCTGGCTCTCACTTCCTCAGCTAATGAATGACAGCACTAATTAACTGACAGTAACATGGAGCTATTCTTGGCCATAGGTGGATCTTACTGAGCTCATACTGGTTGTGGGTAATGTAATTTATTACCCTGTGAGACACTTTGGGATACAAAGTGAGAAGGCCACTTGAAAAGTGCCAAAGCAATAATCCAAGTCAGAACTTTCCCAGCAAGGTAATATGTTCCATACTTGCTCTGCCTCTGAGAAATAAAGCATCAAAGTAGCATTGGTTCTGGTGGAATGCTGTAAAGATTTCCAAACACATTGGTGGAAACAGAGGACTACTGTGCTCAAGAGGTGGGTCCCTCTTTGGAGCAAAAGAAGTGCAAGGCATTTATTTTTTTCTTAAAGCAACTCTGAAGACAGAAATCCCACATGATGGAGAGGCAGTTGTCTGCCAAAGGGAAGTGCTGTGCTTGGGCAGGCGGGCAGCACAGCACGGGGTCACGCCATCTGGCCCCCGCTAGGGCTGGAGCTGTACTCTAGCTGAACTCTACCAAATTAGCTGTACATGATGCTGCATTCCCTCCTTTCCTGGAGGATCAAAGTAGCTGGATCCAGTCCCAGCTTTCTGCAGATAAGCAGGTCACAGGACTAGTTTGCACCTCTATGCTGCTTGTAGTACACCATGTTACAGATTCCTCTGAATTTCCTAGTTTGTGCCCATATACACTACATAGAGCTGGTCACATTTTTTTCCCTTTAGTCCTGAGCTAATCTAGGGACCTGGGATAATTCTAGAGCCTCTTCCCAGTACAGCTCTCTGGCAGTGCTACATCTGATTATAAACTACTATCACTGTTCTTGCCCAGATGCTTTTTATGTTTTCTTGTTTTACCTAAAAAGTTAATTCTTTCCTTCAAAGAGCTTCTCCCACCAGGACAGCAGCATGGGAGCAGGCACAGCAGCACAGCAGCCTGGCTTGGATTAAACCCTTGCTGAATGGTGGAGAGAGAAAGGGAGAAAGACAAGACTATCTGGTTTGGTAAGCCATGAGGCATCCCTAATGCCCAAGAAAAATGCGTGTGAAGAAGAGGGGGAGGGGGGAGAGAGCAGTAATTGGAAATCCATTTCACTTGTATAAAAGTGCTAATTAGTTGTTTATCTGCAGCCACACTGCTGGATTCACAAAGGCACACACAAGTTACAGAGATTAATTATCAGCAGGGCCTGGAAAATTGTCTCCATAATTCAAATTTGTGATCGAGCAGCAGCCATGGATGAGTCAAAAGCAAACAGTAGAACATTTATATATAAATTCTTCTTTAAAAAGATAATGTGGTTTTGTTTCGTAGGACTGGATGATAAATTTATTGTAATTTTAACCATTGCTGTTGTTTAAGCAACAGATAATTATTCAATATGCAAGTGGTACCTTTGGAGCTCATTTTTTTTTTACCTACATAGCTTATCTGTCAGTAGAAGACACAGATTGAAACTATGCAAGAATTTATTTCAAATTTGAAAAGAGTTTTGGATGAAAAAAATAGAACTAGATTTGAGAAAAAATATTATCAGAAAGATTTATTTAAATTTTGAATGATAGTTTGTGACCTGGTACTCCTGTTTTAATTCAAAAAATGAAAACAAATGACTGATTTGTCCAAATTACTCTGTTGAAGATAAGTATTTTTCCCAGTTCTCATACTGAGTATAACAGCAATTGTTAGCACATCCTTGCATTGTCCATCCTCCCCGTGAACATAAAAAAGTTTTAAGGACCAAATGAGGGAGAAATTTAAACAGAGGCATCCCACGAGCAAAGAAAAATACATGAAAATGCTTTGGATAAAGAATTTACCTATTTATCACAATACTTTGGATAAAACATTATGATAATAGAACAGCATTGAATTAAACTCACACATCTCCAGTGGGATTGGAAGAATCCCAAAGATTTTGTCACGGGATCATTTTTTACAACATGTTTTTGAGACTATCTGATACTGGAGCAGTAAATATAATCCCCTAAATAAAAGTGCTTTTCGTAATTATTTCAGTAGGCTACTTTTGACAAGTTTGCTTATTTGCAAATGATTTCCAGTAAGTGTATTTTTAAAGTGATGCATTTGTATTTTCTTGATGCAAAAAGTTCAAGTAATGAAAATATTTAGCATTAAAAATTACTCATAACCTCTTTAGCAGAATATTTTTTGGCCAGGAAGCTGTTTAAGACAAGCTTAGAGTGTTGTCCAGCCTGCATCTCAGCTGCGTTCCTCAGGGACAGTGTGACTGTGGCATTTTCTGTGCTCTGCTGGGTGGCCAAAACACCCCTGCAAACAAGATTTTGGAGCCACCACTTCCAACTGCTGATTGAAACTCCCATTTCCATGTTTTGTAGGTTACAGAAGATCTATTTTCTTTTTTTTTAGCCAAGAAGCCAACAGAAAGGTTTACTGAAATATTTACATGCAGAAAAGAGAAAAAAAAAACCCCAGCAGAATAAAGTTGGAGCTGACGCCAACAAACTGTATTTGGTACAGTACAGCCTGTTGCTCACAGCTGCATTCAGAGGTGAAGAAAACATTTTGCTGGGTCCAAGGACTCCCTGCTCAGGAATGGGCTTCCCGCAGGGATGATGCACAGTGCCGTGCAAGCACCTCATTGCTGGCAAGTGAAATAGGGGATCGTATGGCAGCTGCTCACTGTTGGTCTTCTCTTTTCATGTGTGTGTGGAAAGTCACAAATTCAAAGCAAAAAGTTGCATGAAATGGAGCTGTAACTTTATATCTAAATCTGTAATTGAGTATCTTGGCCATCGGCCACAAAAGGTCCAATTAATCTAAAAAAAAAAGCTCATATTTCAAAAATGAAAAGTTAAATTCCAAGACCAGCCCTTAATTACAAAGCAATGACCACAAAAAAACCTCACAAATCCCAAATTCAATTACCTGAAATATTATTGCTTGATAGTGCTTTAGTCTTCTAATTTGGACATTAAAACATTCCTTAGTAAGAACAGGGAAGGGCGAGACCAACACTTTTTCCTCTGCCAACAAACTGAGTCTTGCAGCTTTTGTTGAGCAAAACACTTTTTTAGTTCAGATTAGTATCTGCTTAGACTACTTACCTTATAACATAGCTGCCAGGAGCTAAGTTATGAGAGAAGAGGAAACTGAAAAAAAATTTCAAAAGAAAAATTTGAAGAAAAAACTGAAATAAAAGAAGAAATCAAATAAGTATTCAATCATGGAAAATAAGCTTTGTGGCTTTGTGAGAAAGGAAGAATTTCTCTTTCACCTTTCTGCACATGCTTACTGTTTTTAAAATTTTTGTACCAAAATGTCCACAAGAGAAAGTCAAGTAACAATGATGAATAATGGACACACTCCAGTGTAAAAAAAAAAAATCCAAACTATTCATGAAATTATTTGAGGGGATTTATACTTATCCCTTTGACTTCCAAAAAAAAAAAAAAGCTTACCATTAGTAGAATCACAATCCATATCAGGAACGGTAAAAAACTTTAAGATATGAACAAATGCTGAGGAAAAAGTCATTACTAAATTAACAGAGCCAAATTTCAGTCAACCAAGTAGAAGATTCCCCTTTTTAGCAGTTTAGGCAACCAGTTCTCTCCAGCTCAAAAGCCATCTGCACGTCTTTAAATTGTCATATTTGGTTTGACTGAAATGCTCACATAGAAAAAGAAAATACAGAACTTCAAGAGATCAAGAATCTTACTGACAAGCTGCGTAAAAATCAAACCTTTTAACAAAAAAAAAAAAAAAAAAGGCAAAAAAAAGGCAGCCAGACAAAGAAGCCAGCAGACAAACATTTTATTGGTTTATTGAGGTAGCTTTTGTTGTGAATTGTGAATTGTGAATTGTGAATTGCTCAGTTTACAAGTTTACCAGTTTACAAAGGTCAGCCAGCTACCTTATCCAAGACAATCACAAATTTTGCCCCAACAGTTTTATAATGTGCTTCTTTTGTGTCATTAATTTGAACGACTCACCAAACAGTCAAAAAGTAGGGAGCATTTTCCATGTGGCATCATCATTCCAGCATCCCTGTCATCCTCCTAAATGTCACTGCACCGACCTGTCAGTGCCCTGCACTGGAACACTTTTGCACAGCAGTTTGTTCAGGGTGCCTTGCACAGGGGCATTGCAACTTCCAGCGGTCTTGAAATGCTTTCTTTGGTCTTCATATGCTGTACTACTCTCACACTTAGAGACCTCTCTGGCAGGGATCTCACTCCTCTGCTTGTGAAAACATTCAGTAATTTTACTCTTAGCAAAACAATTAAAAACTAAATACACAATTGTCACAGAGCAGATATCCAGCTCCACCTGGGAAGGCATGTACAGATGATGTCTGGCAATACATTTGGCCAAAAATCCAAACTGAGATACCCACTTCATAAAAAAGTGTCTTCCTGTTTAGATATGTCCACACAACCCACAAACTGATTAAAAAATTGCATTAAAACATAAAATATATTAAAGAGCAAATGCCCAAATGAAGTCTTTCTCCAAAAACAAACAAACAAACAAACAGACAAAAAGAAAGAAAGAAAGAAAATAAATGCTCTAACTATTTGAGTCATCTAAAGAAACATGGTTTAAAAGGCTGGTAAGTTAAAACCAGTATTTTTCTGCATAGAATAAATTCAGGTTGATATTGCTGTATTAGATTTCCCATATGAAAATACAGGGTATGAAAAGCTGTGGTACCTTGGAAGACAATTTGTAATACTGAAAAATCCCTGGGCACTTCAATGGCATATGACTGCAGGTTGTAGCTTTAAACATTTTTGGAATTTTATGATCCACTTTCAAAGCAACAGTAAAGTTGTGGGTGTAAAGAATCGTTTAATAAAATCCTTGTGCAATTTTTTACATATAACTTAAGACTGTGGAGTCAACAAAGCAAAACCTGGAAATGTTAACATCTTTTTAGTACTCATTTTAGTGTGTCTTTTTTTTTCCACTTAAACAGCTGCTGATGGGAAGTTCCTCTCCTTTTAAGGCTGGCACAAAGGGATGATATTTTGTCACTGAAGATGACAAATAGAGGTTGCAGAGTCTTCATCCTTGAAGACATTCAAAAGCTGTGTGGACATGGTCCTGGATCACCTGTCCTCACTGACCCTGCTTGGGCAGGGTGGTTGGACCAGATGATTTGCAGAGGTCCCTTCCAGCATCAACCATTCTGTCAATTTGTGATCTTCACTAACAAGAATGATTTGTGATGTTGCAAGAATGTGCCACTAATCACTTACAACTGAATATTGTGAATATAATGTACAGTAAAAAGGAAGCTAAGTATTTTTAACAAGAGGAAAAAAAAACCTTCAAAGAGACAATTGGGATGGTTTAAATAATATTTACTTATTAAATTTTGATTTCCTAGGAAATGTCTTTCAGCTGAATGCCTGAATGTATTTTAAATGTTTTAAGACTAAAGAAAATATTCTCTTGCCTGAGTTCTCTAAGTTTTGATTTGATGATGAGCAGACAAAACAAAAGGTGGTAGCTTACATCCTTAAATATTGTATTTAATTGATGGTTCATCATGGCATACATGATCTCACATGTAACTGGTAACAAAACTGCCATTGCCCACCCCTACTCTGCTCTGTGTATTTTACAAGGAAGAGCTCAACAACACAAGGATGTAAACTCATATTTAGAAAGTTTCTATCTCAATCATGAGATAGGGCTTTTCCTTTTCCCTGGCTAGTGAGTAAGATCCCAAATCACAGCATTTGTTTTTGAGTGCATCCTATTTCTTGTGCTTTCTCAGGAATGCTCACCCACCACTCTTGGCTCCTCTAGCTCCATTTCATTCTTTGTACTGGCAAAGAGTGTAAAACAGGGACAAGTGACTGAATGCATGGTCATTCTTACTAAATTTACTGTTCACTATATATTCCATCCCTCTGTTTCTTCCTCACCCATCTCCTGGCCAGGAGAAACTCTCCAACAGCCCCAGAGTGACTCCTCACAGCTTGCATGCAATGGCAACCACTCACCCTCACATCAGTGGTTGAGCAAAGGCACGGTCATTCCCAGCAAAAGAAAAGGGGTTGCTGATTTGAGGTGTAAAAAAAGTCTCATCTGGGTTAAGGAATGTGTAAACAAAAGGTTAACAAGAGGTCCTACCTCTTGGAGACTGTAACGTTTTACCCAACACCCCCTTCATAGTGCCCTATAGTTTGCAACTGTATTTGGTACCAGCTTATCTTCCATAGTCTGAATGTGGAAGAGATTTGTTTTTCCATCATGTTCATTATTATGGGATCAGACAGTAGCCACCACCTGCTGTAACTATGATGTGGAATGAGGAATGTGTTAAGATTTACTGCTTACTGTCTAAATGCAGCTTGGAAATGTATGTCCCACAGGACTAAATTTGTTTTTCAATTTAAAAAGTATACACTATAGCTTGCTTCAGGATAGAGGGAAATCAAGATAGCAGGAAATCCCCATGTTGATGCACTCAGGTTGGTGCCACTGTTCTGAACTCATCAGGAAAGGAAATGGCTTACAACAGACCTACAGGCAGGGGTCAGCAGCCTCTGTGAAGCAGCAGCCAGGGATGTTCAAGGCTTGAGCTCAGTTCTCATGGTGGCCTTCAGTCACATCCACAGCACTTTCTCAGACTGCCAATTGGTTAGAAATAATAGAGCCAGAGATGAAATTAGATGAAAAAGGCTACAGTGGAAGCCAAGAAAGGCTGGTTTCCTCCTTCCTGCTAAACTGCTGATGACAAAATGTTTCATTCCCTCATGAGTTTCTGTTCTTCCCAAAAGATCATGCACTCTTGTTCATCTTTGTAGACAAAATCTCTCATGTGTTGCCTTCTACCAGTGCTTCACAACCCACTGATCCACCTTCTGATTACATCTGTCCCTTCCCACAAAAGAAACTGCTGATAATCCCCAGGAGAGCTTGTGGGGCAAAGACAAAACTGCAAGCGGGCAGCATTGCATATATAGCTGATTTTTGGAGAGTGGGTCTGAGTGGTGGGATGTAAGTATTCCCTTCAGCCATATTTGGGGTGGAGGGTAAAGATGTACACACTTCAGCCTCATCACAGGGCGCTCTGACCCAGCGCCTGTCTGTGTTAAGGGGGACCAGGACCTGGGGAATACTGCTGTGCTCTCTGGCAAGCCACTGCTGTGTCCCATGGGGATGCTAGTTCCTCCTTAGGGTAGGGCAGGACAACAGAGTCTCAGTGAAACCATATCAAGGTCTTTCCCAACCTAAATGATTCTGTGATTCTGTATGGAGACTGTCACACACAAACTGAGGTATCTGAGAGAGAAAGCAAGTCTGGCATGGCTTCCCCATGGTCCATATCCTTCACAGGCTGGTTCAGAGGCAGACACAAAATTTAAGGAGTGGTATCAGGGAATACGAAACCCCTCACATTTTCTGCTATCAGAGATCATTAGGACTTTACCTACATGCTTTCTCACAGCAATAGAATCTCAGTGCCTCAATACACTGTATCAGCCCCAAAACTGCTGAGGGCTGGATGCCCCCTGGACCACCCAACCCCCTCACAGCTACCTCAAAGCTGTGAGTTCTCCCCAGAACTTATTCGTGAGTTTTCTTCAGAGTCTGCCCAGCTGAAAAGTACAGTGGCATTTAATTGTATAAGCAATTTTTTTATATTTTTTTTAAACAAACAAAGCCTCCAAGCCTGACAGGCAAGGGCAGGGACGGGATTAGGCAAACATCCTACACAGACGGTTCCCCCTTTCTGTCTGTCAGCTTGTAAGTGCTTTCTCTTCTGGAACTATACAGTACTAACTGAGCCGGAAACAGCTATTTAAGAAGTGATTATAGTGTGACATTTTTGTTTGACCTAACATCAAGCCATGTGCAGCTTAAATGTCAGCAAAGCTATTTACTATAGGGACAGACAGGCCCTAGCATGCTTAAATCTACCCAGCATCTTAAAAGTGGTTGCTGTCTCCACTCAGTGCACATGAATGACACCGAAGCCAAGATGTGAAGTATCGCGCTCCCTAAGCTGCGATGATTGACTGATATGCTGGGTGGCACAATGCATTCAGCAAGAGGCTCACAGCGAGGAAGGCAAAATAATGGATAATTAAAGTCAATCTCAGGTTGGAAAGCAGAGGCCCATGCAAAAGGTTCCCTCAGATTAGCAAGAGCATTCCTACGGATGGTGTGTTTTGTTCAGGGATGTCTGAAGGGCTCAAATATTTGGACAAAAATAGCAAAGCAGAGGGGGTTTTTAGTAATGTAGGGGCTGTAGCGGTGGCATGAGAGAGGAGGGAACGCTCCCCCAGCTGTGGCCAGCGCCCCTGCCCTTGGAAGACCCCTGGAAGCCGCTGCAGCGAAGCGCTGTGGCCTCAGGGTGCTCCCCCCTGCTCCCCCTCCCTCCGGGGCTGGCAGGGCACAAATCAGGCCGCCCAGCTGCGGCTGCCAGGCAGGGTGACAGAGGGGAAGGGAGGCTCCACAGCCCTGTCACCAGCCGTCAAAATAATAGCCGAGCAGTGCGGGGGTGAGGGCAGGAAGCTAAGGCAGCTAATTACGTGCATCTCTCCCTGTGTGAGAACCCACAGGAGCGCCAGGCTGCAGGAGCACGTCCATCCCTAAAGCCACAGACAGAGCCGGGCCGTGCGCTATCAGGAGCTCGCTCGGGAAGACAATGCACTGGTTTGCAGCGGATGGAGATAAGTATGTTCATAGGTCCTTAATGGGACCAGAGGCATACATTTGGACAGGGTTCCAGTCTGACCTGCTTCTCAGAGCCTAAAATAACAAACAAATCAGTGTGCCTTTATTTTGAGAAAACGTTGCTCACAGTAATAAGGGAGGGTGGGGGCACTCAAAAGGAAGCAGAGTTGTGATAAAACTTCCATTTTGTTCTTTCTTGCATGTCAGGAAAAAAAAAAAAAAGAAAAGTACATTATAATTCAGAGTGCCTTTCAGGATTTATTTTTCTTTACATTGTTACATGCCCCACCACGTCTGATTTTGGAAGCTAAGCAGGGTCTGACTTGGCTGACATTTGGGAGATGGCTGAAAAGCAAGAGTCTGAGTAGGATCTGTGTGCTCATTATATCAATGTGCAGTGCTTAAAAGCATGACTGGGGGAATAACAAGAATATTCACAGCTTTTCCATATTTTAAAATACTGCTTTTCCTCATCCCTAGCAACTGAAATAACAGTATGACTGAAAATAAGATCATAAATATTAAATCAGCACTTTTAAAAATAATAAAAATACACTGCTTGTGAATACTGGTTAGCACTTTACAAAAAGCACAGAAAAATCCTTTGAGCAAACTGATCATCAGATCATTAGAGACAGGAAATAAATTCTTTTATTTCTGTCTGCTTGCTGTTTACTAAGTGCTGACAGTGGCAGGTGACTGTTAAAATCTCTTCAAAACTCATTTAAGTACAATTAAGTGAAAACAGTATAAGCTTTTAAACAGAAAAGATATGAGAGGTAGACAGAGGATTTTTACATGGGATTTACTCTTGCTCTTGGTGTTTCCAGTGACAAAAAGCTTAATTATATCACAGAATGGTTCCCTCATTCTTGCTTTACCTTAGAAAATTTCAGAAGACCAAGGCTGATCTGTTACAATTTTACTTTGAGGGTTACAAGAAAGAGGTACAACTTTAAGAAAAGCTTCTTTGTTTAAACATGTTTCTTAGTTAAAACAAATTCAGGTTTAAAAACAATAAAAACTGTAACTAGAACTTCCTCTCTTGCTCCCTTATCAAATGTCATCAGCAGGTACCTCTCAGATACTGAATGGGCTCTGTGGTCCAAGGTGAGCTTCTTTTTTTTTGTTATCTCCTACTCCTGCAAAATTAAAAAGGCAAAACCAACAGGGAATATGTAATAAAGAAAATGAACATCAAACAGATATTTGAGTATCTGTCTTCCACCTTTAAACAAGAAATAAATATGATATGGCAAAGCAAGACAAGATTCACATGCTGTAAGCCTCTCCCACATAGTGTCCAAGATGCCCTCATTCCGTTTTTTAGTCCTTCTTTGTTATAGCAAAATGTGAGGGATTTCTAAATCCTGATTTGGATGCATCCCCCCACAGCAGAGACAAACCAACAACTACTGAAGCAAGGCAAGTTGTTTTCAGTTTAGCAGGTTTTTTTTCTAAGCCAGGCTTGTGGTGTCATTTAAAGTTTGAATGCTTCCATTCTCTGAGAAGACCAGTGGCTTTTCAATAGCAAAAGATCAAATGATGTTAATCAGGCAGTGTGACCTAATCCTCTAATTCAGCTGCCTTTTTACATTAGAAATGTTCTGCTCATGTAAGATTGATTTGCTCTTAAATTAACTTTTTTTTTTTTTCCCCAAATGTGCCATTCTAAAGTTCTACTCTTGATTCTGCAGATCTGTTACACATATAAGGTAAAACAACTTTTTCTTCATTTTGAAGGTTTAGATAGGCTAATCCTAAGGGTTCTGACAGAAAATCTCTTGTTAATCACAGAAAGCCCAAGATGTTATGCAACAGCACAAGAAGAACATTTTTTTTTCTGCTAGTGATGCCACCAGTTAGCTACAGTGAACAGGGACACTCTGGACAGTTATTGCTGACTACAGGAATGCTACCTTAAGTGTACATTCTCCTCAGCCTTATGAGACAGAGAGGGATGTTTTACAAGGGCACATAGTTACAAGACAAGATGGAACAGCTTTAAGCTGAAAGAGAAAGTTTAGATTAGATATCAGGAAAAAATTCTGTCCTGTGAGTATGGTGAGACACTGGAACAGGCTGCCCAGAGAAGCTATGGATGTTCCCATCCCTGGAAGTGTTCCAGGCAAGGTTGGATAGGGCTTTGAGGAAACTGGTCTAATGGAAGGTGTCCTCACCCATGGCAGTGGGGTGAAACTAGACGATCTTTAAGTCTTTTCCAACCCAAACCATTCTGTGATTCTATGAAGTCTCAGCAGAAGTCATCCAGCCCTTGGCACACTTATCAGTGCACGGTGCCTCTCTCAGGTGCCTCTCACCAGCTTCGACAGCCCAGGGGAGAGTGGGGCTCCCTGGGCACAAGGACACACAGTCCAGCACAGTGAGGTGCATGGCAGAGTGAAGGGAGCCACATGGCACACATGTACTGTCACTCCAGAGGTTTGCTCTTCTGTACCCTTACTGAAGAATTCTTGCAACAGATTTTCACAAGTTAACTCTGTATAGTTGCTAAGATTGCCTCAGACAAAGGATGATATTGTAGTCTGGAGAACTAAAAATGACCATTTATAGTGTCTGGCAGGTGCTCATTAATCTTTTTTCTATTAGGGTCTATTAGCATCAAGGCTGATATTCCTTCCTGGTGGATCTGTGATACACAATCATTTTGCCCTGCCCTCTGAACTACACAATATTTTCTTTTTTTCTTTTCATGCCAGATGTTAATTAATTAATCCCATCAATTAATTACTTTTCCCGAAGATATTTTGCCAATACAAGGTTCACTGTGCCCATGCTGAACATAAAAGAGTTTTCAAAACCCAATGTGTTATCATTGGTGCTACACCATAAAAATCACAAACTGATTATGATCCACCTTAGGAGTAGTTACTGGGTCTGCTCCCAGCCACCTGGCATTTGGGGAGATGATTTTCACATTACTGCACCAAGTGTGCAAAGCAGCCTCGCTCCCCCAGTGCTATTTCTTAAAGAAATGGAAGCACAATTTCAGCCTGGCAGCGGGTAGCATAAAGTGCGGTTGAAGCAGAAATCTATGGGCAGAGAGCGCCATCTCCAGCTTATAAATCATAATTACTCTGCGGTAACCAGCTTATTTGGGATCTCTCTTTGGAATTGCCATCTGTTCTGGCAAAAGATGGAGAAAAAAGCCAGCTGAGACTGATGAAAGATTGAGACTTAAGCCTTAGCACTACCTTAATATCCTGTAGGGAGACTTTGCTAATCCTTGCTGAAGTTTCTGAATTACATAAAAAAGCTGCTTAAAATTGTATGGAGCTGATTTGTTTCTGTTTTCAGGCTACTTACTCAAGAATAAAATCCTGACAGAGCTAATATTTGTACTCAGTTGGGGTTCTCCAGCCTACTGAGTCCATGCATTTAACACTACACATGATGCATTTGACAGATACTTGGAAAAGCACATAAATGATACCACTAAGTACTGTCAAAGAACGACTGGGTGGAAAACCAGTGTCAACAAGCAATATGTAAAACCAGCACACAAAGTGCATGTAGAGGAATTATATACATATAAATGCTACAAAATTGACAAATATTACAAAAATTACACGAAGGCCAGTGCCTGTGAGCGCAGCCTTGTGATTCTTGCTCAAATGTTCATTCTAGAAATGTACCTTAAGGACATCAGTGGCAAAGAATTTATCAGACAGTAAAATTGAAAATCATACCTCCTCCATACATACCCATATTACAGAATTGGCCAGCCTGGCTGCATCCTCTAGTGAAATGGTTCACTATTGTGGACAAGGATGGAGCAGTGGACACAATAGATCTTGACTTCATTACAGTTGTTAAAATGACTTCCTGCAGCACTTTCACTCACAAACTGAGGAACTATGGCATGAACAAGCTGTCCAATAGATGCATTGAGAACTGCCTAGGCTGACAGGCTCAGTGGGTAGCACTGGTGGCTTTGCAACATGCCTGAAGGCCCAAAGGCAGTTTGAGTACTCTAGGGGTTGATACAAGGGTCCATATAGAGCATTGTCTCATTAAAACCCTGGACCACAGGACAGGATGCACTCTTGGGCTATTTAAGGTAATGCTAAGGTAGGAGTGATGGCTGACACACTAAATGGTAGGGCTTAAATTGTGAGGGACTTTAGGCAGCTTCTGGACTGGACTGGCAGAAGTTTCAACACGTTTAACACAGAGAAACACAAGGATAAATGCTCAGTTCTGGACCTAAGGCTGAATAAGACCTTCTATTGGTACCAACTGTGAAGAAACAGGCTGGCTAGCAGCTTCATCAGAAAGGACCTGAAAGCCAAGTCCAGTGCAAGCTCATAGAGTGTTCTCATCCCAAAGAGGGAAAATCACACAATAGCCTACATCAGGAGTACAGACAGTATGCTGAGGAAGGTTCCTGTCCCCCTTTGCTTAGTGAGGTGAGGTGCTGGCTGGACACAGGGCCCACTTTGGTGTTTTCTCAGATCAAGACAGGGCACCTTCAGTGAAGGCTACCAAGACATGGGATCTAAATCACATCACCTTGAAAGAGGTGTTGATGGAGCCCGGGCCTGCCTTGCCTGCTGAAGAGCCTAAGGACCCATACAACAGCAGCCTGCCACTGTTGAGGGGGGATTGCAGTACAATGGAGCTAAACTTCCTTTGGGAATGGCATCCAATACCATGAGGAACTATGGGCACATGGAGGTCCTAAGAGGACATTACAAAACAAACTATTCACTGTGGAAGGCAGACAGCCTGGACAAAGTATGAAATTTTTATTTTGGATGGTTTCAAGAGCTGTCAAGACAAATCTGCAACAGATGTGATTCATTTCAACCAGGAAAGCTGTACTGCAACACCTAACACATCTATGATAGTGTACACAGCTGTAAATGTGATGACTTTCCTGGTCCAGGATTCTTGTTTATTGTGAGCTTTATTATTAATTTAAATATTTGCACAAACAAGAGTAAAAATACTCTGCCATCTGTTGATAGCTGGCAAAACTGCAGATGCACTTTCGTGGAGCAGACTATTTCATCACCACATTTAAACCGTTCAGTTTGGCAATATAAAAGTAGAAAATAAATGCAATGTATTTTGAAAACCCACCAATTGTCAGGTAAGTCACCGTGTTATTTATTCAACTCATAAAAGTGATGGATGTGCTTATAGCAAGATTCCGGGAGTCCAGAGAATAATTTAAAACTCATCAGCAACCCTGATAACTCGTTTAGATAACTTGTTAGAGCGGATGCTCTTCTCTGAACAATAACACGAGTTTGCACAAATTTTTTTTAGGCATGGTAAACGTCACCAAGACGCTCAGTTTTGCCAGAAGTATGAGGTATTCCTGCCTTCGAGAGGCCCTTTCCCTCTTCCTTGCTGGACTCCAGCGGAAGAGAGGAGAGGACACGCCTGCCACCTTCCCTTCCTCACTCCGGAGCGCTCATGACCGTGAGCAGCCCGGCTTCTTTTGCTGCTTTTCTCGTGGCAGTCGCAGCCCGTGTCGTTCTTTTTTGTGGTTAATGAACCGCCAGGAGCCAGAGCTCTGGGGACGCCGTTCCCCGCACTGACACCTTTCCCCCCACACCCGCGCCCGGCCCGCTCCGGACGCCTTCCCGGGGGCGCAGGGCGGGCCCCGCCGCCTCCCGCCCCGGCAGGAGGAGGAGGAGGAGCCGCGGCCGGGGCCGCGCTGCCGGCGGCCGATGGCGGCGGGCGGCGGGGCCGGGCTGCTGTCCTTCCTGCGGCTGCTGGGGCAGCTCAAGGTGGGCGCGGGCCGGGCGCGGCGGGGCGGGGCGGCCGCGGGGCTGGGGCCGGGCCGGGGCGCTGGGGCCGGGCCGGGGCGCTGGGCTGGGTTCCCCCGGCAGTGCCCGGGCTGGCAGCGGGGCCGCGGCTGGCGGAGGCCGGCGTGAGCCGGGGCTTCCGCCCGCGTTGTGCCAGCGCGGCGGGCCCGGCCGGGCCGGGGCTGGCAGGGGCTCGTGGGAGCCGCCGGGTCCCGGCCCTTCGGCTGCGGCGGCCCCTGCTGCGGCCGGGCCGTGCTCCTGGCCCGATACAGCCTGGGGGGCCGGGCCTTGGGACAGGTGTTCGCCGGGAGCATCGGAGCTCTCGGAGCGTGGAGGCCGTGGTGGGGCGGAATTGCTGCTGGTGCCTCTGAAACGAGGGCCTGCCAAGCCAAGGGGTTTAACCTTCACAGAGCCACGGTCGGGTGGGTGCCGTGGTATCCGCCCAGAGGGTGGACTCGATGATCTCTGCGGGGTTTTGCAGCCTAAGTGATTGTGTGATTCTGTGACACGGACGCAGAGAGTGCCGCGGACAGGATGGGTGTACAGGAACGTGGCAAACCCAGAGAGCGTCTCCGACCATATGTACAGGATGGCGATGATGGCTTTGGTGACTGAAGACAAAGGCCTTAACAAGGACAGGTGAGACGGCCTGTGCTTATCATGACCATATGTTAGTGTTGTGGGGGAGCTGCAAATGCTAAAAGAAGCTGTCACCCCAAGTAAGAGCTTTTAAATCACACTGAAGGAATTTGAAATCCTTTCCCCTCTTCTCTCTATCCTTTGGACAAAGTCTTGTTTACCTGGACAATTGAAAGGGGCTAAAACCTTCATTGTTTAACTGTGAGTGTTGAGACAAGTCCTTAGTGGAGAGGCTCAAAGCTGTCTTCTTTCAAGCAGTAAATAAACAGGCTGAAGACCCTTGGTAAAAAACAATGTGAAGCAACAGACAGCCATGTCATAGCCATAGACCATGTGGATTTTGACAGACTGAAGGAGCACTCGGCAGCAGTAAGGAGCCACAGAAATCCTCTAGGATAGCAGAGAAAGCTCTAGGAGCTGATATGAAGGCTTTTTTGAGTATTCTGCTGCAGACTGGCATCTACAGAACTGTGAGTGACAGATTATGTACTGAATTTGGGATTGCTCCAGTCAGATTACCTCCTACCTGTTGCAGGAATAACATGTATACTGTAGTTAATTACCACAACATCTCCAAAAGACAAGTATACAAAAGCTAAGTGCATTACTTTTGAATATTATGCTCTGGTACGCAGTGTATTTATATTTAAATCTACATTTACAAGCAGTAGGAACAAGAAATCAGAAATCAAAATCATGCCTAGGTGGAAAATACTGCCCTTAACAAAAAAGTGGAAAATGTTACATAAGGTTTAAGAAAAGCTCTGACCAACCTTTAGAGAGTATATGAAGGGGGATTGATTCTGCAATCTATTAGCCTTTTGGATAAGTTTTCAACTTAAAATGCTGAAAAACTAATTATTCTGTTTCTCCTTCTTGTCAGATGCATACGATTAGCTTTGGTTCATGATATGGCTGAGTGCATTGTTGGAGATATTGCTCCTGCAGATAATATCCCAAAAGAGGAGAAACACAGGAGAGAAAAGGTATGAACATAAGGTGTGAAGCCACAGCTGCAGAGCATTCTGTGTGTTTTAATGTTCTGGTGGTGGTGAAGGAGCACTCCAAGCAACATAATACTGTCATTGGCATTGGACAAGCCTGCCACAGCCAAGTAGAGTTTTCAGCTCACTGTGATTTTTGTAGCTGTACTAAGTTACTAAGTACTAAGTTATGGAAGAATCTTTGAAGTCATCTTCACCTTGGCCATTTTTTCCTGCAGTAACTAGCTGCAGTTTTGGTAGCCTGAATTAGTCATGTTCAGCAGCCTTACCAAGAGGTGAGGAGCAGGGAGTAGGTGCACTGAGTGGGATGGATGTCAGATCATGTGTGTGGTGCCAGATCATGAGGTTGACAGGGACTAAATTTAAACCTTTCACACAGAACCTCAGATGCAGGTGTCTTTGTTGTTGTTGTTGTGATTCTTTGAGCACAGCATGCCTAGTCACTTTATTTTTGGCCTTGCATTTATTCAAACTGTTGGTTTTGTTTTTGGTTTGTGGCATTATTTGAAGAAAATATAAACCATTTCTGTAGCCACAGCTAGAGGGCAATGTCATGCCTCAGAAACTCTTCAGAGGCTTTTTGTATTCAGTGTAAGAACACACTAGGAAGTACATTGAAAAAAAGAAACTCCGAAATTACAGTCAGTAAAGACAGTGCTTCAAGAATGCCAAATGCATCTTAGATCTTCAGTCTCCACTTTCTTAGCAAAGAGCTTACTCCTAGAGTTAGTCATGGCCCCCCAGCCCCTAGTTCTAGCCAGTAAGTATAAAAGGGGCGGGGGGTGGAAGGGGAATAATCACTGAAGTGTTTGTTACACTCTTCAAAGAGCTTCAGAACACTGAACAGAAGAAACCTCTTTCTTGGAAGCCTCTAAAGATTGTTGTGTCTCTGAGGATCAGCCTTCAGCTTTGGTCTAGAGAGAATTCTCATTTGAATTTAGGCAAGGAAAAAGAGATTTTGATGCCCAGGTATGTTTAAGAAGTTTTCTTAAGTATTTGCAGCTCCTTCTGCTCCCATTTCAGTCAGTGAGGACTTTCTCTTGACTTTGTGGGAAGGAGAGTAAAGCATTAAACATTTGGGATGACTCTGAAATACTTTGTTATAAAAACAGACCATGGGTAGCCACTTCAGGAGGTGGCTTGAAGAGAATTATCAATACTCTGCTTCCACTGCAGAGTTCTCCTTTTTTCTGTTTGCTCTACAGCAGACATTGAGCTGGCTCTGAAGTTTGCTGCTTGTGCAGTAACTTTAACCAGTGAGTCTCACCAACACTAAGGCAGCAGAAAATGAACCTGATTAAAAAAAGAAGTTTTGTAATTTTTTTTGGAGGAGGGAGGGTGTTGTTTGGAGTAGGGTTTTTTTCCAGGTAAGTCATTTTAGCCACCTAACCTTGAAATCTCATGAGTTCCAGAGCTGCAGAGAGGTGAGAAGGAATGAGACCTTGATGCTTCAGTGGTGGCAAGCAATGGGAACCATATTGTGACACTATATCCTGTATTTGAAATGGAGAAACAATGATGGCACGAAACCTTTGTCTTGCCTGTGATGTTGGTTGTTTCAGAAGCAGCCCTTCATGTTACTGAACAAACAGTAGAGGTGGCACAGAAATGAGACTGATCAGCTGGGAGAACACAAAGAGCTTGCAGAACAATTTCTGAAGTCACAAGTTCTGCTAGTAGCCTGTTCCAGTGCAGGCTTCCTACAGGGTCACATCCTCCTTTGGTATCCCCCTGCTTCAAATCCTCCATGGGCCCTGGTAGATATCTGCTCCAGCATGGACTTTCAGGGGCTGCAGAGGAATCTCTGCTTTGGCATCTGAAGAACCTCCTCCTTCTCCTTCTTCACTAACTCTGGAATCTGCAGAGTTCTTCCTCTCCCTTCTCACTCCTCCCTCTGGGTAGAGTTGCACAGGGATTTCCCCTCCCCTTAAATATGTTATCCAGAGGTGCTACTGCCTTGGCCAGAGCTGTAGCCAAATCTTGCCATGCCAAAACAATACAGTAAAATATGCTGTGCAGTGGATGTTTCTGCTAGCTTGGTAACAACTGGATAATTATTCAGAAAAGATAATGATAAAAATGTTTCTCAAAAACAGATAAATTGAAAAAGCTTCTTTTTTTCAGACAGCTATGCAACAACTGACCCAGCTTCTATCAGAGGATCTCAGAAAAGAAATCTATGAACTCTGGGAAGTAAGTTTGCATTCTTTTGATCTTATGTTAAAATTCAGGGTGACCCATTCCCTTCTTCCCATGTACCGGAGAAATTGTGCCATCTTTTTTTTTGACCTCCAGAAAATGAGATTTATTTGCTTAGAAGATAAACCTTAACAGTATGAGTCAAGGTCATTTTAGGATCTTCTTCAAAAAGAAATGCTGGACTTTGGTAAAATAACCAGCTTCTGCCCCTAGCCTCTCAGAGTTCCAGATTAACCTGTTCAAGGCTTGGTTTGTACAACTGAAGAAAGAGTTTATCCTCTACATCCAGCCCTCTGGATATAATTCTGATCTTTTATTACATTATCACTTTCATTCATATTTGGCCATTTGCAGCTTTTAATACAGGAAAAAATATGGTAGGTGATGGTGCTGTGGATTTTCTTCTGCTTCTTATGCAAGTAATTTCTGTGGCTTTCATTTCTTTCTAATAAAGTCCATTAGACCGGATATTTAGTAGTAACTTAAAATGATTAAGTAAACGAAAATTTAAACTTAAATGTGACAAAAAAACCACACTTTTCTATGAACACTGGAGATTTCTGGTCTTGGGTTCCTTAAAAGTTAGTATTAGAAAGTATCTTTTTGTGTTTGAAGGTGATTTAACCATTTCTATGTGAGCCCATGCTGTTAATTGGTAAGTTCTTTTATACTTGGAAATGAGGGATGATTAGGTTATTTCCAAAGAATTCAAGGTTATAATTACTGTGCTTTATCTGCTCCTGACATACGGTCACATGGGGAAAATTGTATCCACAGCCTCTCATTCACACAATGCCTTCTGTGTTTCTTGGACTCTGTGACCTAGGTCTTAGATCTTATCTATTTTATATTCATAGTCTTTTCTACTTCAAGTGTATTTAAATTCCAGATATTTGCATCCAATTTCTGCCTTTTGCTGCCACACCCTGTTTTGGTTTTGGTTTAGTTTTAGGGGTTTTTTTCCCCTGTTGTAATTGTGTGGTTGAACAGGCAGTGGGAATGGGCTCTCAGAGCTATATTTTAAGGTAAAAGGGGTAAACCAGCATCATCAGATATGGGAAATAATATGTGTGTACTTTTTTAGGAAGCACTGGTTCCTTCTCCCTTGAGAAATTGTTATAATTGAAGAAAATGAGGTTTTGATAGATAAGGTTAGTTCTATATAATTGGGTTTTTTTCTTTGCTGGTCTCAGTCTTCTCTGTGACACTCTAAGAGCTGGTTCAGTATGGAGTCAGTTCTTCAGTGTGATCGTTTTTCATCATCCTCATTAACCATAATTTAATATGTGCACACTTGTGATAATTTGGTCTTTGTTTCTGCCTTCAGGATTATTTACTGGCACTGTGTCTGCAATTCATTAGCATGAGTGCAACCCACATGGCAGAGAGGGTACCCTAAAAATCTACTATTCACATGTAGTCTCTCTAGTGTTGTTTTAAGTGGAACAACTAGTTGCTCCTTAAGAAGAAAAAAAGAAGAGAAAGAAAATAAGAAGCCTCTGATAACTTGATGTGCTGCTCTGCTCTCAGCTAGCCAGAGACATTTCCCAATGATTTCTTTTGTGGGTGAAGGTGATTATGGACCAGAGCTGAACAGTGCAGAGCAGGACAAGAACTCTTGATACTCTTAACAAGTCCTCCCTGCACTGTCCTGCCCTTGTCTCTGTCTCTGCCTTCCAGCTTTACAAGAACTGCTGCTTTGGATGGTGTTGGTGGGTACTTGGCGAGTGCAGTGTAGGGGAGAGAGGCAGCAGAAAGATGCCTCAGATGCATTTTTACTTTATAACTTGATCCCAGATATGTTTGAAAAAAATAGAAAAGTAAACGAGTCAGCAAATTTCAGCTCAGTCTTGCTTTTTTATTCTCAAGTGCAAAAGTATGGGAACAATTTTTAAAAGATGGCCTGTGGTGTTGGAGAGTCCAGTTAATGTTTTTCCAAAGTACACTGTTATTTCAGTCTTAACCACCTGTGGGGAGGAAACAATAAATGTTTGTTTCAGCACTGTGCACAGGTGCACATGTCATAGCTGATGTTTCCTGAGGGCAGTGTGAGCTGAGGTATGAATAACATCTGGTGGGCTGTACAAAGAGGCTGGCAACAAATTGATACTGCCACCTAATTGCTGGAGGTGGGACCAGCTTTTACAGGTGAACAGCCTTACTTCTCCTTTTCCTGAAGTTTTTTTTTTGTCTTTGAAGGACCCTCCCCCCTGTAAAATAGATTATAAAAAATAGATAGAAATAGATAGATTTAAGAAAATTAGTACCTAATTTAAAAATGAGACAAAGCTCAGGTTGAAAAGAGAAAAACAAGATTAAAACACTGAAATGAAATTTATTACTAAATAATGATGAAGATGTAACTGAAAATTCAAGGTACCATTGAAATCTAAATAGAATAGTAAACCAGTCAATCATGGCTATCGAAATCTGGGTTTCTGACTTCAAAGGTAAAGTAATAGGCCTAAGAACAGACTCCTAATAGTATGCAAGACAAGGAAATCACTGTCACACTTACCTGAGCATCACTCTGCTGGAATTACAATCCGGGGGTTTGCTACCGTAGATGACACTCACACCACAGTTGTTGTCTTGAGGTGCAGAAAGGAATGCCAGGTTCTGTGGTCAGTAGGCAAACCTTTTCCTGCACTCGTGCTGCTCTTCTGTGTGGAAGTGCTGTGATCCACAGTTTCTGTGGATCTGGGAGCAGAGATGGGCCCAGTGTGTATGTTGGTGTGATTAATGGTGGTGGGGATGATGAATAGGGTCACACCTGCCAATGGTATCAAGGTAATGGTAACCTACACAGGAGAAAACCCCTTTTCATGGGGTTGGTTTTGGAAGTCAGGAGTCAGGAAGATCTGCTCATGAGACATCACATACAATGCAGTAGATTTGGAAAAGAGAAAATGCAATGCCAAACCTGTCTGCAGCCATCACTGGAAGCAAATGACAGCAAAATTGTTCAAGTTGACTAGAAATGTGAATCACTCATATACTGATGATGACTGTAGAGAGGGAAAAGATAGCAGAGAGATTAAAGGACTTAAATTCTGAAGGGGGGGAAACCCCTTCACCACTCCCCTTCCTATCTCCTAGGAGAGACATAAGGACATAAGCAGCTCAGACAGATTAGACCAAAAAGATTAGGCAGGAATGACAGGAGAAATATAAAGAACAACTTCATATAGAAACAGCAAGTGGTGAGAAAAATGTAAAATAGGTCTTAAAAATAGGTGGTGACAGTTCATAGGCACACACTGTGGTAATTTATAGCCTTAGCCAGGCCTGAAATAATCTTTACATGTAAAATATGTTAAAACGAACCCATGTTTAACTTGTATGTGATGCAGAGTTGCTTCCATATCATCTCTGATTCAGCCAAAACAATTGGTATGTTTAGAGTTAGATTATGCAAAAGATTGTATTTTATGTCCTCCAATATAAAATTGGCACATACTTCAAATGTTTTGCTCACCACTGTGTATTTGTAAAAACAAAATTAAATACATATTTGTACTGAATATGTCTGGAGTGGCTTGTTCTAATGAAAAAAATTCTAGATATAAAAAGAGATTTTAATGTTCTATTTCAGAGTGACAAAATGATTTTCTTATAACTGCAAATCTTTTCAGGAATATGAAAACCAGTCTACTGCAGAGGCCAAGTTTGTAAAGCAGTTGGATCAGTGTGAGATGATACTGCAAGCATTTGAGTATGAAGAGTTGGAAAACACACCTGGTAGACTGCAGGATTTTTTTGATTCAACTGCTGGTATGACATTTGGGCTTTTTTTTCCCTCTTTCATAAATGAAATATATAAATTGCCTTTTTTTTTTTTTTTCTGACAGACATTCAGAGCAAGTGAGAACTAGTTATTTTACTCATTGCTCAAGCCCCCTAATATTTCTGGGGAAACTTAATGTAATGTGAACATACCTGACATTTATCTGTAGGTATTAAACCTGAATTTCATTTGTGCCAAATTCCTTTTACATCACTTTTTACCTTAGAGAGAGGCTGAGCTTTCATTACACTTGCATGTGTGTAAGGATGTCCCTAAAACATCAGGACAGGGTGTGGAACCCCATGCACAGTAATCATAGAGTGATTTGAGTTGGAAGGGACCTTAAAGATCATCTAGTTCCAATTCCCTTGCCAGTGGCAGGGACACCTTCCACTAGGTTGCTCAGTACTACTGGTAAACACAGAATTAAAACATTGCAAAGAGTAAAAGAGTAAGAGAGAAATTTATTTTTAATAAGAATATCAAGAACTTCATTTACACAAACTAAGTTGTCAATTAATACCTTCCACTTTAAATAAGTTCACATTTATGCACAAAACCACGTAAAATAAGCTCGAAAATTGTCACAATACTAGAAAAACTATTAGATTTGCTTCCATGCTAAAAATCACACTAGAGGCATGTGATATAAATGTCCAAGTTAACTTAAGTCCAGTAGAACATTACAAAAGGACTTTCAACTTTGTAAAAACTAACAAAAGCCACACAGGAAAAAACGAAAATCACTTAAAGCCACGTTTTCTCACAAGATTTTAAGCAGTCTGTAATGTCAAACTCACTAACACTGATTTGAAGCTTTGGCGTATGCTCAAAAAATGCATCCATTTTCAAAGTAGCCAGGCTCTTTTCCATCCTGTTTACTGATAACATTGTGCCCACCTCAGTGTGTGGTGAGCTGAGCAACGCAACATGCGGACTGGCACGTGCTCACTGCACAGCAAGATAGTGTCACAAATGTGCTGCTCTTTCCTTAGAAAGCATGTTAAGAGAATGCAGTTCAGAAAACATGCTGAATCAAAGCTGAGAGATGTCTGGCTCTTGGTGATCGAGCAGGGAGAATGCGGTTGGTGGAATTACATCCTGGAGCAAAGCACAACAAAATTTGACACCAAAAGTGAAGTTCTTACTCATCCTGTGCATTGTCAGGTAACAGGGTCTATGCTAGCAGCTCTGAAGGCATGGGCTCTCTAACCTATGGCACGTCTGAAGCCAAATGTTGGGTTTGCATTCTTTCACTTAAGGCTGTATCTTGACAGAGGCTCATAAATGTATCTTCCCTTGGCTTTGAGGGGAAGATATGGAGGCAAAAATATTAGAGGTTCCCTCCACTCCATTTGATTTTCTAATTAATTTGACTGCCAAGTCGTACCAAACCAAAGAGAGCAAGCAATGGTGCACATTTTGAAACTGAAACTTTTCCAGCCAAAATGACCATCTGAAATCAGCAGCTGTGATAGGTTGTTTCTGTATGAATAACCAGGTGTCTCTTCCTGCTCCCCTTAACTCTGCTGCCTAATGGGTGTAGGGCAATGCCAGACTGTACCACTGAAGGAGAAACAGCTTTTTGTGACAGTAAGTGATTTTAATTGTGTTAGGAAATAGGTGGTGTACAGACACTCCTGAGCAAAGAGCACCTGGTATGGGTGGTAGACAGCTGGTGTATGGGCTACTGCTGGCAGTTGAATGCTTTGCACAGCTCTAGGTCCATCTGTCTGATGTGGCACTGAGAAGGAGGCCAGAAACCAACAGATAGAAAAGAGTAAATCAAAATAAATAAGAAACAGAGACTGGGAGATTGTTAGAGGGAAATTACATGTAACTGAAAACTATTCAGTCACTTAACACAGAATTTAGTGCATTATAGCCAATGACTTGCCTGTGGTTTTGATGATGTACAAAATACCTAAAATGGCCCATCTGAAATAGAAATAGGGAGAGGAAACATTTCTCCAACACAAGGCCAGGATGGCAATTTTCCAAAGCTGACAAAACCTTGTTGCACAAGTTGTGTGGTGAAGGAGGGCTGAAAATCACTGTCTGGGCAAGTCTCTGAAGAGAGGCATGTAGGGCTCAGGAGGACTTGCTGTTTAACACTGAAGCTCTTCTTCACTTTCAGGGACTCGAGTGCCAGCAAGGGAGCTCTGAGCACTGGCATGGGCTGTAGAGCTGAGAACCTCTTCAAAACTGCCTCCTGTGTGGCTTGTCCCACCAACCTTGGTCTGAAATAAGACAAAGAGAGAACAGCAAGTTCCTCTGCTCACACTGAAGCAAATTCCATTTCCAATCCACCCCATGGCCAAGGAGAGCAGGGAACTGTTCGGGCACAGAACACGTAGGGATGGGATTTTCCTTAGAACAACAGCTATAAAACCAGTCAAACAAAGCAAATTCTTTACTCCACTGTTTCTAAACTAGGCTGCCATCATAAAATCTGACAGTGGCATGTCTCATATGCTTAAAGGAAACAGCCCCTAAGTAGATCCCAGGTAGGATCCTAGGCCCTAGCAGTAAACCCAATGTGGTTGTTTACCTAGGTAGCTCACGCTGGTTTCACTGGTTTTTTCCAATTCTATGCAGGCTGGATAAGACATGGATACTAAAATGAACTGCTTCATTTACTGAGTGGTCCACATGTCAGCTATGGCAACACAGCTGCTTGCAAAATGCATAAACCATACTGGGATTTTGGACAGCAGAAGGAATGTAGTAACCAAAGGACAAACCCTGAAACCCTGAAGGGATTCAGCAACCTGAATCCTTTTAGGCACTTGTAGCTGCCTAGATAGTGGTATATAAAACTGCCAGCAGCATTTTCATGGGAGAAGGCAGGGAAGAGATACCAAAATACATTAATTAAACATATCCAATGTGCTTGCACATCTACTTCCAGAATGCTTCAGGTCATGGAATTTGTCATAAGTATTAAAAATCTTTAGTAAGACTAAATCTTTGAAAATTAAGTTTCCTAACAAAGATAGAGCTGTATCTAAAGATTTGAAAATTATCAAGACTAAGTGATGAAGAGACAAAGCTGTTCTGGTAAGTGGTGACTTACCAAGACAACCCAAAGCTGTTGGGTTGTCTTGGAAAGAGAACAATCTTTTGTGGCTTTGCTTGCTGATATGCCCACTCCAAATTAATTCAAGCTTGAAAATAGGACAAAACCTTTTACTCCATCCTAGAATTGCAGCAGAACTCAAAAACAAGCTGACATTTTCTCAACCTCTCAGCCACTGAATGCTTAGGCAGATTATTTTAATTAAATGAACTTTGTGTTCTAAGTTTCCAAAGGGTTAATCCTACATAATCCTGTTTCTTTAGCTACCACAGCTTGGAAGTCCAATAAAATTTAATTCATCAGAGTTCAGATTTTCAGAAAAGTTGAAAAGAATGAGGCACCTTGGTCTTGTTTGATTTCCAAGGGAAAATGAACTAGTATACTCTCCCAAGAAAGCTGCAACCCAAAGTCCAAACTCCAAGAGCAAATAAAATCTAATTTGAAATTTGACTTCTAAATGTTATGAAACCTGAACATTGGTTTTGGCAAATTGCAGAACACTGTAGGATCACTGAAGGTTTATAGCTGATATCTGGGTTGGAAAGATGATAAGACTACTGCTGTTCTTTTTTCAGGGACCTCTCTGGGTTGTTCTCCACTTTTTGAGACCACAACAAAACCCTAGAATTGAAGGGTAACTCCATGATTTCTTCCCCAGTCCTCTGGTCTTCCCAATCTTACAAGCCTTGGAACAGAGACAGAAAAAAGGAGGAGCAATGCTGAGACATAAACATTTGTTTGCAGTCTACCCTGGTGGCACCCTAGATCCAGCTTCCCTTCCCCATTTGCACATGGAAAGGAAAGGAGGAGAGGAGAGGAGAGGAGAGGAGAGGAGAGGAGAGGAGAGGAGAGGAGAGGAGAGGAGAGGAGAGGAGAGGAGAGGAGAGGAGAGGAGAGGAGAGGAGAGGAGAGGAGAGGAAGAGAAAGAAAGAGAAAGAGAGAGAGAAAGAGAGAAAGAGAGAGAGAGAGAGAGAGAGAGAAAGAAAGAAAGAAAGAAAGAAAGAAAGAAAGAAAGAAAGAAAGAGAAAAAGAGAGAAAGAGAGAGAGAAAGAGAGAAAGAGAGAAAGAGAGAAAGAGAGAAAGAAAGAAAGAAAGAAAGAAAGAAAGAAAGAAAGAAAGAAAGAAAGAAAGAAAAGGAAATACAGAAAGGAAATATTTTGAGAAAACATCAGTGAATTTGCCAATAAAGATAGACAATGAAGGTTTCATGAGATGTGAAGTATTTCAGACTCAAAACTTACTCTATTGTCTTGCTTAATTACAGATTTCTTAAAGGATGATCTAAGAGCACTCTGAACACAACAAGCTGAGCTGGCATGACAAATACACTCCTCTAGAACACCTTTGCTTCATCAACAAAATAAGATCAAGCTCCTCAAGCAGATCACTGTGAGAGGAAATGGTCTTCAGAGCTGGGGAGTTTGAATTGCCTTTTTCTATTTCTGAATGACACATTGAGATGACCGGGAACAGACACTCCTTATCACCACTATTTTTGGCATTTCTGATACCACTTGCTTACTTTGGCATCAGAAATAATTTCTTAGCAGCAAAGCAAAAGAAAACAATTTCTTTGCATATTGCCTTCATTTTCCATTAGTGCTCTTGCACTTGATGGAACAACAAATTCAATCAGTCTCCTGTACAAATGATAGGGACAATTAAGCTGTCACACTTTAACATACACAGGCATGCAAACTCTGCCCCTAAACTTTACCTTAAGGCTTGTGACAGTGGTTTCAACCTTCTCCTCAAATGATTTGAAAGTTGGAGAATTCCTAGGAGAAAAGAAAAAGTTGAAGGGAGGAAAAAGAGTCAGCTGCCAACATCATGGGATAACGCCACAATCTGATCAGTTCTTACCAGGCAACACAGCCAGCACAGAGTGAAGGCTGGCTGTCAGCACAGGGCTATGAACACTCACTTGTGCTCTGTCAGTCAAATCCAATTATGGTAATCGGATGAGTATTTTTTAGCTACAAATTTTCAAAAGCAGAACCTGCCTAGTAATTGAAACCAAATGGTAACTGGCCTGCCTACTCTATGATACATTTGTCATGTTCTCAGAAGAACAACCAGACAATGCTGCCTGTAATGCTGCTTTTCTATGGCTTTATCCATTTGTATTGTTGCTGTAAAGAAATATTTTTTCAGCTGATGAGCAAGTTCATAACGTACATTACTAAAAAGATGTCAAGTTTAATGTCCTAAGGCTGGGAATAAGGAGATTAGAACCACATGGGAAGTGGGTCCAAAATGCCTTTGAGGAATCCTGCCCCCCCTCACTGTGATTTTGTGACTGCTGCTTTCAAAGGCAAAGATTTTAGAGACATTGTGTTCCTAAGGTGCCTCTCTAACTAAGCTAAGCTTTCCTCTGTGTTCACCCAGGAGAAAAATGACTTGGACAAGTCTTCTTCTGGTTCTCTGCTCCTTGCTTGGCACCTGAGAGCTCATTTACAACATATGTTCTCCTTCATAATTAGTGAATACTCTGAAGCTTGGGCACTGTTGTCCAGCACAGTTCCTGGTTCTGCAAATATATCATATCCCTCATCAGGCTGAGTTAAAATGACCCCACTTTAAGGGAAGGGCAAACAGGAGCCAGTTGAAAAAATAATGCAAAATTAGTTTCTGTTATTTAGATGACAATTTTTCATAGGGCAAAAAGGGTCAAAAGGAGAGAAAAACTGAGTTTCTATATATAGATCAAATATAAGTCAAACTTATATTTGATCCATAAGTCACATCAGGGATGCTTGCCTTAAACTATCCCCCTGCTGAAGTTGAATGAATTAGCATCCATCATTTAGCTGTGAGTTTGTTTTTCATGCATGTTTGGCACAGAATGGGGACAGTCATGTACTTAGAGGCCAAGGGAGTAAAATCAAAGCTGGATACTAATTTTATTGAAAACAGTCAGAGCTTTACTTGAACAGACGTCAATATTTGGCTGCAGTCAAGTAAAGTGTGATTATAGCCATTAAAATATGAAAGCACTCATGTAAAATCCCTCCATAGGAGCATGATCCAAAGCCTGTTGGAGTGGAAAGCATCTCTGACGTTAATGGGCTTTGGATGATCTAGAGACAGCAAAACAACTGAATTTCAGATTCAATAATACAAACCTGGTAACAATCAGCTACCTCAAATACATCTCAGAACTGCTGATTTACTCAAAGGCTTGTACATGAGATTAAGCAGTTAATACAATTAAAATGAAAAAAAAAAAAAACAAACCAAAAAAACCAACCAACCAACCAAAAAACCAACCAACCCACAGCTAGCCTGTCCTGCAGCCCTCATCTACATGAATAACCTTAATTGATTGAAGTAAGACTACTCATCCAACTAAAAACTGCAGGATCAGGATCAAAGTATGCAAATCCCTCCTCATTACTCTGTTGAACATCACCATAGCAAATAGAATGTGGGTAGCACATTACCTCATTGCAGGCATGCTTATGGAATGGCGGATAGAATAGCTGTGGGATGAAAGCAAAACATTAGAAAAAGAAGCTGTAAAATCTGATTTCCAGTATTATTATTGTAATGTGTTTTTAACTTAGCTTTAAATGTACATATACATATTTTCATGAGTACTGGTATTCTTCCTCTCCTGATGGCAAGGGCTTGTCAAACTCCAGCTTACTCTCAGCACTGAAGATCTTACCACCACATTCTCATGTCAACTGACCAGCAATGGGGCTCAAGAGAATGATGCAAAACAGCTCCTGGCAAAATCCATTTAAATGGTGCAGACCCCAGCTATCTACAAGGACACATGAGAGGGGCACAGAGAGCCACCTGCGTGTCCTTCAGTGACAGAGGATGAGCTCTGTGTTGGGCAGGAGGGATACACCCCAGGTTTGTGCATATCAGCAGAGCTGGTTCAGCTGACTCCCAATCTCAAACGGCTCCTGCACAAATGGTTACCTAAACAAGAGGTTTCTTCAGCCACAGAGGCAGCACTCTCACTTATCCACCCCCCTTCAGGACATTTTGCTTCCTCCATCACTCCTCAACTTTACCAAAGGTATGGAGCTATTTCCCACAGCTCTCATCCAGCTCTCCTTGTGACACTTCCCTCCTCAGACTTCCCAGCAGCAGGAGTATTGGAAGGCTGCAAGCAGAGGATGGCGCCTCAGCATTACTCAGAGATCCCCAAATCGTGCTGCACACCTTTAGACCTGCAGATGCACCCACACAGACTGCTTGACTTACATAAGCCGAATTCTCCCACCTGAGACACCCTCTCTGCTTTCACAGCATCACCTGTTCCCTGCTGCTGTGAAGCATCAAGCCTGGTCCAAATAAGAATCTTTATCTGAACTCAAGGACTTTCCATAAGCACATTTAGATCTGAGCACTTTAAGTAAAGTGTGTGATGCAAGAGTGTGTCTTTTTCCAAAAAACCCTTGCTACTTTCAGTGTTGACTGACAGCTGCAGCCTGGTCTGACTGAGAACAGGGAGAGCTTTACTCTAAGGATCACCAACACTTGGCTGCAAGCAAAGCATGATTATAGCATTAAAAAATGGAAGCTCTCATACAAACAGCACACGTGTTAGTTTTAAACTATACAAAAAGAGAGCAACACCGAGTCTGTATACAGATTTGCTTTTCCAGATTAAAGACTGAGAAATGGGGGTGGGGAAGGGAGGGAGGAGCTATTTAGCAAGCAGGTGGGATAGATCTAATACAAATTGTTTGCTGTTGTATATATTTTAAGGTTTCTTCTAAGATCAGATAGACAAGAACTGATGGCAGACAATGCTAATGTTTCATGTTTAATTTTTCACACAATTTTTTAAGACTTATGAAAGATTAGCCCAAATATTTCACAAGTATGGCAAATCTTTAACAATCCTCATTAAATTAAGCAAGCATCCTTGCCATTTTAGTTTTGCAACCTGCAACAAAGAGGCAAAAAATGGAAGTATTTCAGCATAGACTGCTCCTCTTCTAATAGCAAAACATTAGGTTTTTTAAAATATTACAAATTATTATATATATTTAATATAAAATGTTATATATATTATGTAATATATATAACATTATATATTAAATTTATAACATTATAAATATAAAGGTTTATGTCAGAAGATTAAATTCACACAGATGAGAGATGGCACATGACAGACAATCCAAATATTAGGTGCTTATTTTTTGAGTTCATATTTTAATTTTTCTACAGAGGTAAGAATACAAGTTACAGAAACAGTGCAAAATCTTCTTTTACTACATGCTTGAAACATTAAGCTTTTTTTAAAGATACATATCTGTATAGTGATCATTGCAGAGAAAAGAGATCCTTCATGACAGAGGTTGGTAAATACCACATTTTAGTTTCATGTCAGAGTGAGTTAAGAAGGTCAATCTATGCTGTACTTTGAAGTTTACTCAGTGAAGTTAGAGTCCTTTTTAGGATAACTTAGCTGAATGGAAAAAATGCTCTTGAGCTTTTCAATGCACTGAAGATACTACAAGGCCAGAGGGACTGGCAGGGCATTCAGGGCTGTTCAGCCTCTCTCCAGGGTGAACTGACGTACAGCCAGCCTGCTTATAGAACTTTTGAGAACACATAAAATTGTTTTCTCATTCACCATATATTCAAGTACTTTACAGAATCAATAAACTCAAACTCTAAATATAAAGAACTCTTTTATCATCCTCAGAACTGGAAAAATTCCCCAGGACTCAAGAGTTTTAAAGAATCATGACTAAGATACTTTAGCTCTATTGAAGAGGAGGTATGTAAATACTTCATATAATCTTTACAAAACTCAGCTGAATAGAATTTTTATTGTTTGTTGCTCATGTTTGAACCTCGGACAGAAGGAATATGGTTGAGAGAAAGGGATTATATATAAGTAGGTTTTCACAAGACCAACATCTTTTGAATGTGTCCATTATTTGAATTTGAGACTAATCTACTCAAGACAAACACTTAGTCCAATCCTTTTCTTGTTACACTCACCACACTGTAAAAATGAGGCATAACAGTTTAAGTAGCACATGCTTTTTTCTATATAATGATGCTGAAAGGAAAGAGGTTACCGCATTACAGTCCATAAAACAAATCCTGTCAAACACAGAGGCAGTATTCAAGGAGAGTAACGTGTCTTACCTAATTGAATGCGATCTGTGGTGGATGCACAAGGAAAGAAAAGCAAGAGTTAAAAGTATTAGGAAAAGCTAACAAAAATAGACATACATATCTGTAGACTGACAAACTGCCCAAGGAGAAAAACAAAATAATTTGCAGTCAAATCTCGATGCTGGAATTCACAGCAGAATGTGGATCACTTCAGATCACCCCAAAGCAAAAATGTTCACACAGTCCTTCACTCTGCAGTCACCTATTCTGTATGCATTGAAAACCAGAAGTTTTGCCTACTAAATTTTGTGCTCTCTTCATTAGAACAGATTTAAACAATGCTAACTGGTTTCTCTCCTCATAGCCTCCCTTAGTATCATTAAAGAGAAAGTATAGGTGAACTGGAAGTGTACATGTACAAAAGAGCAAATAGTTTTTTTTCCTCTCTGAATTCCTTAATCATCTCTCAGTTAAAAAAGGCTATGGAAAAAATAAGAAGCTTTTAATTCCTATAACGACATTTTCTAAAATACTTGTTCCTTGTTGAAAACAATACTTGAAACACTTTGACACTGTGTTCCACCTCACAGAAAACTTAATTAAGGTGGAACTGGGAGAGACACACTGATATACAATATTCAAAGGATGTCATTAACGTTCCCAAGTTGAGAAATGATGAGGCAGACAAGCCTCTCCTTCATCTGTGTTACTGATGTAGTCTTTAATTACAGACCACTTCAAGGGAACACCTGCCTCATGCAGCGAGCCAGAGAGGTGGTGCACACTTAATGAACATCTCTTCAAATACTTATTTTTCACATCCTTTCTCAATGTGTGGTGTGATGTATTATTTACTGTGCAATGTTCATACTTGGCTCCAAAGAAAAGCATTGATTTCTTCAGGTCTATTCACAAGGTTATACACATCATCATATATACTGATTATCAAACATTCACAACATTCACTTGTCTTCACAACACATTTCTGCTTGGACCAGTTTAGGTAACACTGTTGCCCCCTTGTACTACCGGCTGGCTCCCAGTAATAGCCACCCCCTTCTCCATGCCAATAGATACTTGCACAGACACATATGATAAGGCAATCTCCATTACTGCAGGCCTCTAAAAACTAGCACAAATTCAGGGGCAAATGTCCATGGAAGTGAGAGAAAACAACTTCCTCACCCATCAGCAAAAGAAATGCTTAAGAAATTATGTTCTGAAGCAATGTAGTATTGCTATTTCCTTTATAGGGGTATCAAAAGATAGAAAGGTTTGAGAATGGTAGTTTCAGGCAAATGCTATAGCATTTGAAGGAATTCAGATCTGACAGCAGTTTTAAGTTGCCAGAACATCCCTACATCACAGAAATCCTAAAAGGCTTGGCAAAAATTCTGTCAACACAAACAGTACAACAAAAGACCCCCAAAACCACATTAAAGGCACAGCAAAAATCAAATCCCAAAGTGGTAAAGCAGATTAATCACACCTGAACCATCACCAAAAGATTTTGGCCTCAGCTGCTTCTAAAAACCTTGAATGACAGAGATTTCATAGCCTTCAGAAATGCTCAGCTGCACTCGTGGGCCACCAGGCTAGACTTGCTAGCCCTTTTCTCAGAGCTGCCTGGACAGTGCTCCCCATCTCTGCTTTTGAATTTTTTTCCATTTGTCAATAAAGCATGTTACACTTTCCTACACTGAATTTTATTTTATCATTTAAAATAATGTGGATTTCTAATCTTGGTGCCTAAAGTGCTTGCATACCCTGCCACTGCAGTCATATGGGAATTCTAAGTGATGCCATCCTGGTGCCTTCATCTAACCCAGCAATGAAAATGCTGATGAGTAACAGACTCAGGACAGATGCCTCCAAAATCCCACATTGAGACCTATTCTTTGGATACAACTTTCAATTCTCTATGCTCTCTTCCTGCTAAAGCATTAACACCTAAACTGTATTTCTCTAGTTCTGCAAAAACACTACAGACAGCCTTATCAAAGTCAAGCTCTATCACATCTCCTACCTTCCATCTATCCTCTATGACAGGTGCTGTCAATTCAAGATAATTGTTCTTGACAAACCCTTTTATGTTTTTTCATCATACTATCTTCCAAATGCTTAGAAAATAACAGGTTAATGCATTCATCCAGTATCTGCTTTGTAGTTCCCAGAACTTCCCTTGCCCCTCTGGAGAGGAATTAGCTTTGCCTTCCTCTACCCCTCTGGTGCCTCCTATACCTTCTGTGCTGATCTCTGAGGGGCACATCCAACTGCCACAGCCATGCCCCCAGGCTGTCCTTCCCTGCAGTCTTTTGTGTCTTTCCACACATGCCTTCCAACTCCTGGCAGGAATGAGGCATTATATTATTATATTATATTATTATATTCATTCAACTTGAGAGCTGGCTCATCCCAGGCACTGAATTTGAAAGGAGTCTGTGTGATCATGTAATTAAAGAAAACGTACCAGACAGCTGAATGAGGGAGCTATACAAAGTGTAACTGCTGACATCCTAATTTGCATGCATGCCTTTGTTAGCTTAATCTTTAAATACCTTTACTTGAGTAGCAGCAATGTATGTGGTAGTGTGCATATAGTGTAGTGCACTGTAAGTAGTTTACTCTTTCTTTCCTTTTTTTTTTTTTTTGAAGCAACCCAAAACCCAGAAAGTCTCACTTGGTATCCCAATTTGTTTCTAAAAGGTCATCAGCAGGGATGAAACACAGATCCATACAGACAACTGCAGAGTAGCCCAGCAGTATAGCATGAAATATTCGAACTTTAGCAAAAAGCAAAGGCGAAAGGGATAAAAACCCTCAACTCTATCACATCTGTGCTCTTCTTAGCAAGACCCACATTAAAATGTCAGTGCAATCTCTAATACCAAGAGATCTGAGTCTCTGATCAATGCCCTGGGAGTAACCTGGGACTACCAGCTTCTTCTTAACCTTCCACACCAGGGAAATATTAAAAGAGACAACGTAAGCTGGAGGTGGAGGAGCAAAAAGAAAAAAATAAAAAATCTTGATGGCATATAATTAATCACAAGACCTATTAATGAAGAATCTATTATCTTAGCTATATTGCTAATGTCTGGTTTGTATCTTAAAGCAGAAGTATCCATACACTGGTTTTATAAGCACTGCTTGTATTTCTAGAAACACAATATTAAATAGGATGCATTATGATCATAAAGAGACCTTACAAGCACCATTATTAATGCAAAATTCAGAAAATGTAAAACACTAGCGATTATTCATGCACAAAACGAATTAGAGAGTTGAGACACTGGGAAGATGGGGTGGGGATGAAAGAAAAGCACAGCAGCTGCATGAAAAGCTCTTGGTCCCCAAAGGGTGGCATCTGTTCTGTCAGACACACAGAATTTTGTTGTTTTTCTTACAGATTTTATCTTTTTGAATACTAACATAGCAAAATAGCACATTTGGGGGAGTCTTTCTGGCCTGTTGTTATATGATATTTTATTAATATTTTTAGAGAAAAAACAAGATGAAAATTAAGACCCAACAACTTCAGTACAGAAATATGTTTCACGTAGTGCTCTGTACAGTTGACATAGCAGGCAACATACAAAACAGAATTTTGTTTCATAAAGAAGGCAGGTTTCAGTATTCAGTCAGTCTGTCTACAAACCCTTTCAAATCACCATCACCACAGGCAGGGGGTAAGGCTTCTGAACATACTGGGAATTATGATGACATCTGGATTTTAGAAATCAGTTTCAAGTGTCTGGTCTGAGTGAAAGCAGAACAGGGATTTGCATCTGGATGTCATTGGTGACTATCAGCCTTAATGCCTAACCAAGAGAATTAAGCTAGAGTCTGATGTTTGTTTAAAACAGCATTATGAGAGGGGGTGGTGATAATCCATACACTAGATCACTGAAATAAAAATATTTGGATTAGCAAAAAAAGCAAGCCAACGATGACACAAAATTCCTGCCTCTTTACAGTTTACTCCCCCAAACACAAGTGGGATTGGAAAGGGAGGGGGAAGGTTTTTAATAATCAGGTTATTTAAGTGCTAATGTTTGTAATGTGAGCCCACACAGAACTACACCTGACCAAACTGAGCCAAGAATTTAGACCATCTTTGCTGTTGAGGGAAGCATACTGACCACCACTCCAGATTTAGGATGTGCAGCAGATGCAGAAGGTCCAAGTCATGCCACTCTCTCTATAACTATGGGAACCTGGCTACACTGCTTGCTACTTCATCATCAAGCGTCAAGAAAACTCAGTCCTAACTGAGAGTTTTTCTGAAAACAGCCAGTATCCACAAAAAAAAAAAAGCAGTGCTGGTAGTTCATATTTTCCTGAGAAATTCCCAATCAGGTTCAAGGTAATAAATTCAAAGAAAGCCACCAGAAATCCGCTTTTTGAATAATCAAAATGCTTTTGGACTCAGCCTCTGCTCTGAGCCCTTGGCTAAAGGGCTAATGGGATAAACACCTCCCATCTGCCATGTCAGACGCACGACTACCATGGGCATGAGGGCTGATACTGATAGGTAAGACAAAGGCATTTGGTAACAGTGATTAATTACGGGAAATACTAAAGGATGAACATGCTGCATTTCAGGGAAGACATTTCTGCCTTTGCAGTTAATCTCACACCATGTGCAAAGCACAAGTAATAGGACCTGAGAAATCCTGAATTGCTACGTCATCCTTCCCTCTATAATCCAGAGCCAGCACTCAAGGTATTCACACAGAAACTCTTTGGTCACTGCTCTAGGATCTAAAGCCTGGAAAGAGCAACAGGACCTGTTTGCTGAGCTGTGGGCTTATCTTTTTAACAAGAGGAGGTGTTAAGAAAGAACATAAAATGAAACAGTGAATATGTTGCTGCCACATGCATCACACACATCTAACACATTTCTCAAAAATACAAAATACAACTATAAATGCAGGGAAGGCAGAAAAAATTAACTAAGGTAATAAAAAGGCTTGTCAAAGTGACTCATCCAACTGGAGCCTGGAAAGAGGGAACTGAAGTGAAATACAACAAACCCACAAGAAATAATGAGTGAAATGAAGGTCAGAAGAAGAACTCACTCACTGTTTCTCATAATGGAAGAGCCAGAAGGCACCAAGGGAAAGACCAAGGAGACTCCAAATAGGGAATGAATGAACGAACAAATAAACCACAGAATTTACCCCATAAATTTCTATTCATCTGGGGGGAGACATGAGGTGTTATGAAATTCAAAAGCTCATATAAGTTAAAATAAATTCTAAATAATAATAAATTCATGAAGAAAAAGTCTCAAGAAACTCAAGGCTAAATGAAAGCTCAAATTTGTGTTTTGGAAAGTTTTCAGCTCTTAGATTTCTGAACACTAAAAAAAATACTAAGAAAATATAATTGCATGCCTGCTTATTCTTCTATCCTTTGATAGGCACATACCACTCATGAATGTTTAACTGTATCAAGTCAAAAATTCTTAGTTATGTTCATACTCTGGTTGCAAGTCACTGAGTAAATTTCCATTTTGAACTGCAGTGTGGAAAAAGACACTGTAAAGCAGATGATGCAGTAACAAAGATTTTCCTTTTGTAGTTTCAGCTAGAAAAAACATTAGTACTTCTGTAGATGATTTATTAAGCTGTATGTAAAAGGCAGGTATTAAGGAGGGACTCTAAAGATTTAATACCCAGAATAAAAATCAAAGGGGGAAAAAGTTTTAGCTACCATGAACTAAGTTTCAGTCATTTGCAGCACACACAGACCTTAGGATATGGTTACTTCATACATTGCAAAATAACAAACAAGTGAATACATACCAATGGGATAATATGCATTATTGATAAATGAGACCCTTAACTCCACAGGTCAAACGCTGTATTGTAGAGTTACCCATGCCCATTTATTTTATCACAAAAAATCAACTCCTTTAAACACTCCAGAAGTTCTGCAGTTCTACTACTTAATGAAAACTGGAATGCTGGTTTACAGTATACAATTTCTGCTCTCATACTGAGGAACTTTAAGACCAACACATTCGAAGATACATCAACATATAAAGCCTGACACTGAAGTTGCCTTTAAGCGACAGCTCTACTGACCTCAACTCCTGTTACTTCCATCATATCTATTTTTATACAACTGCAGAACAAAACTTTGCAGTACATCTTGAAAGAAAGCTGATTAAAAATAGCCTGAAATATTTTTTGTCTTATCACAAGCAGCTCCTAGGTAGGGTTCTTTTCTTCAGATGGTATTTTTCTACAGCATTCACATATTAATAAAATTGGGTTAATAATGATCTAACAGCAATTTTTGTTCCATCTTACTTTTACATTTCCTTGTGTTTGCGAAGTTATTACAAAAGGATTTCTGACTGTACTTTAAAAACAAACAAACAAAAAATCAAAAGAGGACTCATACAAAAAGTCTGTCCTTGGTCATCATTAAGTCTTCTTCCCAGTTAAAAACATGAATATTATTAAATACTGAAACTACAAACTACTTGAACCTTCAAATCACTAATGTAGAAGGAAAAGAAGAGCTGACAAATGATTCAAACATTTAGTCCTCTAAATAAGACCAGAGAAGCAGCAGACGCTGATACCTCATATCTCCAAACTTCTTGCTGATAGCCGTTCCTACATTGCTGATAGCTGCTGTTGCTTTTTGCCCCGCATGGCTCAGGGTCTCGTGTGTTTTCTTGTAACTGGAAACAAAAAAAAATAGAACAGAAACAGTGATAAATATTAAAAACAGAGACTAGAATCCCTGCAACTAATTTCCCTCAAAGCCACATCCACTGAAATGTTAAGAAACATAGTAACTGCAGCTCAAAACAAACATGGGTGAGGATGCCCATTTCTGCACAGCTTCCTAAGCGCAGGGTTCTCCAGAGCAATCTTCTCCTTCACCCTTGTAGATAACATCCCACAGATGGGCCAGCACATGCTGGTTAAAAGCAGAATGCAGTGATTTGTTAAATGCCTGCTTGATACAACTTCTGATTACAGAAAATCATATTTACATCAAGTAAATTTACATTCTTCAAGAAAACACTGACCTTCTGGCAAAATCTGCTGTCTGAAGCACAGCAAAGAATCAGGACAAATACAACTCTGCTCTTTCAAGCATATACATATTAGGTACATTTAACAGATAAAATGATTCTGTGATATTTAAAATAGAAAAAAAATCATCAAATCTGTTTCCATATGCCACAACTTTCCTTTTTTTTTCACTTTTTAATTTTTTTTTAAAGGAAGAAGGTTTGGGAAAGGACAGAGAAAGAAAGATGAAGAAACCTATAGAGTGACTGCATATTCTTAGTAGGCCTGAATTCTTTTAAAAGATGTCACTAATTTCACTTATAGCATGCAGATTCAAGCACAGAATCATCTTAATTTACTGATCCAGAATATCTGCTCTGACCCACACAGACCCTTCTGTACAGTTAACTTGCACTCTCAGAGTAATCAATAAGCTTTTCTGCACAGATGATTTTCTGCTGACTCAACTAATTCTGAGCATGTCAGAAGCTTCCTTCTGAGTAAATGATCTGATACTCCCAGTGACGCAGACAAGTTCAGAATTAGAAGTACTGACCTAGTAACAAAAGGAGAGCACACTATAATCAGTCTTCTATCCTGTGGCGTGTGTTGGCAGACAAGAAGAAATGATCATGAAAAATTCAGAAATAAAACTCCACTGGTTCTCATTCTCTTTTGAACAAAAACTATAGGATCGCAAGCATGTACCAAAATACAGTGGTAACTGATAAAAAAAAATCCTACTGCCTAAGTCCTTACAACAGGGTATTTTCTCCTTATTATTATGTATATGAAACTAATAACTTTGTGGAGGAAGGAGGGGAAAATAAGATTAACATCTGCAGTATGGCACATCACATTTTATGTCATATTGTTCTAGCCCCAGCAGGACCTACTGCTGAAAGTCTGTTCAGGACTGTGTTTTACAAACCCCTGGTTTGATGGCAGAGGCCACCGTAATGCTCTGTTCTTTCAGATTTTATGTTTAATGTTAATTTTGATTTTATGCTTCTAACCCACAACATCCCACTGACCTACCATGTTCTTTAACTGCCAAGTGAAAGGACTCCTCCTATGAAGGTGCTTGTCTCTGTTTTCACCAACAAGGAAATCCACAGGGAGCAACTGAAGACTAGGGTACAGGATCACTAGGAGTCTCCAGTTAGATAAGCCAAACCAAACACACTGGATCTCACTGCTTCTTAGTCAGTCTGTCCTTGGACATAGCAAGAATGCAATACTCTTATTTCACTGAGCCCTCATCCTCTAGCTTAACTAGTTTGTGTCATTCTCTTGCTGACAGTAGATATACTCTCATATAAACTAGAATGGGATGAGACCCTAAAATAAGGATGCTACTACCAAACTATAAGCACATAGCTTTTTGGTAACAGTTGCCTATGAAAAAGAAGAAAATCAAATATTCCATTGTCTGTGGCATACAGGAGTTCGCTTACAGAAAAGCAAAACTATTCAGCACAAGTGGAATTTTGCTGATGACAAAATGAAGGCCAAGATTTGACTTGCAAGTCTAACAGGTCCTTTGTAATGCAATCCATTTATGAACAGGTTGTATGTACATAGTAAAATACTTTTCAGATATCCCTCTGAACTGATTTTTTGAAATGACACCTTGGAGTTAATTTTATTTATAGGCATGTTTAACTTTATGATAAAATATCTCTGTGTCTTATCTTGCCACTGCAAGCTCTTCACACCATGTAAAACTATTTTGAGAACAGTCCAAAATGCGCCATCCAGCAGACAGACCCAAATTTCACTGAGAAACATTAGAGTCCCCTACATATTTCTGAACATTACACTGGTCAGAACACATCTTCAGGAAAGTGGCTGAAATGACACTGATTTTGACATTCCAACAATATTGTGTTTTCTTCTGTAAATCTCATAAGCCAAGCATCCTCCAGTATTTTCACTAGTGAGGAAGACATGGAGACTGCATTTGTGTTCCTAATACTTTTGACATTACATAAGAGCGTAAATCCAGCTAAAACTGTTACACAACTAGGTTTTTTTCAGCACTAACTTCAGCAAAAATGACCTATGACATGTCCCCTCCTCCCTTCAGCAATGCTGAAGACGAGCTTTAAGGAACAACAAAATAACAAAGGTGCAAATAGACCACAGCATGCAATAACTGTCAGCAGAAACAAGAAACACTAATTTGCATCTCAGCAGAGCTCTCTGATAGCTTAAAAATCAAACCCCCTGCCCATTCCCACCTCTCCACCATTACATGTATCATTATGCCTTCTTCATAAATAATCTTTGCACAGAGCACATTACCTCACTGTAGTTAGTTATGCACTGTATTTTGGCTCAGATATATTTATTCTTGTAGTTATTTCATATTTAGAGCATCCATTTGATATTTTGCCAAGCACTCTGGTAACAATGATCTCTTCAACATATTCTCTCTATCATCTGGGAATCTGTTCAGTTGTATTGCACATTAATCATCTGACCAAGCAGTTTTCATCATCTCATGTAACTCACAGAGTTTGTATTTTTGTTTTAATGCACTGAACAGCTTACATAATTTTCAGAAACTTTTACCAACAGAAATGAAGTTGGATATTCCAGGTAAGAACTACAAACACTTACTAACTGGAAAAAGTGCTTAATGTATGGTTTAAGTCCTTCTTGCACCACCAGGTGCTCTGCATGCTAAGCCATCTACAACACCTGGGCACTCATCCTTTCAGCAGTCACTTCTGGTAATCATTAGGTGAGCGCTGACCACCAGCTCATCGAGACAGGTGAGAGCATCTTAGGAGTCAGCCAGCAGCTCAGATTAGACCAGTGATCCCAAAACTTATAGGTAGAAATACCCCAGCAAAAAACAAACTCAGATGATTTAGGATACAGGGATAAGAGCACCTTTCGTCCAAGTCATGGAGTGCATTTTTACCCAAATACATCATTACACTCATACAAAGGCACCATCAGCATTACACCAGGTAGCATCAGCAAAACCAGCAGAACCAGCCTACTTGATTTATTCAGTTAGAGCAGGAATTCCTGTTCTGATTTTGTGATATCTGAAAATACTCCATAGCAGAGAAATTGCTGGTAACAGTTAACAAGGGTGTTATTCTGTGCTTTCACTCAGCACTTAACAATAAATATTTATAATGTATTTCATAGACAAGAGGGATTAAACAAATAAGTTATATCAACTGCTGTCTCAATTGTAAACTTCTAAATAACACTCACCTGTGAACATTTGAACATTACCTTTATATATGACATTAACCTAAGAATTTAATTCATCAATTTCTGATTATAATTTTGTTTTTAAAATAGGGTATTTCTATAAAAGAAGCAGTTATTTATAAAACTGACTATTAGAGGTTATCACAATACATGTTGATATTGCAGTTATATTCCAACAATGTGCCCAGCATAATTAAAAGGAGCTTTAAAGATAAATCACATCTCCAATGCTCTAACATGCTATTTAGACAAAGTAGATATGCAGCATATTTTGACTGCATTTTCACTTGACAGTGTCATATGCTACATTTAGGTTATGCTATCCTGTGACAACCAGATCTCACTATATATACCTCACTGCAATTTTTACAGACAGTGAGAGGAAATATAAGGATATACTGTTTCATAAAAAAACATATGAAGGAACAAGTGCTTTATGGAGAGAATAGCCAAGCAGCAGCCATACAGAGAGACATTTATATGGCTAACATCATCTGCAGGGTATGACAGGACATACTCATCTCAGTACAGAATTACCCTTCAAATGGCAGAGTTAAATGTAACCTTCATTCACAGGTGCAATACAGGGCGTGCTGACAGAAGTAGGCTACACATATAATATTTATATTTTGCATGTCAAGCTGCACATTTGATGTACTGCAGTAAGCGATAAAGAATTTTTATTCAGCTTCTGTAAAATTAGTACATTTGATAATTAGTACATCTTCATTCAGCATTATGCCTCCCCATCAATGCTTGCTGGCAAAATTAATCCATTTGAGAAACCCTGGCCCGTGATAAGGCTCACAGAAGATGTAACAGAACGCAAACAATTAACAACAAAACCATACACTAGAGCAGAGCCTGGTAGCACAAGCCATGCCCTCTGGAGCTTACTATTTTTTAGTTTTCAAACCATTAGTCAGCTTAAGAATGACTTTTCTGCAATCTATCTAAAACATCGGGATCCCTGAGAATCTCTCAGCTACAAAACTATTTTTGTGTTGATTTTCTGTGAGAAATGGCTCAGCATTAACTAAATTATGCTAATGCTCAAATGAGAAAAGTGCATCTACGACAGATAAAAGGTACATAAAACATTCTCTAAGAGCATTCTTATTGTCATTTTTGCCACAAATGAACTCTAAGCTCTTGTGCATTATTTTTGGTTTTTGTTTTGGTGGTGTTATTTTAGTACTGTCCTGAAATTCATTCCAACTTCAAAACCAAATGACAGATGTATTTTTTGTCATCCTTCCCATTGCCAGGGATGTTAAGAACTAAGTGAAACAGTGCTGGCAGTTGGATGGGTACATACACCTAAATCTAAGGAAGTATGCCCCAGGTAGTTCCTCTCCCACAGAGAGAGGGAGGACAGAATTGAGGCAACTGAACCTCTGCAGGCTGAAACAGAAATCTGTGTGTAGCAGATGGAAGGTGACTGTCTAATAGGCTGGAAAGAGTCACAGGTCAGGAAAGGTGCCAGACAAGAGTGACAAATGTTCTGGGCTGTACTGTCCTGTAATCTTCAAACACTGGGGAAAAATATAGGATACAGTTGTTTGAAATGCATTATTTATACAATGCAGCACAGAATAGCAGGGTGGGGGGAAGTGTGCTAAAGTTACTCTCCAAGTAGAAAAGCCAAAATATGTTTGCTGAAGCACAGATGATCTTAAGGCATTACAGGCAGTAGTTCATCACACCTTAAACTTTATCAGTAACACTGTCTGTACATTTAGATTAACAAAATTATGCAGATTAAACACATACTTTTTACTCTTTTCCTTCCTTCCTCTGCCTTTCTCCTTTTCCTCCCTTTCATCCCCTTCCCCTTCCCTTTCCCTCTTTTCTACTAACTCCTTCTTGGATATTGTTAATCCTTGTAATTCCAGAGATCCCAATTTACATTCAGGCCTCCCTTCCCATACTTACAGTTAGATATACACACATAAAGATCACCATAATACACATGTATATATTTTCTGGTGCCCCATGATAATTACAGTGGGTTTTTCCCTGAGAAACGAACATCTGGAAGAGATCACCTGACCTTACTGTGGAATTTCCATTAGCTGAAGGTTCTCGTGCAAACAAAGGGACATACATCATTTGGACAAGGAACAGTGAGAACAGACTAAGTTAACTTCTTGAAGCCCTTTCTCCTTATTACTCTACCCTTCTAAATTCAAGGCCAGATACATGTGGAAAGGCAGCAAAATAATTCTCTTTGAAGGCAGCATGAAGGTTGCCTGTTCTGACCCAAAGGAAGCAAAGGCAGTGGAAGGGAGAGGCTCCTTTCACTTCCATATAGCACAGATTCACACACAGGCAATGTACTTGCTAAAGCCAACACACAATTGCTTCACTTACACAACTGTTACATTTACTTGCAAATTTAGAGAAGAAAACATCAAAAGGTGATTACACATTGCAATGAACAGAAACACCCACATTTCTTTTACTACCACTCCTAAGAAGTATGTGTGTGGGAACACAGTTTACTTAATTCCTAGAAGTCACAGTAGGACTGTGGCTGTCCACAAATTATATCCGACTTACTGAAAAAAGTTCTGAAACTTTGGAACACATTACTATATATTTAAAGTTACATTAACAAAGACTGCCCGTACCATAGATTGCAAGCCTAAAACACATGCAGTGCAACTATTACCTTCTATTTTCTGATCACCTGGTAGAAATTTGAACTATAAAAACAGTAAGTTCCCTATAGTTGTTGAAACCTATGCAATTGTCCTCAGGTTTCCTATCAGCAGAACTAAGCTTGCTCATAGTTCAGCCAGTAGTCAATGAACAGATCCTTATTCTATCTTTGGAGGGAAAGGCCAAGTCCATGTTGAATGTTCTTGTCCCAAATCTCAATTAAATTTCACATGCAAGAACAGAGCAACACTGAAACCTTCCTAAAAAGGCTTGAAAAGGTGGGCACCACCTAAATAAAAAGCTCAGGGCCCTGTGTAGGAAACATACTGTTTGGAGCCAGCAGTTACAGTGCTCTTGATTTTGGCCTATAATTCACGAACTTTTCCCTTTCTACAAGTGAAAATTTCTGTCTGAGGTCAAAAGATGAAAAGCCATTTTGAAAACAGCTTTGTCAGACTCCTATCCTAAATGTTAGCCTTGTGTGGGTCCACTTTCCATCATATCAAAGGCTTCCCAACCCCCCAGTTTGAATCACTAAGCATATCAACTTGGAAACATTTCACATCATTTCACTGCTACAGCCCTTGAAGATAGAGCGGGTTTCCTCTCATTTTCTAGCTCTTCTAATCATTTACTTGCCATGGCAGTACTGATGCTTACAGTGGTCTGAATGTCTGGAGTATTTATTTTTTGGAGAGGTTTAGTAGCAAACTAAGCATTTTCATCTCCCTAGAAGCTCTCTCCATAGTTATTATTTCATCCATGGGTTGACAGGTTAACCATTTAAAACAGAGGAGGTTTATATCTTATAACAGTTGATAACATTTTAAGAAAGGACGACAAAGACGTTTGTGGGAACTACTAGGCTGGAGTGAGATTATTGGTGGGTAATTTTACAGATAAAATTGCTCCTCAAAACCTCAGCAGAATTGAAATATCTCCCAAGAGGACAGGGTTGTAATGTCTTATGTTTTTTTTTTTTTTTTTTTTCCAAAGAACTACAGAAGAGCACTAAATGAAAAGCTGAGGGACAAAGCTGAGTATGGTTACAACATAAATGCTCAGCAAAGGGCAAGATATCTTGTAGATCTATGTCTTTAGTGTTTAATATAAGGGACTAGGGAAAGGCTAAACCAACCCTTGTAACCTTCTCCGTACATAATAAAATGCAATTCTATAATTGCGTTGAAGAATACAATTACTTGGGACTTTGTCTGAAAAAAAATGAGGCAACAGGAGTCTCAGTAAATTCCACAAAGGGCAATGCAGAATCCTGCAGGTTGGGATTAATAACCCAGTAGAGGCTGGGGATCAACCAGCTGGAAAGCAGCTTTGCAGAAAAAGGCCTTGAATCCTGGTAGAGAACAAATTGGACATGAGTCAGCAATGTGCCTTTGCAGCAAAGGTAGCTAACAGTACCCTGGGGTGCTTAGGAGAAGTGAGTACAGGTTGAGCGAAGTGAATCCTTCAACTGTCAGCCCTGGTTATGGCCACACCTGACGTGCTGGGTCCTGTTCTGTGCTTCCCAGTACAAAGCAGACATGTAGGACAAACTGGAACAAGTCCAGCAAAGGTGCATGAAGACAGTAAAGGGACTGGAGCACCTCTCATATGAGGAGGCTGAGAAAGCTGGGACTGGTCACCCTAGAGAAGGCTCATGGAAGGATCCCATCAATGTGTAAAAACAACCTAATGAAAAGAGGAAAGAAGATAGAGGAAAGCCCTTTTGAGTGGTATCTAGTGAAAGTGTAAGAGGTAACCAGCACAAATTCAGTGCAAGAAATACTAAAATATATTAATACTTTAATATATAAGAAAAAATGTTTTTTACAGCAAGGGTAGTTGAACTTGGAACGGGTTCCCAGAGAGGCCGTAGAATCTCCCGCCTTGGAGATATTCAAAACCCACTGAACACAGTCTTGAGCACTCTGGTCTAGCTGGTCCTGCCTGAAAGAGGCAGTTGGACTGGACAGTCTCCTGACATTGCTGTCAACACTTCAAATATTCTTTGATTCTGTATAAAACCAGGTTAATCTTCATAAATACTATCCTCTACCTTAATCCACTATATGGTGAAAATCTGAAGCATGGAAAGTAAGGAGACCTGTGGGAACTCTACAGAAGCACCACCAAGAACCTTCAACTGAATACAGTGCATTCAGGTTACATAAAACCTTTCTTTTGTAGCAGAACAATAATTAGAAAAGCTCAATTATGGTCTTTACAAATATCCATGTAAAGACTTTTGTAACTATTTCTTAAGTTAAAATAAATAATCTCAAAATCCACCAACATGACCCTGCTTCTAGCATCTAAATAAGAATGAATTATCTATTTTTAAAATATAAAAAACCTGCATTGCTAGAAGTTGAATATCCACCCACCTCTATTCACTGAAAATCCAATCATTAAAAAGGTGTGTGTGGGCAGTCATTCCAGTTGAATGCCTTACCACCATGAAACCAAACCAAACTCAAGGCAATTATTTGCTCTCTAGTTACTGATGTCCTCTATAGCAGAACCCTTTGCCTCCCCCGACACCTAGATTATACTAAACATAAGTGCACTGAATAGTACAGGAAATTAACAAGGAACTTGTGGCCAACCATTTAAAATGCAAATGCTTTAAAACTGTCAAAATCCCAAGTTTAAATTTAGTCAGTAGAGGTGGCACGCATCCTGTAAATTCGGTATTGACTCCTAACTAGTGGTCAAACACACTTTTGTGTGGCCCAAACAAACCTTTACAGGACTGTTTCTGAGAGAAGCCCACCCCTCTTCCTCTAAGTCCATTCCAACCCTAAGAATGCACCCCTAAATGAAGAGCTTAAAAAGATTAACGATAAGTGGACAAAAACTTTGGTGCTCTGTGGCTTTGAAAAGTTACTCGTTAAAGAAAACTAGTTGTAACTTACAGGAAAGCACACCAGCTAAGTGAAACAAAATTTGTCCTCTTAAAACCAGGTAATTTTAAAACTTAAAATGAGTAATTGTGGATTTAGAAACCTAAAGTACAGGCATGTATATATTTTGAACTTTTTTTTTTTTAAACAAGCTTTCCATCCTTCCTAAAACAGAGAATCTTGGTGAATAATGCTATCCCACTGCTATTTTGGTACAGCAACCATGAATCATTTCTATTACTTAACATGTCCATTCTTAAGAAAGCTGGATTACCCTGATTTGTACCAGCACTGGTGTTCTGGCATGAGTGTCTAGCAGAATTATACAGTAGTTGGACCATAAACATGAGAATTTTCTGGGGCACAAATGGAACTCCTGCTGCTCAGTTTCACTTAAAATTTCTGGACACTTACCACCTAATGGATTGTAATTTCTGAAACTCATCTTAAATAAAAAGAAGCAGCTACCACACTGAAAAAAATCTCCTAAGTCTATCTTTGTGGAAAATGTCAATGTGGAGGAAGAATGAAAAGCTATCCAGGAACTTGCTACCAAATTTCAGGTAAAAATGAAAGTTTTTGATTCAAAATTTTGCTAGTCTTTCCCAGTAATTCCAGTTCAGATGTCTTGTGCCCCTCCTCTCTTCTAAAGGTTAGTATCTTTAGACTGTTCTCTCTATCCTGACTTCTCATGAAAACACAAAGAATAGCTCTTTAAATGTAAAAATGTACATTTTAACATATTTTACCAAGTCTCTGTCACCACGTTGAATGCAGTGAGGAACTGCTGATGCTTTTCCCCCCATTCCCCTGAATTTGGTGACTCAAGGCAAGATCTGGCACTGCACAGCTGTGAAACCTTGGGTAAGACTGTGATGACAGCATTGTGCAAGAGTTGGGAGAACCCTTGTTAAGCACTTTTTCCCTTCCTTTGGGAGCTGTACTAAAGCCTAGACTGAATTTAGGGTCAAGTCATATTACTGATGTGCCTGTATCTGGCCAAGTACCTCACAGATCTTGAACTCACAGATTTGACTCCCTTGCTCGACCTAGGACCTGGCTCATCAGTACAGACGTACTTGGAGATCTGAACTCTTGGCCTGACCCTCTTTGCTGTCACTGGACCTGCTCTGCTCTCTTTGTTTAGGTATTGTGGGACTGCTCCTTCATGGATGATGCCACTGCCACCCTGCCTTCCTTGCTGCCAGCTCGGCTCAGCTGTGGGGAAGCTCACTTTTCCTTCTCCTTAAGTGTCAAATTCAGTTGTCAAATGAAGAAAAAAAAGCAAATGACTTTTCAGACAGCACTTGATGAAAGGTGGGTGGTTCTTTCTACCAATGTTGCTATTAATTCAGCCCAAAAAGTTTTGGAAAAACATGGTATGTTCATATGTGTAAGTATAAAGATCAGTACTCACGCAGAAGTCGTCTGCATATCATGCCAGCTTTTGCTAAAGTTCTGCTTCAGTTCATTCATCAGACTTATGCCAAGTTTTTGTTTAATTTCAACCAGGTGCTTCTCTTTGGCTGCTAGAACTTGCCGCAAAGTTGAAATTTCATCCTCTAGCTAAGGGAAACAAGGAGAAAGGAGAAAGGTGTTAGCCTGTTCCCACAGAATGATAAACACATACAATGTTAAGAGGCTAAATGAATCTCAAAACCCGTGCGTTTTGTAGGTAGCTGGAGGGACAGAGTCCAGTGCTTGTGGAGGTCACAAAGGCAGGCCTAGAACAGAGCTGGCACTATGTTAAATTAATGCCTCTGTGTCACTTATGCTCACCATCACACACATGCATCTGATTAGAGAGAGAATTATCCAGTAAGGAAGCGACTTCACCCAAACCTGCCTAAGGGCATTAGGAGTGTCAAACACCAGCTTTTTATTCACTAGTAAAATGGGAATGGATGGGACAAGAGAAGACTGGAAAGTTCAAGCAAATATCTTTCTTTGAATGCACAGGCTTTTAACTTCATATTTACAGATTTTTAGTCTTCTGGTCCTGAAAAAAGCATACGCAAACTCTTAGGAGCAAGTTAAAAATAGAAAAACTGCATGAAATTACATGACTTGAGAGTACAATCAAACGTTATATCCTTGCCATATGAGTGTTATTTATGTATTTTAGGCCCTAAATATTTCAAGTTTGTAACATAAAATTTTATATTTGAGCTATTAACATGAGTGATCAGTACCCAATGCAAAGAAAGTACTCAGAAGATAGAGCAGATTAGTCTTTCCAGAGATCCTAGTATTTAACCAAACTCTGTGATTTCAAGCTGTAAAGATGCCATCCAGCCCAAACAGAGGAATATAATTCTCCGTACAACTTTTTTTTGAAACATTTAATCAAAGTCAGTGTTTTACCAAGGGAAGAACCAGAAGACAGGACTGTAAGTAGAGGGTCTCCAGAATTGTCCTGCCACTGGCTCAGAATCCTGCTCCTTGGGCAGCACTCCTGCAAGTGAGCAGGGGTTTGCACTCTCTACCTGGAAGCCTCCCAAGCCAATCTATACAAGCAGCACACATTGCTACTGAAGCTAACAAGGGCAAGTGACACCAGAGCAGCTGCCTTTCACTTCAGGTTTAGAAATTCCCTTACCAACTGTGTTCCTTTCTCCATATGTTAGTAAGGTAACATATGGCAACTTATCTGATTACCATATGCTAAGTTCCCTGGAACCACAGTCTCCCTGTGATTTAACTCCATAGGCTGCAGGGAATGATGCAAGCACCAGCTAAAACAGTGCTGACCTCCAAGGCTATATTTAGGACATCAGTACCAGCATTATTCTTTTTACACATTCATGCATTCTGGTTCACCAAAAAACTGGCTGCAAGCTCACTGTTCTTGGAAAAGTCTCATCCTTGAATCCCCCAGCTATCAGTTTCTTTTGTCATTACCTGCTAACTAAATATTCAAGCAGCTCAGGAATCAAACAGCAAGACTATGAACATAAAGCAAAATCATAAGTAAAGCAGGTATTACTATTCACCAATGCCTGTGATGCCAACACTCTACCAGTACTGTTGTTAGATACACAATAATCCAAATTGCTTTATTCCTCCCCATGTCCTTTATGCTCCATTATATTCCTAACCTGCAAATGGAATACTGTCAAGAGGCAGGTGTCAAGAGTCTCTCTTCTGAGAGGGTAACTGGTTAAATGCTTATAGAAAGAAAGCACAAATGTCAGCATTCCTCAGGCAGCAGTTCAGAGCTCCTTTTGGTCATTTTCCCCAAGAGCAAACCCCTTAGTGCACGACTGCCTGTGCACGACTGCTAAAGAACCTAATTTAAATGGATGCCAGGACACTTATGGACCAGCACTAGGCTGATCATCAGGAACTTGGATATATAAACATTTCAGGGCTTCTATTGAAATTATTTTCCATCTGTTCCATTGAATACACATCTTAAAGCTGTGATAGCCTAAGCAAGCATTGGCCATGTGCTCAGTGGCAGAAGTATGAGCAACATTTTTGATTAAAGAAAACTAATTCATTATTTATAACAGCAATCAGTTTTAAATTGATAAAATCCTCCTCAACTTCCATCATTTTGAAATAATGACAGATACAAAGCCGCCCTCAAGTGCTCAAATATCAGTGATAACTCTGAAGTAGGTTGAAAGGATTAGGGACTTACAGTAGGATCTTGAAAAGCATTTAAGCATGTAACATACCTAACTCTCATGGAAGTCAGGCATGTTTAGGAATTTTTTGAAAGTCCACTTTTGTAACTGTTAAGCCTCATTATAAAACTGGGGCTTAAGTTAACAGAAATACAAGCTTCTAATTCTCATGCTTCCCTTCTTTCAAAGTGCTATAGAGTCAGAAGAATATAGATGCATCATATAAAGGCAAAGTTCCCTTCTCCTGTAAGTCTGAAGAAAAAAAGTATTATTATCATCTTTCCCCAAACTGGGAACAAACATGCAGTAACACACACTGCTGAACCCTGTGCATCAGCTAGATCAAACCAGATAGCTCCTTCTGGGAAGGTGTGGGAGGGGGAAGACACCAAAGAGTAAATGACTACTTTGATGAGTGTAATGGAAGGACAACTGACAGCAGCGAGCAAGGTAGCTCAAAATCTCAGCCCCCAGCATGACTCAAGAGTCATTGTACAATGCTCCTCACAGTGAGGGGGGTGGGGGGAATTTGTTCTGCTAGCAATCTTCTGGCCTTATGTAAAGCTTTTGGGCTACAATTTTCTGCTGTTATTCTGAAAAGTCAGACTGACCTCTGTAAATTCAAATGACTGTTAGAAGTTTTTGTAAGAGTTACTCATTTTAGTTGCATTGTAGAAATCCAAAGGCTTGATTAGAGTCAGAGCCCTGCTGTGTTAGCTAGGCTACAAGTACAAGAACAGAGTAAGTCCCTTCTCTGAGAACCTTCCAGTAAAAAGAGACTATTAGCAGGAGAATAGGAATAGAAGATATAAAAAAAAATCCTGCCAGAAAAACAGTAGTGCTTATTCCTCTCCTAATGTCAGAATGGGAAGGAGGAAGAAAACAAAGAATATATACATTAGATACACAACACAGAGATTGAACATATGTTTTCTGCTTAAATAAATGCACAACAGGTGCTCACAAAGAGATCCCCATTTTATCAACTACTGATAGCAGAATTAAGGATGATTTTTACCTCTCACAAAAGAAAGAGAGGTGCTTGTTTCTACAGGCTCAAACAGGTTACATGGCACATAAGGACATGGAAGAAAACAAAACTATCATCGGTGGAGCAGAAAGGGCTTGTTAGTAGGGACTAACCATTACTGAAAAGCCAGAAATGAATATGTTAACTCCTAACTTATTTGATAAACTGAACATGGAAACTTTCAGCTTCCTTCTGATTGTCTACAGTTGTGACAGCATCAGCATCAGAAATACAAAGATTGATAAAATATAAAAGTGAAAAATCAGTCTTCTGTTTCAATTGAAAACCCTGAATCAGCACTGCAGGCAAATTACTTGAAAGTCATGATGTTACTTCTTAGAGTACATTGTAAGTACTTTGTAAGTACTACAACTTAATATCAATTTAAGTATTCCAGCTAAGGCAAACTCTTCACATTCATATGGCTGTGATTTCTGTTATTTGACTCACATTTCAAGTAATTAAATCACAGTTTCCCCCATTCCCCCATTTTCCATTCCAGAATTTCACTTTTCTGCAGTATTCAGCAGCAATAATTAAAAATCCTTCCATGGTAGACCAAATCTAGACAATCTCTTTAATCTTTGTAATAAAGACATCACATAGTTGACACCTTTTTCCTCCCATCTCATTATTTTTAGGCCTCTTCACAGTGTCCTGACTTCCAGACTCCTGAAAAAAGATACTACCTTCTCAAAACACACCAGTGCCAAAAGAAACAAGTATGTGATAAAATAACTGTGCTTGTTGTCATCAGCTTCTTCTGTAACCATCATCATTACCTTTTCCTCTGTGCACCACAAAAAGAAACTTTTCTATCAGGTGGCACAACCACTGTAACAACAATACCATAGATCTAATGAGAACACCTTTCATTCTTTCTTAAGGAATTTTATAAATAAAGACACATCTTGACTAAGATGGGAACGTGCATTTGACTTTCACAGTACAATCATCAAGTAGTAGATACTTAACCTTCAAAAAATAGATATAAGAAAATTATAGGCTACATTATCATAGCCTAGAATAATTTTACCAAAAAGGAAAGGGATGCCTTTATTATGTATACTTCATCCTACAATTAATAGCTTCCAGTTTAAGGAAGTAGAAATAGTAACAGTCACAGAAATTCAAATTCATTACCTTGGCTAGCTCAATCTTTAACTCTTCTTTTTCTTCTTCAGAAATCATATTGGTGAAATCAACATCAGTGACCACATCTTCATCTGCTTCATGGAACGACTGAGTTTCCAACAGGCCTTAAAAAATTAAAAGGTCAAGACAATCATTAGCAATTATTTCAATTATTGTATTAGCCTCCCCTAAAAATCTAAGAATTATATAATATTCACTCACTAGGGAAAAAAAAAAAAACAAACAAAGAAGAAACAACCTTTTCCTGCTACAATCATTTGCATTCTGCTTCTCTTCACTTCTGAAAAGCTATTGGAAGTATCAGAAGGTAGTATCTGCACAGGAGCAATTTAATATGTATAAGCACCATTCATTCCCAGAAATCAATCACCTCGGGCCCTACTAATCCCTGATAAGGCATTTTCTTGCTTCTAACAATACAGAAGGAAAAAAGAAAAGCTTTTTCTTCAAAATAAGAAAGCTGGCTAATGTGGATCACTGATGCGAAGAGTAGCAATAGTACACTAAATAATAAAGGAAGAATATTACAGAGGCAAGTTTTCTGTAAAAGTACCTCTGATTGTAGCAATTTGAAACCTTACAGATGCACAGTTCTACAAACTTCTACAGTTTGCAGAGCAAATGCCACACCTATTTTTCAAATTTCTGAGTGTTAATGAGAAGCATTCCTTGACTGCTCAATCTAAACTTGTGAAGGGGAGACAAATACACTGCACCTCGTTACTTCCCTCTTCTGCATGCCCAAGATCAGGGTCAGTATAAACAAGATAAGTGCATGCCTAAATGGCTGCAAGACCTGGGGCTGGCAGGCATAATAGGTACTGATGAAACAAAATATTTCCTATCTCCCAATCATTCAGTGAAGAGAAGATTGCTGGGGCTCCAGCCGCTAAGAGCCTCTCTTCTTTATGGTCTACAGAGAAAACAATACAAACCCAGAGATAACAGAAAACATTCTGGTTACTTTGGAACTTGTTTTGAAATTCTAGATCTTCTTCTGTTGTGGAAGAAAAATCTCATCCAGGTTACACCCAGGACAGCACTTTTCCCTGTATTTCAGTTCCCTAGCAGGGTAATTAGCCATCTCTGCTAACTCCTGACACTGTATACTGCTTCATTTGAAAGAGAACAACTTCTTTCCTAGCTCCACAGAGGTCTGTATACTCTATTATAAGAGACAAAAATACAGCTTAGTTAAGTTTGGGCATTAAAGAATAGAGGTTACAAGGAACAAGTCTGTTGAAATTGAGTGCTTTACATTTTCATGCAGAAAACTAAATTCCCTCCAGCCTTCTGCCATTTCCTTCACCTAGAGTCCCCCAGTGTACCTGGATTTCCTTCTATTTAACAGAGCAGAACTGATTCAATTCATACCATCAGCTTCCCTACAGAACACAATGGAGTGAATTCAGCCTTGTTAATTACAATCTTCCCTGAGTGGGAAGATAAAGAGCAGCAACACAGGTACTGAACCCCTGCCTAGCACCATATGAAGAAGTAGATCACCACCCTTAAGCACAAAACCTTTTAAAAATATGAAAGCATATAGAAGTATTTGATATCTTAGCTGTTACCCAAAAAACAGCTTGCCAGGAAAACCTAGATTGCTGAAGTCACAACAAAAGAAAAGAATATTTATTCAGTAGGAACACTCTCAAATCACCTTTATTAACACCCCTAAACACATCTCTAAACACAATTGTTATTTGGTACTTGTTTGAGGATTAATAGTTGCTATGGGACTCAAGCTAACCTTAGTCTGCACTGTCTTGAAAGCAGTCTGTTTTTTCATGGATGCAGGGGCAGTGGTACAGGGCAGCTGTTGGAAATGCTGGGAAGGATCTAAGGGGCAACAGGGCTGAAAACCCTTAAGGGAAGCCTTGGGATAGATGAGGTGATCTTGAAGTAACTGATGCTTAAGTCAAAAAGAAGGCAGATCCATGCTCAAGGGACAACATTAGTTTGGGAATGGCTGGGAAAAAAACAGAAGCCAACATGGACAAAATCACCAGAAACAACTGGCCAGAAACTGGCCCAATGGTCAAATTTAATCTTCAAGACTGAACTGAAATTACATTCCATTCCATTCCAAAACCACAAATACATGTCAATCCCCTTTATGATCCTTTGCAAACTCATCCAGTTCCTCTCCCAATTTTTGTCCTTTGCTTCTTGTTTAAGTCCTCTAAAATCTAGTCTGATCCTTCAGTCTCTACTTTCCTGTTCAAGCCACCAGAGTCCTCCCTAATGGTCACTGCCTCTCTGCAAAGTTTTTCACTTTGGTCATCTCACAGTTCCAGTCTGAACATCTCTCCAGCATGCTGTAGATATGCACAGCCTTCTTTAGGCCAATCTAAGTTCTGAAACTTTCTCATGTGAGAACACTTAGATTCTAGCAGCAACAATTATGATATTATATTTGTAACGGAGCACAACAGAGGTCAGCACCCACCGGCTCAGACTCGTACTGTACTTGTTCACCACTGAAGCTACAGAGCTCATCAGCCCAGTGTGTGCTGATAACCTAACACAGTGCTTTGGAGCCTTGAGCTAGGACTGATGCTTTGGGTCACAGGTGTACCTATTGCTCGGGATTTGTGGGTGTCTCTGCAGCGTGTTACACTACAAGGCTAGCAGAACATTTCTTCCAGTCACTGGTTTCTCTGTCTAGATACTGTCATCTCTCAGACTTTAGTCTCCAGACTGAAGGAAGTTCTGTGATTCCCTGACCATGCAGGAGACAGAGCAGCCTAGCACCCTCCAGTACAACAGAGGGGATGTCATGTAAGACCGCCTATAATTCTGCTTTTGTATAGTCTCAAAATCCTGGGTGGGCATGGAATAGAAACATAGAATCATAGAATATCCTGAGTTGGAAGAGACCCACAAGAATCATCAAAGCCCAGCTTCTGGCCCTGCAGAGGCGAACCCCAAGAATCATACCATGTGTTTGAGAGGACTGCCCAACCACTTCATGAACTGTCAGGCTTGGTGCTGCGATCACTTCCCTGGGGAACCTCTTCAGGGTCCAACCACCCTCTGGATGAAAAACCTTTCCTTAATATCTTAGTTAAACCTCCCTTTAACAGCTTCAGGCTGTTCCCTCAGGTCCTGTCACTAATCACGAGAGAAGAGACCAGTGTCAGCCTCTACATCTCCTCTCATGAGAAAGTTGTAGACTGCTATGAGGTCTTCTCTCAGTACTGAAGAAGATTGAGGCATTTTCCTCTCCTGCCCAGCTATAGAACCTGACAATACACAGGAACAGCTCTGGGGAAAGATAATATTTAAATATGCATAGGTATTAGTTATGAGCCATGAAGGCTTGATCACTCTGGGAAGGGAGTTGTACAAGTCGCTGAGTTGTTCTCAAGATTAACATCAAGTCATTGGTAGTAGGAAAAAGCTTTGCCTTCAAGTTGCACTCCTTCTTCTCTTAGCCACTCCTCCCAGAAATACTGGAGATCGTGCCTTTGTTTCCAGCTGTGGTCAGAATTGGAAAAACTGGAATTGTGATTAAATTGTTCAGATGCAGAGCTGCTATTATTTCAGAATTGCACTAATATCCAGGTGTGGAACTGGAAATTAACTTTCACCCTTTTAGAAGAGCAATTCAGTTGTTGGGTGGGTGAACAGCTTTTGCTTCACCTTGTAGTATAGGTGTTACGAGCTTCCCTGAAATAATAAGGAGCTCATCTAGTAGATTACCAGCCATTTACAGAACCTGTGGTTTTTGGTGACGTCCTGTATTTCTTATGTCCCTTACTAACAGCACAGTATTTTAGGCATTGACCTTCACATACTGATTTAAAGCACAGGTTTTCCAAGTTTCATTCAAGCAGGCCACTAACAGGTAAGGCATGAGAATAGAGCCTAGACACTACCACTAATATCTGCTTTTTTCTCCTATTATGTCTCACACAGATTAAGTTAATTCTGTTGCTCCCAAATTTAATTTCAGCTGTTGTGCCTACCCAGCGGTTATATTACACTAAAAAAAAAAAAATCACACAAGAGGCATCAATGGAGCAGGTTGCCTTAGAACTTGTTCCTTGAACTTCCCCTCCCTCATTCACCATGGTGAACTAAGGAGTTCTCATTACCTATCCCCACCTCTCCACTTCTTCCATTTGCAAGGAAGCTCAATCCAGAGCTTAATCAATCAACAATTAGCTCTAGGATCTGCTGTCACAAAACTCTGCCCAGAGACAGATGCAAGACCCACACCACCTCCTGCATTATCTCTTCCAGACGGCCTCTTCTTGTGGTTTAGCATTGCTGGAGACAAGACTGTAGGTCCTATAGTCTCATACAACCTCCTGTTGCTACAGCAAATTACACTAATAATATACTCATGTGTAACTCATTTATCCTCCACAAACAGGCAAACTAGTGATTTTCTGGACATATGTTACTTCAAAATAAAAAAACCAAACCCACCCCCATAAAGTGTGGGAAGTCATATAGTAGGTTTGAATCAATGCAAAATGCTGTTTGGCTTCTAATTTAAAGAAAGTTTTAGTACTCACAGTCACATATAATTAGAGAAAATATGAATGAAACATTAAAAGTATGGGATTATCTAATTAGGAACTGCAAGTCATACAGAAGGATCAAAGTTGAAACAAATGAGCAGAAAATCCTTTGTATTAGGAGATTTATATAGAAAGAAGTAGGAGGTGGATAGCTGGGGGAACACATTTATTGTGTTCTTCTGAAAGATTCCTATGACAAGATAATAAAACAAACATGCAAGTTGTTCCAGTGTGCTGAAATGGGCATTTTCAAGTTTTCTCCCAAAGTTCATGGTAGTTCTGGCTAAGACTAGTGACCCTAATTCTACAGTCTGCTGCTAAATCTGATTTAATGCAAGAAACTGTTTCAGCATCGATCAATACCTGTGCATATGTTTGCCAGTAGAATTGCAGGGATGACAAATTTAATAAGCCACTTAGAATCTAGAAGATCTGTAACTATTCTGCAAATTTAAAATAACCGAATTATACAATGATAAAATCCCTGACAGATTTTTATACTTACTCAGGTATCTAAAGATTAACTACATAAAGTTGTTTTAATTAGTGCTTTTTATGTATTTTCTCTGTATTCATCTCAGACCTATGTTCTGGAGTAGTACGTATCAGACTATTTCTTGTATGTTGACTGTTTAAAAAAGAATAACAACCCCAACTCCCCCAAAAAACCAACGAAATGAAAAGCTTACACTGTAGGCACTGATATCTGTTGAATTAACCATAATGACAGCAAAATTAAGGTAAAAACCATCAAATTTCTGTTTGTGTACATTTTCTAACATTCATCTAGGGAAATATGTAGATGATCCTTTGTGTTAACAAAGCATTTAAGAATTGAAGTGCTTTTACTGCTCTGCTTTTTTGTTTTCCAACTAATTAAAAATACCATCTACCTTGTTATCTAGCATTCACATCAAATAGTGAGAAAACAAATTACATAACTCCTCTAGTAAGCAAAACTACTTGCTACAGCTTCTTTTGCCATGTCATTAAAGTTCCTTATTTAAATATGGAAAACACTTGTTCACAAATTTAAATTGCAATTAAGTCTTCAAAGGGATGAAATGGTAAGTAGAACAAAGGAACTGTCCAGACACTGCATTAGTGTCTTTGATCTTCTTTATAGTGTAGTCTTAATGCCAGATATAGAGATTAAGGAGGGGAGAAGGGGGACTAGAAGCATGTACTAAATAACTAAATTGATCAGAAAAAGCTATCAGAAGTTGCAAGGATTTCCATACCATTTTTCCACTACAAAGTAATTATTGGATGATCAAAATAGGAAAATACGTTATCATTTAATTCACCTAGAAAACAAACTGCTGCAGGAAGATCTTCCCTTCTGTGTCTGGTTCTAACTCTGGACAAGTCTGAACTCATCTTGAACTTGCTTAGGCTTGAGCCTAACAATTACATACAGCCTGCCATTCTCCTAAAGGACTTAGAACTGAGAATATAAGGTAGATTTTGAAGTTATGGTTGAAAAACAAACTCAGAGGCTGGATTCACCTTGGTTAAGAGAGGAAAATATTTAAGATGCACAGGTGATGTAGATTAAAAATGTAAACATTACAGAAAAATGTAGTTTCTACTTCCTGTAACCATGTGGGCTCAGTCTTCTTTTTGCTCTGAGTATGCTCCTTGGAAGAAAGAGATGGATGGGCAAGTGTCTTTGTTACCTCTCTCAACTGAGCTTTAGGTTGGCAGTAGTGGCAAGAAGAGGGAGAGAGTACAATTTTTGGGTACTCAAGAGTTCTAGGATGTAATCTAAAATCTCAAGAGTAGGGGTCCCCAATCATCCTGGAGAAGCTTATTAATGACTTTTTTAAAGCTCTCCCTTCCACCTCGTAACCCCTGCAAACCCAAGCAGTAAGAAAATCTTTCCATAGCTATGAGATAGATTGGCAGATTTCCAAACAAAGGAACACTTTTATTTGAAGCTCCTGGATAAACAGCCAGTTGTACTGTGCTGTTTCTTTTCTCTGTTTCAGTATAATGAAATTAATCACACCTTGAGGATCTCTCTACCTTATCTTTCCTCCAGAAACTGCTGGCACAGCTGCCAATCTATGCCAGTGAAAAGAGACAATCTACACACAAAAAATGGCAGAAAAGAGACTCAACAGCTTGACCACTGCACCAAGAAACCACACACATTGATAAGGAGCTTGATAATCATGCCAGACACGGAAACACAATGGATAAAAGTGAGAATAGCAATAATGGTTAAAAAAAAATACGTAACACTTACTTCAGCCTAAGATATCAACCTTGAAATTGATCTTCCATGCAAAATAATTATCGGAAATGTTCAGGAATGCAAGTATGATCTTACACATTTTACCCTACAGCAAGCTCTCTTTGTATAGAATAATAATCCTGGATGCCTGGACAAGGGCAACGTTATCAAGCTATGGAAAAAAAAAACCCCAAACAATTGTTGTGAAATAGTAGAAGGTTCCTTCTATTATGTCAAACTGAAAGTAATGACAGCACTGTACCACTTTCTGTGCTTGCCACTGATCATGCTGCACAACTTTCTGTGAAGTCAACAGTAAGAAAAAAATGCCTCAAGTGGAAGAGTTGACATCTCTTTCTTTAGGAAAAACAGGGTGAAAAAAAAGAAACAGATGAAGTCACAATGGAATAATAGGGAATGCAAAGTGGATAACACTGCATCACAAAAGGGACTTGTTCTCTACAAATAAGGTACTCTAGAAACGGTAACACACAGCATAAAACAAATGAAGGAATAATGCATATATAATCAAACTGGAGAAAAAGGAATATAGGGGAAGGTAAGAGCTGTGACATGGAAATCCTGGCAGTCAGAGGTGGAAGTTGTCAGTAACATTTCTTAAACGCACCCTTTCATACTAAAAATACACAACAGTACATTTTTCTCATCTCTGAATAGAGAGGCACCTGGGGTACCATCCTCAGCTGGTAGAAGGGATGGCAATCCCATCAATTGTATAATTAAGATCATGCATCTGCTTCACTGAATCAAAATCACTGAAACTTAATGGCAGGATTTAATAACCTTTCTCTCCTAAGAATGAATCAGTTTATTGTACTTTTCTAAAGCCAGGTGCAAAAGAATATAATTAGATAGCAATCTAAGTACAGTATAATTAAACTCAAAAGCCTCCTCAATTAACTTACAACAATGTACCTGTACTGCAAGAAGTAATAAAATTATATTTTTTAAATTACAAAATAAATTCTTCATATTTTGTGTCCTTTAGATCACAAAACATATAACTAATACCTATTTTTCACAACTAACAAGATCTTTAAAAGAGTAATTTAAAAATTAGCAAAATCGTGCTGCAGCCAGCAGGTTGCTTGCTTTCCTCACACCCCCTTTCAGCTATTTCAACATGTAAGACAGATGTGTCACTTTTGGTCCTATAAATGTACTAGGGAAAATACACAGGAAACAATTATAATTGGGTACATGATAGATTCTTTATTCTCTTCAGGCTCAAATTCATTGCTCCCATTGTTTTAATACAGAATAAATGTCTCTATGTTGTTACATATACTAAAGTTCACATTTAGGAATGCTGGGAGAAAAAAGACAAATTATCTTTCCCCTCAGTGATCAATCTCACATACTGGGAGAGTAAAGATCACCGTATTAAAGGACCAGGACTGCCTAATTGCATACTGTTTGGCACAAAGTATCCATGATCTGTGACTAAGCTTTGTAGGCAGCATAATTACAAATTAGCAACAATAAATCATAGAATAGTTTGAGTTGGAAGGCACCTAAAAGATCACCTACTTCCTACCATCCTGCCATAGGCAGGGACACCTTCCATCAGACCAGGTTGTTCAAAGCCCCTTCCAACCTGGCCTTCAGCACTTCCAAGGATGGGGCATCCACAACTCTTCCTTTATCTCACCACTCTCACTGTAAATAATTTCATCCTAGTATTTAATCTAAACCTTCTCTGTCAGTTCAAAGCCATTTGCCCTTGTCCTACCACTACATGCCCTAGAAACAAGTCCCTCCAGTTCTCTTGTAGACCCCTTCAGGTACTGGAAGGTGCTGTATGGTCTCCTCAAAACCTTTTCTTCTCTAAGCTGAACAACACTGACTCTCTCAACCTGTTTTCTTAGGATAGGTGCTCCAGCTCTCTTATTATCTCTATGGCCCTCCATGCCTTTCTTGAATTGCAGGTCCCAGAGCTGACATCACTCTCTAAGTCGGGAGAAAGGTACAGTTCCTCTTCCCAGAGTTTTTCTTAATCTTTTATGTTACATCATGTAAAAGCTCATGGCCACCAAAATGAGACAGTGAATCAACACACTCCTCAGAGCAGACATGTCTAGTGTGCTGTGTCCTTCTCCCTCCCAGCCCCCCATTTTTAAGCACCACCTGCTTCACCCCTTAATCCCTTCATAATTAAGACTAGCTACTTTGCACCAGTGCACTTTTGCCTTCCTAACAGGTTGGGGGGGGTCGGGGTGTGTGTCATGTGACAGTGGCAACTTCTGCTAGTCTCCCCTAAATAAACTTGACCTACTCTTGCGTGAATCTACCTGCAACACAATTTACTTAAAACCAATGAAAACAAAGCTAATTTATATCAATATTATTTGACAACAACACATTTTAATAGTTCTGTTACACAGGCCTTGTATTCAAGATTAAACTTTTTTTTTTTTTTTAAAGGAAATACTCCAAATATATTGACAAACAGCCCGCTTGAGTGCCACGCCACTTCCTGCAGATGCACTGCTTTTCTGACAGGATGTCTTGCTGCAGTGGCTTGCTCTGATAAACTTGGAATTTGCATTTAGTGTAACAGTAATTCTCTGCACACAGGCCACACAAAACACTTCTCAGTCAGAATAGCACCACCTATCCGGGCCTGTCCAGCTCCAACTTTCATTTGTTTTTTCCACAAACTTTTTTGCCACTATGGTGAGTTGTGAAATGAAGCACTTACTATTCTGCTCCTAGTGTTAAGCTCCATGTTAAGGCCTTCAGAGTTTTTGGCATCATTAACTTTGTGGCTTTGCCCATGCAGTGTTATGTAAAACACCATTACAAAGAAATCTGTTTGTTTAGTGGGGCTCTGAATGGAGGCACCTGGGGTTTTAGGATGCTGGCTATCTGTGTAGAAACAGGTGGGATGCCCCATGCAGCCATCCTAGTGACACAAAGACCATGCTTTAGGAAGAGAGGATATTTATTGGACCAGGGGACAGAGACTGGCACTTCCAGCCCCACCATACACCCTCAATCTTTGAGGTCTCCAATTCACCCTTGAATACCAGCAGAAAATGGCAGCTGACACAGACAGAGTGTGTGCTTTTTTTTGCCTTGAAGATCAGCTGGGAAGACAATTCCTGAACCAAAGAGGGTGAGCTTCTATGACAGCTGCTGTGGGCACAGGCAATGGCAAGCCAATGGGCAAGAGAAGGACCGGGTTTAGCTAAGTACATGGGATGAGTTGTCATGCTGCTGAGGTTGCATAAGACCACACTCAAGAGGCAGGAATATCATTCAAACCTCCAACCTAGAATCTTTAAAGAACCCAGGGTGAAATAATGCCTATTTTAACTTCAGTACCTTAAGAAGGTCGAGAGAATGAGCACAAGACAGTCCTTGTCTTCATTCTTCTACCACCTTAAGTAAGAATATTTTATTGAGGAAGTTGTTGCAAGATGGACATAACACAGCTTTTCTGAAATAAACAGAACTCCAATACTTGCATCTCTGCTAACAACTTTCATTCACGTCTTCATCCCTACTCAATTGTTAAAATTTTTCTCTCTTCTTACCCTTCTCATCCTTGACTCCCATGCACAGCACATTACTATGACCAAAGTACTGCCGCTCCCTTTTCAGGACATGTCCATGCTCCACATTTCTGTGCAGAACTGGACACAACTGAGAAGCCTTCTAATTCTGGATCTAGGTCTAAATCTGGTTCCTATCTTTGAGCCTCTCCCAAATAGGTACAAACTATTATGATTACATACTCTTCCTTATTCCTTGTGCTTATGGCAGGCTTCATCTATATTGCTGATTACCCATGCGTCGCTGTTTTCTGAAGCAATTTAAAACCAAGAGAACACATTTTTCCTCCACCTGTAGTATTTGACTTCCAGTTTCCAGATAATATCTGTTATCTAGCTCTGCAAAGACATTATTTAAGTCTTCAAGTCTGCATTGTGATTCAGTTTATATGAATGTTTGAATGACATTCAGCAGGCTTTTCTTTTTTTTTAAATCAGTCAGGCTATTCAAGTAATTGCTCCTTCTTACCGTCATCTTTTCTTTGCTATCAGAGTTCTGAACCATCTTTCCCACTACGTGACTGAAGGATTTTCTCTTGCAAGAGCACATGGCTTAACTGGTTCTTCATATCTTCGTAACAGTGCACAGCACTGGTTAGGTAATGATATGGCAAAACTCATTCTCGCTGATTATGACTTTGATTCCTTCCTCCCACAATAATAAGTTAATAGCTGCTATCTACCTAAAATACTTTGAGCACAAGATAATCTTCTGTTCCTGGCATAATTGCCCCTCTAACTCTGAAATGTACATATATTTTACTCGTCTCTAAGAAAAATCTGGATCTGTTTAAATACAACTATCTCTGATCACTTTTTAATGAAAATTTAGCCTGCAACAGCCTAGCATGCACCAGAGAAAAAATATAAAGTATCTAAGGCCTTTAGACGATCTTCTGACTAGACACATTTGCTCCATATCATCCTCTAAAAATCTTAGTGTGACCTGAAGTCTACTCTGTGCATTTAAGAACATTTTAATTCAAGTGAGAAACATAGAAAGGAATTAGATAAGCACCTAAATGCCTGAGCTAATGTCAGCTTGACAACTTACTACTAAATCCACCTAAAGCACAATGAAAACAGTTATTCTGAGGCAACTATGCAGAAGAATTTTAAAGCTTTAGAGGGTTATGAGCCACCTTTTTGTAACCACAAGTCTGCATCACCTTAGTCCCAACCCAGGTGGCAAGGCAATTTCGTGGTGAGGAAGCTGGTGAAAAGACAATTAACAAACAGATGAACACAGTAAAACCTAGCACTTTACTGAAGAAGCAAACACAGAAAGCCTTACCTCCCTTCAGCTGCCATTTATAAATATTTACAGAATATAAACCATACAGCCTTTTAAATACATAATTTTAAATTATGTTTTATTTACAGCTTATATGTTATTAACTTTAATTATTAGGCAAATATTAAATACTTTTTGAAAACACGGCACTGGTACTAAAGAGAGACAACTTATGTACTTGGGTGGCTAAGGAGGAAGCTAAGGAATTTTCAAAAATTAATGCAAAACCCAGAGAAAAATCAGACTGTATAAATGCAGAGAGAAGCCAAAAAGAATGGTTCACAATAGAGGAAGAAACAGATTGGAGAGGATCTGGTCCTAACAACTTCATTGATCAACCAACAAAAGTAGCCCTTTCAGCAAGAAAGCACATGGAAATAAACTGCACTGCCTGCTATATAAACATTTTGTGCAAACACTCCTCACTGGGAAAATCAACACTATATCTATAGGAACTTCACACTTGTATGAATATCAAAAATGTTTTCTGAATGTAGTTTGCCTAAAGCACCACCAGTGTTCTAGCTCCCGTGTACTTTCATTGTGTTCTTGGTGGACAGCAAGGATAATTGCTGCCTAAAGTACATTAGTGGTGAGAATAGGACAACTTTACATAAAGCAAGCCCTAGAAGATCAACAAAAAAAACCCAGAAGTATGCATTCTTCCTGACACTCCTTCTTGCTTCAGAAGGAACTGACTGCTCAAGACATATCATTGCCTTCCATTTCTGGACATGACACAAGTCATTAGACCTCCTTCTGCTCTTTTTACCCCCAGCCCACTTCCCTGAGCTCCTTGGATTCTCCTTCAGTAACTAGGAAGGCAAAGATGTAAAAAATTATCCAAGGACTGGATCCCTGACTACATAGCTCCTAAGCATCTGAAAATTAGTAGGAGAGCAGGCTAAATGAGAGAAGTTATTTTATCTGGCCATGGGATACACACACCAAACCGTTATTTTTCTCTGTAAACCTGTCTTTATAAATTTTACTGCTGTGTTATTATTTGGTTGCTGTAAAAGACTGGGGTTTTAGCTACAAGCATGAGATATTTTTCAACAACTAGCTTACATAAGAAAACATGACGGGTAATGTGAAGAGAATACTGAAATTTCTAGTATTTTATGCAACTATTTCCAGTGGGATCTTTCTTGTCTGTTTGGGGATCCAATAGTGGATCCTGCACTTCATCATGCCATTAACCACATGCCATTAATACAAGCACAATAAAATTTTGATGGAATAAGTAACAAGGGATCAAAATGTTCAAGAAATCTTACACAGAAGCAATTAATTAACAAGAGCAGTCTTTTAGAAGCCCTTTTTATCATCCAGCAATTTTAAATCCTAAAAGTGCAGAAAAGGTAAAATGTACCCAAGCAGAAGAGTGAAAACTGAAGACACTATAAGAGCTTTATCATTATGGTAGGATGGCACTTCAGGAAGTATCACTTCGTAGTTGTTGCATTCTTGCACTTGTTTTACACTTTTCTGTAAGAACATTTGCAACAAGATCTTCACTGCTGCCATTCTTTCTATTTCTTTGTCTGAAGTGAAAGAGGGACTGAGAGACAGCACAAGAGAAAGAAAAGGGAGATTCACTGCTAAAGTACAATACAAGCACTTGCTAAATATATCTTTTACAATTACTCACCTGCAACACTTAACCACATCATGGATGTAGAAGTATAATCACAATAGCTTAGTTACATATGATTTTGATCGTGGACCTCAAAGATGGCTAAGTAATATTACCTCTGTCCTAAAGAATCAAACAAATCCACTTACATAGTTTTGAAGGGTTTTGAAGGTCAGTGTGACATCTGTTACTAAAATCTGTATTTGTCAGTCCCTTTTCACCATTTCTCACACAAGATGGGTGTAGAGCACTCAGCAGCCAAAAGGCCCAATTTAGACAGCGCTGATATGACTACAGCATACTACATATATAAAATTTGGCATTACACCTTGGATTTCTATGAGATACAAATAAAATCAGGTAATTCTAGCCTGCCCAGATCTCATTTTTATCTATTACCTCAAGAGGTATTTTCTAATTAGAAAACAAGAATTCATTTTACCCTGAAAACACCTCCTGAATCAAGGGTTGAGTACATTCTTTCTAAATCCAAATTCCAGGATTGCTCTAAAACAAGCTACCGAAAGATACATAAATTTCTAAATACGGCAACATTCCTTCAAGCTCTCTGAGATCTTCAGCAAAGGTTGTGCCACATTCTTCAAGCAGCACATGGCCTAAGCACAGCACCTCAAAAGTTCCCTGCATTTCTGTACTGTACTAGTCAGTGAGGCACGTCAGGACACCATCGGCAAACTCATTTTTCCGCTAGCGCACTTTAATGCAGAGAGCAGACTCAGGTTATACTTGTGCTGCTTTGTAGGGCTCATATCACCAGACCTGTGAAAATAAGACACAGGAGAAAAAAATACAGCAAGAATTTTAAAACATGATTTAGGGTTAGATGTCTACGTTTTAGCATGTTCTACATTTTATGTCCTCATGGCTGTAAAACTGTCAAAGTTAAAAAGACTTGTAAGCCTGGCCCTAGATTTTAGATGAGGTCTCTTTTTTATATCTTATTTCCAAATCTCACAGTATGCTATTTTCAGTTCTCAGGTGAGGCATGAAGCCACTCAAATTTTCTCAGCCTCAGCAAACTGAATTTCAACCTGTGACAAGAGTCATGAAGCTGAAAACAGTACAGGTTCAAAAGTGTAAAAGAGAAGCACTGCATTTCATTTCAGATATTGACTTGCTTAAAATCTGATATACCAAATAACTCATTCCACACGTGCGTTTTCTCTCCTTGTAGTATAAAAAGCATGAAAGAGCTATTATTTCGAGCTTTGTGCACTACTGTTAAATATTTAAGAATCCTGTCATAATTTACAACCCAGCCTTTTTCATTTGACCTCCTCAACATGTGGTCTTGTTAACACAGCAGCTGAAACCTCCATTGTGCAGTGAAATAAGCAGGTTATCACTGGCTGGTTCAATTACTCCAATATCCTTCTGACCCTTTGCAAAGTCTTCTCTCCTGCTTTCATTGTGGGGCAATGCTGAGCTCTAGAAGGCAGTACAGAGACAGCACAAACCCCTAGATAAATAGAGTGAATCCTGATCCTCAAAAAGCACATATGGACAGGCACTTCTCATAAAACAATTACACTAAATCAGCTCCAAACCAGTAGTTTTATGCTGTCCTTAGGGGAAAAGGTGAATATAGATCAAAACAGTCAGCGCTGCTCGGTAAAGTACCAGACTCAAACACAAGGATAGGGAAGATGCTGCCCTCTCCAGCAAGACACTGCTTTGGTGTGATGGCTACAGCACTGCTGCTGCAGTGAGGTAACATTCTTGAGTTCTCTAACCCCACCTTCCCACTGTAAGACTGACTCTATCCACATTCCTATCTGGATTAGTAACCACATGAGTAGCTAGCAAGGACAGAGAATGCTGACCAAGCTGCCAATGCCATTTTGGCAAGTCTTACACATCGTATCACAGGTAACACAAGTCCTTCTCACCACTGCCTCCCACCATGGAGACCTCAGACCCCAGAGATGGCAGGTGCCCCTGTGGCAAGGAGAGGGCATTGGGCTAATGCTGTTACTTCTGAAGACATTCTTCTAATCACAAGCTCCACTCAAATGCACATGCCAAGGTGCTGCCTTGCAGCTCTGTAACAACTCAGGGCAGATGTAGCTGGCTTGAAGATCCCAGAAGGAGTCTGTGAGCTGCACACAGCAGAGGGAGGAATGAGGTGCTACAAGCCTACAAGATAAGGCCTCAAGAAGGAGTCATCCAATGTCTGAACTAACCATGGCTCTCATCACAGTACTTACAGTGAGTGCAGCCACCGCAAGCTATTATGGCTAAAATGAACAACTGGCAGGAGCAGCTCTAGGGAGAATTGCTAGGACAGGGAAATGCCTCAAAACCCCTTCAGAGGCCAGGGGTGCAAGCAGCTTTTGGAGCTACCTGTAGGTAAAAAGGAAGCAGAAAGCTGCACATCCAAGCTCTTTATCAGGGTAAAAATCAAGACAGGATGTGACAGGGAAAGAAGGTACAACTGTATCTGGATGCATGAAGAACTGGAGAATTATTGCAAAAGGAGAGAAATGTGTAATGAGCAAAGCCCCAGTGTTAAAAAGTCACATGGGATTTTCAGATGAGAGACAGAGTAAGACATACATGGTAGTGTCATTATTACAGGACATTCACAGTTCTAAAATGGAAAGCAGGACTACATGTGATAGTAAGTTAATGTGGACCTGGGGTAGAATGAGTATGATGAGAGGCAAATACACAGCTCGGGTCTTCCTCCCTTTCAAAGAGAAACACTGTTCTTCAGATTTCCAAACTTTTCACTTGAGAAATGACTGGCAGCCATAGGAAGGAAAACAAATATGCTCTTATGAAGTTTTTAGCACCTAGTACAAGCCTAGCTGGTGTGTTCCCAGATCAGCTTTTCCATTAAGAACAAAAAGTAACCAAAGAGGAAAGCACTCAGAGGCTTAAAGATAAAATGTATACAAAGTAAAATTTATTATTTTTATTACACATATGAATTTGTTTACATATGGTTATTTCTTAAGAAAATAATTTTAATATTAATTACTATTTCCCTCTATCTGGTTGACTGTCTCATCTAGTTCATTCACATGAATGCTGCCAGACATCTTCAATATGTTTAACAGTAATTCCAGTAGTAACAGTTTCAGTTTTTGAGCTCTCTCTGCTACTTTAAAGTAAATATCAGAGCATTTAATTTTCACAGTCTTTGGGGCATGGACAGGTATATGTTGCGCCTTGAACCACCCAGAAACTCATGGTGTTTAGCTGCAACCTCTACCCAGTGCCTTGACGCATTCACACATAACACTTTTCTTTTGTCCACAGTTGCATTAAGACTCATAAAGTTGACTCATGCTGCTATGTAAAATTGCTGACAAAAATGATTTTCCTGCTCTGAAGAAATCTGTTTTATACTTGCATGCATTTCTTGAACATAAAATTGCTCTACTCAGGCATAGCCTGACTTAAGGACAATATAAAATGGCACAAAAAACACAATTATGCTTTTAAATGCATAGCTTTATCTTTTCAGTTGGAACACAATACCCCAGCAGAGCACACTGGAACAAACCATTCAGGATTCATTTCTCTGTGGGCATCTGAAAGTTCTTTAGAAGCAATTAATAAAGTAATTCAAATGTATATACATTTCTCCTGCTGCTTAAGGAGATACTGGAAGTAGAGCAGTCTTTCAAGCAAATTGTTACTGTTTTGTTAGTAAACTGCTTTAACTGTACACTGCAAAACGTGTAACTGGGATTGAAAAATTCTGACTGCTGGCCAGTGCTTACATGTACTTAGCTGAATTTGACAACATTAGACACATACAGGTTGAATTCTTTTTGCCAGCAAGGCCTCCTAACTGCAGTAGCACACACTAAATTAAGCCTAGAAGGAAAGGGAGGGTAAAAACAAAGGTTTGCTGACATGCAAATACCTACCACAAAAATCTTGGATTGTACTGCTAGTTTATCAAAGCAATGCTGCTTTTTTTTGCCTTTCTTTTTTTTTTTTTTTTTTTTTATGGGAGACTGTAGAAATAAGACACACAGGTGAGAAATCAAAGAAAACAGTGATTCAAGAATTGAGTACCAGTAAAATTTTATATTCTAATTTTATATTCTCTCACTAGCCAATAGATCTCATCTAGAAGAATTCATTCAAGACCTGGAGAAGTAACAGAGTTGCTGACCCGAATATACATTAGCAAAACACATTTATTGACCTAAATTTTTAACACACACTGAGAACATGTGTGTTTACTCATCTTACTAGTCAGAGAAGGTAAAACATTCCCATGTACATATATCACTATCCAGCTACCCAGAATTTGAAACTGTTTTCCATCAACTCTACAAAACAAGAAATTATCCAAATTGTGTATCTTATGAAGTTCCTGTTTAATGAACAAGAGTTTCCATCATAGTAGCTATACAAATGTATTCAGAAAGTTAGTTTAAATAACAGCCTGATGCTGAAGTCTTAATACTGACTTCTAGAAATCCTGAGAAATGAGCCACAGATCTACTTATTTCAGCAGGCAACTTCAGCCATGGGACAGCCATTGGGACAGCAACATACACACTTGCCAGAAAGGTTTTCATTTGCAAGCATCATGAACTCAAATTTTTCACTGCATTCCTTTACATACAAACGTATTTGCAGCCAACATTGCCTCTTCTAAGTGTATTTGTTCCAGGTTTCAGGCAGATTTTAACTATCCTATTAGGAATTAGGAAGCCTATTTTTTCAGTTAGTTTCAACAAGCATATGCCTCCTGCTTATTTCATCTCCCTGATTTCTAGACGACATAAAATGTTTCCTAAACATTCTGGTTTTGCAGAAATATTTGTACCACCTGCTTAGTCCTGTGTGACAAAGCTGTGAGGTTTCTCTAGAAAACAGAAGGAAGATATAAAGGTGAGCAAGACCTGTCTGTGCTAAATCTCTTAGGCTGACCCAAACACCCTTTGTAACTCACATGAAGTTTCTCCTCTTCTTTGGCCGCCAATTAACTTTATCCAGAGAGAAATATGAACAGCTAAGTAAGCTGTAACTGTTGCAATAGAAGAGGCTCGCTTTAGGTGAATGAATGCCGTGTTTGCAAACCTACAAAAACATTTTAGCGGATGCAATTTTAAGCGGCTCTCGGTAGATCCAGAGCTTTGCTGGAAGCCGAGTGCCAGGGTCTCTGCTGCTGGCGGCGGCTCCCGCCCTCCGGCTGCCTCCGGACAGGGGCGGCGATGCCGGCTGGGGCTCGCATCGTCCCGCTTGTCCCCGGGAGGCAGCGGCTGCAGACCGACCCGGGGAGGGGGGCAGCGGAGCAGGACACACAAAAATACCTCAACCAACCAGCAAACCTCGACGGCACTAACTTAACACAGAGTTGTCAGCCGGCTACCTGACCGCAAAACGTCTATAGCCCACAGGAGGAGAAAGCGGCCGCCAACATCCCAACCATAAGGAAAGCCAAGCGGACGGCGGCTCGGGATGGAGGACGGGCGCAGGGCGAGGATGCCCCGCGGGCCGGGCCGGGCCGGGCCGGGCCGGGTCGGGTCGGGTCAAGCCGCGCTCCCTGGCCGAGCCTGGGGCCGCCACAGGCGGCGGGCGCCGGGCAGCGCTCACGGGGAGCCGCTCACGGGCACCGCTCACCGCGCTCCTCTCCCCGGCCCGTGCCCCGGGCCGCGGCTCCCCGCGGGCTCTTCCCGCCCCTGGCGCCCCCCGCCCCAATTCGCGCTGTTCCGCGCCGGCTCGGCCCTCCGCGAGGGGTGAGCGCAGCTCCGGGCGGCAGGGACGGGACCCCCGCGCCGCCCCGGAGGGCTCTGTCCCGACGAGACTCACCGCGTGCCTGCGGCTCCATGGCAGCGCGGGGCTCAGCCGTGCGTGCAGCCCGGAGCCCGCTGCACCCGCAGCCCGCTGCAGCCCGGCTCGGGCGGCGCTGACAGCCGGGGCCGCGCCGCCGCCGCCCCCCGCCGCTCCCGCCCCGCCCCGCCCCGCCCCGCGCCGCCGCGCGGCGCCCCCTCGCGGCCAGGCCCCGGCGGCGCCGCTCAGCGGGGCCCCCGCACGGCCCGGCCCGCGCCCCCCTGGCCCTGCACAGGCCCCAGCCCGGGCCGGCCCCACAGCGCCTCTGCGCCTTCGCCATCTCCGCCGCACAACACCTCGGGCTGGCACGTCTGTCCCCCGCTCAGGGGAGGCACTCGGGACTTCCCCCCAGCAGAAGCCGGGAGCCGCAAGGCCCCGGGGGCACGGGCTCCCCAGCTGAGCCAAGGCGTGCCTGGTGTATCAGCGGCACAGTGAAGGGGTCGGTGCCTGGAAGGAACGAGTTCACGGCTCATCTGAGTGCCTGCGGATGGCAAGTCCTATGGCAGTTCTACCTCCTATGGCAGAAGCATGGGAACACATGCAGAGGAATGACAAGAGCCTAATGCTATGATGGATACTTAGCAGCTAAAGTAATTTTTTTATTTTTTCCCCAGCACACAGGTCTGTATCCTGCTGTTACTGCATGGCATGGTACGCACCACACAGTAATAGCAGGGTAAGACCTGTAACCTGTAACATTTTTCACACTGTAGCACAGATTTACTCTAGGTTTGCTCTTGCCAGCATAACTTCCACACCAGTAACCAGTCCACGGTAACTTTGCTCCTGGGTCCATTATATTGTTTTAGCAAGGCTGCCTTCTCCATGGCTGATTGTCCATGTATTTATCAGTCAGACACTGTATCTGAGTGTATGATACTGCTGAATGCCTCCAGGACACACTAAGGACACATAGATTCTCAAGGTCTGTACTACTGAAAACAATGAAGCAAGACTAAAGGCAGATGAAAGAACTACTGGACATTTGTTTGTGAAATCATACAAATGAGTATATCAAATACTTTGATTGAAGAAAATTATCCAAAAGAAAATTATGATGTGGTTTGGTCAAAGAAAAAAGAACATTTGTAGCTAGAAAACAAGACTTCCTTTTTTCCTTAAAATTTTGTAGCAAAGTCGAGAAATAAATAAACATTATTTATTTCTCAACTTTGTTTTTCCAAAAAAAAAATAGAAAACTGAGGCCAAAGTAGCTTTAATTTGAACACATCTAATGAGGTTTTCCTTTAATACACACACACTTGTGGGTTTGAATTTTAATTTCCATAAGGCGTGAATTATCATTATTTTTTCCTAGGCAAACTTCATTGTCATTTGACATCTCCTTGAGCTGGAATTTACCACTGACAAAAGCAGAACAGAGGTTGTCAGAAGAATGAATTCCTGCACTCGTCATTTCAAATGCAGAGACATCTTACTGTGACAAGATTTGAGCTCAGAAATGCTAGCAACTTTTACATGAAAAAATACAAAGCCAAGTCCAGCCACAAATGCATTACATGGCTGAGAAATTTCTCTCTACATGTAAAACTATCAGCATAATTATAAAATGTACTTTTCTGGAAATATAGACAGGACTCTCTAAAGCAGCCTAAGCAGTTTCTATGAAGCATGATGAAAACTCAGCATCTACTTACAGGGCTACAACAATATTAACAACACTGTTTATGTACAAGCCTAATTACAAATCTTATAGCAGCATATGCTATTCAAATTACTGAACAACAAGAAATGTTACCAGATGCTTATATGCTGAGTCTGATTTATCCTTTACATTTAGATATATTACTTCTTTTTCCACACCAGGAATGCCCTCTACTGTAAAGAAAATCCAACCAGTGTTTTACCTAACAAGTTATGGTGAGCAACAAAACTAGTTCTACATTTAAGAGAGCTATGAATAGGAAAACAAACCTGAAAGTCTTGAGTTCCACAGTAATATGTTCATCTCGTGGCATGTTTGACAGGAAAAAGAAACCAGTCATTTACAATATCCTCCTGCCACATGCAGCTAGGAAATCAGCATCTTAAAGGTAAATTTTATTTGAAAATTATTATCCCATTGAAATTACGCAATTTTGTTGTAAAATAGCTGATTAATTTTCTACCTACTGTACAACAGGATGCATTTTCATATTTTCTCACATATATCACTGATTTATTGAGATTCCTCATCAAATTTGCCTTGCAAAAGATTTTGTTTAACTTCTATGTCTGAAGAGACTGGTATAATTCAGACTTTGTTTTCTGTCTTGGAAGGTCTCAATCAAGTTGTAGGAGCTTAGTTGTTGCTTGAGAAAGATCATTGTCTCTCCCATCGTGCTGAAATTAAAAACAGTTGGGTTTTGTTTGCTTAAGAGGTCAGAATAAAACAAAAGACAGATTATTTTATTTTTGAAACAATTATGTATTATCACACACTTCAGATTACACCATTTTCACAATAAAACAGCAATAAGCTTCAAATAAATATATCATGTTTATGTCATTGCACTGACTGGTTCTTGTCCTCTAACACAAAAGTGACAACATCCAATCTCGTGCCAGACTTCAGTGGATGTCTCTCTTCTTGGAGGGAGTGACTACATGCATTTTGCAGATGGGGATTAAGGCAGGATTTTGCATGACAACGAGTATCCTAAACTCATACTGATTTTCCATGGAAAAGAATGGGGAAAAAACTTCTGAATAATTCACAGAAGTGCAAACCATCTAAAGATTGTGAGATACCAGTGGAATTTGTTGGTCCTTAAGGCGGAATGATTGTTTAGCAGGATGGACTATGGCATGTGCACACATGCACTCCACAGGAAAGATGGCAGGCTGCAGTGAAGCACAGCATTCCAATTGTGATACAAAGTTAGATCTCCAGCAGCAGGTTAAATCTTTGTAGGAATATGCCATGGATGGAAAAGCCAAGGATATGCTCTGTGTCTTCTTGTACAAGGTTCAAAAACCATGTGTTCACACGAGACATTACAATTTATTTCCTTCCATTCAGATGTCATTGAGGTCTTTGCCAAATGGGCCATGCTAAATGTTCAATTCTCAGAATATTGTGGGTTCTGATATTTGAAAGAAATACTGAAAAATAAAATATTCTCAATCTTTTTTCAGAGTTTTTATTTAACCTTTAGTATGTTCTTTTGATTTTCATCTCCTCTTCTTTGTATACTTAATGTCTAGGGCAATGTTACAATTTAGAACATGAAGTGTGAAATGTCAGTGTTACGACAGTGTGCAACAGTGAGAAGATGCTACTTGCGTTGTGTATTTTACAGACAGGCCAAGTTTAGCCTGAAGTTTCATACAGTGGGGTTCTGGCTCCAAGGGTCAAAAGGTACTGAACAATACTGAAAAGATACTAGAAACACTATAAAAAAAAATAACACTGAGCTTTATACAAATTATACAAATATATTATTGGAGAACAATATTACACACACTAGACCTTACCTCTTAACAATATGTAAAACTTTTAACTCCATTTTCCACTGGTGCTAGAGTGAGAGGAAATGTGCCTAAAGCATCCCATAAGCTCATGAAGGTCAACTCTGATGGGGACTCAACCACATTCCTCGGGAGATTGTTCCAGTGATTAATTATTCCTATTGTAAAAAATGTTTTTCTTATATCATGATGAAACTGCTCCTGGAATATCTTCCAAAATCTGTCTCCTTTACTTTCTTTGGTAAACCTTGGTAAAAAAATAATGTGTAGAAGAGGACAGGGCTGGGTCTGAAGACATAATGGAAATAAGAAGCATTACATTAATTTTATCACATATATGTGTTTACCACAGGACAATATTTTCCTTTACACATGTATCTGATCCATAAGATTATATGAAGACATGACAGTTCTGCAAAAGAGAATTTTGATATTGGTTTAGGAGACTTTCCTAAGTCTTCTTACAGGCTGTAAGGATGCATATACTAGGAGCATGCAGAATTATTTGGAATACAACCTAAGCATGTTATCATTTTACCATCATGTATGTCATACTACCCATAACTGGATGTCATGCCAGGCCTGCAGCAGAAGACAATTCTAACAACAACAACAACAAAAGACTGAACAGGTTGCTTTTTACTGATTTAATCTGAACATGAAATCTTAAATTTACATTTTTTGTCAGCAGGTTTTTGTGATTGTCCTAAGGGTTCTGAAACTGCTTTGCAAATTATCCTAATGATCTGATGATAAAGTAGTTTCTTTTTTCATTTCCTACCATGAAATGTTTTTTTTTCTCCAGCTGTAACTAACAAATATAAGTATGAAGATACAAAGCTTGTGTGATATTTTTGAATGTGCTTAACTATATGCATGTATGAAACATGCTCTGTGATAGATCATGAGCAGAAAATTATTTTTTGATTATTGATATTAATGAAAAATATCTGCCTGATCCTTTGACAGCTCTGTTTTCCTTCAAACAGCTTCTCATAACTTCTCATGACTGGGATCAGTGAAACAACTTTGTATCAGCTATCCAGCATTGATCACTATGCTCCTAATGTCAGAGAATCTGAATCAAGATCCTTTTCTGATGCCAACATCTCTATTATAATAATAAAATTCTGATTACTTACTGCAGTTGTCTTTGATAAATATGTAACAGGACTGCCAGTGACAGTATTACTCTGTGTTTTTACAACTCACAGAGGTAATTTAGAATATTTTTGAGAAGGGAAATAAATACTTTTTTTCCCCCATTACTCAACAGATTTCTGACTGTCCTCTGAATTTAGTATCTTTTCTCTCTCTCTCAAATGTTTTTCTAGTTTCCCTGGGATGAAAAGGGATACTGTGAGGTGAAAAATTGGAGGATGAGCAAGTGGGAAGGCACATCAAACTCTTCACCACAATCCAATAAAACAGAGAGAGAGAAAGAAACTGAAAATGAAGGTTGGATCAGACTAAAATTTATACATGAAGTGATTGCAAACTGCTGACACGTATCCTGGGGCTTGTGGATACCACAGTGTGAACATGTGCTGTCATTAAGCTTTCAGGAGTTTCTGGAAGATATATATCCTGCCATAAAAGAGTCAGCATTCATTCATATGACTTGTGAGATGAAATACTCTGTTTGTCGATGTATAGGCTCATCTCTCGTGTTAAAATACAAAAGAAGCCCAGCATTTCTAGGCGTGGGCTCATGCCACCTTGACACACAGCTTTAGAGTGATTCAGATGAACTGCAACCATGAGAGCTCATGATTCCCTCATGGTGTCTTTCAACACCAGCTGGCACACAACTAAACTTAGCTGCCTGAATGAAGGCAGGCAATTAAATGTCTGAACACACAGAACCATTTTAGATGTCCCCAAAGACCTGAGATACCCATATGAGCTAGTGTGTATCACACAAGATCAGTGGGAGTTCTGTGAAATGTCATATTGGGACAGGTGGGATACCCCAGGACTTCTAACATACTAGGAGTTTTTTGACTTTAAGCACTTGAGATATTCAGTACAGAAGACACTCAGTTACCTACAGACAGACATTCAATGCCACTTGGAAATTCCTGGGGAGTCTGGGTTGCCTCTATAGAGCAGAGATGTGTAGCCCAAACCCAATGTGAACCTGTACTTCTATGGAGCAGCACCTCCAGACCAGGTGGGACTCCTTACGATATCTGAGGAGCTTCTCATAAAACTGAATCCTGCTTTGTGCAGCTAGGTGTGGGCTAAATGTCTGTAGGTTGAGTCCCTATTAAGATGTACTTAATGTCATATTGTGTTTGCAGAAGTGTTGCATGTTCAGCAAGTATGCCTGACAATGTGCATCCACCCCTGCCACAATCACCTCATTCCTTTCAAAGAACATCCTTGTCACTTCAAGTAAGCTCTTAAGTCGTTACTCGGCTTTTGTTCAGATCAGCCATTAACCTTTAATAACTTCAGTGATGGTGTATGGAGTGTAAAACAGTGGTTTTATACTCCTAAAGGTTTTCACCTCCCCAAGAGCATAGTCAATGGCTCTCCTTCAGAAGTAGGGCATGGACGTTGCAACTATGTCAGAAATGAAACACTGGGCAATCAGTTTAATTCATGCAGATGAAAACTTTGTACAAAGCCATTAGCCTGAGGAAAAGGAAACACAAATTGCCCCAGTCAGCACCCTTTAATAGACTCACAGGCAGCTGTAAGTTCTCCTATAGCTGTGGGAGAGGGAGGTCCTTTCCCAAGTCACCCTACGTGAAACTTAGAATGTAATTTCTGATTCAGAGCCCATCACCTGGTTCTTCTGATTCTTATGGCCTGTTGTCGGAATTCTTTTGGAGCTCCTCTTTATTGTACCCATGCACGTGTCCTTTGGTGAAATTTTTTTCAGGTGTTCCATTTTTGCAGAGAGCATTGCCTGTGTTCCTCAGCACAGCACAAAGCCCAGGGGCTGCCCCAGTGATATCGCGAGCATCAAGTATTTATACGCAGTGATGAGATTCCTCCTGGGCCTTCAAGCTGAACTATCCCAGCCTTCTCAGCCTTTTCTCAAATAGCAATCTCTCAATCATCTTCATCATCCCTTGCTGGACTTGCTCCAGTATGTCCATGTTTGCCCAGAACTCGACTCAGCACTCCACACATGACCTCACCTGTGTTAAGCAGAGGGATGATCCACCCCCTTGGCCTGCTGGCACCACTCTGCCTCTTGCAGACCAGTGCACCCCAAGTAACTGGCCTCCAGCTGGGCTTGAGCTACTCTCTTTGAACCCTGTCCTTCAGTCAGTTTTCAATCCACCTCTCTGTCCATTGGTCTAGTGACATGCTAATCCTGCTGTACAATAAAATGTACAATAAATTTGCCAAACTGCCAGGTTTGGCAAATGCTGCAAAATGATGCTATATTAAGAAAGTTGACTTGGTGAATCTCTATTATGACAATTATATTTTTAATAGGTCAAAATCAATATTTGATACAGGTAAAATAATCATGATAGATTCAATGCAATTTAGTTTCAACTTAGCAGAACTGATGTGGTTTCTTTTGTCTTCTTAGGATGTTTCCTTTGTACCCAAAAGGTAAGAAGCCATTCTAAAAGCAAGAATAGAACTTATTTTTCACATGTAGCTCAGAAGCAGATTTCTTTATTAGTTTAGAAAGCATTCATTTCTGTATATGTGCATTGGGAATCTGGTACAAAAGCTATTGCTGAAAAGCATTTAATTCAACTTCTTAAAGGAGATTCTTCTTTGAAGTGCTATTGATACTGATGGAATGCCGAGCACATGGAATTATTGCTGCATTGCTGGATGCAACACACATTTCTGAGGCTTAAATCCTACGTCTCCAGACTGAAGTGGAAGTGCATCCTGCCATGTGACTGGGAGTGACTGAACCAACCTGGCAACATTCCTGACTATTATCCATATCACTTAGAGAAAATCTAACAACTCTTTAAAAAATAGCAGAAAGAAACAGATAAGTACTCTATTGTAATGTCCTTACATAGGTATTCGTTTAGCATCATGATGCAAAAGCATGAATCAGACTTCACTGAAAGGTTAGATTAAAAAAAAATCCAATTTGTGCAAAAACTCTTGAGATGGACCCCTCTGAAAATGGAAATAACCCTTTAGATCTCTTTAAAAGGATTTCACAGTAAAAAGGGTGCCTCTTAAGAATCAATCATAGACACAGCAAACATCAGAATGAAGTTTCATTTTCTTTTCTCTTAAAAAAACCAAGTGAATAAGGAAGAACTCCTGGCAATCTATTACAGTGAAGAGAGTGTATTCAGAGAATTGGATGCCCAGTTAGAGAGACTTCAACCTCCATGAGAACACAACTGATTCCTAAAAACAGAATGCATTTAAAATTGAGTCCTGTGCCTTCAAAATCCCAGCTACCATAAGCCAAATAGTAGATAACGTATGTTATCTACTCTTACACCATCATTATTTAAAAAAAAAATTTCCCCCTGTCAGGTACAGCCATTGCAATTTCAGAATCTCTCTCCCCTTTTTAGAAAATGGTTGCTCTACAGCTGCTTGTTATTCTGCACTTTGCTTTAGCTTGGTAAACATATACATATAAGAAAGCAGAACAATATTAGGATATGAGGATTCAAATTTTGGTTAACTGACAGCTTACCTGTAAGCCATACCACTGATTTGGGATGCCAGTATTCTGGGATAAGAGGTAGCTTCCTTATTGAAAATCTGCCACACATTCTGACTTCATCTTTTGCTTAGTAATGAGTGGTGGGAAACAGAGTAAATACTGAATAGCTTCTCATTTTTTACCTGATTTATTAAAACAATTAAACCACAGAGAGCATATTCTTTTTCGACCTGTCATTGTACTTTGCAGGGTTTTTTTTTAAAGCACTTGTTCAGCCACGGCTTTTATCCATGTGATAAAAGTGGCTGAACAAGTGCTTTAAAAAGTGGCATCCCTGCATGCTCTTTTGGTTTGGTAAATTCTAAATTCAGGGAGCATCAAGATGACACAAGGATCAAGCTGAAGGATGTGTGATCTATAGAACAGATTCCTCTCAAAGGTGTGAAATCAAACACCCTGTTACTCAGACTATGTCTACAAAATCTTCCCGAGGCTTACGCAAAAAGCACTTTCCAGTGCAGCCTGCCTGTGCTCCAGCTCAGAGGGACTCGAGCCAGTCCTGCACTGAGCCCCAGCCAAAAAGCTGAGCTGGAGGCAAGGTACATCAGCTTGGGTTCAGGGCTGTGCCAGCGTGGGGATCCATGGCTCCTGCCTGGGAGTCGGCTGGCGTTTGGGTGGAGCTGAGACACCGCTGCTGGCAGAGCAGCGCTGCCATTCCCCAGATCATCTTCCCTGCTGACAACAAAGCCTGCAGCAACCCTTCCTCTTCCCTGCCAGATGTAGGGTTTGGGAGCAGCACTCTGCTGTCAATCACTCTCTTAGGAGTGGTGCTTGAGGCCTCTACAGGGGAATTACACAAAAAAATTGTTGAAGGCTTCATGAAACTCAGTGCATCTCCCTTGTCTCTCCCCACATTGTTCCCTCATAATTATCTCTTTCTCTTCTATGATACTTTAACACAGCACTCGTATATTTTGGTCCTGATTAATCATTCTTGAGTAACATTTTATTAACTACCACATATTTCTCTGCATTTGTACTTGGGATTCTAGGATCTAACACTGGGACAAGCAGTGAGAGGGTTTTGTGTACTTCTGCAAACTGCTGGAATCGCTGTCCTATTTCTCTCCGAGCACATTATTTCCTAGAAGCTGGACAAGCTACTACAATCAAGTGCATCCAGTACTTTTAAAAAAAAAAAAAAAAAAAAAAAAAAAAAAAAAAAAAAAAGGACCAAAGGACCATTAGGAAAACTTTTTTCTGCATGTAACTTCCTAAAATTTGGTCAATATGTCAGAAAAGACCCTTCACATTTCCCTGTCCCTTTTTTGGAAGTCCAAGATATATATGAAAAGCATAATACTACAAGCCATAGATGCAGGAAGATGCTGGGCATCCTGATTTTCAAGGAACTTGCTGCAGTCTGCAAATGCTCTCCTCTTCCCATTATGAGAATCCCAGGCTCAGTTAACACTGATTTCAAGTGAACAGTAGAGAATGAAGTCTTCACCTCTTACTAAAATATTGAACTTACCTTTCTGAAGAATATATTAAAAGAAATTAATTTGAGCTAAAATTAATAATTTCCGTTTCTGATAAGCTGAATTCCATCTTCTATATCCATAGCAAAATGGAGAAATATTTTCTGTATCAGATATTTCTCGTCAGATAAACATGAGGATTCAATCTATATAAATACTTTGTGTTACTCAGTGATATCAGGAAAAATGCCTTTGACTGTAACACAAGGATTTTCTGTTCACTGTTATTCAGGTTGGTTTGCTGCCCAGCACAAATCACCTGCTTTTTCTTCTCAGAGATCAGCTCATCTGCCTGTCTCTTCTATCTCTTCAGTTGTGTGAGCTCATCCACTAGAGTTTTCTTCTCATTAAAATAAATTAAAATAAAAGTAATGAAAAAAGTTATTTTACAGGAGCAGGTTTGGGCTTTTGGTTGGTTTGTGGATTCATTGGTTGGTTAGTTGATTTCGATTTTTTTTTTAAGAAGAAGAAGGTCTTCTTTTAATTCTTATTTGATAAGCACACACCAGCAAAATTGAAAACATTTATGTAACAATCAACCAGTATAATTATAGATTATTTCACCCCACAGATAGGTCTATTATTTCTTTAATCAAGTTATGCATATATTAAGTGTTATCTGTACCAAAGCTGGTACTAATTGAAATGATGCATGATTACTGCATAATTTAAAATCTTTTCAAATTTCAGAATTGGGTTTGGCCTAGCAAAAGGCTTTGTTGTTATTATTTTATAACTAAATTAATTTTGCTCTTTTAAATTCTATATTTAATTTCTATTCCATCTGCCTACAGCTGCCTCTTTTGCAGACTGCCTTTACCACAGGCTGGCCCCATTCAAGCCTATTCAATGGCCATCAAGGAAGAGTTAAGCAAGTGTCATAACTATGCAGATTACTACCTCTGCTTCCATTTTATAGAACTATTGTTTTAAGACATCACCGAGGAGAATAATAAAAAAGTTCATACTAGCTTCTGTGCTGAAGTGAACATTGTTTCTATATTGATCACATGTAAATAGACACAATTTCAGTAATTAAGCCTGAAAAATACTGAAACTGATTGCTATGATATATTCAAGCTGAAACAATGACAGATCCAACTTAATTTGCTGGAAACAAAAATATTTAACCTAGTATTTTTCCCCGAGAAAACCTCAGAAACTTTTTCAAATAACTTTGATAAAATACGTTCAAAAGTTTCTTTAGGCTCCTTTCTAATACACAATTACATTGGGCAATTACATCACTGTTCCCTTTTTTATTACTGAGACTGCCACAAAGGAGCAGTCCACCGTTTTACCACTTGATGGTGCCAAATGTTTTACACAATCAAAGCTAAACACACTTGAAAATCAGGTAATCTTTTGAAAAAACAGTTTAAGTTGAAGCTTGAATTGTATTTACTGTTCATGAGAAATATATCTTTATCTTTTGATATCAGGGCTATTTAAAGATTAGGCATTATCAATCACTTACTGTAACTTCAGCACTGAAAATTGTTTTTAAATGTGTGTATCTTCTGTATATCTTGTGTGTGTGTGTGTGTATCTTAACTATAAGCACAATCTCCCAGTGATTCCTCTGGCCTCCCTCTCTGTGATGTCAAGGTACTTGGTGTTTACATCCTCTAGGTGAGGACAACTAGGCATGTACAGATCTGCAGTGTGCTCCTTTTTCCCATACACATCCCTGACAGTGCGTCTACTCCAGTCACCTCCTTTTGCAAATCAGCATCAAGTCCACTTGCAACACTCTGGTTTCTATCCGAGTCCAAGATAAAATTAGCTGAGCAGGTTGACTCAGCATTGAAATGTGACTGACTCATAGCCCTTGGCTTAGCATCACCATGAGCAGAATTTGGCAAGAGCAAGCACAAGATTATTCAGGGGGCTCTTAGCTTTGGTTAGCACAGAGAGTTTAGGTAGGATTGATTTGATATTTAGGACAGTGAGATACAATAATGCTTAGCAGCAATTCAGTGTCAGAAGAGGAACAATAATTAGAAAGGATACGGGTGGAGAGCTGTGCTTGTTCCTTAGCACTTGGGTGTAGTGAAAGACGGTGGGGTGAGAGAAGGCACTTGTGTGTACTTGTGCTAAGGAGGCTGAAGGCAGAATTTACAGGCAAGTTGACATCTTGGTGTAGTGTGGCTGATTTTGGAGAAATCACAGGAAGGAGACTGCCCAGGTGCTGCTACTCCTAACCTTTTGCACATAGCATTTTTTAGGCCACAGAGGAAACATCTCCACTGGCTTGCTCTGCTCCAGAAAGGATATGAATGACATGCTGTACATTTACAAACTCCTCTTGAATACTAATTTCCCTAAGGGAAATGAAGTTAATTATGAAGTTGCAGCAAACATTCTGTGCAGGTCTCCTTTACAGCCCACAGGGATGGGCTGTATGCTTATGGAGGCTATATGTTTAACAAGGTGTGTGGGTACTTTCTGAGAGTACGGAAGAAGGAAAAAAATTGTGCATCAAGGTAGATTTGCAAAGGGAAACTGAAAGTTACAATAAATGCAGAATGAAGAAGCATAAGGACGGAAACTGCAGAAGGCACTGTCTCAAGGACACCTTGAAGATGTTAGGAAGCCATTCAGCTGCAAGAGAGTTACACCAAGGTGCAAGCCAAGGTGTTAAGTGGGCACCATTCCATGCACTTGGGCAATTAACTACCAGTTCTGTGAAGGATGCTGTGTGACTTACTGCAGTTGGGCAAAGGGATTTAGCTACACTTTCTGACATCTGTGCTATGGTAGAAGTGTCTTTGCCATGTCTCTGCAATCATCTTCACTCCTGCCTAATTTCTGATCTCCTGGTCAGCTTCTGGTCAGAGTGAGATTTTAGTGTCAGAAGCTATGTTCAAAAATGCCAATAACTTATATAATTTTTAGAGTATTTGCAAAAGCTGTTTGCATAATAATATCATTACTATTATGCATGGCATCTATCTGCTACTTTTGTATTTTTAAATTGATTCACAAAAGTCTAATTGAACCATATTAAACAACACCTGTTCTCAGCCAGTGCTCCAACCCAAGAATTTGAATACACAAGCCCGTTAGAGCACAATTAGAATCAAATTGTGAAATCACACAGCTGCCTCCCCACTCCAACATGCTCACAAAGCACTTTTCAAGGCAGGTTTTTCCTGGAAAACAGTTCATGCTTCCAGCTGCTCAGTTCCAGTTTTTCATCTGTTGTGCTGAAAAGAGCACATAGTAATTAAAAGTTCAATTTACACTATTCTTTTGAAAGAATGTTTCTGCCTGTTCTGTGGCAAGACCTCAACTGTTACTGCTCTTCTATCCAATTCTCACTTTTAGCATCCATCTGTTTAGTTGGGATGGGCTCCTGGTTTCAGCCTAGCACTTCTGACATGCCCTGGCATGTAAACTTGCATTCCCAGGTAATAAACAGATATGTCCTAATCTTAGGTCACCTATGGTGGGAAGGGTTTATTAGCACAAATTGCCTCACTACAGTTGCACATACAGTTCAACACAGCATTGTTGCCATTGCTGCTGCTTAATGTGTGTGGGAATTAATGTATGAGCCTACTGCAGTCAGATGAACATGATTAAAAATTGCTAATACTTAACAGGATTCAAATTATACACATACATATATAAAATGTATGTAGCAACATATACTTTAATACAATAACTAATACTGCAATTTCTAATAATAATGAATATGTGTTTGTATATGTATATATGCTAGAGGGAAAATAATCTGCATATAAGAAATACAGTATTTGATTGTTTTGCTGTTTTACATAAGTATCCAAGTGAAACAAATCACTCAACCTAAAAGTTTAGCTATGCATATATGTCCTCAATGTCAATAAGTCGGCTGAAATTTTTTTCTGATGAGTTAACTTACTAGTGTGGGTGGAGAAAATGACAAGCAAGGAGTTTTTCTGATGGAAAAAAAATCCGCCCTTTAGTTCTCAAGGTGTGTAAGAAGTCAGTGGATAGGTGAAAGTGGAAAATTTTGAGTCATTTAACAAGCGAGGTTTGAAAACTGCTTGAATAGAGAAGAATACCAGAACTGTGAAAAAGGCCTGGGAAGGACCCAAGCCCTTTCCCAGCTGGCTATATATCAGCAGTCTACTTTTTGGTATTTAGAGGGAAGATTCTTTTCTCCTGCCAGGATATTTAGCTTCTGCCTGGTGCATAGTTTCTTGCAACTCTTTTGGAAGCAATAATCAAGAGGGCTGTTGACTGTTGGAGATGGTAGATTAAAATAGAAAGAGTAACTGCTATAATTAGAGCTATTCCTCAGATTGTTGTATTGAAGAGACAGGACATACCTATATATAGGCTTATAAAGTGAAACTAAAGTCTATATTTGAGGAAACATAGAGTAACAAATAACCCAAAAAAAAAATTGCAACAGAACTAAATTTATTTTCTAGAAGGAAGAAAATCAGGAAGTTAATCAGGAAGAAATTGAAACCATCTCCTAGATTCTAGAGTTTCTTCACCCTGTCTGGCAACCTATCCAGACCTCAATTCAGTACAGTCTAACTAGAACTCAGGAATGAGACCTGGGTGTGGGGTTTTCAAAGAACTTTCACTTCCTTACTCACTAGCAATCAAGAAAGCCAATCATGCAAGAAAAATGAGAAAGCCATTATAAAAGTCTATATTTCCCCAGATATTCAGGACTTTGTCTGTGTCTCATCCATGTTCTGTACTGTATCATCTATCTCAAAAAAGAAGTAGAACTGGAAAAGGACCAGAGAACAGCAATAAGAACAGCCAAAGTATTGGAAGAATTTCTGCTGCATGAGCAGCTCACAGGCTAAGGCTCTTCAGCTTGGAAAAGAGATGTTGGGTGACAGAGAACAGGGAGAATTTTACATAATGTTATACACAGGGACACACAAGTCTCACAACATGGAGGCAGTGGGCAGGGGCTGACAGTTCACTGTCTTTTCCTATACAGTGCATATTGGATTCTAGTGGTAACTCCAAATTAAAAAAAAAAAAAAACAACAACCAAAACTGATTCAGGTGATGTGTGCTAACTTTGCACCTCTGTTGTTGTGGGATATTGTGATTAATGAAAATTGGCATTTGTTCAAAAGTTATTGGGAAATTTCATTTTAAAATATCTGTAAGGCAAACAAAACACAAAAATACCACTTCTTCCCCAGCACATCCTGCAGTCTCCTAAAGTGCTTAACAAGCTCTGATACTACTCAAGTTGTGTTACCAGACTTTGTCTGATGCAGCACAGCTGCTGTCACAAGCTCCTAAGGACCAGGAACACTTTTGTGAGCTACTAGAACACTACAGTGTCTGGGGATCAGAAATCTGCCTCAGGGTAGCTGTTCCCACACTGTCCTCTCTGTGCTGTGCTGGCCTAACATTCACAGTCTGGTGTGAAATATTTGTCACTTCCAACTGAAAGGTAGAAAGGGACTGAAAATTTGTTAGAAAAATGACATGTGAGAGACCAAGAATTGGAAGCAAATATGTTGCCCTCTGGTAGCAAAACAGAGGATATTTATGATCAGTGGAGAGATCAATTTACTGAAATGTAAGTGGTCTGTCAAATTGTGAGTTTGGGAGGGAGAGATAATGAAAAAATGCATTTGTGAGACTGAAAAAAGTATTTATCATCTACAATCTCAGTCTGGCTATTAACACACTCTCTTCTTTTTTTCTGCTGAAAACCACACTCCTTTTGCTTTGGTTCCCAATGGAAGTTGTCAGCTTGAGATCATAGTGCCTAAAAGAAAATATTTAGTTTTTTATGGTGAAAGTTTCATTCACCTCATTAACTGAATGTTTCCATGCAAGAAGTCAGCCATCTGCCTTATTGTCTCTCAGGTCAATCTAGTAATAATCTTAAAAAATTATATAAAAGTGATTAAAAATGCATTTAGGTAGAAATTTGCATGCTTGATGTCGGAGAGCATTTCACAAAGTCAACATCTGTCACCTTCTTGCTGAAAGCAGTATGTCCAGACATGCTAAAACTTTGAACTGTGAGTATGTAATATTGGTCTCAGCCTCTGTAATACCTACAGTAATGTTTCAACTAAATTAGTTCTAACTAGTTAGATTGATAAAGCACGACACAGCAAAATTGCTGTTTGTGAAGAGTATCATTTACCTAAAAATATAATTTTAGACATAACATCTGAACATATCAGTCTACCAAGAAAAAATTTTAGAATACATAATGGAATGTAACTTGCTTTCTCACCTTTTAAACCTGCTGGGCCATTTTCAGCTACCCTTGACTCTTATGCTTGTTTATTCCTAGTTGGTGCTATACAACTTCTATCTAAAAACCTTTCCTGGTTCCTAGCAGTCCTTCTAGAAAGATCCTGATTATTCAGGGTGAATTGGATTGGGACCCATTTACATCCCAAGGGAGGTAATGCTAACTTCAACTACCTTTGAACTCATGCACAATAAAATGGAGAGTATGCATCAGGCTAAACTGTATCGTGAAAATGCAATTATGGCCCATTATTTTGCAAAAATCTATCAAAGATGTGTGCTTCTTCCACCCACTTTCAAGCAATTCCTTGCCCTTTAATATAGGAATTTGGGCAGCATTCTTCAGATACATAAGGCTGATGCTAGGCTCCCAAGTACATGGCATCTTTTCAAAAATACCTTGCATCCATCAAATCCACTGAGGCCAGTCGTATAGTGACCCTACCCTGTTTTCAATGCCTTACTGAACAGCACTCTAATCACTATGTGTAGTCCAATTCAGTTTTCTGTTCATGAGCAAAGAGCACAATATTCTTCAGTAAAATCGCTGCATTTTTTCCTTTTCATTACACAAAACCCGTCTCATAAAAATGCCTTAATTTGATTTATAATAATGAATATGCTTGATATGCTGTTCTTCTCCAAGGTAATTTTTAACTTTTGTAACTGCTGCACAAATTCCTTAAATGCCTGGTCACAGAAGAGCATGTCCTACAATATTACTTAAACGTGATGTAAACCACTAACACACAATAAATGTAATGCCACGTCTCTTAACCCAGATGATTAAGTCCCTTTTCTGGCATAGTGGGCTGTCAATAAAATAAGTGAGTATGAATGTGAGAGATTTAGCAAAATGAAGTGTTTTGTCTCCTAAGGTTTCATATATTTGCAAATACAACCAGAATGAATAAGAAAGCTTTTCCCGCATTTAGTTTATATCACACTATATACGGACTATATAATAATAATAACAACAATAACAATAATATTTATATGTAATACATAAAATAATGTACCTATATACAGAAAAAGGGCTTTGAAATTGAACTCTCACCTTACTGGTTTTAGCATCTATCTAGGTAAGGAGACATGAACAGCATGGACTAAGCAAAATGATAAACTGAATGATAAAAACACACAGTCAAGCTTAGCAGACATGCAGTAATTTGAAACTATTTTAACAAGTTCTTAGAATTTGATATCCTTTTAAAACAGCTTTTCCACTACTAAAAAATGCCCAAAACATCACAACCCTGAAATATTTTAGGCTAGACCATTTACAGAGTAAATCTAATCAACAGTTACTTACAACAAATGAATAGATCCATGACTTTTTTATTCTGCACAACTGTGCTGATTTAAAGTTAAGTTTGCTAAGTAATTTTTCACTTGTTATATAAATGCCACATTTTAAAAAATATAAAAATAATGAAAATTTATTTTATTGAATAAAAGATGAAAACCAATATTATTTATTTTTATCAGCAGTTTTTGATATCCTTCCCTAGCAATTGTTTGGCTGGTGGCACACACAGTACCAGAAGGGGATTTGAAAATTCCAGTTACAGGAAATTGTTGCTGGAGATTCATTGTATACTCACTCAAAACTTGAAGTAATAAATAGTCTCCATGGCCAGGAAATATCTGGTCAAAACTATCAGTACTTTTTAATTTCTATTTCTAGCTCCAGAATTTGTTCTGTGTTTGTCCATGTACCTCTTCTCATCTTTATACTTCTTCATACCTGCTGCAAACTGTGTTTCCAACATACAGCTAGCTTACTTTCCATGATCTAATTACCATTGATGTGCTTTAATACTAATGTTCAAAAAATTAAACCTCACATTGAAATTAAAGGGAAAATCTTACACGTGCACATATGAAAATTTCCACTTTATCCTTGGATTCTAAAGAAATGAGGCTTATAACACTAAGTTGTGTGGTGGCCTAACCATGCTCAAATAGGATTTTTGAAAATCAGTACCTGGACAAAGGCAACTGAGGTAGGAGTGCTTCAGTTGGGAGAAGGAGTGAAGCACCCAGGTCACCATTTCCTGGTGGGCAGCCAGCCTACCTGACAGCTCCTGAAAATTGATCTGACAACAATCACGATTCTAGTAGATGACCAGCTGGCACCTATGTGCTTTGGAAAAAGGTAAAGCATGTGATAATTCTTAGTTAGAGATGGGGAGAAGGCACTGTGTGACAATTTAGGGAACAGTGGGCAGAACCAGACACATTTAACAGGGAGAGGTAAGTTCAAATAGGCTGTACCAGGTGAAGACAAGTTATAATGGAGTGGCACAGAAAATAAATTCACAAGGAAGCAGACTTTTAGTTTTTCCATTCATGGAATAGCTAATTTTAAATATGGTATGCCTAATAAGCTCGGTGGCCAGCCAAAACAATGACAGAACTCTGCTTTTAATCACTCAGTTGTATAAAACTGTTTGGGTACATCAGTCTAATGTGGTCAGTCTCTAACCTAAACAATGTACATTTCTCACCAGATGTGCCTTCAAGTCAGCAGTTTTCCTTTATCTGGTAATCCTATTTTGCTGTCATCTTTATAACTGAAAAACCTTTTTTTAGTTCTCATTTCACTTTTTAATATACACAAATTCAAATCAACAACCATCTTCCAGGACCTTGTTCTTATCTTAAAGGAGGTAGACAATCATTATATAAAAAGGCAATTACTAAAGCAAAGAAATACATTTGCACATTGGAATGCAGATAATTCAGTGCCAAAGAATGCCATTGAGATAAGCAAATTAGCAAAAGAGTAATAATAAAAAAGCCCTAGAGGTGTACATGAACAATAAAACAGGCAGTTAAATTATTTCACTGCAGTTCTTTTGTTATGCAGCATGACAAACCAGCAAGGAATGAATAATGCTATTGGTTTGCTGTTATAACAAGAAATCATAGAATAACAGAATGGGTCAGATTGGAAGGGACCACAATGGATCCACAATGGATTTGGTCCAAACTCTCTGCTAAAGCAGGGTCATCCTAGAGCACACAGCACAGGATTGTGTCCTGATGGCTCTTGAATATATCCATTGGGAGAGACTCTACAACCTCTCTGGGTAACCTGTTCCAGTGCGTGGCCACCTGCACAGCAAAGTAATTCTTCCTCATACTCAAGTGGAAGCTCCTATGAATCTGGTTTTGCTCGTTACCTCTTGTCCCATTGCTTGGCATCACCAAGAGCCTGGTTCCATTCTCTTGGCACCCTCCCTTCAGATACTGACAGACATTGATGAGGTTCCCTCTCAGTTGTCTCTTCGCACGGCTGAACAGGCCCAGCTCCCTCAGCCTCTCCTTGTAAGAGAGATGCTCCAGTCCTTTAATCACCTCTGGAGTCCTCCACTGGACCTGCTCCAGGAGCTCCATGTCTCTCTTGTACTGAGGAGGCCAGAATCGCACACAGCACTCCAGATGTGCTTCACCCGGGGTGAGTAGGGAGGATCCCTCCCTTGTCTTGGTGGGAATGCTCTGCTTAATGCACCTCAGGATACCGCTGGCCACATGGGAACAGTGCTGGCTCATGGACAGCTTGTCCACCAGGACATCCAGGTCCTTCTCTGCAGAGCTGCTTTCCCATCAGGTCAGCCTCCAGCCTGTAGAGGTGTCTGGGGTTATTCTTCCCTGTTATTTACCTGTTGAATTTCAGATGGTTAAATATATCTAACATATAATTTCATATATTATTACATTATAACAGAAATCATTACATATTACATACATACTTTAAAAAAGGGAGCAAAAGCTTTCATACCATAGTAACATGATCACACACACGTAATAAACTGAATCATGTAAATGTTTTTTTTTTTAAATTCTGTACCTTAGCTTAGGAAACAAACATTTGTTACCTGAACGTATAGCAGGCAAAAAAACTCTATGCCAAAGGATGCACTTTTTTCATATTTTGATAGGTCTATGAAAAGATGATAGTTGAAAGAATTATATTTAGGAACATGTTACCCTTATGCACATTGACAGGTCTGGGTCCCATAATGCCTTCCAGTAGCAAGACTGGGATGTGCAGGGCTCTGTTATGACTTGGCTGGACCTATGGCTCAGGGGGAGCCAGCACCACACACACCAAATGCAGGGTGCTGGGACCTGCTGAAGTTCCCATGCACACACCCCACACTTACCCCTCAAAGGGCTGGAGAAAACAGCACCTCAGGACAGGCTGCCACCAAAGCAATGACCTCAGCTCATATTCAGCCACTTTTTTCTGACAACTCCTCATCTGACAGGCTGTCAGGTGAATGAACAAATCCAGCAGAGACAGCTGTTCCACTTATCACAGGCTGACAAGGGGTCCCCACAAAGGTTGATTTTTATGAAGTACAATTCTGACAGCCATGTTTAGTCCTTGAACGCTCCTTTTACTGCTACAGGGGAGAGAACATTGCTGCAATTATTTCTAAGGTTCAAAGCCATAAAAGAGCTAACTCAAGATCACAATACATAAATAAATGATAGTTAAAAAGAGGCTCAATGTTGCCTGAAATCTAAGTAATCTGTTTGTTAAAAATAGCATCAAAAGGGGAGTGGTGACATAGAGTGCTTGTTGTAAAGGAATTTGAGCAAAAGGCAACAGTAGACACAGAAGGCAACTCCACTGAAGGAGTTATTGGAAAGCTCTGTTGAATTCAAGTTTATTTGATTTGGCAAACGTTTGTCACTAAGCACTTTATTATTAGCTCTGACTTGTCCATCACCTCATAAAAGTCAAATGAAACTAAAATGAAGCCATGTATTTGAAAGTATTTTTTAATAAGTAATAAACATATGGCCAAACTAAAGGTTAAGATAGACATAGTTTGAAAACAAAAAAGTTAAAATCAAGAAGAGGGGAGAGCTGTGGAGAGATGCCCAGAGCAGGCTGGGGCAGAGGGAGACGGGCGCAACACCACACTGCCCCTGCGAACATGTGCCCTTCCCACCACTCCTCCCACACACCATCTTCTGCTCTGTGTTCTGAGGTGATGTGCCAATGACTGGAGCCTGCCATTACTGTTATTTGACAAGGCATGAGTTAAAAGAGGAGAATCTACAAGGCAGTTCTCAGTCAGAAGGGGCTGGACAGCCAGGACAAGAACAGGCCATAATCCTGCCCCAGTGGATGAAGGCAGCAATGCCCTGGGTGCATGGCCCAGGCACTGGAATGATGTTTTAACCATCAGACTCTGCTGTTGGAAGCATGACTTGGGAAGCTATGCATCACAAGGATCATCAAAACCTTCTCTCAGCTGGCTTCAGCCTCAGGCTTCAGCCTCAGGGCAGGGCCATCCCTCATCAGCCAGTAGGTGCATAGAGATTTCTTCACAAAAACCAAACACAAAAACAGCCCCATGGTCCTCTCACCCTGCCCCCCTCCCCACAAAAAAACCACCAAAGCCAAACACCCAAAACGGGCTCACAGGTAACTTTTTAGGTGCATCATGCACATGCTAAACAAAACCAACCAACCAACCAACCAACCAAACAAACAAAATCACAAACATCAAAATGAGGAGTGTACAAGTGTACAATTACCAGGCAGGGGAATCTCTACAGAGTCCCATTTAATCACACAGTGCTGCTTTTCTGGCATTATAATTTTATTTTGATTTGCTGCACTTTCTCTCTTACCTACTTGGAATTTTGAAAGACTGTCCAATAGTTCTTTAGCATAAAAGAGAACAAAAGAGAAAACATAATTTACAAAATAGAATGGGATTGATGAAATGGAAGGCAGACAAAAGTGGGTAAGGGACACCTAAAATGGCATTTCATTTAGAAAGAAATATTTCTAGAGAAGTAGTGCTGTTTATTTATGCCCAAATTGTTCAAGGAGGCAAGGACTGGGCCAGCATAGAATATGGATTTGGATGCATACAACACTCTTAGAGGTTCACAAAAACAAATCTTAGCTTCATATTATTTCAGTATTCCAGTAAGGGGTGTATTAAGGAAGAGGAAAACAGCCTGAGAAAGGATGACACGATTGTGAAAGCATCCCGGAGAGAGTAAGAGGACAAGCTTAGTGGAAATTAGGTTGAGGCAAGAACATTGCCCAGAACAGGTGGAAAAAAATTAGCTGCTGGTGAGAACAGTACACAAAGGGGACATATTTGCATGACTTCACAACTTTGCCAACACCTAATTTACCTATCAGCTTCTCATCCATGGCAGTGATTTTATTATGGTCAAGTAGGATGGAAGAGGCCATATTCCTCCCATTCTCATTGAATCACTGCTGGCATCCACTACATTATCCCCACCTAGGGAATCTTAGTTAAAAAGAAAATGACCTAAAAATACTGGGACAAAGCAATGCTTCAGGGAGATCAATAGTCTGACAGAAAATAAAAACAGGTATCTGGGGGAAAATGCAAAAACCTGCAAACAAATACTACCAATCTACTACAGTTCAGGCTTCCAAACATTTTTGACTCAAAAGACTTTCTGAGCCAAACAGGGTATTCTAGACATTAAGTGACTTGCCACCACTTCCTCTGCTGTTATTGCTCCAGTTTCCATGTCAGGTCTCAGCATTTACAATACCCTTTGACAGAAGATTTCACTAGTCTTCATTGTTTCATTGAGATTCACTTTTTTTGTTGTTACAGATCCCATCTGGTCACTACTCTGTCTTTCCTGTATCACTCAGAGACCCTTGGTACAAACACAATAACCAAAATCCATCAGTCATATCATTCCATGGAAAAAACCTACCTCTATTTTGTTGTTGTCCAAAACTCACTTAGTAATAAGTAACTAACACCCATCTCTACACTCCTGGGTAACTCAAGATTGTTTATTACCCCGTTGCTTACCTTTTTCTTTACATCATTTGCAAGTATGTTCAAGAGCAAAGCCAAACACAGATCTCTGCAGAATTCCAGTATGTTCTGACCATACTATGCCCACCTTGTCCATGCGAGATCCTCCTTCTTAGCCCATGTCTAGGTTTGAGACTACTGCAAAGAATTACATAACTTGCTGACCTGCCAATAAACTTTGTGGTTAATAAGACAAGACTCCCTCATAAAAGCTGTATTGACCTTTTAGAAGCATAACAGGTTTACATGGTTGCTAATTTTAATTCAGTACTTCACATACCCCACAGTGATTCATTTCACTGCTCATGCCAATCTACTAAGCAAATCATGAAAACCCTCAAAAGCATTATGTCAGTCATGGGAAGCTGTTTACTTGGGGAAAGACCACACTTATAATCAGTTTGGTATCTGTCTTTTGTCAAACAGTTTGAGATTGCAAGTGAGAAGTTAGCCTTTAACATCAGTTTCAGCTCTAGGGCTATCGATTTCTTTGGCCTGTGGACTATTCTTCCATTGCTGCACACTGCAAGCAAGAATTCCTGCAGATAAGGAACCTCTGGTATGACGTCCTTGACATTTTGTTGCAAATCTTGACTGTTTTGGAGGGGGCTGATGAGAGGGCTGAAAGGTTTGTCCTCCACCAGAGGGACCAAGCATAGGCCTCAAGATTTTTGCTGTGTATTTCTCAGCAGGGAATTGTTTTTCAGCTTTATTTCCTACAGAAACAAAGTGTAGGTAATGGTGATACCTTGTGTGCCTGTTCATGAATAAGCAAGTGCAACTTCATAATTAGGTATAGTGTTTAAAAATCCCCAACACATCAGGAAACACATTCCATCAATAGCGACAGCTCACCCAGTAAGGAAACTGAACACAGTTCCTTTCCAGAGAAAAGAGGCACTCGCCTCAATTAATGGGTTACCAATTTCAAGTTTATAGCTACAGACTGCTTTCTCTGAAACCCTTTGAAAGTGATAAAGCTTTAGGAAGTAGTCATAAAAAGGGAATGGGAAAATTGGATTTCAGCAATTTTCTCCTCATTTTGTGTTCGGTTATTTTAAGCTAACATTTTAACATTTCATGAGAAGGTAAAATTCTGTGTTGCATATAAAGATGCTTTTAAAAGTGAAAGCAGTAGCCAGAGATGACACAATATCACATGGAGTATTTTGCATTAAAATATTCACCACAGTAAACTGGCTTTTACCTCTGCTTTCACTTTCAGTGTTAAGCAGCTAAATAGTGAAGTGACTCTAATACAGGGTTCGAGAACACAAAGATTCTAAAGTTTAAATTATTTGGTGTAATTCTTTAAAAAATTATATAAATATCATAAAAAAATATTACAAATTTAAGCAAGACTCCTTGGAGATTGTCAACTATCTTTCAAACATAGAATTGCTTAAAGAAAGAGTTAAACATTCAGGCAGTTTCATTTTTCTTTTTCAAAACTTTATTAGGTAGACATAACTAGATGACACTGTAAAACCCCTTGTGTGCAAGTGAATGAACTCTACAATATATGTCTCCCCACAATTAATCAAATCCACTGCCCCCCGCCCCCATTTCTGAATATTGATTCTAGGATGGGTGGAGTGCATTCAAATGCTACTTTACATTCTTCCATTTCATCATGAGGAAGCACTTTTTCAGTCTGTTGCTAACAGGGGCTTGGGATGTCAGTGTAAGTGAAAGGAATGCCTTTAAAGGAAACAAAGTACCGTAAGTTTTGTCTTACGAAATTCAGTCTGATATGAACACCAGATTCATCGCAGTCTTTTAAAAATTAAACTGCCTACCATGATTGTATTTAGCAAAGTGAAGCAATACAGAGACATATCTACTACTGAATACTAGTGAGGTAACATTTTCAAAATAAAACTGTTTAAAAATTCACTTACTTTCGAAAGGTCCTGTCCAGCAGGACATTGGCAGAATACCCTCCCTTGTATCCATGCATGTACATGTGCATATACAACCTGTGTCTACTACAGCTTCTTAAAGAACAAGATTTTAGTTATACATTCATCAGGACAATTTTGAAGATCAGATATTACTGTGGTAGATTCAACAGAAGACTTCAATGAACCATCTTCTAGACCTCCTAAATGAAAAGGCACTCTGAAAAGGGTAGCAAGAAATAATCCTTACAAAACATTGATATGAACTAAAGCAACCACATAGGCAGCACACTCAACAGTGATCACTTAAAATACCAACTTGAAGATGAATTGTTTGTAAAATATTGCCCAAGACTACTGGATATTTTCATCAAGTTATTACAGCATGAAGACCATTGTTGCAATACTGTGCAACAGAAAATATAGTATCAGCTAAATGCAAGACAAAGATAATGGGGAAATCTTATCAGCATTTTGGTTGTGTGTCTGCTGGTTCTAGGAGAGAAAAAAATCATTTAAGGAAATAACTAGTAAAAATAAACAGTAACTCATAAGGTTGAACAAGTATTTTGATAAATTGCATCTTCTATTCAATGGATTATAGAATGATCAAATTTTTAAAGCCTAAAATTTTGAGATCATGCTGAAAGAGAAGTCATGTGATAATTCACTAATAATTTTATTGCAGTATGGCTCTAAATTAAATTCCCTACCACCAAAATCTTCAGATATGCAAGCTGAATCCTGACTAAAGAGTCACAGTAATGTTCACAGTAACACTGTGACAGCTATATTCCCAATTAGTAATTCCAGGGTGGAAAAAAAACCCTCTACAGTTCTGAAAAACTCAAGAATTTCAAGAAAATAAAAGGTTCACAGGGATATTCATCTTAATTTTTCCTTCTTTCCTTTACAAATTCACAGTGGAGAAAAGTAAACATATTAAAACCATCTTGATGAATCTATAAAAAAATAGACCTTCTAATCACAATTTTTCTTCTTACCCCCCATTAACTCAATTTCCTTCTGATAATTACCTCATATACTACTTTTTTTTTTTTTTTTTTTTTTTTTTGACAGATAATTGCTACCATAAGCTCATGAAATTTAAGGTAATTTTAGAAAAGTAGCTTATTCCTGACTTCAATAATAGCTGGACAATAGTGGCATCAGTGTTAGTAAGGACAAACAGGTCCTTCAGTAAGTCTAGACCATAAAGGGTAAAATTCTACTGTCTTCTGGAAAAGGAAGTAAGAAGAAATAAACCCCACAACACCCATTTTGAAGCTATCAGAAGATGGCAAAATGAGTAATACTTTTCCAGATCACACCTCCCACCCTGCAGTGAAGGGCTGGGCAGAGATCCCAGAGCTGCGCCACCATCTTGATTGATGGCGTCGTCCACATAGATACCCATCCCAGAGGAGTTACCAACTTGTACTAACAGGATATGTTAGTTCCAGTTGGATAACACTGAAATGCTCTCAACCTGTTTTAAGTCCCAGCCTGGATACAGTGCACCTCCATGGGCCATATTCCTCGGTGTTTCCACCTCCTGCAATTAGTGTGACCAAGGCACGAGTGAGCCCCCGAGCTGGCAGGTACAGCCACAACAGGCTGTGCTCTATCTAAACTTTGGCTGAATTCTCTTCAAAAGGCTGCATTTCTTTCAGTGGTTGAAAACTCATGGCTTCCTATGCTGAAGGAGCCAAACTGACTCTAACAACAACCTAAGATGTATTTCTGCAGAAGTCTGAAGGAAGGGAGTCAGAGGGAGAGATGGGGGGGAAAGAGCAAGCTAAAAAACCCGCAGAAATGAGATCATCAGAATTTAAATAGGCATGCCAGATTACTTTTATGATAGGCTAACTTCTTCTCTAATACAATATTTGTCAACTTTCTGAGCAAACCAATACTCATTACTTTGGCTTAATATAACGGTAGGAGTCCACAGAACAGGAATTCCCATATTGCTCTGTTGAGGGGTTTGAACACCTTTCATTTGTTTCATACAGTAAGGCACTTACACATTCAAAATCCCTCATTATACAAAACACTAAATACTGGAATTCAAGTGTTGATTTCATGGGCATTGTCTTCCTCCAGTTTTTGTAAGATCTTAGTCATCCCATAAATATACTACAAAAAGTTCCAACCACTGATGCATCTATCTTGTATGTTGCCCAAATGCAGAACTAGAAATTGCTTTCTTAATGAATCCACAGTGTTTGGCCAGCACACTAGTTGTGCCAGAAGCCTGTACACTAAAAAGGATGTGATCCCTTGCCATTCAAATTAAACTTATTTTAAAGCGAACCCGTCACCCTAAAATACACAAAACAGAAGATGGGGGCAAGGGAAGGCTTCTCATTGAATTGTCATGGAATTAAATTCAATTCGGACATGCTCCTCAGAGATAATTTTTTCTTTTTTTTCAACACTATTCTCATCTCTACCATAGTGACAAGAATTAACAAACACCCGAAAATGTTATTTTGTACTCAGATGGTTAGTTATGTAACAGATGACTGTGCTGTTTAAGTACATTTTAAAAAATGCAAAATTAAAAGCCCTGAAGAAAAAGAGATTACAACAAAATTAAATATTTTGCTTACATAAGCTCAGCAAAGCATTAACAAAGCAACTTCTTATGAGATCACATTTTACAGGTCCAATTTGATCTTTAGTCATTTTCACAAGTCAGTTCCAAATTATGAAATTTAGAAGGAGAAGGAAAGCATATAAACAAGGTCTTTAAGAATGGAAACATGGTAAACATTTTATTATGTGATGGTAAACAGTGAAATGTAAATCTATCCCTGTCCTTGCAATTTCTCAACACAAAGCAGCAGGATGCAAATTGGTATGAAAAACTCTTAAGAGTGCATTTTTTAATGCAAAAACATAGTCCATGACAAAAGACTGAATCCATCTGCTCATCCAGAGCTTGCATAAGGCATAAAGATGTTTTCTGACTGCATCATAGTGTTACAGGACAGGTTTAAAACACATGAACAGCTTCTCTGGATTCTGTAAATGTATCTCCTTCTAAAAATGAGGTAAATGTGGCATTCTGTTAGTAACATCATGCTCTGTGACAGTAAGTTAAAAATTTCAAAAATACTGTTTTCAGTCTGACAAATTTTCAACTAGGTGTACACTGAATGGGGTTGGCATGCAACTGTGTTTAAGATATGGGCAAAATTCAAGTTTATGCTAAACAAATATCTTTTACACAATAAGCTTCTCTTCTTTGATCCATCCAAAACACTGCAGATTAATTTTTCATGTTTTGATAAGCCAAATAAGCACCAAAAAAGGTCTTCTTTTGCACAATATGCATATTTTAATAAATGCATCACTATTATAACTATTGTGTTATACAGACAGATTTATAAATAAACAGCTGGAATTATGTTTCCAAATGTATGCATTTATTTTCTGCTATGGAGTAATTAAAACTTATTACACATTTTTAACTTTGAAATCAGAGCATGCACTCTAAGATCAGTTTTTATTTCCCTACCTTATGGCATTTCATTATTAGGCCAAGAGAAGAGAAGCATCAGTGATTAACTGCCTAATATGTGCAGTCTGTTCCTTAATGCAGAGAGAACATATGGTTCCTGAACTCTTATGCACAGAAAGGTAAGGAAGAATCAGCGAGGAAGTTCGGTCTGCAAGCCACTGCACTTGTTAGTTTTATTACAAAAATGTTTTGGGGTGTTAAGTACTGCTCAAGCTGTAACACCAGTGAAAACTGTCTTTCAATCAAATCAAGGCTCAGCTGATTTTTCATGTAACAGTAGCAAGACAAACTACCAAACAGATCAGCAACATAACTTTTTAGATGTTGTGTGTCCTGAAGTTTATGTGTTAAGTCCTAAAAATACTGAACAGCTACAATTCCATTTCTTACACTGTGACGCTATTTGTTACACTGAAGAAAGCAGAATTTGAAGAAATGTTATTTAACACTGTCTTTGGGTGTTGTTTCTAATTTTATTACTGACTCAAAGCATTAAGGTTTAATATAATAAAAGCTAGCATCCCCTCTCCTGACAATCTGCTCTGAGAATGCTGTTTGGAAATTTCTCCCAACTCCTTCCCTCTCCTGTGCTTACTAAACACATTGGCATAATTCTGCAAATGAGAGGAGTGGCTCCATAGTAGTTTGCACTTCTTAAGAACTGAATCAGGTTTTCCATGGCTATCAACATGCTTCCTGATATTTTTATAGAAGTATTTGTGACCAAATTCCATGCTGGCATAAAAATAGTTTTCTCTGGTTTAATGGGGCTGTGACTGATGTCAGGAATGAAGCTGACTCACTGCAACTACAAGGCTTAAAAATTAAAAGAAAGTAAGAAATTATCTAATAGTTTCCTCATGTAGGATTCTTTCCATCAGTAGAGATCTAATATAGATTGTAACAGTAACAGCAATCCGTGGTTCTTATCCACATCTTGAACCTGCACAATTAGCATACCAAAAATTATGATGTAAGGTTTGCTCAAGAAATGAAATAACACAACTAAATTTAAAAAATCTAAAAAGCCAACCAAGAATCTGCATGGCAAACTATTCAGCCATTGAATATTGAACGGTTTCTCAGATCTAACTGGCATAAGAAACCATTCCACCACTGGTGAATTTGTATCCTCTGGGAGAATTACTGCCCCACCTACACACCATTTAACACCACACAAACTGTGACAGTCTTTGGAAGAGCAAAAAGCCTCTTGGCTAAAAAGAATACCTGATGGTGATCCAAAATGCTTTCTAGTTAAAATTGGCAGTAGTCCCTGCAAATTAATATTTTTAATAAAGTAAAATTTTTATAATGAATAAATAGGTGTAGATTACAAAAAACTCTAACACATCAGGACGAGTTACGAAGTCAGCATTAGAAGCATCAAAACTAAACACAACATCTTCCCTTACACATTTTCACTGCCTCAAAGGAAGATAATAGATCACTCAAAGTGCACTGTACTTTAATGACACTGAACAGGTAGGAATATGCTGTTTATTATAGAGGTGGTGAGAACTGAAGACTGACTTTTTTGTACAGAACTAAGCCTGATGGGTCAGCTCAGCACAAAGCTATTCAGAATTGCTTTCTGCCTCTTACTTGTATTCCTACTCAGCCTATTACTCTCACTAGCTAATAGACTGACATAAGGACAAGCACAATTATTTTCCAGTCACAAGCTCCTGGATAAACTCTGTATATATACCTAACTATGTTCTGAGATATCACAGGACAGAAAATGATCCTGCTGCTGCTGTGGCTGAGTAGCTCTGGTACTTGACCCCATTAATGAAAGACAACTAAATTCCACATACTGGAGAAAGGGAGAGCACCCCTGCAGGGTGGTGTGTCCAGCCAGCCCTCCCAGCAGGAGCAGCATGGGGCACACACAGCCACAGCACCGTGGGGAGAGCTCCAGCTCTGACTGCATGCCCGCACACAGGGCTCAGCACACAGGCAAATCCAGCCCCAGGCAAGCTGAAAACAGAAGGCTAGTGCAGAATGGATTTAAGTATTCCCTAGTCTGAACACAGCCACTGATGAGCAACAACTTTGCACAAAGATAAATAATCTTAAATATTAAATGTAGTGAAAGAAACACAATGACCAGTGATGATCAGCATACAGGAGTGTGAAATCTGCCTTAGCAGGTTAATATAGCTGCCTGATGAAGTTTTCTGCTAATAAAGATGGAGTAGAACAGCCTGATGGTTTCTTTAGAGTAGTTACAAAAACCACAATACACTTACATAATTTCCTTATAAAGTTCATTCAGTTTCTTTCAAATGAATAAATTAATGCTTTTAAAACAAATGACGTGACTTTAATGTATATAAGTTTGCTGTGATTAGTTGCTTAAAAGCTAATGTTTACCCAAATGAAGCTTTGTATTGAGCTACTTTTCATGTTTTAGTAGGTTATGTTATATAATACTGATAAAAATTGTATTTATGTACTTTTCAAGTGGGAATATTTTTATACAGATGGAAAAAGACCTCCATATCCCTGTCCTGCCTGGTCCTTGAGCATTTATGTTGTTCTACAGAAAAACAAAAATTATTGTAATTCCTTTTTTTTCCCTACAGAAAAAGCACAATCAGACTCACTCATCTTTACAAGGTCAAAGATGTCTCTTTCTGCTCTGTATGGAAAATGAGGGACCATTTCCCTTTGATTTAATCTGTTCTGATAAAATCAAAATGGCCTAGATGAAATGACAATGTATGATATGTATGGGCCTTTTCTGCATCCACAAGGACATACTTTCCGAATAGAAGTAAGTGCAGATCTATTATCTTCCCTTTTATGTTCTTTATTCTAGTATCTATCTTAGTTTCAGATCTTATTGAACTCTAGTTAAAATTGAAAATGGCAAACATGGCAGAGTGAAAATAGCTACAAAGACCGTAACAATATCTCACACATTTATACAGAACTAAGAAAAGAAAGGAAATTAATCCACTGTGTAGTTAATTACAGATAATCTCAAGTACTAAAATATTATCAAGTGGAATAGTTTGACACCAAGTTATTGACTGCATTGCAAACCTAAATCTATCCATATATATCTTGCTCTCTGAGGTCTGAAGGTTTTTCTAAATAATACAAAAATATCTTCATTATTTGACATTTAAAGAGAGGAATAAAAATCCCTGAGTAAGCCAAAGACAACTGATATGTATAGCCTCAGAAAACACACTCAAAACCAAGACCAATTTTAAGGCAGCTTCCAAATTCAGACAGAACACAAATAGAAAACTGATGTGTCTCAGAAGAAAGTAAGTCCAACTAACAGTGAATCTGCATTGACAATAGGCTTTGAATTTTATTTCTAAATGTCATTGCTTCCCTTCTTAATTTGCAAATCTTTGAAAAGTACTATTTCTACTGTTAGGATAACATGGTCAACATGCCCTTAAATTCAAATGGAAATAATTAAATAGTTATTGACTACTATGGTGTGCTTGAAGAAAAAAAAAATGCAAGGAAACAAAACCAGAAGCTGACAGAAAACAAGCATACTAGACAGCTATGGTAAGCTGACACTTTTGTTTCCAGGTTAACAAAAGTTATCAGCTTCTCCCACTGAGGCTTCAAAGTCCAAGTATCTTATAACAGTATTATGTTGGTGGGGCAGAACACTATTTGCTTAAAAATTACAGCTGGATTCAGATTTAACAATTTTCAAAGAAAGTGGTACAAAGTATATCCTCTTAAATGATACGTTATTTGCAAGTCTAAATTTTGAAGTCAGTAGACTTAAGGACATTTCCCATCTTCCTGCTTCCCCTTTCCCCATATAAACACAAACAGATATATATAAATATATGTGTCTCTTCAAACACACACGCTGAAAAGAAGTACCTTCACAGTACAAATCCAATCTTCTTTTAAGATTAGCTCGTATTTTTACAGTATGAAGTAGATTATTTTTATTCAGTTCCTTTCTTTATTGTTTCAGTGTTCTGCCTAAACAAATTTATTCTAGTTTTTTAAGTTATATTTGTATGATAAATTTGGAATACAATTAAAAGTGTAAAAATTCTCAGTAACTGATTCTTTATGCTGAAGAAACATCACATTTGTCACGATGCACTGAGAAAGAGGTTTGGTAGCAAACAGTGGAACTTCAGAAAAAAAGAGCAAAGACAGCTATTCTCTTCAGAACTATCATGCGCCAGGAAGAGAAACACTGGAAGCAGAAAGTAAGAATGAAGTGGTCTCCTAAGAATTTATGATCGCTTCCCTTACCCTGGATTCACAGATTTTCCTCATGAGACATCAGTGGATACTCCAAGACTTATGCAGTAGTAGCCTACTCAAGGGAACAAACAAACAGAATGTGCTATTTAAGTTATAAAATTTCATCAAGTCAATCCTCACACAAATAGTGTGTAGTATGTGTATCATATTCCAAGTCAGAATAAAAGAGCAGGTTTCCAGCTTCCCTGCAAACACACTTCAGGGACATCTTGGGACAGATTACGCCACTGACACGTCTCGTTACCTAAACCCTTCACATTTCTTCTGTACTGTGAGAATTTAAAAATGAAGTCCTGTTGTAACAAATCTTATCACACCCCCTGCCATTAATATTAATAGACTGTCATGAATAAATTACTGAAGTGAAACCAGTCACCACATTCTTAAGTATCACGGCACTTCAGTACTAAGGGTATTTCCCTCTGAGGCACTGCAGTTTGGCGGTGGCAACGTGCACTCCACTAGCAGGAGGACTCAGAAGATAACCAGCTGTCGTGCTCTGGCATGTGATGGGGTTTCGGTATGCTGAACAGAATGCTGTGTGATGGAAGTTATTTACAGAAGTAGTTTTTAATACCAAAAGTAGTATGCTCAGTATACAGTAAGAGTCCGAACACTTCTAAGCATTTCCACCTTAAAGGCCGACACTGCAGTTAAACGAGCACATGTTAGCAGTTAAATGCTTTCTTCACAGGCCAAATCGGTAGTAGAGTTGTGGCTACAATACAGACTTGGATTGTCTGGTTCACAAACTTAGACTCAAAAAAACCCCTCCAAAGTAATAACTAAAAAAAAACGAAACCAAAAACATTTAAAAAGCAGCAGTCAGGGGGCCCATCTTGTTGAGAGTGCACCAGAGCAAAGAGGCTTTCTGGTCTGCAGTAGTGTTTTCGGCTGAGGGAAGATGGCAGGAGAGCCCCCATTCTTCTTCCAGGGCGGCGGCTTTGATGCTGTAACCAGTACTGTATTGCTCTGTTGCACAAAACACGGATAGCCCTTGCAGGACCAGCTCAGTTCAGGCAAGTAATGTCCATCCTCACCAGGGCATACCTGTCCGTGACCTTTTCCTCTGCTTTTTACAAAGGCAATAGATAGGGAACACAAATAAACCTGCCAAAAGAAGGAAACATGAAAAAAAACCATAATTAAATGCAATCCTTTATGCATGTGTTATGTTCTTTAGATATATGTATTCAGATGGAGCTTTTCATGTCTCAGGAGAACTTAGACCAGGTATTTGGACAAGCAGAAAAAAATACTAGCTTGCAACAGTGTCTTTGATGATGAGCTATGCTACACTTACTCTTTCCATTACAACAAATTCCATCCAACCCTACACAATCTCTATTGAATTAATTTCTGAACCATGCTGTTTGGTATAAGGTACAAACATAAAACTTTCAAAAGCACTCTGGAAATTCTTAGATCTGAAGTCAAAGCTGATGTAACTAAACTAGTTTTCAACTAGACTCACACACAATAGAGACAGCATGCTATAGTTTTACTTTATTTTTACGAACATCCTCATCTACTGTGAAGTAACAACAAATGCTTATCTTGAATAATATCAAGTATTTATTTTTGCCTGGACAAGGAACTATTTATTCTTAAAAGTCTTTTGAGAGGAAAAAAAGCTATAAAAACAAAAATAAATAAATACATCACAATCATTAAGGTGAAAAATAATTTGTCAAACAGCTTCTATCCTCTCAAACCCAAATGAGAAGCATCTTTCTCTTTCTCTTGCCACCAGCTCACTGAAATGGCCAAAGACTTTCTTTTCAGATACTGCTACAGGAACAACAGAGAACAAAAGACTACTACAATCACAGAGTTCTTGCTTTGCCACTTGTAAATGGCACAGTATGGTTTTCAGCTATGTAACTGAGATTAATAGTGGTTGGCAGCGAATATTGCTCCAACTACCTCAAAACCAAAACTTTTCTATAAATAATCAATGTTTTTGGAACTGCTCATACTGCTGGCCTTTATTATATCTTATCCAGCCAAACCTAGGATGAGACTCCAATGGCATTTTGATTATTATTGCAAATATTGTTACTGTATTACTGCAAAACCCTCTTAAATTTTAGTATATAAAAAAGTGAGGTTTTTCCCCCATCATAGATTATACCAGACTGCATACCAAAATAAGATTTACTAGCACTAAGAAGTCTTTATTGCTTAAAATCTTGGCATGAAAAATCCTATTGAATAGAATAAATATTTAAGATAGACATTGCTAACTGTCTTCAGTGAAGATGGTTGGTCTAAATACAGAAGTTACAGTAACATTCCTTATTTGGCCAGATGTAATCTAGAAAATTTCGGTTATAGGTTGATTGGTTACTTACAATCTTATTAATATAACTATCCTGGTTATTTTGGCTTTATTATATCAAAATAAAGGAGCACATCCCAGTGTACCTCAGGGCTGGGCATGCACTGCAAATTCTCAGTGGAATATCAGTTTGATTAAAAGCTGTGAAGCAGCATGATCCCTGAATGACATTTTGCTGCCAACATAAAGAGTGGATATTCATTCACATGAGTAAAATTATACCTTGTTGTCACAGCTAATCTCCTTTCTGTGGGAAAACTCAGCGGAGCCAGGCAAAAGAGCAGCTTTGCTAAAATATCTGTGCCCATGTTAATACAACCACATAACCAGAGCTTTGATACTGTAATCAATTGAGATCACAGTACCAGTTTTTGTGACGGAATACAATTTGGCAGCCTTCACACTGGATCATGCTTTGAGACTGAGTCATCCCAATTTGTTTCTTTGTTGCTGTTGCATCTTCAAACTGGTGAGCTCTCAGAACTAGGCCTTAGTTCCCTAAAAATCTTGTCATACACATGGCCAAGACCATAAAACTGCAATTCAATGGGGTGATAAAAGGCTGGGTCCAAGTCAGTCCCCAGGATTATGTTTTAGTTACTCTGGACTTTTTGCTCATTTATCTACAGCAGTTAAAGACGTTTATTTGGAAAACCAAATACATGGGAAAAAATAAAGCTAGTAAGCATAAATTAAAAAACAATCTTTTTTTTAGAAAAAAAGTCACGTGTTTAATACTAAAACAATATCTGTGAAATATGTACTTTGTCTCTATGTCTTTGAGATGTCATACAGAGAAATGCATAATCAGGATTAGATTCGTTCACATATGAAACTCTTACCTATTACAACAGCTACGGCTCCTAGTGCCAGTCCCAGAACCAATATTAGGGGTGTAATGAGTAGTTTTCCAGCTGAAATGCAAAATCCATTAGGTAGTTCAAAGAAGGAATTTTCATTTTTTCCTTTCCAACAATTCATAAATATTTTAGTATCAGAAAATATTTTAATCTATTACTTAAAAAATAGTATTTTTTACCTCTACAAATAGGATTCCTATTTGTAATTTCATCCTACAAATTCAGCCAGGAGCTATCACCACGCAGTCAGCTCCCTACACACACTTCTCTCTGCCCTATTCACCCACCACAACTCTCTAAGCACAGGTTACTTCATACATTAACAGCTTGCATTTATTTCTGTTTCCATTCTGAAATCCCTCAAGCATTGACAGGAACGTGACAGCTATAAAGCTACTATAATTTGCCTTCTCCGGAATCCTACTGCACAGCAACCAGTCTGGAGAGATGCCAAGTTAACTAGCATCTTGGAAAGTTTACGTTAGCTCAAGGTGATGAGACCATCACCTCTAAATACATTTGTGCTCGCTTTAAAAGGCTACAGTGAAGTGCTCGTGTACAGCTGTGATTTAGGTCTTAGTCAAACCACAGCCAAGTCTATTTTGGATCTACATTTATAAGGATATGTTGGGGCTCTTACATGAGTAGGGCAGTGATGCTGAACAGCATACTCACTACAGCGAGGATAAGACCAAGAACAAACAAAGTCTGCTCATGTTCTTCATTTCTGATGAGTTCATGATCTGTAGAAGTTCACAGAGTGAAGGCAGGGGTCATGCCGAAAAAAGTGTATTTTAAACTGAACCAGAACCCAAGTTATCCTCCTTGCAATGCATGCTTTCAGTGGAAGCATCTCCCTGCCTCTGTTGACTGAGCAGTTGGGTCAAAGATGTCACTTAACTGAACTGTTTGAAAATGCAGGAGGGCAGACATTTTTACTAATACACCAGGAGTCTGAGCAGGAACTTGAAATTCCGCAATTCTCTAGGTTAGGTATGTGTTTGAAAGTGTCTGAAAGATCACCTCCAGAATGGGAGAAAAAATTCAGTTTGTTACCTCTCTCTTCCCTGCCCTTCCCTCTCTCAAGTCACTCATATCAGATTTCAGTAAATGGATTACTTCATTCAATAATGATGTAAACCTTTCCATAACCTGAGACACTTAATTTTAGCAGACTGAAGAAAAAATGAGATATTTTTAAAATATTTACAGCAGTTAAATTAACTGGTCCTTTTCTTGCTCTGTTTTGATAGCTTTTAAATTTCATGGGAGTGTTGTGAGTGGGAAACATTAATTCCTAGAAGAAAAAAAAAATGGCAAATATTTGTATTGCTCTAGTTGCTAGGCATCCTAAATGGCATACCTTCCTGGGACTCCACTGAGCTGTTTTCTATACACACAGAACTTGTCAAATACATTATTCAAGTGTAGACAGAAGAATGAATGTAAAGTGATGGAAAACCTCAAGAAAGGTCCAAAAATAAGAAATTAAAAGCATCTTAAAACATTACCAGAGCCTTCAACAATTTCAAGTAAAGCTTGTAAAAGATTAGAGGCTTAAGGTATGAACTGCTTACTTCATTAACAGCTGTGTAACTAGAATGCTAGAAAATTATGATATTTGGTACCAAAATTATTAAAAACATAAATCACTGAGCTGGTGACTGAGTATGCTGAAATAGAGTCTATGGGGAGGGCTAAGCTAGCATTCAACTGGAATAACTTCAGACACAAAGAACAGTTCCTGAGCTAATTCAAGAACTTGTTTATTTACATTTGACAAACTCAGAGCTGAAATAAATACTCAGAGCATGAATAGTGTCTTTCCTTTTGCCTGTGGATATGGAGTTACGAGTATTGTGTAGTTCCAAGATCTTATAGAATAAAATGACTTTTCATTATCATGAGACCATATCTTCTTTTGGTTATCAATGCACTCTTTCTAAAGACCAAATTTCAAAACAAATACTTTTTCTACTTATATATCTGTCACATTTAAATCCTTAATATTACTTTACCTTTGTAAACTAAAATTAACAAACAACACAAGGTGAACAAGGCTTGCAAATGTTGCCATCAGGAAGAACACAAACAGCAGCAATCACCAGGAAAGCAGCAGTTATGTACTTTTCCTCCAGTAATTTCAATGTACATTGCATGAAACAATGACAAAATTCTCAGTTTTACTTGTCAGAATTGAAAACTGCTTTATATCCAATTCCAGTTTGGCAAACATTGTTTGTCATAGTGCAAAGGATTATGAGGCGCTTTATCACAGAGGGAATCGTGGCACATCAAGGAATGTCACTGAGACTAATAAGGATGTTTGCTACAGGCACTAAACTGCCCTACGTCTGCTAGCTCTGAGACTGAGAGCACAGAGAGCAAATGCAACACCTGCCTCAGAGCTGAATAATATCTTGGGTCATTAGCCCATGTGGTGATCTCAGCAGTAGGTTATGACAGCCAGTTTGCTGTTGTCCAAAGGTAGTTTTTAAGGGTAACTTTACAAAAAGCAACTGAAACAGAACCTTTTTACAATTGCACTGAAGTTAATGGTAAACAGTTTCTCTACTGGGTGGCCCAGATGAAGAAGCAGACATTTGTGGTAGTATAACAACTGTATTTTCAAGTGTCTCAGGAGGCTGCTTTATTTGCGATACAGAGAACCATGTTTTTCTGCAAAATAGTGAAGTATTTCAGGAAACATGAGGGAATACTTATCCCTTGTCTAACTTTGGTTTTAGTTACACATTTTAGGGTAATATATCCAAAATCCCCAAATATCCTTATAGAATTCCTTGCCACATAAAAAGTTAATAAACTAGTTTTATGAAACAGATTTAATCACTAACATATGAAAAATAGTAAATTTTATCTTTTAAGTCTAAATATCATTATTGTTTAAGTAGAGACAAAAAAAGTCTACTTACAAATCAAACTAGCAATATCTGTGTAGACGTAAGTTCTAATAGAAGTCTGCATTTATTTTTAAAGAGTCTTATCAAGTGTATAGAGACTTCTTACAAGTCCAACTAAAATATGAAGTTGCGAATGAAGGCTGGATCACAGAATTGCATGCTACCTTCTGTGAGGCTCAAAGCCATGCTTACATGAAGCAAACCTTGTGCTCTGCTTGGGACAGGAGTAAACATCAGTCAGATCTGAGAACACCCTGCTTTAAGAATCCTATCTGAAATGCTTGGTTACCATGCAAAAAAAACCCCACAACTCATTTGCTCTAATAGCTTCATTACATGTTGTGTCTTGCTACAGATTCATAAAGTACCTAGCACCTGATTTTGAATACAATTCATCAACTGAATCCAGGTGGTATTCCAGTGGCATCTTGAGTACACTTAAGACAGCTGAACACGCTTTTCCTTCCTGTATAATTCATCACTGATTCCAATTATAACCAAACATTCTGCCTTCAACAATTCAGCCAAACAATTATAATGAGAATGAAATCTCTGAGTCTGCTGGGATGGAAGAATAAAAACAATTTCACTTGACTGTACTGGTCACAGGACAGTTTCTCTAAAAAACATGCTGGCTAAAGAGGGGAGAGAAATGTCAGAGATCACTTCTGCTCTCAGGTTTTCTTCTCCCCATGATTACTATCACCTTTACATAACAGCTGGTTTATGAAGAAAAGTATGTTTAAATTTATGATGCCATAAATACTTTTCCCTTATTTTTACTGCACAGCAGTTTGTGACTGTATGTACTTGCTTCTCAACAGAAATCACGATAGCATGCCAGCCTGCCGTGAGGTGATCTTCCTACACAATCCACCTGGCTAGATTTTAGAAACAATCCAAAAAACCTTCACTCCACATGGCTACAAAATCGCATTTATTAAAGTATTTCTTCTCCATAGCAATAAAATAAAAAGCCATACAAAACCCCCACATATCTAGCAACACCTCACCAAGTCTCCCACAGATAGCCAAGATAATATTCCTTTAATTTCCACTACTTAGCAGAGGCATTTTTCTATAGGAAATCCAACCTTGGTTTCTTACTACATGCTACTAAAATGTAGAGGCTATGCTTTTAATGGTATCTTTGCTACCATATCTTCTTCTGCTTTCAGAACAGAACCAAAACCCAGACTTTGGCAATAACATCTACTGATGATAATGCTCCTCTCTTGCCTGATAAAATATTTACATAATTGTATTTACTTTTCTAGCTACTGAGACCAGCCTGAACCTGGGTGTGATCCCTTACTGGAATTCAACATTCTTGGGTTTTAAATTTGATCTTAAGTGGTTAAGACTAGAAAGCTTCAGCTTAACACATAAAACACAAACAAAACAAAACAAAAAAATAAATATCCCGACAAAGTAGAATCTGATGGAGGGTCCATAAGAAAACTATATGAAAAGGCCAGCAGGCTATTACTGTTCACTCAATTTCATGATAACAAAAGTAGTCAATGAAATTATCAGGAATCAATAATAAAAAACCAGGACTTTTTCCACATGACATACGCTGAAATCCTAGAGCCTCTACCAGAAATGTTATGGAAGCCAAAATTTAAGGACTGTTAAAACTAGTGAAGGATCCATCCACTGTGGGTTATAAAGCAAAGGGTCAGATACAAACCTTAACTAAGAAAGTGTCTAAAGCAATGATTACTGGAAACAAACAGGGAGTCAAATCTTACTTCTAATTGACCATTTCTGGGGACAGACTCACTAGGCAGACCTTTATACAAGCCTAATTAACAGCTACAGATCAACTCTGTTGAATTCTGTTTCACAAAGACAGATGATCCTAGCAAATTTCCAACATTGAAAATGGCAGAATCTACAAACGAACTGTATCACAGTTTGGGATTTTATCTTTTTCAAAAGATCAGGAAAAAGGTCAGGACATACAATCTTACAGCAATATAATGCATTTTTAAAAACAGATGTGAAACCCTACATGTGCACTTGTGTGGAAAAAACCTAAAAACCTAGACAAAACCTAGACTGGCTCACACATGGAAGTCATACCCAAAATCTACTGCAATGGAAGAAGAGCTGTGAGCTCAATTCCCAAATTCAAATCTGATGCAAATTTCTGAAGATTTTATTTTTTTATTTTCATGTGTGACTTCTGTGAGATCTCTGGAGTATTTTGGTAGTTATTCATAAGGTATACTGGGATCAATATTCAAATCTAGAGCCATAGAGATGACAGATTTAAGGTCATAAGTACTAATGAAAAATTCTCTGAGTTATTGTTAACTTGAGTGTTAACAAGCTACTCTAAAAAAGTAGGCAATTACTACATGTGCTGACAGATTCAGGTACATCTGTCTCTACTCAGATGATGACTATTCTTGTGAGAAATCCTATCATGTGACAGAGGGAATTTGGAGAGAAATTTTTAACAGAAAACCCTAGGAGAAATGTAATCAGAGGCTTTGAGCTTTGCTAATCTTTCTTGGTTTATTAATTAATGCAAACCACAACTACACTTGCAAGTAGGAGACGAAAATAAAAATATCTTATACCTTCTCTATGTGTGAACTCGTAAGTATGAGCATACACATATTTACCATGGAGCTTTAATATCCAAGGCTGTGCTGAACAGGGCTCTGAGCAACCTGGTTTAGTCGAAGATGCCCCTCCTCATTGCAGGTGGCCTTTAAAGGTCCCTCTCAGCCCAAATTATTCTGTGACTCTAATAAGGTTACCCATGATTCTGGATGTGAGCAGCACTGACTTGGTAATGTATCTGAGTACAATCTGTGGCTACAGCAGAGACCAATTACACCAAATATAACAAGATCTATTTAAAAACGGCTTACATTGCTTGCCATTGTGGCTAGTACTGAAAACCCTTCTGAAATCTTACTAAGTGCTTTGAAACAGTTCCTGAAGTTTAAGCCTAAATTTCTTAATGAATGTTTATATTCATGTGCCCTAATGCCAGCACTGTCTTTCATCTAGACTAGATCTTCTTGTGTGTTGCAACTGATCTCTAAAAATTGTTTCAGAGTAGACACCTCCCAATCATTTGCAATTTTCACCTCCTTTCTAGTTATTTCCGTATTTTAAATCACTTCTCTCAAAGCTGGTTACCAAAGCCTTGCAAGCTCCTGAGGTCAAACTAATGGGCTTGGATGACACATTGTCACTTGTTTAAAACAAGATTTCCAGATTTGCGGATCTCCCACAAAGCAGAGCAGCAAGACTGGAATTTTTATTACCAGGTTCATGAGTTTGTGTGTCAATTCTTAAGTTACTCTGGAAACCAACTAGTTTTCTTATTGGAACACGTCTGGCTCAGGAGTAACGTTTTCACCTCAGGTCTGCTTTTTCCCACATGTTCTATCTCTTGCCTTAACCTCTACAATCAAGCTCAAAGCATTTCCTCATCCTAGGTGAACTACAAGTCATCTCCAATTTTTATGCCTTAATCCAAAGTATGAAAAGTTCTATTTTCCTAGTTGTAGTTCTAGTTTCCTTTCCTTTGACAGTTAACATATCCATTTCCTGTAACATTACAGGTTGCCTTATATGCTGTGAACTCACTACAATGACTGAACTTCACATATACGAGAGACACCACATAATATAAGAGTCTACTTTGTTATCTTTTGCTTCCGTAAGTTGAGACAGATATCGATCTGGCTCAAAAGCAAATTATGAAAAGACATTTTAATAAAAAGACATTTTTGGCATCATACTTTAGTGAGCAGAATTAACATATAGAAGTTGTATTTTGTTTCCAGATGATTTTATCTGAACTAAAGCTAACAGTTAAAATAGCATCCTCCTATTTATATGGAGGAGATTTTCAACTCAGATCAGGTTCAAATCTAAAGAGCACTTTATTCAAACAGACTTCCAGCAAGGTTAATTTAAATAAGGTTCCTCCTCTGACCCATGTCTCCAATATACCTTCAGAATAATGAAGGCAGCCAGCGACATGCATATTGACAGCACTCTGCTTATGTATTATTAAAAAAATAGGAAAAAAGCTATCAGAAGAGGACACAATACTTAATCATACACAGTTAATCTAAAAAGGGAGGGCAAATGCCATATATTTAAATATACTTACTAAGCTATCTTTTGAATAACTGAAAAACAAGTTACCCATCCAATCCTTTAAACCACTAGTTTTAATTTAACTGTAATTGCCCTATCCCCCCCACCACTTCACTGTGCAGTTCTCCACAAGGAGCATTAATCCACTCACCACAGACAGAGCCTCGCACTAATCTCCTTAAATGTGGTCTCTCGGGGAGGTAGCGGTATTTGCATCCAAAGATACTGAGGTTTGATGTGTGATCTCCAAAGAAGCGGAGCTGGCGGTATCTCTCCCCACAACGGTAACAGAAATTAGTGTTACACTGTGAACACGTCATGTGGTCACACCCTTCAGTTCTCTGGATGTGGATCTGTATGAGCAGAAGGAAAAAAAACACCATTATTTTCCCCCCCTTCCTAAGCACAGGAAAGTGGGCACTACCTGGGGCAGTTTCATGTGCCAGATGTAAAGGAGCTCCAAGCAACCTCCCGCTAAGTCAGTCTTTGCACTAATTAATACTGCAGCTGGCTTAAGAAAATAATGGTTTTCTGAGGCACGTTTCAGAGCATTAAATGTGAGTTCTTTATTTCCAGATTCTCATTTCCTACATAATCCTGCTTTTTTTGTTTAAACGCTCGTCACATCAGATGAGAACTCTTGCCCTTACAGAAATTTTGGTTTTATTGCTGAAGTAGACCTGTTAGCACCAAACTTTTTTAAAAATAAAAGCAACACAGTGAATATAGTTATGAACTCTGTTTGACCCCTCCACAGATGGGTTTCCCTCTAAGGCCACCTGGGGCTCCACTCCTTTTTCCATCACAAATTGATTTGGCATTTTGTAATGAACACCAGAAAGACACTGCTGGTTACAGTGCATGATTGGAGAGGTATGGATGCTTTTTCCTTCTTTAAAAAAAAAAATTATACAAACTATACGTGGAATAAAAAATTACACCAAGCTTTCGTGATACCCACAGCATGAAACCGGGCTGCCCCAGTTCTACTGCCATCTTTCTACTGATTGCCTGCATAAATGCCTTCTCCATCCTGCATTCCAAGACCACTTCCACAGCGGAATAGTAGATAGCTTAATAATTGATGTTGAAAGTGATGCATGGTGATTATCTATTTTAACCCCTAACTCCAAGCTGGGATAACTCCAGCCAGATCAGATTGCTCCAGGTCTCATCCCACTAGATTTAAAAAATTTCCAAGCATGGGTATGTCACAGCTTCTTTGAATGATCTATATCATGCTTCACCATCTTCCCTGGGAATACTTTTTTCCATTATATCCAATTAGAATTTCACCTGTTGAAACTTGCAACAGATAAATCAATGCCTCCTGAAACTCCTATACTTACCTACACATATTTATTTTACAGGGAGGTACAAAGACATGGCATGACCACTCAGTGGCCCCACAAGCACCAGACACTGAAAGCGCAGTGAGCTCCAGAGAAGCTCGTGCGTGACTCCTGGGGTATCCAACATTCTTGGGAGGGTCAAATGCATTTGTTCTTCGCTGTCCATCAGGGTGATCGGGGCTCTCACCTTGCCCAAACATCTTCTGAAACTGGCACTTTATACATGTAACAAAGTGATGCTTTCCACCTGCAACACTGGTGCTAAGAGTTACAAAGGTAACAGCAGTTACAGATACACCTGCCAGCATCCATGTGCCACAGTAGTGATCTCAGGATTTGCATTTCTGTGCTTTCAAATGCTGCTTTCATGCTTGAAAGAGGAGAAAGCCATTCACAAAAAGAGAGAGCTGGGCTATTAAAAACTATGCTTTCTAGTGGGCAATTACTCCAGTAGACTTAAATTTTTTCTGACCAAGCAAACAACCCCCTCTACCCCAAGGAATTCTGCTGTATTAGAGGTGTCCTGTTTTCCAGAAGCAATTGAAAAAATATCATTGCTTGACAAGCTTTAGAAGACACTTGACTTCAAAACCTTCACAGTTAAGCACTGACAGGAGGCAAAGTGCCAACATTATACCAATTTAAGCATAACTTAAGAAAATATACAGGTTTTTTTTCTAAAAGGGACATTACATTGTTAGTTCAACTTCTTACTTCTCAGGTTACACATAAAAAAATGTTGACCCCACTTAAGGAGCCATAGTTTATTTACTGTAATTCCTCAGATTAACTTGAACTGAAATGAAGGAATTTTAAAATGATTTAAAGTATTTTGACAAATTAACTTTAAATTTTAATTCAAATTAATTTTTCAGGGGACAAACTCAGACAGCAACTACACAGGCTTTTGTAATTTAAAGGGTAATTTTCCTCATCTGCTGATTCTATCTTAAAAATGCAAATGAGGGAACTAGATTTTGTGACTAATGAGAATTAACTGTTTGCTTTATTTTCTTTTCAAATCAAGGCTGTTGAATTCTCCTCTCTCTTCTCTAATTTACCAACCCAATTAAGTTACCATTCATCCTCATTGTAATTCTGTAGAATCCTGGAACATATAAAAATCCTCGATGCAAACTAAAATTACTTCACATTTCAAAAGTAAGTTAATTTTTAATGGTAGTAAGAACTTCAAGGAGATGCTAGCAATAGCCTTTTATGTTCCACCATTCATATCTTTAAGAAGTATACACCTTTTAGAAATGCCTACCATCCTTCTACCCATGCTTTCCTAGAAGCCTCCCAGCTCCAGTCAGTCATGCATTACTCCTGAATGATTTGTCAATCTACTTGTTTCTGCCCTAAAGCCTCCAAACATACTGTCCTCTGGAAACATGAAAGAAGTTGATAAGGATTTATTTTCTTATAGACAAATACTGCACTTACATGCACTTCATGCTTGTTTCTTCAAAAAGCAAACCATAAAAATATTTTAGTCAATACTCATCTGCACATATAACTGTCTTCAAATGCTGCAAATCCGGAACAACCGGCTCTACTTGCCTATAGCTTTTTATTGCAAAAAATTTCCTTTTTTTCCAGTGAGTGAAGACTTGATTAAAAAAACAAAGCAAAAAACCCCACAAACCTTAGATGCAGGGCTTGGACTCCCTATCACATGTTTTGCAGACTGACAATGCCAGGTGAACTTTGTATCATTTGGTCAGGCAGTTCTCAAGCCTAAGACACGACATCTCACCAGATCGACTTCATCTCCGGATCACATGGGCATGCCTCCGTGCCCTCCAGATAATCCACTGACAGAGATGGATTACAAATCCATAGGTTGAGAAAGTGACTGTGGATGGCTCAGATACCAGGAGCGCTCCTGCTGCACTGACAGCAGCACGGCGCACCAGAGGCAGCCGGGGCAATGCGCGGGGCCAGGAATGCCGCCGGCTGTGGGAAGCTGCGGCTCTGCGGGGCCCAGTGCCGTGTGACCGACCGCAGGCTCCCCTGCAGCTCGGCAATGCAAGCCCAGCTTCTGCCTCCGGGCGTTCAGTCAAAGCTACAGGCTCCATCCCACACCCACACGACCCATTCAAAACCAAAGATGTATGCTCACCTTACAGGGGGAAGGTTTAGTCATTCAGAAACCCAAGAATAGCTTCCAGAACAACAGGGGTGAAAACTACACACCGAGGGCACATCCACTTTGGAGTCGTAAGCAGACAACTGAAGTAGTACAGTGGTTATTTCAGACCCTCAGTTTACCCCCTCTGCATATTACATGCCCTCTCATAGAAATCTTCTAGGGAAATCACTGACAACAGTTCTGAGGATGAGTGGCCATGTATCCTTCACCCTTGAAGAAAACCTGCACAGCTTTATCCCACTGTATAAAAATAAGGACTCTCTTCCCTCCAGAGGATGAGAATTAATTTGCAGAGTGCTTCCAAAAACTATGCCCTGAATTATTTGATAACACATATATGAATCAGAACAGATAAGTAGTACACACTCTTTTATTTGCATTGACATGCTTGTTCTTAAATTTCTGTTGCTGTTCAAAGCCTTCTAAGCTAGAGTGGCTACGTGGCATTTCCTCAGAGAGTGTTGCTTTGGAAATCTGTGGTAAGATAACAGTATTGTTATCTTACCACAGACTGGAGTATTTCAATGGAGTATTTCCTTGGTTTGCTGTACTGTAAAAACAATTGTGGAAACAAAAGCATTTTGTTGCAAACACACCAAGAAATTGTGAAAAATAGCCCCTTAAAACAGTAGTGGGGAAAGACAAATAGTGGAATAGATTTTGGCAAATGACATCCAATAACATGTAGCAAATTTGCACTTACTACCCAACTTACTCTAGAACAAGATCAGCACTTTTTGGTCAACCCTTGTTGAGAAAAATGGTCTATATTGACTCTCAAAATAGTGTATAGTAAATTTGGAAAAGGAAATTAAGAAAAAAAGTCAAAATAAATTTAAGACTAAAAGTTTTAAAAAAGTAGCATTTTTCCATATTTCCGTACTGACACACAGTCACAACATGAATCTATAATTAAGCATTTGGACTGTGTGTAACATTTTTATTATCTTATGCAAACACATCTTGGAGTGAATCAGGTAAATGTAAACTATTTCTATTAGATGTGCTAAAGCTGTATCCAACTCCAGGAAAAAGTAGCCAAGTTTAAGCTTATGTAACAGTCCCCGCTATACTCACATTACAAAGGATTATGTTTTTCTTTCAAATCACTTACCCAAACCACTGAAATATTCATATTTGCCTGAGGATCTGCCTCTGTATACACACACCCCATTAAGTGTGTTTTGATTTTCTCACCTGCATGCCCAGACAAGATAATGCATTCGATTTCTCCATGGTACAAATCTCCAAAAAGAGCTGTGTGTGAATGTATCTGTGTATATAAATAATTATCTCCAGAAGCTATCTGTAAAATATAGTCACAGTTTACGCTGTAATCACTATCACACTTTGGAAGTTACCAGTAATTTTACATATTATTCAGTAAAGAAACTGTGTTTCTATTTAAGTTTCTACCTTTAATTCCCATTCATTTCAGTTTTAGTGTAAAGATGAAATACTAATAGCTTTAGGCACAATTTAATATTGACTTTCCCTCAATCTGTTTGCCAATTTTGGCTGCAGCAAATTTTCAACCAAAATATGAATGAAGTTAAAAATAAAGTATGTTTTCACCTGAAACATTGCCTCTGTAGACCTAGAACATGATAAATCAAATAGCGTGTTACAAATTATTTTCTCTGTCTCTCTTTATTTTGTTTGGAAATAGGACTATCACCTGATTCAATGTTATTTTATATACAGGTTTTGGAGGGAGGGATGGATGGGAGAGAGAGGCAGAGAAGTATGAGATCTAATCCACTTGATTTCAAATTGGTAACTGTCAGATTGCTTATCCCCACATGCCCAAACACCTACTAAAGATTTGATGAAGAATACTGCTTAAGATGTATTTTTTTTTTAACTAACTGCCTGCTAAGTGGTACTTTTGATTACTTGCAGGTTATAGATTTGATTTAAAAATAAACTGAGATTATAGGCAGGAAGAATTTTTTTCACTTCTGGAAAAAAAGTATCAAGAGTTGGGGTAGCAACACAGTTTAATAAAATGTTGAATTCCCTCTTCAATATCCACTTACAGTGCCACATTACCAGGAAGGACTTAACAGAGGTTCTTTTCCTGTAGTAGTTTCATAAGTTTCCATACTGTCTCCCACCATGTAGGAGGTTTTATTTTCCTTTGATTAAGAAAAGAAACCTCAAGTATTTTTTAAATTCGCAGACAAACTCATGCAGCTTCATGCTTCAGAGTTAGTAACAAGCCATGTAAGTTTCAAGTGTTCAGCCTTTTCTTTTGAAGATGGTGAAGAGCTGAATATTTAAACATGGCATTTTAAATTTTTACTTATTCAGGCTATATGTTAGACTTAGCAATTTTAGTTCCTTTCTCTTTCCAGCTATCAGCCTTCTTACCACTCCTGTTTTTCCACATTCATATTTTTTTTGCTTAGTCCAGTTTCTTAATTTTTTGGACAATTTATTTCAATTTGCATCATTCCCATTGTCGTAAAATCTGAACCTGGACACAAGCCGAACAATTAAAATCAAAACACATACTTCTTCCCACTCTAAAAGGAACAAAGTATTTTACTTTAAGACTTCCCAGAAAGTGAACATTTTTAGAACTGATTCAAACCTATCAACTCTTACCAAAAAGCAGGCTGCAAAAATTCTGTTAAAAGGTCATACATGTGCAGGAGGAAAGGTGAACAACCAGCTTCTGATTTCAGAGCTTTCCAATTTTGCTCAGTGTTTTGAAACCTTTCAATTTCAAGCTATGGCATCACAAGCATTTCTTCCTCAAAGACCAAAATATGATACTTAGTAAACTGATGAACATTTTCTTAATTGCTCAGTGTAAGGCTCAAAGTGTGACATATACTTTGTATGTTTACAGGTAAATCTTCCCATTCAATATTAATTTCCTATGAAACAGTCCAGCTTTGACTTACTACTCAGTGGGTCACTGTGAAAAAAATAGTGAACAGATTTAAAAGCAGCCTTCATTAAGGGCAACTGGGGCAGGAGTGTGCAGGGCTGTGGCATCTCATCTGAGTAGTGGGAAACACTTCTCATCTCTGAAAGGATCAATGACATTTTTAGTGTGCAGAATTGCATTTCAGTGTTGAAAATGAATAATGAGAAAAACTTCAGACAATCATCTAAGTTGGAAAAGACCTCTGAGATCATCAACTCCAACCTTTGATGGCACTGTCACATCCAGTCATTTCTTGAACATCTCCAGGGCTGGTGACTCTATCACCTCCCTGGCAGCCCATTCCAATGTTTAACAACCTTTTCTGGAAGGAAATTCCTCCTGATGTCCAGCCTGGTGCAGCTTGATGCTATGCCCTCTTGTCCTGTCACTGGTTGCCTGGGAGAGAAGAGGCCAACCCCCACCTGGCTACAGCCTCCTTTCAGGTGGTTGTGGAGAATGAAAAGGTGCCCCCTGAGCCTCCTTTTCTCCAGGCTAAAAAGGAGGCTCAGGGGGAACCTCAGCCACCCCTCATAGGACTTGGGCTTCAGACCTTTCACCAGCTCTGTTGCCTTTCTCTGGACTCACTCCAGCACCTCAATGTCCTTCTTGAAGTGAAGGGCCCAGAACTGGACACAGCACTCCAGGTGTGGCCTGTGCAGTTCCACCTTGAGGTACAACTTGAGAAGTAGTAACCTTCAATCCTACAAGACTTACAGTTTTGTCAAGTCTTAGTATCCACTGACTTAACTTGTTGACAGTATTTCCAGTCTTACTCACACACTGAATACACTCAAATTCTCTGGAAAACCTGACAAAGGGCACTGTATTTTCCTAAAGCTTTCCATTTCTTCAAAGTTTTATTTTGGGATTTATTTATTCTGTAATTAATTAACCCAAACATTTCTGCGATTCTAAGCATACATCAAAGCCACTTCTTAATAATTTCTATAATGTTTCTTTTACATGCAAACATTCTGTAGAATCAGTGCAGAAACCAGCAAAAAAATCTGACCTATTTTTCTCAATGGGTCATTAACAAGAAACTGCACAGCAAGTGTGAATTTCATTTCCCGTGCTGAGCAGAAGCCACAAATATTTATTTTAAATGTATCTTTGAACAGTTTGAAGCCACTACCTGCAAGCCAAGGGAGAGCAGCTCACCTTGCATTTTGGACACTTCTGGGCATTCCTCTGCCCGTGCTCGATTTCGTTGGCCCAGTGACGTAACAGCTTGTCTCCCTTCTTGTATTCTTTGCAGTTAACGCCTTCATGCCAGGGAGAGTGGCACTTGAAACACCAGACAAATTGGCAAGATGGACACTGGATCTGTATAAACGAGAAAACACCACACATTTGCAAGCTGGGTGCTGATACAACTAGAAAGCCTGTTTTGAAATCATTGCTCTCCAGTTAAGAAAGCAGCTGCCCAGCAAAGTTCTAACATCTTTGGGAAGCTCTGTTTTAAAAACACAAGAAGTTGTGGAAGCTAACTTGATCATCTTCTTTTTAAACAAGAGAAAATACAGGAGTAATTGCTGAAGCTGGGAAAGGCCTCAATCAAATGAAGTACAAGTAGTTTGGTTTCATCACAGGCACTACTTCCCCAAGTGATTGTGTGGCTCAACTGACAAAAGGCAGAATGCAGAAAGTTTATTCAATTGCCTCCGATACATTTGTGAGAACACCTAAAAATTAGCTGACAGTTTTCGGTGTAGTGGATCTGTCTTTTTCTACGAATAAACTGCATTGCCAAGGCTATTACAGAAAGTTCTTGGTCTTCTGAAGGGGCTCTATGGAACTCGGCATGTGTTATGAAGCTTGTATTAGAAATGGTCCTGGGAAAAGAGGCCATGAGCAAGGCTCTCATCCAAGAGCCACAACTACCAACGGGAAGTCAGGCACCTCCTTTTGCTCTTGATTGCGTCAAGGCAAGCTGAGGCTGTGCCAAACAGCCCACTTGCTACAGACCACACCTAATGGCAAAACCCACAAGCCATATTCAAATTGAGAAAGGATCTATTCTTTCCACTCCCTCACTTTTAAATCATTGTGTCAAACAGCTACCATCATCATCACACCTTCTTTATAGCCTCCTCATTTTTTTTTTCTGAAAAGCTAAGGCAGCTGCTGTGTTTGCAGGAGTAATAAACAGAGGCACATGGCAGCTGCTTATCTGATGAAAGACAGGTCTCCAACCTAGACCATGACTAAGGAAAGCAAGAACTAGAAGCCACATTAGGCTCAGGCAGATCCAGGCTCCTGCAACACGTTCACTTCAATACACACTTGCTGCTGTGTTCAGCAGCAAAACATCTCAGCCTCTCAAGCGGCTGCTGAACTCTGTCCACCATCTCCATTTGCAGTCCATGTCTGGCACTGCCCTGGCCTTGTACCCAGCCGATGGATGGGACTGAGGAAGTCAACAGCCAAACCAAGGGGTTTTGGTTATATCTGTGTCCAGACTTGATTCACCACTAAACCACAGAAACATCTGTGCTGACCATGCATGGTGTGGGGGTGCTTCTTAGGAAATTACATCCTAGAGTGTAGTAACATATGAAATCCCCAAAACATATTTCTCAAGTTCTCACTCGCACCAGCTGCTGTGCCCTCCTGTTGAGTCATGACAACTGGTGTTATGCTTCCTTGACTACAATTAAGAGTCCAAAGTAGGTGCTCTGATCTCCCTTACGTATTTTGCTGGGGCTAGCCAAAATTATTTACACATGCAATCACTACATCTTGTTTAAAGGGAAACAACACATTAGGACTGAAATATGTGCATGACAAACATTATTAGTTTCTACCTGAAAATTTGTCCAAGGCCATAATAAAGTATAGAACAAAAGCAATACAAAACAGTGCCCTTTCTCAAATATAATGAGCCAGTGAATTCTCCTAATAAAACCAGTTTAAAATAATGGAAGTTTCCTGCTCTGAGGAACCTAAAGAATGATATATATATTGCTACTAACCAAACTAACACAGAGCACTAATCAATGCTTCCACAATACTTTAAAAATCAATATGCACAAGACAGTCATCTAACCTATCCTAACCTATATCTCCACACCTTTCTTTTTTCCTTTGCTTCCTCACTCCCCCCAGCACTGAATTTATGTCTTTCAACAACACATGTCACAGTCCTACTGCTGGGAAGACAGATCATAGCAAGCATCATATTGTAGGACTCAGTATTTGTTATGCCTCAGCCAAAGATGGAGCATGTAGCCACAAGTAAGTGGTCTACAACCTGAAAACTTTTATCAGGTGCAGTATTCAGACATTTGCGATAGAACACAGTTGTTAAAAACTACAAATCCAAATAAATAGGTCAGGAAGCTGCAAGTTAAAGCTTCCTCAAAAAAAAAAAAAAAAAAAACAACCAAAAAAACCAAAAAAACCCCCAAAACAAACAAACAAACAAAAAAAAAACCCACAAAAAACCCCCCAAAAAAACAAAAAACAAAACACCAAAACAAAAAACATAATTTAAAACACAAGTTCTGTGGGTTTGTTTTTTGTTCAGTTTTTTGAGGAATATCTGACAAATTAATTGTACACTCTGTCTTTCTATTATAGCATCTACATAAGTAAAAGCAATAGAGCAGGATATACATTTAAAACTTACACATGCACACTGACATCAGGTGTTTCTAAATACATTAATCAGTAAGTACTGAAATACAGGATGAGGCTATAACCACAGGAACTCAAAATAACATTTCTTACCACAAATGGCCCTAACTGAACTAGCGAGAACTCTATGTTTCATTACCAGTTTCCTCTTTCACCTGTCACCCTGACAGCACCTTTCTCAAAATTGAATTGTAAATAGTTTTTTATATTTTGAACGGGCCATTTTACTTCTTTAAGGGTTCAATGCTTCCTGAGCATAACTGAAGAAAGCAAAGAAAACTATGTCCTTTAAGTAGTTATGAACCTTATTTTTCTTGGAACTAGTGGCTGCAAAACAAACCCCTAAAACCATTTAAACTTGGATGCAGTATGATGCCCCTGTGCTCAAGAAACAGAAACAGAACAGGGCAGTTACAGCAGTCTTTCACATTTTTATTCCACTTTTTCTCTGCTTTTGTCAAAGAAAAGTAAAATATTATTTGATTCATGCTTCAGTAGTTATGCATGAAATCACCATAGCAAGGACACAGAAATGCTATTCACATATAATGTTAAACAGTAAATATAGTCCAGCAAAGCAGACAAAATACATCTGCAAAACAAAACATTAACCTTGTGTTTTTTCAAATATGTTTTTCCTCACACAAACATTTTCTCACTTGTTTTATGATTCTTCTTTCTGTTGACTAGAACTTCCATGCCATCTGGAGATCAGCCTCCCTTGAAATAGAAAGATTGCACAACTTTGTGTTCCAACTCTCCTGGTTCTCAGCTTTCTGAAACACTGACCTTTGGGGCTAACATTTTCCATTTTCGTAGCAAGCCACTTTATCTATCAGTTTCCTCACCTCACAGGGAAAGACTTCAAAACTGATAGATAATTTCAACACAACACAACTCAATGTGACCTGATGATAGCAAAACTGACTGCACATGAAAAATATTCCTAGAACCTGAAGGTACAAAAAGCTTAATGGGATTTTCTGCTGCTCGGTGGAACAGTAGCTATATAACAGGGTGGCCAAATTAATTATGCAATTAACTGATTACATAAATTACAGTTGCTAGCTGCAGATACTGTTGCTTTATTTGAAAATAAATATGGGCTCCAGCCAAAACAACTTCCTTCTCCTCATCATCAACCCATCCTCTCTCTTGAAACAGCTGAAAATAAGCAACAACAAAACAAACAAATTTTGTACCCTATTAGGGCTGATCTTTGATCTAGCTCCCAGTGTGACACCAAAACATCAACATAAGCAAAAGCAGGCTGGCAGGAATGAACAGCTGAGAGCAAGGAGGGAGAGCACAGCAAAATTACCACACTAGCAGCAGCTGAGCCTCAAGATAGTGAGCCATGTATAGAGAGATGTATAGCCATGAAGATATCTGCCACTTAAAGTTAAAATCTGATCCAAAAGTGGGGAGCCAACAGATCAGCACTATCACAGCATCTCTGCTGGTACAAATTCCTGCTAGTTGTAGAACAACTTTCAGAAACGCTTTAGTAGTTCAAAAAAATGATAGCTTGTGTAATAACTGAATTGAAAAAGTATTTACATTTGCAAACACAAGCATTCGAGTCCTCCTTTTATGTGACATGTATTTCTTGACAGAAGTGAATCAGAAAACCTCATCATGAATCCCACAAAGGTCTGCTCCTCAAATGGCAGGTCAAAATCTAACTTTAACAGGCAAAACCCAGAGCTTTCTCATAAAGCAGGTCTTCTTACTCACTCTTGTGAAACCTTTACCTGTTCCATGCACAGAAACTCAACCAGCAATTTTTCAATTTCTGCCCATTTCCACTGCACTTTTGCATAACAGATCTGAACAAGTGTTTGTTAGGGTCTTGTCTGAAACAACATTTCACTCTCAATTCAGAATGCATGAGAGGGGCCCATGAGAGGGGAAATTTTCAGAGTTAATGCTGGATCCATTTGTGATAAAAATATTTTATATAGAAAATTAAATAGTTCTCTTGCTGTTCTGTGTGCCCTTAAGTGGCAGTGATGGTAGAAGAAAGGTCTGGATAGGAAGTTCTGCTTTTCTTCCCCTCCTTCTTCCTCAACATACATGTTAACTTTCTAGGCTTGGTACACCAAGACTTGAATCTCAGCCAATTGAACTGCTGGACCTAGATCAGCTTAGCTGACACAAATCAGCTGTAACAAGAAAGACTAATTTATAACTTTGCTGCATCTTTAAATTACCATTTTATTTGTAATTTTAAATACTGTATCAAAATTTCAGAAATAGCTTTAGCATTTTTAAAGTATCAGTTCAAATGAAGTCTTGGATTTTAGAGTGCTTTCCCTGTGCAGTGTATAAAAGAATGGGTGTACTGGCTGTGCCGTGATCCTACCAGCAGGCTTGTGTCTATGTATTCCCCACACATGACTCAACTCTCTTGAAGCCAACACTTGCAGTGCTGGTACAGAATTCATCTCGTGCCATTGCTGCTTATATTACTTGCATCTCAATGGGGCAGCCTCAAAAGGCTCCAGTCAGATGTCTATGCTACACAAAAGAAAACGTGTCTTAGCCTCCCAACAGCCTAAAATTCAAGACACAATGTGTACATGTAATCACATGAGAACCTAAGAAAACAGGTAACATTGGTTCACAGCTATGTGTGTATGTAAATTACACACGTGTACTCCATGTCATATATAGTCATCTTTTCAAACCTTCTCCCTGCAACAAAACTTCTCCTTAAGTTTCTCCTTCTGCTAAGCTTAAAATAAATCACTAAAACTGTACCCACACCAGAAAACAGCTGAGGTTCAAGGAGTATGCTGAAGGCCTGTGATCACAGTCATTCATACTGCTTGCCAGCATTTTCCCAATTACATTCCTGCATATAGACATTCTTGCATATAACACCTGGGGCTCAGTGCAAAGGATAGATTTTGCCAGTGTCTGTTGCCAGGAGATTTAAGCTCTGCAGCTCACAGGTACAGACACTGAACCAGCATGTGACCAGTGAACTGCTCCTGGCTTGCACTTTACATCACACAGCCTCCCATTCCTTCCCATCATGGTTTGTAGGGCAGTTGGGAACATTTTAACTCATAAAAGAGCACTGGCTATGCTCTGAGGAATGTTCTCAGATCTGGCAGGCCTGTGATACAACAGCTGCACCATCAATGACCCACACTTGTGGGACACTAACAAGACACCTGTGGAACACCTAAGATGCCTCTGACATCTTAGGAGAGGTGGCTGCCAAAGCATTACAAGCTCTGATCTACCCTGGATTATATCTGACGTGTGGTGATGATGATGCAGATAGGTGAAGGAGAATAGCTTTGGGCAGAAGGAATTTTACTTGCAGTTTCAAATTTTCTCCACCTCAGTGTAAGATGACAAAAAATTGAAAACATTGAGTCCAACAGAGCGTGTCATGTAATTCATGCCCTATACAGATGTGCAAAAATAGCTCGTAACTCAGAATTAGCTTTACCAACTTTTCAACTCCAATGAATACACAACCTTCCACCTTTTAATCTTCATACTGGGCTGAATCTTATGCTGTGCAATTAGGGCTATCTAAACAGTCATCTCAACTCCTACTGAGGAGAACTGGTTTGTCCAGGAAAGGCCAGCTCATGAAATTAACCACAACAAATCTAGTAACCGGATGGAAAACTATCACAGAGCATGGTGCTGCAGACAACTGTTGTCTTCTGGAACTCAAATAGACTTTCAGCAGTTCAAAGCTTACTATAAATTCTTGCTTTTTATCTTTGATTAAAATCACAGTATAAGAAATTCTTCTGTAAAAAGAAATGCTGTAGAAATGTGCTTTTCCCCCCTCTATTTCTCAAAGTTCTGCATTGTGAATGATGGAGACTACAGTAATGTATAACCTCTGGTAAGGGAGTGAAGGAATCAGAACCAACATGCAGGACAGAAAAGAGCTCTATTACTAAGGAAGAAGCAATCCCTAACAGGTTTTTATTACTAAGGAAGAAACAGCCTAACATCATAAATGTTCAGAACTCACTCACCCAGAGTTTCAGGGAAAACTTAAAAAGCTGTGTGTCTAAAATTGTTGGTTATAGTGGTAACTCCCCTTTCCCAGTCTCTTCTGACTGTAACCATATTATTCGCATGTCAGAAAGAAAATACTCCTTCAATTAAAATCTATCTCAGGATAAAATTATGCCACCTACCAAAAAAAAAAATACAGGCTGAAGAGTTCAGCTGCTTGAACTGTTAGAAGTCAATTAAGTACTTAATCAGTGATGTACTACAGGTTCATTCTCCTAATCACAGCTTACACACAGCTCCAGTGAAACAAAAAAGTTCATTTAATGCTCACCAAATGCTGTCCTACTTTTGCAGTGCCATCTAACCCACAGCCCCGGCAAGCATGCTCACTTTGTATTTGTTCTCCAATTTGGCAGGGGTAGGAATGTGGCCTCTCCTCCGGAAGGTTGTAAAGTGCTTGCACTGAGGGCATGGCTTGGTGCTGGAGTCAATGCGGCTGAGTTCCAGGAAGTATTTATACTTGATGATGTCGTCATGCGGCAGGTTATAGAGGACAGTTGTTTCATCCAGGTGTTCACTGCACTCTGTGATGGGGCATTTTATATCTGCTTGGCCCAGCTGCACCTATGTATTAAAAAAAAAAAAAAAAAAAAGAGAGAGCTGTATGACCTTTTGCTTGGAAAAGTTAAGCAAATATTGGTGAATTTTGTGAGGAAAATTAACTTCAAATACTGTAACAATCCAGCGACTACCTAGCTTATCGTCTTTAAATTACTTAATTTGTGCTTGGTGGAGTTACACCAAGCACACAGCAATTTTTCCAGAGAGCATTTTCAAATCCAAACAGAAAAGCTAATTACCCTGACAACTGCAGTTATTAAACACATTCTCTCAGTGTATGGACCATGGCTACGTACACCACAAAACCAAATACAAATCCTAACTAACAATGTCCACCCAGTATGCCATATTTTGGGTGTAATGGTCAGTGCACGACGATCATGGCTCATAAAGGCTATGAGAAAGCAGACAATGCAAACATTTTCATACTGCTTCACTGCAAAACGACATGGAACTCACAGCACGGAGAAATCAAAAGTCAATTTAGGATCAGTAGCTCTGACTCAGGAACCTTGAGCTGGTTCCTGCCCAGTACACTCAGTGCCTCTGCAGTCTGCTTTCAAGAAGCTCCTTACATGCCACACTGCACATGCAGAAAATTTTAGTTGAGCTTGGGGTTGATCAAGCTAATATATTTCCCCAGAACTCAAGAATTAAAAATTATAAAAAATACACACCCCAACAACATTAAAAAAACTTAATAAAAACCAAACTAAAATCAGACAAACAAACTTGAGGTTAACAGGGCACAAACGGTTGATGATCTAATGAGTCCTGATGGTCCCAAGTTGATTCACCGGTTCAGATACCCACAACGTGTTTCTAGATCTCCTGCATCCAAGACCTGCGTCAGACCCAGATCTGCACCCTTCACGCTCAGCAGGCTTTAATTGCTTGGACTCCATGCCAAAACAGCAGATCCTACTTGGTCTGGGAGCACCAGAGTTGCATTTGCTTGGCAGTGAGCCCGAGTTAATAAACTCTGCTGGATCTTTAGAGTCTGCAAGGACGCAGCTAGAGCATGTTTGTGTCTGCCTCAAGTAATCTCAAACGAGTGAGTTTTGACTGCGCAAGTGCAGCTGACCACCAACTCAACTCCTTCCTTACTGAGTACCTCCATGAAGATAAAAAGGGTGCAACCAGCATCTCTTTCCAGGAATTACTATTTGAATATTGACAAGTTTGATTTCCCCACACTGCTTATTCTTTAACACACTCAATTAGAGAAACCTGCCAAAAAATACACTAAATAAGACAGAAACACCTCAGATTTGGATGCAGACCTCATTGCTGCATAGTGGTACCAGAAGACACAAAGACTCCACTAATGCAGTATTTAAGCTAGAAAAGGAGGGCAAAACCCTAAAAAGCAACACAATGCAACCCTGTCATTATTTCTTCAGCAACTGAGCCACATGGACTCTAACTGAATGATAACTCACTCAGGAACCAGAAGATTAAAAGAGTTATAACAACATAGTATCAAACCCAAGGTTTACACTGATTTCAAAATAATTCCTACTGCACTACCTCTGTTCTCTCAGCAACATAGCCAAAACTCAGGAGATTAGGTATATGTTAGAGGTAGAAATGCCAGGCGTGGATGGTGGCAGCAAGTCTCAGACCAGAGCACGGTGGAGAACTCTTCAGCAAGCTATCACTGCCATGGTGCCCAGAGCAGCCTCGGCTCAAGGCACAGGCAGGTCAGGATAGAGGCAAATCTGTCTGCAGTATGGAGGAGAAACAGCTCCCCAGTAATACACCCATTTTTAGGAGGGAAATTCCCTACACTTCATTTCCAGCTCTAAAAGGTGGGCAGAGCTCTGCCACATGCAAACAATGTCACACTCAGTTTGGCTTTTACACAGATGAGTGTAAGTACAATGTGTATGTACTCAAAGGCATTTAAAAAAAACCAGAACAAAAAATTCCCCCAAACCTCACATACTACATGCTGGGGAATGCCAACATTTTATACCTGTAGGACACTGATTCACCTGTAGCAGCATGTAAAATTGAAACCAAGCATACAGACCACTGGGCTGTTCTCAGAAGAATCACCCAGTGCATCAAGGAGCTGTACTTAAAAAGCAGATGACAATCAGTACAGCACTAGAGAACACAAGCACACTAAACTAAGAGAAAAATTTGCTACAGAAAGATAAAAAGATATTGCACTAGGATTAGTATCAGCTTTTGTTCAGACAAGTATAGGTATGCTTTAGAACCAAATAGTGAAATCAATCCCACCTATGACTATAGCATTTCTTAAAAGAAAATTTTAATCATTAGGGAGGTATTAAAAGAGTCATATCTTTCTGCCAGGAGTAAACTAAGCTGCAATGGAGTAGCACTACATAATGAGAAGGTGCATTGTACCTGACAGTACCTAAGCATTGCTTACATTAAATGCTAGTTAGAACAAACCTGCACTTATAAAACGAAGGAATACAAAGCTCAACATTTTCTGTACTTCATGCCCACACAGAATATGATTAATATATGTGGTAAGAGTCAGGTGTGGTTTCAGTGTTTATTTTGAAAATATGTTTTACACCCACTTGAAATAAATAATTTTTAACCTCTGTAATAGTTTCAGCTTTTCAAGTTTGGCAAAGACTGAGCCTTTTCCTGTGTTTTGAATGGGACTGAAGTGAACAGAGCTGCTTTGCTTATTAGCAGTAACTTCAATGGAGCCTTGTCCTACCAAAACAGTCCATCTTTGTGCACTAGCATCAGCAATTGATGGAAGTATAGCTTTAGAGGAAGCCTGTCAGGCTACCTGCTGCCATGGACTCAGGACATGCTACAGAATGAGAAAGGAAAAACAAACCAATCTCTTATGACATTGGTACAAATAACTGGTTTTATTATTTTCCTTAATTTTCTTTTTATTTTGGAGAGCCTTATCCCTTCCATCAGCTTCTTACAATGTCAAACTACCAAGTTTTAAGAAAACCACTGTGTATGAAAAACTTGAGAACCCTCAGTATACAGAACAGCATGGTGTATTTTCACAGCATGAGGAAGGACTCATATATCTAAGAGCAGCTGAGCTGCAGCAGTGTTAAATGTCAGGCAACATCCAGCTCTTATACTCAGTTGTGCTTCACTTCTGTAAAGCATCTCAGGAGGGGCTACTCTGCTTACAATTCAGAAGGAGAAAGAGGGCTCTAGCCTTTCATCCTACAGAAAGGTAACATTTAAATTATCAGGAGAACAGTATGTACCTCTCCCTGCCAATTCCTGACATTTTAAATAAAAGCGTTTTTATTGGCAGGGGGTAGGGAGGAGAAAGGGCAGGGGGAACAGAGACAGGACACACACACACAGACTCTACACTGATTTACTCATTACCCAAGAAGGCAATGATACCACCAACAGAAAACAGAAACAGATGGCACTATACTTTAAGTCAGAAAACTTCCACACCCTAAGCCTTCTTTTAAAGGAAATCTTTATTAACTACACAGAAAGCCAAGTTCAAACTAAACAAGAGAAGCACAGATTTATACCTGTCATTTGGCCTGCCCCAAGCTGGATGTAATGTAACATTTGCAGGCAATATTTGCACTGCTGTATTGTGGCTATATTCCTTAAAGAAGGGGCCATTCCATTTTATAACATATATCTACAAACAAGCATTTTCTAACTGAAACTTCACTCTTAGTTCAGAGATGCATATGCTTAATTGCTCTTACTTCTTAATGCTGAAAGTGAACATGGCCATGCCAAATATGTACTTCTGTAGAGAAATTTAATTTCTACCAGCATGCCACATTATCCCCTGTAAATTATCAAGGAAGTTATGCATTAAAAACATATTCTGGAAATGCACAGGGAAGGGACAGTCTAGTCTAGAGGACTTTCATACTCTAAGTAAAGAAATGGTTGGATTAAAATCCCCTTTATTTATAAGCAAAATCCTATTCCTTTCTAGTTCACTGGAAACTTTTCTTTCATCTTCATTGGTAAGTTACAAAGCAGTGAAGAATTACTTTCCTTGTACATTTGGAAAGTGTATCATTTTGAATTTATTTCCTTTAAAAAAACAGTAATAATTTGTGGAAAATACTTGAAGGAATCACCATGATTCAGAACTCCACAATGGTAGGTACTAACCAAATGAAATCCAAGTAGACATGATTCAAGAAGTGCCAAGCAAAGACAGTTCAAACTTTTACTACACATTTTGCATCTGCCTTTAAGGCATTTTTGTGGTTTTAGTTCATCAGTCTGGATCCCTGATTTGTGCCAGTGATATCCTGGCATTCTCCATCAAAATTCTTAAAAAAAAAAAATCAAATGAAATACATTCCCTTTCAGTTCATTCATCCTCCCTCCTTGCTCTCAAACGGTACAAATCAATCCCCAGTGCTGCTGCAAGACAAGCAAGAATAAACAGCTAGAACTTAGAGCAATTAGATCAGGAGCTACTTAAGGTGTATCACTACCAAAGAGAAAGAACTTCTTGTTTTGTGTGTGCCACCTCCTCCACAGAACATTTTCACCCAACTTCTTGCCTGTTTTTCATTACTTCACAAAGCATACTCCATGGGGTGTTTCACTTTTACTCCCTCTTTAAGTTATATCTCAACAGACTTGCAATAAATTACTTCCTGAATGCCTGTCTCATTCAACTGCTCCATCTTCTCTGCTAACCATCTGTAACATCACTCAAGAGCCATCGCTCGTCTCCTCAAGAAGAAAGGGCGTCACTAGCCTTTATCAGGGCATGTGTCACTGTCCTCAAAAGGATCCAGAAGACATTCAAAATTATATATTTGAGTTGTCATTAAGATCATCTAAAGGCCATTTATTATTAATAGAAGTTGAACTGGAGTATTTTCTATTGTGTCAGCAGCTCACACAGACCAACCCTGAGAGGGTTTGTGAGGATGCTCCCCTTCACATGTCCTCTGAGTCTTTGTTCTCCTTTCACAAGTACCACACTTGCAGATGCAGCCATGACAATGATGCGGTGATTCCTGCTCCACCTGACATTCAGAGAGAGTCACTCAGGCACAAACACTGCAGGCTTCAGCAGATGCCACCTCTTCTAGTTTTGACAACAATTTGTTCTCAATTAGTTTTGCATTAATTACCACACTGTCAACACCAAAAGAGACACAAAAAAAAGGCAAAGTCTCAGGGCCTTTGAAGTACTTGCTGGTCCCTCGTCCTTCAGGTGAAAGGCACTCAAAGGCAAAAAGCTGGGAGGGAATCTAAGTGTACATAACTGCATCCAACCACCACCAGCACATCAAAGGCTTGACCTTTCTGCTCCAAAAGCAAGTCTTCTGAATGCTTTATAAAGCATATTTAAACACATCATCAACTTAAATTTCCAAAGGTCATCTAGTTTTTACAACTTCAGCCAGAGGCTGAGACTCTGGCTGCATTCATAACTCTGAGGACCACTGTCAGAAGCACACTTACACACATCCACGTCCCCAGGAGCACTGTGGAATGGTGCAGCTACACACCAGCGAGGGTCACAGCCAGCACCACCTGTGTGGGAAGAGACCAGAGTGGCTTTAGCCCCAGAAACAACCCAAAACCTTAACTGGCAAAACTGTCTTTGGTTGCCTGGAGCAAAGCCCCACACCATTTTGTTTGTTTTCTGTTCAAACTGCTTTTTCACTCCACGGTTATATCTACAACTCTCCTAAAAAAACCTCTGAGGATAAACTAGGAAGATATTCTTCAGAATGCATCTAAACTCAACCAAACCTTTTTCTTAAAGGCCTCTTAATTTGCTTTCTCATTTGACATGGTGACATGTAGCTCTACTCCTTTTTTCTCCCACAGAACTAGATATTACCTGCTCACATGGATCTGATATCAAGAAATAATCAGATTTTACTTGTCCTCACCACATAGGGATAGGATTTATAAAAAATTACCTTTAGAAAAACAAATTAATACTGAAATTCTCCTTTGCAAGAAGTGAACTGTTGTCAACATGGAGAGAGCTCTCCCTTTTTGTCTTTTCATCTCCTGTTGCTTCATTAAGTGAACGAAAAAAGGAAACAATTTTATCTCAGCAATGCATTTAGAAAAACTGCATTGCATTAAGTCATGCCTCTGCCTGCTACTGCTCATCAAACCTAGTGCATGTCACCAGCAAGCATAGAGGTTATGTGCTTTCTGTTCTGGTGTTCTGGAACGCACAATGAGCTGAAACCCAGAGCGGAGGTAAAGCTTAGTACCGTGTCTGGAAAGCCACTGCTACTTTGCCCCTGCCACTGGACAGCAACCCTAACTTTCAGCATGCCTGAGTTCCCAAAAGCATAAAAAAAATGCACAAAAAATGTGCATTTTGTGCAAAAGCACAAAAAATGTGTTCATTGTAGTTCATTTAAATACCTCAGAAAATAAACTAGAAAGAAAACAAAATAACCTAACTCCCCAAAACCAAAATCGAGGAGATTAAACCCAAGTGTGCTCAGTACTTCAGCAGGTAATTTTTATGTGTACGACACTCTCCCACAGGAACAATGCTTAAAAAGGTGCATAGCTGTTTCCTTGTCTTGCTTACAACAGGAAATCATCTACAGCCAAACTCCAACCTACAACCAGGTTCAGGCTGGATTAACCCAGGTTCAAATCTATGCCAATGAAATAATACTGTTAACTATTACAATAATTAGCATTACAATCATAACCTTTCCCACGTCTTCCTTAAAGACAAACAGATGATCAGAAGGCTGGAGCATCTCTCTGATAAATAGAGGCTGAGGAAGCTGTCCAGCCTAGAGAAAAGAAGGCTGTAGGGAGACCCTAGAGCAGCCTTACAGTTCCTAAAAAGGGCCTATAAGAGAGCTGGAGATTTCCTACAACGGCATGGAGTTACAGGATAAGGGGTAATGGCCTTAAAACAGAAAGGAGGCAAGTTTAGACCAGATGTTAGGAGGAAATTTTTTACTGAGAGGTTGGGGAGACACTGGCACATGTTGCCCAGAGAAGTTGTTGAAGTTCCTCCATCCCAGGAAGTGTTGAAGGCCAAGCTGGATAAAGTCCTGGGCAAGCTGGTCTAGTGGGTGGCATCCCTGCTTACAGCAGAGTGGTTGGAACTCTATGATCTTTAATGTCCCTCTCAATCCAAACTATTCTAGGATAAGCTGTTATAGAACAGTGAAAAAACATGGTCCCAATCTTCACTTGGAATCATTATTTTGGTCTTTGAGTGGAGCCATGAAAGATCATAAACAGTGAAATTTTATCCTACAATTATTTGTGTTGAAAAAGACAAGATCAAAAGTTAATTCTTCTGTGTAGTAGTCAGGTTCCCCACCACACATGAAACCTGGAATAGACTCCTGAGCTCCCATTTGCCAAGCAGTATTTTATTTATTTCAAATAAAATAGGACAAATCACAGTATATCTGCACAACCTATTCACTAATCTATATTACTGAACCTCTAGTACAGATAAGCCCAACTGATACCATCAGCAACAGTTAATCAACCCTTGGTTTCTACAACAGCTGCTGTTACGGTTTACTGTTGTACCTACAGAAACACTTCATGATGCTCCATATTCTTCCAACAGAAAGTGGTATAAATAAGAAAAGTGGCATAAAATAAGAAAAGCTCCCATAATCAAGCAAAGGAGGTAGGAGAAGTACACTCTTGCTTATCTCACTATTACTTCCCAGAAGACAGCTACAAAACCTGACAAAGTTGGCATGGATGTGGGTGAATACTTAAAAACAGCAAGAACTTTTAACACAAATGTCTCAACTGTTCTCTTCACCAACCTGATCATCTACATTCCCAGCCCATAGAAAAAAGGACAGGCATTTTTTAGCTGTTTCTAAACTGTCCTGCTTTCCTTCAGAAAGGTATCTACAACTAGTTTCCATGCCTTTGCTAGTTTTGAGTGAGTTTTCTTGTGTATGTAGTAATAATCAGTATTTTCATGCCTGACATGAAGCCAAATTATGTCCTCTTTACTTGATAAATTTAATAAAGAAACAGCAGTGTTGCGTAGGCACAAGCAAAAGCAGAAGAAAGCCTGAAAAGTATTTTCTGACTGGCAGGTCACTGTCAGGAGTAACAGTAGACATTTCTTAGATTCAAGGTACAATGTATGAGGTTAAAAAACCATAATTTGTCTTTCCCTACAAACAAGGTAACTTGAATAAACTTCTTTATGTGATCAAGATGTAAGAAAAGAGCTAAGTTTTGATTTATAAATAGTTATTTTGCTCTGCCTTTTTGAAAAGTAACCCATCTCATTGTACTAGTACCAATCCGCAACACAGCTGGTTTTAATGAAAAGCTGTGCTAATAAGTGACAGAAATTGGTAACCTTTACATGGCTTCAGTGATGGATGTACATGCTAAGCCATTTTCAGGAATAAACCTGGAAAAGGCTAATGCAGAACGAACTTTCAAGCTACTCCCCACATGCCATCAATTGGACAAACCCTAGATACTGTGCTGCAACTCCAATGTCACACTACTTCATCAAGCAAATTCTCACAGGGTATTGTAAACTGAAACCACATTTTGATTCACATTTAATGCAAAGACGGATACAGCCACCACAGGGAGCAAAAATACAAGATAAACAAGTGCAAATAGTACAGCCTTCTCCAGGGAGCTGAGGCAAAAGCTTAAACAGTGATTCTGATCCATACTTGGAGAAACAGAACTGAACTCAAGCATCACCCCAGCTGGGAGCAAATTACCCATCACCAAGGAGTTAAAAGTGTTACCTAAGATACCTCAGCAGAAACCTATGGCACAGAAGAAAAAAAATCATCTTATCAAAGTTGAAAGTACTTGTCTAGTGCACAGTAATTTTTAAACAGCTTATTAAACAGCCAAGCTATCAGAGTTAATTCTCCTGATGATCAAACTCTAGCTGTAATTCTGGGGTTGTTACTGTGTTAGGTCAGTCTACCCAAGCATCTCAGAGAATAGGGTCCCCACTGAAGCTGGAACTTCAGCTTGATTAAGAGACAGTTTGTGTATTGATTGCTGCAGACCTTGTTTGCCAAAAGCAGCTAGAATCTTTATATCATAAAACCATAAGAAACAGAAAAACAAGCAGGAAAGCAGACAATATAGGTGTTGTATGCTAGGAAAATCAAACTGTCACTGTTTAGAACTATATATTCCACTTACCGCTTTCTCCTAAAGCAGAGAAAACATGAAGCAAATTAATTTAAATTCCTAAATGCAGTTCTATCAGCTGATGAGGCTATCAATACACTCATTTTCACATCAGATTTACAACAAGAGAAGAAACTACTTCTCCTTTTTTTACAAATTCTCTTTATAAGGACAAAATAAACCCACTACTAGTTATCTCATCTACTGTTTATATATGTAAATCTATGTTTAGCAGAAAAGTATAACACAACATGACCTTTACTACAAACCTTTTACTATTTAAAAATGTTGATATGGACTTGACAAAGAAGTTGTAAGGTAGTGTTGTGCTCTGACAGCCTGCTTTTGTGATGAAGCAAAAAAGAACAACAAAGGTAGAATAAAAGTCAAGTGCCCCAGGTTAGACTCTGGGCTAAAAATCTCAAGTGTTAACAGTGAGGAGGAGACTTGATTTGTGCAAAAGTATCATTGTGATCAGATAAGGCTGTGGAAATACTTGCATGTAGGAAAAACAAACAAACACAACAACAACAAAAAATCCCCAACCACCCCCAAAACAAACAAACAAACAAACAAACACAAAACCCACACACCAAAAAAAAAACAAACCACTACAACCAAAAAAACCCCCTAAAAACACTGCAAGATAAAAAGACATTTCCTTGTCCTGCCTTAAGTTTTTAATCACTTTGAGAATAATAGCAGTCCCAGACAGTGTGCGAATATGGAGAGTGCTGTTATCACTGAATTCAGATCCCCGCAATCATCCTTTTTGGCTGGTTAGAGACTGACCTGGAAAAGAAAAGAAAAAGAGGACTCCTACCCACACAGACTCCTCTTTCTGGATGGTAGGCCAGGTTTACCCTGTACCACCAGTTTAACCCAATGACTCCAGTTAAGTGATCAAACACTTACACGGACCTGAAAGGTTTGGGGTGTAGGTCCAGCCAGTTCTCTCTCATACCAGCTGTACCCATTACCCTCCCCTGGTCTCAGACCCCTTTGGCCACTCCATCAGGTCACAGTCAGCCAAGACTCACATTATCTCAGACTGCACCATGACTAATGGATAAAAAATTATGGAAGAAGTCGATGTAGCTTTCCCTTCTTCCCCTCTCCTTTAGAGAGCAATTGCAAGGCTGCAGGGAGAGAAGTTTCAGGAGACAGAAGTGTTTTTAAATTAGTTTTCTAATTTAAAGCAGCTGAATTAATTCCGCCTGTGACACACGATCACTAGATCACAACCCAAGAGAAAAGTGGGAAGCACAGAGACAAGGAGAGACTTGCAGCAGTAGAGGCCACCAGTTGTCTTACCTGTCATGTCAATCTACACTTCAGATCAAGTACCAAGCACATCGTGTGTGTTAACTGTGTCTACTTTTAGGAAGCTACAAGCCCAAAACATGCTCAGCAGCTCCTCTCAGTAAAAAAGAAAAACTTAATGGCAACTACAGCACCAGGGTTGGAGGGGTGTACTTGATCACTGCCTCCATGCAAGTCTATGCAGCAGTGTTTTCTGCACAGGTGCCAGAATTTCTGTTCCTCAGAAAGCAGCCTGTTATAGCTAGGTCATTATTAGGCTTATGAGTACAAATGTATGTTTTCCTATTTTGCACAAGAACTTAAAATGCTCAACAACATGCATGAACATCCTTCACCGAGCTTCAGGGCTCAGCTTAGCATCTGCCCTAACCCCCACCCCACCGCCCCTCAGACGGTCTTCACCTTTCCACTTTGGTTGGCAAAATTCCTGGTCTCCTCTCAACTATCTCCCTGAAGGATACAAGAGTCTTATCTGTAAAGCTAGAGCAAGAGGAATCATTATGAAGTAAGTAGGTTTTTCAAGATGAAGAAATACATTACTTGTAATGAAACAACTAAGTTAATAGGTAACCTCAGCAACTTTGGACCAAGCAGTAGGGAGGAACCCAACCAATAACTGTCACATATGCTACAAAACATTGTGAAGAAGCTAACCATAAGAATAAAACAATGATTATTAAAAGATATTCTATGAACAGGACACCTCATTAACTTGACATACACTACAAGAAACTTTTACTAAATATGTTTCATTGCTCTATTCCAAGGATAAAGATGTTACCTCTGAAGACTCCAGGCTAAGAATGGTTATGGTAAGAGAAATTGTTCATAATCAGAAGAAACCCACGACTTTCTATTTCTGTAGGTACTGCCTACCTCTTTACAAACAAAAATAATTCAAACTTGTCTCAACATCACCCCCTGCAATAAACCAAAACCCAAAAAGAGAACAATCAAGGATTATTGACTACGAAGGTTTGAAAAATGATGAACAGGTTGTTAGGTATCTGGACACTCCACTTCTGCCAGCATTAAACTTTTGTGGGGCTGCAGAAACTGGTTTGTCATACTGAATTTTTATAGAAGCACTTTTGCAGTATCAGAAGGTAACAGTTTTCAAACCAGCACCAGAAAGGACTGGGGACCAGGAGGCAGGCAGGTGAAGTGAGGTGAAGAAGGTATCAAGTCAACTATATGCATTCTCCACTTCTGAAACCATGGACTCTAGTAGTAATTGAATTCGATACCAGCTGAGGAAATCCTAGGTTCATTAATTATTTCCAAAGAATTTATATAGTCCTCAGTGGGAGAAAGGCTACTAAGTAGGAACTGAAGCAGCACAGAGTAGAAGTTACAAGGCACAGGAACAGAACACAAGAGGGTTTGTACACAAGAACATGCATCTCCAACTCCCAGTTCTGCCAGACCAAAAAGAAAGGATCAACAGATTTTGTGACAAAGAGACAAGTAGATAAACAGAATGATTGTCAGCAAGGACGAGAAAAGTTTTCAAAAGTATCTGATCTACATTTCATTGATATTTTCATTGAAATGGAAACATGATGGTAAACACTGACCTGTCTAGCCAAAATACTCGTTTTGTTTCAGATTTTTAATAGGATAAAAACTATTGTTTTTTAGAAAAATAACCCAACAGTTCTTCCAGATCTGCCCACTTTATTCCCTATGGTTAAACAATCATTGACCACCGTAACAAGCTTCTCTAAAGGCCTGGGTAGCTGCAGTGATTCACCAGAGAAAGGGGAAAGTACTTGCAGCTTTGGTACCTTGTTTGGGAAGAGGAAGAAGACAAAAACAGAAAATTCAGGAAAAAGAAAGAAGAGGGACCCATATCAGCCTTTCCTAGGAAATACTGCCTTTCCCATAATTTGTACTTTTTCTCTCTTGCAGTTTCCCTCTGGAAAACAGCATCCTCTTGCCTGACATTCACAGAGAAAAGAAGTCTAGTCATCAAAATTTTCTGAATCCACATACTTTTCCTGACTTTAATAACACACATACTGGCTTGACTCACCTCTGAACTATTCTAGTTGCTCCATATTTTCATTCAGTGATGACTCCACACTTGTAAAGTCTCTTTTTAACAGCACCAAACAGTAGAAGCTACCACTAAAAGCTGCTGTTGTTGCTATGCAGGAAACTGATGCCCCAAACCACACTGACTTTTTTGTGCAAATGAAAGGCAGGAATGTTTGTATTTGTGACTTTTGTGGCTTTGATAAAATGCCCAAAAATACAGGTAAGTTTTATATACTTTTCACAGTGCTCCCTGCAACAAGGAAAATGAGTGGCATCCTGCTGCAGAACTAAATTCTGAGTCGTAGTCACATTTTTCTCTATGAATCGAAACATAGCTGCCTGAGAACAAACATGGATCTCTTAGTTTCCTAATAAACTTGGCAGTTTTAGAATTTCTGTTCATGTGTGTCTACTTTTGACTCCTCCCCACCACCCAACACACTACAGGTTTTTGAACCTACAGAAGAATCATAAAAGCTGAGAATTTCTGGCAGCACAGTAGGACAGAAAACCAGCCTGATGGTTCCCAAAAAAAGGATTTTCCCCAACCACCGGGATTTCTAGTACTTGCTAAAACATGTCTCAGAACTTTCCTTGGTGGCAAGAGATCAGGTTCAGTGACTTTCCCACACCCGTATTCACAACTGGATAGGGAGCGATGGCAGAAGCATCCCTCCAGAGCTAGTCCCTGGCACTCCCCCATGCCCCTGATGTTCATACCAGCTGAACCACTGTGTACCTGTGCAGCTACATAATTTCCTGCTAATACAGAGGCTTACTAAACTTTTAGTACCAAGTAACTCATGATATTAAGATGGCACATCTGAAATTCAGTGGGTTAACTGAATGAAAGCCACTCTGATTTTCACACACTCTATGTATTCCCTACATAAACTGAAGGTGACATTGTTGAAAGAGCCGAAAGAGAACATAAAAGACTAATATTTTTTTGTCAAACTTCATTTGGGAACAGGCTAAGTCACCCTAGCAACAAGAAAAAACGTAACTAAATAAATCTGTTAGAATCTATATTAAAATGCCAATGGTGTGGTGAGGCACTGGAACAGTTTGCTCAGAGAAGCTGTGGATACCCCATCCCTACAAGTTTTCAAGGTCAGACTGGATGGGCTCCTAGGCAACCTAATCGAGGGGGTGGCATCCCTGCCTATGGCCTTATCTTTATAAAGACCTTATATTTATGGTCTCTTCTAACTCATACCATTCTATGATTCTGTAAAATAACTTTTTAAAACTGCGTAACTCAGATAAAAATGACAAATATAAAAAAGGCAAAGAATGTTTATGGTTAAATCCACAAGCCATTTGCTGACAAGCAATGGTAAGGCATTATCAAGAGAAAATTTAAGAACATTTTATTAAAACATTTATATTTACTGAAATACATTTTATTAAAGGCAAAAGTATTAATTAGCTGTATTCTTACGCATAGAGTAACCTAATTATAAAGCCATTTTAAATAATGAGGCCTTTGGAGTCTTTTTTCAACCTGTACTGAAATACCTATCTAGTAAAATATTTTAATGTAAGTATGATAAGAATTATAGAAGATCGAAGAAAAGACTCATATATAATTCAAGTGGAATAGAAAAGTGCCTGAGCCTTTCAGCTGATCAGCGATTCCCCCAAATGATCACTTACATATCATGTTTTCATATGCAGAATAATTATGCAAATTTTGCACAGTGAACAAGTTAATACATATGAGAAAGTCTGACAAAACTATGTAACTCAAGAAAGCAACAAACATTATTAAAATTAGGAAAAAAATGAGACCCCATACCAGTGCTTATTTCCATACACTTGCACATTTTGTGTCTCTAAAGTACGAATGGTTATGCTTAAAAGTGCAAATTGCAGTTCCATTTGATTTCTCATTTCCAAAAACTGTAATCAGTAAGAAAGAACAGGCTAGCAAGTCTACACAGAAAGAATGATAAAACAGATAATGAAAGCATTTTTAATGTGCCCCTTCAACAATTTCTGCACACCAAACCTCTACAGAAAATAATTTCTCAGAATACAAATATTTTGCAAGTAAGAATGTCTTTTTTCCTAACACTGGCTTGACTGACCTCAAAGCACAGCTCCTAGTGATTCTGAGTGCTGAAGGTGAGTTCACAAACTGAGTCATTGCAGTAAGTGGTCTTCTGTGAGAAGTCCCAAGGAACTTGGCTGGGATCATCCTGGAGGGCTCTAATAGTACCAGGAAGGGAAAAACTGACAACACAGTTCTTCTACTTTTACTCTTACATTATTCTCTCTCATCTCATGGCTTCTAGACTCATTAAAGTTGTAATAATCCTCTACTCCTCAAAAACATTTCAATGGGAGAGTATCAGTGTCTACACACTTTTGTCAGCAAGGTGGAAATCGATCCATCACGTACAGAGGAAAAAAAATGTAACCCTTGATCAAAGGGAATAACTACTAGGAGCAGCAGGGTAGGTACCTCATGCTGATTAGCTGCTAGGGAGATATGTGCCAGGAGAGATCACATCCCAGGCAGAGCAAATAAAAGGAGCAATCAGAGCCCTGCAGCCTCAGCTGCAGCCTGCAAGCACCCAGCCTCTCCTCTGCCCTGCTGCCTCTGTTCCCTGCATCTCTTCTGGTCTCTCTGTGCCAGGATTCCCACACACCGCACTGGTCTCATTCCCCACCAAGCCAGACAGCCTTCATCCTCTGCATGAGAAGCCTGACTGGGTGTCCACTGGAATGCAGGCTGCCTTCAGGGACCATGCCATGGCATAGCATCCAGAAACCTGTCCCATGCAATTTAATCCACCACAGCATATTACAGGGGTCTAAAATTGCCATCACGGACAAAAAGCACATCTAGTTTAAGTCTCACAGGGCTGGGACACCTCAATGCTGTAAGCATTAGTGAGTTAAGCCACTGTCTTGGGTTATGGAACCAAAAATGTGTATTCTATTTCATCTGCTGAAAGCAGTTGGGGAGATGTTTTTCTTTATCTCTTGTAACTCTGGGAGGAGGGGGGTGGGTGCCTTTTGATAATGGGCCAACTGTTAAAACCAGGTGGGGCAGTGTTTCTTATCTCTTTTCACAATGAACCATTAAGACTCCCCAAGCTGTTCAACTTCCCAAGCTGTTCTCCTCCCCAAAGCAGTACATCCACAAAGCAGTACATCCACATTCCATCAGACTATTGTGAGATGCTCCACCCAGTGGGGGGAGCCAACCATTCCTACCTGGATAAAAACTGAGACATAGGAACACAAGGCATCTAGCTTCACCTAATTCCTGGAGAAAGACTGGACCCCTTCTCACCACCACTGTATCCCTTCTCACCACCACTGGACCCTTGTTCTACAGGATCATCTCTACTCCACCAGAACCACATCTGCCACTCCAGGAGGACTCACTTTTGGACTGCTTCCAACACCCTGACCAACAGGGTGTCAGGCTGTAGCTCTGACTCTGTCAGGGTTTTCCAAAATTGTTGTTTGTTTGGGTGGTTCTGTTTCCTACTGCATTTGTGTTGTTAGTATTCCTAGTACAGAACTTTTATTCCTATTCTCAAATCTTTGCCTGAAAGCCCTTAATTGCAAAATTATAATTTGGTGGGGGTGAGGGGTTTACATTCTCCATTCTAAGAGAAACTCCAGCTTTTCCTGGCAGATACCTGTCTTTCCAAACCAAGACAGCCACCTAATGAAAAATCTGCAGATAATACATGGTGAAAAACTGTAGTTAAATATTTCATTTCCTGTGTACAGCACTTTTAAACATGAAGACAGACATCCTACAATACTGAGTTCCTCACTCAGTCACTGAAACACTAAAGTTTTTAGATTAGAAATAATCTAAATGTGATTTGTTGGGGTGGGGGTTTGTGTGGTGGGTTGTCTTGTTTTGTTTTGGTTTTTTTAACCATAGGAGCAACCATGTAAGTGGGTTTTTCCAAAGTTCAAATTAACTGTTCACTAGGATTTTCCCCCATAAATTCAAGTAGGGTGGAACATCTCCATCTGGAAAAAAACCAAGAAAAATCTACAAGTCTGACAGGATTCTTCAATTCTAACAGCAGACAGTAAGTTGCACCTGTGATGCAAAACTGGTAATCTTAGTAAATTAAAAATACACTTGCTGAATTCACAAGGGACTTCACATAATATTCCTCTTTAGCTAAGACAGCAGACAAATATCTTGGAAGGAAGGATGGAAGATTTTGGGTTCACATCCCATGTGAGACTAGACAAGCTGCATACATACAGTACTGACTAACACACAGCAGAAGTACTTTTAAGAGACCTTTGGAAAGACCCATTAAACTTGAGTGCAATACAGAAAAGAAAACCTGGCCAACCTGCAGAAGTGCTCGAGATATAATCAGAAAAGTGGAACAAAAAGCAACAAAAGAGTCCATATGACTAGACCAGAATTTTTACTGAGCTCCCACTAAAGACGGGAGCACCTCAATTCTGCCTGTATTACAGGAACTTTACAATTACTGAGGTGGGCAAATTCAGAGAGCAGAGAAGACCTAACAGCAGGAGTTCAAACACAGAAATCCCAAAGAGAACATGAAAACAGAAAGGAAGTTACACAAAATGTATATATTTCCACTTTCATTATATGAGCTGTAGTTGAACTTTAGTATAAGAGTTTAATTATAATCATATTCATACTATTACCATAATCAGGGTCATTCAATATGCTATTTACAGGTGCAAGGAAATTTCAACCATCAGGTACCACTTTGCCAAATTTACAGTTTTTGTGGGAAAAAAAAGAAAAAAAAAGAAAAAAAAAAGAAAAAAAAGAAAAAAAAAAGAAAAAAGAAAAAAGAAAAAAAAAGAAAAAGAAAAAAAAAGAAAAAAAGAAAAAAAAAAAAAAGAAAAAAAAGTTTGGAATTTTACCAGTTTGCAGATAGTTTCACATGAAACAATACCTAAAAGCAACATATTTTCCCCAAAGAGTTAAGGCAAAACTGGTTTTTGAAGTAATTTGAACTGGAGCTACAATTAGGCATGATTCCAAGGGTTTTTCACTGTGGTCACCACAGGACAAGTACGACTGAACTGCTCTCCTAATTCTGTTTTTCCAGTTTAAAACAAACAAACAAACAAACAAACAAACACACACACTAGAAGCAATTTCTTGTTTGCTTGGGTTTGCATCACGTAGTATTAGCACAACTAATTTATCTGTTGTACAACCCAAGACATGATATATAATTTCTCTAAAACCTAAACCCTCAAAAAACAATTTCTACAATGTGAATAAGTAGTGAAAGCAATAGTATACCAAAGCAACACTAAATTTCTTAATGCCATATGATGTGTTCTGTAAGTTGGGCAGTGAGAGCTTCTCTGTTATTATAAAAAGCCCTTTTTTTCTGCTCTCATTAGTGCAGCCCTAGCTGCCCAGCTGTATTAGTCACTTCCTGCACAAGCATTTGGACACCTACATGGCATCAAAACACCTCTTAGTCCATCCAACACGGTATACAGGTTTAACTGAAACATTAAAGCTGCAATTGGAATAGACCTGTCTCCTGTGACATCACACACTGGAACTCTACTGCTTCAGAAAGATTAGATCTTTTTCCCAACCCCCAACCAAATCCTGTTCAAAGAGAAAGAGAGCAGGAGGAAAAAAGGAAAAGCAGATAAATTAAATCTTAATCTCATGGTTATTCTAGTCTCTTCTCCTTACTGATAGAGCTTTACAGGTAAGAAAAGGGAGGAAAAAAAATCTATTTCTTCTGCTACTTCAAGGAGAAGAAATAGAATAGATGTGAAAGAAGAAATAGAATAGATGTGCTCTTTTTGTCTTCCAAAACCTTTGGTAAAAACCAGTGCAACAGTAAGATAACTACTAAACGCTTTTATACTTCCAAATTTCACATCCGTTTCACTTTGCAACCAGAACTATTCATACAACAAAGCTATTGAATCTGTTTTCAAAACCAGTGGGCTAGAATCACAGCTGAGTAACAGAGTAATGACACAGGCTAGCCCAGAACTGCAAACCCCAAGTAACAATGCTTCCCATGACTATTCAATGCTTTGAACATAGTCCAGTCCCCTCTCTAGCGGTGTACAGCGTAGCAAGGAACAGAGAAACCAGCTGTAAACGATGTGTCATGAAGGTTCAACCTTGTTTTAAGGGTCTTAGCTGAACACAACGGACTGACAACAGCAGTGGAAAGCATGGACAGCTCTCAGGGAATTCTACCACCTGCTCTAAAGCAGTTCATCAGACAAAAGGATGTGACGTACAATTACAAAGATCCTCCTGCAAGGAAGTCTCTCTCCTGGTCAATTAAATATTGCCAGGAAGAAAAACAAGACAAACACTACAAGACAACAGAAATAAGAAAAGTCCGTAATTGAGTAATTTTCACTTGAATGCCACTGATGAACAATCTATAATGTGACCAAGTTTGTCTTCAATTCTATAAACCTTTTCAGAGCACTACTACAAGCACTATATGCAAAAGGATCACTGCAAAAAGGAAATCACATTTAAAAAAGCTCCTGACAGTGGAAAAGAAACTTATCCACGAAAGGGAAGATGAAAGAGTGCAAAAGTTGGAAGCTGGTGAGAACAGTGGTCACTCTCCAGGATCTTCACAGCACTCACTAGATAAGTATACATCTTTTCAAGAAGTTCAACTTCCTGCCATAAATAAATATTTTATAACCCACTCAAAATATGTATTAGCCAGCCATTTACTTCTTTTCATCCATCTTATTACTTGGGCAATAGCATTGCATTTTTCAGGTGTTTCAATAGACCATTACACAAGATACACTATTATCTGATATATTCCAGAAAGAGTTCTCATCAGTTTTTCCACCATGGCTTACATATATGAAGAAATCCATTAAAACCCTCTAACTCTCAGAAATATTTTCAATGCCTGTTGGTGTCAGCATATATCAGTTTTCATGTTTGTGCAAGGTTTGTTCAAACCCGAAAGTAGGCTTGTTGTGATTAACCGGTGCTCATATCGATTGCAGAGTGAAAATTTGCATCTATCAATGCTTCTACTAAATTTGTCTTTCCAGACAGACTTTGCTGGTGAACTCAGAGACACAAAGTGATATAACCCTGCAAGAGACCAGTTTAAGTCTGGTATAATCCTAACTTAATAAGAACTGAATAAAAAAAATAAAATTCTTTCACACTGCACAGTCTTCAAAGGCCAAACACATAGAGAACATTAAACACATAAGACATGTATGCATGGCTACCAAGCCTCTACCTCTATGCAAGATTTATTGATTTTTCCCTGTGGATCTAGCTTTTACATAAAGAGCACAACAGCCTCAACAAGTTCACCTAGACAGTTTGCAGATGTATTTTGTGATGAGTACAGAAACTCAGTGTTTAGTGCATCTCAGCAGTAAAGCCCTCCCTATGTACACCAGCCCAGGCATGCAGCCAGGATAGATTTTGCCGTAATCCCCCATAAACCACCCTGCAGGGACTCTGAGCTTCCAAAGGACTACCTGGCAGCCAAGATAAGTACTCCAAGAATGCCAAAATCCTTCCACCAAACTTAACAGATATTAGTATTAAAAATCAGAAGGAAAAAAAGAGAAAACAAGTTAGAATGAAATAGCAGGAGATAAATCCAGAATGATAATGCTGCAGTCTGTCAACTGAAACACACAGCTAATCTACAGACTAACTGAAAGACAAGGACATTCAACAACCAACTACTTCCTTCCAGTAATTTACAGCAAATTTGCCCAGGTGGTAACAGTTAGTTTCACACACAAAAATTTTTTTTCAAACCAGACCCCACGCCCAAACCACATGATTTCAGAGATTGTTTTTCAATGTTACATAGCTCTTCCACCTTAACCATCTGTTCTGTTCATTGTTTTAATGTAAAAGCAATCAGTGGAAACTAAAACAATCACTGGTCTTTGCTAAATGTTCCTTCTCACAAGTTTCTTTATACAACAGCTTGCATAAATTCCCTTGGAGAGTTATTGTACAAAGGCATCCTCTTTAGCCTAGGTCAACTCGGGTAACACCAATGCAGTCTCTCCTCTGCCAGCAGAGGGAAGGAATTGCTTCAGAATTGCTCTGATTAAGCCAGAACAGCCTAACCAGAAACTGTCTCAAAAACTCAGTTTTGAAATTTATTTGAGAGCTATTTCTCCTAAAACTAGTGTGAGATGGTTGACTTTACCTTTCATACAAACAAAACAATGCCAGATACAGTTTGAAGCATGTTGCACTGTTTGGCATTACAAACTATTTTACTGTTTTCAATGCTCAAGGAAAAAGTAACACCAGAGAATAAAACTCTTCTACCATTTCCGTGTTGGACTCCAGCTTCTCAACAGAGTACACTGAGAAGCACAGGCAGCCTTACCATCCAACTGGGCCAAATTCAGCACACAGGGGCACCACATGGAAAGCCTTCTTTTGAGAGTACTGAAGGTGCTCGCTTTGCGAACTGCTCTGCTACTGCACCTTTCTTCCCAATTTCAGAGACTGCAAAGACACCCCCAAATCTCTCCAGCAGAGGCTCATACTGACTTCTAGCCTGACTTAATTCATAGCAATTTTTAGTTTTGTGTTGTGCCAAGAATTCTTTACAAGCATCTACCCAAATTACCCCTATTGCATTTAGACAGAATAGTCACTTCTTCTCCCAGTTCTCCTCATGCTCAAGTAAAGAGTTCTGCATCTGCGCAACAGCTCTTTTCTCCTTGCAGTCCTTCTTGGTTCCACTTTTCTTAAACCAAATTTATTTACATGGTTTACATGGCCTGGTTTGTGGGGGTAGTGGGGTGGGGAGGGATTACAGGAGTGGCCTCTCTGAGAAGCTGCCAGAAGCTTCCTCCATGTCTGGCAGAGCCAATCCCCTGGTGGCTCTAAAGATGGATGTGCCACTTGCCAAGGCACATCAGAAATGGTGATAACAGATTTAAACAAGAGGAAAAAAAAAAGTTGTGCAGATATAACTCTGGCCAGAAAAGAGCAGGGTGAGAATATGTGGGAGGAACAGCCTTGCAGACTCCAAGGTCAGTGGAGAAGGAGGGGCAGGAGGTGCTCCAGGCACCAGAGCTGGGATTTCTCTGCAGCCCCTGGTGCAGACCATGGTGGGGCAGCTGTGCCACTGCAGCCCAGAGAGCTCCACAGTGATACAGAAACCCACCTGTGGCCCACGCAGGAGCCCAGGCTGGAGATGCCTGAGAGGAGGCTGTAACTTAGTGAGAGACCCATGGAGAGAGGGGCCCATGCTGCAGCAGCTTGTCCTTGGGGGACTGCACCCTATGGAAGAGTGACCCATGCTGCAGCAGTTTGAGGAGGATTGTTGCTCATGAGGTGGACTCACATTGGAGAAGTTTGTGGAGAACTGTCTCCTGTGGGAGGGGCCCCATGGTGCAGCAGGGGAAAGACTCCTCTCCTTGAACAGTGGGAGAAACTCCTGAGGGGAGGAACTGACCATAATCCCCATTTCCCGGTCTCCTACCACCCTGGGGGTAAGAGGTGGAGCTAAGAAGGAGGGAGGGGTGGCAAGATGGTGTTTTTAAGGGTTTATTTTACTTCTTTACTTTCAAGGGTTTAGTTTAGTTTACTTCCTTAAACTTAAGGGTTTATTTTGTCAGCAATAAACTTAATTAATATTTTTATTAATTAGAGATATTAATTGTTGGATTAGTTTTAGATAGTTGGATTCAGTTTTCCCCATGATGGTATCTGGTGAGTGATCTCTCTTGGTCTTTATTTCAACCTGTGAACCCCTCATATTTTCTCTCTCCTGTCCAGCTGTGGAGGGGAGAAAAGAGAGAGGCTTTGGTGGGCGTCTGGCAGCTGGCCAGCATCAACCACCTACACCAGAGATTCCAAAAGAAGCCTCACCAGATAAAAGTGCCTCACTGCTCTCATCTCTGTACTAGAGCCACAAATTGCATTCAGGTTTTTTTAGTGGTTTCATCATTATCAGCCGTTTGCATCACCTGCCATCATTCACCCAGATCTGCTGTCTCCTACTAACATTCCAACAGCTGGACAAGCTCATACTTGAAAAATAAAAATAATCAAAAACCTCTTCTCCTTGCTCCTTCTTTTCACCATAACAATAGATAAAATTCTCCTATATGGAAACTCAATACAGAAGCAAAATGATAAGCTAGTATCAGAAAACTTATCATCTGGAGGCAGTTTATTACTGATGCAATGAAATGGAGCCCTTCTCCTGCTCTCCCTCTCCTTTCTCCATCTCAAAGCTGCTCACTAAAAAATATGCTTCTAGCCTGTGAAAGCTGTAGTCACAGCCCAGAGCACATGCTAGAACTTTTCTTAAAATCTAGATTTTTAAAAAGAGGCTTAAAATTATTACGGGTCAAAAGCAGTACACCTACAGAACCATAAAAAATCAATTAGAGTGGAATCATCTACTTCATAGTGGTCATCTACTTCAACAGAAATGTTAGGTTTCTTACTTAAACCAAGAGACTGTATGACCAAGCTAAAAAGAACCTTCACTACCAAAATCTAATTATGCATACCAGTTCTTCCATGACAACGCCATACTTTGCTCTGTTGTACGTTTTTAAATGTCATATTCAATACCAATGTGCATTTTGAGTCTTTGCAGAAAAAAACCCAAAACAAAACACCAAAAAAACTAACATCCCTATCCCCACCTACCAAAAAATCCTCCACTATAACACAACATAGCCCACACAATAAAACCCCCAAATTCTTCTATAATTTTAAGTTCTGCACCTCTTCACTTATTATTCCAGCAGATAGGAACAAGAAGAAACTTCCTTTGAGAGCTCTGTGGAGCAGAAAAAAAATTCTCTCAGGAAAATAACAATCATACTTGGCATTGCCTGGCTGCAGCAAACTAAAGCTGTTGAAAAAAGCAAGATCAAGAGAGAGGTTCCTCATCTGCAACAATATTCACATGAAAAACTTCACTTGCCTATCTTCAGAATAATCTATGTTACAAAACACATGAGGATGCTTTAGAATTCAGATAGTTGAAAGCTCATAGGTGGCAGAGAGAGGACCAGTGGGTACCAGCCTGGGCTTGACTGGGCACCTCAATGCTGTGAGCAGCTTGGAGTAACTCCCTGGACCCTGCCTGTCCAAGAGCTGTGGGTGCAGATGCACCTTCAGGCACCAGATAAGCTGTAAATTCCATCTGGATTGTGAAAGAGGAAATGATGCAGCAAAAGGACCAAATTGCAGTCTTGATTTCATTGAGCTCCAATGAAAACCCCCATCTGTCATCTTTGTGAACATGTCATTTTCAAATGTTTTGGTTTGACAGGCTGCCACAGTTGCCAAAATAAACTGCTCAGCTTAGCACTTTATTCAGTACCACCTTGTGGTGAAATAAACATTTGTACATTGTGCATAACACAATTAGAAAATGGGTAAGAATAAAAGAAGCAAAAAAATAACCGTTAAAGGTTACTTTTTAAACCAGATCTTTTTTTCTGATGATGGATCAAATGATGCACAAATAGCAGAGAACAAGCAGCAGACTGCGATAAGCAGCACTGCTAGCTAAAATCACTGTATACCATCAGCTTTAGCAAAGTTTCCTTTTCTTGACAAGGAGAGAAAATAGAATGAGATCCAGAACTCATTTTAGATCCTTAATTTACCCAAAGTGAAAGCCTGGCCTTGTCTGACTACCTGTCATGGCTTGGGTGAGGTTCTCATGAAGCATTACACTCTGGGATAATTCAGGTAGGATTTGATGAGTTGCTTTCACTGAAAGAACAACAAATCAAGCCTTGACATGAAATACCTACTTTGCTGAGACAAAAGCACTCAGCGATGTCCATCAGTACCAGCTGCAACTCACCACAAGGAAGATTTATATCTTACTGACTGGGAAGATGTTAGTAATGTAAAATAAAGTTAGAACTCCAAATAATGTCTTGAATGAATGGATATCTTCAGAAGTTTGAATGTTACTCTTCAAGTGTTACTGAGAAATACAACAAAAGCAAGGCTGAATTTACTTTCCATTACACAAATGAGTGAAAATTTCCGAGTCTGCTTGATTTCCACTGCCCTTATGCAAAGCAAATGAGGACCACCAGATAAGTGCATACTTTGAAATATCCAGATTTTAATACCATATTTCAATTTGGCCACTTTGAAGTCTAGGTGGACCTGTATATGTCAATATCCATAAATGACTAACAGCAACAACACTTAGACTGAACTCCAGTGTTTCACAACTAATTTTCTGCCCTAACCTCCACATGGATTAGTTCATCACAAAAAAACCCCATACTAACATGTATATTTTCTAGTTGGTATGCAACACTAGGCATCTAAATACTGCAGGCTATCTTTGCTCTTTTGCAGATCCATCCATTCCAAAAAATTATAAAGTTGCACATTCTTTCCCATTTTTAACCTGCATACTAAATGCCATAAAGTTAACTAAACAGAGTTTCCAAGCTATTGCACAACTGAACTGCACATGCATGTGAAAAAGTACTGAGTGATTTATATGCTTGCTCCTGTGAGGCTTTTAAGCAGACAAATTTTACCTGGCACTGCACAGGTGCACTGGAATGGAAAGGCATAAGATGTCCTTTCCCCAATTAACATTCTCATAGTGAGCAACATTAAAATGGCTGAAAGGTTAAGAAGTCCTTCCCCATCATTTCTTTGCCCCTCTACAGCAGCAATAGTACTGACTATGGTGAAGGACTTCTTTTTGCTTCTGCAGGGAAGTGGCACCTCACAGGCCCTCTGTAATTGTGTCACAGATGGGATGCTTTACCTACCTACTCCACCCACCCTGCTGCCAATGGGCTATAAGTCTTCCAGCAGCTCAGTAAAACACTAACCCATTATTTTCCTGGAAGTTCTATACTTTAAACTGTGTTTAGAATCCTTACTACTTGTTTTTTCTTTTTTAAGGCTAGATTTATTTCCTGCCTGCCTCCATCCAACAGCAAACCAGAAAAAGAGCTAGTCCCTTTTCACTTTCTGGCCACTATTTACCACAGCAACTGGCCAGTACTCAGCTGCAGCTTAAACTGCAGGATCCATCTGCATGGATCCACCCTACATGAAGGCCACCAGTCTTCACAATTCCCCTTTGTTTTATGAAAGCTTACCCTGAGTAAGTCCACCTTCTGAAGCAAACCAATTCCTACACTGTCATCATGCCCTTCTCATCCCGGCAATCTTCTTGCCTGTTTTCTTCCTTCCTTCTATTGTGTGAGCAACCCCCACAGAGCCATGTCACATCTGAAACAGTTTGGATAGGACTTCCCTTTCCTACAAGCTAAAGGGACAGTCACTCAGATTCCCATCTGACACCTCCAAGCTGATACACCACCATTCCTACAAAATCAGGAAGCCAACCCAAGTAAACTAGATAGGTACCTGCCTTTGCTGCCATTCATATCATGTTAGTGGTAGAAAACAGTACACAATTGCATCAGGATGACTAAGCTTGAGAAAACTTTGCCCCTCCTATTTTCCAGTACAAAATCTTATATAGTTTGTGCTGTTCTTAATAAAAACATCACTGAGGAAAATAAGTGCTCTGTAGTCCACTCAACAAGCTCATAAGGAAATGGAAGTGTGATAGACTTGGAAATTTCTTTACCTTTTCACGGAAATCTAATCCAGAAACTGCACAGCCCTTCTAACAATTAAGTAAGTAAACGAAAGCAACAGCACATCCCAATGAGGCTGCCAATGAAAATATACATCAATCTCAAATCAAAGCAGTGAGGTAGCATCTAAGGTAAATGTGGACTTGAACACGGAATCTAAGCCATTTTAGGTTTAATTTCAAATCTGGCTTAAACAACTGTTAAACTCCTGACCTTCTGCACTGAAATCCACAGAATTCTTTTATGAGGAAAGTCTTGAATTTTTCATCCTAATTTTTAACTTCCAAGTAAAATTAATTGTTTTGCCTTACCAAAAAATTTTCAAGTTCTTAAAAGCAGACTCAAAAATTAAATAGCCTCCTCACCACCAGGCAAATTTGTCACTTCGTATAGTAAAGAAAAAGTAGTATTTGGCTAATAAAATCCTATAGACAAGGGCTTTTTTACTTTAAAAATATAACTCATCAAGAAAGTACTTTAAAAAAAGGAGCAAGAGAAACATAGACACAAGCAGATAAAGCATACAGAAAGACAGATAAACCCGGATGGGTAAGTAATGCCCTTCTTCAGGGGAAAGCCTCCAGTCTGAATTCTTTTAAAGAAATTACATCCCTTACAACTCTTAATCATTTTGACAATGTACTGACATCCTGGCCATTTAAAATACATACTTTCCTCGAGCCTGGCTGATTTAGACAGCAGGAAGCAAGATATTTGTGCAAGAAGAAAAGAGGAATGAAGGGCCAAGAGGCCCCAGAGCAGTTGGAAGAACAGTTGTTCTGGGTGGAGAAGCAAGAATGGGGCAGAGGTGAGCTGAAGGCCTTCCCAATCCTCATTTAACTCCTTAATTTCTTTTTGTTTGGGCAACTAAACACCAACAGTTCAGTTTCCAACTCATTTAATTTTACATTCCCTGGACTGATTCCTCACCTGTGCCTGGTAGCCCCTATGTACAGCTGGTGGGAGTAGTGGGAGTGAAGGCACGCAGCCAGATGATCTCCTGATGGCTCAGCCTGTCTGTGGTCCCCAATGCCAACACCACCCACAATGGCTGTGAGAGACAGCTGACAAGGAGGGCTTCTGCATCACAGAAATCACACATTTTCAAAATTAGGTTTCAACTCCAGCTAAAACAAAACTGGTTCTCCCTCTCCCGCTGCAATATCCCATTCATAGGACTTTACACTTCAAAATCAACTTTACTATCAACATCAGTGAACTCATGGTAGCATTGTAGCACCCACGGTTCATCCTTACCACTCGCTACCAACATTAACAATTTCATGATGCCATTTATCCTCCCCTCAGGAACTCGGGCCTTTTTCCATCAGCAAAAACCCATCTTTTCCATTCTCAATATCCTGGATCCCAGAGTTATACTGAAAATATTCTTTGCTGTAAGAACAGCCATGCTGTTCTTACATGCTTCACTTCATAACAGCATGGCTAAGAAAGGACAGACACAATTCCAGCTCTACACCTGGCAAAGACTTATCCAAACAAGAGGAAGTCATAGCTAGCCATGTAGAGTACACTTGAAGCTATTTCTGCACAGGGAACAAACATACCACATGCAGTGCTCATATACTGACAGAGCACCTAGGCCTACACACACTAAACTAGGCAGTACTATCATTCAAGAGCATTGCTCAAAATCAGTTTTCTTTAAAATAAATTTCAAAGCATTTTCATCAATGCTGGATTTTGTAAACTGTTCCAAACTTAAGTTTTGGCACAAATTTGACTCACCAAGAAGCATTCAAGATGGACTACAAGTCTTCCATGTATCTTGTCAACTTGAAAGAGTAACTCTTACAATCTTAGACATACTTGGGTATCATCCTGAACTGCGACATCTGCCTATGCAGCAGCATTTTGACACTGGCACTACATACAACATATCAGGAGAACACAACAAACTTTCAGAAGCTGCTTCCTGAAAATGACCATGACATAGTTTAGATACTCCTGCAGCTTTTTGCATCTGATGGACCAAGTCTATCTGCCTTCTCCTCTTCCTGGGGAACACAGCCAGCTTACACTGGCTGAAGCTGCTGATTTGGTTTAGAAAGCCTGTAAACCAGCAGGTTCTTTTCTCCTCCTGCACATCTCTTCCCCTTTTGGAAACTTCTGCATTTTTGCAATGTCAGCTGGAGGGGTGGTCACTCACCCTGCCATCACCTCCCTGTAGGCAGTTTGCAGCCTGTCCCAGAAAGTCGGTAGCTGATGTTGGAGCAAGGTTTTAGATTAATTACCCTTGCAAACACAGAGCTGCTTCTGCACTGAATGACAATGGCCTTTCTGAGCTCTGGTTTGACTCAGGGCACAAGCAGCTCATTAACCATCAGATGATTCAGCACTTGGTGCCTACATTTCTGCTGTCTGGTTTCCATCAGCACACTACAGCTTTGAAGACGTATGGTTTATATGATACCATCAGACACCTGACGAGACACAGGTGTCAAAGCCCTCCAGCTCCAAGCCAGTACTAGTTTTATGTGATGCAGACTGCTCCTAAATTTTCCTCTTCACTATGCAGCTTTATAATCACATTCCCCACAAAAATCCTGACTGTAACAGTCAGCAGCATTTTTTCTCCAGCTCTTTCAGAAAGAAATTATGTAGAGAAAAGAAAGGGGTCAAAACCAAGATCTCAGGTCACAGAGAGAAAGACTGAGGTCCTGAGCAGAGGGTGGATGATCTCCACATTTCATGCTCAGAAGAAAGTACTATTCTTGTCCCACCAAAGCGTACCATGCACAAAACACTGTCAGATGCAGTCTCTCCCCACCCCCAATCATCCCTTCTGATTTACTCATGGCTACTAATCTCATTAGAGTTCCTATAATTAAAGCACCATAAAATCTGATGAAAAACACAGTATGGTGTTTAAATTAACTAATGCAAAGTCTTTTACTATAAGAATGACTACTCCAACAGACTTACAAGATTTACAGAATAAAGTATCACTAATGAGCACAGGATCAAAACTGGATTATCAGGTTTCCCTGCTTGCATGTAGAAAAAGCAGAAAAAGTTTTCTATAAAACTTTTGCAGCCATTTTATAGGAAAAGTGAAATGTTCCCTCTGATGTAAAAATACAAGCACCCACGAGTGGTTAGGAAGTGAATCGCTTTTTTAGGATACCTCAGTATGCAGTGTTTCTGAAATAACCTGTGCTTGGTGCCACGTTTAATGAAAAAAAAGAAAGATGGGAAGTTAAGGAGGCAAAGGAGACATAGATGTAATATTACACTTGTGAGATTAAGTGTCCTGGTTCTTGCTCCCCTGTCCCAAGTTGTATGGTGGGTGACAGAGTGCAGAAACCCACAGCTCCTAGCTGAATGAAAAATAGTTCTTCTACACTTTTGATCCCAACCTCACTCAACACATACATGACAGTCTATGGAGGGAGAACACTGACCTTTCAGACAACTGCACTCTTCAACCTCACCCATTAAGCATAATAAACAACAGCTCTGGGCTTCATCAATTCCTGGAGACAGGGCTGGGACCTGACTCAGGCTCTGTGGGATTCACACCAGATCCTCAGCTGTGAAAACCACCACACCACATCCTGAGCTGCAAAAGCCACAACCTCTTCCGTGATAACCCATCACCCATACCTATCAATTTCTTTGAGTCCAAACACACAGTCACAGATTTTTTTTTGTGAATGGTAGATCAACTAGTGATAGTCAGACTCTGAAGAGCCCCGAGAGCTCCGTGACTATCAGGATGTGAGACAGAATAGCTAAATTGAGGCAGAAGTAAAGTCACACAATTTCCCTAAGTCAGGACCAGATCAGCCTGTGCATTCCAGGCTTGCCTGCTAAGCTTCTGCTCCAGTCACTAAATCTTTGAAGGGATTATGCAGCAAGGTGCCAGTGATAAGAAAGACTGGACTTGACCTCTAAGGACCTTCAGATGTTACCCGCATTTTCCAGCACGTTGGTAACATGATGAGCAAAAACTCTGCAGTTGGACTACTTTCATCTGACATTCCTTTTACAAATGCCTAAAACTTCAGTTGATTTTCTGATCTATAAAGGGCTTGAAAGCAGAAGTTCTGATGCTCTTATATATTTGCATAGAAGAAAGGAGGGTGCATTAACAGAGTTATTACTTTGCTAGTCCATTAAACATCATTTCAGGAATCACAATGAAGCCATCGTAAAGAATACAGCTTTCTTCAGTGAGAAACACACACAGACATCGAAGGTAACATGAATTATTTTAAGTGCTATACTTCTGCCAACATATTCTAAATTTTCAGCATGAGAGACCACTCCTCCAGAGATGTAGAGTCAGCCAGGGCAGAGACTGCTATTTCTCTGACAAGAAAACCAGATCTAAATTATGCACAATGCTGCTTAGGGTTTTGTTTTCAAATTGTTTTTTGTTTAATTTCAGGTACATTCTTAAATCTGGCTGATCATATCCAAAAGTAAGATCTTCTAAAATTTTCAAACAAATACGCTTTTCAGCATCTAATCATTTTGAGCTTCTCATTAGTTTTCTTTTTAATTTCCTACAAAAAATGCAAAGTCTTGAAGATGAAACGTAACTTGATTTCTAACGTATACTGGCTTTTCGCTCTTTCTTCCCGGAAATTCTTCTAATATAACTGACATGGAGATGCCTTTCTCTCTCTCCAGGATGACTCACAGGGTCCTTCCACAGCACAAAGGAAAGACAGATCACTTTTTGTTCTTGAAGAAACATCACTTTCTTGTCCTTTTCAAAAAGGAAGATAAGGCAAGAACACATTGGACTGTTATTTGTTGAATTTTGTTTCATTTTTCCCTAAGAAATTTATCAAGCAACTAAAATTCTGCCTGGTCATAAAAGCATCTGTAACAACATGTGCAGAGAAGTGCTCTGTGAATCTCACTCCCCAAGATCAGTATCCTTGCCCCACCTTTAATGTACAGGAGGAAGTAACCATATGGCTATGTGCCATATGGGTACCTTTCAACAGCTGCTGGGATCAGCTTTGCAGGTGCTTAGCAAGAGTAGTGGCTTCCTTGAAGGGCATCCCTGCATACACATCCAAACCCACTTCATAGCACATATGCCCGCTTCCAAGGACAGCCAGCTATTTCAGCCACCAAGCTACTGCTTCCTTCACCAGGAGTCCAGCCTAAACCAGGCAGAAGAGCTCTTCAGTATGGCTTTACATACCAGATCATGTAACTTCCATTACAACACTAACTGCAAGCACCTGCAGAACATGGGGAAGATCACCCTGACATCACAACACTTGTCAATTTCCAGCTTAAATGAAAGTCAATATTCTGACAAACAACCTCAGTGGCAGATATCAAAGTGCCACAAATGTGCACTGACAATATAATCTAAAAACTTAGTCAGAATGTCCAGTCTACCACTTATCTACAAATCAAATCATTTTGGTCTACTGTGTATGAAGTCTCAAGAAGGCTTATTAAGTGTTCCTGAGTTTCAGTGTTACAGGAAACATACAAAACAGAACTCTGACCATCCAACCCATCAGTTCCCCAGTTAAGCCCTTTGCTGTTATCTAAACATATCCAAACTAGACCTTAAAAATGCTACTGAGTTTACTATTAGCCAGAACAAATGCTACCAGCACCAGCAAATGCTACATAGGCTAGCAGGGCCCAGAAACGAGCAAGTACTTGACTTGTAGCACGTGCTATTTCTTAGCAGTGAAATGTACTCTGGCCAGAAGAGGCCTGTCAACTATTTATAGAGTGCAGGGGTAGCTGTAATCATCCATTCCTTCCCTACACACACAGCTCAGCAGGAGCACAAACTGCCCCAGCACAGCACCAAGCCCCAACAGGTGTAAAAATTCATTCCACCACCAAACTAGCACATCTCCATCAAGCACATCCTAAAAGCTTCTGCTGAATAAAAGCATAAATGTGGCAATCCAAGGGTTTTGTTGGTTTTGTTTTTCCCACATACACCATACTTCCGCCATTGTTCTTCGTGTTTAGGGTATGACTACACTAGCAAGAGAAAACACACAAATATTCTAAACTAACTACTGAAAACATTATGGAAGACAGAGCTTACTTATCAAGCTGCTGATTTCGGTTTGAAACAGCAGTTCTGACTGACAAAACAGTGATGAACATGTCAGCACCTTACAGGCCAGCTATCTGCCCGGGATGAGCACTTGTCTGCCCAGGATGGAAAAGTTGTGTTTTCATATTTTCTCCCCCGAAGAAGTTATTGTTTACTGTTGTTAACTGCAGTTGTTCACCGACAGTCACACACACACTATTTTAATCTTGCATAACTGGCCTAACACCAAACGCGGTGCGTCCTGCGAGGAGGGGCTGCACCAAGGGCCCGAACATCAGCAAGCCCAAGGGCAGCGGGCAAAACCCCCGGCTGCAGGAGCCGCTTAGGAGGCGCCTGCCAATGCTCCCAAACTCCGCTCCTGATCACTACTTGGCCTCTTCTTACAAGAAAGCTGGTGCCGCCGGTCAGGTAACAAGCAGGAGTTTGAGATACCAAAGCGAAAATCCTTGTAAAGACGGGGAGAGCCTGAAAACGCAGGAGTGACCAGCCCGACCAGCTGCGTACGAACGCGCAGAGGGGCGCTTCGGGAACGAGCGATCGCTGAATCCGCAGCTCGCACGCAGGTGGCGGCCGAACACGTTCCGTACGGGACAGGAAAGGGTCCCTCCCGCCCCCTACCCCGTGGCCCAGCCCGGCTCGCCGGCCCCGGCACAGCCGGGCCGCCCGAGCATGCGGCCACAGCCCCCCCAGCACACCCCGGCGGCGCCCGCTGGGAAGTACCTGGGAGCTGAGGTACCGCCGGAGGCACTCCTCGCACACCGCCTTCTTGCAGCAGGACAGGGGCTTGATGGGCTTCTCCTCCAGGCACACGCGGCAGCTCAGCACCAGCAGCGGCCCGAACTCGCCCGCGATCAGCCCGGAGAAGGGCTCGGGCAGCAGGTACAAGTCCACCACCTCGATGCTGCCGCCGGACGACAGCGGGTCCTCGCCCGAAACCACCCCGCGCCGCGCCGGGGGCTGCCCCGCTGCCGGGCCGCCGCGGGGTGAGCCGGGGGCCGCCGCCGGCCGGTCGTTCTCCACGCAATAGACGGTGCAGTACACGTGCCGCCGGGGGGGGCGGCGGCGGCCGCTGCCTCCCTCCGGCCCCTCCTCCGCCGGGGCCGCCGGCTCCCCCGAGCTCGGCGGCTGCTCCGGCCCGGCCGCCGCCTCCGCCTCCTCTTCGGCCCCTTGCCGCTCGGGGCCGGCGGCGGCCGGCGGCAGCTCCCCACCTCGCCCCGGTCCGGCCGCCCCGCCGCCCGGGACCGCCTCTCGCGGCGAAGGCGGCTCGTCCGGGCCGGGCTCCCGCGGGCCCCCGGCCGGGCTCGGCGGCGCGGCGGCCGCCCGCGGGGCGCTCAGCGAGCTCTGCTGCTCCCCCATCGCCGCCCGCCGCTGCTCCTTCCCATCCAGCCGCCTCCCGGCCCCGCTTCTGCTTCCGGGTCCCGAGCCCCGCTCCGCCGAACCCCGCGCCGCCCGCGGGCGCCGGCCGCCGCCGCCCGGCCTCCCCGCCGAGGGGCTGCGGGCGCGGGGGAGGGAGCGGCGGCAGCGGCGGGTGCCGCTCCGGTCAGCGCCGCCCGCGGGGTGCCGACCCGAGCCCGACCCCCATTCCGGGGAGGACGCGGGCAGCCTCCCCTGGTGCCGCGGGGCAGCGCGCCCGGCCGCGCCCCGCAGCCGCCCTGTCCCGCCCCGCGCGTCACCGCCCCCCGCCCGCGGCGGCCGCCCCGCCGGGCGCGCCCGCCCCGGCCCGCCCCCGCCCGCGCTGACGCAGCTCCTCGGCGGCGCCCCTCATTCAGCCGTAAACACGGCGTGCCTGTCCGCACGCCGGCACCGGCACAGCGAGGCGTGGTCCTGGGCCCCAGGTTCCCTCCGCCGTGTGCCGGTACCTGCGGCCCGGCCGCAGAGTAACGTCCTCTGAGTAAATTGTGAGCGTCCGATTAAAAATCATCCCCGAAGGAGAAAAAAAAATAAATTGTAGCGAGCATCATCAACTCCACTGTGAGAGCTACGCACTAGCATCGAGGCAGTAAAGTGAGATTCACAAAAATAATTGAAATTATTAACAACAGGAGTATCCACACAGGTCCAAAACGGCAATTGCTTCTTCAAGTCCTCAAGGCGATTAGGGGGATGTATGCACATCCTGCTCCAAGAGTTGGCCAGTGTGCCAATTCCTCTGCTTGAAGATGGTATCTCCAGGCCTTGACGTCATCATTTACATAATCACGTAGGGAACACGCCATGGAACTAATGCTGCAGCAACTGAGTACCTTAAAATGGATTGTGCAGCTTCCATCCTGAACTTTGTGTTACTCAGAGGTTAATTGGTTGCTCTCCTTGAGAGGACAGGGTGTTGGGCTTAACTAGAGTGACAGGAGGAGGTCTTCAAGTGGGGAGATGACAGTCAGAGACATCACGGCTGTCTGCATGTGTTACCCTCAACCCCAGTAAACCCATGATCTCAGGCTCAGGCAGGGAGCAGCTCCGTGCTTTTGCCTGGCTCTGTGTTTGAGCTCAGCAGTGCAGCTGCTCAGCCGCAGTGTCCCAGAGTGCAGGGCATTGAGGACACTGTATGCAGCCAGTCCAGCTTGGAGGTTCCTGTGGGGCACTGAAGCATATGTGCAGTCTGGGAAGGAGCTGAGCCTCCCAGAAAGCCCCTCAGGGAGCCTGCCCTGCCCTGCCCTGCCCTGCCCTGCTGAGGGCTGGCAAGGGAGGCACCGCAGGCTCTGTGTAGCAACTGGCAACAACTGCTGGCTTGGGGGGCTCTTCACCTTGAAAATGCTGTATTTCTTGCAGACCCAATTAGATGTGAAAGTCAACGGGTATGAATTTGTGCAATGTCAGACTCTGTGCAATCCAGTTATCCCTTCAGGAAAACAATGTAGAGGAATTATTTCTTTTAAACAATAGTATAACTTTTCTTATTTGAGTCTTTAGGGATTATGATCCCAAAGCTTAGTTTGAAAATACAAAGTGTAAAACTTCTAATGATTGAATAAACTTTAGAATTTCTGGCAGGCCTACCACTTGAGAGCTTGGAACTTAAAAACTAGAAAGATAGAGTCATTGCAAGAACCAGAATGTTGCTCCACTGTTAATTTGGAAATGTGTGCGCTAAAGCACAGTAGGGGAAAAGGGTCCTTTGGGAATTCAGGATGGCAATGATCATACTTAGCTGAGGGGAAGCATGAAGCAAATAGCAGTTACAGAATTGCCTACCAGCCTGTGGTCAAAGGACAGGTAGTTCAGTTGCCTGTGCCTAGCCATGGGTCCTGCTGGTCCTGGTTGTGAATAGTGAGCCCAGCTGCTCCCAGGGTCCCCTGTTCTGTCTGATGGTGGGATTCGGATTGGAATTGGGATTGAGATTGGGATTAGGATTGGGATTGGCCCTGTTTGATGAGCAACCCCCAAGGGGACTTTCCCACTCTTTGACAAACATATCAACCAAGTCTTTGCAACAAGTCTTTGCCATATTCTGGATATATTCTCTCAGGCATATTGAAAAAGTATGAAATCATACAGTGGTAAACAGAAAAAAATATCGGCTTGAGGTAAACATGTGGCCTACTTGTATGTACTGATGGCCTTTCCACTGTGCCTTTATACAGGCTCATATTTGAAAGACATTAAGGGACAGTTTTCACAAAAAGACCACCCTAGCCCCCAACAATCTGACAGAATAGGATTTTGTGTTGCATGGCCCTTGCTTATTCTGCAAGGGAGCTGGTGAGACAAGGAGTGGTCAGTGAGGGGTCCTGGCTCTGTTGCTCCGTGCACTGCTGGTGGGTGCCTGGGTGCAGGAAGCCAGAGTCTGTACAGGGATGAACGTGTGGATCCGAAAGAGGCTGCACTGCTGCTGACTGACAGGCTGCATGATATGTCTTAGTCTGGCTGTTGCCCAGGTTTTGAGAAACCACATGTCAGATTTGCATCCAGAATGAGTCTGTTGCTAAAACCTTCTTGGTTTAAAATGTGATTTTAGATCCACACATTTTACACTCTCTGTAGAGCATGGCTAAACCTTATGGAAGATATTAAAAAGATAGCAGCTCTACTGGATTTGCATAAAATAACAGATTAAAATAAATTATCCTACAGAGATAAACCTTTTTATCATCAAACTCTTTGGTTTACAAGAACTTGATTATGTTTGAGCACAGTTGTGTAGAACTGAGCCTAGTTGCTTGAAAAATCACTTCTCTCCCTGTGATGTACTGCCAAGTCAAACTCCACAGAGATTCACACATTTGAACTCTGCAAATGAAGTATGAAGAAGCAACTGGCAGGACATTAATTATCTGTGAGATATCCCCGGTTTTGGAATGTTCTATACAATGTTGTCCATCAGAACCTGGGTTTGCTTATATTTGGGAATGCAGAAAGTTCCCCAATACTTTTCTTTGTTGAAAAAATTGGAGGGTTTGGTTTAAATAGGTATGTTTATGGCTGGTCCTTTTACTCATGCCTGATTTTAAAATTCCATAGCTTAGAACCAGCCTAGACACTTGTATTTTCAAATAATGAATGTAATTGACCGCCACTGTTCTAGTGATGCCCAAATTTGGGATTGTTTTAAGTTTTTTATTATTATTGTTATTAATTATTCACACTGAATGAAGTTGTGATGTCAATTGCATCAATTAATTACATTTGTCCAAATCTGTAAAATTTTCCGGAATATTGCCTGAGAATCTCCATCCTTGTTTTCTTTCAATTCCTTCTTTCCTACCCTCCTTCCTTTCCTTTAATCAAGGAAGAGCACAAGCTTATGTAAAACTTCAGCAAAAGAAAGTACTGGGCTATGCAGCATATAGGCAAACTGCAGAACTCATTGCTGCACACACAATCACAAAAGCAGTTCTATAATTAATTACAAAACTGATTAGATATTTTCAGCAATACAGCAGAGCTAAAGCAGTCCATGCTGCTTGTGTCATGTATCTGTCTGTGTGTATACTTACATATGAAAGGAGGACTTAATTTCCCAGGGCTGTAATTCCTGAGACTTCTTAAAAATTACTTTTACTAAAAATAATTAATATTTTTAGGATAAGTAATTAACTTTCATTCTTCTGGGTTTATGCTGATAGCCTCTGAGGAAATGTGAAGCCTTCTTTTTTCTGTGTAGTAGGTAAGTAGCTGGCAGTATGGTACTGGGTCATTGGATGCTAACTTACTTTTTGAGGGGGATGCTTGGGCTTCTGTTCATCTTGTGAATTGAAAGATTGACGTATGTTTTATAGAAAAGTGTAGGTTAGAAAAAGGCATGCACTAGAATAATTTCTTATGAGCATCCTAATTAGATCAGAAAGAATGACTGTGTGCCTAGAGCAATTGTTACAGTATTTATTTTGAAAACAATCTGTGCTATTATTTTTATCTAGCATTATGGAAACAACCTTCAAAACATAACTGTGTATCTTACACATTGCTTAAACAGATCAAACCCTTTGTACTTCCTATGTGCTTGCTGCCTACCTCTGTGCTAAGGAGAGAAAATGCTTTTCCAGAATTTATGGGTCTTTCCAAGCAGATCTTATCAATATCTCAAGTCATATTTTAAAGGACACTTAGAACCTTGATGCATCCTCCTTAATTGCTTCTCTTGTTTTGGAATGATTTATTCTACACATTTCTTCAAAGTCCTTTTTTAACACTTGCAACACTGTTTTTATTTTCTTGTTTTTCTGCCTGCATCAGTAATTTTAAAACATGTTTATCCTTTTTCCTATCACATCTTCACTTCCTAAAATTGTTACAAAGATCTGTTTTTATCCCGCAGCTTTGTAGAGAGAGTCATGCCTGTCTTTGTCTTCTGGATATTGATGAATCCAGTTTCCCACTTAGGGCTAGACCAACCAGGAACTTAAACTGATGGAGATTACTTCCCCCTCCTCATCACTCAAATCTTTTATTCTTCCTAGATTTTTTAGCACATTATTGTCCCTTATGTCATCTGGGTCCATAAATCAGGAATCACTTTCAACTTCAACAAATGCAAAGAACCACTTGAGTGAAGCAGGAAACTTATTTTTCATAGAACGGGAGTATGTATTTTTAAGCTCTTGAGGAGGAAACGGAGAAACTGAGCTGGGAATCTCATGACCATGGCTTGCTTCCCCAGGTGAATTTATTCACGGTTAGTCCCAGAGCCACACTGGACTCAAGCTACACTTCATGTATCCCACAATCACCATTTTTTTCCCTTAACAGCAGGTAACATCCAAATCATTTATCAGCATTAATCTGGAATGAAATGCCTCAATGCCTTGCAGCCTGGGTGCAATGCAGTTATTTTGGGGAATTATTTACCACCATCAGCAGCAGTACAGCCATGAGAACATTCTAAATTACATTAGCATTTTAAGACTCTCCCAAAGAAAGAATCCTTCATTGCTGCATTGTTTTTATTAATATTTCTTTGAATTTATTTTTGTAGTAATACTTGGTCACAGGATTACCTGACAACACCACAGTGAGAGTAAATTCTGCTGAAGGGCAAGTATATTTTATAGCTATTGTTGCTTTAATTAACTATGCAGAATGACACACAAATAGAATGTTTTGTAAAATAAAGACTTAGCAGCTACATTTTTGAAAATATTGTGAGTCATTCTCTGATGTGCAAATTGCTATCTTTTCCTTCTTAGCTTCAGGCCTGAAAAGCAGTTGAACATTTGTTTAAACAATTGTCTACCCTTATTACTGGATTATCAAATTGTGCTTTTCTCATTTTGTACTAAAGGGTTTTTTTTTGCAATGCAAATAATTTAAAAGGATTTCAGAAAAAAGTGAAATTAAATAATTAACCTGATCAGACAGTGGGGATACATAGTGCTAGTCAAATTAGCTGTTTTTTAATTATGCTGCTTTGCTTCTTAAAGCCAAATTTCAGAATTCTTTTGAAGACTTCCTTAAGTTCATCTCTGTAATTCAACAATCCTCCTGTTATCAGCAGAGACTCCCATTACACACTTTGTTACTCCATGGAGACTTACCAGGTCTGCAGAGGAAGCGGCTGTAGCAAGTGGAGCTGCTTTTGTGAGCCAACCGGGGATGGGCAGTGAGATCTTGTGGTGAGGCAAGGAGTGGGGACCTGGGGGGCCCTTTTTCTGATCTCAGCTCTGTTGCTGACCAGTCGTGTCACCTTGGGTGAGACACTCATATATCTCTGTTTCCCCTTTTACCTTTTGCCTGTCTCCATTATTTAGACTGTAAGCCATGTGTGACCAGGAGTCTTGGCAGCTGCAGCACTATGTGACCCACTGAATTCCCCTGGTCTTGGCTGATGCTCCAGGTACTACTGTATCACAGACAAAATATAGTCATTTCCTCATCCAGAGTGCCACGTGAAATTAGCTCATTAATAGCCCATTTTATAGTTAAAATGATGTATGTTCAGATCTCTCTATTTTTCATTCATTTGACTGCGGAACAATACATTCACAAGAATTTTTCTGCTGGGCTGTAGTCATTACTGAGCAGCACTGTGTGCCCGGTGAAGGTTTTATTTGCATAAGATAACACCAGGAACTTATCCCACCTTCAGCCTCATGCTCTCTTTGTGTAAGAATGCAGGGATCTAAACATTTTCCCTTGCTCAGATCATGTGTCCAGATTTCCAATGGGATTTTACCTAGAATACCAAAACAGATATTTAGTTCGGTATGCATGACAATTACACCAAGGAAAGAAAGGCCAGAATAAAACCTAATTCACTAGCAGGACTGAAATCCTGTAATTTCTCTCTACAAATTCATTTTTGTTACTGCCACAAAAAGTAATGTCTGACTACACTCAGTAAGTCATACTGCAGAATGAGATGATGCTGGTTTCATAACATCACAGGTCAAAATACAGGTTCATTTTATGGCTTTGTCCCTAATTTGCAAGTCCCTATGCTTTCCAGCCTGTAAAGCTGGCTTCACTGTGGAGGTGCCTTGATAAGAAAATCTTCTCAGCTGGGTGGAAAAAAGGAGTCTGAATTATGACTCTGCAAAATTAAAGTGGTGATATATTGATTATACGCTCAATTGATTATTCTATAGATAGCTTGACTGCAGTGGAGATTGAGAAGCATCAAAAATGGAAACAGCAAGACAGCAAATTGCCTTCACAAAACTTAATACGGAACTTGCTGCTATACGGATCCAGTATGGGACACAACACAATGTCACGAGCCATGTCTGAAGGGCTGCTGAGACATAGCAGTGAACAGGGAATCAGTTAAATGATTTCCTTGAAGGTAATTTCAATATTTTTGCTACATACTTTGTTTTCAGGAGCATTCTTGGCTCTTCCACAACTAATCTAAGGGTTGATTCTTAAAGCCTTCACTGCATACATTGAAAAAGAAGTTGTTGGTAAATGGAATGTATTTTACCTTAGCAATTGCTGTATACAGCTGAAAACCACACTCTTGTATGTACATAAGTAATGAGTCTACATACAATGTCACGGGTCTTTTTGCACGTAGTACTTGGCAACCTTGAAGAAACTGTTCCTAGAAGTATTTTCCTATATTCTCTTATCTAACATGTCTTGTTTTAAAACAGGCCCAAATAATACTATCAGAAAGTGCTGGCCAGCTAGAACAATCTACAGACTGCAATGGAAAGCTGTTTTGAAAGAAAAGTTCAGCTAGGAACCTGATAAATGTAGGTGAAAAATGCTTTGCACTCTCCCTTTGGAAGTTGTTTCTTAGTAGCCATTTTAGACACAATGTTAGTAATCATGCCCTAACAACACAATGTTAGTACATCATGCCCCAACAACAAACTGTGTGGTTTGCAGATTAAGTCCTGGGTGGAAATGTCAGAACAATCCCTGGTGTAATAAAAGGGCATCAGTAAACTTCTTATCCTAGGGAAGCATGACTTGGGGGGAAAAATGTAGCATTTGAAGATACTGCCTGGGCAGAGAACAAAATCCTTAGGCTGTCAGAGTGGAATCTGAGACTGCTGGCAAGCGAAAGCTGCGGTGAAAGCTTTGCACTTAGTTTTGTGGTTCTGGTATGCTTATCAGCAACATTAAAAAAAAAAAAAAAGTCAGAAATGCCAAGCTATCACAGGAGCCTTCCCAAGGAGCCACTCACGTGGCTGTCTGCTGGGAAATCAGCTGTTGTGATGGGTTCTTGTTACATGAATCTCTGTTTATGAGGACAAGGACCAAGCCTAACTTACTTGATGCAGCTGCGGAGCCCAAGATAAAAAGCATGGATTTCACTTTAATCCTCAGACAAACTTGAAGTAGATTAGTGGAGAAAATTGTCACCATCATGTTCTTCAGTGCCAGTCATAAATGTCACTTTTATATGAACAGTGGCAGATTTCATAAAGAGATAGTAAATAGAATTGCAACAGTGTTCTTCCTATTAATTAGATCAGGAGATATCTGGCTACTTATGATTGCTTGATTTAGTGTGATCTCACGTGCTACTTGGAGTGATTTGATCTGCTTATAAGAGAGAGCATAAAAATAAAGAAGAAGGCAACTGTATAGTTGCAATCAGATTTATCTTTTAAGTTTTTGTTGCCTATAAACTTTTTGGCATGTGAGAAGGTCTAATGCTAGAAGACTACTGGTTAAGCAATTAATATGTGAAATAGTCGTACGATTGCTTTGTACTGAAGATATTCTGAGGATAATAAAGTGCGTTTATTGAGTACTTCTTCTTTTCCAGTGAAAACATTTATCTGTGGTTCCTTTGGGACACAACTATAAAGTAAGTGGAATATTTGTTTCAGCTAAGAATTGATCTGAACACAGCACTAACAGCATGATTTTAGATCAGTGAATTTAAAATGATGTGATTCAGAGCTAGTGAAGGTAAACTGGTTTAGCTTGCACCAATGCCAATGAAAAAATATCCAAAACAAGATGTGTTTATTTAAATGAATCAGTTAGCAGTGTATGTTAACATAATATACTTCTAGAGAGTGTCCTCTCAGCTGATTTAGTCACATCAACAATACAATAAAAAAAAATTGGTCTAAAACATCTAAAATCTCTGCTGCAGGAGTCTGGGGTTTTTCTGTGCAGCATAAATTCTGTGTTAAGCATAAGTTAGGGTCCCAGAACACTGGAACATACAGAAGTCTTACTGGGAACAGTCACAGCAATTCCTGCAAACAGACCATTAAGGAAGTTTTTCCTGGTTAATAACTTCACTTACAGTGCAAATTTTTTTTCCCTAGGAGTTATACTTTGCTTTGCTTTGCTTTCACGTTTGTGGATGCTAGCAAAATTTCAGCTTGTGAGTTTTGAAATCTTTATACCTTCATTAAGTACCAATGAGAAATTGAAAGTGAGGAATAGTAAAGCTTAATTTTTTCCACATATTTTTTATTAATAATATATAAAGTGTGTGTGACAGAAAAGGATTACAGATGAATAGCACCACTTCCCCTGTAATCTTTATCCTTTTCCTGACCAAGTGCTATCTGCTAATACAAATCCCCAAGATCCTGACCTTTCTTTTTTGCTTTCCTTCCCTGCAAGCTGGGTGGAGGAAATGATTCCTGTCACGTAGCCAAAGGGGGCATATTTACATGGCTCCACATGATGTGATGAGGATATCCTGTTGCAGGGAATTCAGGAGAGGAAACAAGTAGATTACCAGTTCTGCCTTTTTTTTTTTTTTTTTCCTTGAAGTCCTGCCTGCACTCCTCTACAGGTTTGCTTTCTGAAAAACCACTTCTGTGACTTTATCAGTATAGATGTCTCTGTTTCTCAGTTTGCTTTATCAATTTTTGTACATGGATGTTTCCAGGACATTATTCTCCTGCCTGATGTCTTGCTGTATATTAAGTGATTGTGGTGTTATCTGCTATGGATTTTTGCTTTGCAGATTTTGTTTTTAGTATTTGTATTTTTATTGTTCCTCCACTAATTATCTCTAAAGCTCTGCACAAAGTAGGGGACCATTGTAAGTGCTTTAATTCTGCTCTCTTCTGGGTTAGGGAAAAAAAAAAACCTTCACTACATACAGGAGTATATTGTTATGTCAAATCCTAAAGCATTCAAATAGCTCTGGCTATATCCTAGAGGAAATAAAACATTAAGGGTTTTATTTTAAAATGCATTTAGTACATATGAAGTTCTATAATTAATGTTATCTAGATTATATTATAAACAATATATGAAAACTCAGTGTGAGAGCTTTCCTTCACCTAGGCTTAATTCACCAAGGCTGAATTCTCTTTCCTACTGACTTTGAGATCTGTAATCAAAAAACCAGTGAAATGCATCAGTTGACTAGAAAAGAAACCTTTCATGAATGTAGACCTTGGTATAAAATCAACATGGAGCTTATACAAAAAAGCAATTTTATAAATGTGTGAGGCAGTAAAAGCTAAAGAGTGATTGTTAAGAGAGCATGATGGATGTGAGTGTCATTCTGCCATTTCAGACCAGGAACATGCTCCTTTAAGGGCTAACCATGCCTTCAGCTGGCAGCCAGGTCACGTGTGTGTGCTGGATCTGATCAGAGATTACAAACAAAAACACTTTTCCCATGGTAGCATTAGTTTTGATCCACAGTGCTGGCCATTAAAAGCTTTAAGCTTTGGGAACATTTGGGTCCAGATCCAAATGCCTCAGAACCACTTCTTTTGTACAACAGACCATAGACTATTTTAAAAAAAATATGTGATTTCAGAGAGGAGTTTTTCTAAACAGAAAGATTTTTGTGTTTTATTCCAACCCCATAATTCTGCATACTTATTTTGGTCTGTCTCTCATCTTTCAGAAGGACATAGAAGAGACACAGTAGACCTTCAGTGATCAAATAAAATTCACCAAGATCAAAGGATGGTGCTATGTTTTGCCTTTTGCCAGTCTCAAGATGTGGAGTGTGAGATCCAATTTCCTAGTCTGGCATCTCCAGCATGCCACTATTAGAAACACAAAGAACTAATGGTCTCATCATACCAGTCAAAGAGACCCTGCAACCATTGCATCTTTTTTTTTAGTGATTTTCTTCTTTCCAGTGATACTGGAATTTATCCAATGCCAAGAACATTTTTTACTTGCTTAGAGATGTTTGGGCTGAAAACCTGACATCTTGTGTTGAAGGGAAGAACTGCTAGGACAATACTGTTGGGCAACAACCAAGTCAAACTTCCACAGTATAGACGCGTACAACTCTTGGAATAGAAAGCTGTAGAGTATAATAAACATTTTAGGAGAAAAAGAAATATTTTCCACAAAAATAATAAAACCATTGCACTGCTCAAATTAGGAAGAGCAAAAGTATAAAGACCTCTCATTCTGAAGTCCAGCTCTTTCACCTCTCTTCTTCCAAGTACAATGTAAAAAAATTTAGAAGTGGAGTACAAGGAGGAAAACAAGAAATATTAAATGTATAAATATTCTGTGGGTTTTCCCTACTTTATTGGGAAAAAAAACCCAACAAAACACTCAATAAATTGAAATTTCTGTTGCAATTTTTTATTAACAGGTGTCTATATCTCAGAAGGTTAAGGAACCCTGGAGATGACGAGACGATTCAGAAAGGCAAGAGATACAGTTATAGTGCTGCCTTAGATTTTTAAAGGGAAATAAAATGCCAGTATAGTAATGGAATATCAAGTTTGAACTTTTATATGGTCAGGGTTTTTTCCCCTTGCAATTTAGTTTCAACAAGTGTGTAGGGGATGATGATCACTCCTAAAAGGCCTGAGTTGAATGCAAAGGTGGCATTATGAAGAAGTTCACCAAGGCTGCACATAAAGACAGGACCTCGACTAATGGGCCCATGATTTGGGGAGGTTTTTCACAATGCCCCCGGGACGTGGGACCAGGGCTCTGCAGCTGCATTGTCTGTGGGGCACCTGCCCCACGTGTGGCCTCAGCTCACTCAGCAATGCCGTAGGACAGCAGTGTCTGCACTGGCCCTGCTCTGGGGACAGGATGCTTCAGGATACACCACCTACATGGAGTGGGATGAAAGCTGACAGTGTGTGCTGCTGATGTTTTAAAGTGAAATAGGTTTTCCTGTACAGATTTGCTCAGTTAAGCCATGAAAAATGCAATTTCAGCATGTTTGACTGCTACTTTATGAGGCCATCAATTTTTAAGAGTGTTTTATGAAGTCTTGATCTGGTTTATATAGTTTTTATCTAAAAACATAGTTTTTAGGTAACTTCTATCTAGTTTCAAGAAGAAAATAAAAACTACAAATAAAATAAAGATGGGCAACAATAAAATCCCGTAAGGATTTTATGTATGTGAGGTAAAGATTTAGGTTTGAATTTGACTGACAGGAAGAAAGAAAACTATAGATTTTGAAGATGAATCATTGTTCCTTGTTCATCATAAAGTTTAATTTTCAAGTAGCTTAGCAATAATAAAAAGCCTTAAGAATTTTGTATGTGAGGTGAAGATTTAGATTTGGTTTTGACTGACGGAAAGAGAGGGAACTTAGATTTCTGACATGAATCATTGTTCCTTGCTCATCATAGAATTTAATTTTCAAATAATTTAGCCTCAGATTACCGGAAACAATTTCTGGTTCCACTCTAGATAATGTCAATGAGACAGCTGTAGATTTAAGGGTCGTTAAAAAATTCTTATTCATAAAAGTATGCACTTACCTTTAATCACATATTTAACTCTTATTGAAGTTAATGGGATTTAAAAATGTTCTTCATTCCTTTCCTTTTGCTTTCAATGGAACTTCAACATTTTCTTCAACTCTAGATTCCCTTTAATACTTGTCCTAATTGGGGACTTTCCCATCTTCCTGCTTTGAAGAGTCAGCTTCTAGGTCATTCCTCTTGGCAGGCACCAGCCTTCTTGGTACAGGGAGGGACAGAGGAAGCCAGGATCTAAATGGGAAGCAGGGCAAGGCTCTACCAGCTCCCTCTGCTATGTAATGGGACATACACATGGGCACCACAGCATGTGCTGTGTGCCTGTATAGTGGATGGTCTGAAGCCTCCCTGGTAAATTCATTTTTGAATTCCTGCTCATGTGATACAGGCAACAAGCACCTTGTTTTTCCTGCTGCAGGTAAAATTAAAGAGGGTTTTCCCTGAGTTTCCACAGATCTGGAAAGAGGCGGGGGTGGTTTCTGTTTTTATTTTTCTGTTATTAAGTGCATTTTATGGTGAAATATCAGTTAGGATAGATGATTTTCAGTCATTTGTCCTCAGGATTCCTTTAGCCCTGATGTATTTTCTGCTCTGTAGGGGATATTCTACTTCATACATCCAGCAAGACATCTCCAAAAGTACACAAGAGAGTAATACCTTAATACTTAATTTTAGAAGATTTTAAAAAGAACCAGAATGATGATTACTGTTTACTATTTTATTTAAAGGAGAAGCTCCCCTTCAGGGACAAAGAAAACGATGAGTTTAACAGAGGTAGTCAAATGACTTTCCAGGAACATTAACATCAGTGGAGGCCCAGAATCACTGAAACTTCATAACATTTGGCTTCTGTGTGTTTATTTGGTGACAGAAATGTTAAATGCTTTTGCAAACTTATTTGGAAGAGACTTAGCAGTGAATAATCTGTGTTTTCTGTCAGTTTTTCCATTCCCTGTGAAATTCAGTAAAACTCTTAAGCTCATGCATGAGTAGTTCTGTAGTTCTACCCGCAGAATAAGAGATAAAAATACGCTAATAGTAAATATGTCTGAATATATTTTGAATATAATGCCAAGATGGAGAACCATGGGGTCATCAAGGAGAAGCACGGGTAAATGGATTTTATCTACTTCTCTGTAGAACAATAAAGAAATTGTTCCTTTCTTGCTAAACAGAAATCAAACAGGCATGTTTGCCTAAGTTTTTATTTACCAGGTAACTAGTGTGTCTTTTAAATTAATTTTTAATTTATCACTACATCACTGGAAGGAAGGAACATTTCATTTTTCTTTGCTAGCCTGTAGATATGTCCTGTTTTGTTGTCTTAAAACCTGGAAAGGAAGAGACAATAGTAGAGTTCTTAATTATAGTATTACTTTAGCATTTGAGAGACATTAACTTACTGAGAGCTAGAGTTATGCCATGTTTCAATTTGTACCATATTACTGATATCCAAAGGACACTAGTTCCAATGCCCCAAGTAATTTTTGCTAAGCTCTGCTGCTATTTTATTTAGAAATTAATAAAAATAAGGCTTTGTAATTCAAAGTTGTGCCAAGACTTTGAATGTAATCACTCTTAATAAATCCAAAATTGTTTTATGAACTTAGGCAAAGGGATCGTCCATGTCCCATGTCTGGGTACAAGCATCTGTGTCTGTCCTACCATCTTTATGCTGCATTAAAATGTACAGCTGGAATCGCAGTGCTGTTGTCGCTACCCGGTGTTCCTCTCAGCCTGGTTCAAAATATCCCTGTTGGCACAGGGAAACACTTGTCTGCAAGCATTTCACTTGCACTGAAAACAACCCATACCTGAATGTGCCACTTACAGAACTGGCTCTGCTTGTCCTCGTCAGCACAGGCCTCTCTTGGCACTGGTAGGAACTTGGGGGTCTCAGGAGTTTTTCTCAGGACTTGTTTGTGCTCCCACATGGTGAGTGCTTGCTTTTCACACCAAGCTGTCCCCATTAAAATCCAGAGACCAGAGAACTGTGGTGTCCCTCTCTTGTTTCCCAGGGACCCCACCTTATACCACACCTTAAAGCATACCCACTCCTGGACCAGCAGAGCTGACCAGAGCCAGGAACATGACTGTGAACACCTCCTTTGGGTTTGTGGGCAGGGTTAAGTGTAGGATGGTGGGGACTCTGAGCACAAGTCCTCTTCTCAAGAAGCCAGTCAGGGGACAAATGCTATGCACTATTTCTGGCAAGAGACTGCCATGGTTTAACCCCAGCCAGCAACTAAGCACTACACAGCCACTCACTCACTCCCTGTTGTTGTTACTCAATTCCCAAAATAAATTTGTTCTTTTCTCCCACAGAGGCTGAGGTGAAGAAGATGTCCCCGATGCTGCAGAGAGGAGCCTCCCTGCAGGCTCTGTGCCCCAAAGCAGTGCAAAAGTCATAGCAGCTGCTTTTGACGAAAGAGTTCCTGAGTAACTCTAGAATAGCCTGAAGCAGGTCATTTCACAAGAAAATAGAGCAGGCTTTAGGCTTGGCACTGTTTCCAGGTTTAGGCCCCCAAAGAAGCCTCATTCAGCTGCAGGAGTTATGTAATCCTCTTCTCCAACTCACCCAGCCAGACCCCAGGAGGTGTGGGTGAGCTCTGCCTTGGCATCCAAACCCCCCAGCTGCCTCCAGCAGCACCACAAAGTCTAAGAAAACCAGCACCTGTTACACCTCCTTAAGGACCTCCTCAACCCTCTGTGTCTTTATTCTGGTCCAGAGTTTTAAACCCTCAGTTGCACAGAGTGTTTAGAGCGATACCAAGGCAAGGGTTCTTCTCTCTGTTTCAGCAATGTTTAGGGAAGCAAAACAAAACAAAACAAAACAAAACAGAACAAAACAAAACCAAACCAAACCAAACCAAACCAAATCAAACCAAAACAAAACAAAAACTTAAGTAAGTTTGCTGATGACACAATTTGAAATTGGAAGGAACTGCTGACTCTCTCAAGGGCCCTGGGGAGAGATCTCAACAAATTAGAGAGACAGACAGTCACCAATCACATGAAGTTTAACTAGGGTGAGTGCTGGATTCTGCACTTGGGATGGGGCGGCCCTGATTATGTTTATAGCCTGGGGAATGAGAGGCTGGAGAGCAGCCCTATGGAAAGGGACTTGACAAGTTGAACATGAGTCAGCAGTGCCCTGGCAGCCAAGAGGGCCAACCTTGTCCTGGAGTGCTGGCACAGCATTGCCAGCTGGGCAAGGGAGGGGATTGTCCCACTCAGCTCTGCACTGGGCAGCCTCACCTTGAATATTGTGCACAGTTTGGGGTGTCACAACATAAAAAAGACATTAAGCTGTTAGAGAGTGTCCAAAGGAGGGCCATGAGGAGGGTGAAGGGCCTTGAGGGGAAGACATATGTGGACTGAACTTGATCTGTTCAGCCTGGAGAAGAGGAGACTTAGGGAAGACCTCATTACAGCCTTCACCTTCCTCATGAGGGGAAGCAGATGGGCAGGTGTGGGCCTGATATTTCTGGGTCTGAGAGATTTTAGCCTGAGAGCAGCTGCTAACTTTTCCCAAGGAAAAGTTTCTCGGAAGAGTTTCTCAGGAAAGTTTCTTCCCAACACAATCTTGGTAAACAACTATCCTTTCTCAAAACAATCTTTCTCCAGGTGGTGTTTTGTTGTTTCTCTAGTTTAACCAATGGGATTAGAGAGGTGTCATTCCTATTCACCAATCATGTTAAGTCTGTATTGGAACACCTTATAAAAGGTAGTAAGAATTAGACAACAAAGCTTTTTCTATGCTCTTTGCCTTCTGAAATATTTGGAGTCTTTTATCTTTCTTTCGTGTCCAACAGTGACAGGCGGGTGCCAATCTCTTCACTCTCATGACCAGTGACAGGACTGGAGGAAATAGCATGAAGCCAAGTTAGGGGAGGCTTATATTGGATATCAGGAAAAGGTTTTGCACTGGAACAGGCTCTCTGAGGAAATAATCACAACATCAAGCCTGACAGAGTTCAAGAAGTGCTTAAACAATGATCTCAAGCACATGGTGTGATTCTTGGGGTGTCCTATGCAGGGCCAGGAGCTGGACTTGATGATCTTGATAGGTCCCATCCAATTGAGCATAATCCAAATGCTCCCCTGCAACCCCTTTATTCTCTATATATCTTCTTTATGTCCTTGCACTCCAGAAGATTTCCAGAGAGGATTCCCTTCTCTAGTCTAATGGTTGGCCTAGAAAAAGAGGACTTTACCATGACTAGGATCCATGCCAAAGACCAGTGGAGGAAGAGGAAGGTGGTGAGGATGAGGAGAGAGCATTTGATGGTAGGTGGCACTTATCCCTGGCTGAAGTAGAGTGAGCCAGTGGGGAGATACAAGACAGTATTTTCTATCCAGAGAAAATACAAGGATGTTTGGCTTGTCCCTGTGTAGGTATTCATGCGTCTGGGCTATGAGCAGAGCTGGTGTCTGTTTACAGTGACCAGCTGGCCTAGAATAAGCTTTAATGACTTTTGTTTTCTTTCAGATTGGGGGTGGGAAGGGAAGGAAAGGAAAACAAGGAGCTGCCTGGGAACAAAATTAGTCGGACACACACACTTGTGGGATGCCAGCCAGTGAGCATGTTGTTATTATCTAGAGCTTTTCCAGTTCTGCTGAAACTGGCTGCCTGAGAGATTTTGTCAGCTGAAAATCACCAGTAAGAAAAGAGATCTGTTTGGAGAATGGAGGGGAGACGCAGTAAGTGTGAGGCAAGAAGCCATGGGAGAGTCCAGCCATTGCAACTACACTAACCGAGAAGGTCACTGACAGGGTGGTGTGGGAGAGGCACCTTTTGATTCTGGCCATAGCCCAGAGTCCCCCCATGCTCATCCCTGGTGAGAAGAGCATGTTGGCTCAGCAGGGCATCTCTGCACAGCTGTTCTCCTGCAGCTGCATGTGGCAGGGAATTCAACTCTGCTGGGTGCACTAAAAATGTCAGCATCTCAGCACATGTGTGAGCAGTGTGAGTGCTGGTCAGGCTGTGCTGCTTTGTGGATCCTTCAACAGACCTGGGCTTTCTATGTCTCCTTAAGCATAGAGAGTGTGCGGACCACCTCAGTAGGTGGACATCTAGGTGCCCCAAGGTTTCCTCCCCCCCCCCAATAATCAAGGTAGAATGTTCTTTCTCTGATTCAGGTTAGATGCAGTCAGAGGTTGCAGAAGTTACTTATCTGCAGAATGTGGTAGGAGAGACAGCCTAGGAAATCATGTTAACCTTGTTGTCTCATCTTGCTCTCATGCTTTCAAACCTAGTTGCATACTATTTGCTTTTACTTTGGCCACCACATATATTCTGGTTTAGCAGCAGACCAAATGTCTAAAATGCAGCAATTAGGTAGCTACCATAGAAGTGAAGATGCAAAAACCTTAGGAATAGGAAACATAAATTTCAAGTCAGTCCTTGAAGGCGAGAAGACTTGATCAATGTAGTTCAAATCCATCCAGATATCTGTTCTGCTTAACATATTCAGAAACAACCATAATTAGGACAATGTCAAAGATTGAAGATGACCCTAATTTGTTTAAGGAAGTAGGGCTAATTGTGGGTTGCAGAAAGAATTCATAAGACTGGCTGAGCTGGTAGCAAAAAGGCGAATGAAATTCAGAGTAGGTATGTGTAAAGAAAGGTGATCTTTCCACTCTGAGACATGAACCCAGCTTCTCAACCAAAGGAGGCTGATGTTAAAAGACGAGCTGGAACAAGTTAATAGAAGATATACTAATTGCAAAGAAACTATATCTAGCCCTGAAAGTCCTCAAGCTGGAAATAACTGATGTCTGGAAGAGCTTTAAATGTGTGCATTGGATATACTTGTCCTGTTCTTACTCTTTCTTGAGCAATTTTTTATAGCTACTTTTGGCAAGAGCACAATAGGCTAGAAGGGCTCTTACACAGCATGCATTATACAAAATAAACCATGAGCATCTGTGGCATAGTGCATACTGTTCCTTCTTGTCTTCCTACTTCCCTACTATCTTCTCCCTAATTCATGAATTATGTAAAAATGCTGATGGTTAAACAGATCTTTAAAGCTTTCAGCAGCTCTATTTGCAGGAGGGAGGAAAAGAAACCCTGGTGTTTCCAAAAGGAAACTTTCTAATTTCTCATGATGTTCTCTTAGCATCCATTGGATGCAGACACCAGCAAGGGACAGGGTTACCTTCACTGAGAGACAAAAGATGACCAAGACAGAGAACAAATTTCTCCCTGTTAGTGGAACGATTTAAGGTTTTATTCTATACAAATGGAAATACTGATGTAATTGTGATAGTCTAAGGATGTAGATGCAGCAATATTTGAAGAAGAAATAATAGCTTTTGTTAGGCTGGCTGCCACATCAGCAAAAGCCGTCGGGCAGTGCTGGTGCACAGGCGCTGTGGCCTTGGGCACACAACCCTTCCCCCAGGCTAGGACAGATGCCTCTGTCTGGGACACACAGGCCTTTCTTTACTCTGAATTGGGAGCTGTCCTCTGAGATGGGAAGAAAGGCTTCTGTGCTTGCTTGTTTTCTGTAGCCCTACCAGCTGGCCTCATACAGGAGTTCCCGCCTCACTTAACTTGCTGATCTCACAGATGAGGTGCCGGAGATTTCTGCACCATTTTTGGATACTTCAAGGCTATTTAGATTTTTTACAAACATCTCTGTACACAGTTTACATTGGGACTTTATTTTAGGAACTTCATTTAAGTAAAGAATAGGGAACCCAAAATGAGTAACTGACAACAAAAATGCTGGAATATACAGTAGCCAGTCATAGATTATGAAAACTTCCCTTCAGACAGAGACCTGTCCAGCTCAGGCTCAGGACAGCTAACATGTGCCTTTAGGAGCCTCCTGGGATGAAGAGTGCTGCTGGCTGTCTTGGGAAGTGGGGATGAAATGTGGCAAGAGCCACAGCTTGTCATGCCTTCATTTGTCTGAAGTTTCTCTTTCAAGTGGTGTAAGTGTAGCCAGGATGGTGCCATATTTGCAAAACCACTTTGCAAACTGAAGAATGCAGACAGGGAAGAACCAAGGGATTTACTTACCCTAATGTAGAAAGGCAACTCACAGCTCACAATGGCACCAAAGTCCTCAGTTATGTCCAAGACCAAATGAAGATAAAAGATCTGTATCTTTGTGTGTGTATCCTACTGTGTGGTCAGTTGTCACACTCATGCTCTCGATCACTCGGCCTCATTGAAACTGCAGCATAAGAGAGCTGTACTCACAGTCACCACGCTGTCAGGGGTGGCAGCTTTGGATGCCTGCTTTTCTACTGAATTGCTTTGATGTGGTTCTCCCACATCTTGAGTGAGCTATCTCATAAGTCACCTACTGTGTAAAAGCTGGATGTAATTCCTCCTCCCACTGTATTTTTTAATGAAAATAACCATGGCATCTGCTTTAGTCAAGCTTTCAGGGACATCATAGCTTGTCTCCTCTCATAATGGGACCTGGGAAGAAAATAAGAGCCAAAATGTAACTAGGTTACTGAAACAATATGTAGGGAATTTTTCAATCCAATAATTTAATTTTATCCAGCACTGGTCACCTAAAAGGGAGGCATCTCATCTGCTTCTCACCTTCTTTCAAGCAATGGAGAAAGTACCTTGCAACAACAGGAAGGCAAGTCATTCTCTCTCATCTAAGTCCATTTTTAGGGATGGGGTAGGAGTAGCCCACTTTTCTTCACTTCTGTGGGTGTGTACAGCAAGTTCAGGTTTACCTTGCTATGCACAGGATTTCACTGGTGCTAAATATCCATTACTCACACTGTCTCACAATAATGCTTTGTGTGTTATAAGTATGCACAGGCTGAAAAATGTAATGGTCAGCTAAAAAGCAACCATAAGTCATTACTATTTTCTAAGAAAAAGGTAAAAAAACCCCCATCAACTATTCCCTCTGAAGCAGAACAAAAATCTAAAATACTTTCATGAATTAGCTGTTGGCCAGCTGCTGCAATCTGAAGCACCAGTTTCTCATTACCATATAAAATGAAATGATAAAACCTGCAAAAATTTACAATTCTGTGGAGTTGGTTTCCTGGGGAAACAGACATATACATTTCTTTCTTTTCTAATTTAAAAGACAGAGTGTCTTTGCTTGGAGTGTGCTGGTCCAAGCACATCGTAAGTATTGACAAAAGGGATCTGTAGTATGTGTTTTAACTCTGATAATGTCATCAGAGACATCTGAAATGCCCTGCCAGAGCTGCATTAGTCTCTAAGTCGTGCACTGCAGCAGACATAGGCTCCCAAAGCTCAGTTTAAGAAAACAAACTCTCTGAGCTAGATGAAGTACCCTGCACTTGGGAAACAAAACATCAGCACATATGTTACAGTTTTGGACAACAGCTCAGATTATTCATAAAGACATGATAAGTACTCCAGGTAAGCATCATTGAGAGCTTTCTTTTATACTTGAGGAAACCTTTATGATGGGTTCTTGTGTTTAAATCTGCTGAAGTAATCTTTTTGGTTCAATTTTTAGAATATCTTTCAGAAAATTATGTCATGGTGCAGTGTTTGAGTCACTGTAATCAGATGGGGGTAATGTTAAAAAACCAAAATCTTCTGTGGGATGCAGCCATTACTGCTACACCATTTGCAAATAAAGTTGTAAAAAATCTAAAGAGAAGCAACATGGAATAGACCTTGTGCACATAATAAAGGGACAAGGATATATTAAGGCAGGAAATCTATTTTTCTTTTTTATCTCTAAACTCCATGCTTCTACTGAACATATGTAAAATTATGCTGATTGCTCTCCAATTCCAGTTTTTCAAGCTGACCTATCTCAGCAGTTCCAGGAGCCTGTTTTCCACCTGGCTTTCTCTTCTGCATGGAACAGAACACTTATGCCACTCTGATCTCATAATCCTAGAAGGTGTTTATGTCACACAAAGCAGTCAAGAACTTTTGTAAGACATTTGTGCAGCTGGGATACACAGGTAAGATTAAGAGCATCCATTGATGTTGGAGCTACAAAACTAGCTACAAAACTATTTAGAGACTTTTTAAAAAATAGCTGACTTTAAATTTAAAGCTATTTTCTCTTTATTCCTGTAATCTTTTACTCATCATCCTGTGTTCAGCTTTGCAGGTCTCCTTTAGTGAAAATCAGTCTAGTCCTACAGCCCCCTCTCCTGTACATTTATCATCAGTGCAAGAAATTCAGCAATTTGGCCAGGCCTATAGCATTTGTTCCTTGCATATTTATGTAGGGACTTAAAAGTTTCCTCAGTATTTCAAGTTTGAACAATTCATAGCTAGTAGTGAATTTATAGTTGCACTTCAATGTGTTAGGGGAGTACTAATAAAGAGAGCAGCTAAAAATAAGGCAAAAGTAGCTACATTTATTAAAATACTTATGAAGATATAGATCATCACCTGCTGTGTTATTCAGAAATGCCTGAGCAAGCTAAGTATTTCATTTTCAAAGGGAGTTTATTGTAACCTTTTATGCTTATTTGTCTGTCTGCCAAATGCCAGCATTCACCCTGGGGCTTCTAAACACCTTTGCAAGTCTGCTGGAGAAGAGCTGAATGTCTAGGCTGTGGTGGCTACATTAAAATAGTTGAGATCAGGATTTAATTTCTCAGTGTCACCCCAAGGACAATCAGAACTTTCCTAGTAGAAGTAGAGATTAAACTATGGATGTAATAATGAAGCTATCATTCCTTAGGCAAAAACTGAAGCTAATTTTATGGTTGCATCTACTGTACTGATGGCTCCTCCTCAAAAGCCACCTCTGCCCTCTCTGTCACATACAGACACTGTGGCTTCATTCATCCAGGCAGTGCAATAGGCAGCGCAACAATGGCAAACTCCTGTCCAGCCAATGACCAGTGGACCCTTCATCCTGTTCCCTGGATGAAGCTTTTCTGATGTGCCCATTTCATCCCAGTGTACTACACTCCTGATTGTCCCATTGTTTTTATGAGTTATGTGTGTGTGACATACAGATACATGCAGCAGAGCTGGTGCCATGTGCATTCTCAGGTCTGGAGCTGACTCAGATTGCAACTAATTGTTGGTACTAATAATATATGCTACTACTACAGCACTACCTTAACTCTTAGCTTGGTAGCATCAGCTCTGCTCAGCGCTGTTCAATACTGGTCAGCCCAAAACAGACTGAGAGACTTCTAACCTATTGTTACATACGCTCCTTATAACAAGGATGCCACCACCCTTCACAGCACTGCCCCTTACACTGAACTCTGAGGAAACAAAGCAGTGGAAGAAGAACAAATGACTAAGAAAATATATGGAAAACGAGGTGAAATAACATCTTTTGTCTTTTCTTACATATCACAAAACCCTTGCAGAGAGACTGCAATGAAACTGCAGAGAAAATATAATTCTGTTGCCATAGCCCGAAATGGAAAAAAAGGTTTTCCATTCTGAGGACATAGCATATAAAATCTGGTAAGTAGGGGAAAGCCACAAGAAGATATGATGTAACTGCTGCAGGTAGAATATTCAAATTATTTGGCTAAAAACAGCCTTTGCCATACTTGTGGGTTTGTGATGGTCTTATAATTTGACCAAGTTTGGAGGCATTTTTCACATAAATAATCAAAGATACTATGTTGGGACCTGTCTTCACCTGAGCTGTAAGCATCGATAGTTATAGAGACAGTTTTAACATCCATAAACAAATTGTCACTACCAACTGCTTGCTATAATGTTTGTTTGTTTATTTGTTTTCCCTTTCTTCTTCCTGAGAATGCTGCATGATATCAAGCAGAGTTTGGCAGATCCTGGCCACGGCCAGTGGTCACTTGTGCCACTATGGAATCACTGCAACATTTGTTTTTCAAAGTTTTATCAATTCATCATCATCCTGTCATTGTTTGGGAGGGAAGTTCCAGAACATTGGGGGTGAAAAGTTCTCTAGATACCAGCCCATATTCTTCCACATGCTACGCACCCCACAATCATACTCTCAAGGAGACTGAGTCGTACTCTGAAATTCTCATTAATCTGAGACAAAACCAAATCAATATTACCAGAAAATACCAACAGAGCTATTTAACTACCCAGTGATATTCAAGACACTGGCAATTTGTTTTAATGAAGGAGAAAACACCACAGAAGAAGATAGGGAAGGTGCCACTCTGTATTTCCTTCACAAAAACCTCTTAGAGGAAGAAATATAATTGTTAATTGTCTCCAGGAGATGGTACCCAAAGTACAGTAATGACTTCATTACAGGGCCCAAATACCAGATTAAGCTCAAGGTCAGTGTTTTAATAAAAAAATTTCCAAGTCGAAACATCACTACTCAATACAGAGCACAGCAAACTAAAAAAAGCCAACTCCAAGCTTTAATATCTACAGCAAAAAATTGCATGGCACAGATGTGATAAACTAATATTGAGAACATATGAATCAATGTTGTGACCTGCAGTTGCTAACAGATATAAATCCTTTCTAATACATTCTGGTAATCTGCTATTATCTCAAACTCTTTGAGCCTCATATTAGGTATCAAAATATCTGTTTTGGTTTAATTTTCAGCCACCACACAGCTGCTCACTCACTCCCCTGCCCCACCCTGCAGCAAGTTGAGGGGAAAAGAAATAGATGAAAGGGAGAAAATCTGTGAGTTTAGATAAAAAGAGGTTAATAATGGCAAAATAATAATAATGAAAGAGAAAGTAAAATAAAACCCAAGAAAGATAAGTGGTACAAACAAAACCAATTTCTCACCGCCAACCAACTGATGCCCAACAAGTCCCCAGGGAGCGACCCCCTGCCCAACCTTCCCAATAGCTTTTTGCTGAGCATGATTCCAGATGGTCTGGAATATCCCTTCAGTCACCTGGTGTCAGCTATCCTGGCTGTGTCCCTTCCCAGCTTGTTCATCTCCTTGCTGGTGGGATGGGGTGAGAAGCAGAAAAGGCTTTGACTCTGGGAAAGCACTGCTCAGCAGTAATTAGAGTAGAGTGTTATTAACAGTTTCCAGCACCAGTCCAAATCATAGCCCCATAGTAGCTGCTATGAAGAAAATTAATCTCCAGCCAGAATCAGCACAAAACCCCTTGTCTGCCCCTGCTGTCATGGTTTCCCTCCTTGTTTTTGTTCTTGGAGTAGAGCAGTGCCATTCTGCTGAGGCTGCAGCATCACATGTGACTGCAAAGAAGAGAGTGTCATGTTTTGAATGAGGGAGGTCTTGACCTACATCTTGTCCAAGTGTAGGAGGCCCCAACAGTGACTCCATGTCACACATGGATCTGTATGAAAAGCTGCAAAGAGACATTTCAGGAGGACATTTCCATGACCTCCATACCAGTTGGAGGTCATGGAAATGTTGTCAGGTACTGCCTGTTGTTGGTAACTGGTTTATCACTGCTGTTGACCCATGCATTGTCCCGAATGCCAATGGTGACAATCAAATGGTTGATTTGAAATGAAAGCTCATTTGATCCTAATAGCCAGTGCTGGCAGCCAGGACCAAGCTGCTGTGACTGGAAGCTGTTGCTGTAATAGGTGACATGTCATTTCTGCTGCCTGCTTGCCACAGTGGAAGTGTCCTCAAGCTCAGTTTTGCTGAGTAGCTGGCCAATCTTCCAGCCACAAGGCTCCCAGAATGGGCATCCTCCTACTGCACCCTGCCAGGACCCAGCCCTCTTCTATACCATGCACCCTGAAAATCCTGTCTGGAGCTCCAAGATGTTCTGGTTAGTATTTGGACTAAAAACTGGTTTGGAGAAAATGATTGAAATGAATAGTTTTTAAGGAAAAACTTGGCATGAACTCTTGAATGGAGTTTTTCATTTCCCATCTCATCTATCAACATCTGGCCCAGGTTGTGGAGTGGTAGCGTAATGGTGATAACAATCTAAATACCTCCTGCTGAAGTTGCTCTGTTTCCCATGAAATAAAAAGTGCTTGACAAGAATCAGAAGACAAAGGGAGCACTCTTGTAGCTGAATAGCTGGGATAACCCTGTGTTTTCCCTTCTTGACTCCGAGGGCTGCTCATTGACTTCATACTGTGTTAACATACAGGCATGAATGAAATGAATTGAGATGGCTCAGAGGAAGGACAGGAAATCAGGGATTCCTCTGTCAATATCAATCCCTATCATATTTCTTATGGTTTTCCTTCTCCTATTTCCCCAATGTTTTCCTCTTGTTTTCTATGCTGTAACTGAAGAAAAAGTAGGTAGGAGACCATTTCAGTTTTAGCAAAGGCATGGGATTTTGGGTGGCTGGAGTTGTTCAAATATTGCTTTTAAATATCCCTTCTTGGGAGAAAAACCATTGTGAACTCAAAAATTACAGTATCATTTAAATATTTCTAACCAATTTAACTAGTAATTCAGGTATATAAAGAAAATGATATTTCTAGACATTATACATTTTTTTAAATGGAATTATGTTGCGTCTCAGCCCCAGGGCGCTGGGTGCTGCGACAGTGCGTATCTGGTTTTGGCCCAGCTCGATATTCAGGCTGGGCCCCCGGCTGCTTTTTGGATATGCTTTAGTAAAGTTCGTTGGTGGGGTTTTTGGCTTGCAGGCAGCTCAGCTCACGCTGACATGGTGGTGGCAAAAGAGGGGACTTTTAGAGGCTTAGAAAAAAGAGGCTTTATTTGGTGGGGGGGGTCAGGGGTCCCCAGCCTCAGGCAAGTGCCTCTAAAAAGACACCGGACCTGGGGCCGCAGGGCGTTTTTGTATAAACAATCCAAGGGGTGGGTACAACGTGTTTAAACCAATAAAACAATTAAAACGATACATGCCAGCTAGATTACATAAACACTAACAAATCCTAAATAGGTCTGGGGGTGGTCTTTCGGGGTTTTGCCAACCAGGGGCGAGCTCCTGGACCTTGAAGATAAAAATTTTGTGATAGACAAGAAAAAAGGATCATATGTAAAACAGGGATATAACAAAAAGGGAACCAATAGGGAAGAGACTCTGTGCAGAGACTCTGGTTGTCTTAGAAACTTTATCAGCTACCTTGAAACAAAGGGGCTCTTTCAGGGTATCTACTATACTAAAACTTACAATATAAAAAAACTATACTACATTCATAACTAAAACTTAAAAAACATTTTTGCACAGCCACAGAATTAGTTAAAAATCATCATATTCAAAAAAGCACATAACAATGAAATGTAGCATTAGGAACATCTCAAAGACTTCATTTGCCAAAGAAGTACTGCAGGGTTTTTGTGGAGGGTAAAAATTCTAGTACCACCTCCTGATATTTATGAGATTGGGATGGAGGGGGAAGGGTAGAGCAAATACACATTTTTATCCTTCCTGGTTTTTATTTTCTTATGAGTCATTACTCTCTTCATCTTAGTGCTCCTTATGAGAGTCTACATGACTCTACATATTCTCTTAGCTTATTTATGGATGCATTAAGTATTTTTCAAAGTTCAATGCATTTGCTACCCTCCAAGCTACTCAAGCCCTTTTATTACTTTGTTCTTCTGAATCACTAACAATATTTTACCCTACTCTGATCATTACACAAAAGTAGCTATTATATGGGAAGAGAGATATGAGGAATCACTTTTGTTTATTTTCCTGGAATGAAAGCCTCATTAACAAGACTAATTCTGCTTTGGAAACTGCTCATTCTGACCCTGGCCTGAAAATATATAATGTTGTATGCAGCACATCACTACCCCTTGGAGACAGGGTTTTGTTATGTATGGTCCCAGTGGGATGTCTATCTCAACGGGACTCTCTTACCTGCTGAGAGTCTCTAATGTGATTCAAAGACAGGAGCAGGGTTAAAAGCTCAGAAAAGAAGTATCAGTTGTATTTTATCACTGCACACAATCAGATTGTGTGGGAATAAGGTAGCCATGAATAGATTATGGTTTTCAATTAGTAGAAAAGGTCTAACTATGTGAGAGAAAAGATTCAGAGACAGCATGTTTTGGCAGCAACACAATCTGACCAGGTTTTTTTTTTTTTTTGTTGGGTTTTTTTTTTTTTTTTTTTTTTTTTTTATCGTTTGGGTTACTGAAGGACAAGGAGAGCTCAACTGCTACGCTGCTCCTGCTCTGAGGATGCTTGGTGTAGCTATTGCAGAGTTTTAGCTGACTGTGACCTTGCCTTGTTTCTCCTGCCTCCATGCTGATTTTCTATATGGATTTAGATGCTGCAGTGGGAAGGTTAAGCTGTTCCTCTGATCTTTCTTGGTCTCTCAGACTGCATTCCCAGTTCAATGTCTGTCACTATCTTTCTCTCACAGGAGGATAGCACTTCTCTCTCAGATCCTGCCCTGGACTGCTGTCTCTCTGCCTCTGTGGTTACCTGAGGGGTCTAACTTATTTGACATGCCTACAACACTCTGGGAGCAATAGCTTTGCTTCAGAAAAAAAATTACTGCACAAAAGCACAGACCTTAAAGCAAAAGAGTCATGCACATTCACTCCTAGTTTACAACTTACACTTTCCAAAGCCTTGAGTCCCTGAATGCTGCCTTATGTAATGTAATTCAGAGCAAAACTGTATCTTTGCTCTGAAATTTATAATTTAAAATCCAGACCAGTTCCTTGATCTCTTCACTTAGCTCAAACTACAACTACTATAGCCTTCTGGTGCCAATGGCTACCTCCAGCAACAGTAAACTGGTCTTTCAAGTGATGGAGACAGAATAGAAGAGCTGTGAATTGAATAGCTCCTAATACTGTTTTAGAAATGCAAACCAGAAGTCCCACAGCCTTCATGTTTATTCTTCTGAACGTTTTATTTTCTCTCTTGTTACTAGATAAATAAAACCTTTCAGATGGGAAGCTTTAACAATTTCATGGAGGTTTTCATTATTTCTGATCAGAGACAGGGCAGCAATCACATTGAGGTGTCAAGGAAAGAATTAAATGGAAATGTTGAACAGGTGGCATTACATTGAGTGGCTGGATGGTATTCAGACATGTGAGCTAAGGCTCAGCTCCCAATGGAGGCATTTAAATTCAGTGCCACATGAGCTTGGTGCCTAGACTTTCACTGTTGTCAGAGTTATTTTGGATGTCATTGAACAAAACAAATACAGTTGTCTTCTTTGGGGAAAAAAGTCAGCCAAAATCTTCATGCATGATATTGCCAAGTGCCTTGATTCATCTGTCTGATCACAGGAATCTAATGACACTTGAGATGCCCTCAATGGTTTGCCAAATATGACACACCAGCTGCAGAAGTCCATGCCCTTCTGGAAGAACGACCAGAGGCCAGTGGGACACCTCTGGGTGAATTCCTTGACTTTTGTGCTTGAGCGTTTCAACAAAAATACTGAACCCTTAAATTCCACTGAAAGCCAGCTCACATGCAGAGATTTAAATAGGTTTCCTGTTTTCAGGAACTGATTCATACCTGTAAGTAGCTTTCTTGACTATGAGAATACTGGGTGAGAAATTATGTATCACTAGATTGCTACGGGTCTTTCCAGTGTGCAGTGGGGAAAGCCTCCCGCCATCTGACATGGATCCTGGGGCAGTGCTGACCCCTCCATTCCCTACTGACACTGAGTATAAGAGAGAACTGCTGCCAGGAATCGAGTGGATAATGAGTCTGAACAAAGGCATATGGTGAGCACAAGGACAGCTCCCGCCTCTTGCAGCTCCCAAGAAATCTTCAGAGTCTGGGAAGAGGGACAGACATAAAGCCCAAGCTCAGCAGGAGTACCACAGAGGCTCTGCAGTGGTTTCTCTCTCCTGTGCTGGCTAGTTGAAGGTCGTCACAAGTGTATATTTTGCAAGAAATTCCTTCAGCTTCTACTCTCTCAGCAGTAGATGGCACTCAGCAGTTAGCAAGAGCCACAGCAGTTTATGGCATTTTTGATCAGTAAGTAGACTGTTTCTGTACTCAGTGCTATGTACTTTTTATGTCTTAAGATCACATTTTCACAGATTCTACAAGTCTTTCAAAATTTTCTTAGTTATAAAGAATGAATAATAAAACAAGAAGCTGGCAGATTTGACAAAGAGCCCCAGGAATAGTAGGCATTAGGATTCTTCAATTAAAATTATAAATATGGCCTGCAATGTCAGTTTTCTCTGTGAAAACTCTGATCCAATCTTGATTTGCCTTAATTTTATTTATAGCCATAATTTCAGATCAAGCTCTTTTAGTACTATTCTGAGCTGAAAAGGACAACTTGAGGCTATTGACAGGATACATTTTCTAGTTTAATAATGTATGCAGGAAAATACATTATGAAGAATGAGATGGGGAAAGGAAAAGGTGAAAGTGGAAGAATCCCAGGAGTTACTGAACCCATGAATAAAGTGACGCTATCACATGCAGTTAGGAGGGTGAACAGACATGATATCTCTTTTGAAAAGAGACAGATATTACAATCTCACCTGTAATGCTACAGCTTTTTCCCTCAGGTCAAAGTAGTTAATCCCTCCGCTGTATGTCTCATTCCCTTTGTAACTGTGTGATTGTTAGAGAAAAGCAAGGGGAGAGCTGATAAGGTACTTTTAGCTCTTCTAAAAAAAACCCATCATGGGCCAAGGATTAAGATTTTTTGATGGAGTCAAAGATAAAATATATCAAAACCCCTAAAGAAGCTACAAGAAGACCAACAGAAGCAGATCCTTCTATTCGAGTCCAATACACAAGGCACAAAGGGCTGATTAGGCTGTTTTGCAGTGCACTCTTAATGTCTTCTTTTGCTTATACTTGCTGTGTCTGCCTCCTCCCTTCTTCTTTTATAAAAAAGAGATGAGCAACAAGCAACCTTAGTTTGGAAGGAATACACTCTGCCACTGTCATTAACTGCTTTTAAAAATATAATTGCAACATTCATGAGTGAAGGAAATCTGTAGATGTCTGTGTTTGGATTGCACTCACACCTTTAATTACAGTGTCACACAAAAGTGTCATCTCAAAATTAATTCAAATTCAGTTGGAAAGGGAAACTCGTCATGCAGATTGAAAGCTGACTGCAATGCCATAGTCAAAGGGTATAGTAAATATGGATGTACTTCATTCAGACCCAAAAGCTCATGGTGATTCTCTGGACTGATAAAACTGAACAACTTAGTGAATAATCTGAAGTGAGAAGCAAGGGTTGTGATTGTCTCTTGGCTGAAACTCAGGACTGGAACAGAGTCCCTAAAACACAAGGTTGATACACAGCCTGAACTGTTGATTTGGACTGGAAAAAATCTTATGTGCTCTGCAAATTGAAGCGGGGGAGATTTTTATCTTCTGTAGAGCAATAGGTAACATTGATAACATAAATACTGTTGAGATATGTAGGTACTGGGAATAAATGGAAATACCCAGGAAGACAAAGGCAAACGGCAAACAGTAATAACAACCTGACCTCAAATCTCAGAAAAATAAAGGAGATACCATGGGGAGTGTGTATGTTTGGTTAGGTTTTTTCTTTTTCTTTTTTGTAATATCCTTTGGTTGGATCAGGTTAAATGAACAACAGAATACAATTCAGGATAAGACACTGAGGAAGTGGGTGGGTACATTTTAAAAAGCATGTTCAATGGGACAGAGAAACATAGAAACACTACAGATGAAAGAGAATCATGGATTATGATGGACAACAAAACTGTGCTGATCTGAGGGCTTCTCTAAGCATCTTGCCATGCCACTGCTGTGAAGAATCAAATCATCACTGGGAAACAATTTCCTCAATAATATTTTATTGAAATAAATACACAAAGCAAAACTTCAGAAATATAAAAAATTACATAATGTATTTTGCAACGTGTGCTCACCACTCTTGTGCTTATCACAATGCTGTCTCCAGATACAGAGATCCGCCACAGATACGGTCTCCAGCTGTATCTTTCAGGCATTACATGTCTAGTGTCTCAGAGACCCAAGGAGTTGCACTCTGAGCAATGATGAAACCTGGTTTTAGTGTCTGTCTTCACAGCAGATCCCAAATTAAAGGATGGTATTAGCCACTCCCTCAATTTCTTTTAAAGCCTACTCAGCTGTTCAGCTAGAAATGCCTCCCTCCCAACCCCCACTTTTATAGGAATCAAGTAGAACTGTGATCTCTTCCCACTGTCCAGTTAACTTCAAATAAATTCAGAAGTTTTCATAAGAAGGCAGAAGTACAAGTAGATCACAACTATGTAGCCTTTGTTCAGTTTGCAACATGGGCAGAGTTTGTTTGTGAATACTTTCACAATGCACTAAAAATTCAGAACTCATGCAGGGCCAAGGAGTATGACAGACGTCTGCTTGGTCAGAGACCTGACTGATTTGTGTTATTTAACCTGAGCTGCAACATAACATGGCAGTTCTTTCCTACTGATATAGGCCTAAGCCCTTTAAAATGTGATTTGTCCAAAGGCTCTATAAACTGTAGAATAATTTTGTGTAAAATAGTGAGGAGTCATTGCTCAAAAATGTGTTAAAGGGCAGAGTATTAGGAGATACTAATTTCAGAACATCTGAACACGATGCATTTATAAGCAGTCTCTTAGATTACTCCTAAAAGAACAATTATTTTCTTCCAATTATATTGCAACTTGCAGATGCACAGGCCAGAGTAAATGCAGCACTGCACTGTAAATCCAGCAGACTAAGTCTGAACTTGCCTATGTATTCTTTCCTTTTGCAAGGAGAAAAGGGGAGACTGGGTGATTGAGGATGTTTGTGAGGTGACACTGGGCACAAGGGGGGCTGTAGCTGTTCCTCACTGGAGCTGAGCTCTGGACCATAGGGTGCTGCCACCAGTACAGAGATTATGGGAGCTGCTCCTCCAGAGACTGATGGAGTGGTGGCATTGAGCCAGCACGTCCCACATTCACCTGTGCTTGCCATGTGGATGGATGATTCAGAAAAGCCCAAGAAAGTCCTCTTCTCCCTGCCACAATATCCCAAGTGGTTAAATAAATCAGATATCAAACTGTTGAACAAGTCTTGAAATAGTGGCCTGCCTTCTCCTGCTAAACAGATTTACAGATAACCAAATGTTTCCTTTGCAATCAAACCCCTTGATACTAAGCAAAGTAATTTTAGTGGGTGTTCCGGGAATTAAATGTATTTACTGCTGATGTTGTTTTCAAAATAGTTGTTTACAGGGTGTCAGATAGTATGGCTGTGTATGATTCATAGCAAATGACTGCACGTCAGAATTTTTAACTCTCCTTACATGGTCACTTGCTTACTAGCTTGGTTGGATGGAAGGAGAATTTTTAGCTTTCTGCTGTAAGTATACTTTACAATTGGCACTTTTAAAACAGAAAATGGGAAATGCAGGATAGCAATTGTTCTGTTAACATTTATATAAATACCATTAATCAAGAACCTTCTGTATTGTATTCTCCTTTCTCTTATGTTCCAAATTAACCATTCTTTTCATCTTAGAAAATTTTCCTGCTACAAAATCTTCCCTATTTTTTAAATGGTTATGGTTTGAATTCCATTTTAATGACACTGATAGACATCTGGGATATTTTGAAAGATGTACAACCAGTTACTTCATTATTCATTGCACTGTAACTGCCTAGAAATGAATGGAGGATTCCACTGTACTTGCCATTGTACAGTTGATGTAGAACCTGATTAAACCTGCTAATGTGATGCATATATGGCTGGACAGCTGCTCTGATTTTTTTGGGGTCCTTATAGAAACTGCTTAGGCACAGGGCATCAGCTCTTTTGAGGAGTTTAAACAAAAGGCAAAACTAATTTTTTGTAGGCCATTTATTTTACCTGTTGGAATGAAAGATGTCTTCTGCACATGGAAAATAATTCCATATATTCTTTGTAGAACTACTTAGCTGCTTCCAAGAATGCTTTCTATCTTCAAATCAGATCTGCAATGGTAGAGGCAGTCTAGGAAGGACTGAGAGAAGGTGTCTGTCCTTTCTACTTGGTCAGTGACATCATCAAGGGACCAAGAAAGTGGGGGTAGGGAAACAGGTGTAGGTATCCTAAGCTTTCCTGTAGACAAAATCTGCTTTACTTATTAACCCAGGAGCTAGAAGAGAGACACTGAATCTATATCCTGTTCTATACTCAGAATAAGTTTTTTCATTTTGCCAACCTTCAAAAAAGCTGTACAGTTGAATAAGTATTGGACAGCACTGAGGTGAGACATGAGTTGTACTCTTGGTAGATAGGTCATCTGCAATACTTTCATGAATTAACTCTCTCCCACAACATGCAGGCACAAACAGGCAAACACACATTCACTCAATTTCTGCAGCTATTTCCAAGGTCTTTTTGTGTAGATGCTGTACTTTGCATCCTGCACTGAAATTCTTTATTCAGCCTTCTGAGATGAAAATACTTCCTTGAAACCAGAAATAGATTTAACTAAATTTTCCTTTAAAATTTCTACTGCAAATCAGTGCTGAAGTTTGTGCTTGGATGACAATAATTTCAGACCTCAAGACAGACTTGTAGAGCATACTCCAAAGCATACATCATTCTAACAAAATTAGCATACTACGGGCTATGCTGGAACTCAGAATAATGACATTTATCCAAAATGCATTCAGTGAAATGTTTGGTATGTCATTCTGTTTAACAGTTACAATTAGCAGAAGTTTGTTTGCTTTTTTTTATTACCTGTTGAAAGAAATGCAGAAAGACAGCTTTAAAACTGGTACATAAAACACCAAGGGGAATACATCATGGGCTAGTTTTTCTGCTATTGTACTTAGAAATTGTAGAGTACTGAAAATTATTTTTTCATTAAATTATTTATTTCCATGGTTTTTTTCTCTGTTCATCTCTCATCTCAATTACTATTTTCTTTTTGTAATGCCCTTGTTAAGTACTTACAATCCTGCTGTAATCTGTTGCCGCAGCATTTGCACAGCTGAAAAGAAAACATTACTGAATTGTCAGCATGTTTTCAACTTCATTAAAGTTGACAACCTGGAAATCAGCTGTACAGACTGTATTACTACAGCTATGGGGACATCTGAGCTATTTTCCTTCCATTAAATCATCTTAACAGCAAGCAGCATACTCCAGAGTCAAGTTGCTCAGTTCACACTTTCATGTTTCCTAAATAAGTTGCATGAGAGAATTTGGAATTTGTCTCATCCATCTCTCTGGAAATAAAGCTTCTCCTTAATCACTGTTTGAACTAGTGATAGATTGTCAGAGTAGCTGTGATAAGTTTACTGAGGACAACTGATTTTGAGATTAAGTTTTAGCTTCTTTTACATTGATTCTAAGAACTGAAATTTTTAAGGAACCAAGAGTCCTGTTCAATGAGAACTGACTTTGCTTAAATGCTGTTTAAACTAGATCTTCACTACATTGTGTTCTTTTGGAAATGTCATGTCCACACAAGTTGGTTGTTTTGATTTTTTCATAATCCACCAATTCAAACCATACTGCTTCATAACAGGAATGTTTTGAAAGCTTGCAAACACTAAACTTGGCACAAATAAAAGGCAGTACAGTCAAGGAGAATTCTTTTCCCTGAAAAAGGAATAACCAGCTAATTAGTGATGCATGAATAGACCTTCAGGATTAGGACAAAAGTATTTCAGGATTTGGTAGAAGAAAATAAATTACTTGATGCTAAGTTTGCAGCTGTCCATGCAAAGCTTGAAGGTTAGAATGGAAGAAAGTAGAAAGGTGCTATTTAGAGAAAAGTCTAATTAGAGTTCATCAAGATGAGCAGAATTGAACCATGGGAAAAGAGACAAATTGTTTCTCAGACACAGGCAAGGTGATATTTTCTGTAAGAAATAGGAAACAATTTGAAAGTGACGCAGAGGGATTTCATGGAACAATTTTAGAGACAGACACAGAGATATGCAAAATAAATGGTTCTTGGGCATCGGATGAATTTAAATCAAGAAATATATATAGAAAGAACAAAACAACAGCAGCTGCAGTAGTCACATGAAACCTCTCTAAGAGAAAAATGAGAGCAATTTCAAACGGGAGGACACAATAAGAGGGAACAAAGACAGGAAAGGAGCAAAAAATTACTTCCTGGGTCCAAAAAAAAAAAAATCATCCATTATATATATGTGATGGAAAGCCATATAGCCAGAAATAAATGAAAAGAAAAGGAAAAAAAAATAAGGAGGCAACAGTAAGCTACAAAAACCAGTTGAAGGAAAGCATGTAGCAGAGCACAGTTGCAGAAAGCATGTAGTGTCTGTTGTTGGATAAGGACATTCATGAAATGTGTTAGAGCAAAGGCTTCTGCACGGAATAGGCAGAGAGAAAAACACAGTTCAGGTCCTTGCAGGAAGGGATGGAAGATTTAGCAAGAGTGCAGCCACTTTAACTTTTGCTGCAATGCAGTATGAGAAAATGTATGTAAGCCTCATGGTTGTTACCTGAGCTGCCCTGCCAGAATGGGAAGAACAACTCAGAATGTTGAATGTAATCCACAACATCCATATAGTTTTTGTCAGCAAGGCTGATAATGTCATAAAGGTCTACTGGGGAAATGCAGGTTTAGATGTAAGCATTTGGACAAGTCTTTATGCCTGTGTGATAGCTGTGACAACAGAGCCATTCCTAAGAATATTTGTCTTAGCTTCAGGAAGCATGATAAAAATTTTATAGTCTATGGGGTTCCTGAGAACTTGCCTTCCAGCAGAAAAGACTAAGGAAGCTTTTCTTGGTGTGTTTAAGGGAGCCTTGATGCCTCCCAGACTCCAAGGATTCAAATACTTTTAAAGGCAGTGTGACAGGGGACAGCAGCAGCATATGGCTGAGCATAAGTGAAAAAGGGGGAGCCTCAGAAGTTGGGATTTCCAGCACTGCTGTGAGGTAAGGGAGGTACAGGCCTTCTGTAGCTACCAAAATCAAATATTAGAACTAAGGGTCTGTGCTGAGCCCAAGCTATTGTGCAGCATCCAGTCTTCTCCCTTTTTCTGCTAGATTATGTGATTATACAGGACCTCATCCTTGGGGCAAATGTCTCACTTCTCCTTTCTTCCTCCCTACAGCCCAGCTACAGTCTAACCAGCCTAAAGAACATCACTTACATGACCACTGCAGCAATTAAAGCATAGTGCTTTGGGACCCCATGTCAGATTGGACAATCTGAAGAAGAAGGAATAGAAGTACACACTTCTATCTGTCTAGAAGACAACTCTCCCAGAATATACCTTCTTCTACACTCATATAACACAAGTCCAGAAAGGCTACAGTGAAATATTATGTGGAATAGAAGTCCTTGCTGTTGACAATCTAGTATATAGAGACATTCAACAAAAACCTAATAGCACAACTCATAAGATGGAGTGCCAGCTAAAACTGAATCACAGCAAAATAAAAGTAGGTGTTGTGTGAGCTACTTTGGCCAAACCTTAGGAGAAAAGTGCCTCTGGACCTGTTCAAACAAAGTGAAGACAATAAAGCATTCTCAAATATCTAACTCCTTGCTGGAAAAATCAGAATCCATAATAAACACAACAGTTTACCTGTTAAGAGATTTATACAGATGCTTATTATGAAATAGAAATAGAAAACACATCTTATTGGGAAAATTTGATGAGAACTTTGAGAATACAGAGGCTGCATCTTTTTTAAACCACAATAAATGGCAGCAACAATCTCACTGGACGCGTTCCAGGGTTTGTTCCTAGAAATTCAGGTCACAACACACAAAAGGTAGGTAAGCTGTAAATAGTGGATGGAGCAGTATTTTACAGGAGACACTTTGGGGGCATAAGGATTGAGAGCATAGAACTATCACAGAAAAATTATACTCAAATAGAAAAGAATTTACCACTGTCACTGGATGTCAGTACATAGTGTACAGTATAGCTGAAATAGATTACAAACCTTAGGGGGTATTTTTGACAAATCTCAAGCTTCTGCACCATCTAGACTTCTCACATGATTGTAAACCTACAAAGGCATGACTTCAAAGTGAAATACAAGCCCAGAAGAGAAATTCCTGTAGCAACATGAGCTGGTGTCTGCAAAAAACCCCCACAGAAATGCTAAAGAAAAATAGAGAACCTTAATATGATGAATCTTTTAAAGGAATAGGTCAGGACGACTTGTCCAAAACCAAGTTCTCCTGTCCTATCAGGACCTCAGGAGTGTAAAAAAACAAAACTAAGTTTGAAAATGGATGTAAAGAAAGCAGTGACACTGAAGAAAGATCCTTCCAGGCATTTGCAAAGATTTATGGATCAGATAATGATTTTATGGGAAGTCTGAAGACCAGACATACTTCACCAGTTTCAAATCTGCATGAAAGACAAGACATGGTTAGGATATTCTGATGCTTTTTGTGTATATATATATATATATATATAAAATTTTTTAATTTTTTTTTATATGACAAAATAATATGTGTACAACAGCATCTGAAGCATTTGAATAAGTTGATCTGCATTAGTGAATTAATAGATACTTCCATTATGAAAACTGCTAGAGGCAGAAGCAGAGGCTCTTATACTAACAGATGATGTACTTTAGAGACCCCAGGAACAATGGATAACTGACCTAGAGGACATCCTTAGCCAGATTTTTATTACAAAAATATGTTTGAGGCAGCTCCAACAGACAATGCGCTGATGATCTCTGGACTGGGTGACACAAAGGCGATGTTAATGAGCTAAAGCAGCAATAACAACCTCACTTCACACAATGAACCACAGGGTATATTTGAAAAATTTCCAAGCATTATTGTTTGGTTTACATGCAGGCACACACAGACCAATAGGGGCAGAGGCATCCACTGGCTCTGCTCACCCTCCCTGGGGCTGGCTGAAGGGCACACAACTCTGCCAGCAGATTCTGATACTGTTCAAGGTGGTCAAGAGTGCTACCTCTTTTGTTTTATTAAGCTGCTAAAACACGCTTCTGGAGTCAAACATTTCATCTTCACAGGTAAGCAGAAAGTGCAAAGCTGTAACCCCTGTGAAAAGACTGTGTTTTCCTTCCCTAAACCTTACGCCAGGGTGAAATAAAACAGCTGAGTGAACAGAGGGGGAAAAATAGAAATACTACTTGTGATAAAATGCCAGTATACAAAATTCTTTCCAAAAGAGGATTATAAGAAACAGTGCCACTCCAGTGAGATAACTGAACACCCTGTGTTCAGCTTCTGAGCCAAAGGAGGGGCTCCTCTCTGTGTGAGATATCGCAGATGTTTAAGACCCAGTTGTGTCTGTATGAGCATGGCAGGTGTTGACCACACAGGCTCTGTTATGTGTGGAAGGTCATTTCCATCAGGCCATCTACCTCTGGGAGAAAACAAACAACATAGCTCATAACCTTGCTTAACCTAGTGACTATATATAAGAATGTGCAGAACAGACCATGATACAAGTGTAGGAAAAATCCAAACTTAAGAATTAGGGGACTTTTACAGCATCTGCTGAGGTGTCTGCCCCCTTGGCTTAACCATATTAATTCCTAGCATTCTTATCCTGATTCACATCCTGTGGTTTCCTTGAGCTTCATCTTCACTATGAAAACACGTGTGCAGAGCTTCTGGTCAGAGACCCCAAGGATGCGTTCACTCACAACACGAGACATTAACTCTACACAGCAAGCTTCCTAAATGCACACCCCATGCCTGGGCTTGTATTCCCCATGGAAAGAGTGAACTGCATTGTTACACAGGCTCAAATGGAAGCTGTGTCCACCTGCATCTGAGTAAGAAGTGGGGGAACTAACTCGTGGTTTGATCTTGTAAAAACCGACCAGGATCTTTCCTGATATGAAACATTCTTGCCCGTCTCTCCACCTGATCTAAAGCTCCTCCACTCTTTAGGGCTCTTCCTCTACCATGCATATGTCTCCTTTCTAGTACTTGCCTTCCTTTTTTAGGTCTTGAAGAACTTGTGGTACCCTTCATAAGAAAGAAGTAGAACAGCACCAGCACCTCCTGAGGGTGTCTAGGAGGACTCATCCTACACAGGAGCTCAAGATCTAGCAATTCCCTGTGATAAGGTCCTCCAAATCTCGCAGGCAGCATTTGGAGTACTCTCTATTCCAGATACCTTACTGTCTTATATCTTGAATTGTTTCCTATCACCATTTATGCATTCAAGGCAAGTACTGAGCTGCATGCTGATTTAAGTATTCTACAAGCTGTGATTCTGGAACAGCATGTATTTCAATTTTGAGTGCTTAATCTTATATAACAGAGAAGTATAGAGACACTGAGTTTGTAAGAAGGGCCATGCTTGCCTTAGGAAGGCACCTCTGGAGAAGGGTTACTCCAACATATGGATGAGCAGGGACACTGCGCAGGTTGCCCAGGGCTGTTTCTCATTTGGTTTCTGAAATGCCTTTACATATCAGAGGTCAGCATTGTGACAAACAGCCTTTAACTGACAAGTAACTTCAGGACTGCTATCACTACTTTCAACTAAGTACCAAAATTGCAAATGATAGGATGAAAGAACAATACACTTCCAGTCCAAGGGATCCTTTGCAAATAAAAAGACATGGTAGCAGATTTTTTTTTTACATCAGCTTACAGTCTTATTGGGGAAGACAATACCCAAGAGAGATGATCTACCTAAGGAGTTAGGCCCTAATTCTGATGAGTTTGAAACTGTCAAGTCAGCTTTGCCAGTTGAGCAAATCAAACACAGCCCAGACTCAGTCAGCACATGAAGCAGTTTAAGGTGTGCTACCATTTCATTCCTCTGTTCTGAGTTCCAAAGCCAATAAGTAGTTCCCTGACTTTTTTCCATCAGTATAGGAAAAATGTCTCCTCTTTTTCTTCCCTTTTGTACTGGTTTGAAAGCAAAACCAGTGAGAGACTCCAAGTCAGAAATACAATTTAATAGGAATAAAAAAAAAAAGTAAAATAAAATAAATGCAACAGTACAAAAGACCACTGACAGTCAGAAAACAACCTGACACTGTTAGTTACGGTGGTGGTAGTAGTCCAGATAAAGTGGTCTTGTTGAAGCAGTGATCCCATAGAAAGGTGTGGTAGCTCTTGTCCTCTGGGAGTCCAGTGGGTAAAGGCTGCTGTGCTGTCCCAAATCCCAGATTATATCCAGATGGGAATGCTTGGTTCCCCCCACACCGGGTGGAGCATCTCACAATGGGCTGATATCATCCCAGCAGTCATGCAGTGGGTCCTTGATTGCCCATTAAACAGAGAGAGCTCCCAGAGGGAGTTACCTGTGAGTCATGCAGCAAGGCATTGACGGCCCATTAACAGAAGACAGCCTGGAGGGAGGGGGCAAGGGAAACACTGCCCCACCTGGTTTCAACAGCTCATGAACATGGTGATAGAATACATACTTTGGGCACATCTTACATTGTAACTTAGGACACCTTTCAGGAGCTATTTTAGGCTGGCCTCATAAATACTAACCATTTTCCTCTTTAGGTTTTGAAAGATCCCTGGAAGATGCTGGTTCTAGCTAGGGTGTTTCTTTACTGACCAATCAGAACAGGTAACAAGGGGCTACCAAGCTGGTGGCTAGAAATAGCCCCTGCTCTCAGCCTAACACAGGGATCAAGCAGTGGGGACAGGCATAGATGGCCTGGAAGCTGAGTGCTGTACTGACTCTGACACCCACTACTAGCTGACAGCATGACTCACTGGTGTGACTCAGACCTGCAAACCCACCATGGATGTGTGAAGACTGCAAATTCCTCGGGGAGAGAATGCCCCAAACTCCCGTGTGCTGCATTAAGACTCTCCAACTCCCCAACTAATATGTGCTGCTAGAGGTCATCTACAACAATGTGAGGGCTGGCATCTGCAGACCTTGTGTGAAAAAATGGAGTTGAATTGCAGCAATGCCAGACATTGCATATCTGTAACGCTTCTTTTTCAAGAGAAAAATTGTGAGCAACCCTTAGGTAATGCTTCTTGGTCACTATCAGCATGGGCTAAGCTTGAGTTCCTAGTAAAAGAAGGCTTTGAAAGTTTTCATTAATTTGAAATCCCGTTACACTTCTTGCAGGCTAATCTAATCCTAGATCACTCATTCCAGAAGCCAGTGCAGTAGGACAGCACTGTCAGCTGTCACAGCCAAGAGAAATTGGAAGAAGACCTTTGTTCTGAGTCTGTCATTGCATGGGTTAGTAATTTGTTCCTATGCAACATTGTTGATTTCCATTCTATTCAGAGCAGTTAAGACCAAAGCCTGACACTAATCTGGATGGAAGTTAAAATGAACTTAGGCTGTTCAAGATGAGAAGAGAAAAGACTCTGGAATTTTCACTTAGACAGCTATTAAATGACTTGGTGCCTGATATTAAATGGTACCTGCTACTTGGGAAAAAAATACTATAAATGCTGTTAAAAATGTTGAAGGATTCTGAAGTTGCTTATTTAAATTTTGACTCTGCAAAACCTGTCAGGTCTTCTTTGAGAAAGAAAATAAAAAGTCCTATTGTTGTGAAATCAGTTTAGGCTCCCTATCTTCAATTTTAACTCCCCTTACCATGCTACACTTGCAGTACATACTACCAGATACCTTGAAACCATCTCCTCCAGGCCACCAGAGTACATGTACCACACACACCCCATGCCCCTAGATTTAGATCCTATTGCTGAGCCTGTGGGTAATTCAGACCTCCTTGCAGGTTTTTCCCTCTTTAACAGAAAGCGTCAGCAGCAAACAAGCTGTGTGCTGGTAGCATTTCTGCAGATAGCTGTGCACAAAAGCCAAAGCCTGACGGTTACCATGGGATTATCTCATTAAGCTTTTACGGAATATACTGCATTCTTCAGTGTCTGTTAATATTTTCTACTCTTTTCCCTCTCCTCCTCTTCTCTTGCCTTCTGTGCAGGAATGTGAATTGTATCAAACCCTGTAAAGCATAAGGGAGCTGCTGTGCTCTTCACCCAGCACTGTGGTTCCATGGTTGCATTTGGCTTGAAAAATCCTGTCTTTCAAAGGCATTGCTGTGTATTTTGAAAGAAAGAAATCAGGTACTGCACCTGTTGTTATTTATGAATAATAATAAAAAGCCCTGAAGGAGGAGGATGCTTAATCTGCTCTCCTGCTGAGAATAGGATCAGGTTCTTGTTTTCCCTAAGCCACCTTTGTGTTCCTTTAGCAAGTGCAGGAGTCTTCATATGGGTGTGTTTTACAGTGGCTCCTGTGAAGGGCTATTTATACCTCCAGAGAGGTATGAGAGGGTCCCAGTAGCAAATATGTTTATTATTTCACAAGCAGCAGTCCTTTCTGGTTTGTGCACACGTCCTGTGGTTGCAGGAAAGGTCCCTAGGGAAGATTTGGCTCTGCGGAAATATTAACAGTATCTTGTGCCTCAGCAGAAAGATTTCTGTTCTTTTGGATGCAACAAAGAACATGGCATAACCCAGTATACTCAAAATGCCAGGGAGGCTGGTGCCACATTTTGATGCACATCCTTTTTATTTAAAGGGTTTTCTTCCCCCTTGCCTCCTCAGGTAAAGGAGCCTGAGTGATAGATTTTCCCCACTGTTGTCCAAATCTCCGGTATATTCCAGACTGTCAAGAAGATTGTCAGCTATTTCGTTGCTCTCCTGCTATGGATGGGCCTGTTTGGAGACAGCTGCTAGCCTGGGTCAGGCTGCCTGCACTGGCCCCAGGTGTTCTGTGGGCTGCAGCACAGAGATGCTGCTGCTGCTGCTGTAAGCCTGCAGTAGGTTTTAGAGAGCTGGGGAGGGAATTATGGTGACTTGCTGCTGGCACATTCCTGTTAATGTGTTTACTCACTTTCTTCAGGATCTTATGAGAATTGCCAGTGAATTCAGCTAACTGACAGGATCTTAGTTATAATTAGTAGCAGCTTCCATTCTGACACACAGGAAGGACTAACAGCATTTTTCTTAAGGCAGAGTTGTTATGCTCTCCTCCAGAGAGGTACTTAAAAAAGTACATTTTCTAGCAAAAAGCCTCTCCCACTTGTTTAGGACAGATGGGAGAGGAAGGGATTCTGAAGCGATGGAGTTTGAGGGTAAAAAATTATTGTACAAACTGTCACAGAGCGTGGGCTGTCACAGATCAGCTATTTTTGTTATTACTGACATGCAGCCGTTATATCAGGAGCTCAAACAATATCAGAGCAGATGTGGATGAAGTTTATATTTCTGGGTTCATAAAAGCTGTGAAAAATCACAGGGAAATTAGCAAAGTGTAATACATGTAGTGACCTGAAATTCAAGGGCTGAATCAAATTACTGAATTTATTTAGCGTGATGAGCAAAGTGTACCTGTCCACAGGGTCTAACCAGGCACTGATTTTCAAAGGTCCTTTTGTTCCACTTCAGAGGAATTTGAAAATAAAAATAAACAATAATGGGCATTTAAAAAGGCCCAAGAAGCTAAATACCCAAGAAGAGTTTAAGATCTGCTGACTTTCAGTGAAACTGGGGGTCTGATTTGAGGGTAACTCTCCTCACAAAAACTACAAAAATGAAGTGGCTGAAGGAACAGCTTGGGCTGCTGAGTCCAGTTCTTTCCAACTGCAAACAGCCCCATAATGTTTGAGAAGGCCCAGCCTGAGGGGCCCTTTGCCATCAGTGTTTCCTCAGAAAGTCTCTTTGTTATGTACACCTGCAAGTCCTTCTAGGAATCTGCCTGGTCTCTTTCTCCAGGTTCTGTCATGGACTGTAAAGATGAAAAGCAAATAATTCAGGGACAAAAAATGAATGATGAACTTGCATTTCACAAACCTGGGGCCCTTATGAGTGCAAATGACAGCAAACGCAATAGGACTGGGAGATGATCTGGGACAGTGGCCAGTCAGCCATTTAAGTAGAATTTAACAACCTGAGCTCAACAGAGCTTTTGGCCTTAACTGTATGGCTATCAGGACAGAGGACATTATTTTGTAGTGTTTATTGTTTATAGGCCTGAGCTTGGTGATAGTTTTTGAGATTGATCCTGATGGTTAACTTCACAGTATGCTGGTGTTGTGGAATACTTTCATGTCAATTTTTCCTGCTATTTCGTCTGATTTTTCTACATGTAATATGTATTTCTAAATGTAAAAAGTACCCCACTGGTATGAGCAAATTTAATATAATAAATAAAGCATGCATTTACATCAATAAGCATTCATAAAAGTAATGACAGTAAATAACTATGCATGTGACTCAGGATGTCTTCACATCCATGAAGGGAGCTTGAATATGTTCAAATTCCAACAGTGAATTATCTTTTTTTTTTTTTTTTTTACCTGTAGTTTATTGTTCAGAAGTACACTTCAACTACATCTTTCCTAATGCAAAAAAAAAATTTAGAACATTGTCCCTGCTTGCCAAAACTACCTCTTCTAACTGAACTTGCTCTTTAACAAGTGCAAAGTGAAGCAAGGCAGGGCTTTGCCACCTCAAATGTAAAAAGCTGTAGCCAGACAAAAGTCTGACTTCTCTTACAAGAGAGATGTGATCTGAGTTAAAACAAAGACTTTGGAAGTGACTCCTACAGATGCAGACTTGCTCTTCTGCTGGTGCCAGGAGGATGTGACCTCTTGAATGATACCATTGGTCAGCTCTGGTGATGGAGCCAACACAGGGAATGAGAGTTTTTGGGGCTCTGGCAGAAGCTGGGAGCAGGGACATAGATGTTGCTGTCCTCCCTGGTTGCCCCTGCTTGAAGGATTCTCTGCTCCATTTGTGCCTTGATCTATCCCTGCTCAAGTGGCACAGCACCAGTGGTGCAGTGGATGCTTTTCCACTAAGTATGTAGAGACCCTACTTAATTTTAATTGGCACTCACCAGTGGTTCAGCTTGATAACTCAACTGGCCCATGAGAACTGAGCCTGTTGGGGGGCAACAGTCTCAAGTGCTCAGGTGTGAGAAGGACAAGCTCAAGGGAACAGGCCTGAAGGAGCTGTGCTAGTTTCTCATCTGTATCTTTTCACAGCGCAGAATATGGGGTGTACACACTGTCAGGGTGGGAGTCTCACCCAGAGAGAGTTTTGTCAGGAACTGCATTTCAGTCTGCAAATTAATGAACAAGAAGCATTTTTGCACAGGAGAAAGTCCAGACTGAGAAATGCCTTTGGCAAAAGTATTTGATTTCTAGAAGCACTGGATATTATTAGACTGTCTTTTGAGGTGGTGCTTTATCTTTCTGTTTATGTGCAAAAATTTCCATGGTGCTGAATTAGTTTGCTCAATGGAAATCTTATCAAGTCTGAGGAGCTCTGTGAAACTGAGTAAGAAGCTAGAAGGATGTGAAATACTTACACTGAGAATTCTGGGTTACGACGTATATTTAACAAGTATTTATAAAGGGAAAAGAGGTTATGTAGCAGATTCCTACTATCACATTGGCCAAATAGCTATGCAAATGTCTTTTGATTTCTCCCTAATACTCGTGTTTTGCAGAAAGCCTCCCAGGGTGTTAATCCCCTGGGTGATATTAATTCACATGAAATGAAATACACAGAGGAATGGGAATGAGAGAAAGATTTTACTGGCACAAATGTGGCAATGAGCAAGTTATATGGGTCAGCACAAATGAGTACAGATAAAATTTTTATATCACCATGTATTTCACGAATGCTGAGCATGAAAGGGAAAAAAAAATCTCAATTTTTGTTGAGCATTTAAAATTTATTGAGGATAATGGCAGTGGGTTTTTTGTTTTTCAAGGAAAGCAAATATTCAGGCATCTTAATCACAAAGTATGAGATCTTGAAATCTCATTGAACCAAACAGCAAGATTCCCACTCGCCTTAATGGAGCTGGGATTTCATCCAAGTGGCCAACTATAGGAGACTCAAATAAGGGAAAAATAATAACCAATGCGTTTTAGAAACTGATGGCATTTTTTTTCTCTCTTAATATGCAGACTTGCTATTTTCACTCCAAAAGTTAATTCTGAGACTACCTCAGACCAACAAGGAAGATTTTTGCATCCTTTTGAGATGCTAGGAGTATTTCCAATGGGGAAAAAAATATAGCTTGAATGAGAGGTGAATCAGAGAATGGTTGAGGCTGGAAGGTGCATCTAGTAATTGTTGAGTCCAGCAACCCTACTCCTGCAGGGACACCTGCAGAAAATTGCCCAGGACCATGTCCAGTCAAGGTTTGACCCTCTCCAAGAAACGTCCCTGGGCAATCTGTGCCAGTGCTCAGTGACTCTGACAGTAAGAAAGAGTTTGCTGATGTTCAGAGGGAACCTCCTGTGTGTCACTGGGTATCACTTAGAGGTGTCTGTCTCCATCTGCCTGTTATAGTATGTTTAATAGATAGAGTGGAGTTTTTCAAATCCACTGGGGAAGGCTGTCACTTGATGCAGACTTCCAGGGCTCTTGTCACTGGTTCTATGATCTTTCACTTTTCCTGAGAAGCTGTTCCTAGCCACCTAAAAGTGAAATAAGAATTTGACCACTGCTGAAGATGCCTGAATATCACATCCATGCTGCATGTATGCATGCAATGAATATGTTAATTAAAAAAAAATTATCCCTTCAGTGTTCCTGATAGCTTAAAATAAAAATATATGCCCAAATGAGATACACATCACTTTCAAATAATGGTTTCCTTTCAGTTTCAGTTCTTCATCTTTCACAGACCTCTGTTGTGCCCAGTATCTGCCATTTTGAAATCTGGGACTTGACCTAATTTGGCCATTTTTGACTTTGGAGCACATACGGTGACAGTATTAAAATACAAAATCATAGAGTCATGGAATGGTTTGAGTTTGAAGGGACCTCAAAGATCATTTAGTTCTAAAACCCCTGCCATGGATAGGGAGACTTTTCACTAGACGAGGTTGCTGCTGCCTGCTGGGAAGAACAGGATGGAGCCTGTGTCCTTGTGCGTCTCTGCTGCTCGGCATTGTAAGCGAGGTAATGAAATAAATGCTCTCTTTGCATTTCAGCTGTGGTTTGATGGTTGCCTTTTGTTTCCTGTATGTGCTGATTCACTCACCATTCAACCTGGACTTTCAGGAATGGGGAATCCATCACTTCTCCAGGCAACCTGTTCCAGTGCCTCACCATCCTCCAAGGAAAGCATTTTTTTTCCTAATATTTAACCTAAGCTGCCCTCTTTCAGTTTTAAAGCCATTTCCCTTGTCCTATCACTTCTTGCCCTTGTAAAAACTTATCCAAACTTAAAGAAAAGCAATGAAACTGCTGTCCTTCCTAAAACATTCTTGCATTGTTTTCCTGGATTTGAACTACAAAGTATAAGGAAAAACCAAAGAGGGAACAGTTATTCTATTTAGTGTCAAGAGTGTTCAAAATGTTTTCCATAGTAAGTTTCTGTCTAAAGTTTAAGCAGGTTACACTAGACAAGAACTTACATCTTTGCCATGTTGAGCAGACACTAAAAGCAAAGATTAAATGGAAAACACATCTTTTATATTAATTATAGATGGCTAGTGTTTCTTAGGGCCTGAGGGAAATAAACAAAAGTTCTCAGCTCCTGAAAGTTTGGAGTGTACTGCTTTAAATCAGTAAATGTGGACAATTTACATGCCTAACATGCCACATATCAGCATGAAAACATTTGTCAGAAATTGACGAATGAAACAAGAAGAATAATGAAGAAAAATGACAGTACATAAACCCTCCAGAGAGCAAAATAAACAATGTAAGTGTTTGGTAAATAAATCCCTGCAGAACTCTTAGAAATGAGTCACTGATTAATTGAATCAATCCATCAACCTTTTGTGATTACATCAATATGCAGTCCCTTTGATGTTCTTCTTCTTCTTCTTCCATAGCTGCTGTTTTAAAAGCCTTTAAAATATAATATATAACATGTCTATATGGAGCTACCATAAATTGGATACCCTAGTAAGATATAATTGGCTGATTCTTTTACTTAATTCTTATATGTAATGCTGTAAATAATCATATCACCTTATAACTCTACTCCAAGTTCTTGTTTCCCTGATCTTCTCCTTTTTCTGATTTTTTTTGTCACCCTTTGACTAACTAAATTTTGACAGCAGTGAGACTGTGGGATAAAATTTTTCTTTTATTTTCCTAATTGAAATCTTCTCATTAACTTACTTTATTTATCACATAAACCCTTTGTAGAAAGGGCTGTCTTATTTACTCTGCTCATGGATTGCACCATGCTTGTACATACAGTAATTATCAGAAATAATAATTTTTGTGTATCAAATGCCTGTCTAGAAAATAAACACTTGGGATTTGAATGTCTTAAGAGGAGGGATAGTAAAAACTAAGCAGAAAAAGAGAGAGACTGTGTGTGGTCATGTATCCCCACCAAAAAATATAGTCACATAACAGGTGTGTGTATGTGTGCATGTATGTGTGATTGAGAGAAATGAGCCAACACATAGCACTAGTGCACACAGATGCATCAGTACTGAGAACCCCATGTAAATTAAAGCCATTGCACATACTTACATGCTCTCCTAGGAACAAAATATTTGTGCATTTATAGAAGCCAACTATCTAATGTTTACAAGGGGAAAAAACACAATCCTGAGACAAGTTTTGAAGAAAATGAAATGTGAATCAAATCCAGTCAATGTGTTCACAAACATTTTTTATGAATTTTCTTCTAATTCACCTGTGCCTTTTGCAACTCTGACTTTCTGACTTTAAATTTATGACTTTCTGTGAAGTCAGTGAACTCTAGCTTTAGCAAATGTAATTGCACATGTGAAAATGATTCCTACCAGGGCTTGCTGTGTCTTCAGGCTTTGTAATGGTGCCAACCTCTACCATTCTGTTAAATGTCTGGGGCTTTTTGAGGATGTACATAACCTTCTGCTTCCTCTTGTTGTTTTGCACACATCCTGAGTGACACTATCCTCCACGACTGCCATCACCACCTCTGTGTGAGTTGGAAACAATGGACGTGACAAGGAGCAGTATGTAATTTTGGGAGGGTATTTGGGGTTGTGTTCAGGAAGAGAGAGTGAGAATGTGACAAGAAGACTGTGACAGAGAGAAAGAAATTAACCAGGTATGAATCTGGGTGGCAGAACTGGAGGCTGATGAAGAGCACATGCTGAATATGAACATGCTTTTTCACCATAAGCTCCTCACAACCTATTTCCCGGCAGGACAAAGGTAAAGCTGTGAAAGTGACAAGGTACCAGATGGCAGTAAAGACCTTTTTTCATTGGTGGATGCAGAAGTATGGCTTTTGTACAGATTTAATTTTGAATCAGAGATGATGACCACAAGCATTATTTGTTGGTTGATGGGTTTTTTGTTGTTGTTGCGTTTTTTTTGTTTTTTTTTTTTTTTTTTTTTTTTTTTTGGTTTTTTTTTTTTTTTTTTTAATTCTCAGGTTTCACAGTGCTCCTATCTATCCAGAATAATAATCCCAAGGCATTTGGAAGCCCCAAGAGCTAAGTCTTGTACTCAACAGCTAGCAGAAAAGGTGGTGGTTTTTATTGGATTTTTCATTAAAAAATGTCTTTCGTGATCTTGGCAGGACTTGGAAGACACTTGTAAAAGACATAATCTGTTTCAACTGCTTTCTGAGAGATAAAGGAAAAGTGCACTTTTAAAAGACTCTTGTTTTTTTACATATGGAGAGAGATGTGCAAGAAATGTCTGTATGATGCTACTTAGAACTTTACATTTGGTACAATATCTTCCTAAACCACTCAGCTATGCCAAGCTCTCAACTCTAACTAGCTGCAATTGCCTCTCTTGTTGAAGGTCTGAAGAGAGGAACTTGTCACGACATGAGATCAAACAGAGCTGATTTCTCCAATCCACGTCAGGAGATGAAGCACATTGGTGACTGCAGGAAGAAAATCTCTTTTACTGATTGATTCTGTGCTGTGCCACTTCTGTATGTGAATGAGTAATTGCAGTCTAAAGGGCAGTTTCTTTTATGCATTGTAATTGCATTTAATACTGCACATAGCTTGAAGCAGACCAATTAGCTTAACAACTGTCATCATCTTTCTCCGAGGAGCAGTGGACACAGTGTTGTCTGCAGTATTGCTGTGCATTGGTTCTTCGACAAAACCTGGCTTACCTTTAGTTGTCTGCTGTCAATCCACATGTACTGGGAAGAAGCCAGATTCACAGTAGCTAGAAAATAAACTCACTTTCATTTCAACTACTCGTCAATAGACAGTCAGCAAGCAATACATACACATGGACTACTCATGGGGCTTTCCACATTTGTAAGAAAAGTCCTCCTCCTCCTAGCATTTGCATTTAAAAATAAAACAGAGGACTGGAAATGAAAATATTACAAGCTGGAGTGATTCATGGTGTGTGGAGTTTTGCTTTGGCTATTATCAATGTGCTCAAATGGAAGGTGATCATGCAAGCGATGAAAGCCTTCAGACACTGAGTTAATGGACATTCCTGTCTGGAGACATCCAGCCATCCATACATGACTGTGCCAGACTTTGTCAAAATGCTGTGCCAGCAGTGGAGTATTGTAAACAGTACTTAAATTAAACAAGTGGAGCCCAAACCATTTCCCCTCACTTGACTGAAAAGTATCACTTGCACTATTATTAAGACCTAAAAAATCCTAATGAAAGAAGCTCTCTTTCTAAGGAATCATCCTAGGAGAGTTTGACAGAGTATCTCAAAATGTGTATCACTCTGCTCCACCTTTATTAAATGACCCCAGGCAAGCTGTCAATATATGTGAGCTCTATAAACATTTTACCTAAGACAGGATTCTATCATTTACGTGTAGGGACAATAAATAGCATATAAAAGAATATAAATGCAGAGGAAATACCCATGTTACATATCTCCTTCTTAATAAGTATTATTTTTGCAATACTTCGCACTGTTGGCAACTCTATACCTATCATGGGCCTAAAACTCCTGATGAGTGGGCAAAACCGGCCCTATTTTCCAAGTAAAGAGTCTGTTGCAGTCAGCCTTGTAAAAGAAACCTTTTAGTGTCAGTGATAATGAAAATACCTAGTACATATGACAGTGTTAAAATGGTGTCATGACCCGGCAATTTCTATTCAGTGCTGTCACATCCATGCACTGCACAGATCGGGATTGTCATCATGTAAATGTAATAGGATTCTTTATCCTGCATTGTTGCTCAGCTGGGAAGAGCAATTCTGAGTTTCCTGTAAGTTCTGAATAGCAGCAGGGGCCATGAATAGCTTGGAAACCTATATTTTTTCCATTTATTTTTTTTTAAATGCAAATTACACTAGTAAGTCAAAAAAATCACTTTTGTTAAAAATACATTCAGAATTAACAAATGCCAAAAAGAAAAGAAAAAAAAAAGACACATTTGGATTGTATCTCTTGCCTTTTGAATATTTTAGTTTATAACAAAAGCCCAGCCTAGAAAAATAACATTCTTTACTGGATTTTGAGGAGGATACAGCTGTACAAATCAAAAATCCCATCCAGATTTTCTCACATTACTGTGCTCTAAACTGCTTCCAGAAGAGATCTGCCTACTAATTGTTTGTTGAGTAGTCAACAGTCCTAATATTTTTTTTTTTTTATGGTGGTGCTCTAACTGCAACTTAAGCAGGGTTATGAATACCAACTTCATATAGGGATGGATGTGTTTATATATATATATATATACTGTGTGTATGTGAGTGTGTGTATCTACTCTATATGTAATATATGAATACACATTTATATTGCAATCCATAATAGTTAGATGTGCTTCCTATTTCCTAAGCATTTTACAAACATTAACAATTCAGACCTCACTAAAAGCCTGTGAGGCACATATTATTCCCGTATTATAGATGGGAAGACTAAGACACAGAGAAATTAAGGCCAAAATTTTCTAAATTAAAATCAGGCCTATAAGCTACGTATAGACACTTCATTAAATTGTCTGACTTCTAAAATTGCTAACTACCAGTAGCCGCCGTTCCATGGGAAATCACTGAAAGGTATGAAAAATTATCTTCTGAAAATTGGATTGCTGCTTAGGTGCCTAAACTGTTTTTTTTTCATGTTAAAAAAAATTATTTTTATAGAAATATCATTTTGATTAACTGGTATACAGGGAAAGATAAAAAAACCCTGTTATGACATTTTTATCCCATTTAAACCTTTTCATTGTGTTTAATACTATACATCTGCTAAATTTAATACTACATAAAGGTAGAAACTTTTTTAATTTTTCAAGTTACAGGAAATTTCAGCCTGTCACTTGGAAGTTGCATGGGGTTTCCAGGGAGTGAAAAGCAGCTCTATTCAGTAGGAACTCCGATTTTCAGGTACCCAAGTATGAAAATTTAAATTTGAGATCCAAATCAGCAATGAATGCTTTGCAGCATCAGGCCTAGGGGAAGTTCATGTTTCATGCATGAAATTCCCGGCAGTATCTGAGATGGGAACCCTTGGTCCACTGCATCAGAATCTTCCTGGGTGATGCAGCCCTCAAAAATGGTTATTCCTGTGTATTTTATATACATAGACATACACACACATTCACACACTTACATATATATATATCTATCTATATCTATATAAATCTCACTGAATCAATGTAGGTATAGTTCCTGAACATGTCCCGTTTGTTGTTTTCACTGGTGAATGCCTGTTCCTCTGTCATTGTCCAGAGTTGCTGCTTGTGACACTGTACATCCATGCAGACACAGCAAAGGGCACTGGCTTGCACAGGGATGGGTGGGTGCTGTGAGCGCACAGGCCTTTGGAGCAAGGGTTTGGCCAGCAGGGAAACGGGAGCTGCTCAGGGGGGCCTGGAGCATTTCCAAGTGCTGACCTTCCCTCTTGCCCTCAAAAGCTAGGTGGTCACCTCAGGTGTGGTAGGTGCGTGCGTTTGTCTATGCAAGGTCTGAGCAAAGAAACAATGACAATCCAAGTTCCTGAAAAACCTGAGCAAAATACTGGGTTTTCCTAGTGAAAGCCATCTACGTTCTTGAAAGTACAGATCAGATGTAGAATAAAACATATGTTCCTAGGAGTTCAGAGTATTTCATATACACATTGACCTACTAGCAAAATTCCCAAAGGCATCTTGTTGCCAACTACGTAACAGCACAGAGGGTTTTTTTCAGCCACAATAATACAGGAAGATAAAATACACATTCTAACACACAACAGATCCCCCAAATATACCACAAAAAGGTCTTCAGTATTTCTTCAACTCAACTAGTCCCTCCCTGCCCTCTCCAACCAAAATCGAAAAATAAAATATGTGGATCCCTTACGGTGCAATTAGAAAAAAAAAAAAGCTCACTTACAGAGAATTTTTAGTTGAAATAAGATATAAAAGAGTAAACACAGCTACTACATATTCAGTTGGCCTTTGTTCATAGAAATCTGCAGATGTCTCTGTAGTTAGTAAAAGATGTTTAGAGATAGCTATAAAAGCACCTATAGTGCGATAAATAAAACCAGCGGGATTAAGAAGCATTGTTTCTGCTGCTTATTTCCAGTAGGTTCAATTATTAGTTTCTGTTACCCCTTTCCCCACCCTGACCCCCAAAAGGTCTCATTTTTTTTCTTTATTTATTTTTCTTTTTAATCACTATAAACTGTTTCTTGACCACTGTGGAGCCCCAAAAGTAAAGCACTTATCAGACAGCTGGCAGTTTTCTACTTGGTTGCTCTGGAGCCATGGAGCAACAGAGCCTTATTCCCTGACATGAAAACAAAGCAAAACCAAACAGAAGAAAACCACTGACTTAGAAATCGTTCAGAATTAACAGCAGCATGTTAACTTCAGAAAGCTTGCACGTAGTTTCTCTAATGTGCAACGCAGTTGGGTTAAGGCAAGTATGAACTGTACAGCCTTCAGGGCAAACAATGTGCTGTCTATTGACTTCTGCTGCAAGGTCATCCTGGTATTTCAGTGTTGTGTTGACTGAGGAGACTCAACACAGCCTGGAGTGTGGAGGAGGCTCCCACAGCACTGAGTGGTCTGGGTTCATGTCTCAATCCAGATGGGCCGTGCTGGCCGAGGCGGGGAAAAGAAAGGGACAAAAGGTGGCACCAATGCCTCTGCTGTGTCCCTCTGGTGCTGGGAGGCAGGAGGTCCAAGGAGGGGGTCTGGGGCATCTCCTTTAGTACCTGTTACAAAGAAAGGCTGAAGGTCTCTGTTGTTTTCTGTCTCACTGTTCAATCAGCTTTTATACATTATTTTTAGCACAAAAATTGTATTTCTTTTCTCTTTGAAGAACCAGGAGGCCATCCTGAAAGAGAATTTTTTGACAGGTCCTCCAGCCCACCTTGAGTAGTCCCCATGTTTACTTTGACCTAGAAGAAAGACAGAGAGAGAACAATACTTAAAATCCACCATCTACTTATCTGATCCCTGCCCTGCTGCTCTGGTGTCCTTTTGCAAGCAAGTGTAATCCACAAACCAGTAACAGTTCAGATACACAGGGGATGTAAGAGGACAGAAAGACAAAGTGTTTACTCAAGTAGCTGCTTGGCCCTCTCTGGAACATTGTCAGAGAAGTCAGCACAGGTTTTCTAAACAATCTTAGGCAGGAGTTATATTTAATTATAATCTTAACTGTTATGTCCATGGGTCAACTGGAATATGACCTGATTTATATAATCCATCAGATACGTAGCTGTCTTTGTAAAACCAAGAAGTGACACGGTATGAGGACAGAAGGGCTGAATTGCAGGTGCAGGGAAAAGCTGCCCATGGCTCTCAAAGCAGAGAGCCTGTGCAAGTGCCACAGCCTGGCCACTTTAACAGTGCTGTCCCAATCCCATGTAACTACAGCTTTCAGTCTAAAATGGGCAAGATGTTGTTTGTTGATACTGAAAGCTTAGGTGGTGTTTTATTTAAATGTGTCTGAATTCCAAAACATGACGAGATAATTACACAGAAGATTTGTACTGCATGAACTTGTTGAGTGTCACGGTGGTTATACTCAAGGTGCTAGTTTTAGTGTCTTTTTTTGTGTGTTTCACTTATACTTTAAGTGAATGGTGAAGTAGGTAGCACCTTCAGTATGTGAAATTATTTAGACAAATAATTGTCTGCATGGGAGTACAGATACTGCAAATATTCTTGGGCTTCACAATAGGAGGAAAGCATGCTTCACTTCAGGGCTGCACTGCTTTTGAGCAATTTCTCCAGTGCATTAGGCATCAGCATCAGACATGCATAGGTTTTTTTGCTTCAATTCTTCTTTTCTCGAACAAACAAGTTCAGTGTGGAGAACATAAAGAAAGATCTCTCTCCCCTCCCTCCTTCCTACTGTTTTTAGGAACAGTGATCATGCAGTGCAGTCTTGTTCCACAACTACAACTGTGTTTTTTCGTGTGCAGCAGAATCAGTGTCAGGGAGCATTTAGTCACCTTCCTTGGTCACCTCCCAAGAGGAGAATTTTGTCTTGACAATTGATTTCCGCCATCTTATTGTGTCCTTCTCCCATGGTCTGGAAATGAGCACTGGCATCTCCGGCACAGAATGCCAGGAAGCTGCTTTTGAGTACATCAGCTGTGGCCACACTGCAAGGAGGTACATGAGCATCGGTTCTGTCCCGTTCTGTTCAAAAAGCGTACTCGTTTTGAAGGGCCTGTCTAGGCTTCTTGGCTTGTACAGCATAGAGCACACTGTTGGCACTTAAATAATAAAAACATCCCATTTATAACAGGTAGAGAAACGTCACCATAAGAATTCTTCCCCAAAACATCAGTGTTTTATTTAAAACATAGTTTGAAATTGCATATATTTTTTCACTTTAAAAAGTAAACTGATTTAACTTAAATATGAAGTTGGAAGAGGTGATAAGGAAAACTGTGATTGGAATTCAAAGCCTAAAACGTAGAGAAAAAAAACTTCAATGTGAGCCTGAATCTAACAATTCTGGACTATTAGAGGTAACAGTAGCCAGAGATAGACACTTCAATTAACTACCTAAAGATAATATTTCTTGTTCAGAAACCAAGATTTTTCTTTTCCTTAGATATCCTGCTCATTTAGGGTATTTTTGCACAACTGATGAAACACTGCACAAAGTGACCATGTGTGTTTAAACTGAACTAGAATGTTCTTAAAAGTAGAGCTTGATTGATGAAAATCACAAATAAAAAGTAATAAATCTTCAGATAAATACTCCTGACATAATAGCTACAGAAATGTAAATATGAGAAGCCTGAATAAATCAATATAATTTGCTCATGGAGGTTGATGTAGGTTCAATATAACCTCCACAGTAACAAAATGAAGTCTTAACTTTAGCACACAGGAAGAAACTGGTTACAAACCAGTATGTCTTAACAGTTAGCAATTATTGAACACAACATTCCTTCAGATTAATAGTTAAATAGTGCATGTATTAAAATTAAAACTGATTTAAGTCACTTGGATGAAAAGCTGTCTGACTTCCAAAGAAAAAAGTTTCTGTTGATGGACTTCTGTCATTGCAATCCACTAAATCAATTCACATCAGCAAGCAGTATGTGGATAATGACTGAGACTTAAAATTCTGTATGTCTTTAAGATTTGTACCAGTTCTGTATATGAATCTATCTGGTAAATATATAGGGGGCTCCTCTTTTCTGTATTATATATGTTAAAATTTGTATTTTGAAAGAATCAGAACAACCATTAGAAGCTGATATTGTTTTGCTAAGCTCTTCAAAGAAGAGGCCACATGCTCTTCTTCCATTTTGCAGCATGCCCAGCACACCACAGCACAGAGAACAAACTGCTGTTGTACCTCTGCATATAGTTAGCAATCAGATGAATTAAAGGCACCTGTCTCCTGTTCAATTCCTCTTATAAATCCAGAGCTCCATATGAGACGTGCCCAATGTGAGTCTGAATAGGAGAGGACACAGTGCTGGCAAAAAGTGATCTCTATTTTCTTGATCTTTGCAGGAATTAGATGGGATGATGCTTAGTATATCTTCTGCTGCCCATGGATTCAAAGACATTTTGTAGCAACTGATAAAGTTATGGAAATAATTATATGAATACAGATATATGGACATATATGGGTATAGTTATATCCTGGATGGACATGATTATATCCATCCAGTTGTATCCTGGATGGACAGTGGTGAGAGCATGGCAAGGGACTTTGTAAAGCAGAAGGTCTCCTCTCCTCTCCTCTCCTCTCCTCTCCTCTCCTCTCCTCTCCTCTCCTCTCCTCTCCTCTCCTCTCCTCTCCTCTCCTCTCCTCTCCTCTCCTCTCCTCTCCTCTCCTCTCCTCTCCTCTCCTCTCCTCTCCTCTCCTCTCATGTTGAGCATTGTAAACTGAAGGTAATACTGGCCAGAGAATAACATAAGGCCCTGTTGTGTTTTTTCTTCCTTTCCTTGAACACTCTGAAGGCTTACATTGGTGCTATTTGGTGAACAAGCTCTGTAGGGAACCAAATCTTTCCTCCCAACAAATAAAGCTTTAAAATACCAAGTATGGCCTGCTGTTATCATATCAGGATGTTTTGATTTCTAATGCATAATATTGCTGTAAATAGTGCTACAAGCAGATCAAACCTTGGCTTGATTAACTTGACATTCGAATTTGTCACTGCACTACCTAATGGACTGCCTACGTTTACAGAACAACTGCAATGTGAATGCATTTGCATGTGTTCCTGGTGTGCCCCAGCTGTAAATAAGGAAAGGTATTACTAAATGCCATAAAAGCCTCTTAAGGACAGATTGTAGTAATCCTAGAGAACCCTGTCAAACACTGTACAGTCAGAGGGAAACATGAAGTGCCTTTGTTTGACTGTGGCCGGGACATGGCAATACTTTTGTGGGTTGATTGGACAAAATGTCAACTCACATTCTGATTTCTGTCTCTCAGTTAAGACAGCTAAATCACCTGTACTCCAGTGAGCATGCAGCATTGAAATAAGAAAGAACAGTTTACATGGATTAATCATCCATCTCTCCATTTTAGCTACAAGCTTAAAAATATTGCCTTTTTTTTTTCTTTTCACAGGTCTAGCTTTCTTTCCAGTCAGTATGAAGATACATAGTAAACGCAATCTGCTGTTCTGGAAGAAACACTGAGAGCATAAAGAGAATGTGATAATAGCTAGAGGGTTCCATATGTTGATGACAAGGTATGGTATAGTGAGAAAGAGATAGGATTAGAATTGTTCTAAGTACCTATGTACCTCACATAATACCATGAAGGAAATAACACTTTCTAAATGTGCAGCACTGTGCCAAAAGTGCAGGTGAAAAATATTTACTTGAGCACAGACAGATGGGAAGCTGAAGTTAAGATGGCATTGGTGATACGCACTACTGTAATTTGAGATTATTAAAAAGCTCCTAGTAAAGCTCCTGAAGGGCCTGGTTCCAAACACCACCACAGAACAGATTGTACCACTGATAAAGGAGTAAATGCAAGATTCCATGCAAAAATACACTAATCCATTAGCAGACTTGCTTCCACTAATCAGAAGGAATGAAATTCCATTCAAAGGTAGTGGAATTGTGCGTTGGGATGGATACTGTTTGCTTGAACTTAGTTCTTTTCCTCAAAAGAGATGTTCAGAAGAGAAACAAAGGTAAAAACATAACTGTTGCCCCTTTATGAGCTGTTTGGTGCTGTGCATTTAGTGTGTAGGGCATTGATGGCAAATAAAAAATATTTCAAAAGGCTGCAGCAGTGAGGTAAGATTTATCTGGGCAGTCAGGACTGTTCTGAATTTCAGTTGACATCAGTACAAGAAATATTTGGAGATGATTATTCCTGGGCTGGTCTATGGCTGTGTGTCAGCTCTAGTGTGAATATATTCCAGTTGTGTGTGTGAGCTGAGATTTGATTAGCCATTTAATTCCAAAATATATCAGACTGCACTCTAAGATGGGTTGTCATTCAATGGTTAGGTAAAATACTGTCTTCTATTCAAACTAGTTTTAAAAGCCATATGTTGTTACACTTGTTTCAGCTTTTTTAAACATGAAAACTGGAAATGAGGTACAGAGGTGCCTTGGTGAACAGATGCTCTGGTAAGACAAATGCTAAATGCATCCACTAAATCAGCACGTTGCTGAACTTTTGATAAAACTTAATAAATATCCACTTTTTTTCACAACCAAGATTTGTCATATATGATTAGTGTTTTTTTCTACACCAAATTGTCACTGAGTGGAACCTGCTCGAATGAAAATAGGGAAAAATCAGGTGAGAGCTGGATGCTGTTTGAACAACTGTGACACATGATGTCCTGCCCTAAGAAATCATTATAATTCAACACAAGAGTAATGTTAGTGCTTAAGGGTAACTTGAATTCAGCCCATCAAAAAAAAAGGCTTCTGCCTATTCTGAATTTTTAAGTCATGCCATCTTTCAGCTTAATGATCCTTTAATATCAGGCTGCCACTCTCAAGAATGTCCCAGAAGTTAAGTACTTACATATACATGGGCTGTAGCTGTAAATGAGACGTCTTCTGTGGACCTTGATAGCCGTAAGAGTCAAATCCACCTATGAAATCAACTGAAAGGGGAGAAATTGCTTTCATTAGCAACACCTTTTCAGAACTGATAGGCACTATCATTCAAGAACCACTCAGTACATAGATTATTTTTGACAAGTCCTCTAAAAATCTGTTAATATTAGACCAGCTAATTTGGAAGGTAAAGAAAAACAGTAAAAAAAAAGTAAAGGAAAGGCAAAGCCCCCCTTTTTTTTTTCTTTATTTTAAAAATCAATTCAGTTTTAAAACCACATAAAAACGGTAAAGGATTTATAAAAGCCATCTTTCCACCAGAAATAACCACACATCCCTCTTTTTCAAGTAGACCACCTCACTAATACAAAACAACGTGCTATTCAGACATTACAAATGCTGAAAACCATTTATTTATTGGCATGAATGCATTGCTTCTGACTGTGATTACTGTGTCTGGCTTGCTGTCATACCATGGCTCAGTAGAGATGTAGAAGAGGGAGTACATTGATCCAACTCTGTCTGAGAGACAGAAGTTTCTCTGATTGCCTGTTTTGACATTTGGGTTGAAATGCATGAACAGGGAGTTGGAACAATTTATCTGAGCTTCAGAGATGAAACTTCACAGATGTAAGGAAACCTGTGTTTCTCTCAAGATGCTGAAGGTCTGCAAAAAGGTTGTAGGGTGGGAGTTATTTATTAATTCACCCAGTTGGCAGTTCCTGATGGCCTTCTTATGTTTGTTTTAAACAATTTCCAGGGAAATTCAATCTCATCTGAGCCCAAGACTCCTATTTTTCTGCTAAAACACTTTCTTTGCACAGGTAAAAGAGTGCCCTTTGCTTCCTTTGTCCCAGGAGACTCAACTACTGCCTTATAGGGGTTATTTGGGGGCAGTTCTCATCCCTAAAATATTGTCTCTTACATCACAGATCTGAATTGGACTTTATTTTTATAGAAAAGGGCCAAAGAGTTCAGGTATGGAAGTGCATTTTTCACATCTGGTCACTGCTGCTGACAGACTGGGTCTGTGTACATTAAAAGAAAAAAAAAAGAAAAAAAAAAGAAAAATAGAAAAAAAGTTACTTGATAGACAACAACTTCAACAATTTCCTGCAAATTATTTATCTACATTTTGGCCTTATCTCCCTGTGGATATGAAGAAGAATGATCCATTTTTTTCTCTTATAACTGCTTTTAAGCATTTTTAGAAAGTATTTCATGCTATCTATTGTTTTCAGGTTTAAGCGAACCTAGTTATTTGAAATTTTTCTCACAGCTCATGCTTTCCAAGCATCTACAATTGAAGCCTGAAGATTCTTCCTCAGTTTACTTATGTTTTTCTTACAGTGGGGTGCACAAAGCAGGACTAACTAGGACAACTGCCATACAGTCTTCTGTGCATTACCTGAAATAATTCAGTAGGTTTTGGGATTCTGTATGTTTGGTTGGGTTTTTTTCTCTTGAGTTTTTTTTTGTTGTTTGTTTTTTTTTGTTGTTGTTTTGTTTTGTTTTGTTTTGCTTTGTTTTTTGGGGTTTTTTTGGTGTCATTTGTGGTTTCCAATTTCTTTTTTTCAAAAGCATCATATAGATGTTTAATAATTATTTATTTATTTATTTACACTAACTGTAGCCTAACCAAGTAGTCCACGTTTTATTTGAAGATGAATGATCTTCCTCACAGGAGTTCTTTTGTATGTGTCTGTACTGAATTTCACCTTCTTGATTTCAAGCCACTTCTCAAGATTATTTTGGCTTCTAATCCTATCTTCACAAGTGCTTGTACCCTTCACACTCTAGTTTAATCTTAATTTTTTACAAATATTCTCTCTTCTAGCCTTGTTGTTAGTAAAAATAACGAAGAGAATTGTGGGAAGACAAAAGGAGATGCTGCTGAAGGCAGTCTCCCCTCCGATATCCTACACCTGTGTTAATTATCCTTGAGTAGAAACAGCCTTGCCCTCACAGCCATGTGCCTGATAAAGAGTGAGTGAGCTGGCAAGGAGTCAGTTGGAGTCTGTTCACTGTGCTGTGCAGACCCAGGGACAGGAGGGTGTGCAAAGGCCAGAAAAGGTGAGCTGCTGTACGTAGGACAGACAGGGTTAGGTGGCCGAGCCAGAGCTGAAGAAGAGAGCCAGAGCTGTGTGGAGCTGCTCGTGGAGGACACAGAGAAAAGGTGTGGGAGGCTTTTTGAATATCAAGATGCTGTTACTTGAAGCCTTCTGATGGTTCTAAGGAAGCACCTCGAGTGCAAGTGCGGTGCCCATGTTGACTACCACACATATCCACTGCGCCATGAGTGACAGAGAATTATTTCCCTAGCTGAGGTCCCAGTGGGATCCCATCTGAAATGTCCCATCTGCTTTATAACTACATTTCAAATAGAGTTTTAAACAATTCTGCACTCAACCTATGCTGACTGCATCTGGACAGTACTTCCCTGAACTTCTTACAAACCTTTTACAGTGTCAAAATGTTGCTAAAATCGAGACAAATGCCATTTGTTGCTTTCTACTTAATCAATGTCTGTAACCAGAATACCTTTAAAAATGTGATCATTATACTAAGTTTACAGGCAGAAAATGAAGGATATTGTTTAGTGAATTGCCAGGCTGGGAGGAAAACCCTCCCTCTATTCAAATACAAAGATTGCAGAAAAAAGAATGGATGTATGTTTGCTGCAGGTATGGTTTGTTGTTTGCTTGCCCAATTCTCTTTTCTTTTTGTTACTCTTGGTCTCTGACAACACAAGTCAGAAAATACCTGTGTTGGATCCAATGCCTCACTCTTGTCAACCCATGCCACTTTAGGGATGTTGCTTATACTCATTTGCCCAGCTTTGCATTTCTTCTCTGTTTTCCTGGAACTCTTTTTTCAAGCAAACTGTAAAACATTATTAGTAGGCTGCAGGCATAGACACTCTGATTTGCAGACGTGGGGCAAAAGGTTGTCTTCAGGGTGGTTTACAGAAAGCTAAACCAATATGTTAAGGAGAAGATTTAATTGAGCAAAATGATTTTGTGTGAGCATGAGGGAAAGATGAGTGCTGAATATCTCTTTGTGCATCCTGGCTTTGCCCTGTTGTACAGAGCAAGCACAGAGTGCTAGTAAGCCAGATTGCCAAGTGACAGACAAAGCAAGGTCGTAGAGACATTTGTGTTCAGCTCACTACAGAAGTTCCCATGTGTGTAACCAAATGATGGCAGGGCAGAGAGCTCTACCATGACCTCACTGGAGACATACAATGGCTTCTTACAGGCAACAACAAGCTTTGCAAGGTAGGTGAAGGGAGGTAATAGGAAGTGAACTCCAATACAAAAGGATTTCATCAATTTGTTTGTAGCAAGGTTTCCTCATGGCAGCTGCTTCTCAGCACTGCAAACCCTGTGGTGTCCAGACTGTGCTAAAAGCTCCCTGTGGACTCTGAGCTAGTTTCTTAAAGCATGCAGCAGGCTGCCCTTTCTGCAGGCATTTTATCCTGGCTGTGCCTGAAAGGTCACTGAAGTGTCGTACAACTGATGCATTCCTGGCAGCCATAACATCAGATGAATAAAACAAGGCTCATTAGCTGAATCAGTGCAGAGGCTTCCATCCTTAGCCTCATACATCAAACACCTTTTGACTATTCTATCTTACATTCATCTTCCATGTCACTTGTTATCACAAGAGGCTCATGTTGTGTTTCACTTTAGTAAAAGCACACATGAACAAAACAGACATAATCCCATTTCTTTTGCGGTGGGTTGACCTTGGATGAACATCAGATGTCCACCTGTTGCTCCCCTCCTCAGCTGAACAGGAGAAAGAAAACAAGAGGTTCAAGGGTCCAGACAGAGACAGGGGAAGATCACTCAGTAATTACCATCACAGGCAAAATATCTTTGAATTATTATCAAAGATGAGCAGTATAATGAGAAATAGAGCCAAATATTAAACCCTCTTCCCAGGCTTAACTCCTGATTCTCTGCCTTCTCCACCCCAGTGACATAAGGGAATGAGGAATGGGGATTGTCATCACAGGTTTCTCTGCTGTTCCTTCCTCCTCAGGGGGAGGTCTCCTTACATGCTTCCTCTGCTCCAACATCTCCTATGGGAGACAGTCTTCCAGAAGCTTCTCCACTGTGATTTCTTCCCATGGGCTATGATTCTTCATTAACTGCTCCAGTGCATCCCATTCTTGGGGTGCAGCCCTTCAGGAGCAGGCTGCTCCAGCGGGTGCCCCCTCAGGGTGACACGTCCTGCCAGCAAACCTGCTCTGCTGTGGGCTCCTCTCTCCATGGCTGCACAGATCCTGCCAGGAGCCTGTTCCAGTGCAGGCTTCCCACGGGGTCACAGCCTCCTCTGGGCACCCAGCTGCCCTGACAGGGGGTCCTGCATGGGCTATGGGTGGATCTCTGCTCCTCCATGGGCTCCCTGGGCTGCAGGGGCACAGCTGCCTCACCATGGTCTGCACCAGGGGCTGCTCCAGTGCCTGGGGCACCTCCTCCTCCTTCTTCATTGGTCTGGGGGTCTGCAGAGTTGTTGCTCTCACTCTCATTCCACTCTTTAACTGAAGTTGTTGTGCAGATTTTTTCCCCTTCTTAAATCTGTTATCCCACAGGCACTGCCCCTGTCATGACAGGCCAAGCCTTGGCCAGCAGTGGCTCCATCTTGGAGCTGTCTGGCATCGGCTCAGATGCCACAGGAGAAGCATCTAGTAGCTCTTCACAGAATACCCCCTCAAAACTTGGCCATGAAAATGCCCCACCTTTGAAATATTTTCTGCTGAAATTTTTATTTTTCTAGCTGGACTTGAATAGGATAATAGCAGTACTACTTTTCTATAAAATGTGTTATAAAAAATTCAGATTATTTTCTTCTTTTGCTTATGTTAAGGGTCTTGTCAGACATATGACTATTACAAGTGTAACACAGACAGGATATATGGCTCAAAGTAAGGACATATTTGCAGTCAATAAGAACCCACTGGAATGTGAATTTTCAGCCTTTGCTCACAGAGTCTCCACTGTTTCTGCTGTACATCAGGACAAGATGAGAGGCATAAATTTCTCATTTTTCATTTCTGGAAGTCTTTGGTATATAGAAGGACCATTAAAATGCAATGCACAAAAAAGACTCCATTAGCATGGATTTGATATAGAAGAAAGTTCACAGTGAGAAAAACTTAAGCTGTTGAAATCAACAGATGGACAAAGAGAAAGGATTGAGTATAGAATAAAAGCAACATCCTCCCATAGAAAGCAAAAAGAAAGATTCTTAAAAGAAAGCAGAAAACTAGACACTATTCTACTTATAGAAATTTTCCTTTGTCAGATATAAATACAGAAGCACAAAGATCCAGGTCCTCCAATGAATATGTTGATAACTCCAGTGACGTTTGTGAAGGAATGATAATTTACAGTATCTTAGGATCCAACCCAAAGAATCGTGTAGGGCATATGTTTACAGAAATGTGACTGACACTATGAATTTCCTTCCATTTTAGTTAGCATGCAAAAGTCGCTGCAGACTAGATATGAAAATTTAAGACTAAATATAGAGTTTAAGAATGGGGATAGGGGCGAATGGCTTTATCTGCAAACAAAAGGAAAGGGAAAGATTGGAAAATACCCAACTTGGCCAACCTGGGACTTGCAGTACAGATGACATCCTGACTGCTTTCAAACTCTCTTTGTTCTTTTGCTACCACTGTTTGTTTTTCTGATTATCTCATCTCTAACCTTGGTGCATGAGGAGCTGCCTCTCACTGTGGTGAATCTACTGCCAGCACTCAACCCTGTCTTCAGCATCATATCTGTTTCCTGCCCATGGCTCCTTCTTTCTGAGTGAAAATGTCTTTGGTGGTAATGCTGTATTAAGTGTGACTTCTCTACTGATTCCTCTCTTTTCCCTCCCATACAAATTATTTTGTTTCCTCCAGCTCTATTAGTTCTATCCCACAGACTCCCACCGTCCTCTCGTGTGCTTCACTCCTCTCATCTTCAGCCATTTCTCTGAACATCAACTGTCCCATTATTTGTGCAAACAAACTGATAAAGTAGCACTCCTTTCTTCAGCTTGACAGACTTTTTTACTCCTTTTACTTTTCATTTCCCCTTCTCTCTTACTATAGTAATAAGAATTTTGTTCCAAAAAACTTCTTGTCCCAGTGACAGACTCTTGATGTCTCTTTTTTGCCTTTCCTTCCCGAAAAAAAATACACGTAAATATTTTTAATTAAAAAAAAAAAAAAAAAAAAAAAAAAAAAAAAAAAAGAGGGAAAGAAGGAAAGAACTCCATCCTTATCCCTGCTTGTCCTAGTCTTCCCCCTCAACCCCCCCTTGATGATTTCAAGCAGTTTCTGGAGCTACTTCCTCAACTTCTTTAGAAGACTTTCTTCCATTTTGTATTTTGTTTTTTGCACGCAGCTGGAACCTCAGTCAGATCATGTCTTCCTATTTAAATTTAGGCCCATAGTGTCCTCTGTGTGGCCATCCAGCCACCTTCTGTGTATTTTCTACTCTCTTTTTCCTGAATTTTTTGCCTTGCTGGGCTCCTTTGTCTCCTCTGCTTGTGCTCACTCTCCTCCTGTCATCATTTATCTCCTTTCTTGGGGGTTCTCTGTCCATCATGGTCCTGGAGTCCAATGAGCAGTAATTTCTGCATTTTATTTTCCTCCCCTTCCTGGTCTGGGTAATTGCACTCACAAACACAAATTCTGCTGTTGTCAGTGCTCTGAGGTGTCACAGATTACCTGGCTTGTGCTCACTATGCTCCTCCTATAGAAATTTAAATCCCAGCTTCTCTCTGTGATATTTACTTATGGATAATTAAACATCAGTTCCAGTTCTGCACAGCTAAAACCAGACCCCTTAGCTGCTCCTCCCTAACCTTCACTTCTGTCTCTCGTGAACCTGTGTCCTCAAGAATGTCTATCACTTGAGGATAAAAGTTTGATGTCAACTTTGTGTGGGCTTTGCAGGATTTAATTTCTGGAGATTTTTTTTGCATAGTGAAGAAGAAGACTCTTCTACCTGTTGACACAGCTGTAACATTTACCAGGGCTCCCAGTGTCAAATATGACAATTGTTCCTTTTTTATTTTTGAACTCACCAAATGTGGACTTAAGGTGCATGACTTAACTTTTTGTCTAGTTAGTTTTCTCTGCACCCTTCTATTGATTTAACCTTCTATATTACATCAAGTATAAAATAAATTTTCTTGCATTTAAAGCCTTTTGTAGAGACTCAACAGCAATCTCTCCTCCTTTCAGGGCTAAAAGGTAAATTCTGCCCCCATGCCACCAGCTTGACCTCTATACTTGTCAAATTTCCAAACCTTTCTCTCTCCTTGTGAGAATATCTTTACAAACAGTTATCTCATTCTTTTCCCTAAAACACTTCTGTGCTCTGTTTACAATAATTAAGTTGCCTGTGCCCTTACTTTCCTATTTATTTCAAGGAATAATATCTGCTCATAGTTTTTCTGTGCTCACTTTCTGCCTGTACCCATCACTTTCCTGTTTTCTAATATGCAGATAGCAAGCTCCAAGAAACAGGGCTAGTGTTCACATTTGTACAGTGCTTGGCATTATGGTAGTCCTTAAATATATTAATGAATCTACTAAAATAATATAAAAAACCTAGAATTACCCATGAAAAAGTTGATACCTTTTAAAAAAAGAGCTAATGACCACGGAAGTGCATGTGCATGTGTGCATGGATGCTCCTTGCTCGTGTATGTCATGACTGGCCATATTTCCTGTGTGGTATGGCAGACAGACAACATGTGGTGTTCAAAACCTACATCTGACCTGCAAGGTCTTAAATTTATGTGCACTCTCTCCAGAGGCCAAAGACTTGGCTGCCTGGACTCAGGCTTTTGAAGTGCTGCAATTGAGCTTCACTGCCACAGCAAGGCACTTCACTGCAGGTGTAGCTGGAAGGAGGGAGAGATGGCAAACAGACGACAGATAATAACATTATTGAAAGCACTGCTGGTGCAGAAGTGAGTATGTGAGGCAAGAGATAGCTGTGCACAAATAGCAGTAGCTAAAAACTGGCCAAATTGAGAAAAAAAAATAAATGGGGGAGAGTAAAATTAAGTTTGGCTTTAAGGACTTTGGAAATGACATATGGGGCAAAAAGATAAAAGAACATATGGGGACACCTTTGCTCTTGCAGTTTTGCCAGTATCCTGCTACCCAGCTCTCCGTTTGGTGAAGACACTTCCAAACAATTCAGTGCTGCTGCCTTTTTATGCTGTGAGCATGGTCTGGTGGCTATTCCACAATATAGCACACAGGAGGAGGTTTGCTTGAATGTGATCTCCATAAAGTTTGTTTACAATGATAATCAAACATTATTGGTCTTTGTGCTGAGTACACAGTGATTTAGGCTCTCAAACCACAGTAGAGCCAAACACCAGGGAAGCATGGGGAAGGAGACATCTGCCAGCACATGAGGCTGTGCCCTTACTGCTGTCACAGGAGGATTCAGAAATGGCATAAGGACTTGGACGTGAGGGCCAGTTCTTGCAGTGCAATGAGTTGCATTTCTGCCAAGCAGTCAGTAATGAAGGGCCTGTGAGTGCTCTCAGCTCAGCCATTTGCAAGGTGAATATAAAACCTCAGGTTTTTCAACTGTAACCTTATGGCATTTTTGAGCTCTACAATGGCCACTGGAGCTGCAAAGGGAAGCCCTTACCCAAATTTTGATGGAGTTTCTCAGCTTAGATTTTGCTCCACTGCCACTATTTTCATGCTGTTTACTTGTATAATAATCAAAAGTATTCAGTAATTTTTTTGCTTCACATGGCCTTCTCCTCCACTTTTTTCTCCTCTTACCATGTTTCTTGGTATAAGGCAGCATCTTCTGTCTGTGTTTCTGCTGATCCTCTGGCTGAGTCTTTCATCAGCCCTTCTGAGACAAGATGTAAGACTGGAGAGGTACTCAGGTTTGTGGTGTCTAATAAACATGGTGTTTCTGCCCTCACAGAAATACAGGCAGGGATCTCTGCTTGTTGCTCCCTATAATTAGGGAGCAACATGTATGCAGATATTGCCTTCCAGGTGAATCCAGCTCATGGTTGTACCCAGCAGAAAATACCAAGATGAATGGTGTTGTGGGTCCAGAAATTAGACAAGTCACACTTTGTCTCAGATTCCCAGGTGGAGAAGGCATCTGGTCAGTAGCAGACTCTTGGACCATGACATGAGGAAGATGATGTTCTGGAGCAAGGCCTCTGCAAGGCAGGACTGGCCAGCAATGGGAACCTTTTTGAGAGGATGGGAACAAAGGTCCTTGCTGAACAGAAAGGAGCCAGGATGAAAGTAGTCAGGAATAACCAAGCAAGGGCTGGGAGGCAAGAGCAAGTCTTCAGTAGCTGCAGGCAGAAACTGGGACCAAGGATAAGGCAGGCAGGAATAAGGAGGTGGGAGGAAATAACTGGAGCATAGCTGCAGCAATGAGAAATAACTGGACTGAAATGGTCAGCACTGCCTTTTATACCTGATAAATACAGCTAGCCACCTGTCAGCCTGTACACCTGGAAAAAAAAAAGCCTTGCTGCCTGATCTCTGCAAGGCCTTGCAAGGATTGTCTCCAAGCTTGCAGAGGGGCTTGTCTGATGCTCAGTAAAGAAAGAATCTGTAAAACACCTCCACTCAGCTAAGAGAACGAGAGAATGATAATGAGCTAAGAGAACAATAATAGTCTGAACAATATATTATTTTTCTAAACTGGACAGACCTGAGCATTGCTGGATAATAGCCGTTTGCTTTCAAATTTTCATCCCTAAATGCTGAGCAAAAAATTATAGCCCTGCAATATAGTTTTTGACTGACAAATTATTCTAAGAATTAAATGTGTGGTAGACTGAATTATTGTAGAAGTTATCAAATGAGTCATTAGAAAAAAAAATGTTCTTAGCCAGATCACTGCTAGGGGCAAGCAATAAAGGGAAGAAAAAGAAAAAAAAAAAGAAGGAAAAGGAAAATGCCTGGGGCAGTGGCCTCCAAGTGTGACTGCCACACTAATAAATTAGAAAAAGAGTCATTAGTAGGTGCAACAAAGTGGAGAATCAAGGCCCAAATCTATGAAAGTTAACAATCCAATGCTAATGAAGACCTATCTAGATATTTGAAAGGAAAAGCAATAAGGAAAACTTTAACAGGAGTCACGCTGATAAAAATAATTTAGTACAAAGCTATGTTCATGGCATATTGGAAACTGCAAGGAGCTCACACTGACTGTCTCAGCAGGAAGGACACTAAGGCTGTGGGCAGGTGTCCTTCTCAGGGCTACTGGAAATAATTAATTAGTCTGGTCCACCCACAGCAGCTCATCACCATTCCTCTCTATGTCTCTGCTACCTGTCAGCCTGGAATGAGCTTGGATGGCCAGGACCTGCTGTGCTCTACCTGCTGATTTTGGCTGAAACCCTAAGAAGGCAGCCAGCTGCCCTTGAAGGGTGGGACACCAGGGTGGGGAAGGGGGCCAGCAGACCCACCTGGCCACCTGCAGGCTGTTCCTCTTTGGGATCCAAGCTGCATCTCCTCTGCCTCAGGGGATGAAGGAGGAGATGCTCCCCATTGGAGGGCCTCCTTTCAAAGACAGCCCTCCTTGTTCAGTGCAAAGTAGCAGGAAAGGACTGATGTTGAAATGGAGTCTTTCATCGGCACCAGAACAAAACATGCCTCTCAAAGTATTTTGCATGCAATTTTCAGCTTGTTGAGAGTTTCAGATTTTGCTAATTTTTTCCTGATTTTGAATATGAGCTTTGTCTATTTTTCAATGGCAAAACATTTCCATGTCCAGGAAGACGACACCCTATTCAGCTGCATCAACAACATGACCATCGCTTCAAATGATGTGTAGCCTTTGTTATCATAACCATCACTAGTTACTCCCTCATTTCTGCTACTGGCTTGACACAACTGTCTGGGACATTGTTTCATGCTCTGAATGCCTTTGTGTTCCTCTCCCAAAACAAATAATTATTAACGAGTAATATTTTCACAATGGTTTGATATGAAATGCATCTTTTTTTTAAAAAACAGATATTAGGAGTTCATTCCCTTTTGACATGTGCAGATCTTTTCCAACACTTCTGCAATAAAAATTGTGTGATCTATAGTTAAAAAAAATATGTAAGGTAAGTATATTTTCCCAGCTGTTACAATGCATTGATTTTATCAAGCAGTATTGCATTGTGATGAGCTGCTGGAATGGAAATATTACTTCCTTCAAACTTTATGTTATGTTATTTAGAGATTTTTAAACTTGGGGTCGACAATCCCCACAGGAGGTGGTGATGGATGCAAGGGGAGTGGCAGGGAAGACAAGCGAGGGAGAAAAGAAATTATCATAGATGAAGCCAGCAATGCCACCATTTTCCCTTGTGTGATTTCATTTATATATTTGTCTCATATCACAACCCTGTCTCCTAGGGATTCCTTGAACACCAACTTCATTAGTTACGAAGGCAGCAATCCATAACCAATTTTCTTTTCATGTCAAGCTTGTTCATGTATAAACCCAGCCCTTTTGTTGAAAACATTTGCAATTAATCCCGCAAACAAAGAAAATGCAAATCATACAGTATACCCTAAGCAACCCTTCTGACTCAAGGCCCTGACCACCATCTATTATACACTAAAATGAATTGAAATTCCCACTTTGAGTCTAACCTAATTTTCTAGTGATAATAGGCATGGATTCCCAGAAGCATTCTATGCATCTAGATAGTAACATCCTAATTTCCCTTCCTGGTAAATGTTTTAAATAAGATTTTAGCACCAAAGGAAATTAACCTTTAAATTAATTGTAATTATAAAATGCCATCACTGATTTTGTCTTCAGACTAATTACTTGCTATTATTTAAACAAACTGCACCTCCTCAGAGCTTTTAAGTTTGTTTCTGTCTGCAGTGCTGTGCCAAATGATCACAGAGCAGGCTGTGTAATGTCTGCCAAGCCCTGTGACACCTTGGACTGCTCAGGTCCATTTGCATCTCAAATGCAGCCGGCTTCGCTTGTCATATCTTCCTGCCATAAACTTGTTCCCCTGTGCCCCAGCCTTGCACTCTGCAGCTCAGACGTTTTCAGCCTGTGCCTTGGAAGCAGTGAGCACACCTTAGGGGACAAAGATTGCCTGTGCTCTGTGCCGGGGAGAGCGAGGCCCTCAACACCAGCCTTCTGCTCTGCGAGGGGCCGCCTCCAAGACAGGACATGACTGGAAATAATAACACAGGAACCAGCTATTGATGTGTGCAAAAGATTGATGTTGTACAGGCGTCTCAGGGAATTTCCTAAATGTTCCTGGTGGCGCCATGGCTCTCCAAAGCAGCTGTCCTTAAGGATGACAAACATGAAGTAGCACCTTGGGATTTCAAAGGCTTCTCTCCCTCCACACTTCTATCAGCATCCTGACAGCCAAAGGCATCCCATTTTCCTCCCTCTGGTTTACTTAGTTCATGTAGCAGTCACCACACTAAATAGAAACAAGTAAATGGAAAAAGCTTCTAATTGAGCTGCAGGCTGTAAATTGAAGAGCACAGCTGAGCAAAAACAAGCTGAAGCTTCAAATTTGTAGCGTATTCCTTGCATTCCCATTCACAATGACCTGTTCAACAGTTTGGAGAACAACTGTGTTTTAAATATGAGCTTTTATTTGTTCCTTTTATTATTTGTTGCTGTGCTGCCTCTGCAGGCTGTCCCCAGCACCAACCACACAAGTCAGAGCAGTGATTCCCCCTGTTGTGAGAGAGGTGTCTACCACAGACGTGGCAGATTGCTCTTTGGGGCAAAAAGAGCAATGCCTCCACTGACTGTGGTGGAAATTTGGATTGTTACTTTAATACACCACTACATGAGTGTGCCTGTAGGAGTGTGAGATGGACGCCACCTGTGACAGCATGGAAAAGGTGAAGACGGAATCACTGGTGTTTTCCAGAGGAAGACTCAGGACACACCACACAAATGGTAGGTGCAAAACTAACAAAGTGCATAGCTGAAGTATCAGATCTCCTTTTCTCAGGAGGAGAGTTGGTTTCTTCTTTCAGGAAGAAAAGACCACTGGGGGAAATTACGGCTAGACTTCTTGTGGATAAGGAAGTCCATGAACAGCAAATTACTGTCAAGAATTTCTGGGAACCACAAACTTGGGATGGAAAACAAAGAAGCAGAATTAATACTTGAATGTTTTCTACCAGTTTCTTTTTCTCTTTGTTTTAGAGAATTTTTAAGCAGGAATGGAAGCTCAGGTATTATTTCTCTGTAATGTCTCACTAAGCAGATTGTGAAAAGCATTTGGCACAGAAATAAAGCTATACTTGAGCATATTCTGCACTTCAGTAGTGCCTTTCATCCCAGAAGCTCAAAGTTATGAAGCAACACGCCTGTGAGTTTGTCCCTCTCATTATTTCCCATTTTAAATATGGGAAACAGAAGTATGGAGAGTTCAAACAACCTGCCCAAAGGTGGAAGCCTGCCTGTAACAGAGATAAAAAGAAAGTGTTTTTCTATCTATCCCATATGCATGTCAAAATTTCATATCTCTCACATATAATGAATTTAATATTGTATTTTAAAAGAAAATCTTTGTCATCACTTTGGTACTTCCCAGGTCAGGCCTAGGATCCCAGAGTGGATTATTGTTTGGCACCAAGTTTATTGACACATAAGACTGAATTGCTCACCAGAAGATATTTCCTGTCTAGGGTATTGCTGTCTTGCTGGACATTTTCAGTAATTCAGATGGAGTCTTTAACAGAAAATTTTATTGGAGGGGGAGGAGTGAAATAATTTTAAAGGGTGTCATAACCCAAGACAAGGGTTATATAGAGCTTTACTTCTGTGCCAAGACATCTCCAATAGCAGGGTTCCAGGGAATATGCAGCAAAAATCTTCTAGACAAATTTGCAATCTCTTGTGCTTTGCTGTTTAACTGGGGACAATGACAGGAGAAAACAAGAAACTGTATGTGCAGGTTGGATCGCTGCTAGCATTAGATGGTGCAAAGGTTGTACCTCATGGTACACAAGGGAACATTCAGAGGGGCCATATCTGTTCTCTGATTGCCTTGCCATTGCCTAATGGTAGGTAAATGCTATTTCTGCTCCCTCTCTGGGTCAGCAAGAGAGCCTTCTAGGCTAGGATTTTACTCTGAGACACAGACTAAATTAGAGATTTTCTCTTAGCTGGGGTTCATTCCTAGTCAAAGCTGTCCTTCTAATAACAAGCAGGTCTCCTTACCCTCAACAGAACTTGTGAGTGCAGAATTTCAGTAACCCAGGTTTCTTTCTTAATTGCTTAGAGACAAAAAGCCCTGGGTGGATGCTGTTTTACTGCTTATATTTCAGTGTTTCCCACAAAATGTCTAGCTAGTTAATGAAGTTTTCAAAAATACATTGAATTTTCTTTTAGTAAGGCAGTAGCAGCTTATAGCAGAGAGCCAAATTGCTAGTGAGCAAATGCACATTAAAGGAACATTTTGATGTTATTAAAAATAATGTGCAGCCTTTAAAAAATGCAGGCCTAACATGATTTTGGGAGACAAATGAGAGGCTCCAGTAAGTTCACAGTCATTGAATGCCTCCAAGTAAGGGCTGTTGCTGACATTTTCATGTTTTATTTTTAATTGCTGCAGCTAATAGTGCTAATGAGGTAAGAACGGCAATGGCTTAGGAATTCCAATGGCAGTGGTGAAGAGAAGAGCATGGAGTTGGCAGCAGTGCTGCTGGGGACCCATCCTCCCTTGTCTTTTTCAGAAAAAGACCTGACATACTCCAGCCTTCAGAATTCCTCCTTCCTATGCAGCCACAGGGAAAATGTTTGGGAGTGGCAAACCTCCCCTGAGAGAAGCAGCTATGGAAGAGCTGCTCTTGCCTGCCCCTTGGACACGGGTGCTGTAGTGCAATGTTAGAGCACTTCTGGGACTGTACCAGGAGAGAAAGCAACTTCCTCTTTAATCCTCGGTGCAGAATTAACCCAAAGCAGATTGTTCTCATGAAAGGCAGCACAGACTTGAGCTTTGATTTAGGGGGCCTGTGGCTGGATTTATTTGGTGTTTGAGTAATTAAAACCTCTAGACTTGCTGACTCAGTCCTAGTTATGACCATGATTTGATCATTGTATTGTTCCATTCCTAATCCTTTAGTGAGGTTAGAGCTGGTTAATCTTGGTGAAATGTTTGCTTAATTCTACCCTAACTCATTTTTTCTCTTAATAAAATCTGCATAAAGAATGGAGAAATAGTAATTCTTTCAGCTTGTTCCAATTACTCTGAAAGCAAAGCTAATTCAGCTGAAGCAGCTTAAGAGCAACTTGACTGTGTTTCTACAGTTGAGGCTCAGTGCCAACAGATGAGACACCTTCTACTCTCCAGAGCAGTGTCAGTATCTTCATCTGGTTAAAGTCTGGAACACACCCATGTTTGGCTCTTGGACACTGCATGGATTTTTCTCCAGTTTTATGCCTTGCTGCTCAGTACTGCCAGGTTCAGTGTTTCTGCCTCTTTTGCTCCACTTTTGGAGTGTTGTTGTTCCCATGGCCCATTAGAAAAGCAGAAGAAATGGAATTGACTGTATGGGTGCTCACTTTGTCAGTTGTTGTGAAAAGCAAAAGAGTTTTTCTGTTGGTTCTGTCTCATCAGAAAGGACTTGTGGTTAAATGATACTTTGGTATGACTCAATACATTTATCCTTCTGGTTCTCTCTATTTGTCTGTGAGGCATCCCATTTTTATAGGCAAGAGTGGTCCTGAAAGCCAGAGATCTAGATTTCTCCTGTGATGTCTGGGAATATGGAGGTGGGTAAGAAGATGGAATTATCCATCTGTTGCTCTTCACAGACTACTTGGATGCTGGGAAGGCAGGGCAGTGTGGTTGCTGCTTTCTGGTGACTGTTTTTACGAGAGGATCTTCCACTCCTTTCAGCTCATCTTTCACATTGCTAGCACACAGAGGGAACAACAGCTGCCAAACTTTGAAACACAAGCCTGGCCTCACTCTTTATCAGGTGTGGATGCTAGGCAGGGGTTGGGGGTAGCACGCTAAAGTTTTTTCTCCTATGCTAGGTGCTCAGCAGCATTGGAGGAGGGAGTACATTGTGAGTAGGAGGGGCACCTTCCTCCCTCTGTCACAGAGCTTGCTCCATAGCAACAGGCAGGGGTGAGGGACTAGAAAAGTAGAAGAGCCTAAGGAAACACCGCTGGGGGATCTGGAGCTATCTTCGATCAAAGACTTTATGCAGGAAGCTGGGACATACTCCACTTTTCCTGAAAGCTTTTTTCCTTAGCATTCATTTGGTCTGCATGAAATGACCCCATCTGTGATTATATGGAGAAAGTCAAGTTTAGGCATCTTCCTCTGGAGTGCAAATACTATATAACAAGACATCCACAAGGGATACACTTCTCAGAAGAGAATGATAGATGGACGTGTTGTCAAAAGGGATGGAAAAGGTGAGGGAAAATGTATCTAAGAAAATAAAAGAGTTTTAAATTAAACCTGAGCAGGGGGTATTTGTACAGACTGCAGGCCCTGGCCGTCACAGTGAACACTTGGTACATGGCAGAGTGGATGTCTGAATAGAGAGAGAACTAGAATCATTCTTACTTGCTACTTCATGAGACCTCTCAGTAGAAACTAAAGCTGTTTTAATTTTATGATACCTTGAGGGGCCAGATCCAATCTGAGCATTATTACACTGTTGGCACAACTCAGCCACCGAAGTCTCCTTTTCCTTTTTTGCCAGCCAAGCTTCCAAACCTCAGCAGAGGGGAAGCTGCAGCACCTGAGCTTCATTGCACTGGCTGGGGATTCACCCTGGTGCCTCAGAGAGGTGCTGGCAGATGGGTGAGATGCTCTCTGATGGGCGAGGAGACCTGGCTGGTGTGTACGAACAAAGTAATAATGAAATCTAAATGACAAAAGTAGTGACAAAATAGTCAAGGTGATGGCAAGAAAATGTTCAAACAAGCATGACAATCTGTGGCTGCAGAACAACAGGGAGCTCTTACTGCAGAGAGAGGAAAACAATACCATATTGTCCATGGCACTCGCTGCCAGGAATGCCGATTTATGAACCATGGGAGAAGTCTCTCAAATGTGCTCTGACTTCTGCGCTTGATTGGTGAGCCAAGTCTCAAGTCCCTTCCTTCCTTTTGACTTACATCATGCCCCAAAGCACTACAGAATACTGAAAAAAAAACATTTAAGCCCTTAGAAGAGGGGGCAGAACAGTATTGAATGGGATTTCATTTTGGGGGACAAAGAAAAACTCTCTTCCAGCTCTGTGGATAATGAATGCATTTATGAGAAAGCAAGAGAAAGTACAAATGACTGGGTACTTCCCTAAACAGAAAAGTCTATTTGTGACATACCCCTGCTCCACACAGCTGTCCCAAACCCTTTGTATTCTTTATACCTTCCTCGCTTCCACAGAAACACAAAGACAACTGAAACGAGCGTAGTGGAAATGACCTCCAAAGTGTGGTGGTTTGATTTCAGCATTAAATCTCCCCTTGATGGTTCACAGTGACACTGTATTGCCAATAGATTATAGGGTTGTAGCTATTTTCCACGCAGGAGAACACACAAAGGAACCCCCGCCAGCCTTAGCAGTGCTCTCAATCAAATAAAAACCCTTTAGCTTCCTGTTGCAGAGCTCTCCCTAGGATTCATGTATATTTTATCAAAGTTACATGCAGTTTTGATACTTGTTTCTAAAGTGCTTTTGCATGAATCCCAAGATGTACTGAAATGCTGCAGTAGCCCTTTTTAACAAAATCCAGGTTAGAGAAAAAAAATGGCTTGTCTCTACAGCATGCAATAAGAGCAAATTTTTCTCAATAGGCTTCTCTTGATATAAATAAGCAGAAGAAACATAAACCTGTTTCTACATGAAGTAATTTCACTTCCTGTAATTGTACCCTGGGAGCAGCAGGAACCAAGAGGAGCTCCACTATTTCACCTCTCATAAATGAAGGACCTGTGATGATCTAAAGCTATTTTTTTTGCCAGAAGTGCTTTTACAAGACAACATACATGCCAAGACAAAAGAGCTGTAACCAATTACCCTGAAAATACTTAATAACAGCCTGGAGCAAGAAAAAAAAGAAAAAAAAAAAAGCTTGTATTTACTAATTGGGATTTTTTTTTCTTCCTTTAAAAACAAACAAACAAAAAACCCAACAAAAATCCAACAAACTTGTTTTATGTCTTAAGCTGTGAGATAAAGAGTTGCAATGATCTTTCCAGAAGAAAGGTATATGTAATTTTTAACATCAGATATTTCCAGATTTACAGCAAGAAGGATGAACAGAAAACATGATCTGGCTACAGTATAATAAAGCATTTAGGTTGAAGTCAGCAAGAGCCAGCATAGTGGAGAGGTGATTTAAAAAAAAGAAAAAAAAGCATTCATTTTCTATGTAATAAAGCTTTAGTACTTACAGCTGTCCTCTTCTTCAGTAATACACTTCACAACATAACAGGCATAGATGAAGCCTGCCAGCTGAAACAAAATGTAATAGTGTTAGATGTAAGACTGGTACGATAGAGAAACAAGAGATGGCTTTAGAAAAGCAACTGCAGAAACAGAAATAACAAAATTCAACATATTTTCTTTGGTGAGATAAAGATAATTCTCCACAACAGTTTAATAATTATAATTAGAAATAAAATTAGAATTCCAATTAGAATTCTGCATCTTTCTTGAAAAACACATCCTTCAATAAAACTTGCAAAAATGGATCAAAAATTTTTCCAATACCTAGTTGACTTCTTCTCAATTATTGGAAAAAATAAAAAAGTGAATGGGTATTTGGATGGATGAGCTTTCAGCCACTGAAAATGCAAATATTTCTGTCAAAATCAGATTTGTTATCCAACAAAACCCTGACCTCTAGCAGAACGTTTTAAAATCAGAACTGTGCCAAGCACAAATTCAGTGCACTTGGAAACCAGCTTTATAATGATATTTTATCAGTTGAAATTAGGGCTGCAGATTAATGGAACTTGTTCCCATATCTGCAGTAGTCCCCAGGCCTCATGACAAGTCCTGGATGTGTTTACATCAGCATCTCACACAGCAGCTGGCAAATTTGTATCTTGTTCCCTTCAATCCTCTCTGCAGAGCACGCCCAGAATTGAATTGTAAACAGAAACAATGGGATTTAAAGAAAATTAAAATCTGGAGGAGCTATTGAAGTACCACCTGAAAAAATGATAATAAAAAAAAGGAATAAATGGCCAATATCACACATGCAACAGGCCAAGTATCATGTGAGTCAGCTGCTGGTCCCTCCAAGAAGTTCTGTTGTTGCTAATTTGGACCAGAAGTAAAAGAACAAACACTGGAGCAGCAACACGTGTCACAGATTGCCTGCTTTACCAAACTTCCCTTAGAAAGAGAGAGTTTTCTCTACTACATTACAATAAATCATTTTTCATCCTTTATCTCATCACTGCAGTTTGCATGGTAGGTTGTCAAGTAATTCCTGTTATTTGATCTCTGTGTAGTGAAAAGTGAGCGGCGCTGCCCAAATGTGTTATTCTGCACAGGCCACCTCACAGAGATATTTTCATGAACTGCAAACCCATCTGTACTTTTGGGAATTCGTTCTTTATACAGATGATAAAAATGCCTAGAGGCTTCAGCCAGGACTGAGCTCTCTGTGAATGGTGCAAACCCCACAATCTCCAGCTGAGGGAGATGATGATTTTAACCTCAGTTTGAGTAATCAGCGGGTTGGGCAGTAGAAGAAAGGGAAATTTGAGAGACCATGTATTATGAATGTTGGTTAGTGAAAATGGATTTTTTTTCATTAATCCAAGGCATATGTACAATCACTACAATACTGTGGGTTCTTAGAGCCCTTATTATTACCCATATATAAATTAAATGTAAACAAATCCATCCTATTTAGTAGTGCCTTCAGACTTGAGGCAGTGCCTATGCCTAGTTTATTCCAGCTCTTACAAAGATATTCCTGGAATTTCTGTCATTTTTCTATGTAGAAAGCTACCTATACCCACAAATGCTATCTTCTAACATCTGTATGGGTAAGAGATGGCAAAAGGGGAAAAATGAAAGGTCGGCTTCAAGGCTTTCCTGAGAAGATCAAGACTTGATTTGGAGATCACACTGAAGCCAGCATAGGTGTTGTCTGCTCACAGTTTAAATTCCTGTTGAAAGCCCAGAAACTGCATTACAACGGAACTAAACTATTAATTTTGTCATTTATTATAAATCTGCCTTACAGTGCTGCTGGGAAGATTTTACACCTGGGAAGGATGAAATATTCACTGCTGGACACAAAGAACGCACTGTACCAAGAAGTGGCATTCAGCTAATATCAGCATTTCATCTCTCCTTTATTGGATCACTCTTCCCTTTCCTTTCTTGGCTTCAAGACAGAGGGCTAATTTGCTCCACTGACTTATGCCCTGCATAACCCCATTGACTTCAATGACATTACTTGAGGTTTAATTCAGCAACGAATTAGGCCCAGAAAGGTTGTTCATAAATGATTCCATTTGTGGATGTGAACCTTGGCTTAATAGTTTCTCTGTTCTCTTTTTACAGACCATCAGATCCAAGATAGCTGAATAGTTGCACCTCTAGCAGGATCCTGTGGTAATCCTTTTCTTGCACTACAGTTCAATACTTTAGTGTCTTCTAAACTACCACAACTTCATGTGTTATTAACTTATCTTACAAAGCACAGCAAACAAACTGTATCACAAATGGTGTTTACAACTGATCTTGTAATTGTATTCAGTTACATTGTTGAAATCTCTAGGGAGCTCCTTTGATATATAAGTAAATCCTACAGCATTTCATCAGATGAGCATGTTGATTAAAAGAATGCCTTAAAGCTCAAATTGTTCCGATCTAAGTACAAATGTCAGTTTTTTTTCCCGTGAGATAATCAGAGTTCATAAAAGAAACCTCCCCTTCTCCCACATTTATCCAACCCTTTGCTTGGTAAACATAATAATTTTGTTATTATTTGAACCTCACATTAGTTTTTTCTTCTTCCTTTTTTTTTTCTTTTTTTTTTTTTTAAACCAGGCAGTTTATCAGTTCTGATACAGTGACAGCCATTCAAGATTTATCTTCTAATTGCATCAGCAGCAGTGGGCACACACTGCGAGCTGAGGCTCAGAACCAGAAGCAGCAGTTTTCAGTTTTCACTTTGATAATACTCAATGACCTGAGCCCAGGGTGGCTGCAGAGATCCCCAAGATAGAGATCAGGAACAGGTTTTCTCCCCGTGGACTAGGACTTCATCTGTGCAAATAGAAGAGATGTCTTGGGGACTACTAAAATTTTTAATGAATTCCCACAAGGATGGTCTCCCCAAATTTACCACCTTTGTTATAGTGCAAGATGCACTCCTTTAACCTATTCTCTCTAACAAAAGCATGCCACAATATACCTTTGTATCACAAAAAATACCCCCAAACTCCCAACAAATCCAAACAAAACACTGAATATACTCCTCACTATGTGGAAGAATATGAGAGAAGAAACCAAACCAAGCAAATGATAGAAGTTAGTCACATTGCACAATATATTCCTGGAAAGTCCTCAAACACAGCAGTGCTCAGTGCAGTATGAGAATTACACAGAACAGAGTCTTCCTGATTCAGTAGCTCGAAAAGATTTTTGTCTTACGTGAGAAGGAAGGAAATGACTCCTCAGAGATAAAGAAGGGAAGGTGCCTGATTGTCTCAGAACATCAGTTTAAAACTGGGAAAGTTAGCTCGAAAAATCTTGTTGCTTTGTATCCCTACTTATTTTTTTTAATTAACTGAGCTTTGCTTTTTTATAAACCCTGCAGTGATAAAAAGAAATAGGTACAATGAGCAGAAGATCATTTCTGGATCCCAGACGCATCAAGATTAGGTGTCTGCATCTGTCCCACTCACATTTTAATGCTGTAGTATGGGCCTCTAGAGGAGAAGGAGCCATTAAAAACATTCCTGCTCGTTTATATATAGAATGATTAGTGAATGCATGTTTTTATGAACCTGTTCTCTGCACCTTGAAAAAATCTGCTCTTCACAATTTTCCCTGATATGTCCATATGAGAATATAAATGAATACTGCTCTTTCTAAAAGTGACACATTACCCATGCCCACACCAGCTCCCTGGGTGTACTTTGATGGCATCTGATTACCTTAATTTTATAAACAATGGCTTCAAACAATAATATTGTTTGTTCTTGTTTGGTTTTTTAATCTATAAGCATGTTGATAAAACCATTTTCCTTCTGTCAAGAAAAAAAAAAAGAGGACATGCAATGCCTAAAATAAATCTCCAATAAAACAGCAGTACTGAAGCTTTGGTAATTAGATTAACTACAAAATGAAGTTAATGCATTTTATTGCCTTATCAAAGCCATCTAAGGCAAACAAAAAAGTAGATAGAATATTCTCACCTCAGTCAACAACGTCCTGTTACACTGTTAAAGACTCTCAGTGGATCCTGAGTTTCTGTGAGTGTTACTTCCAGACTTGCTTAAAATGCCAGGTGCTGAGATCAAACTTAATCAGAATCACTATTGATCAAAATCCTGTCTTGCTATTTTTTCTCGCTTCTTTTATGGAGATGAATGTTTTTATACAATGCAAATTGCACCAGATTTGGGAAAAAGCAAAATATGGGCTAGTTCAAGCAATAATATGGCAGAAATACATGGATGTAATTCTGGCCCTGGGAATGCTATGTTGCAAAGCTGTGATGTTACATGTCCAGCCATGTGCAAATTAATCCCATTTCCTAAGCTTACAGTGGTCTGCACACGTAAAGGGTTTGTTGTGCTGTGCATTTAAGGGGTAATGTTTCTTTAAAACGGATTTTTGGAGTCTGGAGATATATTGCTATATATATATACGCACACATTATGAGCAACTGAAGAACTGGAGCATTACTGTCTAGAAAGCTTTCAGTGTATTGATTCTCAGAAGAATCATACTCATTATTTAGCAGGAAAGGTGAGGCAGAGACCTTTCTCTCAATATCTGTAGATTTAAGTTGGTGTCATGGGGATTCTAAAGCTGCCCCCTGCAAAAACCCTTTCAAGCATGATTTCACTGCCTTCAGCAGCTCCATATCAGTGAGTGAACATCATTGCTGGAGTTTAATATAAAACTCAAGCTGCGTTCCATGGAAACTACTCTGTTGAGGTGTGCTTTTATTTGTGCTTACATTTAACATTATGGGAACCCTGTCATTCCTCCAAGTTTAGCTCTCTTTCATCATAAAAGGAGTGAATAGGAAAACTAGTGGTACAAGGACAGATTCCTCACAGGGAAGGTAGACTGTGTGGCCTTGCTGTCATTCTTTTACAGAATTAACTATCTATGTGCTGTCCAGGAAAAAAATATTTCATTACTATGGCCAAGTAACTTTATTCTGTGCAATAAAATAATTACTTAAAAGAGCCATTGTCAAACTGACATCTCCACAATAATATCTAGTGGGCACTTATGAAATTTAAAAGCAAGCTAAAATGATAATTTCTTAGCCTGTGTAGTCATCAAATTATTTTTCTTTCTTTTCTTGAGGTGAAAACTCAGCCCCAAAGGGTTTGTTTTTTTTTTTTTTTTTTTTTAGCAGACACAGTAAAACCATGAATCATAAATTCAGATAAGTCTAGGCACATTGGAAAAGAGAAGTGTGATAAAAATTGCATTTATTTCAACTAGTGCATCATAATCTTTGTTATATCAGCTGTCTAGAAGGTGCTTAATATAAAATCTTCCTTTATTTCTCAGTGGACTCTTCAGTTTTCTGGAGATTTCCTTTTCATATAAGCACTTGAAGATTCCCTTGAAGACCTGCTAGAAAGCTTTTGATGGAAATGCTGCTGGGTGCTTGAGAGTGGTTCTATCTTGTTCAGGGTTCCCTGAGCATCTTCCCTGGCAAACTTCTGCACCTGATGAATTGAAGAGACTGCAGGGGCACTGAAAACCACAGCACTGTGGCTTGTCACAAAAGAGCAGTGCAAACCTTTAACAACAGTAGCAAGCAAGAGATACTTACCGGTTTCTATCTGTATTACAGACATTTTGCTCGACCCAATTTTCCAGAAAGTCTAAACTTTAGCGAGAGTTTTCTGCAATTTTGACCTACAACTTTCTACAAATCTTCACTCTTCCTAGGTATTTCTAAGTGATTTATGCTTTTGATAACCACATGATATTTGGCATTTTTCCATGATTTCATCTCACAGCTAAAGAGTAGTATGTCCTTTTTTCCTGCCTCAGACTTGAAAGGTAACCTAAAATACAGGGGCTACCAGGTAGAACTGGGGATCACTTAGAGCTGACCTCTGTGTTAACTGAGCTGTGGAGTATCTTGTAGATTCAGGCTTAGCTCTGAACTTCACAGTCCTGCTCCCACAGGTGAAATGCCCCATCCAGGACTCTGTTGTATTCCCTCAAGAAGCTGAGGCAGGCACGTCTCATTGGACAAAGGGGAGGCGACAGTAGGCTCACCTGTGCAGATCCCCAGGTGACAGCTCAGAACAAGGATGGGGCTGAGAAGCCAGGAAGAAATTCTCCACCCACATTCAGCAAGTACTGGGTGCAGCTCAAGTGAGCATTGCTCAGTGCAGCCTGAAGACATTAGTGATGCCAAAAATATGTTAAACCTGGAGAAATTTTAATTTTCTCTTTCCTGCTTTTGTGGAATTGTCTCCACTTTACATTTTCTGACTTCATTAAGGTCAGAGGAGATATTTGGTTACACATTTTTCTTAATTCCATCCAATCCAAGCGTATGGGAAGTGCTGAGAATGGAAAGGTCTATTTCTCTCTTCCCTCTCATGTGTAGCTCTGCAGCCCAACAACAATAACATTGTAAAAACAGAGTTTTAATTGTAAGGGGTCAAGTGTGTATAGTGGTGCCCGCTCTTCATATAAAAATTATTTAGGCATTAGAGCTCTGTAGATTGTGAAAAACAATCTCACTTATTTTTAAACAAGACAAAATGCCTATGTCCTCTTGGAAACAGAAAAAAACCCTGAAAAATGAAGCTTACACAAAAAACTAAAGTGAAAAGTTTTAAAAGATGCATCACCCTGTTTTTTCTGTAAATAGTAAGAATGGGTTATTAAAATGAAAGTGCATATGTGTCTCTATATGGGCTTTGCTCTGAAGGTTTTATAGCATGACAACTTCTATGAAAAAAACTTTGGACCTTTGCCTCCTCTTGTCTTCTGGGAAAGCTTTGGAATGGTTTAATCATCTAGCTTTGGTATCTTACTGCCTTTGGCAGCAGTAGCTTTTCTTATCATTATGTGTAACTGTGTGTCACCTTTTTCAGACAGCCATAGGATTAGGATAAGAAAAATTGGTTCTTTATGCTGCAGATCTAACAAAGCCACAGACTCCTTGCAGGCCACCAAATGAATGTCTAGCATTTTAAATTGAACTATGTTAGAAGAGACTGTTGATTATCAGTGCTAGTCACTCTTTTGAGGAGCAGTAGGAAAAAAATCATATTTAAAATTTGTGCAGATTGTATAGGGGAAAATATTTTGATAGTACAAGAGAGTTCTGAATTTCTGATAAACAAACACATATGAGTGTTTCTGTTCAGTGAAAATTCATCCCTTCATGTTGAGGCACCCATATGGCAAATAAACTTCAATGCTTTGAGTGTGAACACCGGGCCCTTGGATCTGGGAAACAGAAACATTCAGAAGAGAGTGAGCAGAAGATGAGAAAGAGAATAATATGTTGTGTCTGCCAGATTCTCAGGACTGTGGCCAACCACGAGCACTGTATAGAGTAAAACATCAGAAAGAAAGAAAGCACAGGTAATTTTCTCCATCATCACGTTAGATTAAATTAGATCATTGCTGTCACATAAATGACAAGAGCCAGAACATTTCATCAGAGGTAAGAGACTTTTCAGTAACAGCCAACTCTTTATCTCTGTGATGATATTTATTTTCCCTGTGATGAATTGTTGTTTATTTGAAGGCTCTGATGATGGTCACAGGGTCAGGAAACTTCATGGAACGTGACAGCTTTTGCACTGCACTGACTTAATGATGGCCACGTTGTAGCAGCCTAATAATGCTCTGATCAAAGTGTTCATGCAACAGCTGGTGATGGTGGTGCTGACAAGGCAGATGGATGCATGGTGGGCAAAGTGCAGAGCTCAGCTGAAGCAGCCCTTCAGCAGCCTGAATAGTCAGGCTCATTACTTTAACATACAGAAAGAAAAACAGGCATTCGTAGCAACAACTCTAGAGAGCGTGATCAAGATGAATAGGGCTTGAACTTATGAAACCTGAATGCTGATGGATTATCAAAATACAGTAATAGTTATTCAGAAGCTCAGGGGGAATTGTGGACTAACAGCAGAGGAACTGACAGATCACTTTGACAGTGACATCAGCAGCAGAGCTGCCAGGAAGGTGACTGTCAGGTAGAGGCCTTGCCTGAGACCGCTGGTTCCTCATGCCTGTGCACAATATGGAAAGGTGGGATACTTGACAGGACAGCCTCCATCTCTGGCAACGCATATAAGGAAGATGAGGAAGAGTGAACTTATCCTAACCAAATATCTCCCTTAAGCCTCATGCTCAAAAGTAAAAAGCAGCATGCTCCACATCATCCCATCTCCTTAGGATCCATACATCTAGCAAATGCATTGCTTAGCACAAACATTTTGCTCCAGGTGCACAATATAACAGCATCAAGTGTCAGGGGGGTTTCAAAGTCAATAAAACCTCTTCCTGTGGTGTCTAATGTTTAAAGCAACTGAACTCAGCTAATGTTTCAACGCTATTTTTCCTCTCAGCATTAGCCTACTGCAGGCTTTTTCCACCTTTGAAAACTATAATAAAATATATGTTTCAGGGCTACCTTTTCCATTCAGCAAAATCAGCTAAGCAGGCTTCAAAAAGCAAATGCCAAAGCACTTTGTGAAAACCCTTCCTGCAAAAGGAGAACCACTGGAGAGTTTAAATGAATATCGCCCCATGCAGCCTAGGTTGGTACAAAGAGAGATTACGCTCTAGAGGCTCCAAGCAGAACGACAGATTGAATTCTGTGGTCAAAGGCACTTTTCCCCTTACAGACTTTCTGCTTAAGGGCAGGGGATTACTCTCTTGTTTATTCAGCATGAAAAATAGTGATCTTCTTGCTCCGAATGGAAATAGTTGGATGGCAGAGATCCCAGTCACCGCTTGGGGTGGCAGAATAGATACGAATACATTCTGCGATATGTGTGAGCAAAAAAAAATTGAACCTTTTAGCTGAAGATTCCAGTAACATCATATCACATGAGGCATTTCGGGGGAATGACGAATTACAAAGAGAGAACATTCTCGGAAAGGCCATGTCCTCAGAGTCTGTGCCTCATTGCTGAGAGTTAAGTGGATGAGTTATATCTCTGGCAGTTTATGAACCTTGTTAATATAATGCAGTACCTGGGAGTGTGCCAGCCACGGTGATCAAGGAAGTCAGAATTAGACCTCTGCCACTGACAGACATCAGATGCCCATTCAAAAATAAATGTTTAATCTGAACTGGGCACGTTTCTCTCTAAAGCAGTGATCAGCAGCTTGATGCTGTGAAGACCTGTGTGGCTCTCAGTAACACAGCACACATCTCCTCTCTAGGTTTCAGTAACAGGCTGTTTAATGCGTTGATGCAGAAGCTGCTTGGTAGGAAGAGCGTAAGTGGCAGCAGTACTTTGACATGCTAGTCTTTATGAAAAATGTGAGGTCTGTGTTTTCTTTAACCCACATGTAGTGCAGGCTGCAGCTCTGTCACCTGTTTCAGGCACGGGTCATTCAGGGCCGCCCATCTAGTGGCAGATTAGGTTGCCTTGGGCCCAGCAGGAGAGGTGAGGGAAAGCTTATGCACTAGCAGAAAAGGCCAGTCTCCATCAAGCCTGCACACTGGCAATGGATTGCATGAAGTGAGAGCAAAAGCCACAGACCTTTTCCTTCTGCTCTGACAACTGCACACAAATAGCCACCATGCTGGTACAGCAGCTGAGTTTCTTTGTCCCTGAAAATGCTCTGCTTTTCTTGCCTCCAGAAAGTCCCACTTCTGAGATGCAGATCCCTAACATGAATATCAAAACAACACAATCCAGTCACGTTTTAGTATTTTTTTTTCTCCCAAGATCTGTAGCATTGGGATAAAGCTGCACGTTTTACCAGGGCACTGCAAAGCTCCAGTAAACATTATGGCTTTCGGTTTCAGTTTTTGCATGGAAGGCATGAAAAGTGCTACAGCTACATATACTGTTCCATGTTGTTATTTATCCATTATAATACTCTGTGCAGAATATCAGCAATGTGTTAATGCTTTATTTTTAATATTGTTTGCACTTAATTTATGTATTCCAACTGTTGATAGCATCACTTCTTCTGCAATTTTCTGTCAGAAATACATATTTAGTAGATAGAAATTTGGTGTTGACTTGAACAGATATACAAAGTCTTTGAAAAATGAAAGATAATATTATCTACTACTGAGGATTAGAGAATAAAATATTTTTAGATGTTTGGTTCCTCTACATCACCAGTTCATTGCCAGAACTGAGAAATATTTCATCTGGTTGTATTGACTTGGCCGAATAAAGGGTAGAAGGGTAATTTAATTGAAGAGACATGAGAGAACATGGCACTGTGCAATGAAATCCAACTTGTACAGCCATCTTCACAGACTGCTGAGCTGTGTAGCTGCATAGCAGCAATAAACCTAGGGTAAAGCCAAAATGTCATTTTTAGTGAGGGGTTTTCTTACCCCTGGTTTCTTACATATCCAAAAGAAGTGGAAAATGTTCTATTGAAATTTTTAGAAGTTAATGAAAGAGTTTTAGGGAAAGTGTGCAAAAAGTTGAGTTAGACTTCTCAAAAGAAGGAAAAAATTATTGTCACAGGTCAGTTCTAGTCATGTTTCCAATTCAAGAGCTTTAATCTGAGATGTTTTCTATGATCTAGCCTGTTTTCAAATATCAAAATACATGATCCCAGTCAGCAGCAAAGTTGTATCTACTAGGAGACATCAGGAGAATGTTCCAAAGGAAGAAGAAAAATATTATTTGAAGTATAATGCACTGGACAGCTGCTTAGACTGTGTTGTCAGAGAGGAAAGAAGAGTGCCAGCACAGATGGAAAAAGGGACCAGGTACCCAACTGCATACAGGCATGCTCACCTACCCTTCATTTTTCACTCGTGCCCTAATGGCAGAATGTATTGTCCAATGCGAATAAGAAAATATTGGGAATTAAGAGATATATCCATATTATCTAATGGTTCCCAGCTTCATCTCATAGAATCATGGACATCTGAAACCATCTACTGGAAACACAAGAGACACTCACTTTGCCCCTATCTTTAGCTATGTAGTTTCCTAGTCCATGAAAACATCCTGCTTCATCAAAACTCATGGGTTAGGAAGCTATTTATTTAGAAAGATTATGTGATTATCAGGTCAAGATCTAGGGTATTACTACATTATTTGGCTAAGATATTAATTTGTGAAACCACCCTGCTTTACAAAATAGACAAAACTAAGTGTCTTCACTGACTATTTACTCTCAGCATCCTTTTGGGCAAAGTGAACAAATAATTTACATAAAGCAAAACTGACATAGAAACCTCATTTTTAAGTTGACCAAGGGATCTAGGAGCTCACTGATGACCTTTAGAAGTATGTGAATGATTTTTGAAAGTGGAATTTGAGAGCTTTTGACAAATTTTTATCTTCTATAAACCTCATATTAGGCATGTATTTCATCCAATTTGATAGCAGTAAACGAAAAGTGATAGTTGTATTTTGTCTACGCACATTCAAGAAAATTTCAATTAAATCATAACATTTATTAATAAACCTATCTAATAGATTAATAAACCCTTGAACCTTCACTGTGGAGGCAAAAATACTGTTTTTCACTACATCCAACCCCATATTATACTTAATCAATTTGTTAAGTGCTGTGCACATCACTAACATGTTTATTGAAACTCTGAAGATATGCATTAATATATTGTTTGATCTAAGATTTAAAACCACCTTATCTTTTTCAAGGCTCTTATTACAGAGCCTTGAAAGCTTACATCTCATAAACTCAGATTTATTTGTTTTTTCACATTTAGGGCAATAAAACACTAGTATTATCTTTTGAATACTCAAGAAGATACTTGGAAATCCTTGGAAAATGAATAACAGTATTAGTGGGCAAAAAATCATGAATCTGTAGGAACATAAGATTGCAGCATGAACCCAGAAATGTACAGTATAACACGTTAGGTATGAAAGTCCAGTGGAAGGCCAGACACATTGCAGAATAAATTCAGAGTTGTAGAAGATGGAGGAAAAATGGAGTCAAAAAACCCCCCAAATATTTTATGCCAAGACAAAAGAAAACAGCAGCCAAAAGTTCAGGGAACAGGAACTGGAGTGGCAGCAGATCTTATTAGAGATAAAAGATTTGAAGTTTGACTTATGAATGTGCTACCCACATAAAATAGCTCCATTGCTTGGTTGTATATGAACCAGGGTAGATACAGGTCCAATAAGCAGATCTCTGTTTCCCCAAAAAATTAAGTGTCTCAAATACATTAATAATATTAAAGAAATAGGTTAAAACTAAGTTGAAAATGCCAATAGACTTCACACACAAAATTCATTAGGACAGAAACATCCAGTTTCCAAAAGTGTTGCAAGTAGTGTTTAAATGACAAGTTTAGCTAAAGAGCTCTAATCTGATGGTCTTGGTCCCTTTGCTTGAATTACTGGGGGCCTGGTTGGGACAAGCACAGCTCCTGCCTAGCATGTGTATCCAGATATTTTTTCCTGTGGAAACTTTGGCATCAGGAAGGAAGAGATAACTGTGAGTTCAGTCTGGGATTGCAGAGTGGAGATCTTTCTTTTACAAACTTCAAAGTTCTTTGTTCAGATTCGTAGAGGCCTGCTGTTCCTCTGCAATGGAAATGAGATTTGCAGAGGCAGGTGGCTGCTTATATGCCCAGAAAGTCTGTATGCTCACAAGTTTCTCGGGAAAACTCTGCAAAACTGTCAGTGAAGACATAATTCCACAACAAGGTGTTAGACTTTGTGCTCAACACGTGCCTAATTAGTAGGTGCTTGCCTCTGAATTTCACAGTGGTCTTCAGCATGCAGCAATGTAGACACGAAGGAAGACTTTATAGAAGTGGGCACCAAACAGATGTGAAGCCCTACTGGTGTTCAGAGACATGTAAATTGCATAATTCATGAAGATGTCTATTTTATCTGAAGGATGGCATACAGCACAAAAGCCTGCCTTGGAATCCTTTAGCTTCTCATGCTGATCATTTGGCCCAGCCATCACATTCAGCTTCAACACAAAATCTGGATAATGATCCCTCATCCACCTGACTTGAACCTGGCAGAGTCATCCTAAAACTCTTCTGTGTTCTTTTGGAGATATCCTTCCAAATTTTTTTTTAGGTCATTGTGTTTTTCTACCAAATATAAGGGACTTGATGACGGTATTGTTTGGGTTTTTTTTTTTTTTTTCATCATTCTTATATCGATTTACTTGATCTTGAGCTCTTACTGAGCCCACTAAGTTCTGCAGTCGTCTTCATTGTCCTTGTTTCTTCTTCAGTTAGGCAGACTTTCATTACTGATAACAATATTTTTTCAATCAATTTAGAGTCATCTTTTGCATCTTTCACATGCACCCTTTTGCATGCTTTCATTATTTATGGCTTCTTCACACTGACACTGTGTGTATCATGGAGAGATTCTACATTCTAATAAAATGTCTTTTGTCTTCCATATGTCAACTAGTGCGTTTCCTGCTGTCAAGAAACAAAAATTGTGGCCTTATAGCTTCTATTAAACATCTACTGGCTTACTGTGCTATTTCCATCAACTCTGTTTTTCCTCTAGTCAGACGCTATGTCACACATGAAAAGACGTAAACAAGTGCACTTGTATGCAGGTATACAAATAAAGATGGAAAAGTGTCACAAGTACACTGTAATGTTGAATTAGCAGCAGCATTTACAGCTAACCTTAGAATAACATTGTTTGAATGTATTGACTGTGGTATGCATATCAACTTTGAAATACTTCCCAGTTAGATCGTCTTTGTCATGAATTATTCACTTTTCCAAAATGAACAAGGTAATATCAAGTCAATCCCTGTGCTTAGTGAGAGATCAATAGAGTACCAATGCACTGATATTTCTTCTTAGAGTCAAAAACTCTTGCTTGGTCCTTCACTTTTTGTGGCATAGGAGAATGGCCATGACAAAAATGCCAGAACTAGTGTTTTGCCTTCAAGTTTTACTTGCTCTGCAGCTTCTGAAGTTTTCACCTCACAAATCATAGACATACTTGGTGACAAATATAATTATCTTCCTTTTTTCCCCATAAATGTGCAAACAAATGCCAACTAGCTTTCCTTTTTAGTCACTGGCGAGTCAGGCAGCTACAGAATGAACAAAACATTGTTCATTTAGATACCTGTTTCAGGTATCTAAATGATCCAAAATAGGTTTGGATGAATCTCTCTAGAGGTGCCTGTTTTGTTTCATGTCTGGGAAAGAAAACTCATTGCTGTCAAGCTTCAGCTAGATACAGCTTTTGGAAGACAGATGATTTGAATCATCAGTCTGCTAAAACCTGATGATTTGAATTAAACCTGTTCTAGCAGAACAAATAGGAGGTTCAGAGTTTCTATATGCCTACAACAATCTTAAAAATCGACTGAATTTAGAATATGCAGACTGGAGGACTGACACTCCTTCAGAGCAATCTGGACATATTGATACTGCGAGTACAAGCAAATAAAGTGTTTGAACACATAGAGGCAGGAAAGCCTGTCTCACAGATGGGTTGTCTGTAGAGTAGTGACTCCAGACCTGTGGTTCATAGTGCATAATCAGCACTAGAATTAGAATGTGGATTCCTAGTTTAACACAGCTGTTGAGGAATACATTTAGTGCCTTTAGCTTGGTGTGGAGCTGCAGTGTAAGCTGCAGGTTAAGTTCTGTGGGGCCAGAGTCTGAGGCAGGAGACCATGGAGCAGCTCCTGGAGACAGGAACATTCCCTTACCAAAGTGGCTAAACATTGTGTTCTCAGTGGTTATTTAAAAGGGAACTCTGAGTCTAAATAAGGATGCCATATTTTGTCTGTACTTAACAGAGATATTACATGCACTAGTTTTCAAATTATTTGTTTAAGTCCACACTCAAGGAAGGATTTTGAAACAATGGAGAAGATTCAGAGAAGAGTTCTGACAGTGACTAGAAGGCTAGGGGGAGGAGATAAAGCAGTTTGGCTACTGAAAGGAAATTACCTGTCATCATAAAAACAGCTAGTGAAATATTCCTGATGACAGGATGATGGACTTTCTCAGATAACTGCATTGTAAGCATCTGGACTGAAAGCTAGATATCTAGACAAGTTAAAGGTAAATTTTAACAAGAATTGTGGTGAACTTTCTATTGTGGGACACTTTAAGATCAGTATAAAATGTTTTTTTAACTTGAGACAGAAATTAATTCAGGGAATCTCTATACCCTGTGTTATGTAGGAGGTCAAACTAGGTAATTGCAGCATTTTCCTCAGTCTTCATGGTTTTCAACTATAAAATGGTATATGTAATATTGGTATGTGAGGATTTTAATATATAGGAGTATATGTGAAAGGAATTAATCCTGAAAATTGGGAAAAATGAGCCTGGCTTTAGTGGAAAAATAACAGAGAAACTTGTAGTGATAGTAATATATTTATAATTAGTATCTAGCTCATTCTGCTACAGTGGAGTACAATTACTCTCAACTGTATTATGATTTCTTTTACTTTTTTCTTCTTGAGTAAATTAACTTCAATTTGCAGATTCAGTAATAAGTAGCACAGTGTATATTACACCATTATTACAACACCTAATTCATTAGATATGTAATTTACATTGCTATTTATATAAGTGCTGAATTAAATCCAAAGAATCTCAGGAGAGTTGTAACCAGTTTGTTCCAGATCTCAGCTTAATATTTAATATGGAAATATGGGGATACAAGGCATACCTCAAAAGCTTCAACCCTTATGTCAGGAACAGCATGGGAGTTTTCAGAAAGGAAGAAAGTAGTATCTTAAAATATACATCCAAAACAAAATGTAGAGGATTTAAAGAAGGTAAGGAGCACTTGGGAACAGGCCAAAGAGAAAACTGACGAAATATGTCACCTTGACTCACTCTTTCGCTTCCCCTTTTTTTAATTTTTCATTTTTTATGGAGCATATTATTTCTGACTTGTCTATTCTACAGAGGGCTGTGGACTAGTACGAAATGTGCAGAGGGACAAAATTTCAAAATAGACATTGTACCAATGGCAGGAAGTTGCCTGAGGCAACACAGGTCCTCTCTGCTGATCACCATACAACCACAGGGCCAGAATTTTCCTCTTATGAAATGATCAGGTGCAGAAACTTCAAGGCTATGAGAACACTGGGGCAGCCCACAGCTGATGGAGCCCTCCCTTGTCAGCAAGCAGCCTTCATGAAACATATTAAAAGAAGTGAACTGTAGAGCCAGCAGTGGCAGGAAGCTGTACAGTTACGTAAAGCAAGTGTTGTATGGAATAGGGCCACACTCACGATGCAGAGACACTGCAGAACTGGGAGTATTTTATCTTTCTAAAGCAGAGTACATTCTTGGGGCCTGGACAATTGATAATGCAGGGAAAGATACTCTGGATACGGCTATGTTGATAAATAGGAAAGGGCCAAGGGCCAATCTCTGGCTTCCAGGCCAAATTTTGTAGACTGGCTTTTGACAACACTGCTTTGGTGCAGCTCTAGCTAAAGCACAAGGGCCATGCACAGACTGCACAGCAGTTCACTGTGATTCCAGAGTGGTAGAGACTTACAGCTCTGAGGCAATGCCATCTTCTCTGAGGTGTTATTTTTCACATTCAAAGTGTCTGAAACAATGAGGGCTGTGTCACAGCTCAACAGAGTGAGGTTTTGCACTTAGTTTACTGTTGCTGTACCATAAAATGGCTGTGTCATATCAGCCCATCCAAATTTTTCTCATAGTGAAAGTGGCAAGGCAGAGAGGAGAGACAGCAGAAAAATTTCTTGCTTGGTATTGATGTCTACGTTGGTTGGTTCCTCAATTTTGTCTTTAACTCTGTAAACTACTCTTGGATGCAAGACCAAGGATTGTGTCATGCCTCTTGGATGTAACAGGAGAGTATGTAGGGGTGTTTGGGGTTTCAAAGCATCTGGGATAACACTGGGAAACTGTGTAAGCTTGAAGGAACAAAGGATGGTCCTCTCTTATCCATCCTGCCTTCTCTGAGAGTTCTCTGAAAGGAGCTATCTCCAGAAATGTATTCATGTACTGTCATAGAAAGTGTTTGTGGGAGTACTCCAAACAGAGGCAGGGTGTAAACTGAAAAACAAGTAATGTCATTTATCAGGAGTCCAGTGCTTGAGTACTCTCTCTGGCCCTCTCTCACTACCAACACAGACATTCTCTTTGAGGACGCTCGTGTTTTAGGCATTTCAACATCTATGATCCAAAGGGTTGCCAAAATACTTGAAACACATATTGTTAGTGGGATTATTGTTATTCTGCAAATCTCCACAGTCACAGTAGTATTTACTTCTCTCAGACAGCCTTGCTGAGATTAATGGTCTCCTGAATATTAATGCAAACAAGTACAAGTAATAGTTTCACAACTGGAACCACTCAGACTGATAAAGAATCGAGTTTCCCTTCACATTTTTCCACTGACCATGTTTAGGATCTTCCTTCTATCTGTGTGGGGATGTACCACCACTCTCAGCTCGAAGCTAGGTCTCCAACATTTGCATTCATCTTACTCTGTGAGCTGTTTGCTCATTTGTACAGTGCATAAAATGGTGTACCTTATTAATTGTAACGTGGATTTGTTTTTGGTTTTGTGTTTTTGTTTGTGTTTTTGTTTTTTTTTCTGGGATGCTTAGATTCCCTTCCTCCCCTCTGACATCTTTTAATAAAGGATATAAAAATGATGGAAGTAATTGCTAGACACTAGCTGGTTTAAAATATTTTCCTGCAATATGTATGTGCAGGAATGCTTGTGGGCACACATGCATACAAGGACGTGTAGGACAGACAGAGAGGGAGGAAAGATTTTGTTGCAAAGGGACAGGTGATACTTGTTGCTCCATTCTAGCCACTTCTTACAGCTTATGAGTTTCTAACTGCAGGGAATGTATTTTGTTCCTCAGACTAACCATAGTGAAAAAGATGTCACGTGAAACACAGTCTAGCAGCCCCCCAACATCACTCTTCAAAGGTTTTGACATCATGGCACATTGACACTGAGTATTAATGCCATCTAGGCTTTAAGTCTAGCTTTTGTTTAGTAACTGCTTAAGTAAATATTAAAGGGTTGGAAAGTTCAGAGTTGACACCAGCATAAAATAATAATATTTTCTGCAATGTCTGCTTAACCTTTCTGTCCTTACTATGAGAAAAATGCATATGGATGTGACATGGTATTTCATGGCAGTGAAAGAGTGCACCAGCAGAAATCAGAGTGCTCAAAAAAGTGCTGCAGCTTCTTGAGCCATTTTTGAGTTTTAGATTAAATACAGGAGAATCTGCCCAGCAGAAGCTTTCACCATGCAGCACCACTTGTCCATCTCTTCACCAGAATTGATAAATCTGAACAGTCTTTCCCACATACAACTTAAAGCCAGCAAAAATAAATAATTCCATTAAAGTTATTGTTTTACCCTCCACATAAGCCAAAGAATTTACAGTGTTATAACAAAGTAGCAGGCATCTTACTGCCTCTGTTTTCAAGTGCAGAATGGGAGATAACAATAAAATGCTTTATGAGGAGGTCACTGTGTATTTATGCTCTGAGCAGAATTTAAGAACACAGGCTCCAATCCTGACTCAAAGGCTGCATTTCTGTGCAATTTCAGGGACAGATAAAACTTCTCTACAAGCAGAATTTGAACTCCTTAGTACTTGACTCCTGTTTAATATTTAATTGATCACACCTGAGGAAAAGAAGGCTCTCTTAGGGAAAACTTCCAGTATTTTAGAAATATTTTGGCAGTTGATCCCTCTGCTCGGCCAAGTTTTCTACTGCAGGTGTGTGCACAGGGTTTGCAGGATAATTTTTCATTCCAATTTGAGCTTCATGTGGTTACCACCACCTTTAACACCCAGTTCTGCCTACAGCATCATATGGCAGAGCCCTCTGCCATCACACCTCCCGTGACTCTGTGCTCATTGTATTCTCTAACAGCCATTTCCAGAAGGAATAAGAAATGAAAAGCTAAGTCACTTCTCTGGCCTGTTAACCGCTGCCTTTTACAGTCCCTATCCTTTTCACATTCTGATATTTTTTCCTGATAAATCTTTTATCTCACAGGTATCTCTTCCTCATTTCTACTCTTACTTTAAAAGTTTTACATTAGATCTATGCACTAAAAGGAAAGCATTTTGAAAACACTTGATCTATTTTCATAACACCTACAGAGCAGCCTGCTGTAAGACCTAAATTTTTCCTTTACCTTATCTCAAAACATCACAAGTTTGGGGGTTTTTTTTAGCAGTCTTGCATGTTTTGGTTTCTTCCTTGTTTTGTGCTAAGCTATTTTTTGATAAGGTTCAGCTGGAAAAACTCATCTCTCTCAGGACTGAATCAAGGTTTTACATCAATTAGGCTAATTGACAGAAGGCTTAACATATTTCTTCATTACGACAGCAAATACCTTCTTGGAAGAAACCCTAAAGTGCAGGAGTTAAAAAAAACCCCAAAACCAATAATGAAAAAGACACCAACTTCCTTCCTTTCTAGAAAGATAATTTTGGAAATATTTTAGAGGTAAAACACCAGGAAGGAAGTTTCCTAAGGGATGGTTATTTCACTATGGCTAAAACTGCTTTCTGCCAGAAAGTTTATGTCACTCCAAAATTATCACCCTATGCCTGACTGTGAAAATGTAAATAATCATGTAAATAATCACAGAGAATGAGAGAGTAAGGTGCATATAAGGGAAATACATGAAGATAGAAAATATATAACTAGCTCCAAACTACAAAAAACCTCCAAAACTAAGAAAAACTTCTAATTCTTAAAAAATCTACTGGATTTTTTTTTCTGAATTTATAACAGGACATCTGAAATAATTTGTGTTTTTTCACATTAGCTGTCTTGATTTTTTTAACTTATGCTAAACCTCACTCGTTAAGGTGAACCTCATAACTGAGGCATCGAGCTGAAGAGACAGATTACATTATAATTCAATATTGTGTGTTAAACTAATCTTTGCCTCCTGTTTCAGATTCTAGCCTTTTATATAAATAAAAATGATATGTGTTTCTGAAATGTAAAGAACTGCACTTTCTTGATATTTCTGTTACTGTGTTTGTCATTCTGCCTGTTTCCCTGTGCTCTATGTGGTGCTGAGGGAAGGGAACAGAAAAAGGCAATTCAATACTTTTTAGAATAACTTACAGTAATAAAATACTTTCATTCATAAAATACTTAAAATACCCTGAGGGAGGTATTTAACCTTGGTCTTTGCTGATGTTTTTGAACATCTGGCCACCCTATTTGATAAACATGCTAGCAGTGTTGGGGTTTATAAATGTCTGTGCTGCACTAGCCCCAAATAAGCAGTTTAGTGAATAAGAGCCTTTAGAGAAGAGTATTTAAAGGAGTACAGAGGAGTTATGTGCATAAATCCCGTGGACATATTTTCTGTGTAGTGCACTCCAACCCAACACTCTATTGGTTAACATTGCTTCAGTGCAATTGGAGTCAGTGTCAGCTGCAGCAGTATTTTAAAATAAGTGGGCCATGTTGCAGTTCTTGTGAGTATGTGTGAACACAGGGGAAGAAGGTCATGACGTCTTTAAGTGCATATGCTACACACTGAATCCAATTGCCAAAATGCTATTTCCTTTTCTAGCTACACTGCAGCACCACTGTTTTTTCTCTTTAGCATGGGACATGTCCCACATCCATACTCTTGAAAGCTTTTTCCTAGAACTCCCCTCAAGAGTATCACAGCAAGCACCAATTCTTCCCTTTCAAGGCCCTAATTCTGAATAATGGGAAAGATTAAATACTTCAGAAAGTACCCCCAACAAAGCAATAATTAATTTATGCTAGAATATATCATATAATTTTTCTCATGTTTTCTAGCTCTCAGATTGGAATTCACTAGCCCTGAGGAGGGCAAGGACAGAAAGATATCATGGTATCTTATTTTCTTTTAGCTGGTTTGGAGCTTGTCAGGACTGGAGCTTGTGGCTGGGGCATGCAGCGAAGAGAGCCTGGGATCCTGGGCTTTTCACCAAAGGCCCTACTTCATGTAGAATTTGCTCTGGATTAATTCAGTGCAATTTAAATTGTAGGAAGAAGCTTCAGCCCCCTTTTAATATATGTGAGGGCTACTCCCTCCCTGTGGTAATAGGCAGGCTGCTCTGTGAAGATCCTGGAGAATGACAACATATTCCACTGAAAGGTGAGGACTCCCCTTCTTTAGTTCCAGCCTAGATACTTATCTCATTTTCCCTCAACAATTCTAAACATTTCTGGTCCTTACTCTACATTGTCCTCAGCAGAAAGGCAGTATTTTTTTTCTAGAACGGGTTTGTCAATTCATGAGGTTTGGCAACATGGAAGTATGGAGAGGTGTTAATAGCAAATCTGTCTCTCTTGTCACTGTCAATGCTTTTCTTTATGTTTTCTTTAATGTAAGGTCAATGGGGAATGCTGCAAAGTGGATTAAACTCCATTCAGTAGCCTTTCAGTGCTACTTCTGTCTCTTCAACTCAAGTTAGATTCTGTTCACATAATCAGTACAGCCATGGTGCACAACCTGTCTTGCAGGCAGCCTCTCTCCAAATCCACCCTATGTTGTGAATCCCCTCTGTTGTCTTGGTATCCCTTGGTCTGTTATCCCACACCCCAAGCCCTGATTAATAGTGAATTAATGGGGGACAGAAACCAGGCAAAAAAGACTCAGAACGAGTATACTCCTTTGTGTGTCTTCACCTATCCACTGCCCAGATCTCAGTGCTGACTGTCCTGAAGGTAACATGCTGCATCCAAAAATGCTGTGGATGGGAAACCCAACATCATAAGCTTGGAAGAAAGTGTCCAGTGAAGCAATAATAGGAACTCAGGGCCTGTCTTAGAAAAAGGATGGAAACCATTGTATTAAATTTTTCTCTGTCCTCTCTGATGTGGTGATATTTTTCCTTGTCTAATCATATACATTTCCTTCTCTTCCGCGTGTGTGTGCACACAGAATTACTTCCTGGATCACACTTCTCAGGATTATAATCCATTTTTGAAAGACACTTGGGATCATATGAAAGAAGGGAGAACAGCACCTCTACTGACTTTTCTGACCTCAAAACTGACTTTTCGAACCTCAAGTTAGCTCTGCCTATACTGTTACTGACAGATGTTTTTCTGGATGAGTGAAAAATGCCTCAGAAATCTCTCCTAGAAAAAAAATTCTTTGATTAGCCTAGTTGATCCATATCAATAACACCCTACTTTTATGCTCAGCACAGAGCTATGCTGCTGCTGTATTTTCTTCTTTGCAATTTAAACCCAAGGTTTGCTGCCCTAGTAAATCTAGATGATGAGAAGTGTACTCCCATTTTCCTTCCTAGTGTTCATTTCTGCAAAAAGAATTTTCTAAGCAGGTGGGAGAGGGAAGAGACCTTGGTTCTGGTCCTTGCTCTGAAAGCAGATGCTTTCAAGCATCCTAGTGCAGAGTCTGGTCCTGGCCTCTAGCTGGGTCTGGGCTCACCCTCTGCCTCTAGCAGGACTGCCATCAAGCTTGTTGCAGCCTTCTTGCCTCCAGTCTAGCAAGCACTGAAGTTGTGAAGTCAGAAACAAACACTCCACTGTTTTGTCTTTGCAGGATCAGTTTTCAGTCCTTGTATTTGTTTCTCAGCTGTGTGGCCCACGATGGGCACTGTTGGGTCAGTAGATCATCAGAGCCATGTTTCACATGCAGGCATCCGCCACAGTTAACTGTAAAATCAGAGCAATTGCAAAATCAGAGACCAGGGGGCACAGACTAAATACAGTTACCTAATGTTCAATGACAAGGAAGACCGATACTTCTGAGCCAATCCAAAACATTAGATGTTAAAGGAAGTCTACTGGTGAAAGCTCAGTAGGCTCCAGGCACTCACAGGGTGAGATGTGCACCTCAGCAGAGCAAAGGCAGCAAATAGTTAATCATGCTCTCTAGCCATGGACATCTGACTGATGCTCTGAATCATTTCTGAGCCTGCTCTACACTATAAAAAGGATTTTACATTTCATTTGACATAGCCTGAATCTCACTAATCAAATGTGAATAGCCCTACTCTGCCAGAGCCCACTTTTAGATGATCAAGCTCTTTGTAGATCTAACTGCCAGAGCTGGTCCTATGAAAATAGCAGTAATAGTGAAAGCAGCAATAACAGAAATTCATGTTTCTTTTTGTTGTTGTTTGCTTGTTGTTGACTGCAGAATTCATATTTGTACTTCAAAATCGTTTAGTGGAATAAATTGCATAATACTTCATTGAGTAGCTGATTGTTGTAGTTTATCAGACTTGCTGATGGCAACTACAAATCTACCCTGTTAGTGAAAAGGAAAACTGATTGGTTCAGAGGCTTTTATTGACTTATTATTGAAATGCTTAGTCTCTAATGCATATTGTTCCCCAGCACAGCAAAGTATGCACAACATTACCTTTCCAGCAGGATTTGAGCCTGGCACAGATAGAATTTGAATCTGTTTACTGATAAATACTATTCTGTAATATGTGGTTGAGAACATGCAATTCTTCCTTTTTTTTTTTCTTTTTTCTTTTTTTTTTAATTGCTTGTTACTTGTGCCCAAAAACTGGTGTCAATTAAATTGTAGATGAGGAAGTCTGCAATCATCTTGATATGCTTCAGCAGTTGTAATTTGGTTAAGGCTCAAATCAATGTTCTGGTTCTTAATATTTCTTGAATGTGTTGAAAATCTAACTTCATTTTGAGAAGCAGTTGTTTTGTCCCTGGGAAGTGAACAAAAGGTTCAGGTGAGTCCAGTATCATTCAAGCCTAAATGAAGGCTTGAATGAAACTGGACTCAACTAAATTTTACTATCTTTTTGATTTCAAATTTATATTTTTTCTTATATAGGTTTTGCAAGTAATCATCTATTTTTTTCATTATATCTGTAATTAGATAGTAGGTATGCATTTTTTTCTGTTTTCAGCTATACCTGCTAAACATATAAAAAAGAAAATGCTGAAGGAGTGAAGATGAAGGATACAAAGCTAAGTTCAGAGGGAAGAAACTGAATGTGAATAGAAAAATGTAGCAGATATTAATATCATCCTACAATATTGTCTGAGATGTTGAATTACATTTAAAGAGTACTTAAGAGAACTACCTTATGAACACAAGATTTTACAAAGACAATATAAGTCTTTCTGCCCCTAATACCTGGCATGTCTTCTCTTGTTTTCCTCCGCTATAAACCAGGTATCACTGATTTAAGTGCTGATATAATGACTTGTTTCCTTGATCAACAGCTGTTCACAATTTGTTATTGCAGATTATTTCCTCTCTGAACTTCTATTGAGGGTCTAGAGTACCTTAGACCTTTCTGCTTGGAATGATAAAAATAATAATTTATCAACATGATTCATATTCATTTACCTTTGAGACTGTGCCATTATAACACACTGAAGAAAGAGGAGTGAAATCTGACAGTGATTTTTCTGAGTGTTAGATTTGCAGGCTGTAAATGAAAATTGTGGCAGGTACCACTACTGAAAAGCCTATTAGAAAACCTGACAGAAGTAATATTTTTAGCCACGATAATCCTACTATATTTAAAAACCCAAGAACTAGAATAAAATCAGGAATAGCAATCAAGCTTTCATGCAATTATTTTTCAATTTGCAGATAAATTCCTTATGGGTTAATTCAAATCAGAGCAAAGCTCAAATGATAGAGAAACAATAAAGACTATCACACAAAGCTGTTGGATTTTTTAAGTGTTGGAAGCAATGCAGTTTATTCATGTCACAAAACCCTTTCTTAGAGGAAAACAAATGAAAAATATAAACTATGATGTCATGAGGCCAGATGCTGGACCAGATAAATATTCTTTGTTCTTTCCAGTCATCACAAAAGGTGACTGTATGCACACTCAAGATAAAACCTGAATAGAAAAATCCTCTTACCTTTATGCTACTTACTCTGCTTCCTTTTTTCCTTCTTCTTTTTTTGAATTATGCTAGAGGACAGCTAACCTGGGAATAAGTGCAATTGATGTACATCCTGATTCTACTTGATAGTCTAGAAACAGAAAAATGCAGCTGTTCCAGAAGGATAGCTTGTTCAAAGATCAAAAGAACTACTACTTTAAACTGAGCCCAGCTACAGAAGTAGAGAGAATCACAACCTACGGTGTGTGTGTGTATGCGCTATTAAAAATCTCCTCTTATACCAAAAAATAAGATTCCAGTTTTGTACTTCATAAACTAAGAGTAAATGAAAGAAAAAAAAACCCTTTTTTTGAAGATGACGAGGAATAACAAGGCCTCCAACAGAAGGCTCTTATAGAGTGCCCAGATGATTTATCAGGTCATTGAAAAACACTTTAATATAACATAGAAACTTCCTTTTTTTTTTTTTTTTTTTTTTTTTTTTTTTTTTTTTTTACACTGTGGGAAACGGGAGTAACTAAAAGTGCTTTATTGGCAACTGGGAAGCAGATATAATTTTATTTAATATCACTGAAAGGTGGCATATTTACAGAACTCATAAGCTACCATTTGTTTTCTTGTAATAAGAGCATTGGTGCTAGGGAAATTTCCCATATTATTTATCTGTGCTCCAAAAGACAGCCCTCCTAAAAGTGTAGAATTTTTCAAGACTCAATTTCCATGGTTAGAAAAGCACTTTAAACCCAAGGAGGTAAAACCCACAAATGGCAGCCTCTTGAGGCTGCTTTACCAAGGGCCTTGTGTTCTAGGTTACAATGTAAAATTGTGCCCAAGGTATGTATTCAATCCCCATGAACCGTTGGAGCCAAGGTGGGGCAGTGTTTTCCTTATCTTCTGTTAATGAGCCTAACAATGCCTTGCCACATGACTCATAGATAACTTCCTCTGGGAGTTATCTCTGTTTAATGGGCCATCAAGGACCCACTGCATGACTCATAGAATGAGATCATCCCATTGTGAGATGCTCCGCCCAGGGGGAGGAGCCAAAGCATTCCCACCTGGATATAATCCAGGGTTTGAGACCTCACAAGCAGCTTCTATTCACTGAACTCCTAGAGGAGACAAGAGCTACCAGATGGAATCACTGCTTTGACAAGAACATCTCATCTGATTCCACTGGATTCCTGGAGGAAGATTGGACCCTTCTCACCATCACTGGACCCTTCTCTCTCAGGATCATCTCTACTCCAACAGAACCACATCTGCCACTCGAGGAGGACTTACTTTTGGACTGCTTCACACACCCTGACCAACACGGTGTCAGGTTGTATTGTTCCATTTATTTTATTTTACCTTTTTTTTTCCTCTCTTCTCCTATTAAATTGTATCTCTGACTGCAAGTCTCACTGGTTTTGCTTTCAAACCAGCACACCTTGGTTCATCAGCACGTTAGGAGGAGTCTCTAACTTCTTTAAAGATTTAAATATCCAGGCCATGTGACTGGATATGCAGATACTAATGACCTACAGCAGACCCCAGGTAATACATCTCCATGCCTAGGCTGGACAAAGTTGTCAAAAAATTAATGACTTTGACTTGAAATAAATTAATAGTAGCTTACCACAAATTGCATAAGCAATTATAAATTGCTAAAAAAACCAATAAAATTAGTTTAGGAACTGTTTGCTCCCTCCTGGCCTCCGTGGTACTCATATGAATTTCAGTTATAATTTTTCAGACTCTTTTCCTTCCTCACTTACAGAAAAGCATCAACTCACATGAATGGCACTTATTTTCTGGTCTGGTCTTGCAAGTGTCTTTCAGAGTAGATGCAAGGAAGAACCTCCTGTACTGAAGGACGTGACAAGTTATAATATTCCAGTCAGCCCTATGGAGAATTACTAAACAGTGGCAGTACAAAAGCAAATCAGGGCAAATCAGACCAGAGATTTTTTTCAAAACCTGTATACAACCTGGAAAACAATGTCAATACACAGCTTAGCACTGTGTGGTATATGTCTCATTAAAAAGGAAACACAGAAATAAGACACAATAAATTACCTCTGGTAAAGTGAAAATTGGCATCAGACAGAAATCACACCAGTGTAAATTCAGATTTTAAAAGAATAAAGCAAATTGGCTCATTTAGAGCTGTAATTCTATGTATACCTCATTGGAGCATAAAAGGAAATGTGAAAATCAAGAATGGAAGTAGATGTGTTCCTATCGGAGCATTGCATGTAGGGCTTATTGCAGCACTCCCAGCATCCCCTGATGCACTTCCATTCTGGTAATTCCAATTATTTACCTATCATTTAAGACTCTCCGTAATTCATACTGTCATGTGTTGTAGCCTATTATGTCACTGTGATACCATAAGGATTTGATCAATGACTGAGCTGCTTTAACTCAATTAAGTATACTTGACAAACTGCGTGATACTCCAAGTTCCACAGAATTATTTTTAACCATGACAAGATGACACATCACTGTCTCCTGACTGCTAACCTAGATGGGATGATACCAGCTGATAGCGGAGGCTATCTCGGATGACACGAGTACACGGCAGTAATCGAGAATGCATCATGCTATTAAGCTCCCACAATTGCTTTACTGCTGTTATAAATGTCAGCTCCAACCTACGATAACAAAATTTTCACAGCAGAGCTCCTATTCACACTTCTTTGGACATTGAGGCTCATTTTTCTAGCGGCCTGGAGTATTCTGAAATACCTACAGAGATGAGAGAGTCTGAGTTTCTTCTAAGTAAGTCTTACCCAACAAGTTTAGACACAGGCTTAGATCTATCTTGCAGTGCTGAAAAGTGCATACTTACATTGCTTCTAAAGAAATTGCATTTAGGTGTTGTCTGTACAACTCAATGAACATAAATGACTAGTTTGTTTTTGTTGTTGTCGTTGTCATTTTTTTCTTTTTTTTTTCCTTTTTTTCTTTTTCTTTTCTTATTTTTTTTTTAATGCAGAGTGGAATGTAAGCACCTTAAAACTCAAGTTTTGGTTCTGTCTCTTCCATGGACAAGACCATACTTCTGGCTCTACTCCTCACACCTGCACTTGCAGTGATGCTTACAGCCTTGGAGTGTGCAGGTGTTTACTTGTTCAACAAGCAAACCAGGTGGCATATTTTCTACCTAGGTGTGTGATGGTTTGAAAATGGTACATCCTAGTCCTGCAGTGTGGGGGCAAGTCTTGTAAGCAACAACACTTGCTGAGGTGAGTGCAGAAATCTTTGCCATGATCTGAAGATGTGCACCCATTAGCCCTCAGGTGGTGTCAGTGGGGACAGCCAGAGTACAGTACTGAGAAGAAGCTTGTAATGCAGATGTTATGTGAGAGCAAACTTAAGGAGAGATTAGATATGTGAACAACCTACATCTTTGATAACTCTCTATGGTATTTGATTACTGTGTTTTGATACAGTTTGCATTTTCAGATGTCTTTCCTAGTACCAGATCTGTATTTGTTAATGGTAGAGATGAATGGGAGTGTAAACATCTTTGTTTAATTTTAAAGAATGTCTAATTTTCTTCATATATATTTTCACATAAATAACTTATTTTAGTCATGAGCTTTTATCCTCAGCTTTCTTCATTCTTGCCTTTTCTACCTTTTCATTCTGCAGAGGACAATAAGATAAGAGGAAATCTTTTTTTCCTTCTTGTAGGCTGTGGAAAAAGCTGTGAGAAAAGGGTATCTCTGAAAAAAAAAGTATATTGGGAATAAGCATAATTCTTTCTATCATCTTTCAGTATTTCCAAGGTATTTAATTATCAAGCCTGTCTTTCCAACAGCAGAATAACCTAGGAGAAGGCATGCTGCATTTCAGTTACCTGTCTTTCAGACTGTGATACCATACAAGTAAAACTGACATCACAGCCTAAAGCTTAGAAGGAAAGGATGAATATAACACCAGGGAAAGGGTACATACTGGAGAGTTTTTGCATAACAGTTTTAACTGCATTGTTATTCAGACCTTCCTCTAATAATTGGATAAACTGGACTATTAGTATCATTGTAATTTGACTAGTAATATTTTTTTGTGTTTTGATAGGATTGTTAAATCTTTAATTGGTCTCAATAAACTCTTAGCTGCACATATCAAGCATGTAATACTTTGAGTTTGACAACTGTGCAATTTAAAATGCCTTGTAACTAGGCTAAAAAAATGGTTATCTCATGGGCAGATAAATTTAGACAGAGCACAGTGTTTCTAGCCTACAAACCCAGGATGCTCAGGGTATTTTCTGGGTATTTCTGGGTGGTATCTGTTGTGTGAGGTAGAGTACTTTTTATCTGAATTTCCTTGTTTCCTACTTACAGCTCCCTTAACACTGGACTGATGACCATTGAAGAATAAAAAGAGATGCAGATACATTAATCTAACTTAAACAACATTAGTTGTTTTTTTGTTTCTGTTAAAAAGTCTTTTTATCTTACAAATAAGAAATACTCTGATGATGAAGAAAGAATCATTGTCATCTTCCAAATTCTTAACGGATGCTGCAACTCAACAGGAGTCAGAGAATCACAGAACAGGTTGAGTTAGAAGGGATCCTCAAGGATCATCGAGTCCAACTCCAGGCTCTGCATAGGACCATCCCCAAGAGTCACACCACAGTGTGTACAGACACTTGAACTCTGTCAGGCTTGGTGCTGTGACCACTTCCCTGGGGAGCCTGTTCCAGTGCCCAACCACCCTCTGGGTGAAAAACCTTTTCCTGATCTCCAACCTAAACCTCCCCTGACACAACTCCAGGCCACTCCCTCTGGTCCTGTCACTGGTCACATAGAGAAGAGACCAGTGCCTGTCCAACCCTTCCCCCCCACACAAAGTGCCTCAGAGAGGAATGAAAGAATGATTTTAAGGACGATGGGTGCAATATTCATTTTTTGATATCTGGTGCATGTATTGTGATTGCTGGAGCAGGGTAGAATGGCTGTCAAACCCTATTAGCCCATCCAGGAGGATTCATCCTTTGGTTGTAGGATAGCCTGACCCTGTGCTTGGTTGTTGCTGCAGCTACATTCCTGGCCAGGCTCTCCAGTTTGCTCCCAGTTACGGCTGGGAACAGGCTGGTTCTGGACCAAATAAAAGTTTCACAGATACTTGTGTACATAGTATGAATTTACTCTCAAATGCATTCGATCAGTCAGTCATTCTTTTTTTCTGTGTCCAATGAACATTTTTATTCCTGAGCAGATATTCTGACACGGGAAAAAGTTTGAAATGTGTCTCTACAAGGTTTACTGATATCAGCTAAAATTTGATGTTGATATCTGCTCTAGTCACAGTTAAAGATACCAGCTATTTTCCAGAGTGGCAGTGGACACTGGTGGAAGTTTGGTTTGTCTGGACACATTAGTCTATACTAATACACTGCTCTGCTAGTGAGGATGTGTGGACAAATGAATATGGGAACAACTTGATACATGCAACATCATTCTGCATAATAAAAATAAACACAGCTTTAGTCTCTGGTGTGCTCGTGTAATCTTCTTACTGTGGGGCTCCCTCCACTGCCCTATGTAAAGCCAAGTGTGTCATTAGCCAGCCAGCTGATAAACCCACTTCCAACACAGCTGTAACACTTGTCTGTCTAAATTCCTGCCTTGACATGGCATGAAGGGAGTGTATCTCAGCTAAAACAAAAGGGATGCATTCTGTACAGCTGACTCTGATGGTGTGTGCCCACAGCTCAGTAAGCAGTACCAGTGCAATGTGAAAGGCTGTCACAAAGAGGCTTATGCTATTTCAAAGCTACAAATGAAGAGAAATGGAGTTCACTAGCTGCAGTGAAGCAAATCAAACCCCATAACATTTGTATTAATTGCCAAAAGCAGATAGTGCCTGGGAAGCAGAATAGAGGAAATGCAAAAAATCTTCAAGCTTAAATCTGGAAATGAGCCCAGGTTTTGGGGAGTTAGAGTCTAGTAGAACTTACTTTTAACAGTATAAATCTATCAGAAAAAAAAACCATCTGAAAAGTATATTTTAGATCTTTGGTTATATTTCTTTGGCTTTTAGCCAAATAATCATTGAAACTCTAAGAAAGAAATATTCTTTTTTAGAACAACCAAATGCTCTCAGACCCTTCATTATATCTAACATACTCATTGTATGTTCTATTTAGGATAAAAACATACACAAACCATTAAATTAACAATACAGGGATTTGGAACTATTCTAGGCTTTTACCAATGAAAAAAAGTGTTGAACTGCAATGTATAGCATCACTGTGCAATGATGCTGTAATAATTTCCTTTTCTGCAGAAGAAGCAGCATCAGAATCCCTGAGCTCATGACAATTCTGAGCCAGGTGAGGAAGCCCACAAACCACAAGCCTAGAGAAGACAGCCTTGATCAGTAATTGTTTGTCAATACAATACAGGTGATGCACTCCAGAATCAAATGTATATTGGAGACCTCAGAGAAGTTCATGCTCTGGGAGGTAATCTTACAGCTCTGAAGTTGATGAAAGGTTGAAAGTTTTCTCATATAAGTGGGGTGAAGATTTGACTGCACGTGTCAGGCTGCTGTTGTTTTCTTCTGTTAAATTGGCAAGAGAAGGAAAGTGAAGAGGAAGTGACAAGATTTGGGTGATCAAATCCCTTTGCTGACAGCAAAGGGATAAAACAAAGAGAACTAAGAGCAGTGGAAAGAAATTTTGCTCATTTCACTTCCAGTACTTGACCTTTTCGTTTTCCAGTTCTTTTTTCCTGACATCTAGGGCTCACTGCATATTGGCTGAAGTAACACCCTGCTGCCTACAGGTTATTAATTGGATGGCTTTATTGGTCATCCAGAAAAGCTGCTAAGAAAAGAATTCAGAGAGTTAATAGTAATTATATCAATGAAGCCACAACATGTCATTTGCGAGGCATTCTAGTGCCGCTAAAATTTATTTCTTTTATGCTCTAAAAATAATGTTTCTTTTGTTGAGTGGAAAGGCAAAGGAGTCTGTTGCTTGCACTGAAGCATTTACTCAACATTTTTGCCCACAAGCCAACAAAGTAAGGAAAAAGCAGAGGTATAATCTTAAAATGGAAGCATTTATCTGCACTGAGGATCAATACAGTCACACAAGCAAAGGCTTCTAAAAGAGATTTAGAATGTCTTGACCAAACCAGTCTTCTGCTGCTATAGCTTAAGTCATTTCCACTACCAGATTTCAGATTTATTTTAATATAATAACATAAACATCTATGTTTTTGCTGGTAAAGTTATACAGCTGGGGGCAGGAAAATAAAATTAAACCACAGAGGTTCATAATGGCATTCCATGAATTTTCATATCCTTGTTCCAAGGAAATCCACATATTCTTTTCTCCTATTTCACACCCCCCATCCTTGGAAATGTTTCATCTGTATAGCATTATTTGCTTGCAATACTTTTCAAAAATTTTCTGAGACAAATCCATGCAAGTCTAATGGAAGGTATAATTCAAACATATCAGGGCTTAAAACAAAGCCACTTTCTGATATAGTTAGTCACTAGTTCTGATAGCTGTCAGTCCTGCCCAATTTACTTGGGTTCCTTTCTGGTAGCTTATGCATATCTTTTTTAGCCTGAGAGAGAGACAAAATGGGGGAATAAAAAATATTGTCTGGGTGACAGCACACATAAACAGAGACTTGTCAAATGCTGGACCAGGTAAGATGTCCCCGGTGAGTCCACAGCACTCGAGTAAGGAGAAGCAGTTGTGCTGATGTTTTCTCTGAGACACTGTTGGGATTTTCCTTTCCTGCCTCTTTCTGTGATGGCATTTGACATATGGTTCTATGCTGTTCAATTACACATCTCTTTTCCACCTCAGATAGGATTTTTCATTTATTTGTCATTTCCCATTCTTCTCTAGAATTATACTTTAGTCATCCTTCCACATAGTCTTATGTTATTACTTTTTATCAGGGATTGGAAAAATTTAGTCTGGAGAAGAAGTTTAATCAGCACAGATTCTGGCTTAGAATGAGTTTTCCATTTTAAATGGGCTGGGGGTGGGTTGCTGACATGGTTTTTCCCTTGCACTGAAAATGTGTTTAAAACTATGTCATTTGATTAACTTGTAAAGTCTGAGAGTAGAGCTAGCAGATTCAATTATGGATTCAAATTATGCAACTAAATTGGTCTAATTCTTAAAAGTGATAAATGAAGTGCATTAAAAGAAAGGGATAATAAAGGTCTAAAGAGGAATTGGCAAGGATTCTATTAATTAAAACTCAACGAACAAATGCATATCCTTGCGTGAATGAGTGCACAGCTACAAATACATTGATTTGCATCAAAAATTCAACTTGACATAATGTTTACATTACATTGGGTTTAATTTCCTACATATTTGAAATCCATTTAAGTACATGTTAATGATGACAGGAGATATCAGAAATCTGCTCCTAATATTGCAACAAGCAATAACTCCATTAACTATATTAGGGTGAAGTGCCTTTCCTGGAAGACAGCTGCTTAAAAACATATTGAAAATCCGTACAAGATATAATGTTGTCTGACAAGCCATAAAGCTGGCTGACCCTAATTATGACTTTTGGTTGTGTCAGGAATAGCTCAGTAAGGCACAATGAACAAGCTGCTTTCTAAGAATCCTCAAGAGAGGATGGGTCACAGAGTTGCAGGTGCTGTGCCCATAGACCAGCTCTCAGAGGCATCAGCACTGTTTCTATGGGGATCATATCAGACCCTGCTACAGCCCAGGAACACTAAGATAGGGGGACACTTAGAGCTGCAGAATCACCTCATGGCCTCTGCTATGACTTTCACTTCTTGGACTCAGGCCAAGTTTAGATCCACCTGTGTTGGTGAGGTTTAATTCCATCTCCCTTTATTCAAGGATGAGAAGCACCTACTCCAAGCAATAGTTTGAAATGACCACCTGTTTCAATGTAGATTTTCACACCTCCCTTGCAGACAAGACCTCAATTTCTGCAGGTTCTTTCCTGCACTGAGAGGAAAGAGCCCAAACAGATTGTCTTGCACACAAGCCATGGCCCAAACCTATATCTGCATTTTCAGTACACTTCTGTTTTAAGTAGAAGGACCATCTAAGAACTGAGTGGCCCTCTGGAGTATGCTTCTTTTTACCTTTGTCCAGTAACTGAAAGCTTATAACACCATTGTTCAGCAAACTAGACCAGGACCTGCATATCAGCCCTTTTCATCCAGCCTTCTTGTTTTTTTGTCTTTAACTGATGAGCTTATTCTCATCAGTTGCTAAAAAGCTGGCACACTTCCCTGCAGCTGGTGAAGAGAAGTACCTGCTTGCATGCCTGCAAAGCACAGAGCTAGCTCCTCAGGGACAGCCTTTTTCTGACAGATGCAATGTGCATCTTCTGCAAACACTCAATTACATTTTCAAGATGAGAGATTTGAGTTTCAAAGGCTCTCACAAGTAAATCTCAAAGTGTTTAAATTTAAAGTATTTTCAGAAAATAATTTATTTTTAGTTTAATATTTGTAGGAAATAAGAAAAAAATGGGATGCTTCAAGTCCCTTGTGGGTGAAACTTAAATGTCAGCTCAGAATGAGGAGGTTAGGATGTGATTGGTGAGGTGGGGCTGGAGACTAAGGGAGGTACACCCACTGACAAGGCAAAACAAATGGTTCTTGTCAAAATCATGGAGAGACAGCTTGTGTTGCATGGGTCAAACATTACCCTAACCAAGTAATTCTCAGTTCATAGCAGAACGTTTGACTGGTAAGATTGTCACATAACAAAGAGGACAGTTGGTAGCCTGTGAACGGATGCTGCCTCCTGTCAAAAGAGTCCTTGATTCACCCAGTTTAAAAGCTGCTTTCCCCACAGTCTTTCAGGCATTCCTACTTCCTGCTTCAGAGACTCCATCTTTTGGAAATAGCCTGTCAGGTCCCATCTGTTTTTTTTTTGTGAAGCTGCCAGCCCCCTGAGAGAGGGTCCACCATTCCAATCTCCTGTCTGATGCTGGAAAACCAAAGGGGAATAACCTCTGCAATCTGCCAGAAATTGGTTTTTTGAAAGCAAGGACTCTGCTTCAGAGAGCTGCAATCTACCATACTTAGAGGAAAATTAGTTTTCTAAGTACAGTGCTCTCTTCTGTTGACTGCTTCAGCCCTCTGTGTCTGCCTGTGCTTCTTCTCCTCACAGTGAGACTTGTGGGAGCTTAAACCTAAATAACTCATTAACAAGAAAAATCCAGTACACAATATTTCCTATTCCAGCAGGTATTGTGACGGGGAAGAAACAATGACAAAGTAACTTTCAGCAAACTCTTGCTATTTTAGTAGTAAAATGATAGTAAAAATGAGCACTAAGCTGGCTACAGCTGGTATAATTAACAGCTGTTAATTTGTCAGTACCTCAAAAATGATTAGCAGGTGTCCTTGTTGTTTTGACAAGTTCATTAATCATTGGAGGCTTTCCTTTAAACTGACTTATCAGTCTTAATGTGCCTTCACTATTGCTTTACAGAGGGCAATAATATTACACCGAGTATTATAAACATAAACAAACTGACATCATGTACCCCAATGGACTCAGCATCTAAATAACAAGACAAACATGCACAGTAAAGACAGCATGCAGCAAAAGCTGAGAAGAGATATTTGCCATGAGAACGAGACAGCAGAGAGCTCCAAAGGGGATTTTGGAACAGAGAGTAGTTTCTAAATGGAGTGGAATGGTTAGAAAACAAATGGAAGTTGTACAACAAGGAAAAAGATTAAGGTGGTCAGAGTCAGAATCCTTTACATAAATTTGAATTTTTCAAAAGCTTTAAGATAAACATAAGGTCTTAGGGTGATTCAGGAAAGATGGTGAAAGGTGAAAGAGAAACTGCACTGTTTTGCATAAAGAACAAAGACGACAAGAGAAAGGCTAAAGAAATAAAGTTTTGGAAGTGCAAAACTAAACTCTTGGGAAATGATAGAAAGAGGACATACAATTTAATGAGCTACAGCATCCCCAGTGAGGAAAGGGAAAAGAAGTAGCCTAGTGCACATGGAAAAAATTCAGAGGTGAGAAGAGGACTTTCAAGTGATTAAAGGGCACAGGATAGTGGATTTTATTGTGGCTTTTAGTTGTTTTGCTTATTTTTCTTTTGTTCCCTTTCTCCTGAAACAATGAAACAATTTGATATTTCTTAAAGGATGACGGCCCATCCTCTAGCAAAAATTATTTCTCATGTGTCATCATTCAGACCAGAGTACAGAACTGACCCAATGAATTCATTAGGGAACTGAGTTAACTTCCAGGTTATTCTGACACATTGTTCGTTGGCAGTGTCAGAGATTGGGATTTGAAGTTGATTCAAATTATTCTGACGTCTATATCCTGTCTATAGAACAATGTTTTTGCTGATTCTCTACAACTTCTTATCCAGAAAGCAGAAACTGGGTCTGAAGCTGAATGCAGACAAATGAGTGACACAAGGCATAAACCTTGACATTATATTCTTCTTGCATGTTATAGTAATGTTCCACAGCACGTTGGCTAAAGATCTCCTCTGTATGCGCTGCAGTGAGTTCTGCTTCAGTCATTTCATACACACACACACAGAAACATGTATGTATGTTTCATAAATGCATATTCTTGCTTCTTCCATTTGCTCTTCTCTGCACAGTCTCTACCTTGCTACAGCAGAGGAACATTTTTGTGGTGGTCTTGCATACTAGCTGTGTAAGTAGGAATAGAATGAGACCAGCTTCAAGTATCCTAGCTGACCTCATGCTGCTTCCAAGCAGGGCTAAAGGTGCTGTCATGTCCTCTTTCTGTCTAAACAGTAGACATGTGAGTGAAACTTGCTACTAAATTTTAGAGCAAAATACTGAAGTACTATTCTTAAACTATGCCAGCTTCTGCCAGATATTCCTAAAACTTAACATTTATTTGTACTTAAAATCTTGAGTACTCTTGCTCTGTTGAAACTGTCCTACTTGATAGATCCCAGAGGTGGAGGGAAGATGTTACTGTTGCTGGCAGTATTTTTACACAAGTTGCCTGGGCAAAAGAGGTATTTCTTTGCTTATCTTGAATGTCAATGCCAATTGAAAGCCTCCATTACACAAAAATGGTGCAAAATTTTGTCAAAAAGTGAATTACCAAGACAAGCACTGCTACTAAAAAAGCAGAACAAACTCTGAATCATTGGGATAATTTGTGCACAGTTATTCAAAGGTATCAGCAAGCAGACACTATTTGTATGGAAAAGCAATTATTGCAGGAAAAATGTGAGCCTGTAAATGTAGCACATATTGCTTTCCTATGCTTTTTAGGTAATTGGTATCATTATGCTACATAATGACACCAATTATTTAAAAATTAAGAACACAATAATGCATACTTCATATTTATTATATTCAGATTGAGTTCCTATCTGCAGCACATCAGGGCCAGACATCCTTTAATAAATTCTATATGTGCCTTCAGCATTTTCTCTAGGGTTGTATTTTTTAATGCTTACTCTTTTAGTGGGGAATCTCAGGCATGAAAAATTAAAAAGGTCAATTTTATGATGAAACACATGGGCCTGGAAATTCTAAGTAGCACCCTAGACTGCAGAAGCTAATTGCTTTTTGACAGAAGAACTCTCTTAAGTGCTCATGCTGGAAACAGGTTCGTGTGAAAAACAGGATGCATCTCGAGCCTGCTTCCAAGCCTGCTGGGATTTGTTGAGATGAGTGACGCTGTGAAAAATAGAAATCACCTGGAGCCTGTTAATATTATAATCAAGTGAAAGCACAATTACTGCTGTCTTAATCCATCTGTCTGTGTGCATCCTCTCCACTTCCAATCACCTGCTTTAGTCACAGGTGTATTATTATTGAGATGGCATTAAAAACTCCAAGCCGTGCATGTTCCAAATTGCTGTATGCTCTTCCACGTCAGTCTGTCTGTCTCTGCAGCTTTAGTGCAGCCATTTGTCAAGAAGGAGAGCAAACAAAGGTCCCAGATTGCATGAAGTAAAGCCAAAGTACTTTTGTGTGTGGAGGCTGGCTGAATGATGCCCAAATTTAAGCTAGCAGGTTGCAATTTTGACAAGTGCCATTTATGTTAAATGAAGGGGAAAAAAAAATCAAACAAATGTACTGAATTCTAACAACTCATATAAAGCTCAGTAATGCTCAATAGATGCCATGTCACGTATCTGGAACACTAAGGTAGCTTTGGTAAACAAACATAAATTTGTAGACTATGATGGCAATTCTGCAAAAACAATCTGACATGATAATATACTTAGTTTTTGATTTCACCCTGAATGATGCTTGATAGCCTAAGTGATCAGAGTGACAAGAATTCTACATGATAAAATCAAATTATAGCAACAACAGCATCAACAATCAAGCAAAACCAACTGCAATAAACAACACAAGTAGTAACTTTTTAGAATAAGAAAATGCTCTGAACTAAGGGTATATTTTCAAATTTCAGTAGGCAAGCAGTAGGGAGGAATGTTGGATAGTATAACAATGCAGATGTTCACCATTTCCAGCTAACAGGTCTTTTTCATGTGAAACTTGTCTATCAGACATTCTTTTGAAAAAGCTGAATATTACTCACCACGCAAGTCTCTGATTTGCTAAATGTTTTGTATAGAAAAATACTAGATCCTAGGATTCAATATAAAAAATTCTTCATCTATAATCAAAGAGACTCTTAGAAGCCATTTTGAAGATCATCAGAAGCATGGGTTTTGAAGGTAATTGTAGATATTGGGAAAGAATGGCAGGTTCCTTAAGATATTAAAAATAAAAATTTAAAAAGAGCTATCTTTCCAAAAGTGATGATAAACACACTTTTGAGTACACAAACCAGGAGTTAATCTGTAATCTCTCAGCAATATAAAATTGTTTGTTCTTTTCCAGTTGGCAGTCTGTTTGGGAGAGAAAAAAAACCTTTTAACAGTCTTTCAGAAAAATGTTACTTTTCAATTTCAGTGAAGTTTTGTTTGAACACCTGAAGTTAGAGGAAGAATTACAAACCTCCTGAATGGTCTACACAGCTGCATACGTTGATGCCAAAAATGCCACCAAATCCCTCCATGAGGCAGCTAATGGCCTTTATGCTTTTCACACTGTCTTCAAAATTCCCCAAGACCTGTTCAAAGCTCCGAGCACTGAGTGGAGCCCTCTAAGGAGCTATGGATCAAATGGAGCCTGTTGCTCCTAAGTGTGTTAGAGCTGAGGAAGACACCTTTGCAAAGTTCAGCTCCAAGTTCAGACCTGTTCTGAGATCAAACTCCCCAGGTCCAGCTTTGCTCAAGTGCACTGAAGTCAGCTGTCATCTGTGGCTGCCCTTGTCTAGAAATCTCTTGTCTCAAAATAGGTGGGATTAATTTTGTTTTTCTGGAAGTTCATGAATTCTTGTTAGTTATAGATCTCACCATCCAAGGCAATTCCCAGTAAGTGCACAAAAGGATAATACCTTCATATGACTTTAGAAACAAACCTGCTGGATTTTTTTTGTTTGTTTGTTTGTTTGTTTCTTTTTGGGTGGATTTTTCTTTTCTTTTCTTTTTTTATTTTTTTGTTTGGTTTGGTTTGGTTTGGTTTACATACAATTGCATTTACACAAAAGGAGTACTTCAAAATAGAAAGTACAATGTACTGTGGAGGGATTTGGTTCATCCCAATAATTTAAAAATGGCAGCATTAAATGACTACTACTTCTGGTAATTTTTAGGATCTTCATAGTGAAGCTCTCATAGTAGTATTATTTCCAGAATCAAAAAGAGACTTGAAATGCAGCATGTATTGCTTACCTATGTCTCAGACATAATCAGTATAATCATTTTGAACGTGACTAACCTCTTCCACTCAGTCAGAGCTTCATAACTCATGTGCAGAAGACATTTGAAAAGATCTGATACTTTAAAAATGACAATTTGTTTCATTCATGTAATTCACATTTCTGTAAAATTTGCTGCATGGTTATATTCTGATGGTTGCAGCAGGAAGCAATAATCATGGCAAAAAAGAACAAACAGCTTGGGGAAAAACCCTTTTCTTATGATACACAGTGATTTTCGAACGATCTTTACAAAACACAAAGCCACTGAAACCTAAAATGTAGGTTCAGACAGAGTAAAAAACAATGATTTAGCAGATTAATGTTTTTGAAGATGAGATCAATTCATGCAGTTTGCTACAGAAGATGTTTGCAAAAGTTCTCTGCAATCTTTGAAATGTATCTGGGTTATGTATTTTGTACCACTGCTACCTAGCCATGGCAAATTTTCAGCAGGCACCTCTAATGGAGAGTCAGGAGACTGCCATCTGAAAATGAGGCAAGCACCACCAGCTGATACAGCAAATGCCAAGTGGCTATTTAGCAGTGCCAGCTCATGATAGACTCACATAGAAAAACTACCTGCCCCCTCCTTCTCCCTTTTGTACCTAAATCTTCAGGAAACTAAATCACTTCCTAAAAGCAGGGATGAAGAAAGCAGTCTGTTATTCCCTGGCAGACCACAAAGGATTGCCCATATTGACAATCTGTTTTGTGTAGGCAGGCTGCAGAAGCAGTAAATCTTATTAACCTGTTCAAAGTCAAATGAAGACATTTAGAAAACTGAACTGCTATTACATGCAGTGGTGAAAGAAAGCATAGCAAAGAAAGGTTAAATGGATGCACCAGTATTAGATTGTGCAGTTACAACTGTAAAATCCCCCCAAACCTTTCTACCACCTGCTCTTGCCCTCCAGGATATTAATTAGATCCCCTTCAAGCTAACTAGGTGACCATTCAAATATTATCTTCTGTTCTATCAATGATAATTTTCAAGAAAAAAAAATCAATTTAAACCTAACAGGACTTCTGTGGAAAATTCTTATGTTATACTATGCTTTTCTAATGCACACTTCCTCTGTCCAAAACATATGGCATTTTGTGTGTACAGACCATTCTGGAGATTTACTGTAATTATGCCATGATGTGCTTATTGTTATAGATTCGGCAGCCTTTCTGCCTCTATACCTGTTTTGTTGGAGAGCAGCTGCCAGCTTCAAGCTGTTGCCTGCTTCCAGTGGCAGGAGCTGAATGAAAGAGTGCTTTCCAGGGAAGACATGTTTTGAAACAGACATACTGACAATAAACCGGTTCACTAGGGAGGCATAACATTGACTGGATAAAAGTCGAGTAATCATTCTATGATAATTTACTGAAACTGGGTGCAATTTGCTTTAAAATAGAAATTCCCTCTGCTGCTGATGTTGGACTTGGAGGACTTTTACTGATAAAAGCGTGGCATTTGCTTTTATGAAGTAGCTGATCTTTGGAGATTCATTAAACCTCATTATTTTTTCTTATGCATAAGTGACTGTTAATACTTATTCACCGAATGAGAGGAAGGGGAATAATGGAGTTGTCTAAAGCAAGGCTTGACAGTGCTTCTCTTCCTCCAGTTCTCTCTGCTCGTCATGACTGAATACACTGAACTGGATTTCTAAGGAAAGCCTTGATAATCTCTTGGTAAAATGGTGAGTGCTTCAGATGAGGCAGCCCAGCATTGCCTCGATTTCTGTGCCTGGTTTTCATTGTGAATCAGGTGTGTGCAGCCAGCCCAGCCCCTCCTGGAGCCGCTCTTCCGTGGCAGTGGGGAGGAGGAGCTGAGGATCCAGCCCCTTGTCAGCAGCCACTTCCCAGAGCACTCCCAGAAAACAGGGCTATCTGAACAGCAGTTTCCCTAAATAGAAGGTAGGGAATCACATCCTAGCCCCAGATTTATTTTTCCTAATCTTTAGGGAAAGAGTATATGGAAGAGGAAACAGTTAACTAATTAGGTACAAAACAATACTGCAAAAAAGTCAGAGATTTCTCTGCTGTGTTCTTGTTGCAACCTTCTCGCTGGAAATGGCAGATATTAATATTTTATTGACTTGAACCTCTGGGGTAGATTCCAGATGTCACTACTTGATCATTGTGAACATATAAGGAAAAATAAATTCTGTCATGGCAATGTTGAATTCCCATCGATGGAAACAATTGTTACCAGAAGACAAATGCTCCTGTGGCTTTGTAGATGCCTTTTTAAACTCTGGTTGTGATTATGCACACATGACTGATCTCTTTGCAGAAAACATGGACATACAGAAGTAAAATAAAGCAGAGAAAAAGTCACAACACTTCATTATTAAGTTGTATACATTAAGAAATCCTATTGCCTTTATAGTGCTCAGACCAGAATAGAGGCTGACAAAGCTCAAAGATAGAGTTAAAAGAATGCTGCCTGCTGGGAAAAAAACCATTCTCCAATTGTTTTGAAAACATGAATCGTTTTATGCCAGTCAGTTTCAAGCAGTTGGGTACTGCAAAATTGATGTCTCAATAGTGCTGCAGATTAGGTGAAAGGTGCTGTTCAGGGGCACACCTTGAAAGCCCCTTAAACACATCAGAGGTGCATTTATTTGCTCTCTACCTGCCCAGCTGGTGCTGAAGATAACATCTATTAAAGAAGTGGTGAGAATTGACTGATGTCTACTGAGAATAAAAGCAAATAACACATAACCTCTGATTTTAAGGGAAAGAATTTTCTTCAGTTAAATGGAACAATGACTATTTCACTAATGAATATTACCAGTTATAATCTAGGTTTCAGGTGGAAATTTCAGAAAATGTACAACAAAAAGAGTCAATTTTCAGTCTCAGACTCCACTTTCTGTAGAACTCCAGCACTGCAGAAGTCAGAGAACCAAGAATCCTTAGGGCATGTCTACAGAGGATCCTTATTGCATGCATTGTTTCATATGCTACATAAGCACTAAAAAGATTAGGATATATGATAAACTTTCCTCTCCCAGTACTAGGATTCCAATTCATGTTTCCCTCCTAAACTCCAAGTTCAGAGTCCACAGCATGACTCAAACACTAGCTGTAGATCCAGATATCATTGGTATTGCTGAATGTCCAGGGAACATGGACTCTGTGCAATTGCCATGACATTGTGAACGTACAGAAGTGCATATAGACATGGTATCAGCTGAAATAACCTACAGACTGTCTTCTGACCTAGAGGCCAAATGGTACAGCACAGCTTATGTTCACACAAATAAGCTCCTTTTCTGCCTCAGAACAAGATGATCAGATCCAAACTGGCTATCACAGATGCTCCCTGGTTTGTGCTTCCTCTGTATCCATGGCCCAACAGAGTCCAGGACAGTGATAGTGGTCTGGGCTGAATGCATGACAGAGAGCGTAGAAAAAGTCAAACATTATCAATAATCATGCTGCAGGTTTTAGGATGAGCCCTGTCCTAGTATAAATGTACTATGAAAGCCCAGAGCTCAAGCAGCCAGCCAAAAAATCTACCAGAAAACCAGGTGCTATCTTAAAGATCATTTGCCTGCCCTTTAAATGAAGATCAGGACACTATTATGTTAAGACAAAACATTTCAGGGCTGATGCATTCTTCAAAAGAATCATGTTCCTTCAGAAAATACCCAATCAGAGAGATTGCAAGAAAAACTTAAGTTATCAAAAATGTTGCAAGAAGTTTTCTGACCCCATTAGCTGGGCCTGGCTCAGACACTTATTCCAAGGCTTCTAGGGTATAGTTGCATGAAAGTAAAGTACTTTCAATTTTTTTTCCTGGAAGGCAAAAGCCTTGTTTTGCTATCTGTGCTAGAAAATGGGGAAAATTTGCAGAATCCATAATGTCACATAATTGTTTTTATTGTACACACACTAAAGATCAGGGACATCTAAATAGTTCCTAGATTTTTATTTTCCTTAGACATAGTTATTATTTTTAGTGGGGTAGTTAACTCCATCAGAAGCACTCAAGTTGTATTATAGAATTTCAGGAATCTATCATCTATCAGTGCCTTCAATACAGGTTCAGTTACAGCTGCTCACATTGTTTCTCTTTGGTGAATTTTACAGACCAGATTTTCAGAACCCTGGTATTGTGACTAAAACTGCAAACCAGTTAATTCTATGTTTTCATAACACTATACTTTTATGTGCTCTTATGTGCACTATACTTTTATGTGCTTATGTGTGGTTCATCTTCTGCTCAGGAAGCTGTGCTAACAGCACACAAAACGGAAACATGAAGCATACTATCTAATATAGTATACTACATTAGATACATATTACTTGTATCTATACTGGCATAGTATGTATACTAATATACTATATTAGTATACATACTATACCATGCAGGTTTCACCACAAATTTGAGAAAAAAAAAAAAAAAATCATAGCTTTGGCTTTTTTATATCCATAACGAAGTGAGGAAGTTAGCTATATGTTTTATGACTCTATATTATATTCAGGACAAAAAGTCACCTTAACTTATGAACTGAGTCCTTGTACTTCCAGAACTAGAGAGCGTTTTTTTTTTGGGATATGAAGCAAAATGGCAAATGTCATTTTTGTATAAAGCAGAAAAAGGTAGTACTGTAATATCAGTAGGAATACCACACATGGTGACACTGAGGTATAGCTGTACTGTGGATTGGGTTTTCAATATTTCCAAGGAGCAGCCCTCGTTTTTATTTTACCTTCAGAATCAGCTCAGGAATGAGTTTGGTGAACCTGACACATGACTGTGAGTTTCCAGTATGAAGGAGGTACTGCTTTTTGTTTAACTACATGTTGTAAAGGAATACTTATGATTGCAGAAGCTTGTGCTACTTATTATTATTGCTGCTCTTCTCGGTACTATTCTTATATCTCAAACAAGTGTAATAAGCTTTTTCTACCTTTTAAATTCCTTTGTATAGTGAGAAATCCAAATGGACTGGGCATTTTATCCAGAATCTCTTCAAAGAGAGAGGCTCACCAAGACTAGGTAAGTAGGTCCCAGTCCAAGTAATCTGACCTGTACATAGCTGGAAAATGTTCATATGCAGCTCTCATGCCATGGCAGCAAAATAAACACAGGACTGTGCCAATACCAGAACTGAAGAATAATTTAAATGCCAGCTGTGGGAGGAAGCAAGTCAGCAAGAAGGCATCACCAGTCAGCACAGCACCACCCACATCACATAGCCCCAGGATGGCCATGAGGCACTAAACCTGGGGATCCATAATCTCATTGCTCTATCATATCACTGCAGGCTCAGCCAGAATCAGAGTCCCTTGTGTGAAGGGATACATATGAGTTGGTCAAAACAGGTTCTCAGGAAAATTCTCTCAGGCCTCAAAGTAATGAGTCCAATGTTCAGATCTTTGTTTTCATAATTCCAGCCCTGGTAAAAAAAAAAAAAATCACATACAGTATTTGCCTTCGCTAGTGCAAGAACATCTGTGAGAAGCAGAACTGCTTCTGCCAGTCTCAGCTTATGCTGATGCTGTTGTCTTTCTCTCCATTAGGGAAATAAACCTTTCAGGGACAATGCTCTTTGCCTTGGTCAGGTAAGACGGTTTAAAGCTGACTTCTCTCTTCTGAGTTGGAGAAAACTTGTTTTCAGGCAATTATACAGCTTGGCTTTATACAAACACAGCTCATTAAGAAGGGAAGCTTTTAGGGAAACGAATGAGTACAATTCTACTGACAAAGCTCCCTACTCATTATGAAAAACAGTTATGCTTTGATGTGTAAAATTCAGTTTTCTGCAAGAAGTAGTGAAGAAATGCAGGTAAAAATTGTTAGAAGCAATAACAGGTAATACATATAGACATAAAAAAAAATCTCTTTTAGCAATCCTTCAAAATACTAATGACATATGCTTTAGCATTATTGTCAAACAGAGAAACAACAATATACTGTGCTCTGAGCCAATGTCAAAGATGCCTGAACCCGATGCCTGTCTGCTAACGTGGAAAGACAGTGTTATTAAGTTAACACTTTACAATGATTCATGTCCTCTTCACATTCTGCTGATTTTGCCCAGTCCTGCAGTGAAAAAAAGATTTTCTAAAGTACCAGTCTATATCATTAAGAATCAATTTTCTTTCAACCATTGTATTGCCCTAGAAAAGAACTTTGCCTTAATTAAATAATGTTATTTTTCTCCATTAGGTTCAAAGAGTCAAAACTTAATTACATGAGCTCTTGTCTCCTTTCTCACATATAAATATTCTCACCACTCTAAAAGCACAGAAGGGACAGCTGATGTGCAAGGTATGTGTATGAGTATAAGCATGTAGAAGGGGTGGAGGCTGCTGTCAGAAGGGAAGTGCAGGAACAAAATTAGCTAGGAAAAATCCAAGAATGGGCTTTTATGTGCAAGATGTGCTTCCTGCACAAGTGAAGACCTGTATATTGGGTAAAATGACTGGAAAATTAAGAACGCAGCATTAGGTTTACTGCTGCATTTGATGTTTTGCAAGAGTTTTGGTGCATTTTGTTTCTTCTCTGGTATATCACACTGTACGTATTTTGACCACAGGAATGGAATATACTGGTTTATTAGCAGAACCCAAGGGCTAATCAATGGGTGACTCTTCCTAAAACATGAGTATTTATCCATCTAAGCACAGTGAAGACTGTTATTATAGTACAAGTTCTTAGATTGCTCCATTGCAGCTCTGTCAAAGGGACTTGCCTGTTTGATTTTAGCATCTCAACTTGGACTAGCCAGGGCCACCTTCTGTGTTGTTTGATTCCACTTGTGAATATTTTGTGACACACAGAAATACTCTTTTGTTGTTTGCCTCATTCCTAATGACATTATCAGTTAAACAGCTTTTTTTTTTATGTGTTCCTGTGACTAATTCCCTCATCTCCCCTGCCTTTGCTGTTCTGCCTCTCCTCCTATCATGCAGTCTGTCCTGCTGATATATTTGCTGATTCTTTTAGTTTTGCTCTATCATTTGCTGTTGTATCTGGAGGAACTTCTGGCCTCTTTCTCTGCTCAGGTCTTATCAATGTCTTCCCAAATAAAAATAAAATGAAAACCACAAGGAAAGAAATCAAATGTACTCCCTTGCAGAGGGCTTGTTTTTCCTTCCTGCTCTAAATGCAGGAGCTTTACAAGCTCTCTGTTTAACCTTTGGTGTCCTGCTGATAACCTCTTCATCTCTTACTTGGTGAGTCTCAGCTTCTGAGGAGCATCCTGCCTCTCCTCCTGTGCCATGTTTTCTCCTTGCTCCTGAAAATGCCCACTGCTGAGATTATTTTCCACCTCTTGCTTTAAAACCTCCATTTTTCACCTTAGTTTCTTGCAGTGAAATTCAACTACTTCATTCTCTTGCAAGACTCTGTGTGGCCTGTCCCACCCAGCTTGTCCCCTCCCATCAGTATGAGAGTGCACTGCTTCTTGTCAGTTACTTCCTAAATTTCAAACTTTCACACACTTCTATCTTTTGCTGCTTTTTTGGATAGTTTTCCAGCAGATAATTTTTTTCAGAAGTTTACTCATTCTGAATCATAGGACTTTTTTATCATGCCTACAGGAAAGCTGACAATGGTCAAACAGGAGGTCCAATGGAACTTGAAACTAGTATTCCCTCTCTGTCTTCCTGTCTTTTCCTCCTTTCCTTTCCATATGGGCTGAGTGGCTTCTTTTATACTTTGAAGTTTGCCTCTTTTGGATGGGAACCACTATTTTTTTTTTTTTCCAATCATATTTCTTCAGCAAAGATGAGGGCTTTTAAGTGTTTGAGTAACATTTGTGCATGAGGTCCAGAACTCAGGTAGACAGTTCAGTAAATATATTCTTGTAAAAATACACCTTTACGGAGTACTCCTGTCTCTCCACCAGGGCATGAGAGTTGTTTGCCACCTGTGCTATGCTATCATTAAAGATTTTAAGACTATCGTATTCTAATTATTAATCCTTAAGAGAAGCAGGGAACATAAATGCATTCTACTGTTCTAAGTGCTTGAATACATATACAGACCACCTTTCCATAATATTAGATTATCTGCAATGCTTAATGGAATTATCCTGGCAGAATCTCCCTGAAATATTTAAAGACCACTGCTTGTATAGTACAGACAATAATTGGCATGAATTAAGCACCTTGCCAAAGGTCTTATGGTAAGTCTGCAACAGAGCAGAGATTTTGATGCGGGCGTCTTACCTTCATAGCTGTACTATTGCATCTTAATAACACAGTTATGCTTCATGATGTTCTAAATCAATCTGACAGCATCAGGGCTCGAAAGGTATTGTTCATGATGCAGACTTTGCAGAAATCCAAACAGTATGCATTTACTGCAAATACTGCAGATGGGTAATTACATATTACAAATTTTGAAGCATGAAATAATAATATTAATGATTGCATGAAGCATATACTCAAGTACAAATACAGGAAGGAACAAAAAGAAATTAAGACTAATATACAGCACATAAAAATCAGTGGACAGGATCACTTTGAAAACGGTCAATACTTTTATGTAAGTTTACTTATGGTTTTATTTATTTGGTATGTAAATTACCATCAATAATGCAGATGCAGTACATAAGAAATTACTTTCTTCCACTTGTTTTACTGCAATAATATTAAACAGTTCATCTTTTTGAGGGCTATATAACTAAAACCCAAACTGGCTAAGGTGATGCCTTCACATTAGTCTTATTCCCATAAATCAGGCACTTATCTCCACTAAAATCAATAGAGTTTTGAGTGTGTGAGACGTAAAAGACAAGCATGCTAAATATTTTTAATCCTGTGATGGCAAATAGATATGTAATTCTGTTACACTTATCTCCAAGGCTGATCTCTAATTTGCATATTTTCAGAGTTTTGATCTACAAATGGGTTTTAATTTGTTGACTTTTGCAAGAACAGGCTTGTGGGAGTGAGGGCAGGTCATGGATAATCAAAGAGTAAAACAAAGACAGAAGAAAAATGCAGAGAATTGGAGCTCAATTTCTGTATGAAATGCAATTAACATTATAATTTCCTTGTACCACATGAAGACCTTACTGTACTGGGTGTCCCCCATATTCAAGGGCTTTTTGAAAGATTCAAGAGATCTCTATCTGTGCAAATGGTACAGAGTCTTATGAAATGAGCATAAAAAATTTAGGCATGCTTTTCTCTCTCTTTTGCACTGGTAAAGAGGCACAGAGAGATGAAACGACTTTCAAAAGGACATTGTGATAGATATGGAAGCAGAACCCTCTGACCTGAACTGCAGCTCAGGGCCTGAACTGAAAAGCTTTTCACTTTCTTTTATAAGACAAGAGTTCAACTAACTGTGGGAATGAAGAAAATTGTACACAGGCGCTGTAGGTAGAATTAGATGTTGATATGTGTGGGTGCTTGAGAAACTGCCAGCTTATAACTCTTTCAGGGAGTTACAAGGCTGGGATGCAAATGCTATTTATACACAGAGCCAATGACTACCTTAAGCCCTGACACTACATGCCAAGGTTAACAGTGGTGTATAACCTGCACTGTGTCCCTCCCAAGCACTGCCCTCCCCATGGTGAAGTGTAAGCTATACCTCCTATTGTTCAGAGGTAGGAACTATTAGTCAGCCTCCACTCTGCAAATACTATACAGAACTCAAAAGAGTTGCAAATCAAATCCCCATTAATACCACTGACCTCATTCTTTACCTGGAATAATTCTCTCCAGGGACCAGTCATTTAAGTATATCTATCCTTGATAACCCAGTAGGCCTGAAAATGAAATAGCTTCTCTAATGCAAGCAACAAGAATCAATATCCTTTAAACACACAAGGACATTTTATTGTCTGAAGTGTATGGGTATATGAGTCATGCCATCACTAGGCCAGTTCATTTTGGTAATTTGTAGACGTAAAGACAGACAAAGTTGCAGTCCTTGCAGAGCATATTGGATGGGTCAGGTGCTCAAGACTTGGGAGCTCTGTTAGTGAGACTTCCCTGGGAGAGAAGCATCTAGTGGAGAGTATGTGAGCACAGGCTACATTAAGGGTTGGTTCTATCCAAGAAAAATATTGAATTAGTTGTGGCCAAAATGATGCATTTTTTCTGCATGTATCAGCAGACCTTTAAATATATATTACTGTCAAAGTGCAATGAAGCTAAGATCTTTGCAGATTCAGCTATGATACTGATCAAGAGCTGGGGAGGGCAGTAAATGAGGGAGTTTTTCAATGGAAATAGAGAATCACAGATTCACACATTGCTAGAGTAGGAAGAGACCTCTGGAAATAATCTAGTCCAACTCCACTGACAATGCAATTCCATAGGAATTCCACTGATTGACACAAGAAAAAGAAAAGGAGGGAGGTATATATTAGAAGAGGGTCTTAGGTAATTTGGAAAGTCTGTACCTCTCAAGTACCTCAGCCAATGGGGAAAGAAAGAGGGAAATCTGGCCAGGAAATTAAGATAAAGAGGAGGCTGAGTCCTCTAACAATTTGAGAGACCCCATGGGAAATGCCCATGACCTCTGCCTTTACTCAAATAAAGTAACAGGACTCTGTCTCCTTCTTGGACAGAAACCTCTGGTGTTTGTGGATTAATTTTCCTGACACAAACAGTATTTGCTCTTCCTACTTTGTGTTAACTGTCATTGAGCTTTACCACTTAATTCCTCTGTTTACCATCTAATCACGTTTAATATGGGAATGAATTTATACTAGTGTTTCTAGTAGAAAAATAGCCACAATGGGAAATGTGAAAGTGATGTAAACAGTAGCCAAGCACAAGGTTTGGAAAATTGACCCATACTTATGCTGTGCTTTACCTGTGATAATCACATTTAGAGTAACATGAGTGGGAATATAACACAGATATGGTTAGCTACAGCTAGAAGATTACTAATGGCTTTTTTATTTTGAAAAGAATGAACTTACCCAAAAACACAGTTCTATTTAAACACAGATACACAAAACCCTTGTTGAATCAGGAACAGAATTGGACTTGAACTACATATACCTTGAGTTTCTTTTTCATCATTCATTAAATTAAAAAAAAAAAAAAAAAAGGCATAAGAAACAGTCTGATTTTGAAGGCTTGAGGGTAGGAGGGCTCTGCAGAGGGATCTGGGCAGGCTGGATCAATTGGCCAAAGCCAATTGTATGAAGTTCAACAAGGCCAAGTCCAAGGTCCTGCACTTAGGTCACAACAACCTTAGGCACTGCCACAGGCTGGGGGAAGAGTGGTTGGAAAGCTGCCTGTTGGAAAATGCTTTGTGGTCAACACTAACTGAATAAGAGCTTTCTTGGCCACATGGCCAAGAAGGCTGGTGGCCTCCTGGTCAGGATCAAGAGAAATCAGGCTTGTACCAGGGAAACTTTATGTTGGATATTAGGAAAAATTTCTTCCCCGAAAGGTTTGTCAAGCACTTGAAGAGGCTGCCCAGGGCAATGGTGTAGTTGCCCTCCTTGGTGGTATTTAAAAGATGTGTAGATGTGGCACTTAAGTACAGGCTTTAGTGTTGGACTTGGTAGTGCTGGATTAAGGGTTGGGCTTGATGATCTTAGAGATAATCTTTAGTTTTCCAACTAAAATGATTCCATGAAACTAATTCCAAGCTTGAGTGAAGAGAAATGCTGGGGAATAGATAGATGGAAAAGCTGCCCATTTTTGGATAGTTGTGAGCTCCATTATACATTTTTTTCCCCAAGCAAACAGTTTTCATCCTTTATAAATTTTCTGCAGTGCAACAGTGGATTCTTGTGCTCCTAAAAAAGATTTAAGATCTTAGGTTTTGATTTTCATATAAGTGTAACTTTTTCCAGGGAGGGGGAGGAAAAACCTCTCCCACTGTGGTCTAGCGTCTATTAATTAATTCAGTTAAAGGCAAGTTGATGAGATTTGAGTCCTGTGAACTGATCAGTGAATCTGTTTTTACTGTTGGTTTGTCTTTTTTATTCAATTTCACATTTAATTTGGCTTCCACAACAATAGCTGTAACTTGCTATTATGTCACAACTTATATATTATAGTATCAGGAAAACAGAGCGTGTCTTGTCAGTAGCTCTTAGTGCAATAATAAATATGTATGTTGGAAATTTTTGCATGCAGCTATCTTGAACTGGCTGAATGACAACTGGGTGTCATAACAGAACTAAGAGCAGTGTCATAACTAAACTAGACTAAAAATAAGCCAGGGTTTGTGATTGAATGCCACAACCATCCACTGCTCCAGTAAAGACAAGAAGAAATCCTGAAAAGGTGGTGGTATTGAAGTTATTTGTAAACACTTACTGCAAGGAAGATCTGAAGAGAACTGTGAGCCACTTCTATGTACTGATATTCAAGGAAACACCCAGAGACAGTGATATAACGATGATCCTCTGGTGCCCAGTCTGGGGCTGGCGTTACTGAGGTCACGGTGCAGCCCGGCCCATTCTCCATCCACCAAGAACGGTGCATTGAGATGTTGAAGGTCAGAATGAGATCTGTTTCCTGCAGAGGAACAAGAGAAGAATTAATGTGTGGGGATGCTACTCTGGTATCCAATGCCTCAGCAAGACATTTCACAGCATGCATAAAGAAGCAAAGAGCTGCAATAAAACTGCTCTGTCACATGAAAGTTAGTGGAGCTTGCCTGCTGCAAGCAGAAGTAGCTGTACCTTGTCAGGCAGAAATGCTTTGGAGCAGAAAAATAATCCTCCAAGCCAGGATCTGTTCCTAGACATCATGGCAGCCTAGACTACAGCACTCATTTCTGTTGACTGCCCATTTTCCAGTGGATGCCATAAGGATTGATGGGCCACGTTTTGTTGCTCTGATGTACCAAACTATACACGAATCCCCCAGAATCAAGACTTCATACACTTTAATATCCACACATCATCTGCAAGGAGTTTTTTTCTCATGGACCCAGTGAAGGAGACCCAGGGTAGCTCTACTGAAATTTTGGAGAAGATCGAAGAAAAAGATCCTGAGCATTTGCTTGCAGGCAAATCTCTTTACAATGCTTCTCTCCAATTTCTAATTTTCTAGGATCCTGTGAGGAAATAGTGAATGTTGCCTTGTCTAAAGACCACTGGGCTAGTTAAAAAGGAGAGGCAGAGGCGTGCAACCTTTACTTCCCATACAGCTAGTGCAATGGAGTAACTAGTCAGCCATGCCTTCCATTAGGATTGCATTTATGAATAATTCATTAAGGATTAATAAATTATTAATATACATCATAAACAATACTACGGATATTACTTTCATAAATTATACGTGGTTGCACATTACTTGAGGGTGTTACACACAGTTATAACAAAACTATGGACTCTGTGGATTCTGTAATAGCCTACGGTGTTTACCAACATTTTATAAATAATTTATAACTGTAACCTCTTGTAAAGTGTCACTATCTAGTCTGTGTGCACATGTGCTCAGTCATGCAAAAAAAATTGCTTTTAAGTAATGTCTTTGCAGAGCCAAGCTCTCCCCACACCTAACCTACATTTTTTTCAGCCTGTTGATGTCATTAATAATTAAGATTCTCATAAAGATTTTAAAATGTAACTATTTAATTAGGCTTACCATGTCAAAAATAATAGAATGCTATTCTATACCAGATAAGTTGTATTCACATTTCCTTCCCTTCAAAGCAGCCAGTTTTTCAGTTCTACTTATTTCACCTTTTTGCTTTTTCACTGCTTCTGAAGAGGTAACTCCATCCAGAGAGGTTTTGCATAATGTCACATGTCAGTTGATCTGTGATTGCACTTGACACTGCAGTGTAGCTTAATGCTTTTTCTCTAATTTGCAGTTAGTACCAAAAGTATGGAAATTTTTTTTACATTAAAAAAAAGAAAAAAAATCAATTGCTACCCTGCATAAGCACACATGGCTATCAGATGGCAGGAAGGACCTTAAATACGTTTGCAAAGAATAATTACCCTTCTTTCCCTCAACAGTCCAATCCAGCAAATAATGAGCTGCATGAGAGAATATAAAATGCTTCATAAGAATTTAATCGTGCAACTAACTTCAAGCATTTGCTAGTTTTGATCAAAGCAAACATTTCTATGAATCATGCAAATTGTGCCCAAATATATATATTGGTGTATGGTTACAAGTCTTCAACCCCAAAAATCATCTCCTTTCTCTGGATCCTTCCCTACTAAAACCATAGACACTGGAAAGTGTCTGCCACGTGTTTCTTGGAAATGGGAATTTTTATCTTTTACCTAAGCCAGAAGATTATTTTTCTTCCTGAAGGCAGGGCTGCTAAAACCCCTCAAGTAGAACACTGGTCTTCTCACTTGGTGTAAGAAGTTGAAGAATGGACATCTTTGGAGTAACTTTTCTTAAACCAATAATTTCTTCCTAAATGACTAAAACTGGAATCCATCATGTTATTGTCAAAAGAACTTTCAGCCATTCTAGTTACCATGGAAAATTCTAAACCTTAATCTCTTACAAGAGATGCAGCACAAATGAATAGGACTCATTGTCTATTTCTGTTTTAGCATTTGCAATACCTTGAGAAGAGTCATGATGGACTAAATATATTTTACAACGTACAGACTAGGGAAAAAGAAAGGGATAAACTGGCTTTCAGGAAGTGAGTATTTGCTATGCAGCTGCCAGATGAAGTGAAAATGGATCAAGGAGCTAAAAAAACCAGGCTCTGTGGATAGAATATAATTTCTCTAGAGGCAGCTATTTTTGCTTACCACAGGTTCAATAATCAAAAACTTTATTAGTTAAAAGCAGAAGTAAATTTCCAAGTTACATGGGCAACATAATTACACATTAAAATATTTATGATTACATATGTAAATAAAGCAATACAAAATCTAGCTTTCTTCCATCCCTGAATTTATCCCCAGATGATTTTTTAAAATATTTACACGATTTCTTTTGCACTCAAAATCATCTTTTGGCAGTTAAGTTGAATGTTGTACGTAGGACTTGTTTTGTTCAGGAATAGTCTTTGAGTGCTTACCATTAAAAACATTATAAACCTTTATCAGATCTATATTCTATTTCTTTGAATAATCAGTTAAACACTATTCTGTTTTCTTTGGTCTTAAAATAGATCATATAGCTGGCATGGAAATGTTGTATTCTTTAATTCTTAACAACAACAACAACAATAATAATAATCCTACTGAAAGCCACAGCTTCAAATCTTAGAGAACTTTGAATCACTTGGTTGAGAAGGCTTTCAAGAAGCAGTTGTTACATACTGAACCAGTTAAGAAAAAAGGTCAACTTCAGAAGGTATACAATGAGATGCGAAATCTGGTTCTGTAAGATTAGACACCATTCATGTCTCAGGTCCAGCTTGGATGGATTAAGAATGACAATGAAATAAAATCTTGAGAAGTCAACATGTAAGCCAGACCTTGCGAATTTCTATCCCCAAAATATCTGGGATCAGAATAAGCACAGAAGGAGCCTATTAACTACAAAGCTGCTGCACAGTTAAATCTCAGGTATAAGTTGTTATGTGCTTTGAACTTGCCTATAACCTTCAAACCATGTCCCCTTTCATGCAACAATATTAGCAGAGCAGCTCCTGTTGCTCAGTATTGAAGGTCACCCAGCTTATGAAAAAGTTTCCCTTAGTGAGAAAACACTTAAGGACTTGAATCCCCCCGTAGAAGTGGGGAAGCCAAGAAAGGGATGATGTAGCTATCATTAACATCTCTTCTACTGACAGCATTTAGAGCTATTTTTGGACAAACTCTGCTTGCTATTTACTTTGTTCACTGTTTGAATACAGTTTTAGTGGACATAGACAAAGTCTACACTGGAAGCTGGGGATTTATTATGCTCTCTAGCGTATTTGCCGTCTGTTTCCCTTCCAACATCTGTGGCTCAAACTTTGTTTGGGAAAATGCAGAGAAATGGTCTGATAAGCCTTGAAGCTATGAAAACTAACAAGAATTGTTGATACACATTGGGCGGGCCAATATGTTGTTGTTCAAAGTCTGTATGTCAAGGAAGATTTCATTATCCTAAATTCAACAAACAGCTGCTTCCTTTGTGGACATAGAAATACATCTGTAAGGGCTTTATTGCTGATCACTGTGCTGCTTTTGTAAATTCTGCTGGTATTTGTAAGGCTTTTTAGTGAAAATTGGTGCATTAAAGTAGATTTTGATACTCATCTAGAAAAAAAAAACAAACAAAGGAAAACATTTAGTACCATGTCTTTGCTGACATTCTGAAGATGTGTTGATATTTGTAGTGGTCAGGAAAAGTACTGCTGAAGTAGACAAATCTTGAAGTTTGGAAGTCTCAAAGATTCAGATTTCTAAGATTAGGATATGAGACATCTTCAAATTACATCTATAATTTTATTTCAGCTTAGTTGGTAAAGAATTTTGAGCTCTAACGGTTTTGTGCCTATGTTTAATATAGCAGATGGGGTCAACTTGAATATTTTATATTTAATACTTTTTTTGTTTAATACTTTTTCTGGGATCACCTGCACAGTACATACCATTTTCTGGCTGAGGACAGCTGATGACAGAAAATGGCAACATAAAGCTTTGTAAAAGCTGCCAGAAAAAGAATAAAAACTTCTTTGTAATCAGACACAGCAGGAGGACAGCAGTGCTTAGAAGGAAGATAGCCCTTTGTGTATTGTATCAGTACTAGAACATATTAGTAAGTGTGCTGTCCCTATGCAGAAATCACAATATATTACTGTTTCAATGATTTTTGTTGGTTGCACCCCAGAGAAGCTAATTCCATATAGTGCCATGAGAAAAAAGAGGCAGGAGTGGTTCAGGGCGATCCTCCTTGAAAGTGCAGGAGATCTTGCAGACTCAGGGAAGTTGAATTGTACTGATTTCAATGGTCGTGGCTTGCTGTGTCATTCAAAATGGTTTCTTCTATTTTTCTAATTAGGAACTGCTGAAACCTGTGCAAACCTGCTAGGCTTCCGTACGTCTTTTGTCGAATACAACCGTGTAATCACTTGTTTCATTTATCAAACTCAAACTGGCAAGAACAGGCTGCTTGGAGAGTGAACAATCACACAAGTTTTCAGTGATAAAAGATCAGGTTCTCAAAGCATTCGTAGTTCTGGATGCCTAGGATGCACAGAGGCCTCTACAGGCTTTTTTTTAATTTGTCTGTTATCTCACTTTTCCACTAAAACTAACTTCTACCGGGCAGTATCATTTTCTCATGCCAGCAGACTTTTTCCTGTCTAAAGAATACGTGTTTCCTCACTGAAGAAACAAAATAGAACTTGCCAGATGTGAGTTTTTGTTTGTTTGGTTTTTGTGTTTGTTTGTTTTTAATTCAAAGTTGATATATAGAATAGAAAATAATTGTAGAATTGTGTAGGGAAAATGGATATTTAAAGGGTTTTTTTTTTCTATTTTGTTACATCTGATTTGGGTTTTTTGCCTCTCCAATTTTTGTCTGTGTGTGATGTTTTCCCTTTCATTTGAATTTTTTTCAGTAACCTGGAATTCTCTTCTTTAATTTCCTCTTGTAAAACCATTTTGTACAGTATAATTGAAAATTGGTTACAGAATCTGATTTACCTATGTGTCATTAATCAGATAAGGTTTGACCAGTTTGAGTCTACCCAACTGATATACTTCTGAAGTTCATCAATGAAAACTGGCAAAAATTGTTCCTCTGATAGCTTTTCTCAATATTCTGTTAAAAACGTTACAAATGTATTTGAAGTTATTTCTGGTGCACCAATATACTTCCAAAGGATTTAATTATAAAGTTACCAGCATGAAAGAGATGACTCAGATGTCCTGATTTTATTCTCTAAAATGAAACTAGAATATTATATTAATAAAATACTATAAATAATCCTCAAAAAGCATAGGCACTGCTATACAGAGCTTGACATTGTCAATTATTATTCTATCATAACTGTCAATTGTCTTCTGAAATTATTAAAGCTACAATTAATGTTATATTAATTCAGATATTCATATTTTACTCATAGTTAAATATGTACATTGAAAAACATAAAAATGTTACTTTGCTCTGTTTCTACTCATTAAAAAAAAAAAGACACCTGCTAGGCTCCAGAATATTAACTTAATTAGTTGAGTGGCATCAACATCTTTCATTAACATCGTTCTTCAAAATTTTTCTATCTATTTAGTTCTTCAATTAAAATATTATAAAAAGGAAGTAGAAACTTCAGTTTATATTGCAAAGTTAACAGGATTATCACTGCTCCATGATTATTACTCTTCCATGAATGTATTTTCATATTTAAACTGAATATTTTTAGAATATTCTGGATTAAGATCCATTGAATTTTGTCTTGTCTTGAACATGAGAATTTAGCCCTTCACAGTAGCCCAATGTCATTTATCATGAGGACTAGGAAATTAAAGTCAAATAGAAATTTTAATTTAACTATTGTACATATATAGTGAAGATCCTGAGAACTATAATTTTTGTAATTTCCTGGAAAATTACTTTCTGGAGGATGTAAGCTTGTGCAGTGATAAAACACTCTGAAATGGAAAGCTAAAACACTCTGAAATGGAAAGCTAACTAGAGGCAGTCACATCCCACAGTAGTAGCTAACTCTGTCGAATCTTATTTCACACTGTGCAGTAATCAAGGATATCATTCTGGAATGGAGAAAATTTGTTTAAGGAAATTGAGTTAAATATAATACATTGCTTTGACAAATTGTCATTCTTTGACAAAGATATCTTATATCCAAGCTCCAATAATGTGAGTGTACAGTGGACAGTTTTCCAGGTGATCTACATTGTTCTGTCCCTGGGATTACTAGATCTCATTGTGTCCTATGAAAAAAAACTAGCAAAGAATTTTGTAATTCAACTAAAATCTGTAAGGTTCTGGGTCTCTTTCTGAAGTAAAGTGAATGTTCTGATAGGTTTCCAAACCCTGGTTATTAATACTGAGCTGCAAATGTATGACTATACTGCTTTCACAATATATTAGTTCCATTTTTTTATGAGTAAGACATAATGCTTTTAAAGATGTTTAGCTCATTATTCTCTTGGGACTTCTTTTTTCTCCTTTATTTTTAAACAGTAAAGGAAGTATGTCTCTTGTCTTGGTTTACCCAGGCAAATACACAGATCAATAGTGCTTAGAATTTTCAGACACAAATATATGTAACCTCTTAATTCTAAATAAAACCCCTCTAAGCACAAGTGCGGCCTAGAATAAAAGACAAAAACATTCCAAACAATAATCAGTGTGATAATGTGAAAAGCAGATCTTTAATGCAAGCTTTCAGGTGCACAAGTATGGCTCTGCACATGCAGATGGCTTATTTACTACAAGCTTTATAAGGTTAATTAATTAATATATCTAGCAGGTACATCGAATAACAGAGTAGTTGCCCTGTCCTTGGAGCTGTCTGTCCCTGGGGAGCTACAAGGGTAGGAAAAATATATAAAAACCAAAAATCTTTAGGCATTGCAAGGACATCTAATACTTGGAATATAGCCAAAAGACTATGCAAAGCTTCCAGTGAGCTGGGATCACCATTCTGAAGCCTGCATACAGAAAGGTCTAGGCCTTGATTAAAATTGCAGCATGAAATGAATATCCTTAAAATTATTTTATTTTTTAGAATAAATGGTTTAGTAAGTTACAAAACTGTCTCAAAAATACTCTGCTTGATTATCTCTGCTCAAGGAAAAAAATTAGTATGGTCCAACATTCAGTAAGGAGGGATGCAGAAGTGTATCATGCAGAACTTAAACATCAGAAAGTTTATAGAATGTATACAGAAAGACATTCCAGCTGATGCAGTTTGTTCAGTGTGCCCTAGTGTTGGTTATTATTTAATGTTAGGTCCTGTAAAACAATGCCTGTGTACAGTGATAAATGTATGTTTTCTGTTTCCTATTTTTTTATTATCTTTTAAAATGTAAATAATTATGTAGTGGCTGTAGTGTGTGCAGGAAACACTAAGAAGACTTTGGACAGAGTTCTAAAACCACAAAAATGGTGTTGCTATCCCAAAAATGGTGTTGCTACTCCAAATGCAGTTAGGAAACATGAGATTATTGTAACACAGGTGGGTTTCATGAAGTACCAGGCTGAGGAGAAATGTGCGTTGTGCACATTGTGCTCTAAAGCCTAAGCATTTCTAGTCAGCGGTGCTTTTATAAGCATTCTGATCTCAGAATGACTCAAGTGAAATAAGTCAGAAAATTACTAAAAAAGAATGTGCAGTCATCTTCCTCAGTTTGATTCACATCTATTGCAAAGTGGATATTTTCAAAAGGATTTGCTTCTTTTGGGAGGTTGCAATGAGCTAAAGCATCAATTTAAAAAGCATAGCTTGTTCTCACAACCCACTTTCACTCTTAGAGTGAAAAAATATCCAGATTTAAATGGTTTGAATTCCTCTGAAGGCAGTAGAAAAGACTCAGTTGAAACAAAGTGATAAGTATTCCTGAAGGACTCTGAAAAGCTTGTTTTGAAACCTAGATAAGATATGGAGCAGCACGCCAGCCACGGAGTGGTTCTCAGGAAGCAGAGAAGTGTGGGCTCTCTCCACATGGCCCTTGGGCACTGTTCAAGAAATGATGTGGAGTAACTGTACAGCATCAACTACTTCAGGCTCTTTCACTATAACTTATCCCACCACTGACCAGGCTGACAGAGGTCATCATCCACAGTATTACATTCAGATCTGAAGCTGTGCAACATTCATGTACCTTGAAAATTTGGGGCAGTAAAAGAAAAGATCTCTGCAGAAACACTGATACACGTCCAGCAGGATGTGCACAAAACCTGCCTGTAACAGGCTCTATTGCAACACTGCTGAATATCTAAGATTTCTGACTGTTAGTTTTTTACTCCTCAGTGTGACTTCCACCAAATTTATGGAATTGTACGTCTGCAATCCATCAGGTGAAATGGGAAAACCTGTGTCAGTTTTCAATGCTTATGTATGGCAAGAGCTACTTTTGCCTGAGCTATACCTACCCTACAGACTTTAAAACCACCTTCAGTTCCTGTCTAAAAAGTCCTATTTGATTTTTTTTAATGAAAAGATATCTGTCACAGGAACAGCTTGTATGACTCTGATAAACTTTAGTTCATAAAGTGTTTTTTCATATCCTTGTAGGGGATGATGGTTATTATTAGAATACCTAAGGCTATATCAGACTTAATAAATCAACCTCTTTTCACTTTACATGAACTAATTAATTTATCAGTAGGTGAAATTGCTCTCTCTTTCAGAGGTGTGATATCATGTCACTCAACATGGACCAGAGATTAGTTTTATTAAAACTAATTTGACTACCCAATACAATCATTTAAGTACAGAAATAATAAGATCTAACTTGTCTTGAACACAGTGAATTATGGATGTTTTGTACACTGGCTGCTTCCTGTGTTTGAAAATTACTATAACTAATTTTAAGAAACAATATACAGAGTTGCTTCTGTCCTAGAGCTGATAATTCTTTTTCAGTGGGGTTGGTTTTTGTGTATGTGTGTGTGTTTTTTTGTTGTTTTCTTTTTGTTTTTGTTTTGCTATTAATCTGTGAGAAAGAAATTTGAATAATGAGACTACTATGGATGAAATCCATTTTTAGCTAGTTTTTACTTTCAAAATGAAAAGAACAAGAAACTGAACTACACTGTGAAAAAATTATTTTAACATTTTCATAGGAAAACATTACAGTTTTCCAAACTTGAGCTGCTTAGGCTGCATTTGCAAACTGTTAGCAGTCCCACATATCCAGTGGAGGGGATAGGATTCAAATCCTTGAATCAGAAAAGAAAAATAAGCTATTCATAAACTTCTATTTTGACATTAAAAGTCTCACGGAAGCAGATGAAAAGAAACTTAATCACCTACATTAATAAACAAATTATAATCTCCAACAAGCTGACTGTGAGCAAATTTTCAATTCCTTCCCTCTTGTGAGCTACTGCTATGACGTGACAATTCCACCACTGTAGTAAACCACAGCCTCCTAAGGACAATTCAAAGCCGTTTAGAAAGACTCAGTGCATAACTTTGGATAAATGTATGGGTTTTATTACATTTTCAAAAGCACCCCCGGAGGAATAAGCTAATGATATCATGCTAGATGTTTTTGCTAGTATGAAGGAAAGCATCTCACGTACTGCAAAAGAAATTGTAACAACTTAAACCAGTTAGGTACTAATCCACAGATGAGTAGCCTGTCCCTTCTTTTGCCTGCTGTCTGTGTGACATGTACTGCTGCTAAAGCCTAAGAGGACTACCTGCATATATAAGACTATATGGTTTTTTACATGTAATGCAATAAAACCTTAATTAAGATGGTAAAATCACATCAACAAAAAGATCCATTACTTTCCTAATCTTGTATTTAGCACCAGTTCACACAGCATATATACGAGCCTGTACAATATACATAAGATGTAAAAAAATATGCAGATTCATTGTGTGGTGTTACAGTTTTGAACTGATGGTGTTATTATTATTAGGTAGTAAAAAGCAATTTTCCACATATCACACTCTTTCTTTCTAAAATCCTTACACCAGCTTTTGTTTCCTTTTACTTATTCTTTTCTCTTAGATTTGAATATTTTCATCTGGTATTTTGTAGAAGATACAGTGGTTAATAGATAACTATGTTATTTAATTACAAAACAAATGCTGTTTAGTCTTGTATTTTCCAGGGTGGTCTTGTAGAAGCTGTGTTCTATTTTAAGAGATAAATTAAAATGTATATAAAGAAAAATTATATGGACTGATTAAAATCTAATCAAACTGCTTTTTACTTCACATGTTAAACAAATGCATAAGAGATATTTTAGAAAAGACAGCATGGCAAATTGAAGAGTAGAATCTAGTACCTGGAAGGCATCCTTAAAAATTAATTCCTAGATTAGTTATGTTTTAATGACAGTTCACTGACAGTTCATGTCATGACAGCACTGACAGCTGCACTGTTGCTGAAGTTATGTTTGGATGCTTTGTTCCATCTCTCAGGGCTGTGGAAAAGGGAAGATGGGCTTTTAGTTAAAATTTACATTGAGTGCCCAAGAGTGAGTGAGTGTGAGGGGTCTCTGGCCCTGCCCTCAGACAGGACCATCAGCAGTTTGCTCCCTTTTCAGTGAGAATGGAGCTCCTCTCTGGGCTGAGCACTGACTGGCAGGAGAGCAGCTCTGCAGAAAGAAACCTGGGAGTGCTGGTGGGTAAAGACTGCTGGGCTGCCTTGGGGGAGTGTCACCAGCAGGCTGAGGAATGTAGATTCATCTCTGCTCAGCACTGGTGAGAAAACCCCTGGAGGGCTGGTCCAGTTCTGGCCTTCTCTGTCCCCCAGAGAGAGACCCACACAGAGTGGAGCCAATCCAGCAAAGGCTTGTAAGCTGGTTATGGACTAGAGCACAGGACATTCGAGGAGAGGGGGCAGGACTGAGGCCAGTTCAGCATCAATAGCTGAAGGCTTGTGAGGATGCTGCTACTGCCCACAACCACCGAAAGGGAGAGCTTAGGGAAGGCAGAGGCAGCCTCCTCTCAGAAGTTCACAACAATGGTAGAAAGCAACAAACATGAGCTAGAACACAGAAAATTCTTTTTAATATATTTTTTAAACCATTACATTTGACAAACACTAGACTGAGTGCCCAGAAATGAAGTAAAAACTCCATCCTTGGCAATATCCAAAATTTGACCAAAAAAACGCCTGAACAATGTAATTTAATTGGCTCTCCTTTGAGAAAAGCATTACACAAGGTGACCTTACAGCACAAATATTTTTGTGATTTAATGTGTCTTTCCTTGAAAGCTTAGAAGGGTTGTGGCAGTTCTTTAAAAAACAAATCAAACCCCAGACAATCAATGAATCAACCAACTAAACCAACAAAAAAGTCTCAACCCCCCAGTTATAGAAAGGATTGTCTTCTTGAAGCATGAACATCTATGATGTGTCCCTCAAAATCCTACTATAACATACCAGGGACCACGGTAGTAGTGAAGGCACAGTATTTGGGAATAAAAAAAGCAAACAAACCAAACCCAAAAAGTGTGCAAAAATTCTGGAAGTTTATTTCAAAAGCTTATTTCAAAATATTTTCTGTCTCTTTCCTCCTCCCTATTCCTTTTGAATCATATTGCAGCTCTTCAGTGTTCATATTTTACTTGCAAGCATTTCCTTCTGGTTAGCTAAAATTTACTTAAGGAAATCTCCTCAGTATCCATCTCTGTACTCAAAGACTCTCCAATTTCCAGCCACAATTAAGATGAAACACTAGGAGCAATGATCTTTAATGAGCATAGCTTGAGAGGAGTACCTAGAACAGAGCTCTATCTCTGCAGACCAAATCAGTGATTGAAAACTTTATCTAAGAAACTGATGGGGAGTAGATTTACCATTCTAACTGAAGTGTCCGTGTCAGTTTCTTAAATTGAGTTTTGAGGAGCTGATTTAGCCCAGGGAAATGGGGAAATCTGGTTGAAGCGTCTCTTGGGGCTGCTTATACTAAATTTTTTGTTTGTGTTTAGTGCTAATGCAGAATTAGATGAACTCCACTGTCAAGATGTTAGAAGATCGATGCTTTTATTACTTGGAATTGGAAAGCTGGTACACACAATAGAACAGTCGCAGGGAGAAGAGTGATACCAAGAGCTCTTTGATTTGCTGGTGCTTAGGAATATTGAAAAATGCTGTGAATTCAAGGAAGCAGAGTTCATTTTTTTTAGTCAAGGGATAAACATAGAATGTCTGATTTATTAAATTTAGACTGGGTAAAAACATTTTCAAGAAACTGTACATCTCCCCAATGGAAAAAATATATAGACTTCGATAAATAATTCATTTTTTCAGAATCTATAGAATCACATCACTCTGAAATGCCAGCAATACACCACATGTGTGTTGTCTATTTCTTTGGAGTAAAACTCTCATAAAATACTTATGAGAGAGGTCTTTTGTTTACACAAAGACACATAAGTTTTACATCAACATCACAGATTTTTTTCTTTCTTGAAAAAAAGCATTGGAAGTATTAACGTTTCTCTGAATTCCCAGGATGACAGCAGTTTTCTACAATGTGCATTAGTGCAATTCTGACTTTACTGGGAGTTGAATTTGCCCAAAGAATGCAGCATAAAAGCCCTATATGCTTCAAATCTAAAATAAATGCTTTAATTTAATCTGAAAGGTGAATCTATAAAGTATTATTACATTAAAGGCATACATCTCTTAAATAAAAAAGGGACCTAATCTCAAAAATGAATGGCAGAGTTAAGAAGGAAAATAAAGATTACATGGTTAAGTCCTCAAAGGTCAGGAAATGACAAACTCCTTGGTTCTGCCTTGGTGCACCTCAGCACTACAATAGAGTATTAATTACACCAATTTTTTATTGCCTGGGCTGAGCGCACAGCATCCTGTAAAACTTCATCATTAAGCCCTCATATATTTTTCAGTCTTTTAACCTGTAGAGACTTGCAGCTTAATCCAAGATAACTTCAGAATTTATTTATATATCTATATCTATATCTATATCTATCTATATCTATATCTATATCTATCTTTTTTTTTTATTGGAAATAATTCCATTAAATTAATGGAACTTTCACAGCATGTAAGATTAAATTTGTTACACTGAGACCAGACATTCAGATAAACACTTCCCAAGCCATTACTATGTCTTATACATATCTGGACCCATTAATATATCTTTCCTTATTGGTTATATGGTGATATGGGTATTTTTTTATTACGGGTATGATTTTCCTGCTGATTTTGATAAATATACTGTGATTCCTTAGCACACTGAAGTGAATGTCATATGAGACTAATTGTTAAAACAATTTTTTATTCTGACCTACCCATTAGATATTCTGCAGAAAAAGGGAAACTATGTCCAGAGGGAAATTTCAGTAGTTAACAGTCATACTGGGAAAAAAAAAATGATGCTATGCTGTGATCTGTTCTGGGTCCAATGCTTATATATTTTAATTAATTATGTGAATGACTGAAAAGAGGAAAGGCTTGCTACTGTATGATACTGAGAGAATGCAAGAACATTTGAGGAAAGGACTGGCATTCAAGATCATATTGAGAAATCTTAGTTTTGCCCTGAAATAATTAAACATACAAACACAGCATTGATAACAGAATTCTGGATGTTGCTCTCTCACAAGGAAGGGGAAAGTTATCCCAGCACAAACTCTCTCTAGTACTGGCAGGGTTTCAACTCAAAAGACTTCAAGAAAACCTGTGGACTAGAATGAGCAGATGTCTGAAAATGAGACCTGTGAGGAAAGATAGAAGGGCTTGGGGTTTCCTGGCTCAGAAGCCTGGGAGCATGATTGGCTGCTGGAATGAAGTAAGTAACTTCCTTCCCTGCCTGTAATGGAGGTACATCATCACTGGCCCAGGAACTCTGCATTGGGAAGGCACTGCAAATAAGACACAAATTAGATCTTGGGGGAGAAAGTTTCTGAAGCCAAGGGAGAGGAAAGAACTGGAGAACCTGACTAGGGAGTCTGTGTGATCTATTTTTACTGGCTTTTAAGAACAAAATTGACTAAGTTCTGTCATATATTCATGCATATTTAGGCTGATGACATGGGCTAATTGACCTACTGAGCCATTCATCAATGTGAATCTATGATTCTAATAACCCAAAACATGGTTCTGGGAATACATAATATTTATAAATATGTAACACTTATCACCAGTCATCCCACTGAGATTTGATATATTTAATGTAATAATTGGAAGTATCCAACATGTAAAGCATAAACATAACTGAATTTAAATGTAAGACTTTTCCCTGGAGCTTTCTGAGAGATATGAGCAGTTCTAATGCAAGAAAAAAGAACCTTGTTTATAGAAGTAATTTTAAGGGAATGATTACAAAAATGTTCTTCTTTCTTAGGTCCCCGGCTTTTGACAGGATAATTCCTATAATATTGCACAGTCCATGCAGTGGAATTGTTGAAACATAGTATGACCTGTAAAAGCTGGAATGCATTTCCCCAGCTTTGGCTATCTACTTCAGAGCTAGTTACCTATGCAGCAATGGAGCTGAAAAGGCACTGTTGAGGGTATGAGTAATCTCAAAAGTTGGGGAGGTTTTCTTCAGTATGAGGTGAATCCTGCCTTACAGTCCTTTGGCTTTAGAGCTGCTCAAGATACTAATCCAAAGGTACATATCTGCATTCAGTTCAATTCCATATACCTAAGAAATAAAACCAGAAGTATGGATATCCTGGAGTGCAAAGAAATCAGATTAAAAATAAATATGTGTGCATACATACAAAACCCGTGAGCCAGCTGCATGTTTTGTGCCAAAAAGGCATTTCAACTAGAAATACATGGCATTAGAGCAAATACTAGATAAGCTGGAAGTTCACTATGAATAATAAAAATTTGTTTTAATTAAATATATAATGTGGCATTTCCCTTGGAAGAATACTGAAGTTCTACTTGAAAATTAAGATTATTCACCTTGACATGTACATATCATTCCAAAATTCCTGAAGCTTTTTGGAAACTTGGCCTTAAACAGTTATGAACTCAAGCAGAATTGAGAAATTTGAGGACTCTGAGACAAAGTTCCTGGGGGTCTGCAATACTAGAAAATTGATTTCTGAATGAATCAACAAAGTAGTTGATTTATGGGTGTCTTTGACCGCCAGGAATTGTGGCAGTGCTGTAGGCAATTCCCAGGATTCTGCCATCATTTTGCCATGAATGTACCGCTTTGGATTAAATATTCAAACTTTAAAACTTCCCCATTAGAACACCAAGTTATCTGATAGGTATCTTATATCCCACCCCAAAACTGGAAAGAAACAAGAAATGGTGTGTGCATAATAATATCAAAAGTTTCTATGGATTTTTTTTTTGGCACCACAGAGCTCATAAAAGTGCCAAAAAAAAAAAAATTACAGGCAGCTAACTTTTACCCAATTCTTTAAAGAGGAATTGGTTTGCAAACTAAAACTACAGATTGAACAAAAGCAGACTACATGGAAATTTAATGCACCTGATTTTTCTTGGGTTTTCTTTTTTGACAGCATTATCTTGAACACAAATGTTAAATTGCCACAAAGAAAGTCAAGTCATGAGTTATCAATCATTACATGTCTTAGAGAAAAAAAGCAACACAAATGAAAAATGCTGGGATCAGATATAGCTTTTAGTATCATGGAGCATATTTGGTTCACATATTATGTAGAATATTAAAATATGGTACCATTTGATTTTGGATCTTTAAATCTGCTTGCAAATAAAATGGTCCTGATACTGTCTAGCTTTTGCAAACATGAGCTAACCTGTTATTAATTCAGTCTGTGCTAAATGAGACAGGTAAACATTTGTAAAAGTTCAGCTTTCTTTGTACAAATCTGAAAGTTATTTTCCTATTTTTAAATTTCAGATGAAAATTTCTGAAACTGTTAAGTCCTGAATTACTACTTAGTATTATTCCATTTCTTGTCTGCTCCCGTACCAGTTGCTGCCTTTATTCTGAATACACCCAGTTTCCGCTTCCTTTGCTACCAGCTGTAACTACCAACCTATATTCATGTAACATACCAATGATTATATTAGATCCAGTGGTTCTTGATCCCTGCACAGAGTTCAAAAGTTTTTGAAGTATCAGATATTTCTCCCTTCAAATTAGATATTAATCATTAGACTAACATGCATTATGTCCCCCTGATAACATGCAGATTAAAGTTTATGATTCCTGTTCTGTGTGCAAGGGTCACATCCTGTTCAATAATGCAACTCTCTGTCTTTAGTGCCAGTGTTTGTTTAGTAGATCTTAACACTTTCATGGCATCTCTGGACATAATTCTGTGTAATGGAGCTTCTGATATTTTCTAGTGAAATTCAGCTACTATACACCTTTCTTAGAGGTGTATTATTCCTCTGATTAATACAGAACAATGTATATTCATTTGCCTTAAATAAAAACTTAACCATATTTTTCTTCATCAAGAGCATATCTAAAACATTTTCATTAATTATATGAAGGTTTTTTTTAAAAAATGGATAGAAACATATGAACAGTATGGAACCTGAGAAAAGTGTTTCTTGCTGTATTATTGTTGGCAAACCACATCCAAAGCTATCTTTATTTATCTGATCTCAGAGTGAGAAACCTAGTTTTAATTAACCAATCAAGATAATGAACATGTTTCCTTAGTTTAGGATGCAGGAAAAGTATAAAACTTACTGAATATACTTATTATCAAACTCACTGATGTTAATGTGTTCTTCAAATCATCACAACTGGATCACTAAAAAGAAAACTACAATTCAATAGGAAATCTCTTAAGAATGGGATTTCTGATTTTGCTTCATCCACTTTAGTAACATTTGAGTATAGGAGTATATCTGTGCCTGGAAATTGGAGGTCTGCTAAAATTGCAATCTCACACCTGGGAAACTTTTAAATCACAGAGTATTCTGAGGAGGAAGGGACCCACAAGGATAGTTGAGTCCAGCTCTTAGGGGAATGGACCCTATAGGGATCAACCTTGGCATCATTGGCACTGTGTTGAAAAATCTGAGCTGTCACAACTCAAAAAAGAAGAAGATTACAGATCATATGGGTAAGTAGGTTGTGTATGCAGTATGTACCCTGGAAACAAAGAGTAGAAGGACCAGCCATCTCTATACAAAAAAACCAACCCAACACTGGTATATAAAGTCTCCTTTAGCACATCTAAATTCAGAGCAGAATCTTTACCATGCAGCCCTTCTTCCAACACCATTAACACTGTACTGACTATGCAGTATGTTTTTCACAAATCTAGAGTACAACGTATAGATCCCACTGTAATCAGGAAATTGTATATTAAAAAGAAGTAAATTCTAATTCTATTTTAACTGATCCAGACCCCCGAATTTTCCTAGGTAACCATACTGCAGTTGCTCTAATGAATATTTAGTTTTATAATCTCTACTGAAATTCCATTTTTCTTCTAGTCATAATGGTAATTATGTTACAAACTGACATGTGAGTTATTCCAGCATGTTGGCTCATATTAACTAAACTACCCAAAGAGGAAAAATTTGTCTTGTGACATTGAAATTCAGTGTGAGTTTGCAGCTTAGATGTATGTCTTGGTTAGCTTTAACTAATTTTACTTAGCAATATTCATTAAGAAGACGCACAGAATAATTCAGCTACTTGCTTAGAGACCCTAGATGGTCAGTAAGATCTATTTTGCTGTGATTGGATTATATAGATAAAATGTGTGACTATATCTAGATTATCTATATCTAGGCTATCTAGATTTAACCAAAACAAACAAACGAACAAACAACAACAAAACAACCAAACCAAACAAAAAAAAAAAACCCAACACAACAAAAAACAAACAAACCAACCCTGTCATGGTTCTGACTACACCAAATTACATAAAATGCCATCTCACATGTTACTTGCAATTAAAGTTATATTTTTAAGTCATACTTAATATTTTACTTCCTTTGCTGTGGTGTGTAATATAATACTACTCTTTTCCTGGTAGAAAGGGCATCTGAAACAACTTTATGTATTTGAGCCAATATGCTTGGCAGGGAGGAAGCAAAAGGCCTCATGTTTTGTCATTTCTCTTTCATTGTCCTTCTTTTTGGTTGCCACCAGAGGCTCTGGTTGGCATCCAGAGGCTTTGTTCATTAACCACTGAACAAAGAAAGAAAAGAAAAAAGGAAGGAAAGGGGAACACTAAGTTATCATGATAAGGCTTATGTACAACAAGGCATGAATTGCAGGCATGTAAGAAACTGATTTCAGAGTTTTCAAGTATGCAGCACTTAGACTTCCCAAGTAGTTTTGCAATGAATGGGGGTTGTGAATAGCCTTATGTGTTTACTGTATAAAGTTCTGCAAATATTTCCTAGACTTTCTGGGTTAATTGTCAACTACAGGGACTAAAGTGATGCTACAGATAATGTTGCAGAGAAGTCCTTTGCAGTCCTGCACAGTTTTGCACAGGTCAACTTTTTTTTCCCGATTTGTTTACAGGTCTGGATTGCAAACTTGACTTTTCTGGTATATCAAGATCTCAAAATGCATTGCTATTGTCATTGTTATTTTGAAACGTTTTTTAATCCCTCTGGCAGATTGTTTCTCGTGTTCTTTTATGGGATTTAAACTAGATCTTTCTGGCTTCAGATGCTGTGTTCATTTATTTTTACTTGCTAAAAAACCCTCCAAGCTTTTGAGCCATTTTTTCATTAGATAATAATAAATTTGACTTGAACATACACATGCTAAAAGGCTTAGTTTGCAGAGTCTTGACCTTGCACACACTTTGTCATCTAAACCTCTAAGCTGTATTGGTAAAGGCTGTTAATGCCACAGCAATATTCAGTTCAGAATTTCATTTAATACTTCTTTCCTTGGGCACAGTTCTATGAAACATGAATTAATCCGAGATAATGTAGCTCACAATAGCAGGTGAGATTATTCCCTTATTATTTAGCAGTATCCAGAAAACGAGGTGACTAACAAATGGGGCAAAATGAATCCTTTTCTTTCAGCCCATCCTTTTGTATTTCACAGGGGGTGCACATTCCAGACCGAATGATGCAGTGCAGGAGGACTGAGCTGGCATGGGCTACTATGACTTTATGGTTTCAGCCAGTACGTTTGATCATTCATTAGTGTAACATTAGTTTTCTTGATGTCATTGTACTTCTTGAAGCTGTAATGTACTTTGTCCTAATGCTTTTCAGGAGTTGCCTTTCAAGCTTAATAAAGAATTTTAATTCTACTTGCATTAACTTTTTTTTTTTCTTTTTGAGGCAGAGTTTTTTGGGGGTTTGGTTTGCTCTTTTTTTTCTTTTTAACCAGATAAAAATTAAAAATGCTTATCTTCATGAATCTAAAAACCTTAGAAAATATAATAGAATTCAATTAATTGAATTCAGTCAGTTATACGAAGTCTAATAAAACAAACAAGAATGATAGGCTTCAGAAACATCTTTTCCTCACTGTATCTGGGCTAGATGAAGAGCTCCTCACTTCCACAGTGTATTAGAAGTTACTACTTTCTTGGATGTGTCATTTAGTCAAAACCAATGCTACCACTATGAGTCAGTTTAACAAAAAACAACTAGTTACATTATTTAAACTTATCTGCCTCTCTAAAACAACAAAGAGATTAAGTGCTTCACAAGGATATAATAAACTTTGGCAGATGTTTGGATGATGGAACATATTTGGGCAGCTGAGATCTACGTGGTATAATCATATCTGAAAAGTATGGTTAAGCAAATCTGGTCAACATCATTAAGTCTGGCAGTCAAGTAATAAAAGGATACAGCCTTGACCAGTATCTCTCTTTTGATTGTACAGGAAAGAAGCATGTCTAGAGCACTGTGACCAGTTACCAGCTTCTTCCAACCAGCAGTGACAATCAGTTTCCTCGAGGCCTGGCTTGACCATTGAGAATTTACTTAGAGCATTCATTTGTTGCCTCTTACTTTTAATTACAGTAGTTTTATGTTGCAGCAGGCCTCTTGTTAGAGAGTAGAAAGGAGCCAAGACACAGACTTCCTGTTTATCACAGCAAGAAAAGGGTCCTGATTTATTCCTGTTTACAGCTCAGCCATCCTGCCTCCAACAGTTCACTGACACTGGCTGCAGAAAGCTCCTACTGTAGGCTTCTCTTGTAGCCTCTGACTGCTGGTTCTTCCTGCTAAACTATGGCTGCATGTATTGGTTTGCAGAACCTGACTGCAGGCTTTTACCTAGCTAGACTGTGACTGCAGGTTCCAATATCAGGCTCTAACTGCAGATCCAGACTGACCTCACAGCAGTGATTCACTCTCCCCCAAACCCTTCTTCTTCTTCATCCTCTCCCATTAATAACCCCCTCCTCACTAGCTAACCCACTCTCTTTTATCACACTTATCTTTATTGGCTATAGCTGTGACTCATCAGGGGTGAGGCTGTATTGGGTAATTAACACAGTTATTACTTATCAGGGGCAAGGTCACCTGTCTTCCCTTCTCCTACAGTTGTATGGTGGTGACTGATGGTGGCTTCCATCAGTCTCTTCCTACTTCCAGTTCTTGCTTTTTCCTTGTCCTACCTCACTCAGGACTGCATGCCTTCCTCTGAGATATATCTCAAATCCCAGCTCTTCACAAGCCTGCTGTCCTATCTTTTAACCTGGATGCCAGCCTAGCATTTACAGTTTTAGGTCTGCCTTGCACCTATTTTTGTTTATCTCCCTTGGGCAGTGTGTTGAGATTTGCTCCACTGGCTGAAGCTCTCTGCCTCATCACTTCACTGGTGTGCTCACTGGTCCTTACTACCCAAGCTGGTGCCATCTGATGTCTGCACACTGCTAAGCACTCCAAAAAAGAGTGAGGGAACTCACCTGTACGTGTTTTCCTCTAGCTTCTAGATTAACTAGTGAATTGCTCAAAATTGACACTTCTTCATATGACAGTTATTCAGCTAAGATTTCTTATTAAATTAGGTGCTTTTCTGATTAAAAACCACTATCATTCCTTGTTTGTTGTCTGGGATTCATGGGAAATTTGCACTTTTGTGCTAATATCTAAATATTCTTTCAGTCTTCTCTTAGATTCTGTGGGGTGTTAAATGATCAAGAAAACTTTTATTACAGCAACTCAGACGAAGTCTTTAGAGTATTTACATAACTTGTGAAATTGGACCCCTGTCAGCAGATTACACAAGTGTTTTTGTGAAATTTCCCCATTTTTTACAGGCCTTCACCTGGTTATTCCTATGATGGTGACTAAGATAAATTAAAATGTTGAGCTTTAAAAATTACATCAATTTTTTGTGCAATATTTTAATCTCAATTTGGTGAAAATCAAATTTTGTGATTATTTACCAAGTATTTTCATTTTCAATATTTTTAAAACTGCCCTATGTGAAAACATAGTCTATAGATTTCCTGTTGTATTGTCTCTGTTTCCCACTGTACTCAAAGGAAAAACCATTTTTTCTATAGGATATTTTCACCTGTTTAATGATGACACAACGATCTGGAAAACCTCCTGAAAAAAAAACCAAACCACATTGCGAATTGAATGCCTCCTCCACTTTCCTAATTTTTGGTGAGAAGTCAGCAGATTTGTGCCTGTATAAAGTGACTCATTTGAATTTCCTGTGGCCTGATTCTACATGAAAACTATGTAGTACTTGCATCTCCTTATTGACACTGCAGCTCTCTGTTATGTCTTTTGTTTGGGGCAGCACAAGAAATAGTGATGTTTTCACATTTACTACAGAGAAGAGCATGTGATTCTGCAACTTCACCTATGTTAGGTAATGTTTTGTCTGAATAAATCAAGATATTGTACTTATGATCATGGTCTCCTGTTTCTGTAGCATAATATTTTCACATTTTTTCTTTGTGGGGAAGTGAGAATTGTGCAGGATTTCCATGACACATAAAAGCCTACTCCATTTTGATGGGTATTTAAATCCTTTAAAAAGACTTTGAGTGATTAGGTTTGTGACAAAGAATACACATGAGCCAGACTCACAGAATCCAGCTTGCTGATTTAACCATTTGATGATTTTACTCTCAAATGGGACTTCACAGGAATAATCTCAGATTCTACAAATTCATGTGTTATGTTTTACTACTACCTTTAGGTTTAAATAGGTCATCACACCTGTGCAGAAAATCACACCCATTGTTTACTGAAAGAGAATTAATTTTTTCATTATAATGGAATAATAACCAAGAGAGTTGCTGGGTTTTCTTTCAGAGTGCAGGTCATGTCTTTGGGGTTTTTGTTCCTCTGCCAATACCACCATTGCAATGACGTGGTCTTTGACAATCTACCTGCCACTTACAGAATTTCAAAGCACATATTTCTAAAATAAAATCATGTTATGGTTAGAGATGCCAGATACTATTACCAGTGACTTCCACTGAGATCTGAACACATATAGCTAAAGGGAATATTTGGGTTTAAGAACACACAGATTAAGGATATGTTATAGATCTGGTACTATCTCTATTTTTTAAACTAGCTATAGTTGACATTGATGAGATTGCTGTAGGCTTGAATTTCATTGGTACTTTCAGAAAGGAATTTCTGCTAGATTGTGTAGAGCTGAAGTTGAATAAAAAATTAATTTGTAAATAGAAGGGAAAATTATTTTCAAAGTCTTAGATCTCATAATTTAGTAGACTAAAATATTTGGAAGTCATTTAGCTGCATTTTAATGAATTGAAACTTAAATAAATTTTCACAGTTGCTTATTTCTTCTACATTCAGATAAGTTCTGATTGTCTTAGTTTTGCTCTCATCATCATACTGCATAGAAAATAGCATCCTGTTTAATTGCTAATTATTCTTTGCAATTCTGTTTAGACAGTTTAATTATTTTATTCATTGATTTAATAACAACATTTGACTCCTTATACTTTCAAAGAACTTCGGAATTAATGAAAAGCATGGGATACATAGTGGGAGTAATACAATCCTGATAGGTGCAAAAAATCCAGACAGAAAAGTGTCTTGATTCTGAAAAATTAGGACTGCTGAGTTATTCTTTTATAACTTTGTTTTTGGGCCATTAGACGAAATCCTATCTTCCTTATTTTGCTTAATGAGGGTTCAAGATTAGAATTTGCTTTAGTTAACAGTGGTCTAGAAGACCACTTTCAAAAGACAAAGATGAGAATAACTTATTCATTTCATATATTAACAATAGATACAAATGAAAAAGGAGCAGATCCAAAATGTATTTTAGGCAATTAGAAGCCTTTTTTTGTGAGTCTGATTGAGTTGGGAATTAAACTCTTAATGCAATTTCGATCACTTTTTATGGTGCTGTAAGTGAAATGCTTTTAGAAAAGTACATTTTGTACAGGATGTTTTGACCTATTTTTAAATTCTCACCTCCAAGTGAATGTATAACTGTTTAATATTGAACATTTCTAGATTATTGCCACTAATGAGTAGACAGGCATAAAAGTAAATACATTTTTCTCTCTGCTAATCATAGAGGAATTAGCTTTATTCCAAAAGAGAAAATACAGTTAGAATTTATTACAATATTTTTGGACAAAGTATTTTCCAGATAAAAGTCCTTAAGAAAATCCCGCAAAACCTCAAACCACAGCCTAATTTACTGTATTTTTTATTTGTGAGCTACTCTATTTGGATCCATTTCAAACAACCACATTGCATTTAAACTGTCAAATTACTTGAAAAACTATTGGAATTATACACTACTGGAAATATACTCAGGTTTTGTAAACTCTTCTGTACAGTATGCAGAAGGATGTTCCTTCAGTAGAACCCAGAGTTAAGAAGAAGAGAAGTTTGCTAGATCTATTTTAGACTACTTTATACTCATGTTGCTTATAATCAATTTAATATATTATCAATCTGTGGCTGTGAATGCCAGTTGTCAGCCCACAGGCTTCTAGACCCCAGATCCATCTTCCTCCAAGTAAACCACAACATTGAATACTGCAAAGAGATAGATACTCAGAGCTTATAAAAACTTCCTCTTCTGGTGGCTTCATCACCACCAGAAGCAATACCCACCCCTCCCTCCTGGTAAGCAGTTCAGCTCCATCTACAGAACTGAATACCAAATGAATTGTGTTTGTTCCCAGTTCTAACTGAATGTAGGAAAACCTTTGCTATGGAGGAAATGAGAAAAATAAACAATATTTTCCCATTCTGCATCAATTACTAGCTATATTTACAAGGCAAATTTACCAACCTACTCAAGATATAAACTGTTAAAGTAACCTCCATGTGGCACAGAGTTTTCTGGTGGTGTGCACACCATCTCAGCAACCTAAAATTTATTTAACTACCACCAGTGAAAACGTCACATGAAAGGTTCAAAAAGAATTTCAAGTGTAATTTCCTCTTTTTTTTCTTTTTTAAACTGTCTTTTATTATTAGATGATTCTCTACAAAGACATGGAATTTTTTTTCTTATTTTTTGATGGAAATACACCTCATGGTTCTTATTTTGGTATGCATAGATATTGCCAGACATCTGCTGCTGAATTGCTAAAAAAAATCTTCTGCATTTCTCAGAATTATATGAATTTTGGTGACAAATGTAAAGAGATAAAAAATTAAATGAAAAGCAGTTTCTGACAACTTTCATAGTTTTTCCAAGTTACAGAGGTGTGTTCATGAGATCCAAGAGAAAAGTTGTAAACTCATCCTGTAAACATCAACACAAAAGCATCCAGCTTCATGTGTTCTGCGATGTGTCAGAAATCTGGTTTTGTTTGTCTGTTCTGTAGATTTTTTTTGTTTGCTATAGAATCTCAGATTTAGGAAGGGATTCATGGAATCATGACTACATGCTATCTTTTCCAGAATTTATAGAAAGTGTTGTCCGATCCAGGAAGATGTTTCCCACCTAGGCACAGTTTGCTTACTTCATCATTCCTATCAGGTGTGCTGACCCCCTTGCTGGTCCCAGCTGCATCTTGAACATTTTTGTGGAGTCCAGACTTTTGCTGTATGGTGGTGAGGCACGTCATCAGTTGTATAACACAAGTAAAACACATGAACTCACTGTTGTGAACTTTAGAAAGAGGCAATAATTTAGTTTTTTTCAATGTTTTTTTCCATTCTAATTGTCCTTCTGTCTACCAAAGAACAACATCTGGCAACCCTGCCTAAAGAATAAATATGTTTAGATATGGAGTTTTGCTCTTAACCTCTATATGAAAGGGACTATAAAATCCATTTTCCATAGGTCTTAGATTCTCTTGAGGATTGATTGGAGATCTTTAAGAACCAGATTTTAAATAAGTGTTTACCAGGGTTATATGTAGCCCAGGATGTGGAAGGGAAAGAAGACTTTGCAGTTGATGGGAATATGCATGAAATCTGCTAGAGCTTAGATGTTTCCTCTTGTTAAGTATAAGTACCACTCTTTAGGCTCCCACAAGTGTCAACATATATTATAAAATGAGCAAGGTAAGTGCATTTGTAAGGACACAATAAGTCTGATATTTTAAGGATTTATAATTATGTTTTGTTCACTTAGGAGGGTTTGGTCTGTTGGAGTCAGAAGCCTTGCGCTGGAGCCACCCTGCAACTGACAAATTCTCTCTCTCTCTCTCTCAGACCAAGCGTAAGATAATAAAAAGGCAGATCATCTTTGTGAGATGAGGGTTTAGCACTAGCAGCAGGCAGAGACCAGATGCAGGTGCTCCAACTTCTGTGATCATTTGGGGAATGTTACTGTGCTGCTCCTAAGATTAATGCTCCTTCATTCTGCAAGGTGACAGCATTAGCAAGCTACTGACACAAAAGCACACTTGCGTGACAAAACCTGCTGGAATGGTGCTTTCTGCACAAACCTCACAGGCAGAACTAGGATGTGAGGTGCGATAAAATGCTTCATGGTGCATTTGTAGGTGCTCTGATGTAACACTTGTGTTTACGTGACCCACTGCTCCCTTAGTTCTAATTCTAGTTCTAGTTGTTGCTTTTCTCATACTAATTTTTTTTGTCAATGTGCTTGTGTGCATTCAGATAATAGAGTCAGCCTTCACAGTCTGTTTTGTGAGAGGTTCAAGATTCCAAACTCACCTTCGGAACTGAGGGTTGTCTGTACCCATACTATGAGGACGAACAGCATGTTGGCATAAGCACACTAAATATAGAGAAAAATTATTATGGTCATTAACATACTTTCTGGGTTATTCTTCAGAGAGCTAAAATTAATTGTTCTTCTGTCATACCACTCCTTGAAAAAATCCACAACAGTCACCGGCTTATATGATTAAAATTTTTAACTGATTATATCTTCATGTTTTTTCCATCATATAACTCGTTTGATGCCAATACTTTAATAAGGGAAAAAACTCTGCCATTATATCAAGCTTAATTATATGCCTTCTACAGGGATGAAGGCAAAAAAGACTGCAGTAATGAAACAATAAAAACCCCACATATCATCCTTCTGTGAGATAGGAAGTAGCACTACTACATAGTTTAAGCAGCATCTCTCCTTACTTACGAGAGAATTGCAGAGATTTAATAGTAGTGGGGAAATAAAGATGAAGTTAAGACTGTGAGTACTACAGAAAATTTTGAAAAGCCTATCAAATTGTTGCTTAAAGCTGGGGAGAAAGCAAGCACAAATGAGTTGAGGGAAAAAAAACCCCAAACGTTCCCCAGGATTTGTAACTTGAAAATTTGTTACACAATATTGATTACTTCCAAAGAACTGCCTAGAATGTAACCTTATTTTACTCTTTAGTCACTGCATTTGGGAAATTACTTTTTTTCAGGTCTAGCTCACAGTTTTTTTGAGTTTACCAAAACCTGCCCAAGAAAGGTTCTTGATTTTTTTAAATCTCAAAAATGAATAATATTTTCTGGATCCCAGACACCTGGTATCTCCATGAAGTATATCAATGTATTAATTAATAAGATGCAGCAATACAGAACCTTCACCAAAATGTGTGACAGTTACCCATCAACTGAGAACTGCCTAAAGACATTGTTCTTCCACAAGACTATGAGCCATTTTTTACAGCTTCAGCTTGTTAGTGTAAATTCAAAATTAATTAAGTCAATACTTTAGTATACAATCTGCCTCTAAAGTAACCTGAACGCAATGTTAACTTTTTCCATTCCAGGATCTTGAAACAATTAAATCATCTTAAAATTTTCAGTATTAAAATGTGTTCCATATTTGTACAAGGTTTTGCATAGTGAGGTGTTTTTCCATTCATATGGCTACTTTTTTCTATCCAAAAGCAAATATAAAATGTACCATTTGATATCAGAGTACTTCATAAGTGATGCTGTTAGAATGTCTTTAATGAACTGGACCTTGTCTCTCAGCAATGAATTATAACGTTTGCTCCATATTTCATATGTATCTGTTCTCTGAGTATAGTACTGTGATATTTTTTACCCCAGCTGATTTTGCCTCACATGGAAATTAAAAGAGTGATTCACATAAATTTCAATGGCACTGTGGGCCCAGCTTAATGAATTATATAAAATTCTCAATACTATCCTACACAGAAGTGATTTGAAACCCAGTAGGAATATATTCTAGGCACATGGCTTACTATTATCTTTTTATCATTTTGGAGATGCTTGATTCTGTATGAGTCTAGTACTACGCACCGATCAACAAAATCTAGATATCTGCAAAGGCAACTCTCATGGAAATGGTTTACCAAAGACCATTATAATTGCTTAGAAAAGTAGAGGATTTCAGAATAATAAGATGCAAAGAGAATTCAAAGAATTAATCATTATATGCAAATTCAGACATTCACTGTGAATGAAAATCTATCAAGCACTGTAAAGCCAGTAAACAGTTTCATACTAACCCAGGACACTCAGTGAGAGCATCCTGGTGTTTTAACAGCTTCATTCTGCTCCCTGTAACATGTTCTATAACATTAGGGAATCTGTCTGTGTCTTGCATTTCAGTACAGAGTAAAAAGATGTTTTTATTTTCTAAAATCAGGAGCTTTGCTTTTATGGGCTTCTGCTAAGTCCTCCATTTATGGATTGATGCTTTCATCCAGCTTCATGAAGTTTTTAAGAATCATGATGTGTTTAACCGAAAACAAAACAAAGCCATTACCCACTGATATAAGCTATGGAGCTACAACATGACTGTGGGTACTTTTATGACCATTTTGTTCTACCTTGCTCTGTGCTCCAGAACTGCTGTCACAAATCCAGTGTCTCTGCTGTTACTAAGCAATTCCATTTCATTTGATAGAGCAGCCTTATACTGATCTCATCATTGTAATCTCTGGCTCTTTTCCAGTAGTGACTAAAACAAAATGATGCATGTCTGTGGTGTGTTGTTTGTTTCCTGTCCTATTGTTTGGAGGGGGAAGGGGTGGGTGCAAAGAAAGTTTTTGATCTCTATTTGTGTATATAAATCACTTCAATTGTTTATTATAAGATGTACTCTGTATTTACTGGTTTTAGGATGCCTGACTGGAGCTGTAAAACTTTTTTGACCTTGGCATTTACAACTCACTATATTGCTTTTTCCAAGGGAAAACAGTCCTGCTTTGACACATTTTGAAATGAGTTGCAATTTTTTTCCCAGGTTCTGTTCTGTGCAATGGTGACAATCCTGCTCCACTAATGACTCAGAGTAACTCTGCTAAAAACAGACCTTAAAAAGATGTTATGAACAAACAGGTCAAAGCAGAAGGCTTTGCCCAGTTTTATAGTGGATGCAGAAAACTGTATCCCTACTCAAACTCACTGTCAGCAGTTCTGAAATTGCAGGCATATACTTTTTAAAGCACACTTGAACTTATGCGAATTATTGCTGATACTCTGCTTGTTTCCCTGAGAATGGCGGTTCTATGAAAACCTGAGGAGTTTTGCAATAATTTAGGCCAGTAATTCAAAATGCAGTATGTGACTGGGCTTCTAAGAAGAGTTCATTATACTTTAGAAAAAATGTTGTTAATATTGCCTCTGCCCATATACAGTACACTTTTCAAAGAAGATTAGAAACATAGTGGAAAATTACAAGGGAATGGTGTGAACTTCTTTCAACCAGCCAGTCCTAGTCTTTACTTTGAGGACAAAAGTCTCCAAGGGCCTTTTGTCACTTAAAGTATGTTTTTTGTAATTAAATAGAAAGAGAAAGTTCAAGACATAGAGGTGTCAATCTGATTCCAAGTATTGGTCACAAGTCACTACCCATCCTGTTCAATTACCACAGCAAAGGTGGCCACAAACTCAGCTGAGATCTCACCATGCTACTCAGCAAACACAGTGCAGGTTGAGTTCCTGTCTCATTTTTGTAAGACAATGGGAATAGTTAAGTTGACATACTGGTAAGGTATAAAAACTCTGTATAGTGAAAAAATGTTTTTGAGTATTCCATTGATATGAGGACTAGAGTGCCTAGTTCTAACTTGGATGTGAAGTCGGCTGCAAATCAGAAATAACTAAAACCAAGTATGACTTCCCATCTACTGCTATGCTTTGTCAAGTCCCCAAAAGCAAGATCTTGAGGAATGTAAAGTGTGAAGATGAATACAGTTTTCAAAAGAGCTCTTTGCCCTTCTTTTCCAGGACCATAACCAGTATATTCAAAATGGTTGCATAATTTTTAGCTTGGTTCGCACATTCTATGTGCTTTCCCATTTTAGTTATCATAGTGTCCTGAAATAAAGTGTTGAGCAATGTAGTTGTAGCCTCTCTGACTGTTGCTCAGAGAGGCTGAGTCAAGAGGAAAATGATTGCTGGCTTGGGCTTTTTATTTCTCTTTGGTTTTCCTAGAATCTTCTCAGCAGTCAACTAGAACAAAGCGCAGGATGCAGTCGTGAAGACCATTTTGGTCTCTTTTGTCCTAAGACTTTTTAAGTTGTAACAAAATTATACTAATTTCTTTACATTGCTAAGCTTGCTCATGTAACTGCATAATTGAGAGAGAGGGGAAGCTCTATACCTAATTGTTGGTGCTTTTTTTTTTTTTGTCAGAGGTAAGGAAACATAGGGTCAGGGGCACTGGAAAAGACTTTAGGGCAACAAAGCACTTCCAGAGGTGAATAACTCCCCTTATCTCTATATGGAAAAAAGTTCCAACAGTTTAGTACTCCCTGCTCCAGAAGGAGAACAGTGGGCAATGCCTCCAACATCGCAGCCTGGAACCAACCCCAGCTGTGGTCACATCTGGATGGTATCAACTTCTTATGACAGTGAAAGGTATATAAAGACTCTTTGCTAATATTTACCTATCCCTTTGATCTTCAAAAAGCAGAGGATTCTCAGTTAATGTTTAGCAATTTTTTTCTTGAAAGGATCTTAAAAGGGTTCACTTTTTCTTGCAGTTCACTGGCTAAGTAGAGAGAAAATTTGCCACGGGTTGTTGGAGTCACAGCCTCAGATCATCCAGAAGAGGGTTTGTGAAATTTGTCAGGGGTTTTTGGTGGGATATAGAAGGAATGTACTGCTTACAATGTAGTAGTTGACAGAAATTCCTATAAAATTGTGAAGATAGTTGAAGGTATAGATCTATAATCAATTACTCCTTGAAAAGCTAGATTATCATTCAAATGAGAATTCTGTCTCACAACTCATTCTTGCCACATAGGAAGGATCTGCTGACGCTAAGCCTCTCTACCTCTGGGATGTGTGCTGTGTTCCTGCAGGAGCTCTAGTGGGTTCAGTGCAGCTGGCACACTGTGAGACCAGAGCAGGAGTAAGGTGCCTGGATTGAGCACAGAGGATCTGTGGCAAACCCTGGCAGCACTGACTGAAGAGGTGCACCAGGAGGTTTTAAGAGTCTGCTAATTTGGCCAAATCTGACTTTCAAATGGGGAAGAGATGTGTATCTCCAACAGCAGTCTCTAATACTATTGCCAAAATGCTGTTCTAAAGCATAGTCTAGAATGAATATCAAATACCTGAAAATTTGTTTTGTTGAAACTACTATCTACTCTCATTTTTTGAAGTACTTGAACCTCTGCTGAAAATTAACACCCATCCCCCTAAAAGAAAAAGTCTGAAGTATGGAGCAAGTATGAAAAATTTCAGCTTGAAAGGCAAAGTTTGACCTAAGGCAAAGTCATAAGCTGCTGAAAACTGGGATTTCTTAGTGGAATGTATGAAGCAGCAGCAAATAGAGATTTCTTACACTATTCAGTGCCAGAGAAAGATACTTTCATTTACTTTCAGTAGCTTATTAATGATACAGATTTTTTGTCAGAATTTCCTGCTGAGGTAGCAGTACAGAAAGACAACGCCTTATTATACAACCTAGGCTTCAACCAATAAATACCACTTTAAATCTAATGTTGACAGTTTGATAGCAAAATACCATAGCACTACTACTCTTGACATGTGGCAACCAATGAGCAAAAACATTAGCTGCTTCACAAAGTTTCCTACTTAACTACTGTTTATAGAAGTTTCTTTGACCTCAGTGCAGAAAGGTCAGTTAACTTAGCTGCTCATAGTAAACAGAAATTGGAGCATCTTCCAGAATTTGTTGGTAAGTTTGCAAAGAGGCTTTTATAAAATGGGGGTTTACTCTGAAACTTTTGCTTAGTAGTAAGACTAGGAAGCTTGCAGTTAGATGTTTTGCAGAAGGAAAGGAATGACTGCTTGACAGGTTTAGAAAGTCATGCTTGATGGAATAGTTAATGCTGTTTTATAGCAAGACTTAAATGTTCAGCTTTATTGGATGACAGACTGAAGAACAGAAAGACTATCAAAATATTTTTTTTAAATATATATCCTTTTTTTTCCTGCTTAATAATCCAAGGTCAAACATGTATTTTAATCTTGAATCCTCTGAACTTTTCTGCTCGGTCAGGGAAAATAGAACAAATTTAATGTTCTTTTCAATGCATTTGTCAGTCTACATACTGAAACTGCATTACATAGCTGTGTGAGCAAAATCAAAGCTTTTTCTTGATTATCTAGGGATATTGTCTTTGGACAAAAGCCTTTGAATAGGAATTTTAGACTTTGCAAAATAATCAGAGTTGTAAATTTCAATAATATCTCAAAGCTTTCTCTCACTTCTACATTTATTACAAAATTTGGGGAAAATTTAAAATTATCTCAAATTCTGTTTTGGGGTTTTTTTTATGTTCTCCATATTCAGCAACATAATAAAGCACATTTTCACTCACTTTTGTCAACATGTCTGATTCTTTATATGTAGAGTTCTTTTTTATCGTATGTTAATGGCGAGCTCAGTCTTGATCAGCTTGACAAACAGGTCACATTGCACAAATTTCTTTCAAAAGCCAGCATTGTTGAGGATGAAGTTATAACATTAAACTCTATTTACTGGCAGAGGCATGATATTCCTCAGGAATTTTTCATTCTTTAAAGCTTTTGCTGTAGTACTCCCATATCAATCAATAAAGATGGCAGGTTTCTTGAATTGTAGCTGAAGGGTTCAAAATAAATGATTTTTTTTCAGTACATTTTAGTATCTCTCATATTGATATTGATATTAATTTTAGTATGATTATTATAACTATATCTCAAATCTATTTTTTTTGTTTGCCCTTCTGTACCTATCACTAATTCACACTGAGGGGAAAAAATTGCTATGAGGTTATATTTAGAAAAATAAATTTTCATCTCCGCTTTTTCTCAGCTATATAAGGATGTTTTTGTCAGTGATAATATTTCTGTCTTACTGCTTATTCCTATATATTGATTACAATGCACCATTTACATATTCAGGACTATTGATTGTACATAAAAAGGTCATTCATTTGATGTTAAAATTCTCCTTAAAATGAAGAGAGAAAAGAGATTATTTTTTGAACTTGTAAAACAATTTTGAAAATCCAGTCTTTCACATTCATCTCCCATGTTGCTCCTAAGATTTGTTATAAATACCTCTGAGACTTCATTTTTTTTTCTCCTCTAATTTTCCCAGTCACTTGGCAGTAGGGGAGAAATATTCCCCTTTGCAACTCCCATTATTCTTCATTTATGCTGCAACTAGAGTGCTAGTCAAGGAAATAGCTGAACACATCCTTTTTTTCCTATTGAGCTCAAAATATCTTCACGTCCTCTCTGAAATGTAGGTCAAATTTTGTATACATTTATATATTGAAATATATATAACCCTTGGAATACATTGTGTTGCAAAACTGTATGACTACTTGATACAATGAAATAATTAGAACAAAACCTCTACATGAAAAATAACTTGGTCTATATAGAAAAAAAAGAAATTAAAACAATGTTAAGGATTTATTTCAATGGTATATGTACAGTGCCTGAAATCCCAGAAGATTCCACTGAGTTCACCATACTTTCAGAATAAACCAATTCCAGACATAATTATGGACTGAGTCCATAAGTCTTCCCTTCAGCTGGATTTATAATTACCTTGTTAGTCCTCCTACAGCCTAAGAGAAATGACCTTTTCAGAGTCAAGATATCCTTTCTCATGATAGCACCAGAGTTATGACAGTAAAAAATGGCATTAATTTGTTTATTGGACTTGCAGTCAATTACAGCTTTGCCTCATAATATGATAAGATTATTTTTAAAGTAAAATTATTAAAGAGTTAGAGAGTATTTTTGTGAGAATATTATCACCCATGAGAGAAAGTATAGTGCATGTTACATCTGCTATCCCAGGCAGATATTCATCCTACTATGTTTTTTGTTTTTTTCATGACTGTGCAAATGTTTCACCTAAAGATCAAAAGGAATGGTATCACTGGAGAAAAAAAGAATTAGCTGCATCAGAAAAACAATACAAATTTGTCAGTGATTTTGCTGACATATCAAACATTTTAAGGAACTCCCTGGCAACTTTCTCCAGCATCTTTGCTGATGGTCAGTGGTGATTGGACAGAAATGGAGATCATAAATGAGGACCTAGCCTACCCTGGATTCCATTATAGAAAGTATTATGTTATGAAAATATTTTCTGTTCAGAGGCTTGGAGAAGCAAGATACTCAGGACTCCACCAAACCTCAGCCTGGCCTGTAGCCTAATGCTTTTAAATGGCAAAAGCTAGGCATAAGCCTGAACATCCCACTGAATAAGTGTCAGAAGAATGACATTCTCCATTTTTTCTTTTTTTTTGAAACACATTGATTTTTTTTTCACAGTGTGATATTTTTGTTTCTGAAATTGCAGACAAAAGCAAAAGCAACAACTAGGAGGATAAGATGATACAGGATGCAATTTTCCTTTTACTTAGAGAATTAGTTTTTGAGATTTTCTCAAAGGTCTTAGGTATTTCAAAAGTCAATCCATCTGAAATTCTATTTTTTACTTTTGCTCTTTTTTTTTTGTAAATTTAAGTAGTCAAACCCTGTAAAATAGCATTCAAAATAATCAGTTTTTATAAATCCTTGTGGCAAGTTGTATCCAAAATACAGAAAAGAAAGGTACAATCACTATACCTTTGTAAGAAAAAAAACCAAAACAAACAACAAAAAGAATAAGTCAAAAGGCATGCAGAACATTGCCTAACATGTTGGTAAAGTATTTAATAAGAATTCTTTGTATTGGTGCAAAAATAAATTATTTCTATTAGCTTCATAAGAGTGGCTGGATGGTGAACAATACTTTTGTCAAGAAACAAAATGTTTTTCCAGTGGCTGCACAAACAGAATAAACCAGAAAAAGAACATTATTTTCTATAAATGATCAATCTCTTCATGGTCCTTCAGGCTCATTTCATGACAGATTTCTGCAAGGCTACACCACTGAGTCTATGATGCATGTAATAGAATTGGAGAGTTCCAATACAATTCCAGACTGGGAGGATCCCTGTTTATCTCCAAGCTCACATTTATAACATCAGGTCTAGATTTAATGGCTTTGGTAACTTTCAAACGACCAGTAAGCTGATCTCTGAAAAGAGGTCTTACCTGTAGCTCTATCTGGTAGCTAATATAGGTGGTATTTTACTTGTGAAACTGAGAGAAATGAAAAAGCTCTGTTACATAAATAGCTGCTTCACATATAAGCAGATTTGACTATTCCTGCTGCAATATTTTCTCACAACTTCAAGCACAGGAGAGTTTATGCTCTAAAAGGAAACACTGAATTGCATTCAGTTGCCTTGAGCTGTAATAAAGAAGCTCTTTCTGGTCACCTCAGTGGAAGCTAAGCAGTGCTCTGCAGCTCCACAAATCAGTGTAGGAAGACATAAAAGGTTTCTTTAAGCAGAGTTCAGCTCCACTCCACTGCTCCTTTTTACCCTTTCCCACAGAGACACCTTCAGTATTCATAGAAATTTCATAGTACATGTAGATGCTCACAATTGTAAAAGATGAAATCCTCTGTAAAGGGAAACCTTATTTTCATCTAGCTGCTGCCCAATACACTGAGAGAAATTAATACTTTCTGGAAATAAATAATGCTTCTCTTTGTTCTGAAATCAACTTTTTTAACCTAAACCTTGGAGCGTTAGTATTGCAAATACTCAATTGAATGGTGCAACCTACATGATAATGTGAAAAATAAAAGAGACTGTTGTTCTGACCTGCCTGCATTCACAGCACACTTTTAAGTTTGTGGAAAGGAAATCACATGGACAGATTCTTGGTGAAAAATAGACAGAAAAAATTATCAACTACCAATAACAAGAACATCAACTTGTATTGTTAATAGAATAGCAGTTCTATTCTTCATCTGCAATTTTCACTATTGAAAATTCTTACAATTTGACTGATTTAGAAAAGCTGCAAAACATCAGTATTAATTAAAAACAATCAAAAATTATTTCACAATTAAAAATATCCACTTTTATACTGGCTAATTTTATTTTAAAAAGTAATTTTTCTACACCTACTTGAAAACAAAATTGAGTTTTCTGAAAAAATTGAAGAATTGATTTTATAATTTGCTTCATGTTCTCACACCCTTTTTGATTCTGGAAAGCAAGTGAGGAAATGGAGTGCAATGAAAATAAATTGAAAGTCTTAGGGGATTCTATTTCAGATCTGTATCCAAAGCCAATATTTTTCCTAGGAATCATTTGAGAAAAGTCTGTTTGAAATGTAAAACTACCCATGAACCTTGGACATTTACACCAGTTAATTTATTCACCTGCACTTCCAAGACAAATGATACAAATGGAATTTACTCTTATCAACACAATGTAATTAATGGCAGAGCTCAACTTTTTGCTCTAAATCTTGCCAGGCAATGCAGCCCATATATTGGGAGAGAGCAGGATAAAAGCTCACTTAATTTTGGTAATAATTGTGCACCAGGGTGTGTGACACATCTGAGGGAAAATTCCAGATCAATTAAGTAAGACAGAGCAGATGTAAAAGGTTGATGATAGATAAAATGATAGCTATATATGTAGATAGATATATAGATATGTGGCTTTTTTTTCTTTTCATTGCTGGAGGGATATTATGTACAAAATTGAGCAGAGAAATCACTACTATATATCTCTATTTTAAGATATTAGAAAGACAAAAGAAAAAAAAATATGGTCTTAAAAACTTCATCTGGGCTCCCTAGCACAATCTGTGCAAGGACTTTCCCCCAAACCAGAAGGAGGAGCAACTTGTTGGAGAAACTTTGACTGTTAGGAGCCTAATTTATACCTCTTTTAAGGATGATCACTGATAAACCAATTTAACTACTGTAAAAATGTTCATCTAAGAAGACCCTGAACTTGCTGATCTTCAGCAGAAAAATACCAAAATACTCCATAGAAAGATAATGAAGATTAGAATAGAATAGAATAGAATAGAATAGAATATTTTGGATGGAAGGGACGTACTATGAAGGAATATACTAGTCCTTCTGCCTAACCAGTTTAGGGCTGACCAAAGACCAAAGTTAAAGACATTGTCCAAATGTCTTAACACTGACAGGCTTGGAACATCAACTTCCTCTCTAGGAAGCCTATTCCAGTGGTTAGCCACCCTCTTGGTAAAGGAATGCTTCCTTAAAGTCCAAATCTAACCCTCTCCTTGCACCACTTTAAACAACTGTTGCTCTGAAATACTCTTACATCTACTTCAATGAAGGGTACCTGCTGGCATCTGTCATCTTAAGGCACTCTGTGACTACGGAAAACTTTGTAATAGATAGGAGCAATTTTACGTGCAGAGGTTAAGATTCATCTCACCTCTCTTTGGCTGACTAATCAAAGTTAGTCAAGTTTCTACACCAAGCTATCTGTTTAGGCTCCTTTGTCAAGATTAGAGGATGACAGCCACCTCCAGTGGATGAATCATCCCACCTTTCCAGATGAATACCTCATCTGGGATTAGGTGATTAGGATATCAAGGTGATTAACTTTGCTTTAGACAACTCACTGTCAGACAGCTTCAGGTGGTCACTCCTACTCAAAGTAACACCAAGCTTTCATGTTTAGACTGCAATAGAAGATGAGATTACATGGATTTTAGGCAAAAATTACACATTTGGGAAAGCCTAAAGGCAGATGTTACAAGGAAACAGGAGGTTTCCTTCTTTGCCACCTGTTTGATGTCCCTGTGTCACAAGTGATCAGACTGAGTTTGGGGATCCTACTGCCAATATTGTGGCCAGCTCCCCTGTCCTTGCTCCCTCATTCTCATCCTCTCAGAATGATCAGAAACCTCAAACAGGGAAAACTGCTTTTAGGATCAGCTTTTCCAGACTGTGAATAAAAGACAGTTGGTAAATGTTACAATAGGAGCCACCAAATTATCAGCAGAGTTTCCTCCGTACTCTGCTGCTGCTTCCTCACCAATTTCATTATCTCTGTACCTCACCTTATTTTCCAGGCTTCTAATGCCTTACTGTGTTGTTTAAACACAATGCAAACATATTAAATCATTAGGCTTTGCTTTTCCTCAATAAAGTTTCATTTTATTGGTAGGAAATAGTTGGTTCCACTTCATAGTTTTAAATATAATTAATTCACTACGGACTAGAACTCAAACAGTATTTTGTACTCTTGCACATTGTACATTATACTCTATGTCTTTCCTATTAGGTATCTGAGTCTGCCCTGCAAATTCAATCAAAAAGAAAAGATTTTTCCTTAAATCTGTACGGAACCTGGAATAAAGTGACATACTGAACCTGGTAACTTAACTATAGGCACACCAGGTAATCAACAGCAATACTGAAATTTTTTAAGACATTTTTTGAAAGTAGATCTTTTGATACGTAGAATTTGAAGCTTCCTTCAGATATTTCCTTCCCACAGCTTTCAGACTTGTCATTATGTGGAAGGGACTGCTGTACAGGTTATTCTCTGTGAAGATTGGCTTTATATGCTCTGGGTCATAGCTTCTGCAGTCAGCAGCTTTACCCAGAAGCTTTTACTAAAAGAGCAGAAGATAAAACAGAAAAGAAGGCCATATATCAAATGAAAAAAGTTGTATTGACTTTTTTCCTTCTTTTTCACTTTTGCATTCTCTGGATGTTTATTATCTTTCAGATTATAGACTGTGTTGGTGAGGGATTGTGTACTCCTCCCTGATTTTATTGTATATAGCACTGTCACTGAGCAAGACTACATTTAGAAAATGCACAATGCTTTTGTGTTCAGTAAGACCTCAATAAACAATACTTGCTTTGCAGCCAGACAGGTACACAGATGCCTGATGATGAAGATATAAACCAGTTTCTTTCCTGAAATTGAGAGCTAGACAAGTCTTTCTTTTCCTTTCTTTGGCAGCAGCAGACCTTGATGACTAAATACATCATTATATAATAACCAAGAAATGAACCATGCTGCAGGTTTCTTCAAGGAGATGAGTCATCATATCTTATATGAGGATCTGTCCTGCAGGTTGGCATGACCTCAGTTGAAGCTGAATTAATGGTATTGACCTTTCCTTCATTTTCTGAATACTACAGACATCAGTGCTAATTTTGATAAGGTTCAGTGAGATGTGAGAGATTTACAGCCCAAAATGTCTGAAATAAAACCTAGGTTACACAGATTCAAAAGCTGTCATAAGACAAAGTTGTGCTCTGGAAAACAATCTCAGATGAGGTTTAGGCTGCAGTAAAATCTGAACTGGTAGCAGTTTCTATCATTTGCTCTTCCAAGTATATAAAAGAAGGGGAGAAACAAGTTCCCAACTCTAACTATGAAACAGAGAAAAAAAAATCCAACCAGTTTTAAGGAATACCATCCTGAAATCCAGTGGGGAAAAAGCTCAGTTACTATTTTGTTCTTTTTATTATTAATATCTTTGAAAATAAAAAGGCAAAGATAGATATTCTGAGTTATTTCTGTGGCTAAAATTGATTCCCAAAGGTTTATCAAAAGCTGTGCCATGCCTGTCTTCCTAGCAGAGGCCACAAGAAAAAGAAAACAAAGTCAGAAAGTCATTCTCTTTTTTATCTAAACTTAGTTAAAAAAGATCTTTGGGCCTTCCTGTCACATAAAAAGCAAATATGAAGATGCAGACACTCCTGTCCCTACTGTTACATAACTGGAGTTGCACCATCAGTTAAATACCATATTTTCCATTGATATAAATTTAGAAAATTTGTAACTTTCTCTGTGTTGGAGAGCTTTGGATGGCATTAGTTGGCATGACATGACAGAAAATCATATGTTAACATACAGGCTATGCCAGATTAACAGCTATAATAATGACTCCACTTTCTCCAGTATAAGAACTGTTCAATCACTGCTACTGGTTGGCTTTTTCTGACTGCTAGAGGAATTAGACCAGATCCATCAGCAAAATAAAATTCTACAGCAGGAAAGCCACTGCAATTAAAACCTCTTGGTTTGACAACTTGAGAAGTAAGAATCTGTTAAAATATCAGAATATCTTTTAATAGTAGATTAGGCTTGTATATTAATCTGCTTAAGGAAAAACCTTTCTAAAAAACATCTGCTTATTGATCTCTCCAACATGATGTCTCTGGTTGTTTTTCACTCTGCAAACTCCTGCATATGGAATGTGGATGGAGCACCACAAACTAATTCTTGTTCAGATGAGCTGAACTGCATGCAGAAATATAAGTGGGTCTGGGAGGAATAAAAGTACTATTACGTGGTACTTCAGAGCTGTCCAAATTGCTCCTCTGCTGTCTTGAAATGAGAGGTCTGGTATGCCTCTTCGAGGGTCTGCAAGGAGTCAGTGGAAAATGAACAAAACCCCAACATACCCTCCCTCCCAAATATGAAGCTCAAAAAACCCCAAAATACTTTTTTCATGTGTGTAACAGCTAAAATTCCTATTTTTGTAACTATTTTAGGGGCTCATTTCAATGCCCTGTGCAGTTCTGTGGTGCTTGGATTCTGACAGCATGAGCATGGTGATAGAGAGTCCCATTGCCCAGCCCCAGAAAATCAGGCTGAAGAATTTAATTCAGAGGTCTGTTCTGCCCACACTACTTCTGCAGTTATTCAGGCATGGCTGACACCTCTAAATGGACACTCAGAGAAGGAGATTAGCTTAAGTGATACAACTACACTATGGAAAAGTTTATGGAAGTGTTTACAGGGCAGCCAAGCCAGTTTGAGCGATTGAAGTCCTGGGCATTCATGAGACCAGAGAGTTTGCAGCTACATTTTTGTGCAGGCAGCCCTGGAGAAGGCTGTGTTTCAGCAATAAATGAGAGGACAAGGTCTGGCACCTTTGGGCCGTTCAGTGTCTAACAGCAGATGAGATGGATGAAGTCTGGTGCTGACCCACACAGCAGGAAAATACAGCATGAGGTGTTTTGTAAGGCATGTAGCATTACCTCAATTTTCCCCAAATTGAGATGTGCCAGAGCATTTACAGGACTGCTCCTGCAGTTGCTGAATCTGGCCACAAACTATGGCTGTGGAGCCATTTCTGTGCAGCTGAGTATCTTAAGTCCTTCTCCATTTCTCAAGGCCATCGGATGCTTAAGAGGCTTCTAACTGATTTATTTTGCCTAAAGACTCATGAGGTGTCTATGATGTGGTTTGATCTTTCATCAGTGAATGGTTTTCATTTATTGGACTAACTTTATAGCTCCTGATTGGTCATTTAAGTGAAATATCCATTCATATTTTCACACTGCTCACAGAAGCATTCATAGTCAGCACCATGACTCGCTGTATTAGCACAATAAATCCAGTTCAGTGGGTCATTTCCAGATTTGGGAATCTGAGTCTGAGTTGATCTGCCTTGGTATTAGTCAGTACAATGATTTATCTCCACTGAGATAAAAAGAACAGGCTAGTGTCTTTCAAACTGAGCATTTACATTCTGCTACCAGTTAATTTTCTCTTTCTTCAAGAATGAGTCATCAGAGAGTATCTCTTTGGTGTAGTTTACCTTGCTTTCTACTGATATTTGCCCTAAGTGACACAAACCCATGGTCAAGATTAAAAAAAAAACCAAAACACATAAAAATGATTCTTTATTTCTACTACATTTACAAGTAATTCATCAGCTAGGAGTACTATTATATCAACATACCTGGCATTATTCATTTTGGCAGATGAACCTGTGCTTACAGGTATGTATTTGAATTTTGAACCAACCAAAAAAGCAAAATATACATACTGTTAAAAAAGCACTCTGGAGCAGTTTTTAGGCATGTTAAAATGCAATGCAGTAGGAGGGATTTCAGTGACAGGTGCACCAAAGCCAGTGAGAATTGCTAATTAGAACTTTTCAGGAGAGAAAAAAGAACAGGCAAGATACTACACGAAAATCATAAACCAAATGTAAATTTAGAAATAAAATATGTGGAAAAAAAAGACCAAAAGAGTCAAGCTTTTCTTTTGTTACATTATGTTAACTACCACTTGCAATTGTTGTAAATGTCACTTGCAGGCCTCCAGCTGTTCTGGAATGGGTTTGTTTTTAAAGCACTGACTGAATAGAATAATTGTTTTATAATGTTGAGCTGTATGGTGTGTTGGTTTTGCTTCTGCTTTTTAACATATTCAACTGAATAATCAAATAACATTCCTGTCTCACATACCTGCAATGTGATAGGAAATACTCACTCTGGGTATATAAAGGCTGACATTCACTTCAGTGATGTGTCTAAGCTGTATATTTCCATTGTGCAGCACATAACTCCTATGCCTCTTATCAAACTAAAGCACTCATGATTCAAGACTTGTGTAGGTTTTAGTTATTGATCAGCAGCTAAATTTCTATTTTAAAAAAAGTCCTAATGTTTTTGTACAATATTGTTATCTACCTTACAGTCTCCAACTTTGGAAATGCACTTTCTTAATTAGTATAGCACTTTCAAGCTGTAAGTTTGGTTTTAGACCTGCTTTGATGATGTCATCCGAAAATTCCTGTTCTCATTTTATTGTTGTATAAGCCAGGTGGCCTAAGACCCTGATTCTCTTCTCCTGTTGGTTTTATTCTGTGAAATAAATCTAATGTCTTCAGGGAAGTTATTTGTGATTTAAACCCACAGCAGAGGAAAACGAAAGCTTCAGCTTACAGCAGTACAATCAAACACAATTGAATTGCAGTGGCTTAACAAGCTGCCTCCTGTCAGCCGAGCAGCTACATGGATCCAGGAACATGTTTTTCATCCAATTAATTATGAGAGAGTGTAACTTAGCTTAAATGAATGAATGAGGGTGAAGACAACAGAAGACATCAGGATAAATAACTTTTCTAGGCTATTTAGTGCTTGACACTAAGGTGTAGCTTTGGTCTGCAACCAAAATCTGTGAACAGTACTCTGGGAGCCAGGCTTTTACAAGCCTGTTGCTCTCATCCTGACATCATCACCATGTTGTAGGCTCCCATTTTACAGCTAGGGGAAGCAAACATCCATTTTTAACTGTGATTTATATGACCTGCATCATTAGATGATTTTTTTAGATGAGATGAATTGCATCCTAAAGCATATTAACTCTGTTAAATATAATTCTGGTAACTGTCAAAGGAGAGAAAGCTGACTGATGTAAACACAGTTATGCATTGCCACCTGTTGAATCCCACCTGAGTCTCATATAAGCAGGTTTTATTTACTCAATGTAGTAACTGGAACTGAGGTAAGGAGCAGGTTTGCTTTGATCCTTTTTCTGGGCACAGAGGGAGGTATTTGTAGTACCTAGTTTTAAATGTGAAAAATGTAATAACTAGCAAAGACAAGCTAAGAAAGGTGTGTGGAATCCCTCCAGAATCAAAGGGAAGAAGTCCCTTGTAGAGGTAAAATTTATACATATATATAGGTCTCTTTCCTATATGATGTTTGGTATCATATTTCAGAGGTAACTTTTTCTACATTGACTTAAAATGTTAGTCTGGATAATAGGGTCAGATGGAGACACTAAGGAAGAAGAATATTCTAGCATGAAGTAACTGAGGAGCAACACACTCCACTTTCTCTTTATGTGTCCTGTCTTGTCCCCTCCTCATTCAGATTCTTCTCCCTCCACAGGTTGAGGGGAGGATCATAACATTTTCTCATTCCATGTAAAAATGAGAAAGTACATTCAGTTAGCAAAGTTTTTTCAGGTCAGGAAAATTGTAATTGTAGTGATCAAACACAGCACTGTGTTGGTGACCAAAGATAGTGTTATCTTTCTGTGCCTCTTTCCCCAACAACCTCTTTCCTTTTCCAGCTCTCTGACGGGTCATGTTCGTCCATGTCAAGTTGGTCCTAAAGCAAGAACAACAGGTAGTATTTCAGGAGGAACTGTCTGGATGCTCCATTCAGTGTCTGAATGCATTCCAGAAATGGGTAAGCTGAGATATTTGTTGTTGACTTTGACACACATCAACCTGCAAAAGGGTGTAAAATGCTGCTGGAGACTGGGTCATCTAGTCTACCAAGGTTTCAGGCAGCTTCCAGGTAGATCCCCTGCCTATGTTCAGCTTGAAGATGTGAAACACTCACTTTTGGATGGGTGAGGATAAAGCACTAAGGTCCAGTCAAATACAGACATAAAATTGTGGCCACCTAGGTGCTTTTTTTCTTTGTAATTGTGACTTCTGTAAAGGCAGAGGCTGTAAACCTGTAAACTTCCAGCTGAACCTGCTTATACTATAACCCTTTACACATGCCCTGTTGGCCAAATCTTAAACTCAGTGGAGTGAGTTTACCACACCTAGACCTCTCTGAGAAGTTTAGGAAGCAAGTGGGTCTCACTAAAGCTCATAACTCAAGATGAACAACCACAACTGGATTATACTAAGATCCATTGTATCAGATGATGAGCTGTTTTGATGATGCATTGGCAATATTTAGATACGTCCTTAGCAATAAAGCTAATCATAATCATCCACATGATCACTGAAACTTTCTTCTTATGCCTGGCCAGGAATCTTGACCACTCTGCTACAGGCACACAACATTGACCTGGCATGCCCTGTTGAATCTGGTGAGCTTCTTGCCCTGGTCAACAAATCTTTCTACTACATCCAGCTAGAACTTACAGGAAAAGTAATATTAAACTGGTAACAGATAAGGTCAAATGAATAACTGAGTGTGCAGAGGAAAAAAGACATTGCAGGCAGCAAAAGTTCAAAATCAGTAGAAAAAAATGGTGCACAATCCTGCATCCTTTACACAAGTAGTTTGCAAGGACCAGGACTTAAAATTAATGACAACTATTTAAATTTAAGCTCCATAGACTCATTAAATCAGTAAAGAAGAGCTGCATGATGTGAAAAGGGAATTTGAATTGTAATTTCACTTTGTAGTTTAATCCAACACAAATAGCTTTAGACACAGCAGTAAAACATCATAATCTCATCTTTTCCCCATCTTAGTTATCTGCATTCAGTAATCCAGAAAATTGCTTTTCTAGAGTATGTAGTATGGTGTAGAAACATGAATTTCCATTCCCTAGTTTTACTGTGTCCTCAGCTTCAGGAGGAAATAGAGACTAGAGAAAAAAAACAAACCTAAGCTAAAATATACTGTGCAGTTTTCTTTATCCAGAGCGTAAGCATTATACTCTAGGGTTTTGTTCTCTCTGATTTATGACCTGAAAATATTTGAACAGACTCTAAGGAAAAACATGGGAAGCTCACACTGACAGAAACTATAATTAAAAATAAAACATTTTTGAACTTTTTTACTTTAAGCAGTGAGATAAAGTCATTTTATCAGTGGATTTGCATTTTATGTGTGTTTGTAAAGCACATAAGAAAAATGCAGCCTTCCCATTGATAGAGATTGATAGGATATTACTACAACACTCGGGACATGAATAGTAGTAAAGGATTATCAGCAAACAACAATCTAGCAGAAGTAGTCTTGTATAAAATGGCATGCAAACCTCTGAAGTAGACTATGAATATAGAAGGCAATCAGTAAAGATGAGAAACTCTTTAATGGAGAGGCTCCTAGGAGAAGTTTCCTCATATATCTTCTAACTTTCTGGTTTTAAATGTTCATCTGTGGTAAATAAAGCTTTCTTTCTCCTTCATAAAATTTCAGTGTTGTATTGTTCTCTTATCAGTAACAGTTAAGTATAAAAACACAGTGAAAGAAACCATAAACACTCATGAGGAACTATGGTTCCCACAGCATACCTTTATGATTCCTCTTAGAAACATCGTTCAGAGGTTTACACTTCTTATGCCATTACAATTTCATTTGAATTTTTTAATTTCAATGACTTTCATTTTAGGATGCTTCTTTCAGATAATAGCCACTTTGTGCCTTGATTCAGGGACTTCACAGTTGCACATATCAACCTGTTGCACCTTCAGGTAGTTCAGGTCAGAGAGGCCTTTCTGCCTTGCTGCATGTCACACTGGGTCGTAGGCTTGAGTTGCACTTGCTAGGGTTAGACTAAGTCTAGGAGGGTCTTTGGTACTGCTATGATTGAGTGTGTTTCATAAACAACTCTTTAGGCATGTGAGAATGTCCGCTCTAGATGTTACAGTTCTCTTTTTCTCCAGGAACATCTCACAGAAAAGATTATACTGATACTCTCATTTTTCTCTGTAGAAGCTAGCAACTTAAAACTGGCCTACATTTGCAGAAGTTTACTGTTCCCACTGTTCCTGTCACCAAGTTAACAGGTGTAGGCAAAACTCCCAAAAAAGCTATTCCTTTTTTCTTTATACATAGTGTCTAGACAGAGAGAAAATTCTGCTTAGGGAAGACATAAGAAATTAATAACCTCCGTAAAATACCTTAATAAATAGACAGTCTACCTTTGCATTTTCTTTACTAGACTTATTTAAAAGTAGTTAAGGAGAATCTCCTGAGATTCCAATTATTATTATTTTGGGTTTCATTTATTGTAGGTACAAGGATTTGTTGCCATGATTAATTCCCAGTTTTATTGGCAGAAGCCATCTTGCCCAAGGGATATAATGTTTCAAAGTGTCCAATGGAATCTGGAAAGTTATGGTGCATTTTTTGTGGTGCCATGCTCCCTAACCTTTCTACTGAGTGGTGTGCAATCGTGGATCTGCCAATTTACTCTTTTCAGCTTTCTGCCTACTCACATAAATAATACATGTGAGGGGAGGAAGAGGGCTCAACTCTCAAGAGCTACAGAGAAGAAGGGGTGCCTGTCTCAGGAATGGATTTGGGAGTGCAATATTTGAAAAGTGATTACAGACTCCTCAAAAGAAAAAAATAAATAATAAAAAAGACCCTGATAGTACTATTGAAAAAGGGCTCTGAGACTTAGAAAAACACCTAAACTGATAAAGACAGAGGAAAAAGAAGCCAGCAGTTCTGATTATTTTGCTGCTTTAATCCTTTAATCTTTTCCATTTCATCTAATAAAGGCCTGGATTTTCTGCAAACTTCACTCTTCTATCTTCAGTAAAATTACAGAAGTAGAATATTTGAACACATTTCTCTTAGGTTAAGCTTTCCTCAGAAAGAAGGGAACAACATCAAGTTAAATGGAAACAAATACCCTCAAGAAACAATAAAATCTAAACTCCAATTTCAATTTTCAAAAAAAGAAATATTAAAGATTTAAGGAGCAAGTAGCAGCACTAAACAGACACAATCATTACAGGCTGACATACCTTACTGTAAGATGCATTCCCTTCCTTATAGATTTTGGTTACTTATTTTAAACACACATTCCCAACCACACAGTCACAATGCTCGTACATGAAACTGCAGTAGAGTGAGCCTAAAAACTTCAAGGAAAGCATGAATCAGGCCCATGAATCCAATCCATATTTGGAAAATAGCTGACAGTGTTTAGAACTGAAATCACAATTCAAAATCTCCCAGATGCCATGGAGGTTCAAAATTAATATTTTTTTTCTCTGGGTCATGGAAGGTGTTTGAAAGACTTGAACAGCAATTTAATATTTTACTGAGAAAAAGAAATCTGCCTTGCATAGGTCAGAATTATATAAAGTTTATGATTTTCATGTAAGCTAGTTTCTAATTGTAGCTCATCCTAGGTCTTTGTTTTTGTTTTCCGAGAATTTTTCCTCCATTTTTCTTCAGGGAGATCCAGAATCCTACAACTTTTCTTACTTTCAGATCTCAATGCTTTTTATCTTCTATATTAGAAAAAGACACTCTGCTGGTGAATATAACTGCTCATCAACTCTCTTTTGTGTTCCTCTCTTAAGTTTAAATTGAAATTCTTCCATGAATTGTCCAAAAGGTAGTTTTGATTTTCTTATTGCCTACACTAATTGAACAAACAGAGAAGTCATCCTTGGCGTGTAAAACAATATTAAAAGGCTTTGAATTATAAATAACCCTTTTCTCTAGTCAGAGCTATGCCAAAGTATGTCCACCACTGATTAAATGTTTCATTTTTACCAGAATCTAAAGCAGAATTTCCTCAAAATTTCTCCTAGGGAGTGTAACTGCATTGCATAAGGCACTACTCAGAATGGCTTTTCTGTCCCATCAAGACCTTTCCATTCAACCAACACCTTCCAGCAACTGCACTCTAAATACGCTCAATTTTTTTTCATAATGTGAAGGTTTCTCTTTGCAGATGTATATTTTAGACTGCTTAAGTTGGATACTAAAGCCTAGGTTTGTTTCTGTGGGCATGTGCTGCATAAGTGGGTCAGTTGGACTTTACCACTTAATTTGGCTATGCACCCCCTGAGTTTTGGAGTACTTCAATAGACTATTCTCACTTGCCTTTAAGCTATTCAACATAAAGAATGGCTGACAAATCCCTCAGGTCCTAGGGTGTCAAACTGCACCTATGAAAATTTTGTTACACAAAAAGTACACCAGAGTTCAAAACCAAATAGGATGCTATTCCACAAATATTATTTTAACAGGTAAACAAACACAGTAGACTGTGTTAAGACCATGATGAAGTAAAACTTAGGCCGATTACCATGAAGTGATAGGAGTAGTGAATACAATCAGTAATGTTGACACTCCCCCAAAGTTCACATCTGACCAAGCAGCAGCAGTTGCAAGCTAAACAATTGAGCCTTCACCTTGAACTCCTCTTTTCCTTTTGAAAAACAAGCTCCTATCTCACAACAACCATGCTTGCACTCTGCAAAATCCCTTAATAACAACAAGTTTTTAAGTAGAATTGGCCCTAAATTGTGCTGCTTGAATGGGAAGACCAAGCTGGGAACAAAGTTATAGACATAAAATGACTGTGACAGCTGAATTGGCAGGTAAGAGCCTGGAGTTCTGACCCTGGGTCGCCTATGCAGTGTTAACACAGCTTTAGTAATCTTCAGCAGAGAAAGGCAAGATTTTTAAATTTTGCAATGGGTGTTTACTATTAGCTGTTTCAAATCTACATATAAGACATAGCTGCTCATTGTTTCCAGAAGCATTGATTTTAGCTGACATCCATCTAATCACCAGCATGTCTGAATAGTCTGAAGAAGTAATCCAAATGTCCCTTGTAACATTTAATTTCTCTCTTTTCCCAGAGCTTTAGGTACCCCCACTTAGACCTAAAAAACAGCAGAGGAAGTAAAGAAATTACAATTCCTTCAAATCTGGATCTCTGTAATGCACTAAATTATTGAGAACAACCCATGAAATTCTTTGTTTTCTATGGTCTGATATGCAGTTCTTATAGACAGGCTCAAAGAGCCAAACAATACAGAAGAAGAAAGGAGAGATAACAAAGGTTACTATGTCAACAGATGTATTTTAATACTATTCAATGCAGCTGTTTATAAGATCAAGCATTTTTTGTTCAAGAAGAGGATTCCATTTTAGTGCACCAAGAAATACTTTTTTGTTTAAGGTGTGGTAGTGCTGAATATCATTGCTGAAGAACTAAAATTTAATTTCAGTCCTAACTTTATATAACTTTTATGGACATTGGTTTCCTCTATTGCTTTGGTAGTATCCCTTCATATACTGCTGTCATTTTGTTCTTCTCCCATAAGCATTACTGTCCTCTAGCTGAACTCTTTAGCAGGTGTGCAAGTGCATGAGCAAACCCCAAACACACCTTAGATAGAGATGCCCTGTTGTGATGACCTTGCAGTTATGTTCTGATCCAATTTATCAAAAGAGAGAATCTATTTTTCATTTAAATATTCAAGACAGTGGGAAAACTATTAAAACTTTTCAATCTTAGATAAATGTCATGTTAAGATGGAAATGCATCAAAATGCACCAAAATCAAAATGTTTTCACACATGATTTAACAGGAGGTCCTGGGCTCACCCTCAGCCCAAACGTGGTACGAGCCAGATGCTGATAAAGTACAACAAGGACATGCACCTTGTTTTATGAGGGGTTTATAAGCCATGTCCCCAGGTCCAATTCTGCAGGTGGTCTGGCCCATGGGGCATCTTGCTTTCCAAAGTAGAGTGGCTAGAGGTGTCCTTGATCAAGGGGACACATCCGATCAAGGGACCTCTGGATGTCATCTGCTGCCAAGGGAGACAGCAGGGAAACTGAAATAGCATGATCCACTTTCACTGAAGTGCACACACTCTGTCACCTTTCTTCCTTTCAAATTTGAGTGTTTTCTGGATGAAAGATTTCAATTTTCTAAAAGCTAGGGCAGGTTTTGCTCCACTTCCCCTCTTTTTGTATGATTCCTAGGGACATTTTTGGTATGTTTTTCTTCCTAATTGGAAGGCAACCATTTTTTAAAACTTATAAATATTTTGTGAAATAAAATCACTAAATTTTGCTCCTAAATATCTTACCTCAGCTGTAGTGGCTTATTTTATTCTGATGCATGACTAAATAATTTCCTTGACTATTTACATGAGAGGGTAGTTTATAGATATCTATGAAGCTGTTATTTTCTAGGAAACTGTATGGTTGGGGTTTGGGTTTATTTTTGTTTTGATTTTTTTAGGACCTGTAATATCATTGGACAGTGATGGATTCTCCTTCTATCATCTTTGTGACACATTTAATTACCTTCAGCTTTAAGTACACAGAGAGGAAGAAAAAAAAATCTTAATTTTACTCTGCTGGGAGGCCATGGAGGTGGTGTTTCTCTGGGTGAAAGAACTGCACCAGTCACACTCTATCTCTGGAAAGCAGATGTTTTGCTGAGCTGTTGCAAAGATGAAGTTTGGCTCCTAGCAAAAATTCCTGTTAGCACCAACTTTTGGAGAGGACAGAGAATTTTTAACTTTAATTTTTATTTTCTAATATAAAATACAGACAACTTCACAAAGTATTATGAACTTTATAAATATTTCAGAAGTTAAATATGTGGAGGTTGTGATAAATATGCAGAGATTTTAATGTTTTATTAATATAGATGTTGTCTTGCTTATTGGCATAGTGTTGAGGTTTAAGTATTTCTCTGTAGGGATCTTTCCTAGAGAGATGGAGAATGTTCAATAGAGTCACCTGACAGTGAACATTTGCAATTCCTTTGTGCACAGCACACAGCTAGTAACTCTGGGTCCTTGGTCTGATCTCTGTTGAGATCAGAAATGTACTTTGAGGAGAAGGACTCTAGAGCTGTTAAGAAACAGCCCTGACAGATTTTCATGAAACTTTTCAGGTGGAGAAGGCAGAAATCAGACTCACTTGAGTTTAGGACACAAAATTCTTTTGGACCTCTGGAGGTGTCTGTCCTCGCATGGCAGGACTGCCAAGTAATGCATCTGTCTTTCTAAAACAATTAAATATATATTTCCCTATATAAATTTTGCTGCACTGGCTGATTTAGGTGGCTGTGACAATTGTTTCCCTGGCTCTCAGCACCAGAAAAAGAGAAACTCAGGTAGCTGGTAAGACCAAACCTGTTACTACAGCATGTTGTACAGGTTATACAACCAAACTGTGGTACAAGAGGCTGGACACAGGCCCACTGAGAAGAGATCTGAGTGCTTGGGTGGATGACAAGTTGAGCAGAGTGCCCTGTGTTGTGCCCAGTGTGTCTTCACAACTGATCTGGGGGTCTGATGCACCCCAAGAGGGCCAAGCCTGTCCTGGGGTGCATCAGACACAGACGGGCAAGGGAGGGGATTGTCCTGCTCTGCTCTGAGCTGGGGCAGCCTCACCTCCAGTGCTGGGGGCAGATTTGGGTGCCACACTGTAAGGAGGCTATAAAATTATTAGAGTGTATTCACGGGAGAGTGAGGAGATGGTGGAAGGACCAAAGGACAAGATTTACAAGAAAAGGCTGAGGTCATTTGGTTTGCTGAGCTTGGAGAAGGTTGAGGGCTTGTCCTCCTTGCTTTCTCAAGGGAGACAGAGGAGGGGGAAGTGGTAATCTCTTTCTCTGGTGACCAGTGAGGGGACTTGAGGAAATGAATGGAAACAAACTGTGTTCAGGTAAGTTCTGATTGGACATCAGGGGAAAAGTTCCTCACTGAGAGAGTAGCTGCTTTGTAAGGAATTGGTCATGGGATCAAACTTGACAGAGCTCAAGGAACGTCTGGACAATATTTGTAGTCATATGGTTTAGTTTTATGTAGTCCTGTGGGAAGAAGGGAAACGGACTGGGTCATTCTTATGGATCCACTAGAATTTAAGATATTCTATAATTCTATGATTCTAGGTAAGTGTCAGCAGGCTGCAGCCAGGGAACACAGAGAGAAATTAAGAAAGAGAAAGGGAGGTACACTAGTGCAATCCCCTGTGAAAATGGAGCAAAGATGAAAAAGATATATTTCAATCTGGGCACATGGATCTTGCTAAAAGTGTGTCAACCCTGAACTGCTAAGTAGTTAAAGCTCCTCAGCAATATTAGCTTACTTTGCTGAGAAAATAAAGTTACAATATTTCACTGAGATAAAGCTAGTGACTTAGTCTTTAACTTTGGTTTAAGCCCATGGTTTTAAATGAAATGCCTGCTTTAACATAGCTAAACCTGAGTTGACAGAAAACCAAATGTATCCCCTGCAAAGACAGCAACATAATTCTTTTGTATGATAATGTGTACAGAAACTGATTTGCCTTTAGAGGGTAGACCAGTCAGAGATCTCAGGACAGACCTTTCAGCATTTGTTACTGTTATTTAATATTTATCTAAACTCTGGCTTTAAAAGGATACTTTAAAAGTGACAGCATTTTGGCTGAAATGTTCGAAGAATGTTTTAAATGGCCAAATTTCTTCAGATCATCAATACAACAACTTTTACTTCCCCTTGTAGAGTGGCTGACAGTATAATGCCATGTTTGTAATTCCTGCAAGAATACAACATGAAGTTATTTCAAATAAAAATAAAACATAGTTTAAAAAGTAATTTAAATTATTTATCAATATAATTAAGCTGTATTAATGCCCTTTATTATCCATATTAAAAATTCACAAGGATTTTCATCCCTTTCATCTTTATTAGATGTGTCATAACTTGTTACGTATTTTCATGAACTATTGATGAATGTGAAATGTTCAGAAGCAATTTTTCCCTTTTAGTTATAATGACTATATAGGGAGTATATTAATATTTGAACAAGTAGTTGTATTTCTAGTTAGTATAATTTCTAGTATTTTTCCTTAGCAACATCCTCAATGCACAAAGCCTGCAACTATTTGTAGCTAAAAAAAAATAATTATGTAGTTTATGGCATAATTACCTATGCTTCCTTATCTCATAAAAGTAATAGTATTATTACAATGTAAATTGAACAGAAGACATTGAAACATTATGATGAAATAGGCAGCAGTTTCAGTGTTAGAGGCAAGTTTATGGGGAAGTTGATTTTTTGTATGAAGAACTTAGGAGTCTTCTCTCCTAATTAAAGTATTTTCACTTTTAAGTTAAACTCATCTTTAGGAGAGATAATTACTTGCCTGCAATAGAAGGATGGCAGCATAAAAATGAAGTAGATACTTAAGAAAGACTTGTTGTAGGAATTTGAAATATAGGCCAACCTGGATAAAGTTTTTAATTTTATTTTATAGGGGGTTTTGTTTGTTTTATTTTCAGTTCTTTATCTCTTCTTATTTTATAATCTGGATATTAAGAAAGTGTTTTTAGACCATAGACATCTTCTGATACATTTGGCAGCTAGTATATCAAGAGCTCTAAATAATTTATGTTATCTTACGCTGACCAGTGCATAAAACTAGTAACACATACCTTCCTAAATTGCTTAACTGCTTTGAGAAAACCCATCCTTTAACAGCCCAAATGAAGAGTATGAATGTAGACTATTCCTAAGTGATAGTGCTTTGACCTAAAAACTTTGAAAAAAGAAAGAAAATACTTAGTGTTTAGAAAGTGGAAGTAATTACGCCTCATTAACTGCAAGGCAATTTGGGTTTTAAGCTACAAGGACATTAGACAACTAAGAGAAAAAAATACAATAAAACTAGAATTGGAGCCCTTAAACAACAATATTTTTCACTACCTAACTCAAATTTGTTTGCAGATTAGTTGCCTGGTTCAGGGGCAGATTCTGAACTGTGTTATATGTTTGCAAAAATTAAACAGAAGACTAGTCACTGCTTGTGTGCAGAGGAACTCAGGAATTGCTAACTGCTTGCAGTAAAAAAAAAAAAACACATTGTTTTTAAAGGGCCATTTTATTTCTTTGCCTCTAGATGTGCTGCAAAATTCAAAAGCAATATCCTCACATTGATGACATTAAAATCTGCATTCATAATTTCTTCATTAAACACAGCAATGAAAAGCAGGAATGCACAAGGTTTTGAAGTTATTTTTACAAAAGCTCATGCTGATTGGAATTTAAATAAATAATTTTAACATTGAATTAAATCTCTTTGACCTGAAATATTTCATATTGGTGTAGGGAAAGCCAGGCAAAAATGAGACATGAATAAACTGGAAAATTTTATCAGTGAGAAGCTGGGAGTAAAGCAGAATGGACTAGCTTCTGGGTTTACTCATAGAGTTACTTAAATAATAAAAAGATAGATTTTATCTCTCATCCTTTACATTTTTAAATAGTATCAATTTGTTTTTTTCTTACAAAGTTATATCAGTGTAAACTTTATGCAAAAAAAAGGGGGAAAAAAGGAACAAGAAAAAACCAGTTGCTATACAAAAGTTATTCTAACAGTAGACATTAACACCACTCAAACTCAGGCAGTGAAGAGAGGAATAGAACCTATTCCACCAAAGCAGCAATAGCTGTCTTAGTTTTTCTCTTTTTTTAGGTTCCTGCCTTACTATTCCAAGCTCAGCAAAGGAATTCCCTCAGACAGCAGTTTCTTTCATTCCTTAGAGGTGATTTATCTGCAGGTCTATTCCACTATTCTGCAATGAACAAGCCAGAGATGTTGAGGAAAAATAGTAAATCATAACATAATTAAAGATAGTATCATAAGCCACAGGCAATGGAGGCAAATGAAGGCTTCAGAGAAAACATTACTATTTAGACATTCTGGAAGAATGAAATAATTTATTTATGTGAGAGTGGTGAGGCATTGGCATAAGTTTCCCAGAGAAGCTGTGGATGCCCAGTCCTGAAAGTGTTCAAGACCAGGTTGGATGGGACTCTGAACAACCCTGGCCTAGTGGAAGGTGTCCCTGCCCATGGGGCAGGGGGCTTGGAACTTAATGATCTTAAAGGTCTCTTCCAAACCAAGCCATTTTAAGATTCTATGATTGTATTTTACCAATTGAAAGATTTCTCAGGCCACAGGAAACCAGTAAGTAAACACACTCTTTAGTCTACAGGCTATTCCACATTACAGTAAGTATTCAAAATAATATTCACTCCTGGGAAAAATATGCCACATTATAACATGCTCTTTGGATTCACAAAGAAAAGATGCTGCTGCAAGTATTTTATCCAAAACATAAAAAAGAGTGGGTACAGCTCCCAGAAGACAGCATTTAAAAGAAGGAAATACTTAAAACAACAAAATCAAAAGTAGATCAAAAGGCAAATGGCAACCTATTTGTCACGGCAGCCCATCCATAACCTAATTGCATGACAGATTCATCCAGAAGAAACTTGAAAGATGCTTGCAGAAGTGTCTGATGGAAATCTTTTGGGAGATGGAGGCCACTTTTGGAAAAACAGACTTTATGGCAGGAAATTGTATTTGCTGTGATTGTTGTCCAGTGATAAGACAGCTGAAAATATGGCTGGGTGTTCTACAAACAGAATCCAATTTCTTCAGTAGTGGCAGCAATTTAGCAATATATTGACTGGGAAGATATAATTACAATATAAAGTCTCCCAGAATCTTTATGAGAAAGAATCATAAAAGGAATTTGCTGAGTCATTTAATTTTTAAGAGTACCATCTAGAACTTTTTGCTTATTTTTATGAAAATGCTGAAAGCAGTGCCTTGCAGTCTGTAAAGGGCTTTAGAACCCTCTGACCTAAAGACGTAAATGCATTATTACTATGGAATAATACTTGTTCAATAAACTTATCTTGCCTTAGACATTTGGTTATCTTCAAACTTGTGTTTGTTTATGTTATAAATACAGTTACTTGAAATACTTTTCAATTAAATGCAGGCAGTTACTTCATGGCTTCATCTTTATCATAAGTGTTTTTCTCAACAGATGAGTTCTCAGAATTCTCAGCTGGATGATGAATCAATGTTTGGAAAGTTCTTAGAATATCTTTTTAAAGCACAGTAAGTACCATAAGAAGCTATACGTGATGATATGCTCATTAGAGCACTTTGAAGGAGTGGAAAGTTGGTGTTTGAAAACTTGATTTCAAGTGTAGTTTACTAATTACACCTTATGATAAAAAGCCCTAAACCATGAGGCACTGGATAGGCAGGATTTGATCTCCTCTCTGTTATAACACAGGTATTAAGGAAAACCATATGATGAGGTAGATTGAATGGAATGAATTACTACACAATCTGTCTCCTTGGGCAGCCTTCAAATGCTAGAAAAAAAGTGTCTCTAAGTGTCCCTGAACTGAAACGAGAAAGGAGGATACCATGGGGTCACTGACTACATTCACACAGAAGAAGGCTAGGGATGAGTGGGCTGGTCTCAAGCTACACAATTCCCTGATCAATCCCTAATGTGTACATGGCGAGACGTAGACAGTTGCTGCTAAGTCACAGAGACTGTCTCTCGCTGCATAATAATTTTTTGTGCCTTCTGTGCAGGATCTCCCACCACAACTCTTTCAGCTCCTTTGCATGGAGCATAAAAGTATTGTCTTAAACCTGTGATCAGAAAAAAAGATGTGGATTCTTCCTACTCTTGCAAGAAGAACCTAACTTGTCACTGAGAATTTATTTGAAATCCAATTCACCCAACTGATATGCAGTAGCATAAATTGTTTAAATTGGTTTCCACAGAGCCCACTGTATACTGCTGCAGCGTACTTCCTGACAGCAGGTTTAATTTGCTTGGAAATTGAAAGTACAATCCACATCCTTCATGCAATGCAAAACATTATGCATATTTAATGAGCTAAGTTTTTATACCCTAACTGTGTAAACTGAACCTTTAAGGTTGATTGAAATATGATTTAAATGTAAATCTGTCTGCCTACATTTTTATCTTTTAAAATAGCATTAAATAGTCTTTACAGATATTCAGCCTAGTACGTTCCCTTGTAGAGGGGAGATAATTATATATAATTCTTGTGTGAAATTTCATATGAACTACCTCATTTTCTGAGAAGGTACATCAGCATATATTAAAGCACATCAGAAATTATTCCCTTTGTTGCAACATAAGATAAAACCCTGATGTGAAATTTGATACAAAGACTTGGTTGAGGTTGGTTTTCAGGTATCTTGATGTCATTTTGGAGTGCAAAGCAATTGAAAAAGAAAGAAACAAACAAACCCAAAGTAATTCTGTGCAGAAAGTGAAGCTTTGAAATGTGTTTGCTCAGCAGTGGGTGCAGTTCAGCACAGCTGTTGTTCTGCAAGTGGTCTTTATGGGAGGTAGGGTACAATGTTTGTTTTCATTCTCTGAAGGTTGTGTCTGATACTTCACCTTTCCAAAAGTCTTCCTTGGAGAGTGTGAAGACAATCATTTGCATGTAAATGAAACAAAAATTCTCCCTCCATTTTACTTAGGATATCAGTAACAATCTTTAGGAGTTTAGGGTAGATTGGAGTAGATTGAAGAATGACTTTTGTATACAGGCTGCCTGAAGGAGTGAATGCCATCCATTCGGAAAACAATAAATCAGCCCTGTCATGATTGAATCCCTGGAAATTCAGCATCTGGAAATCAGAATCCTCTTTTTCTTCTGTTATGGCTCTATAGATAGGTTTTACTGGAGAAGGCACACCATTTCTCCAGAAGAAGCGAACAATCTCCTCAGGGGGAAATAAACAGATGTCTTACAGGTAGTCGTGAGAACTCGTTGCTACTTTAGATATGTATGTTTGTTGTTTCAGCATTTCTCTTCTTTTAGATTCTTCATATTACTTTAAAAATTCCTTAGAAATAAATGACCATTGAAAAATAATCTTAAGGGAAAAAAATATAAATTTTAACAGTTTCAGTACTTTTTCTGATTTTGTCAGCCTCTTAAAATTTTTTCTTTTTGTAAAGTAAGCAGTCAGAAGATTATGTCTGGCTAGAAAAATAGTTTCTCATTATTTTTAGGTGTGGAAAAGTGTAAAATATCAGCCACAGACTTCACTAATGATTGCACACTGTATGTAAGCCTGAGGAATAAAAAAACAGATGCATTGATTACTTTGGAACAGTTTGAATTATTTAAGAGAAGGAACATATATCAAAACACACAGCAGTGGCATGGACTTGCAATAAAATAATCAAAACTAGGCAGCCCTCTTCAAAGACTACTTTTTAAAGACCTTTCCTATCAGTTGTAAGAGACAAACAATAAAAGCGTCATCTTTTTTTCCCCATTCTGCTTGTTCTTTTTTCAGCTCAATCAGTCTTTCTAGAAGATTCTTAGTGCACCTATAAGACTTTCCAGAATACTTTCTCCTAAATACTGTACTGATATGTTGCAGCAGCCCTCTTGTTAGAGGGTAGGAAGGAGACAAGATACAGACTTCCTGTTTATCACAGCATGAGAAAAGGGTCCTGGTTTATTCCTCTTTACAGCTCAGCCACCCTCACTCCACCTATTCACTGGCTCTGGCTGCAGCATGCTCCTACTGTAGGTTTCCCTTGCAGCCTCTGACTGCTGGTTATTTCCTACTAAACTATGACTATATGTGCTGGTTTGCAGACCCTGACTGCAGGCTGTTACCTAGATAGACTGTGACTGCAGGTTCCATCAACAGACTCTAACTACAGATGCAGCTCCAGGACCCTTATGCCTCATGATTCTCTTGTTCGTTCTTCCTCAAGATTCCTCTTCCTTCATGAACCTCCATGATGATCCCTTTAGTACCTAACCTACTCCCTTTTATCACGTTTATCTTTATTGGCCGTAGCTGTGACTCATCTAGGGCGAGGCTGTATTGGGTAATTAACATAGCTGTTACTTATCAGGGACCAGGTTCACCTGCATTTCCTTCTCCTACATTGAGATGCTTCTTTTTCCTACTTCTACCAGCAGACAGCCAGAGCTTCTGAAAGTTAGCATGTTTCCACTCCCTTGGCAAAGAGTAATTTGCAACACTGTTGGATTACTATCTCTAAATTAACATGCAATAGAGGGCAATAAAATTATTCTGTTCACATTGAACTTAATACATATTATTTGAACACATAACACAAGATATTAACAAGTGCAGCGGAAGTAAGATTCAAATGTCCCTTGAAACAGTGCTGCAAATCTCTGGCTAAATATGTGTAGGAGTACTGAAGAGGTATTCACCTTAACTAGATGATTGGAAGTTAAAAGACAAAAAAAACCATATGCAGCAACACAGGTGTAAATGCCCACCCAAGCAGGCACACCCAGGCAGTGAGGAGCTCTGTGGCCTGTTGCATTACTTGGGACACTGGGTTCCACCTCACACCTTAGCCAGTGCTTGGCTCCTCAGTGGATTTCCTCCTCTGCTGCCCAGCATAGACCTGACATCCACCACTGAGAAATGTATCATGCTGAGGAGGGCATCTCTAGACCTCCTGACAGCAACTGACCACCAAACAACCATTTTACTGTGACAGTGTAAAAGGCAAAATGCAATCTGTGCAGGACACAAGCATGGGACACCAAGAGAAAAGTAGGCTGGGTGGGTATGAGTGTCTCTTGCAAGGACATCACCATGGGATTTTCCATGGGATGCAGTCCATTGGATGGACTCCTAGGCCCTCCAAGGCTCCATCAGAGAGACAACTGCAATGCCTGCACAGATTTGAGCAGGTCTCAGCTGGCTTGCTTAACTACTGAGCTGCAGCATCACAGTGCTTGGTGGGGGTCACTAAGCCAAATGAGGCTGTGCAGGAGGCATACACCCTTTCCAGTGTATGCCATGCTGCTATGGATGCATTCATCCCTTTCTTCTGGAAGTACAAGCATTGTTTAAATTACAAGGGTCAGGACTAAGGTTTGTGAAGAGTCACACACTCCTAATTTTGAGTTCAGATCCACAACTTGCAAATTACAAACCTTTTTTTTCTTTTTCTTTCTTTTTTTTTTTTTTTTCTTTTTTTTGATAGGATATTTGGACAAAATAATGAATATTCCTTCCCCTGTCCCCTCTCCCACACCCCACCGATTTTCTGAAAACATGTTCCTTATCCAGGTTTAACTGGGTAGGATTCTAACCTAATCTAAAGGCAAACTCCTAGATGAACTTAATCAAATATTATCATTTGATCCTATTCTCTACTGACTATTTGGCCAGAGCTCTAGTACACTCATCAGGAATTATCAAAATCCACACAGTTATTTCCGCTGTTGGGTGCTTTAAGAAATGTATCTGGAAATTTTTTTAATACCTCTTCCACATCAGCTTGTTCCTTTTTGATAAAAATAAATTAAATCATCTCAAGAAGATTTTTAAATTTCCAAATGTTACAGATGATTTGAACAGAAAATAAATGAGACCTCACAGGCCATACTTGTTCTTTCTGAAAGATAACCAAACATCTTATTTTTCACTCTATTAAAAAATCTCTTAAAAATCTCTTGTTGCATTATTCGTTAATGTATATGATAATTACATACAGAACACCATGTTCATCTTCCTGACTGAGAGCAAGGATACCAGTGCTACATTATTTGACATCCAGATGCATTTTGAATGTAAAAACATATTTTCCTGTTTGAAAGGCTGGGATTTATGCAGATAGCTATCAATACCATTAATAGAATTACCTGTATAAATCCTTTTATTTAAACAGGACTCCAGAATTTATAAGTATTTAATGTAACTTTTGGCTCCATATCTTATTTGTCATATAAAGAACTTTTTACAGAAAATCTTTACTGAGCTAAGAGAATTCAGTACATCTTGTTTGCTACATAAATCTGATATATCTATTTAAATAACTTTTGTGGTCTCCTCTCCTATTAATGCCATACCACAGCATGTTCAAAAAGCATGTTTGAGCAAAAAGTGGTATTTAAAGAGCTTCTTGTTGAGTGACTGGTAACGCAGTAAATCTCACCCAAGTGAGAAATCTTGTGTTTCATTTTGAGTGTGTGTTTCTCAGCTCCCCACTGCAGGGCCAGAATTCTTGGAGGCCTGATTTTTTAGTACAGAAAACAATTTTTAGTTGGAAACAACAAATAGGATTTTACCACAGCAATTTTAAAAATGTGCTCTATAGATCAGGTCTTTTAGGTGTCATAGCGAGAAAGATGCATTGCTCTCTTCTGCCTGAGGCCACTGATTCATGTCCTGGGGATCCAAAAGGTCTGTAGGTATGGTGCAGGCAGAGAGGAAGAGGGCATCTTGAGTCCTGGGTTTTTCTACACCTGTTCCTGCTCCTTCTTTTAATCCTAGCAACAACAGCAAAATTTAAGGCTGCTGGCAATGCAATGTAAGACACTAGGCATCCATAATCAGTAAAATGGAATTGTCATGCCAGAATCATAGAACACCAGGTTGGAAGGGGACCTTCAGGTGGGGATCCACACTTGTAACAGGTTTGGAACAGAGTTATTTACCAGCATGTCTGGTGTTCTGGGTGGGCTGGTCAGCCTCTTCTCCACCCACTGCACAGACCACTTGCCTAGACTATAACATGCCAGTTTCTCCAGGAGGAAGCTGTGGGAAACAATATTGAAAGCTTTGAATAAATCAGGGTAGACCATGACCACTGCTCGCCCTAAGTGAGCCGAGTATGCTACTTTGTCACAGAGGGTGATCAGGTTTGTCAGGCCTCCTTTGCCCTTGGTGAGTCATACTCAAATGACAGCTACTTCAAACTGCTGATGGTATCACTGTGTTTTTTCCTGTAGATAGGCAAATACAGGTGACAGGGGATTGATTAAATTACCTGTCTTATGTGCAGTAAGTGCCAAAACCATATCCTTTTTTTTTTTCCTCCCCTGAGAAATCTATGAATCCAGAAAACACTGCACAGTTTTTAATTAATTCAAAAAATTAAATCACAAAAATCTGGTAAGTGCCACAAATGAAACATTTTTGACTTTTTATATGAGATGCTGACTTGGTCTGAAAGCAGTGAGTAAATTCCTTTTTTTATTTTTTAATTTTATCCACTCCTCCTGCTTTCTTCCTATAGTCAGCTCCCTTCACACAAGGCCTGAACAATATAACAAGTTTTTCATGGCTCTCCCAGCAAGCCCAAAGACACGTGTGTAGGACTTTTCATGTGGGCAGTCTGCAAATGGTGTTTCACCTTTACGGTTTTCCCAAATAAATAATTTTATGAGAGTACCTAAAGCCTAGGCTTTGAAGTATATAATGCAATGTCATGTTCATTGGACAGGGGTTTAGTTGGAAAGTACACGACTGAATAAAAATCCAGGAAAATCAACTGAGTGTCCAGAGGGTTCTAACGTAATTGTGCTTCTTGCTTTGGAAGGTTTGGGGAGATACAATTTAATAAGGTCATCTCTGTCCTTGCATTATTATCAAAATGCAGCTGTTCTCCTATCTCATGTTTCAAACATATTTGATCTTTTTTTTGGCATCCCCCCCAAAAATGTATAAAATTAATGCAAGATATCTCTTCCATCATTCAGTATTCAACCTTACAGAAAATGGCTTCTTAGCCTTAGTGAATAAAACATATGCCTGATATGTTCAAATCCTGTCACTGGCATAGGTGCTCACAAAGGAAGCATAGCATCTGCTCCCACTCTGTTGCACAACACTCAACCCCGTAAAGAGCTGCAAAATGCAGAGCAGAAAGCAAGTAACACGTAACTAATTAACATTTCTTTTATGTTCCTGACTGTATCTGGCACAAAAACGACACGATTTTTATTTGGTTTTAGTACTGTTGTTTGTTTTCATTCTGTATTTTCTTTTACTGTGGCCACGGCTCTGCTGGTTTTAAACTGCACACACCTGCAGAAAACAAAGAGCAATATATTCCTATACCATCTAATCCAGTTCAGACTCTGCTCCTACTAGAAAGGCAAAAAACCTGCTTCCTCATTACTGTTAGCCTCCTACTTTTCCCCAGAGAGCAGGGAAACCTCTATAGCTGCTATTTTGCATTTATCTGTATACTGTGAACAGAAGGGACATGAAGAGGCTGGGATGAGAATGACTTATTTCTGCCTGCTCTTCGTCATGTCTCTTTGCACCATGCTGCTCTGCAGCTTTGAGGAGGGTCAGAATTCAGCTCTTTTTTTTCTCAGAGACTGTGAAAATACAGGCAGAGCATCCAGACTGACAGGGCAAGACTACAGCCTGCAATAGGGCACTCTGCAGGGCTCGCAGGGCAAAGACAAGAGAGGGGTAGCTGGATGAAGGACCTAGATGTCAGCAGAGGACTGGCCCAGGACTTGCCCTGACCACTAGAGAAGAGAGGGAGATTTATCCATCAGGACTTCAGGACTGGTACCAATGTGGGTATTTATCAACCCCAGCACAGTGCAATTTTGTACAAATACAACATGAGGCCAATACAGGTGTTGCTGACAGTGAACAAGGAAACTGTGGAGGGGAGGCAGGAGTTTCAAACAAGACTGCCCTAACCCAGGTCTGAAGATTTGCTGTAGCCACAAGAGTTGGGTCTTATATCAGGCAATCCCATCTGAGTGATGGGATCACATCGCTTCCAGGCTGCTCAGCCAGGAGCGCAGCAACACTGCCGTCCATCAGAAACGCCAGGACACCCAGCCCAGCCCTCTGCTAGACTTTGAAAGAGATGGAAAGGGAACATTTTCCTTCATTTGCCTAAGAACCAACTAAAATAGTTACAGAATGACAATACCTTATTTACTAGACATAAAACTTGAGTATACTAGTCTACATATCATAGTAAATCATCATCTGTCCCTCTATGATACAATGTAAAATCTATATTACACGGTTGTGTAAAAAGGTACCAGAAACTATATAGAAGAGAGTATTTGTCCCAAGGATTTTAAAAGGAAGAAACTGCAATTAAAATAAAGGAATATGCTTCCCTTTTTAAACATTTCTTTTTACTGAATGAGTGCAATGTAAAAGCCCTGATACAAAATTTATGCCTAAGAATTTTTTTTAGATTCAGCTGTCAAAACTTGTGGGATCATAAAAAACCCAAAACACATACTTTGTTAACTATTCACATATAACTTTTTATCCAGTTTGAAATTCATATTCTTAAGTCGTAGACACCTGTACACACAGCCATGCATGCAGAACACATACGATTTTTAACTGTTTGAATTTTCCTTTGTTTATTTCTATCACATATGCTGTGATGAATTTGTTTCTATCCTACGCATTTAAGTTTTCTACACTTTTGAATTATTTCTGAAAAATAATTCATCTGAGTCATTCTGGAAAGAAAAAAAAAAAAAAAAAAGAGCAGAAAGCACAGAAGCAGCAGCTGTACTGCTCTGTGAGTCAGACAGAGGTACTGGGCTGGCATTTGCTTTCTGCTCCTCCCTCACCCTAAGGAGGTCCAGCAGTGGGAGCCAAACAGATGGTGCAATGCTGTTCATTAGCAAGACTCCCACAGCCACATTTAGCAGTCAGAGAAGGTCAGGAGGGGTGCGTGGCACCCCCAAGAGTGCAGCAAGAGGCATTTTAGCACGACTTGTCTCAGATACACTACTCTGAGCCGGGCTTGGAGGAAGGATGTACCCGATGTCCGCAAATTGGAGTGGCACAGAGAAAATAATGTTTTCCTGACATTTCTCAAAGGTCATATGGTGCTTCTTTTTTGGCTGAAAACATTAAAAAAAAAAAAAAAGAAAAAAAAATAATGATCAAAAAGAGAAAAGGGACTGGGAGAAGTCTGCTTTGCACAGTTTGCTCTCATTCCTCACAGAAAAATGCTGTATTGACTGTCTATCAGGCTGCTTTGTAAATACAAAAAGTAGGACTGATCTGGCTGTTTGTTCTAATCACAGTAAAATACAGATAACATAATAAATGGCATGGGGTGTAGTGCTTATTTATAGACTGAGTTCTGCTCCTATAAATAAATATTGCAGAACTGTAGTCCATGTGTTCAATTGGCAAGATCTGCTTTTTGGGGAAATTTAAAGAATTTTTCACAGGATTCTCAAGACAGCCATCTCAACAGACAAAAGGTGACTTCGCTTAACTCTTCTGGCAGGGCATTTTATTTATAAAAATAGCTTTATCCAATACACTTTTGGATGTGTCTTTATTTACAACATCTGACATGCTGTTTGTTCTTGGCATAGCCACTCTTACTGTTGATGGCTTCTCTACTACTCGGTCATTAGGAAAGTGTATTCACATTCTTTTAAATTTTCTTAAGAGTATATATTCTCCTTTACTAGAGCATAAGGAAGCAAGGAGAACTAAGCAAGCAAACATGATATTACCTGGATTTTGGTACATGATTAACTAGAGCACTCACACCAAGATCCAAAAAATCTGTGCAGATTTCCAAGATTTGGTAACTAGGGGACAAAAAAAAAACCCAAAAAACAAAAACCAAACCAAACCAAACCAAACCAGTTCTCTTTCTTGTAGTACCTGAACAGGAGATAGAGGAGATAGTACTACTTTCATGGTTCACAGCAACACAGGAAGGGTTTTTTTAAGGATGAAATGTGTCTGATCTGTCCTCCTTCAGGAAGTAGTGGGAAATGTAAGAATGACCACAGGAAAAGAGGAAAAATTAATTTTGTGCTGATGTAGAGTACCTGCAAATCTTATTTCTAAAAGAAGCAAAATTTTCCAGAAAGCAGATGCTATCTTCTGGAAGGTCTGTTTTGTTTCTGTTTGTTTGTTTGTTGGGGGTTTGTTTGTTTGTTTGTATTTAAGATAAGATTATTAGTCAGGGTGAGATGGGAATTTGAGATATCTAGTCATTAGCATGTGCCATTTATATTGCTACACTCTAAAATTCAGATTTCTATGAAAACACATTTGCTTGTTTCTCACCTCTTGATCTGTGCACAATGTTTAGACACAAATGTTGAACATCTCAAAGTACTATTTAAGTACAGGACATCATATACATTTCTGCAGTAGAGGACAGCATTTCTCAAAGTATCCTTATGTTTCTCTACTACAGTGATTCATTCTTCACTTACATTTGCTACAGAAAGGAAGATGATTTCTTTCTTCATTCCCCTATGAATGTTTTTTTTACCACTACAAACAGACTTGTTTTATGGAATCTATCAGAGATAAGAGGAAGGAAGAAATATTTTGTTGCTTTAAACATCAGATGCAAGGTCAGAGACTGAATCAGTACAGGGAATGAATAACTTCCCTGGTCTTCAGAATCTGTACCCTCATAAAAACCAGAGGAAGAAATTTGTAGAGTGGAGAAGAGATACTACCTGCATTATGCTGGAGAGTAGATACTACCTGCATTGCTCTGTAGTTTAGAAAAATGGAACATTTTCTGAGTGCTACACTTACTTTAATTCAAAAAGAATGATACAGTAAGAAAACCTAAAAAAATTATGTGGCATTGATTCCACTGCAAAAGCCAAACATTCAATTATTTCCAAACAAAATATTGTGCAACAAGGTCTTACCTTTTAAATGCAAAAAATGAGAACCAATGTAGCATTAAATTTCAGGAATCAAAGATTCAAAAATCATTAACCAATCACTAATGTGATTATTACATCAGCCATATTGCATATTTTGCAACATACATTAGTGCTGCAGATTAATTCATTAAGATTTAAGGTAACAAAGAGAGAAAAATATCAAATCCTGCATTTATGCAATGAAAATCAACAAAAGAAAGAGAAAGGCATTTGTGATATACATATACTGTGGGGTTTTTGAATGTGGTGTGTTCAAAACACACAGGACACTGCTGTCAAACACTGCAGCAGTCTGGCTCTTGCTTTGTGTGCATGCTGTCCTCAGGCCCCCTGATAATACAGCTCCCCTGGCTCACCCTGGCATGGTCACTGGGACCATGCAATGGTGTGGTGCCTCAGGGTCATCTCTGTTACCTCAAAGGGTATTTGCAAATGTCTTTTGAAGGCAATAATGAACGTTGTGCTTCATAAACCTTCTCCAGGCACTGGTACAAGACAATTCTCTAACTGGAGGAAAAACTGAAAACTGTGTGTAAGGTAACTGAACCTGCCTATCAGGGCACTGGGTTCTCAGAGAAAATGAATATATATTTAAAAAGTAGAAGAAAATTTCTCCCATGTCACTAAAAATAATTAGCATTACAGGAGCAACTACCCATAAAATTTGAGAGCAAATATTAAAGGTGTAATGAAGACCACTTGTTGCTGGATGCAGAAAAATTCCTCATTTCTCCACAGTTTTCTTACTAGAGGTGCAGAAGCTGGTGGTATGTACAAATCTGGCTAGACATGAGCAAGCTGAAAGGGAGACCTGATAGCCTAGTGTGCCTTTGAAAGCAAAAGGTTTGTCTTATTCACTTCAGAGGACCAGGAGCATTCTGACTCCCATAAACTTCTTCTCCGAGATGTAGAAGGAGTTGGAGAAGAGGAGGAAGGCAATGTATACAGATCAGCTTTTGAGATATCATGCTTTTTAATTGGTGGGGCCTGTAATTTCGGGGGTCAGCCGCACTCACTGTGAGGAAAATGAAATAAAAGGGTCTCCTTTTGGTGCATTGCAGCACTTGTGCTCCATCTGTTCCACTTACAGGAAGGACTGGTCAATGCTCTACACACTGCCAGCACTGAACTCCTGTGCTTCACACAGGTTGAAGGGCTTGAGCCATGCAGGCTGACAACAGTACAGGCCCTGTGCTGCTTCATATCCTTGTTTAATCCTCAACTCCTTTCTGTACCACTCATGTACCATTTGACTTTTAGGGCTGCATTATCATAAGTTTTGGAATTGATTAGCCTAATATTTTTAACCCTTTTTCTCTTAAGCTTTGTAGTCATTTATTGATTAGTTCTCTGCCCTGGCATTTTCCTGTAAATATGTTTAGGCAGCTGATACGTTTCAACTCATCATACAGTGAGAATCTGAGACAGACCTGAGCAGCAATGATTTGTATTGATTTGGCTTCCAGAATTTACCTTATAGAAATTGAACTTCTAGACAGTTTTGCATTAAAAATGGCCTCATGAAAATATTAGCATAAAGATTATTTTGTCCTTGAAGTCTTTTTCCTAACATATTTTTCCGTTGTACCACAGAGTGGCAGCCTCTGTACTTTCTCCATTTTCTACAAATTCATTCTCATTTCTCTGCCTCTATCCACTTTCTTTCAATTCTCCCAGATGTTTTCATATGATTATCTGTGAGGTGGCATTTACCAAGTAAGGCAAAGGCACATACACAGGCAGCCAGATGCTTTTGATTATTGCTATTTACAGAAGAGACCAGAGCTGTGCATATCATGGTTTGGAAACCTCCTTCTGTATACTGAATGCTGTGTATTTCTCTACCACAATCCCTTTTTTATTTTGCTTAAGGATGAGCAGTTGTATTTTCAGACCTTGTCATTCCTCCATCGGCAAAAAAGTGTGTGTCTGATTGGGAAGGACAAACTCTCATATAGGGAATCTATGGCTACCTTGGTGTATTTTTATTGTTGAGGACACCAAGGCTTGAATCTCTGTGGTCTGGTGCTTTGTGACAATTTTGCTCTGCACCAACCTCTGTGAGATTTATACTTCTTTTTTCCTTCTTAACACACAACTTCACAGCAGATTGTGAGATCTTCCAGAGGAAACAAAACAAAGCAAAACAAAGCAAACCAACAAACTGTAGAGCAATAGCAATACAGTGCTTTCAACATGCAGATCAGCTGTCACTTCCTTATTTCAAAATGCACATGATGTACAAATGCAAATGTCAGATTCACTTGTAACATAAACCACGGTAGGAAGCAGCATGTTTGCTATACCTGAACAAAAGGATCAGCTGGGCAAAGATGAAAACTGATTTTTTTCTTTTCTTAATAAGAAAACTAGCAGTTATATTGAAACAGGAGAGAAAGAAGTTACTTGTTTGTACACACACAGGCACATAGCTTTTATGTTGGGTTGTGGTAATGTAAAATAGATTCTTAATTTAAAAGAGAGGGCTTAGACAAAGAGCACTCCAAAAGAAACCACTTTATCATGATCTCTGATCAATAAAGGAAATTTATAGGATTAGAAAAGGTCTCTTTGTGTTTTTAAATGAAAATATGCCATGACATGTATACAATTATTTCTACCTATCATGTGAAATAATGGTTATTTGCAAGCAGGATAGTTCCTAATTTATTTTTCTAATAATCTAGTCACTGAGTAGCTATAATACTTATTGATTGTGATTCTTCCAGTTCAAAAATATATTGTCAAAACAATCCTTTAGTTGTTCCATAAAACAAAAGAAAAAATGATAAAGCAGTATTTGCTGTACAGAAATAGCACCAAATGCTTCTTAATTATGCAATCATTATGTAATGTTACCAAAAAAGACTGGAGTGTAGTCCACCTAATTTTAATCATCCAAAGGATAGATTTCAGTCCATCATCTAAACTCCCTTCTCATCCAGAGGGTGAGATGAAATGAACAACTTTCTGAAGACCACAAAATCACAGCATCATCAAGGCTGGAAGAGACTTTCAAGGCCATCTAGTCTAACCTTCAACCCAGCACCACCGTGATCACCCCAAACCACATCCCCAAGTGCCACATCCAGACGCCTCTTGAGCGTTTTCAGACAGGTGACTCTGTCACCTGCCTGGGCAACTTACTCCAATATCTAACCAGTCTTTCAGTGAAAAAAAGAGACCGAGCCCACTTCACTGCAACCTCCTTCCAGGTTGGTGATAGATGCCAATATCTCTTCAATAACTATAGAAGTCAGTGTTTTGATGGTTGTTACCAGCTCATAGTACCCCAGATAGCCCAAAATCATCTTGACAGAGCTATTAACCCGTGTATGACTAGATTTTGTTCTGGAGGGGGATGGAAAGACTTGCTAGGGAGTCCTTCCACCGATGCACTCTAATACGGAGTATTTATGAGAGAAGGAGTCCAATCCAAATTTCTCCCCATATATTTGGGTTGGTTTACAACCTCAAGCATATAAAAATCTTGAACCCATCTCTCAGAATTCTGACATTAAGTTTAGAAATGAAATAACTAAAAAAATTGTTTCCTTTTGTTGGATTCTGAACATTTTTTGGGTACTGTGCCAAGACTTCAAATGTTTCTTAATGAACGTGAGGATTGTAACTAAAACATTTTTTCTTATTATATTTTTATATCTTTCATTAGGGTATTCCTATGATAGAAGGATATTTACATGGTGAATCTTTCTGCAGGAACAGGAATTCAAGCAAAACACAAAATATTACAAAGAAAACTGCTAAAATAACAAACTCTTTGCACTTTTTAGGAATTTGAGCAACTGTATACCGATACTTGAAAGAGGCTGAAGCTATTGGTATGAAGTAGCACAGTTTGCTTCTTTCCGTGGGTTCTGGGTGCTGAACTCCCTTACCCTGTCTCAGCCAATCTTTTCAGTCACTTCCCTGTGTTTTCGGCCAGGAACATGACAGAAAAAAACAGTGAACCCAGAACAATGCCTTCAACTTCTCTCACCTTCTCATGCACATTACATAGAAAACAAAAGGAATATATATTCCTCAGCAAGGAATTAACAACTGAAATATATTTTGACCAAAACCAATTAATATTTAATTCTGAAAGAGAAAAGAGTGTCTGTTTGTGATTCAATAAATTCTTGTGTGCTGTCAGAAAAATATTTCAGGTAAGCAGGTTAGCAGTGAGGTGTCTTGCAATATCTGAAATGTTCATTTTCTTGAAACTCAGGATAATTACACACTTCTGTTCTCTGAGGTTTTCTGTGCAAGAGTAAATAAAGCAAACTCAAATGTTTTCTGTCACCTAGACAGGTGTTACTGTAAGCTAACAAAAGAAATACCAAAAAAACCATCCAGAGAATAAACACAAGCCTTCCTCACTAAATAGTCATTTGACATCCCTTTTCACAGAGTTTGCCCCTTGAGCAATGATCTTTGTGATAAGGATAAGCTCAAATTGTAAATGCTACTTTATAGCCAGCTATATTGAACTGTGCTAAAGGCAATATTTGTAGTTAACTTTACTGTGCAAATTTCTTCCTGGTTTTCAGCTAGCTAGAAAGACAGTGCTGCTGATGGTTCTATTAGAATAAGATTTCTCTCCAAACTTCTGCCCATATTTTTCAAAGCTACTACAATTGGAATTTTTTTAATTACCCTTCTTCATTTTTTGCTGATTTTGCTTTGCTTGAAGAGAAAGCTTCTGTTTTACCTATTGTCTTTATTCCAGGAATTTTCTCACTTTTAGTCTTAATCATCTTCCTCATGCCCCTGGGAAGAGGAGGTGAGCAAGTATTTGTGTGGACCTGAGCTGCCCACTGGGGTTAATCCACAACATAATGTTTTATGGTCACCCAAAGTGAAGTAAAATGCTTTAAATTCATTCCAGCTTCAGCTATTACTTAAAATACAGTGTTCATACAAAGTGAAGCTCAATACCAGATCCAGCCTGTTCTCTGCTTTCTGGTTATAGAAACAAGAATGTTCATGAAGATAGAATGGCATTGATTTCTATTGTGATTTACACAAACCAAGGGTATTCTTACAACTGGTCTTACTGAAATTGCCTGATAAAAAAGTGTAAGTCATAGGCATATTCAATACTTATGATAACTACAGATAGGCAAAAATGAACTAACCCTCACTTTTGTGGCTGGGATAATCCAGCTTGGAAGGACATAAATTTTCTTTCTGCAGAGTACTGATGACTTTTCTGTGGCATGTTACAGTAACTGACATGCAGAGGATCCTGTTTAAGTGATAGTATGTCAAGATTCAATAAAATACTTAATACCCTCCTTCTGTGTATTAAGATTTTAACATTTCTGTGTTCCTGTTCTTGACATATGCTTCTTCTAGAAATGCTACGGCCAAAATTTCAAAGGGGAAATTGAAAGCCTACTACCAAATCTGTGCAGTCCACATTTTCAGAGATTATCACATATTTTTACTCACTTGTGGGCACAAACAGTTTAGGCACCTCATAATCCAATTTTGACTTATGAACACACAGCATGCTTTCAGAAATGTGCTTGCACGTGTAATTAATAGATATGGGGTAATGCTTACAGCTCCTGCCAAAGCATTCACCAGAGAGCACCCTGGAGAAGGAGATGAAAGCAACCAGAGCAGGAGCCAGACAAATTGGAATATGGGGCAGCAACAGCAGGAGCCCAGAGCAAATGAAAAGTTAATGCAACATTCCTGGGAACAAGAAGGGGACTGTATCCCCAGCAGGGTTTAGAACAGGTCCTGAGATTGGCATGAAACAAACTGGTAATTGTGAATTACCAAGATACCATTCTATCTTGGGATTTGTGGCAACTCTGTAAATCATGTTTGCTTTTCTGTCATGGTTTATCATGTCATTGAAAACCCTTGATGGAAATATAACCTCATAAGCCAGATTTCCTCTGTTTAATCTTTATCTTGTGTATATAATCAACAAATATTTGTTTACAGCAAGTCTGACTTACATCTAATACATTTGAACTCAAGAACCTCCAGAGAGGAAAAACAAAGCAATAATCTACAGCTTTCCAAGCCCACCAGAATACCTTGTCACAGTGATGAAGGGTGGGAGGGAATGTGTTTCTGCTTGTGTGTCAGTGAAAGAAAAGGAAGGTGGACAAGTGCAGGGCTAGGTTAAGCATATGGGAAGCGAGGAAAATACATTTTGAAAGACTTGCAGTCACCTTAAAGTCTGTGCAAGATATTTGGGTAAATTCCATGCAACACTGAAATTTGAAGAGAAAGTCTTTAGCCATTAGCTGTGATATAATTTAGTTTGAAAACTTAATGAGAGAGGGAAAATAGCATTTGGGGGGCAAAGCATTTGCATAGCCCACTTCTGCAGGTGTCTAATTGGTAGTGATACTGGTTTCATTAGAACACGCAGCAGGTTGTGGAGCTATCTAAAATGTCACTGAAGATAAATGCATTTTGTTATCAGCAAATGTAACTTGCACTGGGAACCAAATGCAGAATATACTGTATGGCAATTAAACTACATCCACCCTTTCAGCCAGCTCTAGAAAAACTGGAACACACAGAGTTATTAACACCTTGTGTGTTGCAGAGGAACTAGTTTAAAAGACACAAGTACAGAAATCTAAAGCTGGGATGAGCAAAACCAATCTACAAGCTTTAGTAGTGCTGTGTTTGCTGCAGTCCTTGCTGGAGAAAAAAAAGGCATCAGAATCACAATTTGAAGTTAATGGGCTTTTGTACTTTCAAGACACAATGTAAGAAGGTAAAGGGGTTTTATACTAAATCCTGTGTGCAGGAAATTAATTCCTAGATATGCTGTTCTCTTGCAGGTGTGCAATATTTTTGCATGGAAAGTATTAAAGTTTGTTGCCTGAAGAGAAAATAGTCTTGGACTGGAAGCGGGTAAGAAATACAAGTCACAAACCAGAAGGAAATACTACTTTTGGACTGCTTCTGTCTCTCAACTCATGGTTATAATTGAGTGTGATAGCAAATACATATCTATAAAGCAACTGGAATCAAATACAGTACTGGCCTTAACCCCACAATCATTAGCAAAAGTAGACAAATCAACCAGCCGAAGTGGAATATGGAATAATCAGGTAGCACAGAGTTGCAGAGTTAAAGTATCCTAAATAAAGTTAATGCTACACACCTCTAACATTACTGGGGTTTTGTTTTGTTTTGTTTTGTTGGTTTTGTTTGTTTGTTTGTTTGTTTGGTTTTATTGTTGTTTTTTGTCTTATACTTGAAATTGTGAACACTTTTGCATGGGACTATCTTTCTCTCATGTTTGTAGAGCACTTGGCAAAGGTAGATTTGGCCAGTGGCTGATACTCCTAGGCAATCTGCTTACACATAGAAGAGGTGTCACTAATAAGAAAGCCTCTGCCTATCTTATTATTCATAAGAGGTGGGGTTCTTGGGCATTTTGAAGGGAACCGAAGAGGAACTAGTTTTGTATTTCTGTTCTTCTTACAGTAAGAAACTTGAAAAGTGTTATCACAGGTGGAAAAAAACCTCTGAGTTCTCAGCATGCTAGGTGTGAACACTGAGAGGCATTTCCACCAGTCAGAAGGTGATTTCTTTTAAGAATCATAACAGTTTACTTGCAGTTCCAGTAATAGAATATATTGGTGTGGGTGTTTTTTTTTTTTTTTTTTTTTTTTTTTTTTTTTTATTTTTGGTTATGGTATTTTTTTACCTTCAGGAAATTCACAGAAATTTATAATGCAGAGACAGACAGGCACCTCACTGACTGGTACAAAGGACACCTTAGTACAGAGATGGAGAACCTGATAGATTTATTGTGCCCACATTTGCTTTCAACAGCCAGGGCTGCTCATGTCTCTCCTGGGCTTCATGGCTGCCAAGCAATGAAAAACCACCAGAGCTAAATGTGCCATTCCCTTTGAGTTCCCACCAGTCTGAAGATTACATTAGTTCCTTAGGCCACTACTACTAACTTTTCTGCAGGCTTTTCATGCTTTATACCTACCACCTCCCTGCTGTGACCTGCCACGATCCTACACTGCATTATCTCTCTTTGAAAAATGGCTATTTCAATTACAGCTAGTGTTTCCAGAAACTATAAGGATGTTCTGGATCACATATTTTGTGCATTAATTAGCCAGTAAATAAATATTTAAAGCTCTGTATTTAACTATGTATTACAGGAACTTTAGATTAGTTTTACAAGAAAAAAATCTCTTTCTGTATACCTCCTTCTTTTCTTCTATGCAATTTTGGAGCCTGCTGGCAGACTTTAATCAAATTTAACAGAAACATCTAGATATTAAAATCATGCAAATTTCATGACATGAGAAAACAGAGAAGAGGAGAAACAACCTATTATTACATCCACAGAGGGAAGGTTAAAATGTGTCTAAAGCTTTTTTTGTGGGCTGGCCTGGTGGTCCACCAGGCAGCCCATGTACCTGGACCAGACAAGCAGCACAGAGCTTGCTTTTCTTGTCTAGCCAGGTAGGTAGCAAATGTGACAAGGTGCTAAGCATCGTGTAAGTGCTTTTCTTTTAGGGTGTGTGCTTTCTTTGTTGTTGTGTGCTTTCTATTTGTTTGTTTGGTTTTTGTTGGCAAATGAAGTATTATTGCAGTTGAGAAGTGAGGGTAGGGATGATCTGGGAAAGAGCCAGAGTTATTCCTGGAGACCACTGAAGGAAAAAATAAGAGTATTGTGGAAAAATAAATCTTTTGGGCAGAGGGCATGCACAGCAATAACTGTAAGGGAACCAAAATCACAGGAAGTCAAACCTTATGAGTTACTCTGCCTATGTAACAACTTCTTTTACATTTGCTCATTTATATTCCATCCTTTTTGGATTCTGCATTTGCACTTTGTTTTTCTACATCTAAAATTATTTTCTAAACAGTCAAACTAACCCATTCCCTTTTTTAGCCATCAGCACAAAGCAAAGATTTCCCAACTTCATGGAGGACAGTGTATGAAGATATTTTACTTGTCCAAACAATGGAATAAAAAGTGATTATTTATTGTGTTTACTAACTATGGAGAACAACTTTCTCAATGAACACAGTCATTCTGCCAACTATTTCTGAGCAGGCTGTTAATTAAATCTCTGTATTTGTGTATTTCTAGTAGTTTATATGCACAGTTTTTACGTCCTGTAGATTTATTCATAACTGGTCAGTATGATTATTTTCTGTTTAGTCTGTGCACTTTGATTAATCACCAAATCAGATGGTATTATTTCTTTTCCAAGAATGAGTGACCTATGCATTATAAACAGGAAAATTGCCTTGCTTGTTAATGAATTATACATGAATATCCACTGGTTTTGATGGCTCTTGTGATAAAGACAAAAAAGAGTCTTTAATAAAGGGAGCTATGATGCTTTTCACTAGCTGTGAATACTATATAAATCTATTCTTTCTAGTATTCAGGATTCATTCCCTTTCTTGGACTACTCACATAAATAATGTTTTCCTTGTACAAATGTTTGTGAATAAAATCCCTGTGAAAAACACAAGCAAATATCTTGTTACTTGCTGGCTATTTTAGACAAACTGAAGTTCCTTAAAGTAGGAAAGCAGAACAACCATACAGTCCTTGAAGACAGAGAAAAATCTGAATTTTTCACACTGAAGTCACACAGGAAGCCCAGCCCTGTGTTGTTCATTAGCACTTATAGTATACATTGCATTTGAAAAATGTATAGTGTGTGTGATACTATTTGCTACAGCAGAACAGATTTCTGTTCCTATTGTCAGCATAGAACAAAAAATAAACAAGGATCTGAGGGGTTTTTGTAGGTCTGTTTGTTTGTTTTTTATATTAGCCTGTATTAAATTCGGAGCAATAACAGTGGGTGCAACAGAGTGTACACAAAGGATCCAATTTGAAAAAAAATATTATACTTGTCATGAAATATATGCTCTATGAGACTCAAGAGGAATACTGCTTGGAAAGAGCAATAAATTAGAATAAAAATGCTTTAAAATGCATAATTATCATGCATTAAGCTGAAAAAAAGGGGATAGAAATATCCATGCTCCTCGAAATGTCAAGTTGAACACCTTGCTGTGAGCCAGACTGCTTAATGTAAGTGTGGCTTTCAGTTCTGAACTTCTAATGCATAGAGGACAGCATGAAAGGATGCTATAACTTTATAAAAAGGACATGAAAACTGTAACAGTTCATTAACATTAAATCAGTTATTAACATGCTGAAGAAATACATTTTTGAAGTCTGATACTTTGTTCAATGAACACAAGTTAAAATGTCACATGCCTGAGACCACTGCTGTGCTCAATGCCTTAGTTAAGGATGCAAGTCAAGGATCTCTGTGTTCAAGAATATCAAAGAAAGCCTGTTACTTTTTTCCTAATAAAATAAATAAACAAATCTTGCTAATCTGTGAAATATTTGAAAATTTAGTATGTTTTATTCTTTTTCTTTCTACTCCTGAATCATAGTAAAATCTGGCAAAAACTTTTTTTATGACCTCTTTTATGATCAAAGTTATTGCCTGAAATTCAGGACTTTTTTTTTTTTTTTTTTTTTTTTTAATTGTCCATATAGCTGTTTGAAAAAGGCAGTTTTGTTCACTCTGGGCTATGTATGGGTACTTCTCCTTGCTGACTCTGCTGTTGAGAGGCTTAATTGTGGCACTATTATTTGTTATGAGTGATGTTTCACTTCATGAATAGAATCCCCAAAGACAGTAAAAGCATTTAGAATCAGATTCCACAACCAAGCATGTAAAACACACCCAAACTTTTTGACCCCTGCTTCTAAATATAGCATTTATTGAAAGGCTATGGAAGCCCAGATAAGTCTGTATAAGTCTGTTCTCTTTCTCTCTTTTTTTCTTTCCCCCTAAGGATAGTTTGATAAAAGTAATCAGTTTAATACAATGACCTTGCTTCCAAGACCTAGGTTACTGAAGATGATTTTGTTTGCATATGTAAATGCAATTATTTCCTGTCTGAATGCAGATAGCTACAGACCAAACCTCAATATGCAAAGTGAACAATGATTCAGGGGTTTAGGTAAGATATCAAAACAGCTGTACATCCTAATTTGTCATACACATCCTTAGAAAAATCTCCCTATGAGTGTACATACAATCAAGGTTCCTCCTTTGGAACTTGGTTACTCTTCTACTCACTAGGCAATGGCATGTAAGGGAAATAGGAGATACTAAATGCCAGCAGGATTTCAGAAAGTTGCAGAGTGTTTTGCTCCTTGGAGAAAAATCTTAATATTACCAGAAATGTAGCTCTTAAAGTCAGAGGGGAGCGTTAATGGGATTTTCTGCATAGCAGGACGGAGAACTTAAGACTATTCCACCAAGTACAAAGACACTGCTCAGAGACACAGAATTCAAAATAGCATACAACAGTGGTTTAACCACTTCAGGTGATGAAGGGTTCTCCAGTTCTTTAGGGAAGGTTAATTACTTCTATTTCATAAGCAAGCCCTTTGAATTTATCTACCTACAATTTTCAATCATAGTTTTTACTGCAACTTTAGTTTCTCCTAGATTAAAAAATTATCTGCTAGGATTTTTCTGGTCATTTTACTGGAGTGAACATACTGAATAAATTGAGTTTCCTATATTTCTTGCTATGTTTTATTAATCACTCTTTTCCCACTGCTCTCCTCTTGTTCGCTACCCTTCTAAAAATATCAACAGCAGAACTGCATTCAGGAGACCAACAGCCATTTACAACTGCAGTGTTCTATACCCACAGCTTGTCTTTTTCCTCAGAGCTATAGTATCTAACTGAGACCTTCCTTTATCTCTTGTGCCTCCAAATTTTGTCTAACATCAGTGCAATCTAAAACATTCTCTCATCTCACAGGAACAACATACATATTTTTCCCTTGGATGCATGGCTTTGGATTTTGTATTGTTTGCATTTTCTGAATGTGTCTACATCACCAAGCAATCCAGATTAATTCATAAAGCTCACTTGACTCTGGGAATTTTATTCATTTGCTTATAACTTGGTTTCAGTCCTAATCGGGTCCCACCTAGTGTCCAAATTAGATATTGAACTGGAAGGTCTGCTCCAGAGCACTGATCACAAGTGACCCCTTATGGCTTTTAAATAAAATAGACATTTTTTCATACCTTTGTTTGCAGTAAAAGTGCCAGGACTGACATTTTCTTGAATGTACACCTATTTGTTACCCTTACAATTTTAAAACATAGAAATAGTTGCTTTATTGACTTCAGGGAGGGTTTAATAATATTACATTTTTATGAAATCATATCAAATCCCAAAGTCAAAATTTATACAACCTTTCAGCATTTAAAATAGAAAGTCATGTCCCAATCCCCAGGGAAGAAATCTTGTGTAAGTACTTGCCCGTGGCTGTCTGTGGAATGGGTAAAATTCCCTGCAAACAAATTCAGGGGCACTAAACACTGCCCTGACCCCATTGTCAGAACCACAAAAAAAGGGTTAAAATGAAAAGCTGATCTTGAGAACCTTGTGCTATTTTTTTTTTTTTTTTTAGGAAACTAACGTGGGCATCAAGTGTTTCCAGGTGCTTGCAGCAATGATCAGGCACAGACCGTGATATTTAGGCTCAGTCTTATGGAGGGCAGAGAGGGAAGGGAAGGGAACAAACAGTGGCTGCTGTCATGCCAGAGTAGGGAGTGGCTTGCCTGGGGTCTGTCCAGAAAGGCTGTCTCCTCCCTGCTCAAACAGAAAATTAAGTTCCCCAAACCATGAGATTTATGTATATGCACCTGTCTGACAGGCAGGAACACATCATAAGAGGGTTTGCTTGTTTCCAGTGATCGTGTTTTCCAGCTGTTCTAAGCAAGCTGCCACTCTGTGTGTGCTGAAATGTGCCAGCAATATTATGCGGTAACAAGGTCATGAAGATAGATTTTTTTTTTTCTATTTTCTAAATTAGTGATTTGAAATCAGTAATTTCAGATGTTATTGTCAGTTCAAAAATAATGATATGACCGACTGGAATAAATACTGTATATTAACCTTTAATTTACTCCTGGGATAACAGCTTTATCTAAGACATATCAAAGCAATCCAGCTCTGACTGCTACTATAAGGAAAATGCTTTCTCCAATCTTAGCAGATTATAAAAAGCAACAAATGGGTGATTTTGGGTTCACCTTGATAAGGACCCAATTTTCCTGTTCTCTTGGAAATGTTTTCTCTTCCCAGAGTTAAAGTAAAATCTTTCCAAGCACAGAGACTTAAAAATAGTATATGTGCATTCTACATGCATTTATGTGCATACCCTGGTCTGTATTTGGAATGTGGCACTGCATATGGTTTTAAATGATGTTGTGAATTACATGGTTCATAAGATTGTGACAAAAATTGTCTGAGGGGGTTTTGGCTCTAAAGGTATCTTTTATTTTTTTTTTTTCTAACTAGCAGTTGACAAGCTTGTTAACCTAAAAGGAGATGCTGCATTTCACTGAATCCAGCTGTATAAATATTTTAACATCATAAATGTTTTCCCTAGTGCTGCAGCACATGGTGGTTTCAACTTCTAAGCATGTAAGTATAATTCTTCTTTCGGCTGCAAGGGGAGGTAAGAGAAAGAGAACAAACATTTCTAGTGGTGAAGGGAAGGTAGGTGAGGCTCAGTAAGGCAAGAAATCAAATGATTCTTTAACAAATGACCAGCTTGGTGCTTCAGCTAATTTTGTATTCAATTCTTAAGTCCCACTGGGATGCTAAGGTGCATTTCTGGAATATTTTCCTATTTCTAGTGACTTTAAGTATGCTTCATCTAGAGTAATTTATACAATCAGTGGTAATTCCTGTTGAAAATAATTTAATCCAGACAGAGAATCTTGCTTTCAAAGTAAGAAATTGCTGCTAGGTGTTCTTAATTTTCAATGAGATGTTAAATACAGCCTTCATGCACAATTCAGAATGTGCTTTAGAAAGAAGAAATAAAAATCTTAAGAAGATATTATCAGCTTCTGTGTAAACTTTGGTAAGGAAACATGTTGCTCCTGCTTGCAGCATCAGAAAAATGCTTGTTTTCAGTCAATATTTTTGTAGCGAAATGTAAAGGGTTTGCTATATAGCTTTCAGGGCTGCTATACAAGAAGATAGAAATAACATTTTGTGTGATAAATATAAAGCTTCATAGCGGCAAATCCTTACATCCATCTTTGCATGACACTCAGTTTCCTATTCACTTGTTCTAGGAATGGCAATTGTACCACTCCATGCTACAATCCTTCCCTCTTCCACTGACTCAACAGAAATGCCACACACCCCCAAGAGGCCTCTTTGGCTGTATTTTCTGCTTACACAAACAAATGAGTTTATGAAGTGGAAATCTCTCTGATTTTCACTTCACTGATGTGTACCAACCATACAAAACTATAAAATCTGTGCTTTTACACAGTTTTCAAATTATTCATTTTGTTCAACTAAAGTCTGACAGAATTGAAAAGCCATTGTTTTAACATTACAAACTGCAGAATACATTGAGGACCCTTACCCCATATGTCTGATATTGTTATACTATGAATAAGAACTCGGTCCAGCCAGTTAAAGAACAGTGCTTAAATATTGATAAAACACACTTTTGGTGTACTTTAACCTAGGGAAGCAAAGCTTTCTGATGCACCATTGCAACACTAGCCTTTTAATACCATATGACTTGTGATAAATTATTGATTACATTTTTCTAAATAATGTATCCTCATCAGTCTAAGAAATTCAGTAAAGCATGGTAGATCCATCTGCCACTAGCTTGAATCTGAAATATGTGGTCCTCTACATTTAGAAAACTGAGCACTGCTAGCATTTAACTAAACAATTCTGGAGTAATGAACTTAACCCTATTGCACAATGCCCTAAGTTGCAAGAAACTGGATCCACACACAGGAGCAGGGCAGACCACATCTAAACCTTCGGCTCTAGGATTATGAACTGGATATCCTTGCTTTCAACCCTGACTGTGGCCTTGTCCTGCTGTTCACCTGGAGAGACCTTGGACATAACCCATTTCCTCTTGTCTGTCAAGACCTTTCACTGGTGCCACGTGGACCTTGCTTGGAGCTGTGCCCAGGTGCTTGAGGGCACTGCTTGTATTGTGGTCACCCAGATCCCCTCAGCTCACCCTCCAGTGCCAGGGCAGCCCTGCTTTTGCTACTCCCTTCTCCAGCCTATACCAGATGACGGTTTGGACAGCACAGCCTGCCTAAGGGAAAGCAAGGGATTGACAGAAGTTCAGAATGGTTTCTATTTTCATGTTTTGAAAGCTTTCAGCTTCATCTTGATGTTTCTTGCTTGCATTGTACAAGAATGTACAAGACTGATGCTGTTGTACACCACAACGACACAGACTCCGACTTCAGAAGGCTGAAAATGACTGTGTTTATTTCTAGGGATGTGTCTCCCTTTTATACTGTTCTACACAGAACAATTCGATTGGTGAAACAAAGACAAACTTCTTCAATCACATTGGTCAGACCAGAGGGACATCAGGAAGAAGTCCCTCCTAGGGAAAGAATGTAAACAAAGTTACAATTAGAAAAACATGTCTCTTGTTGACAGAAAATTTTCTGGGAAAAGAGTTTCAGAAAACCAAAACATTTCAGACATAAACCAGGGCTACACAGACAAGTTTCATAAAATAAAACCTGTCCACAAAGATACTGCAGCTGCCTACCATTAGAGTTGTAGTTTACAAATGTAGCTTGTTTTCCAGGTACCAGTTTCAATCCTTTTTCCTACCTTCTGCTTCTCTTCCCTCCTGAAAAAGAGTTCTGCTCTGAAACTTCTGGACTAACTTGCTGGTACCAGATATAAAACCATAGAGGAAAGTTAGCAAAATGATTTTCATCCTCAACCTTTTTTCCTTTAATAACCAAGATCATTCCTCTGCTGTATTGACCAAAATAATATCCTTTTTCTTGTGTTACTGCCACTGAGGAGCGACAGCTCCCAGTCTAGGACAGTTTTTCCTATTTTAATGCTTTAATGTGTAGTGGTATAACACAACCAGAAGCCTTCGAGGCTGTTGTCTTCACTTGTTTTAGCTCAAACTAATCAGGATTGCTCAGTCTCAGAACCTCAGCTCCTTTCTTATTAAAGGGTACCTGCTTAGCCTAACATTATCTCAACAGCTTTTTTGCAGTGTTTGTGATTCCCCTAACAGATGTTGCATAATACTCTTTGGCATGAGAAAACATTTTGCCTTTTTGGTCATTCCTGACAGCCATTGTTGAACTTTTCCCATATTCCTTTTTCTGTATTTATGGGGTGCTCTCCTTCTTGTAGCAGACTATCTACCCAGCTAAGCTTGCTTGTTCACAAACAGGAACTACTTTCTCTTGAAGGGGCTGATAGGTGTGAAGAGGATCACTGGGCTCACACTGGTATCTTCTATACATTTTGAAAAACTGTTTATGTCGAGTGCAGAACCCCACTTCATGTGAGTCCTTTACTGTTTCCTAGAAGGTTGTAGAAGTTCCAGCATGGCCAGTGTTACTTTCTCTTCATTTATTTGGCATTTTCTTCCCTCTGAGGTCCATTAAAACCACTAAGGTACTGCATATTGTAGTATCTTGTGCTGCACTGTGGGATCTATTTCATATTTTTCTTACTGTCTTAGTGGTTATTTCCTAGCACTATGCTTTTGTTTTCTATTTGTAAACTGTACAAGGCCCTTATAACTCTGAGTTTGACAATATTTTGGTGCTGCATTGAAATTAAATAAATAGATTTCTCTGTCCAACTCCCTAGTGCTTGGTACCACTGATGCTTGCAAATGTCTATAAACCTTGACTTTCTCAGGAATTTCTTATCAAATTACTGCATGTTGCCACTGGCATCATAAGGTTTTCTTATTCTGAAACACTATGACTTGGTCATGCTCCTTCATCACAATACTTCTGCTTTTCAGTGTGGCAGGGGTTAGAATGCATCTGCCTCCACAAATCAGCTGGAATGTAATTTTTTACTGATCTAATAGCACAGTTGCAAAATGCAGCAGTTAAAAGGATGTCATCCTTTGTAACAGATGAAATGTTTTGGAAGAATGCAATAATGAATATTCTATTGACATAGATGCTGGGGCACATGATGAAATATCCAAAAATTATTGCATCAGTGCATATAACAAGATAAGTACATGTAACAAGAGTTATTTGTATTTCTGTGCAGATATGTGTATTACAGCACATGGGTATTACCTGTTCCTATAACTATAACTTCTATAGAGATTGCCATAATACATACTGCTTTGGTAGCATAGGGGACATTAAATCAGAACAAAAAATTCACAGACTAAAGAAAATTACTTCCTAGAGGTGCAATAGGCAGTGTTAGGAAGGCAAGGTGTGACCATAAGCTGCTTATTGCTCTGTGATCTATTTCCTCTCTTGCATTGTGAAATAAAACATACTGTACTTTAAAAGCCTGGCCATCCCTAGCCAACTTTGACACTGCCTGGAAGGAGCACTGCTGTTGGTGCTAGTATCACACAGCCCTGCTGGGATAATCAGAGTACAAGAAGCCTTGAAGGGAAGCTAGTATTATTTCTCACTCTCTTCCCCCCACTGGATAGCAAGTGGATGTTTTCCTTCCAGTCACACTGATCTTAATGATAACTGTAGTAGAAATTGTATGACTGAACACTCAGTATTTCTGTCCTGCTGCTAGAGCTCTTGAAGCTTAGCCAGAAGCTCTTGTTCTCTAACAGGGACTGTCACCTTTTACCCTTCGTAGCTTGGTCACTCATGTTTGGGAGTCACTTTAGCGCAGCTAAACTTGTCGCTTTGAAATAATGCCTCCTAGAAATTGGTGTTACACATCTCACATCTGATTCTGACTTTCTGAAAACTTTGTATTCTTCTGAAGTGACTGGAGCAGTGCATCCTAAGAAAAGAATATTAAGGAGCAATATTAGAAAGTTAGAATGGCTGTAATGAGTCAGACAAAAAATGCATCCTGACTTGTGTCCTTGTCTCTGCCAATGGCCAGAACCAGGTGCCTTGGAAGGCAGATACGAAGGGGTGAGCGTATTGCCTTTAATTTCTGAAATACTCATACAGGACAATAGATTATACATGCTCAATAATCCTTACAGAATTTATTCCCCATGATAACAATTTTTTTTGCATTAAAGGTAATGAAAATTAGGAGAAAATATCTAGAGCTATTGAGGTACTTAAAAACTAAGAAACAGTTTTGACAAACATGTTAGAAATTTCCTAGGTACTGCCTTGTGGCAGCTGTAGGAATCAGTAACTCCTTAAGACCATTTCTGGTTTCAAAGAAGGACAGGGATTTTTTAAAATGTTATCAGTTTGGCTTTTATTGATGAAATCTCTTCCATTCAACTTTTTAGTTGCACTAACACTGAATTAACTGAAGATTTCTATGAGAGATAAATAATATTTGACTTTTTTTTTTTAATTAGAGAAATTTTGTTTCTCTCTGGTCACTACAGAGAGAGTCTGCAGGGATTTATGTTTAGACTGGGCACCCTATATCAGTAGCAGATCAATTTTCCTTAGAAGACAGTTCATATCCAATTTATTCTCTTCTGTGTGGCAACACTCCAGTGTTTGCCAGCCATTTGATAGAAAGTTATGTGCAGCCACACTGTCTCACTGACTTCCTAATCTATCCTCTAAAAGGGGTAGTAATGAGCTTCATATTCTCATTTTTTACCCTCATCCCCCATAATCGCTACAAACACAGATTTAATTTTTGTTACCACCACTTTCCTGTTTATGCAAGATTGCTTTATTTTCCTGGAAATAAGGATTACAAGTAGTCCGAGTCTTTCCTGGATGACTCCTGCTCTGTTCCAATATGCTTTCTGTTGCAATACTGTTTTCTTCTTCTATTAATCACCCTCTCTTCCTTGTTGTGAGAGCTTCTACTTTTCTTCATGCATTGTGCATTATGCAATTACACTAGAGGATGCATTCTTTATAAATCTGAATTATTTCTTTATTTATAAGAGATATTTACAAAAGTGGTAAAATTGGATGAAGAATTCCAGCCCTGTGCACACAGACTGGTGTCCTGACTTTTTTTTCCCAAATCTCTTTCTTTTTTTGCAATTAGTGTTTTTTCACCTAGATTTCAGTCATACTGCTCATGTATACTTCTGACACTGGCCTAGATGTGGGGAATAGCAAGCTGAGGAATCTTACAGCTGAGGAATCTGTTTTTGAAATATAGTTATTGGAGCTCATAAAACTAGAATGATGTCAAAATGGGATTGATTAAGCCACCATAGCTGGATCACTACTTGCACTAGAATATGAAATCCTGAGGACGGTTCCAGTGCTATTTAGGTACAAACTATTCCATAGTTTGCTTCAATGACTACTCTGTTTGTCATCATTACAAGAACTCCAGTTTGATCCTTGATTTTCACTGCTACAGACAAGCCAATTTATTATTGCATCTGATAAAAGAGACAGTTAAAAAATAATAATAAAAAAGCAGCAGCAGATATTCCTTGTTTCTATGAATTCTAAATCAGCCATCAGGAGGCATCCATAAAACTATACTGTACTTGAAAAGCTCAAAACCTTTCAGTGGTTCATTTTTCTGTATTTTGACAATTGAGATCAGAATAAGAAAAATAAAACGCCAGTTTTTACTTTGCAAAAGACTTGGAAAGTTGCAATCATATGAGATTACATGCTGTAACTTGAGAATTATAATTTGTATATATGGTTAAGAAAAGGGATGATTATATACCTGATGAAGTTCAACAAGGTGAAGGGCAAAGCCTTGCACCTCTGGAAGAACAAACCAAAGCACCAGTGCAGGCTGGAGGATGATCATGTGGAAGGAATCTTTGCAGAAGAGCACCTGAGGCCCTGACGTGAATACATTCTCATACCGAAAAAGGCCAGTGGGATCCTGGGCTGCATTAGGCAGGGCACTGCCAGCCATTCAAGGAAGGTGCTCATTTCCCAGATACTCAGCAATGGTGGAATCACACCTGGAGTTCTGGGCCCAGTTTTGGGCTCTCTTATACAAGACAGGCATGGACATACAGACACTACGATGATTAAGGGGTTGGAGCATCTATCATGTGAGGAGAGACTGAGAGAGCTGGGATTGGTCAGGCTGGATAAGAATAGGCTCAGGGGGAAATACCTGCAGGGAAGGTGCAGTAGGACTGAGACAGGCTTTATTCAGTGGTGCTTAGTTACAAGTGCAGAGGCAACGAGTACAAACTGAAATGTGGAGGTTCCCTCTGAACATCAAGGAACACTTTTTACTGTGTTGTTTACAGAATAATGGCACAGACCATCCAGAACCACAGACCATGTAGAACCTCCATCCTTGGAGATACTCAGAACTCATTAGTCATGGTTCTGGGCAATGTGCTATAGCTGATTCTACTTTGAGCCAGGAGAATGAACTAGATCACCTTCAAAAGGTCCCTTTCAGACTAAGTTATTCTGTGCTTAGGCCATTCAAACTTTCTGCTTATGTAACTTTTAGGTAAACCCCAAACAATGCTTATCCAAAGGATAACTGTCTTTGAAATACAGTATGAGTGGAGATCAAGTGCATCATGACATCATCAAGAGTGATGTCATGCAATGCCAGTCTGATGATCAATCATATATTCTCCCTTCCTTAAAAAAACCACCAAAACCAAAGCAAAACAAAACTGAAAATAGCAGGTTTTTTTTCAAAGCACCTTATCTATCTTGCAGTGATTTATGCACCTTATTACTTCTCTCCATGCAATAATTCTCTAGTGAGAACACATAAAACAGCCTGGGGGACAAGGGCTTGAACTGGTCTTCCCCCCTCAAGGGGAGTAAGCTAACCTTTTGACTAAAGAGTTTGATGCTTTTGTGTTCATTTTTTGACTCATAAATTTTATATATTTTGCTGCTCTGTTTCCCAGCCTTGGTTACCCATTTATTTCCCAGCTGTTCTGTCTGTACCACATCTAAAGAAATTTTCCATGAAAGTAGCAGATGAGGATTTGAAATCCCAATATCTGATTAGAGATTTTTTACTCAGATTCAACAAGGAAAATATTTTCATTATTACACTATTTGTAAAAGATAAAGACTATCATCATTACCCAAATATTCTTTTCCAGCAGTTGACTTTTTAAAATTAATTACGCATGGTCTGTTGGGCATTTACCTAAATTCTGTACAATTTAGCTTGAATAAATTTTTTGGGTCTGAATTAGAAACTTACATTTCAACAGATTTTTTTTTTTACTTGCTACCATGATTTTTGGTTTAACTTTTGCTTGGCCCTTTGGATTTTAAAATAACTTGAAACATTCAAACCTCCTTTTATTGTTCTTTCTTTTTTCTTTCCATTTTCTTTTTAGAATTGAAGATTATAATATTAAAAAAAATCTCAAAAGAAAAAAAATCAAATTTTTCATTTTCAAGATTTATAACTGTACACTTTAAAATTTAGAACTTGTTTTTAAACTGATACCATTTTTTAAAAAAGGTGATACATAAGAAATAATAGTGCTTTTGTAGTAGTAATTTTGTATTTTGCTCAAAAAGAACACATCTTGGGATGAAATGTTTCACTTAACATTTCCTTTATTCTTTTTTTTCTCTTTTTTCTTTTCTTCATTTAAGCATCAAAATGTATGCCACAATAAGAGTTAAAAAGGAAAAAAAATAAAATAATTGGTCTTCCCAAGTATTCTGAAACTGTCATTAACAAAAACAAACAAACAAACAAACAAGCAAACAAAAGAATAAACCAAAAATACCATTACTTCATTAGAAAAATAAGGAAATTTAGTAAGGCTACATGTTAAAATTTTTATAAAAAAAACCTTTCAGCTGCTGCCCATAGCTCCTTTCTGATATGTGGGGATTTGCTACTTATTCAGCAATCTTCAGCAGTTTTAGACTGAGGGGAAAGTAGTGAAAAGGAGTCAGTTCCTCTCATCCAAAGCACCATCCTCAGGTGAGGCTGTTCTAATTCACACCCAAGTCTCTAATTGAAATATCTCTATTGATCACACATATATGACAATGGTGGATTTCATCTCCTGTAGTTTAAAACCACTCATTCTTAATTTTATGCACAGGACAGTCTCATGAAAGTGAATATTTCTGCTCGTGTTTTTTACATTAGGCACACAACTCCACAGAAAAGATCTGAAGTCAGCAGGTCTCTTGACAGTGTTTTTTAGGCCAAATAGAGCATCTTAAAGCAGAAAATGGCTCGTGAATGCAAAACCTGCTTTTTTCAATATCTGATTACCAGGTCTTCCCCAATAGTAGTCCATGACTTCGAGGTGCAGTTGCAATCAATCATTGTGCCTGTGTACATGTAATGGTTGTATAAAGATGTTTCTCTCCAAATATTTCAGAGCTTTTTTTGGTCTCTATGTGATTCAGCTTCTATCTTGCAGAAAAACCGAGTTATCATTTTTATGCTTTAGGCAGGTGAGGAGTTCCCTTCCAGCTGACTTGAAAAATCTTGCCAAAAAATGTTTAAAGAGCAACTGCTGTTAGATCAGTTCTACCAATAATTTCAGTGACCTTTTATGCTTAGCACAGCAAAGTATTTTTTAACCCCTCAATCCCTACCTTTTTTGCTCAGTTACTGAGTTCCAGAAAGAAGTGCAAGGCATTAATATCTTGGCTGGAACAACCAAGACTGAGTATTATTGAGCTTTCTTATTAAAAGTGGCATTTTCATTATAATTCCTTTCTTTGTCCTGAAAAATTGTGGTGTTGCATTGTCTGTTCTGATATGAGAGTGTTGCAGCAAGTGCCTAGGAGGTAATAGAGTTTAGGAAAAATACATGTGATGGCTGGCCCAGAGATAATTTATACATTTGTTTCCTTGTTGGCAGGCTGTATTTTTAACAAGAAGTTATGCACCTGAAGCATCAGTGCATTGATAGACAGAAAGGTTGCTTTGCATAATCTGATCTACAAGGACATGTAAGTCTGTCAGGAATGACAGGAGTTGGATGTTTCTGTTAAATTCAATGGACCGTCATGTGAGAATAAAAAACACTTCAGCAAAAAAAACCCACAGAATAATCAAAGAGAAGTGACTGACATACTGGAAATTTGGGATATGGTTTGATGTAGAATTACAGATACCATCTATGTATAAATCCCTCACCCGTCTGAAAACTGTGTGCTCTGTGTAGACACAAACTGCTTTTTGTTTACCATAGACACTCACTCTTAGATTCCCCTCTGGAGAAAAAAAAAAGTCAATAAAATTGTTTAATTTCCCTAATCATCCCAGGACACCATTTCTCTGTTTCATAAGAAAGCACCTTGCTGTCCCTGGCCCCTCCTGTCAGTGAGTGGTAAGTGAGGGAAATGGGAAAGGCTGCCCAATGTGTGAGTTGGGGAGGTGTTTCCAAAATCTTAGCTCTGACAGCTCTATGTGAACTGTGCTGTTGTGAAGGGTGTTTTTAACTGCTTTTTCTTTGTGACTGACACACAGCTGCTTAATGCAGGGGCATGGACACCTCTGTTGCCAGGGCTTCTCTTCGTCCTGTCCTCCAACCCCAAATCCATCATCACAGTTGTACAATGGTGTACAACAGCCCACAGTAGCAGCCACAGTGGGTGCTCAGGGAATGGTCTAACACAATCCTTCCAGGTTTGACACAACACTCAGGATGTGAGACAGTACGTGGGAGGCCAGTTTGCGTTGTGGATGAGGCTTGTTCGCAGTTATCTGTAGGTAACTACAAAGACATTCAGCTTCCAGCTCTGCCAATATTCAGATGTGTACTTAATTTTGACCTTTAATTTGCATGAGCTGCCCTGCTGGAATCCAATGGGATTACTGTTGTGCTAGGAGACATCAATGCTGGCAGGGCTGGTGTGCAAGATGGGCCCTGCTCAAGCAGGCACTCAAGCCTGTGCCTGCCTTCGCACATTCAACGCACATTCCCTTTAATGGAACTCAAGAGTGTGCCTAAGTGCTTTCTTAAGTCTGAGCAGTGATAGCTCAGCATAATTGGGGTCAATGAACAGAAACTGTGTTAGCAGCCACATAATGAACGACATTTTCTCCATGTCAAGCACAGATGAAGTGTTTGAAAGCAAGGAATGGTATTAGCCCTTCCTATTATGTATGCAAATAGCAAAAATGATACCTTGAAGTCATTGCACTCTGGAAAAGATACTTTTTTTATTTTCCAGTGAAACCATTCTATTATATTTAGTCTATATTTATCTAGAAAAAAGAAGGTGTGAACTTTCTACATGGATATAAGTTGGAAAAATAAATTCAAAAGTATTTCTCAAATCAGTGGCAAAACATTAACATCCAGGAAGTGAGCAAAACCAGTTGAAATTGTACAAAGGTAATGTATCTGATTTTCATCACCAAAAATGGAATTAAGAGTCAAACCTGCATTATTATTATACTTACTAATGGGATTCAAATCAAAAGCATTTGTTTCATGTTGAAAGGTTGATTAAAACTTCTGAAGAGATGCTTCAGAATCTTTTGTCAAACCAAAAAGTAAAAAAAAAAAATCAACAAAACAATAACTTAAAAATATAATATGAAAAGTGATGATTTGATGAAAACAATTTGCTTTCTGATCCAGCTGGATTAATATATGTCTGGACCAGAGAATGCAGTTTTAAACAAAATTATACAGATTAATGAAACACACCAAATTAGTCAGCTAAAATCTCAGTACTCAAGTTAATTTAGTTCAGTTATCAAAAAAAATTGAACATAAAATTATCTCAGATATTTCTAGTTTTCAATTTGCTAGAAATCAAAGTCTGGATTATCAGGAATAGAAAACAGAGAAGGCCCTTGTTCTCTAAATCCCATGCAGTGACCTGCTCTGGGTTATGGTTTGCATAATTCATAAAAACAGCAGAGAAAAAAAAATGACAAGTCCACTTTTCAGATGCAACATTAGTCTTTGTGTTAAAAATGCAAAGACCCCAATGGCACTGCCATGAGTTTTTATCATTCCAGCAATACAGGTTTTCCATACAAATTAGAAGTGATTTGTGAGTATCAGATCATAGAATTATATCAAGTGTTGAGGACAACCAAATCTTTTGAAAGACATTCAGCCTGTCTTCAAGTACTAAGGTAGTAATTCAGGGAAAATTTATTCTTCAAAATTTGTTACTTTCTGGTTTGAAAGTGGTTCAGGGAACACTTCTGCTAGATCCCTTGGATGAATCCCATCCAGCCCCACAAACCTATGTGTGTGTCTAAGGGGTGAAGCAGGTCACTGACCATTTTCCCTTGGATCATGGGAGCTTCATTCTGGTTCCCATCCCTGCCTTCTGGCTCAGAGAGCTGAGTACATTTATGTTGATGTTCAATTCTCCTACATTAACTTCTCTCTTAAAGCACAGATGTGCCTGCTAATGATCATCCAGCCTTTCTGCTTTTTCCCACCTGTATCTTTAAATTTTTTCTTTGCCTGTTATTACAGAGGGACTCTTGTCCACTGTAGAGCAGGTAGATCTTGTCCTTCAGTTTCCATATGTGATGCAGAAAAGAGTAAAAGGAAGTAGATGGAGTAAAATGAGGTCCGTAAAGCTAACAGAAGTGATATTTTGTTTAAAGCCATAATTTTTACTTTTGTTGCTCAATACATGTAGATCATCACAACCTTCACAAGACCTAAGCTGCAGTTCCTCTTTATTGCTGCCTATGTTTTTTCTGCTTGCCAAATTTGTTAGCAAATCCGTGAATGTAAGCCTTTCAGTCACTATTTTTAATGTTGATTTTGTTCACTTGAAGACAATTTCATTAATATAAAAGGAAATGTTAACTTTTTGATCAAGTTGAAGATTTTGCTTTCTAGTTGTTTTCATGTCATACAGCACAGATTGATCTGTGCAGTGTTTTGGATGCAGAAATGAATAAAAACCACTACTGGATACAGCAGATGTAAAAATGTTGCTGGAAGGTCTGAGAAGAAACATTAATTAACATGTGACTGTGTTTCAATAAAGACAATGAAGTTTCTTGCAGGATCATCAGACTCATCAATTTTCTGCTCATCATTAGACAAAATTTCCATCAGCAGCATATTTGATGTTGCAGAATTCAAAGAAACCAATTTTCTGGGCTTTTTTAGTTCAACATAAATTCAATGAGTCTCATGAAGGATCAGTGTTTCGTAGTTCAGTTCTCCTTCAAAACAATCTCTTGAATTTTTTTTTCTTTCAAACTCAGTAATGCAGAATTGAATAAATTCACAACTCATTTTTTATATAATCACTGAACAATAATTACATTTATAATATTGATTATTGCTTTTACAGTTGAATTTTTACATACCTACATATAAAATCTGAATAATAGCATAGCATACATTATATACAGACATTGTGTGATATAAACTGCTTATTTTTTAGATGCCCTTTGTGAGTTCACCAGATTTAATTGCCCAAAATTTCACAAGTCTCCCCCCCCCATCCTTTTCATTTCTTTCTCTTATATTCAGGACAGTTACATTCATTTTCTTAATCAAATCCCAGTTCTGCAATTGCTTTTAGAACAATAAAAATGCTGTTTTCATTACTTTCATAGTTTTAATTGGTGATTTTCTTTTATTTTAAAGATTAAAAACTGATTAAGTCTTATATTTACCTTTTCTGGGATGCCCAAGGACTGGAATACTTCTTTCCTAGCACTGTTTTAGATTAATCTTGCTCACAATATAAGTATTTTTTTCTAAAAGGAGCTGACTTTAACATAGGTTTAATCACACACACACACCCCCACAGCACCACACCCCAAACCAAGAGAACCCAAAAGCCAAAAATCAAAAGCCAAAAACCAAACCAAACAAACAAAAAACAACCCCAAAAAAACCCATACAGAAGCGTATGATTTAAGCTCTACAGAGGAATTTCTGCAGTTTTTAGGATAATCTGTTTGATAGGTAAAGTGAGAACTTTTGACTGACATTTAAAGAAATGATTCTGCCTTTGAGATGATATTTGAAACTAAAAAATTATATTTACCAGTAAACTTGGAACCCATACTCAGTATTCTAAATATCTATGATTTCAGATACTGACTGTAATCAGGAAGCCTGATTATAGGTTGAAGTCCATAAGATCTGTTTTCATTTTCTCTTTGGGTTGTTATTTTAAACTTATATCATTATTCTTTTGATAGCAAGAAATAGATTTAAATTGTTCTGCTGAAGAGCATCAGACATCAGTTTTGATGATATTTCTATGATCTCAACAACGTTACAGTGGCCTGCACAGTGCAAGTGATAGCTACCATACTCCCAATGAGAAAAGCAAATTTACTCTTAGTGGTCATAAAACTGTGAGGGTAAAAATGTCAGCAAAGCCTCCTAATATTACTTCAATGTGGGGGTTTATTTTTATATATACTTATGATCCCCTAGAAAAAATATTGATAACAGGGGAAGAAGGAAATAGCAGGTAAGGTAATTATGCTACCATGGTTACTCTGATAAAAGAAAGCTCACAGCAAATTTTAATACAACTCAAAAAGGATAAAACCAACAGCATTCAACCAACACATAGAATGTCTATGTAGAATATTTTCACAAAAATTTTGCAATGTCAGGTTATCACCTTGGCTCTGTCTGACTAAATTTGTGGACAATAGATATGAATCAGAGTAAAGTTGTGGCCCGGTGGGAAGTGCCCCTAAAAATAAGAAAAGAGGCACATTAATGTCTTCACTGGCTTCATACAGGTTAACCCCTGGATAGAAACTCTTTCTAAACCCTGTGTAGAGGGTGGTGCTGAAATGGGGGCAGCATCTATCTATGAGACCCCATCACCGAGGTGAGCCACCTGCCCCTGGAGTTGTCTGAATGATCCTAGACAGTGTGGTAGGCCAGAGGGGGAAGGCACAAGAACATTTTTGAAGCTGCCTATTCTATTTGAGGGTGTAGAGGAAAGGCTGGAGAGGTAAAGGGACAGCACAAAAACACAAAAGCAGGCTTGTCTTAAGGAAAAGGGATTCAGAACTAAGCCTCTCCTTCATAAAAACAAAACCAAAGAATAACTCTCCCCCTCCAACTTCCTGCTTACATGATGTTAGATTTGCAGAATTACTTTGTTAGAGACAGACTCAGGCAAGAGACCTGTGATCTTCCAGTGATACAGTTTGAACATTTATGTGTTTCTAATAACAGATTGATCCCATCAAATCTTAGGGAAATATCCTCTTTGGAGTTTGATTAGGGTACATTTATGCACTGTAGCAACAGTAGAATACATTAAAATGTTTCTGTGAAGAGACAAGTGCACCTGTCCACTCATTGCAAAAAAAAAAAAAAAAAGAAAGGCATTTTAGGGTAAGTAGCTCCTTAAGGAATACAGCTTTTGGCTCATGCATCATTTCCATAGAAAAGATGCCTACATTACCCTTTGTTAATCTCAAGTAAGTTTCCTAGCAACCCAGTCATTATCTCTGTGGGGTATAAAAAGACACCAGCATTATAAAGAAGTTGAGTCTTTGACATCATTGTGTTTTTTGACTACAGTTAATCACCAAACCTGCTGGCATCTGTCCGAAGTCCTCTTCTTCAATAAGATTAGTATCAACAAAGTACTTTGTTAATGTTAATGCATTTTATTTTCTGCTACAGGATAAAATCAGATTCTGTATATCTAGCATACTGTGCAAAGTACAGAACATCCTAAACAAAACATCTTCAAATTAACCTCCAGTTTTGCATGTCCAGTGTCAAGAATAGCTAAACACCACATCACAAAAGTGACTTAAGATTTATTTTAGGAGGTAATTATTGGCCTAAAGAGAAAACCTTCCTAGAAAAAAAACTCTTTTTTTTTTTTTTTTCTTCTTTCTACTTTTGGGCTCTTTGTTTTGCTTAACTTGCTGTTTTGCTTTTAAAGCAACTTTTCCCACTCTGTATTGTTAGATAATAGCCAACAATTTCAAGTAACTCAGGACTGGCTGCTAGCTCCAGGACTGTAGCAGTAAAGATTATAATTTGCAACTGAAATATTAGGATCATTAATTTATGTTGCCCTGTGTGTATGGTTATGCTACTAATAGAAGAGAGACATCTCAGAAAAACAAAAAGCAAGACACAAACAGATGAGTGGAAAAAGATTCCCTGTTATTACTTAAAAATCTATGTTGAAATATCTTTGTCTTTGAATAGAAGAAACTCTTGCCCGACAGTTCTCAGATTTATGGAATGTATAAAGAAATGATGACATTAACATTTAGAGATCCTTTACTTTTGTATTTGTGTTTGAGCAAGCATATTCTAGAATAAATCTAGACTTCCTCTCTATATAATATTTCACTAATATACTAATATTTCACTAATATACTAACATTTCGCAGTAGTTGCTTTCCCTGCATGTTAGAGGTAGGTACAAACCAAACTGAAAGAACATGTCACTGCAGGCTGTAGTAAAAAATTATGTCCATTTATTGGTAGTCCTCCACTTTAGGAAAAAAAGAAAAAGAATAATAAAAAAGGAAAAATAGAGTTGTTTCTTTCATATATATATAAAGAACAGCATGAAAGAGAAGCGGCTAATTCAAAACACCCTTTCTTCAGAAGATATGCTACTCCAGAAAGAAAAGGAAAAAGAAACCCGTGGGATATGTGAGGAACCTATGGTAGAATTTCCTGTATTCATTCCATTACAAGCAGAAGAAAAAAGTTGTGCAGGTTTGCTGACTCCTGACCTTTCTTAAAAGCTAAATCCCCTATCTATTTGTATTTTAGTATCTGGACTTGACCATCTTTGAAGCAGTTTTTTTTGGTGTTTTTTAGGTTGTCTCTATCTCCTACAGTGATACAATAGGATTGCCTATAAGGTAGGCAGTCTAATACAGAGATGTTTATTTTCACCACAATGATTCCCCTAATATGCAGGCAACATGACAACAAAACAGAAACTGCAGACACCTTGTATTACCTCACTGAGGTTATGGACCAATGTTATGGTAATCTATAGTTCCATTGCATGTGGTTGCTCAATAGAATTTAAAAGAAAGAAAAAGAATCAAGCACATATAGCCCTGGTCTGTAGCTTAACACAAACTGAGAATACACTTTTTGACTAAATGACCTCATTAAATTTTAGGAGTGTTATTTCTTGTCTGATTATTACTCTGAATATAATACTATGGTTTCTGTGACTCATGCAATGGTGCCTTAGGACAGATTTCTTTTTGATGTACGCTGCATTAGTCATACATATCTATGAACACAGATTATATATGGTGCAACCTCTACATCTACTGCAGTATTCTAGAAAGGAAATATTAATATTTTACTTGGTTCTGTAATAAACACTAGTACATAAACCCATGCAAGTCCAAAATAGCTTTTAGGATTCAGGATTGGATGATTAAAAAAATATTCCTCTCCTCAAAGTTATTTCATGGATACTGTTAGACATAATTTATTACGGTGATAACAATTCCTCTAGTTCTTGTAAGAAGTATGATGTAAAAGAAGAAAAATATGAAAGCTAATGGATAGTCTTTTCTGCAAGACACAAAATTAGCAGTCATAAAGAAAGTTAATATTCATTGCATGCTAAGAATCCAAAGACCTTCATTTATCACCTTCCTCTGAAGAAATTAAAAATCACACCAAATGAAGTGATTCCTGATTGGCTCACAGACCTTGAATGCATCTTTTCTAGTCCAAATTGGCACATTCCATGCTGAGATTTCAGTGGGTGTATGTTAGGAGGCCAATAGTGAAAAGAGAACTTTGTTAATAGTGCAAGACCAAACTTAAAGTGCAAACTGAGGAGGGGATGTCTGAAAGAGGAGGAAAAGCATCTGTCCTTTAAAAATTGACCATCATTACTTTGACCTCTTCATAGTTAAACAAGGTGTAACATCCTGAACCTGGGGAAGAATAACTCCAGGCATCAGTGTATATGTTGGAGGATGATTATCTGGAAGGCCTCTTTAAGTAAAGAGGGACCATGGTGGACATCAAACAATATGAAGCAGCACTACAACCTCATGGCAAAGATGCCTGACAGTATTAGGAAGTAACAGTATTAGGCTACATTAGGAAGAGCACTGTCAGCAGGTGAAGGAAGATCCCTCCCCTCTGCTCAGCACTGGTGAGACCACTTCCAGCTTTTAGTTTCCCTGTACAAGGGAAATGTGGACGTATTGGAAAGATTCCAGAGAAGGGCCACAAAGATAATCAAGAGTGAGTTGTCAAATTAGGAGGGGCTGAGAAAATGTGACTCTTCAGCCTAGGGAAGAGAAAGGTCAGGAAGATCTTATCAGTGTATATAAATACTCAAAGGGAGGGTACAAAAAGTCAGGGTCTTTTCAGTGGTGCTCAGTGGCAGGACCAGAGACAATGGGCCCACAGCAAAACACAAGAGGTTCTTTCTGAGCATCAGGAAACACTTTTTCCTAAGAGGGTGACCGAGCACTGGCACAGGTTGCCCAGCGAGGTTGTGGAGTCTCCATCCCTGTAGATAATCTTAAACTGTCTTGATAGACTCCTGGGCAATTGGCTGTGGGTGGACCTGCTTGAGCAGGGTGAGTAGATCAGATGACCTTTAATGTCCTCTTTTAACCTTAGCTACTCTGTGTTTCTACAATTCTGTTTTGTGTCCTTTTACAGAGGCACCATCCTGTACCATTCCCTCATCTCCTGAGGAATGCATCTTAGGAAGGAGCTGAAATGGAATTCCATTTTTGAATCATTATAAATCCAGCAGGATGTTCTAATAGAGAAATAAGGTTAAAAAATGTCAGAGTAGGGGAAACACAGTCACTATTCTTTGTCTTTCTAACTCCACATAGGAGTAACAAGAGAATGCTGGATCTTCTAAAAAGAGGAGAGCAACTTCCTTTGTATTCAAAGTCCTCTTCTCCTGCCTGTCTCATTATTACTCTTGTGATATTTGGTGGTTGTCTTTCTCTTCCTAATCTTAGTGCTGTGAATGCTTTTAAGTCATCTAGCTTTGCAGGTAGGTGGATATTTGGGATTAAAATTAATGGAAACATTTTTTCACTATTGGCAGCTGTCAGATTAATTTTTTAGGAGCTGAACTGACAAACTTAATGAAATTGCAAATGAAAGTGAATAAAATTTTGTGCGCAAAACAGAAAATAAAATGTCTTTGAGAATGAATGAAACTTGTTATTTCTCTTGGCTCCTGTTACACAGTTTAAGAATAACCATGTGATATGACTAGAATGGCCCCTAGTATCAGATGACTTATCAGGAGGAAGTTTCCCTTCCTGCTCTGCTCAGGGGAACTTGACACACACAAGTCTAATTCCACATATATGACAACTGCCAGGGTTGTCATGCTACAGAATCATTCTCTATGCTTTTCTGCAGTTCATGCAGAAGAATTTTCTAGGAAGCATGAAAGGTTAATTAGCTGAAATTGGAATCATACAACTCAAGAACTTCATAGTCATTACTTTTCAATGTGGGTGACTTGGTCTTCCTTTAGGAGATAACAGACATAGTTTCAAATACCATAAATAAAGGAGAGGATGGAACGAGGGATTGAGATTTCCTAATCTCTGTAACTAGACAGCAAGGCAAAGCATTTCATTCTGCTCAGTTTTGTGATCCAGACTGAAGCATTTAGGATTAAAGTCGTGATTTATGTCATAATTTGTAAACACCCATGTCTATATTAATTTTGCTCCCTAATGCTCATCACCTGACCATAAGGGTGTCCCAAGGTGTTAAGCACTGGCAGCAGAACATCTTGAAATATGTATAAAAAAGTAATTCCTATAGTTACAGCCAATTCATAGACTGTTTTTTAAAGTGTCCTGATGTTGCACTTGATCCAGGCAAGTGGCAGCACTGTTTTAAGCACCCCTGGGAGATTGTTTCTTGCTGCATGCAGCTTTACTGCTAGAAAAAATATATCTATAAAAGAAAACGTGCCTAAATCCTTCCTTTACTTCCATTCAGTCACTCCTGGTTACTTCTCTTTGAGCCACCCTGCCTGATTCCTCTCTCACTTACCCCCTTAAAACACTTACAGATATTTAGCATGCCATTCATGAATCATTATTTAGACAGGCACTCCATATTTAGCTCTTCTCCTTTCCTCATAAATCAGTCCATTCCAGACCTTCAATCATTTTTATTGCTCTTTCATAACTGCTGATAGTACTCATAAATGAAATGCCTACAATGGCACTAAGCAAGAAAAAGGGAACAAGAGACCAAGACTGGAGTTAATAAAATAAAAATAAAACATAACCTAACTTGGGCATCCTCTTTATTTTGGCAGTCAAATAGACATAAATGATAGCACAACATGGCAAATGAATTACCAGAGGCCCAGGCACACCTGCTGACATTTCTATTTTCCCTTGTATTTTTTTCCCCTTGTAGAGAGAAAAGTAGAAAAATAGCTAATGTGAACATCTATTTTTGTGTCTTCAAATCAATATTCTACCATTCTGTGGACATGAATGGCAGCTGGCCACCAAACTTCAAACATCTCAAAGCCGGACTCATGTTAAGTCCAACATGTAAGAGTAGTGACTGTTGTCACAGAAAAACTTTCTGAGCACTTTTATCATAACTCTGCTGGAAGACGGGATACTATACAATAGTTTAGATATTATAACAGAATATACAGAAATTATAACTTTACAAAAGTTATAATTTTTATCAAGACTGGTTAAAGGCTTAGCATGGAAATAATCATGCTTTTGCCAGTCTCATATTTACAACACTGCAGCCTAGTAGTTTTGGTTTAAAAGGGAACCTCAGTTTTGCCTGTGAGGCCAAAGAATGCTGGGATCTTGGATTTTTAAATTTTAAAAAGAAGAAGCAAGCTCCAGGCAGCATTTTAATTTTAATTTCTGAATTATTTGTTATAGAAGAGGTGAAAACTTTATGGAAGTTAATAAACTGCCTTTAGCCAGTGAGCTGTTCTCTCTATGCTGTGTCAGTGTACACATGACAAATTTCTGGAAAACAGAAGGTGTGAAGATGAATCCAGTCGCATCTATTTTTAGAATAGTTTATTGAGCATTTGAAAAATTAGACAAGTAAAATTTATAAAAGCAATTACTTTCTACAGGAAACAGGAAAAATGTTGAAAATAATAACTCTCAGTATGTGTTTAGTTGTAGCATCTTAGAAGTCAAATAGCTTTTACAGCCTCTCTTATGAATCCTTTATCAAGCTTGTCTTAAAATCTAATTTTAATTGCCTGTAGCTGGACTGGTTTAGGTCTATTTTGCTTGTAAACAATGATCAAGATGTTAGCTCTTAAGACTAATTCTAAATTAAAAAAAATATTAAGTGTTAACATGTTTTGGCACTGCAAGTATGTAAAAGCACAGAGCACTTAGAATTCTAAATGTGATACTGATAATAAAAAACCCAAACCCAAATATAAATAAACCAACAAGAAACAACTGGCAATTCTTTCTAGACAGGCTAGAGCATATAAATTAAATCAGGTCATGCTTTGTCAGCAGATGAAGATTTAAACATGTATATTTTTTCAAGCAGGAGAACATCAAATGTAGAAAAGAAAGACTAAAACACTGTAGAGAAGTTATTTTAATAATAAAAAATATATACTTGCTCATATTTGGAAGATCTAGGGGAACATTTGGAGTCATAGTTATTAGGCTGCAAATTCATAGAGGGGTTGCTTATTTTACAAAGAACTCAGTTCCTTCTTTATGCACACACTCTCTTCTCTATTTTTCTCTAGATTCAGACAAAATGAAAGAAAATGTGCAGGTCTCTCAGGCCAAAATTTTCTTTTGCTTTTTTTTTTAGCTGAAAAATGGGCCGAAAATCAGGTATCATGATGCAAAAGATTCATAAACCTGCCCTCAGCACTTCTATCAGAAATTTTACAAACTTTTATCTGTCATCTGATCTAGCAGAATACTTTTGTAGTTTGAAGACTCTAAACTTTTCTAATGAAACATTTATGACTTCAGTGCTTTAAGTTAAAATGGTAAAAGAAATAATCTAGAATGAGTATTAAAAGCTGAAGCTTTAATCATTACCTCTGATGGAGTAACTCCGTTCATCAATCATTCTCTTTCAAAGTCCATGAATAAAGAAGGAATATCTATACACTGCAATGAAATTCTGGCACCTGATAAGATACTCAAAATAAATTATAGTCCTGGCATCCAGAGAATCTCCTTTAAATGGTTGGGATATTTAAAGGAAGCAAACAAAACATATGTTACTTTTGCTGGAGGTCTCAGAACCATGACACCCATAGAAAGATTTTCCTTAAACAGCTGTAGAAGTAGCAAATACAATATTAAGAAGCAAAAAGGGTTTCTGTAACACATGCAAGGCAATCCTTTTCTCATCCCAGCACTGGAAATGACACAACTGGCACATTTCAAACACTTGTTCTGAGAACCAGTTCCCCAAAAATCATGGGCTGGCACAGATGTCATGACAGAGCAGAGATGAACAGCTGCAATCACGAAAATCTGAGAAAGTTCAAGGTTTTCGGCAACACAAAGGCAAATCTGAGTGGGGGCACAGTAAAACGTTGCTGCTAAGCAATTGTTCTATTGCCTCTATGTAAAAATAGGACAAACCCATCAGATTTCAGTAGAAGATTTTCCTCTAATATAATAAATAATTTCTAATTGAAAAGCTAAGCTATACAGTCATGATTTAAACAATAAGCTCAGTTACATTATTTCCTACCTTATAGCTGCATTGAGGGCCAAAATGGTGCTTGTCAATTGTCTAGGCAATGATTTGATGGCATAGGACAAAAATATGTCAGGGACCTGGCTAAACAGTGCAGGAATACAGACTTGAACCAGTGATTCAGTCCCTGTCAGAGTTCTAGTAATATAGACATAGGCTGCATACCAGGACCAGAACCAGTTACATCTTTGAATAAATAATATGTGAAAGAAATTCAGGGCTAACTGCTGCAAAATAAAGCATACAAAGATAAAAATAAATCTCGACTTATATAAACTCACTGATGACTGAGCTAGGTGTTACTAGTCAGAAAAGTGCCTTTGGAATGATTATAGACCTAAAAAAGTCAATAACAATGGAAAGACAGACAGAAAATATTAATTATTTTCTAATATATAAAGTAGGAAACCAAACAAAAGAGGACAAATTAGAAAACATAATTAGGCCACTGTACAAATACATAATGCATGGAAATCATCTCAATTACTCTGTGCACACTTCAGGCCACTTATCTCAGACATGAGGTTGTGATGCTACTCACAGTACACATGAAGTGGCACAGTTTTCTATATCTCAGGAGGTTTCTAATACTGTAAGTCACAGAGGCACAAAGAGATATCAGGAAAATAACACCTTCCTCTAGCTGTCTTTCTCACATATTTTCTGTATTTAACTGAATAATTTGAATCCTCACAGACATTTCTTTTAAACTCTCCAAACCTCTGATCATCCCAAAAGCTTCTGTTTACACCTTTTATTTCTGAATACTTGGTTCTTGGCTGCAAACACTGGGACTATACTCTGCATTTTGTACGAAAAATTCAGCCATGCCTTATAAAACAGCTTCAATACCTCCCTACTTCTAGTGGAGATACCTTACCTGACATAACCCAGTGCAACATCTGTCTTTTTTATGATCCCATTACATTCTTCTTAATAGTCATTCTATGGTCAAATAATGAAAGCTACTGAATCAAGGAGCACAGAAGATGCTTTATGACTTTGAAAAATCAATCTATTTTCATTTAGGTACATGTTAAAGAGTCTAACAGTCAGCCATTAATTAAAAACAAACAAATAAACAAGACCACTGAAAACAATGCAGAAAAATATGAAATGTGAAAAATCAGAAAAAGATTAAAATAAAAAAAAAAGTGGAGAAGCAGCTTAAATTAGGTTTTCTCTTTTGTTTTCTTTATTCTTTGCATGACTAGTGATTTCATCCATTGTATTTGTGTTTTAACATAAAACATCGCTAACACTGATTGCTAGAGTCCACATTCTAATTTTAATTAAAATCAAATATATCTGGTGGTGTACATTTTGCTTCAGAGGAATAATTGCACATTTATGCTGTTTTAAATGAGAAAAGAATTTAGCTCACTGCTTTTTTACACACTTCACTGGCTTGGTACTGAGAATGTCTTACTGGATTGGTTAGACTTTTTCCTCATAAGAAACAGACGTGATTATTTTTATTTGGCAGTTAAGCACCTGGTCACTAAATATTTAAACTTCTGAAATGAAATGCCTTTCAATAAGCTGTGGAGCAATAATATGCAAATACTTACTTATACTCAATTGGCATATAACAAGGCATGAACAATGTGTGTGCATTGTAATGAAGTGATGCAAATGACCTCAGAAGCTGGAAGACACTGCCAAAAGTTTGAACTGTATCCAAAATAAGAATGTCTGTTTTCCCTACAATCTGCTGAATGCAGAACACATTAGTATCTCAGCACTGCACAGCTGTGTTTTTCTATCAAAGAAGGATAATGCCTGCTTTCAGACTTGCAGAAAAAAATCCTTCCTAATGGAGTTGGGTACCTTTATCTGCATTCAAGCTGCTGCTTATTTATTTTTAAATAACTGAATTCTGGCAACATTTTATCCTGAATAAAACACACAGTTAAAAAAGAGTTAGACATTCCATGTCAGCCCTCTGCTATGAAAACACAGTACCTATTTAAGACGGATCTTGACCTTTTTTTTTAATGCTTCCTCATCATTAATCAATCAAAAATTCTTGGTTATCTGACTTATGGCCTCAGGCCCTTTCCTCCCTAAAGTCTGATATAGTCTTACAGTCTTACATCATAACATATAACTACAGTCCTTCCTTTACCTGCCCTGGTATAATCTCCAGCTCTATGCATCTTCAATGCTCATGCATCATCTTTTAGAGGAGGAGATTCTCGTCTTGCTCAGAAGCTGTCCATCATTTTCTTCTCCAGGCTATTCTCTTTTCTGGACTTTAAACAAGTCCAGAAAATCTGGATTGCTTGGCAAGATAATAGAAAGCAGAGGGCTTCCCAAAGTGAAGGCTTCAATATAAATCTAAGCCATGAATGGTGCCTGAACAACACCATGGCCCCAGACATGACGCATTTGTGATATTTTTGTGAAGCATCTCTTCTTCCTTTATCCTTTCCTGGTGTCACAATGAGGACATTTATCCTGCCACATTTGGCACTTGCATTTGGTGAGAGTGCTGTTGAACCGCCTAGAACAAATGTGTTTACTGTTTGCTGGGAAAGAATTCAGTGAAGTCAGATATAAAAAAAATATATCAAAGCTTGATGAAAGTGATCTTCAATACAATTTCCCTGTAAGTATGATCCATGAATGATATCTATACCAGTAGAAAATACTCTTCTTTTGCAGCATATACTCCAAATGCCTCTTGTCGACAAAGAGGCCTCAAGTTGCTGAAGTAAAAATATTTCCAAGGTACTCTGTTATTCTGAAGTCAAAAGCAATTTCTTTTTTCAGTCATACTCCACTGCAACACAGGAGACCCTGTACTTACATGGTTAGAGATAATAATGGTGGAGAGTCCCAGTGGGAGGAAGTCCCTAAGTATGCGCTTAAGTCTCTCTTTGCTCAGGAGTTTGATAGAAGTAAGACACATGCTTGAAGAATATTAGTGGTTTATCTTTAACATTTTTCTTTAAAACTTTGCTAGTCTATATTCATGTTTGTGTGTGAAAGAATCACATTTCAGTAGTACGTTAGAAGAAGGCAGATAATCAGATAATATGAATATATCATTGCAGTTTCACCATCTTCATTATAGTGAGGAATCTATCACCTGAACCAAGATGTTTTGTACATTTTATTCTTACCTCTCCCTAATGATACAAAGACTTGTTTTTCAGAGACCTGATTCATTTATTTATTTTTTCTCACAAAATATTTTTTTCAGTATTTACTCTTGCTCTTGTATTCTAGCAAAACCAATTTTTTATTTCATAACTTTACTTTCTAGCTGATACATAGCTCTGAAATGCAGATGTGCTCTAATTACCATGTGTCAAATGCGACTTGTTTTACATTTTCCTACTAAGATGTGAAAACCATATTTAATGATCTTTTATCAGTTTTGTATAGGAAGAATAAAGTTTTGTTCACACAAGAGATTTGTGTGTTATTAAATTTTTTCATAAAGTGAATTAGTTAAACTCCACTGCGTATGTATAACTCAGTTTAAAAGCAGTTGGTTTCAGTTTAGTTTAACAGATCTCAATTTATGCTACCTTGAAAAATGCCTCATTTAAACTGCAATAAACGTAGCTGCACAACTTCATTTAGTGGTTTAGTTAAATTAGTTGGATTTATTGCATTTGATTGAAGAAAGACAACAGTATCATAGAATCAAGGCTGAAATTTTAAGCTAACTTGCAGCATGTCATCTAACAAATTTTTCAGTTTTATATGTTGAATACTGGCAGATATCTGCCAGTACTGCCAATTACCTGGCTACTTTGGGTAGTAACTAACAAACCCCAAGTCTGAAAATTATTACTGGGCAAAGCAATTGCAGTATGCATGCGAGACCTAACAGCATGTTACAAAGCTCTACCAAATACTTCATTCCAAGTTGAAATACTGGGTTGGAACAATCCTCAAATGCTACGAGGTGTTTTAAAGTAAAAACTGAGTCTTATGGAGATTAGGTATTTATGATAAGGAATTGATGTGGAAAATACATCTTTGTTTTCTGATTCATTTTTTCATTGGTCTCAGTGAGCTCACATCAAAAACGGTGAGCATTACTTTGAGTCTTCTAAGGATTTTCTAAAGTTATGGCTACGCATAACTGTAGCCCAGGTGATAAAAACTCGCTATTGATGTGACTTGTTGCTTAAATTGCATTTTTAACAAGATTGAAAGCTTTCTGAAAGTACGAATGAGGATTGAGCTGAGCAAAACTGTTGCAAAGTCAGCTGATTACAAGCAGGGGAAAGAAGCCCCTGAGCTTAGCCTCAGCTTTGGGCTCCCTGGAATCTGGGCTCCTGTGGAATTTGCCACCAGCTTTCCCTCAGATTCTTGATGACAAAGATGAATTCAAGCACATGCTGAGGCAGCACCTTGATATTACTCTAATAATAATTTGCAGAGATACAAACTTTTGCAGAGGGACATCAGATACCAGAATCAAACTGCATAAAATTTTAGCTTCACGAGGCAGAATAAATAAACATTCACAGAAATTATAACTATTCAAACTCTGTGAGTGGTTACATGGTCAATTGCTGCTGTTCTTTATAGTGTTTTTCCCAAGCAGTCTTTTGAAATGATCAAATAAATACCTGTAGCTACCATTTTTTCAACTACTGAAGCCTGGTAATTCAGATGTCATTCAAAACAAATTCATGACTGGACTCAATGCATTTTTTTTTGTTTTATTTATATCTGCAGTTTGAAAACACCTTTCATAAAATAAAAATTTCATCACAAAGAAATGACATGAAGCACGAGTTCTCTACTTAATATTTCACCAATATGTTTTTTTCATTCAGCTGAATAGGGCTGCTATGAGTATTAATCCTTTCACAAAGCCTTTCTTTGCCTACTTAAGTTATAAACTAAGCACCATAGTGCTTTGTTTTCTCACCACATACAGTTAAAAAACTACAGAAAGTTTGAACATATGCAGTAATTTGAATATATTTGCATATATTCATATGTGTAAATACACATAACACAGAAGGTGAAACTCAAAGAATGTGAGTAAGAAACTGAAATTCTCTTCAAGAGCTGTGCTAACTTTGAAGTTAACTCACTGAGCTATGGAGGTAAACCAAGTACCACATAAATGTATACACTTATTCTCTCCTTAAAAAGAAGCACTGCCTTGCAAGCAGATTGCAATTAACACACTACCTTGTCAGCTTGCAAGGTCTAAACTAAGCACAGAGTTCTTTTTTGTTCTCCACCTAGTTTGTGATCCTTTTTTTCAGAAGGAGGGAATCTGCTATTCGGAAATTCCATTTACAAGCATTTTCATATCAAAATAGATATCTTCACATGAAAGTCAGAAGAATTTTTTTTTTGAAATACGTTCTTTTTAAGTTTTTCAAAGAATTCTTTTCAGAAAAGGCAAGAACCCCATCAGCTCCCACGCACACAAATCTTCAAATGTTGTTTTTGAAGAATTGCATTTAAAAGTATGTTCACTCATACACCAAGCATGAGAAGTAGGGAAAAAAAAAAACTCTCTTTGAATTTGAACTACAGCTCATCATAATCTGGTTAAAATTATCTTCAACACCACCTGTCATTATTAATGCAGGAAGAGAGGCGGAAAAATACCTTCAGCCCAGTTACATTATTGCAAATAAGGTCCATCTGCTTTTCAGTGTTCCATCATATAATAATAGCAGTTATATTTATGATGGATTTAGGATTTTGCCTGTAGTAGATGAATGGGAAACTGCTTTTATTAAAAATGTTTTCCTTTGAAGGTGTTCTACCATTTCAGCAGACTTTATACCTAATTTTTAATGTGGAATCCTCAATCTTTGATATATTCTAAGGAAATTATTTTTTTCCAATTAATTAAATTCTTATTATATATATATAAGGATATATATATAAATACTCTATTTAGCTTTTTGTGTTAAATGGTACAGCTGTGAAGAATCTGATTGAAGGCATAATGACTATAAGAGCCATTTTATAATAGTCATGGTAAAATATTCATTATCTGCATCCTTAAAGGAACACATTAAAACCATAAAGCCTACAGGCTAAGAACTTCTAAAAGAGAAAGCAATGATGTTTCATAAAAGCAAACATAAAGGTAAAACCTAAGACACAAAATGCTTGCTGTTATCATGGGTAGTGTTCAAATCACAGGAAGGAGATTCAAAATAAACAAAGGGTATGTCTACATTAGCCATTAAATTGTGGTGTGGTGCATCAATCCAGGGCCTGGGGTGTGATTTATTCTTGGCTTGCTCTCTGCTGTCCCTGAATTCGAGTGACTTTGTACAGCCTCAAAGATTATTATTGTAAGAAGAACCATTAAGATTCTAAACAGAACAACAACAACAACAATAAAAAGGTAGAAGAAGCTATCTGCAATAAAAGATACCTTACAATGAAGAAATTGGAATTTGCGTTCAGACTAGAAGAACAGAAAGAATATAATATCTGAGAATTTAAATTCAAAAGCATGGCCAGAAAGAAAGTGTGAGGAAGTACTTTGTAAATACAATAAAGTCTGAACTGCTCCCCCCCCTTTTTTTTTTTTCTAGATTCATTAGAAGAGCCCAACCAGACAAATAATTTTCCATGCCTATAGATGTCAGCATGTTGTATGAGCACTCAGAGAAGACAATATCACAGTAGAAAAAGAAGACTACATTTTTCCTTCTAATCATGATTATTGCAAAGATTTTCTTTATCTCCCCTTTTTTTTTTTTCTTTTTGGGTATGACTATAAAAATGTCAGACTGGAAAGCCAGTAGAATAGGTTTTAGAATAAAGTGAAAAAGTAAAATTACACATGATAAACTAGGGACACCTCACCTGAACTTTATTACCTTCACTGAAGAATAAGCACAAGCAGTATGTGCAAATGTTTGACACTTGTAAACTTTTCCTAATTTCTACAATTAAAAAAATCAGGACAGTCACAACTGGAACAGAGACAAGCATCAGATTTGCAAGGCACTGCAACACTGAATGAAATGCAATGAAATGACATATTAAATACAGTGCTGATAAAACCTGACAATAGCTTTTAATCTGTGTATTTCTAGTTCTTTGGTCTAAAAAGTGGACTTGGGGGATAGTATTTCAAATCTCAGACCAATACTCAGAGGTGTTTAAAAGACAAAATGAAGTGCTAGAATGTATTAGGAGGAAAAAGAGAACAAATCAAAATGTCACTATGTCACTTCAAAGTCATAGTGCAGCCTTACTATGGATAATATGCACAGTTCTACTTAGCTGATCTTCAAGTATATGAAGCTGAAAGAACTTGAAAAAATGCAGAAAAGGGGATAAGGCAGATCAAACAAGTAGAATGGTTTCCATAAGAGAAGAAGCTGTAACTCTGGCAAGAGAAGTTGATAGCCTGTGACTCTACAGCCTGGAGAAAATGGGGCTAGAAAGTGGTATGCAGTGAAAGATAGGATGAAAGAGGGAATAGAAGATTATTTTTTCTACTAGAGATGCTAAGTGAAATTGAGACCCCCCTCAAAAAAAAAAAAAAAAAATTCAGTACTTTCTGCTTACTCCACACATTCCAGCTATGGAATTCATTGCTATCAGGTTCTTTAAATACTAGAATTTTCAGTGGGCAAGAAAAGCTACCACAGAAACTTATGGAAAAAAATATTTGTTATAGGCTACCAAATGAAATAGAATCAAAGCAAACTCTTGTTCAGACTGTTCTTAAAAGAGTGATTCGTTGAATCCATGAGGATATGCAGGGAGAAAGAAGTCTGCTTGCTCTGCTGTAATTGGCATTGCCTAACCCCAGACATGGAAAAAATGTGCATTTGCTGAGATTTTTGTTCATTCTTGTATTTTATATGAGGTAAATAAAAATGAAGAAGATGAATACCCTCTCCAAATATAGGTGATAAGAAACTCAAATTTGGAAGATAGATTCTGGCCTCCCCACAATTATATCCCACTTGATCTATTACAAGATATCATATGCAGTGGTTGGGGCAGGCTTACTAATAAGAAGCATTTCTCTCAAAGGTCATTATCAACTGCTTCAGATCAAATCAAATATTGATGTTTCTGTGAAAGGATCTCCCATTTTTCCCCATGGTCTCTGTTGTGACTGACTCATTGTTCCTCTTGCATAGCCTGCACTAAGAATTTACATCCTAAACTTATACAACAGCACAGATTCTAATAATTTTAATTTTAATTATTAAAATGTACATTTATAAAACTCCCATTCTATGATCTGGGATCTTTAAAGGAATTAACAATCAAGAAAATTTCAACAGTATTAGAAAAAAAACTATGACAGGGAATACTTTATTGTGAGATCTCTTGCTGCTAGCCTTACATCCTGAAAAGATTGAAGAATTAAAAAAAAATAAAAAATTCAGGAATCTAAATGGCAAGGAATATAAAACTTGACATGGCTCACATCTTCTGTCAGGTTCTAAAAGTAGTCACACTTAGTCATAGAGGATCAATTCCAGAAATGAGCCAGGCAGTGTGAATAGCACATGACTTCCACCTCAGGAGCCATGGGACAGGTAACTAAACAGAGGAAACATGGCTGTGCAGAGACTGAAAAGTTGTCTTGCGGGAAACGAGATATTAAAATAGTTAGGGCTATGTACAGACACCTTGAATTTCCTCCCAAGTTAGCTGGTATTTGTTGGAAAAGAAAAGAAACAGCACCACTGAAGTATATGACTGACACTCCAGAGTCTGTGAAGGCGAGCAATCTAGTTTATGTTATCTGTTGTTACCATCAGAATAACTCATTGTAGTAGTGAGTTAAACTGCTGAAACAAGGTCAGTTCATGAGGAAAGAATCAACAGGATTAAAGTCTGATCAGGTGTTCTTTTTGGCTATTTTTCATCTTTGCAAAAACCTGACAAATTTTGTGACTAAGAAAACCACACTGAAAGGATATTCTTTTATCAGAACTTTGGTTTTAACTAACAATTTGCATTTCATTACATTCAGGTGCAGCAGATATAAACTACAAATATGCAATAGCTATTTTGCTTTGACTTTATGTCTGATATATGAAATGGCTTTAGTAAGATTGACTTTTTTTGGTATCTTGAAAGGCTTTGTGTAAGGATAGATAGAGTTAACTGCAGTGATGTCAACAATTTTAAGCAGTAAAAGAAAGAAGCTATCAACAACCTAAAAAATTTTAGAGAGACCTTTCTTAATCACAAAGTTAATACATTCTAAATAATAATGTTGAATTAAATAAACTTACATCAGAGAATGCTGGGCTACAGTCTTATTCCATAAATATTACTTACTGAAATCACAGGATACATTTTAACTGATGCCATTTGAAATAAAAAAGTCCTTCCATCCAAAGCCCTGAACAACTACTGACTTTTATATCTTCATACTGCAAACTCAAAATACAGTTCATATTCTAATAATTTAATAAATATCTTCTGAAAGTTTTATGTCTCCTCTGCAGTGATGCCAAAAGAGTACTGAGAGATGATAAAGCATATAGAAAAAGCTGAGTTCTCTACTACTAAAAAGAGGTTATCTGTTAAAACCACCAGGGATTTCTCTCATGATTTTTGAAAGGTTTTCAGTAGAAACAAGACAGCAACATAGCAGAATATAGTGGTTTTTTCTTGTTATTTTGTCAGGCCAAGGATTCTTTGTCAAATGCTACTACTACAAGTCACATATCAAATCAGTTTCACATTAATTAGAAGGTTGTTTTTGTTCACTTCAATATTGCTGAGGTATAAGGAATAAAATCTATTTTTTTTTATAACTGACTGAGAGGCGGAAAGGATTCTGAATTAGTTTTACTTCATGAATTTGAAATAATGTCAATTCAATTTAAGAACTGTTGGAAGAAATCATTATTTTACACTTAAACTTCAGTGACTGATTTCTGCTACTATGCATACATGAGTGACAGAGCAGAGGTTTGCTCTGATGTGTTCCTGAGAGTATAGCCAAGTCATTCTTTGTGGAATGCTGTAAACTGCAGGCCTTATTTCATATTAAGGAAGTAGAAAGATTTATTATAGCGTTTTGCTGAAGCTCACTTAAATGTGTCAAATTTCTGACAAGCCTCCAATTTTGGATAATTCCTTTAGTCTGAGCATTTTCCACATACCTGATATTTACAGGTGCTGGCCTGCCATAACTAATGTATTTAATAATGTTATTACAAGATTTTTTTATGGCAAAAATATTATCTTTATTGTAATGAAGGCAGACCAGGAAAATCTAACTTTTGAAATTACTTCTCTGAATTATCTATTTGAAATGGCGAAGTTCCTACTCGAGTTGCTGGGAAGACCTACTCATAAGCACCAAGGGATTGTGTCTGTAGGAGGTGTGACTGAAATGTGGGACACCCAGATTAAGTACTGATCAGCTCTGAGTCAGGAAAAAAAGCTCCATGTAAATGCCTCCTCCCTGGCAGTCATCTGTGCCTCAGGAGTATTCCAGGGGTGATGTCTCTGACTTTGATCAGTTAATCTGTCCACAAGCTGTGAAATGCTATAAAGATGAAGGTTTAATAAAAATTGCTGTCTTCCCACCAAAAAAAAAGAAAAGAAAAAAAAAAAAAAAAACCAAACCAAACAACCAAAAAATCCACAAAAGAAAACAAAACCACCAACAAAAAAAAAAAAAAAAAAACCAAAACCCCAGAAGCAAAATCCAAATAACTCTAAAAAAAAACCAAACCAAAAAGCCACAACATAAACAAAACCATAAAGTTCAAAATCCTGAAAAATTTTTGATTTTTCTTTTTTGTCATGAAAAAGGATTTTCTGTCACAATTGGGATGAAAATACCATCATACATTTGGATCACGAGAGACAAAAGTGTGTTGAAATATGTGGTATTTTCAAAGTTCAGCTTCATCTTCAAATGAGGCTAAATGCGATGTATGTTTTATACAAACTGGATGAATTCAGGACATAAGCTACACCAGTAAGGTAGAGCAATATTTGGAAAGTTTAGCCATGTTCTAGGTTTTGCCTAATCTGTTGCTAACGTGCTCTATAGGTATTTACTGAAAGAAACGTAAATACACGATATATATTTCTTCCTGTAAGCCATCTAACATAACCCAATTGAAGAAAAAAAAATCAGTTCCTTACTTCAAATTCCTACTGAATTACAGAAGAAAACCAGCTTTTTATTGTGCTCATCTCCACCATGGCTTCTGTGAAGGTTTCAATTCACCTGAACAGTAACAGTCTTTAATCAATGCAGTGAAGATAGTGGATTCAATGCTTCCGTCTGTGGATTCATATCATCACCCCACTAGCTGTTTTTCTTTTCTGACAGGCTTCAGTCACTTCATTTTCTCACATTTCTGGCTCAACAGCTCAGAATGAAACTGGGCTGATGTTGCAGTAGGAATTGTTCAAGGTTTTTTGTATAAATTTCTTTTACTTATACTCTACAGGCTTCATATTTATAAGAATCAATGGTTATTTTTCTCCCTGCTTTTCTGAAGCCATAGGATTAATACACAGGATTTTGCTTTTAAAGCTTCAAGGCAAGCATATTGAAGTGACTGCTGCACAATAAATATAACATCAATTTACACTGGATTTTCAGATGTTTACAATTTAAACTAGCAGGAAGGTACCTCTCAGAAAACTGAAAATTCTATATTGCAACCCAAATTCCTACTGTTTCCCTTTAATATATCATTTTTCAATATCATACCAAAGGCCTGAAGGCCACTTTTTATTTACCATATCAAGACCATACATAGATATCTCAGTCATTCCTCATTCTTTTAGGACTCCACTGCAGATGTCAGTCAAATGGCAAAACCAGAATATTTTCTCATTAGAAATCAGCATTTGGCCTAGTTATGAAAAGGAAGCATAATATATTTAATGAGGAGGGGATAATGATTGCTACTATTAGTACATTTTGTTTTCTTGTTTGTGGGTGGTTTTTTTGTTTGTTTGTTTGTTTTTTTACAGGTTAAGTAATTATTGTTCATTTCAACAGAATGAGCTACCCAAAATGAAGCACTGATATGACAGCTCTGTCGAGGAGTAAATGTGATCCCGGAAAAGATGCATTTTGTTCTGGCACTGTGTGAGTTATCCCCAGTTAAAACTTCCAAGCATCCTAGGCATATTTTACACTAAACACTTCTAGTTCTGTGTATAGAAATTAATATGCATTTAGCATGTGTTTTTAGAAGGAAAATAAGATTAAGTTATACAGATGCATTCTATACATACTGGCGATATTCAGGTGACAAACAGCAGAGATATGAGATGAATTCCATCTGCCTTTGAGTTTATGCATTGATTTTTTTATAGCACCCACCACACTAAGTGTGAATTACACATGCAGCTCTGAACACTCCACCTGCCCTCTGCCCACTACTGCATTTCTTCCAAAATTACTTGTAACATATCACACCTCTACACAGTGTGAAATGTTTGCCATTTTTATTTCTAAAACCCATCTTCTAAGGAGTTGTTTCTCTCTTCACTGAAAAGCTACAGTTGTTTAAGAGGCAGCACAGGCTACACAGAAAGTGAGAAAAGGGAGGAGTTTTAGCTTTGACACCTTACAACACTATGCAGAAACAGAAGCTACACAAATTCCTGTAAGGAGAGCGATTTTGCCTCCAGTGGACAACCATCATTTCACTTTGGGTGGGCCTAAGGATACCATCGTTTTTTTCACCAATAGCTGTCTCTGCAGTATCATTTGAAGTGCCTCATGGCTACATAGCACTGTCTACCACATGCTATCCAGTAACTCCTAGTAGATAGTATGCTAGCTTCAAGGACTTCCATGGAAACTGTACCTACATTCCATTATAACTTTTCAGCTATTATCATTCACATTACTCTCATTCATGCAGAACAGTTTATTATTAATCTGAAAACACACTACAGCATTTAAAGTACAGTGGCCTGGAGAACTCAGTTGCTGCTTCACTGCCTGTGTGTTGCAGGAGCTCTTGGCTGTTTAGATCCACCACCATTGTATATTCCATATACTGACACCTGCAGAGCTTTGTTTGGCCACCTGCTTGGTGTGTCAAGCATCAGAGTTACATACACATGTCACACACAGATTTAGCACTGAGAAAATACAGCTTTCACTTGGTAGGTGGTATTTATCAGGTCTACACATTACGATCTATTTTACTCAGGGACAGGAACACCTATGACAGAAGTTCACCTGTAAACATTTGTTTTACTGCCTTATTTAAACCCATTTACTTTCTTTAGTAATAAACTTGGATTTAATACTATTTAAGCTCATTTTTATGCAGAGATGAGACCTTGAGTTTTGTTGTTTTAGGGATCCAGACTACACTCTCCAGCACTGTCTCCATTCTGGAGAATGGCACTTGGCAGTTAGTCATGTGTGATGATGATGGGAAAGAATTGGTGCCATAAGTATGCAGGGTATCACTGCATCTACCTTCTGTCAACATCTTTCCTTAATGGCAGGGACAGTTTGCTTTTATAGTTCTTTGCTGGAAAGAAGAGCCAATTGGCAGAAATGCAGCCGTTATAAGAGAAGTAGCTCAGACAGGTCAGGGAAGAATAAAAGAAGATGTTCTCTCCATCTTTTACTGGTATAGAGATTTAATTCCCCATTAATATTCTAGCTATTTGCTAGGTAGCAATTTGAGATCTCACAGTGGTATCTGTGGCCAAATGACAGTACTTAAACCATGTGTATTCTGAAGTTCTTCCAACAGACTGTCATTAAGTATAACCTGACAAAATTTAAGTAATGCCAATATGAGATGAAGACTGTGCTACTGCAAAGCCTTTTATCTTGAAAAAGCATTTAATAGCATTTGGGAAACTAAATATACAGGATAGCTCTGAGCTCTCAGTTTCCAGAGAGTAAAAACAAATCCATTCATACAACACTCAACCAGAAGAACATCTGGTGTCTTTTTTTATGACATAGACCAGTTTCAAAAGCTTCAGAGGAGATCATGTGCACACATATATCCAGTCATTCTCTGGTGCATTCTTCCAGCTTTGAACACTGAGTAGGTTACAGACTGATCGGCTCTTGTGCATCTAGAGCCTCTTCACACAACTATGAAACTTGAAAACTGGATAAGAATGCAGAGAATTTTTACAGTCCAGGTCAAACAACAGCTTTCCCATGGGGTGGTGTAAGGATTTAAAGCTTGCAGTTGCCTGTCTCAAAGAACAGTCAAGGCCACAGAAGGAACTACAAGATAAGCCACCAGAGCAGAAACTTGAGATAAACACAGATAGCAATGTCAGAAAGGTTCTAATTCCTGGCCTAATGGAGGTGAAGATTTGGTTAGCACACTGGGCAAAAATTCCCACCATGCAGACTGTGAGAAAGGAAACAAATGCTTACACCCATGTGAGCCCATGTTGTAGGAACATATGCAACCACCCTGAGGATACCCAGAACTTGAACTCTATAAAGGTAATACTGCCAGAACAACAGCTCTGGGACTCCCACCACTGAGAAGATCAGAGTGCAAGAGGACCAGCATGATGCCACAGTACCATGGGAGGTAATTATCTTCTGCTTGATCTCTCCATCTCTCTTACTCTCTCCCTCCCTCATCCCTCTGGCCACCTTCTTTTTCCTATTTCTTTCTATCTCTGTACCTCATACTTGCTGTTAAAATCCATACTATTGACTTCAGCCCATGATCTTGTTTGCACTTTAATTCAGGCAGAGGCATCTTTTAATAGTTGGATCATAACAGGTGGGGCAACTGTCAGTGACTTGACAATCTGTCACCCTTTGCAATCTTTAACTAACTGGGGTCTACTTACTTAGACACTGATCCCACATCCTACCCTTCCCCACTCCTTCCCGTGCAAATGCAATCCCATATCAGAATACCAGGAGAGAGTCCCACTGAAGTTATTTGTGTTTCTTTTCATCATGTCAGGGGTTTATAGCACAGAAGCTTGAGATAAGCTTTTATAAAAATCTTTCATGTACCAAAGAATTATGCTACTATGAAAACCAGTATGAGGGAAGAAAAAATGTCCATTTTATATGTACATCTCAAAGCAATCTCATCTAAAAAATTACTAGCAATTTACAGTTGCGAGATTACTGGGCTTAAATTTTATCTCTTATTCTGACTTTATCTTTTCATTTCTCATCTTAAAGTACACATACTTTTCAATTAAAATGATATAAACCAAATAATTTACATTTATTTCCTATGGATAACTGCAGTGCAGTTAACATTGAGATGAAACGGCTGAAAAACTTTCAAACTATTTTTAGCAGTAAAAAGATTCTTGCAAACACTTCTTAACAGGAAAAATCTACATGGTCGATTGTGACAGTCAAACAGCTGTTCTAGAAAGATATATAAAGTCTTTTCATGAAAGAAAAAAAGATACCTGTTAATTACAATTGTCTTATTATTTTGTATCAGGATTGTGTCAGACATGTAAATATGGTAAGCACTGGCTTCTGAAAATATGAACTGGCAGTAAAAAGGAGTCTATTTTCTATTCTGATTACTTGCTAAATTGTCTATTTGTGTTACATTTGAATTTACAAAAGAGCATATCTGCTTATATATTCACATATAGTGTTTTAAATTAAAGATTACTTAGCAAGGCAATCTAATTTTATAAAGGTATAACTTAAATTTTATGGATTCTTGAATTAATATTCTTAAACTTTTGAGGTTGTGGCTATGACAAATTTTAAAAGCAATGAATGAATTAAGAAGCAAAGGCATTATTTTTCCTCATAGAGAAAAAGAAATATTACTTGGGAGGCAAATTATAAAATATTTTTCTTAAACTGGGGGACCCCAAATATTAATTTTCAGAGAAAACATTTTTTAAAATTTTACTTTAGCATTATTTAATAGGCAGAATGGAGACTCTGAATGAGTTTCCAATGCCAAAATTCAACAATTCAAGCAGAAAATTTATTTCTTTAGGACAAAATACTCTTAAAGGATTGTCCGCATTGTTTATAGTTCAAAGTATTTTCATTCATTTTTTTCCCCTCTTTCTTCAAGAAATAGTCCTGGAAAAAAAGTTAAGCTAAATTTGCCTCAGCTAATTGGATTTTCACTTGAAATCTGATGTGGCTGAACATTGGTTCATTTAGTTATTTAATCCTTGGGTTTTACTCAAATCAACACTACAAACCAATGTTTATATATGATAATGTACATGCTAGTCTTGGGTTATGGAACCAAAAATGTGTATTCTATTTCATCTGTTGAAAGCAGTTGGGGAGATGCTTTTCTTTATCTCTTGTAACTCTGGGAGGAGAGGGGCAGATGCCTTTTGATAATGGGCCAGCTGTTAAAACCAGGTGAGGCAGTGTTTCTTATCTCTTTCACCACCCATCCTCCCTCCAGGGGGATATTTTCTATCTAATGGCTAATGGGCCATTAAGGCTCACCAAGGACACATTCCATCATCCCATTGTGAGATGCTCCACCCAGTGGGGGGAGCCACCCATTCCTACCTGGATAAAAACTGAGATGTAGGAACACAAGGCATCTGGTTCCACTGGATTCCCAGAGGAAGACTGGACCCTTCTCACCATCACTGGACCCTTTTCTCTCAGGATCATCTCTGCTCCAACAGCACCACATCTGCCACTCCAGGAGGACTTACTGTGGCCTGCTTCCAACACCCTGACCAACAGGGTGTCAGGTTGTAGCTCTGACTCTGTCAGGGTTTCTAGGATTGATTGTTGTTTGTTTGTTTGCTTGTTTGTTTGGGGTTTTTTTGCTACTACATTTGTATTGTTAATATTCCTAGTAAAGAATTGTTATTAAATCCTTGCCTGAAAGCCCTTAATTGCAAAATTATAATTTGGAGGGGGTGAGGCGTTTGCATTCTCCATTCCAAGGGAAACTCTAGCTTACCCTGGTGGATACCTGTCTTTCCAAACCAAGACAGGTAGAAATCACACTGAGATTTTTACATAATTGTGGTTTTTAAGATGTCGTCATCAGTATACAGGAAAGAACTGCTGATTTAATCACTTTTAAAAAAAAAAATCTGTGAAGAATATTCTTCTTTCTGTAGCTAATTACAAAAATTTCAGTCTAATTCATTTTACTTTGGTACCTGATTTGGCAATTGAGGATAGCAGACATCTATTGGCACAGTTAAACTATTCATAAGGGGAAACGTAGGTCTAAAAAAGGAATAACTATTTTTTAGAAAGTACTATTTAAAGAGCCACAAGTAAATACATTACTAGTTGTTGGTTTGTATTAAGCTTTTGTCCATTTGGAAATATAATTTACCCAAAGAAAAATCACTATTATGTTATAAGAAAGATCAATACAAAACAAAAACAAACAAACAACAAAAAAACCACCACAAAAAAACCCCAAACAAACAACATTTGAACTGAATAGTACTGAAGTCTGGCTGAGTTTTATTTGTCCATCTGAAGCAGCCCAGTAAAACAATGCCAGATGGTCATGTTATTTCACTCCTAAATTGAATTTTAGATTTGAATCAGATAAATACCTATTACATAGTTTGCCTTTGAAGCACAGTCTGTTGTCTAGGAGACCTAAACAACATCCATTTTTCCTTTCAGCACATAAGAAATTATTTAGATCCAGTGTGCTTGACATGTTGAAAGATCACAGATAGGCCCCTTGTGACTCAGGGAAGATATTGTATAAATGTATTGCATTGTTACTGCACTGAAGAGACTGTTGAAATTCTCCATTGCTCCTAGGTCAAAACCAGAACATTTTGAGACTCAGATCTTATATCTCAAGTGAAAAAGTACAATCTTGATTCTTAATTACATAAATTTCTTCAGATACTGCACTATATTGCTTTGAGGGAGATTATTCCTTTCTTGATATAAATCTACAAAACAATACATTCTGGCATAAATAATGCTTATCAAAATAGGTGGCTACAAGATTGACCACATCTGCATCTATATTTTACTTTTTTTAGGGACTGAGTATAAGCTTCTGATGCTGAACAAGTGTCCTTACAGAGGCTGAAGAGGTGATGCTGGTGTAATGGAAAGGGATTGTTCTTGAGAATAGCATCTGCAAGTGAATACTGTGTTTAACCTTGAGAAGAAATGATTACTTCTCAATGTGTCCTCTAAGAACAAAACACTCCGTGAACACTTCAGCTCTGTTCTGTTCATTCATTATTTTTGAAAATAAACCCAACAAACCAACACCACACAATCTGAACAAAACACATCCTGAGATTTAATGTTGCCTCTGCTTAAGAAGGAACGCTATGAGGGAAGGCTGGCAGATTTTCTTGTTCTTCATACCATATTATCACTATGGTATCTTAAACACCAAATTCAGTTAGGAAGCCCTGAATACCATGAAGTTGCTCCATTTCAGTTTTCCCAGAAGGGAGCAATTCCCATATTTTCAGTAACAGAAAGATAATTGTATACATTTAGTGTCATGTTCTTAGGAATATAATTAACTTTTAGATCAGTTCCGTCTGAAAAATTCACAGGCTAGGCTGGGAGTTTATATATTTTTTTAATTATTTCTGAAATAGAGCCATACTTTCATGCTTCACCCTAAAATTTATTTTGAACTACAGCACTTGGTAGGATTTTGAAAAAAAAAACCTACATTGTTTTTGCCTATGAACATTTTGCCATTGGTCATAGAAATTATTGCAAAAAAAGAAAAAAAGAAAAAAAAGCTGATAAGGAAGGATGTCTCCTGAAGCAATCAAAGTTTCTGAAGGCAGATGAAATGTTTAAGCATAAGTTATGGTTTTGTAACACTTAGCAGGAGTAGAATGGGATATCAGATTCTCAGAATAGAGGAAAATGCTTGAACGAGGGTACAGCTTTTCAAAAAATATCACCTGAGTGGGGGACAGGTGAACTTGCAGGTGTGATAGGTCTTATTTATTCTAACTAAACATATAAAGATTTGTCATCATAGTAGTCAGCAGCACTTGCCGATATATTGAGTGCAAACAATGTAAAGCATATTTTTCAATTTCTGCATATATAATGTAGTGCACTTTGAGGTATCTTCTAAGTGTCATGTCTCCTAACCGAACTGCCTAAAATGCTTAAATTGAAGAAGAATGAAATGTGTGACAGATTCAGCATTTATAATTTTTATTTTTTTTTTAAATGAGATGCTCGTAGTGTTTATCACTGAGCTGAGGAAAATCCCCTTTGAGGATGAAAGGAATAAAATGATTGTCCATGCTGTCTTAGTCCTGATACTCTGCTGAACACAGACTGAGAATTGCCAATTAAGCCTAATTGTGATAAATTATGTTCTCTTTATTAAGGTTAAAGGGGGACCTGTCTAACAGGTAATAACCCTAAACCACTCTTCTAATTGTGGTTAAAACCTCAGGTTAGATTTAAATGAGCATAGATGTGGCATGCCAGTGCTCCATGTACTAGACATTATTACAGTATTCTCATTTACATACACAATTAATTTTGGCACACTGTTAGACATTATTTACCATAAGTATGTCTGACTAGACTGTCTACTACACTGTGAGTTTTCATCTGAGTTTTTATTTGAACTCTCTTTTCATCTGAATTTTGTATGAAGCTGTGTTAAAAAAAAAGGAGAGATAGGAAATGCTTTTGAATCTCTGCACTCTATCCTCCTCTTCTTGCCTTAAAACAGCCCCTGTAGCAAACAGCATTCTGAAATATGAAAGAATTTTGAAAACATCCAAGTATAAACTTCCCTCCATATGAGAGAATACCAAGCCAAGAAAGACCAATCACTCCTGGACTGATCAAAGCACAGGTATACCAAAAAAAAACTTTCAAACCCTTCTAATTGGAAAAATAATTTCCTTTAGGCAAGCATATACATTAAGCACAACCATAAAATTATTCCTTGGAAATATTTCCCAATTTTCAACCAAAGCCAGTGTTTGTAAAAGCCATATATCCAGTCTTTCACTGTGAAGATGAATCATTCCTCATCTATGAATTTTAGAAAATTGATTGCTTATGTGAAAATTATCCATTGAGATAAAAATTATACTACTATAACCAGGCATGTTCAGTAGCTTGAAAAACATGTCAACAGCACCTTAATATGCAAGAGCCAAACTTCAGAGGCCTGTTCTTCAAAATTTTCATTCAAAGCGTTAATTGATTTTCCCAAAACCAAGCAGCAGCAAAATGGCAAAAAGAATTGAACGTTTTGTTCCCCAACATCTTTAGATTGTACATGTGTTAATGAGAAGAATTTGTCTGCCTAAAGGAAGATACATACTATAATTTCTGGAGAACTCTAAATGTAAGTGTTCTAATTTTGTTCGTAACTAGATCGTATTTCAATGATTATACATGTGGAGAAGGAACTTGAAAAATCTCAATAAAACTAATACACAGAACAATTCAGGTTGCATTGTGGTTGTCGTGATTTTAACTGGCTTTTTCTCTGAAAGTTTTGCTGACATGTATTTTATAGGCCGTCTCTATTGCTTCACAGCTGGGCTACATCTATTTTTCATGCATCACTACAAACTCCTACTTTGTGCTCCTAAGTGGTAGATTTCCAACCCTTAAGCAATTTGAAACATACACACCTGAAGTTCTCAAACACTATAAGGCCATTTAAGAAGTACAGAGCTTTTGCTAAAAGAAGAATCAATGAAAATATAAATTTTGCTATAAATACCTAAAAGCCCCCTATTTGCTGTAATTATGCAAAGGGCTGAATGAAGTTCTGGAAATTAGCAAATTATCAAATAAATAGCACAAATATTTTATTTTCTCTAACAAGATGTTCTATAAAGACAACTTTAATTATTTCTTCTTCCACTATGCACTCCTCATTCTGTTCTTATTTGTTAACAAACCTCCAATGTTTTCTCCAAAGCTTTTTGCATCGCGAAACCTGTGTTCTATCTGCACTAATATAGCTCATCTTATTTTACCATCCAGATGAATATTTTCTGATAAAATGTTTTATCTTAAATATGCATCAGAATATTAAGCATTTGAGGTATTGGACTCAACGACATAAAGCAAATTGGTATTTCTATTACTCCTTTAACATTTTCATGACAGTTCTATATAAGCCTATGCATGCATTTAGTGTGAAATATGATTAGAATTGAGAGATAAGTTTATCAAAGATTCAAATATTTTTGCTGACAGATTTTTTTGTTGTTGTTGTTTACTCCAAATTTGAAAGGTATTTTCAGCTAACTAAAACTCAGTTTCAGGTTTCAGTGCTTAAAATTCTGGAACAGTACATAATAAGATTCTGACTTTCCTCTTCTGATATGGATAGCATCATTTAATGATTCAGATCCTTTTTTCTGTGACCTACTTTTAGGAAAAATTCCAGTCTCTTAAGCTCAGGGCATGTTTTTGGGTTTGTGATTCGAAACTAAATTTAAAGAACAGGAGCTTAATACTGGTAGTTTAGAAGGAATCAAGTACAAGCAGACACTATCACAGCTTTAAATCTACTTTCTACTAATGTTTATAATTTCTGAGTTAGAGAGCAACGGCACACTAAGAATATTTATAACCTGCTTATATTTCAGAAAAAAAGGATTCATGTTTTACCTTTTTTCCTTCTAGTTTCTTTCCACAAGGCACTGCCTTTGTTACGAGACTAGGGCTTCTTAATTACCCACAATGCATTAACCTAAAACCTGGTTCCTGGTGCCAGATGAGCTCAGGCACTTGTGGAGACCCATCCTCTCCACAGCAGTCCTAAGAAAGGAGGGAGGAAGAAAAGACTTCTCATCAATGAAGCAAGACCAAGAGGCAGTGGACCTGAATGACAATGTTCAACAATGGAAAGTGCCAGATTCTGCACTTGGGAAGGACTAACCCTGGATGTACAGACAGACTGGGGAGTGATTTGCTGGGAAGCAGTGCCACAGAAAGGGACTTTGGGGCCCTGGTCAATGTAAAGTTGGATATGCATCAGCAGGGTCCTGGCAGCCAGGAGGACCAGCCGTGTCCTGGGGCACATCAGGAACAGCATCATCCTGGATATCCTGCTACAGCAGACCCTGCCTGAATAGGGAGGGTGAGTGTAGTGTTTGGGATGTGTGGACTAGATAATTTCAAGAGTTCCCTCTCAACTTCACCTCTTCTGAGATACTGTGATTCTATGAGTTAAAGGCTCCTGTTCTAAAAAACAGCATGATCCAGATTCTGAATTCAAGGGCACTGAATTAAATCTTGGAAATCTGATGCCTTTCCCTGAAGACAAATCAAAACAGAGAAATAGGTTTCTCAGAACAAGATTCACAGCCCCATACAAGTTCTTCATTTCCAATTGGGAAATCAAAACAATTTTCTCCCTTAAAGAAAGGAACAAAATTAATTATTCCATCCCACTGGGAAGAAAGTAACATGAATCAAGAAAATAAAAAAGGACAAGCTTTATTTGAGCTTTTGTTTGATTCTTGTTGGGAAAAAATAGATCTCGTGTCTCCTCTGAGCAGACAAGCCCGTTTTATACCACGGTTGAAGTAGTCTATAAGTACTGGGATGAAAATTCATAACATTTCAGTCAATCACCTGCTATGTGAGTCAGAGAACAGTAAGCTGAGCAACTAGGCCACCTACGTTGATAGCTTAAGTAACACTAAAAGGAAAAAGCGTAAACCTTCAAAATTCAACACAATCCAATGACAGGCACTTCACTGAGCTTTGTTTTTTTTTCTCATATAAGGGGCAGAGCAAGACACAGATCATAAAAAAATAAGCAAAATCTGACATTACGCTGAAGATTTAATACTCACTTTTTTCCGCTGCCAATGCAATCAGAGAAAAAAAATTCCAACAACTACAAGCCAAGCCAATCAAAGAATGAGAGTTTATCTTCCCAAAAAGCACCACATTAATTGTCAATTCCTAGTCAAGTTTTATCCCTTTATTAGGAAATTGTCATGAGTTAAGAAAAGTGAAATGTCTAGAATAATAACCAAAAAGAAAATAAATGAATTACTTACTGTTATATGTACAATTTTTAAAAAAGTATGATTTGAGATAGAAAAACAAAGCTAAAGAAAGAGAAGCTAGTAGAGGTAGCAAAGCGTAATAAAGCCACTATGTAAATAAAAATACAGAAGCAAAATACATATCACAAAGAAAGTATATAAGTTTAGTATAATGACACAAATAATCAGCAGCAAACTCAGCAGGTAAATATCAGTAGAAAGTGCACAGAATTAACTCAGTGTAAGTTGTAGGAGGAGGGAATACAGGTGACCCTGCTCCTGATAAGTAACAGCTGTGTTAATTACCCAATGCAGCCTTGGCCCTGATAATTGTGCTACATCCAATAAAGACAAGTGTGATAAAAGAGAGTGGGGTTACCTGGTGAGAGGAGGGACCTTGAGGAAGAGGGAGCAAGAGAATCATGAAGAAGAAGGGTCCTGAGGAGTGAGAATCTGCTGTGAGGTCAGTCTGGGTCTGTAGTTAGAGCCTGCTAGTTGGAACCTGCAGTCAATCTAGCTAGGTAAAAGCCTACAGAGTCTGCAAACCAATATGCAGTCATAATTTAGCAGGAAAGAACCAGCAGTCAGAGGCTGCAAGGGAAACCTGCAGTAGGAGTTTGCTGCAGCCAGAGTCAGTGAATAGTTGGAGTCAGGATGGCTGAGCTGTAAAGAGGAATAAACCAGGACCCTTTTTATGCTGTGAGAAACAGGAAGTCTGTGTCTCAGCTCTTTTCTACCCTCTAACAAGGGGGCTGCTATAACATAAGTGTGTTGTTCTACATTACTCCTTTCTTCACACTGTAGGATTATAAAGTCTAAACAGAATATAAAGGGATTGTCAAAAGCTCAGAGAAAGGTGGAGGAACTTCATAAAATTCCATAATGCAGTCAGAAATACACAAAGGCAATGAAAAATATATCAAGAATTTGGAAATGTTTTATGTTACAAATATATTCATTTGTTATGATAAAATTGTTCCATGAGAAATGTAGCTGACATTTTTCTACTGTAAATCGTTAACAAAAAATTTAGAAGTTGAATTAGGAAACAAAATTTTCAAGTGAAAAAAAGATTCTTAGTGTTCTTATTCTATAGCTAGTGAAAGAAACTATTAATAATGTAGTGTTTATGAAAGCAGTGAAAATCTGTCTCCTTCATAGCTCTGGTAATATACACTATACATAGTAAGCTTTCTAAGAAAGAACAGAAATAACTACTACAGAACCTACGACCACATTGATCAAGAGCAAAAGTTGTGTGGTGGTTTTTTTTGTTGTTTTTTTTTTTTTTTTTTTTTTTTTTATAGTTAAGAGCTACAAGCAAGAATAGTTATGAGTGTTTCAGGTAAGACCTTCAATAGACCTGATATGGCATTAATATGTCCAAGCATGTGTAGAGGCACTATAGTACTGTTGAAATCAAATTGATTAAAGACAGCCTAAAAATGATTCTCAAAAGATTAGTTTGGTTAGGGTTAAAGACTTATTTCTAGATACAAGTGGGAAGGAAATTAGTCATGCTGAATACCAACTATTTACTGAACTATTAAAATATGTGGCTGGAGACTGTCATTTTGTGGAACAAGGGGGCCCCTCTTTATTTTTAAATGCAATCCCTCTTTTATTTTTAAATGCATACTTTGGACAAATCAAAATAATGGTGTATAATGTGCATCAATGATTTCTAGATACATCTGTATGTTTAGGCAGACAAAGAATTCATTCATGTCAGTGAATTTTCCAGCTTGTTGGAACTGGATTGTTACAAATTCTATGTGACAATCAAGTCATTAGTTCTTGTTGTCAGCAGAAGTGACAGATTTCCATTTATAAAAGAAGTTTGACATGAATTTGGTCTCGTCAGATTTTTCTCAACATCTTATAAAAGGGAGCTGGATGCAAATTCCCCAAATGAAATGTTTTCCAATGGAAAGCATCAATTTGAAGAAATCAAGATATTTCGTACAAAACTGCCAATTTCTACTAAGACTTTTGAAGACAAGGAAGGAGATGATGCTCTTCAGATCCCTGTGGACATCTGTCACTCTTGGTCCCCACCTTCTGAATCATAGGACCCTACCTTCAATCTCTTAAGTCTAAATGATCAAGAATTCTATGGTGTATAACAGATTATGTTTGAAGGATAAAGACTGTTATTACTTCAAAAGAGAATATTGCTGCCAAATCACTTTCTAGTATGGCTGGAGGTTTAGGGTTGACTTTGCCAGGAAAGAAGGAAAATCTGAAATATCCTCCAAGGCAGGTGACTGCCACATCACCCAGTAACCCCAGTGCTAAATGAAGAGCCAGTGTTCCTGTGGACTGGCTCTCTGCCTGACCCGGTGAGAACTGCCCAGGGCGGCACATGCTTCACATCAGCAGATGACATCAAAACTGTAGTGACATACTGCCTTCCCTCTAGTACATCATCAGTATTACAGCAGTTATCCTCCTTGTTTCTCCCCTTGGTGGTGCCTGGATCGTGCTCTGAGAAGCCTACTGACAGGAATTGTGTAGGACTGCTAAGCATCTTACATCTTTTCCCCAAGCAGACTACTGATGTGTGTTGAGTCAACCCAAATGTTTGAATGAGCAGAAGTTCTTGTGGACAAGAAAGTAGAAGATATGGTGGAGCCATGCAATGAGGATGATGAGCCAGTTCCACAGGGAGCTGTGGGCTATGAGTTTGGAGATGGAGAGGAAGGCAATGCTGTCACATCTGCAACTGTAATACCTGCATCTCTCACTCTAGCTAAAACAAACCCACTGCTGGAATTGTCCCTTGCCTCCTGCTGATGATCGGCATCCCTTATTTCATCTCCAGAAATATGTTAGCCTAAGCAGCAAATGTAGCTGAGATGTGTGGACTCCACTTTGGGCCCTGACTCTTATTCATTAGGCTTTGTAATGTGTATGGTATTGTGAAGTGTGAATTACACCTCACAGACAGGTATTTCATAATGGTTTGCACCATCCACTTACTGCTAGAACTGTGTCTGAGGAGTGATGTGTATGTACAACTTGATCTCGTATCATATAAATTCAATAAATTCAACCTTGTGTAATTTCCCTAGTTTATCAGGTGATACGGAAAACACAGACCAAAAGTTATCCTTTCTCTGGAATTTTCTCTGCCATAAGCATAACGGCAGCCTTACAGAAATCATCCATGTCAAGACATGCTTTTGCCTTTAATTTTTATCTGTTGCTAATTGTGGCCTCATGGTTGTGTTTGTTTTTTTTTTTGTTTGGGTTTGATTGTTTGTTTGTTTAATTATGGATTAAAAGAAAGTAATTTTCATAGGGTCCTTTAAGTTAAGAGAATAAACATAGTATCATTAGATAGCTAACATTCAAAGCTTCTGCTGGTACCAGGATGGTATGCTCTAAAGACTTCCTCAACTTTATTATAAACACTTCAGTCTTTCCTCACTGTTGATTCTATTCTAATTCTTGGACACTGCTGGAAAATTTAGACTATTAAGGGACAAATAAATAAAGCAACACCATGCCTACTGTGCCATCTAGCTGGGCCATGTATCAGGTCCAATTTTCTGCTTTATATATTATCCATTATGATTTTACTTCGAGAAATTGAGAAGTTGTCATGTTACACCTTGAATTGCTGTATAGAAACAGCACTCTTACTGGAAAACAGAGAATATAATAAAAAAAATCAGAGCAGTGGTTCAACAACTAGAAAGTAAATTATTTGATCCCTGAGCAAGATATGCAATTTCTCACCTTGTAAAGGACTTTCATGTTAGTCTATGTGAGAAAAGTGGAGTGGTGCAATTTGGTGATTTGATTCACCTATCATCAGCTGAACAACTGCACAGAGATTGAAAATGGCTCAGCAGCTGCATTCTTACAAGCTCAGTTTTACAGCAAAATTTATATCATTAATTCATTAATAACTGTGACAGCAATTAATACCTTCTAGTAAATTCTTATCTTTTTTTCCACAGGCTCTCAACCTGTAACAGCTCTTAAAGTCTTACTAGAAAAAAATGGAGATAATGTCATATAATCATGCATATATTCACATGAAATACTGTAACTGAGAGATTCACAAGATACTTTCTTCTTCCTGAAGATAACTTCAATATGTAAGATTTGTACAGAAGGGCTGATACAGAAGTCAGGACATTGTTGCACTGACTTCAAATCCTTTGGTTCCTACCAGACTTTGGTTAAAACCCCAAATATTTGAGGATTTTTTTGTACTTGTGAATACAAAATCAGAGGCAAAGAATAAGCCTCTCATTCAAAAGGATGTTAAACAAGACAAACCTAGAACCAGTGCCAGAAATCATGAGAATATGGAAATGCCCGTGTGATGTTCTTCAGTTAGACATTCATCCTGCCTGATTATCTCAGTTCTGCTTTTCTTCTGCTGTTGGTCTTGCCATCTTTCATAGTGGCTCTGTGACACAAGTATCTTTCAAATGTGAACTGTGGACTAAAACTGGAAATTCATTTTGCCTTGCATTGAAGATCTGGAATCTCATTTGAGATTGAGAATCTCAAAAAGGATACAGTTCACTTGGGAAATATGAAAAAAAAGCTAAAGGTGTACCAGAGCCTAAATCAGAGCTTTATAAAGACCATTTCAGAACATTCTTCAAATTCTAATGCTGATTCAGAACACTTCAGAACAATATGTCTGATAGTCAGTTATAGCTAGGCAAGATGAGAAAATACTTCCCCAGCACTCTCAGCCAAGATGGACACCTCTTTAGTGAAGTGGAAAACAGGATAAAATTAGACAAAATCTTGGCTCAAATGAGAAATTTATGCCACTTCAAATTTTAGCATAAACCTATGATTTGTGGCTCTTGTTTTGTAGCTGAGTCTACAAGAAACACAAATCAATTTGAACTTTGAATGAAATTCAAAGCGAAATCACTCCTGAACAATAACCTCAACGCCAGTTATAAGTAAGAATTCTTCCTGGAATATCTGCTAGCTAAGGACCCCGATGTGTATGGTTTTCTCTTTTCATTTCCTTCCCTTTTCCACCTTTCCTCTTCCTGTTTTTTCCTCCTGATTTTTCCATTTTTGCCTTCTTTCCTCATCTCCTTCTCAATTTCCTTGCCATTCTGCCATAATACTCCCTCACAGAGACAGGATATTCAAGAATGTGAAAAATCACCTGATACTGTGAAAAAAATGCAGTTCTTCCAGTTCATGCTCCATGCTTCAGTCACTGGAGAGAGCAGGAAACAGTTGCAGTGAGAGAATACTCATGGAGCCTTGGTATCCTAGTTTGCTATCCCTTTTTATGGTCAGTTATGTGAATGTAGAAAGACAAAAAGTGAAGTGGAGCAGGCAGGCCTATGAGTTCCTGCTCCTTGCAGAGAGAATTTTAAGGCTCTGCCTTAGGATCACTCTCTCCTGTGTTCAGCTAAATGAAAAACCAAAAGGAGTGGGAAAACATGTGGCGGTAGTTTTGTTAGGATTTCTCAAGAGTAGATTAATGTGTAGCTCCCTATGTTCTCTAGAGTTTAAAAGGACAGATGACTGATATGAAACTTAAGGACTCTATGATTATAGTTGTCCAGTACTTTCCTTACCCTGTCTACACACAGTTTGATCAATTTATGACATACTTTGCTTTTCAGCCCTCTCTGGCTCCAGGAGAGAGGAATACAAATTAGAAATTGTTTCTTTGTGTTTATTATTCCTAGATGAAAAATGGTCTATGAAATGACAAACCCATTAATCTGATCTGACTTTGAAATTTTTTTTTCTATTTTCAAAAGTGTATTTACTGAGATTCTCAAAGCTTAAGAGAAAAAGATTAAAGATAGAACTGGTACACAGCTTTCAGTCATTTAAGCAAATGAAAGCAGAGCAGTATTTGAGAAAAGAAATGGTACCTATTAATAACAACAGGAATGGCTCAAGCACATGGGAAAAAACCTAGGCAAAACAAAACAGCTAACAGTGGTTTAAAAATTCAGGTAAGAAACCATCATTTTAATATTAGTAATATTTGGTTTTTATATGTCTGTCTTATACTTTTCCATAAATGTAGAAAGGTTTATGTTATTGTAAATTTTCATAACAAGACAAAATAAATCAAGTAAAGTCTGTCATCATTAACTCTTTTGGTACTAGATTAGTTATACCTGCAATGCCTGTCTTCTTATATTGTAAGACGAAACACCATCTCAGCTAGACTCATGTCCCCATAATAAAAGACTTATTTGATAGTAATTTGAATTATTTTTTCTGTGTGAACTCCTCAACTTTTAATTTCAATGGGCATATGATGGAAGGAGTTTCTGTAACTGAACAGGTACTTAAAAGTTTTTTGTCTAAACTATGGACACAAGCAAAGACTCAGAGTCTGTCTCATTTCTGCAGATAAATAAGGGACAAATATAGTTCTGTTGACTGATACAGGTGTAGTAGTGTTTGATTCTCATCAAGGACTTGCACATAGAATCAGGTAAACAAGACATCAGTGGGAGTGAGAACATCACAGCCTTGTTTCTAACTGTCATATTAAATTCTCCTTTAGGAGTATATCTCTATCTTAAAAAACAATAACACCTGTGAGTTTTGGGCACCGTAACATAAAGAAGACATTAAACTATTAGATAGTATCCAAAGGAGGGCCACAAGGATGTGGAAGGGTCTGGAGGGGAAGCTGTATGAGGAGCGGCTGAGGTCATTTGGTTTGTTCAGCCTGGAGAAGAGAAGACTGAGGGGTGACCTCATTGCTGTCTACAACTTCCTTGTGAGGGGAAGAGGAGGAGCAGGCACTGATCTCTGCTCTGTGGTGACAGTGACGGGACCAGAGGGAATGGCCTGAAGCTGTGTCAGGGAAGGTTAAGGCTGAATATCAGGAAAAGGTTCTTCACCCAGAGCTTGTTGGGTACTAGACCAGGCTCCCCCAGAAAGTGGTCACAGCACCAAGCCTGACAGAGCTCAAGAGGCCTTTTCTCTCAGGCACATGCTGTGACTCTTGGAGATGGTCCAGAGCAGAGCCTGGAGTTGGATTCAATGATCCTGGTCAGTCCCTTCCAACAGGGTATTCTATGATTCTATAATTCTATTATCTCCCCCTTGTAGCACAACAGTCCAAACTAAGATAATGTTTAATGCTGACATCTAGGGACCAAATCCATAACTGATAATAAAGACTAAAGAAAAGCTAAATATTTTAGCATGAATCAGTAAAGCGAATCTGGATTTCTGTTAAGAAATTTGGCTGTGCAAACATCCTCATAAAAAATGCAGGTAGCATACACAGTAGCTTTTTGTACAGACACCAACGATTGCCAGGAAAGTTCTGTTCAAAAGAAACCTGGGATAATATAGAAATCATTTATGCTGATCTATTTTAACATGAGCACATACAGAGAGCTGGTACTTCAGCTTTGACCTGAATATCTTTCTTCCTGGAACTAGAACATAGATATTTCTAACAATTTGTAATTGTGGCAGATGAAAGTCCTCTTTCCTCTAGGCATGTACAGGTGGCTCTGAGGCTGTGTTTGTATTGCAGTCTTGTGAGACGGATAGTGACAAATGCATTGTATACGAAATCCCAGCAGACTGAAGATTCTTTTGCTTTTTCTGCAAGGGCTATAAATAAGGCATGTGGCACAAAACAGACTGCTGAATGAAACAAATGCACACTCACAAAATAAATCACAAAAACCTTTGCGGTTTACAAATGGACATTTTCAACTGGATCCAAACAGAGACATGAAGGGCTTTTTTTTATACAAATGAAAGAACAGCTTTACTACTTTCTACAGGCACTTATGGGAAGAAGTTGCTATCAAATATTCATGGTAGCCTCTTGTCTATACAAGTCTGGTTGATGGAGTAATAGTGTCGACTCACCTGGCACAAAAACTCAGCCATTTTCTCTTTCCCCATCCAGTAAATCTGTGGCTGTCAGTGATAGGAGCTGATGGGAAATGATAGCCTTATTGAGCTGCCTCATGAACTGTAACTCATTTGTTCTGAAGACCCAGACTGACAGCCTCTGCATTTCTCCCTTCCAGTGAAATTGAGTATAAATCACTTTATCATTTTTCCCCATGACAGTTTATCAGAATTCTGGAGTTTTATATGAAGTCATAGAGGCTGGTGGTAGAAATAAGACTTACAATCGATCTTGTTGTTGGAGGGCACTGCATCTTGCAAGGTTTAACAGTCCCATGAAAAATTTCAATTTGACTTCCACTAACCAGACACAAGTGTACACATGCACACACACACTTGACATGCAACAGAAAGGGAAAGTTAATTGAACTCACTTCTACTGGGCAAAAAATCTAAGCTTACGACTCATGTGAACTTAAAATTTATAATCTCTTTCAGTTCTTGGTAAGTTAATTCCTTATTTTGACTTGTAAGTCTCCTAATAGATTTCCTAACCAACAAAATAATAAAATCCTTCTTGACACAATAGTACTTCCTTGGAAAATAAAATTTCTCTTCCTGTTCACTTTCATTCTCAGGAAGGTACCAAATAGAAGAATAGAATATACTAAAGAATATACTGAAGATAAATGTAAATTGCTCCTTTAGCCTAGAATTTTTTTTTAGGAATTTGTTATTTAGAAAAAATAAAAAAAATATCACCATGGAGTTAGGTTAATGATTTCTCTTCTTTCAAAAATCCTCTGTGAGTTGATATGTACTATTGTCCCGGGGTGACCCAAACCAAGATAACTATGTAAATATTATAAATTAATTCTAGCACTAAAGAACTTGCTGTATTTGAGCAAATAGCCTATTAAAAAGGCAAAAGACCTCAAGCTAGGCCCAGAGATTTTTACATAAAGCTACAAAAGACAAAGACACTTAAAAATATATATGAGCATGTAAAATACAATGACTTATGACTTTGATCCTTATAACTGCAAGGAAACTTAGGGATTTGATGCCCAAAGAAACACAGATTATGATCATAAATAATCTCTAGGAACACAAGTAATTATTTGGAGTCAGAATTTTTTGTTTGATTACACTGAACTAAAACTTCTTCTCTTGCACCCCTGGAAGCAAAGGACAGATGATGACCTAACCTTAAATAACTGAATTTTGGATTCTTTTGGGCTCTAGGATGAGCAAATTCTTCCAACTGATTATTTTTAGCTTTAGAAGTAATACATAAAATTTTATTTTCTTGACTCCTGTGGGTAGGTATTTAAGAATGTAAACCATTCTATAAAAATGACAGGACAGGAGGTAATAATTTCTGTAGGTGGATGATAAAATGAAGCTATGTGATCTAACATGTTCCCTGTTCTCTGCATTTATTTTGTAAAAATGCAGCTCTTCCTGCTTACCAACTACACTTACTGTGGAAAAATTCACAGCAGAACATATTATTTCAAATAATAAAGTCACCACAGCAAAGGGCATGGCTCAAAACTGAAACCATTTTGTCATTAATGATTAGGACACATTGTAATGCATTTCTAAGGTGAGCTTCAAATTGGTTCAACAAGAGTAAAAACCTCATGCGACACCAACCTATGTCCCTTAGAAGGCATCTTAATACCAGTAAGTTGAAAGGGAAAAGGTCTTTGAATTTGATGGACTTGTCAGTGTCAGGTTAATAGTTGGACTCCATGATCTGAAGGGTCTTTTCTCACGGAAATGATACTCTGACTCTGATAATTGTAACACAGCAGGTAATGAGCATGTGTCTTAATTATTATAAATGGTTGAATAGGGACATCAACTGCCTGTTTTCTACTCCCTTAGCACTGACTACTCTCATTCTTGTCACTAACTTGTGTAGCAGAAACCTCCCCCACCTTTCTTTATTAAACTCCGCTAAATGTTATTTCATTTTGTATCGGGTTGCATCTATCATTAGACAATGGACACTTGCCTGCCCCATTAACTCTACTAATGACATGGAATTTTGCAAAACTCAGCAAAACATCTGAAACGAATCTGAATTAAATGTAAACTAAAAATAAAGTATGGGGGTCCCTGGGAGATCAAGTTTAGGACCATAAATAGAACATCATGAAATGTTTCAAAAGTTTCTCATTAAATCCAATGCCAAAGGCATTGAGAAGGCAATTTATATCCATGACAAGAAGCTAAACCAAGAATGAGTGAAATTTAAATGCAATTGGATCCTCAATGGTATATTTCTAGAAGAAGAGCAGATATAAAATTATTGAGTGTTTGGGGAAGTTGTTTGTTTTACATTGCAAAAATCAAAACACAAGGAACCCTAGTGGTTAAATGCTTTAATTTTCTGATCTTACTATTGAAGCTCAATTTGTCAAAATAATCCTGATAGAACTTCTCTTAGATAATTAACTTCTAAGCTTCACAGCCTCATGCAGACTTCACAGAAACAACTTCAGAAAGTCAACAGAACAAATATTTATAAGAAATAATATTGTGGGACATAAAAAAGGACTTAAAAGCTGAAATGGATTTTCTTTTCTGTTCATAAAAATCCAGGCTATCCACACAAAATACTGTGCCAATGCAAATTTAGTGCATTGTAAGGCTCTTATGAAAAATTATTACAGTTTTGAATTCTGTTTCTGCCTTTAACTTCTGCAAATATGCTGACATTGAACATTACCCTTAGGTTAAAAAAAGTCAAGAAAGTAAATGTTCAGGAAACACACTGCCCTGCAAATGTCATAAGGCTATTGCTGTTTTCATGTGGAGAGTTTTAAAGGCTGTTGAGATGAAAAGGAATTATAGCCAAGTCACTTAAGTGTCATGAATTTTCCACTGTGCTTCAGGCTTGTTTTTTTGTGAGCCTGTGTGTGTCTTGCTAATAGCTTGACCTTCATGGATTATTAAGACGAAATTTTATGCAATGAAAATGCTGATAAATTTGAGCTAAACAGCATACTTTGAAATGACTATGTTTAAATATGCTAATTGCAGCAGTTTTGGAAAGCAAAATGTTATCATAATTGCGGAGAGGATTGAGATGCTGGCTATCACACAATGGTATGCAAGCAAGCCTGTCTTAGCATTTTATGAGAGTGTTTTCTTCCTTTGCGTAGCTCATACTCTTTCCTGTATTTATTTATGGATTGGAGAACACACAAGAGAAACAAAAAGCATCTTTCTTCAGACATTTTTCTTCTCCCACCCTAAAGTGAGTCAGAAAGATAACATTTCTTAGCATATTAATCAGACTTATACTCCTTTCATCTACATTCCAGGCAGAAATATGTATATTATAAGCAAAGCTTCACTGCTGCTGAAATGATAGTCCTAAAACACAACAAAGCTACTGAAAAAAGGAGGCAGGTAAATGGTATCATGGCAGACACATTTTTGTTGCTGTAGATGAATTGCAGGTGTTCCATGAGGGTCGTGGGTTGTGATCAATGAAAAGGATTGTAACGTTTCTGAGACAAAGCACTACAATTCCACTATATGAGAAAGGCATTCTGATATGGAGGAAGACAAGAATCACAAAATGACTACTGTGAAAGAAAAAATAGATCTTTCAAAAAAAAAGAAAAATCAAGAGATATTTTGGAAAGATTAAAAGACTGCAAAGCAACAACTGGCAGAAAAGACGGGAATTTCTGGAGTCCAAAAAACAGAGAAGGCAGATGGTACAAATCCTTGACTTTATGTATATGCAATTTGGACAGTAACATTTCACTTGCAGCATGTTTTATTTCTTCAGTTTTGTTAATTCACTTTGTTGTTGTTGTTGTTGTTGTTGTTCCATTTTATCTTTGCTGCAGAATCCAAGAATCCATATTTGCGGGACACCAAATGAGAAACATGTTTAAACTGATTCCAGCATCGCCTACAAAGTTCAAAGTTCACTTGCAAAATGGAAGAGATTTTTCTTTACTCTTTTTCTGTATTTTCTAGTATAGTGATTAGAAGATTTAAAATGAATGTGAAATCCCCTTGACCTGTTTTAGACTCTCCCATCACTCAGATAAATACAGACTCTTATCAGCTATAAATGTGTGTTGAAACACAGGTGTCTCAGACTTGATGGCTGAAATTTTAGGTAGACCTAATTACAATACCTCCTTGCAAGTTCACAGTTGGAAACTATTCCAGTTGGGAGCTATTCCAGTTTGTAAAATGATAAGGTATTCACAGAGTCAGAAACTGGGAATAACTGCTATGATTCTGTGATTAGGCTTCCTATATTATCCTAGGGCGTATCTATTCTTATCTCTCCTCTGCCTTTGGAGTGGAATAACTCCTGTGGTCTTCACTATTAGTTCAGTTGTCTCAAAAGGGAGATATAAGGGTGGTTGGGTTTTTTTGTTTGTTTGGTTGGTTGTTTTTTTTGTCTTTTTTTTCTGATTGTGAGATCTGTATCTCTCCCATGACTCTTTCAGGTCTGCAGCCTTTGATTTCCTACATTTTATATGTATAGATATAAATATGCGTAGACATACACTCTTCTTTCCATATTCTTCAAAAGGTATGGAAACTCTCTCATAAAGTTCTTTTGGTTTTTTATTTTCATTTGGTAGGACTGTGGGGTTTTTTTGAAGTTTTTATTTCTTCTTTTTTTTTCTTTTTTTTTTTTTTTTCTTTTTTTTCTTTTTTTTTTTTTTTTTTTCTTTAGTTGGTTTTTTTTCCTATAATCAATGTCCAACCATATAATGAGTTACAGTGTTCTTATACAGTGTTCTCTGCTGTGTACACAAATTTTAGATATTAGGACTGTCATGTATCCATAATTGAGATTTATTATCCATGCACTGCAAATATAGCTCCATATCTAGTCCTGGATTTGGGCTCACTTAGCCTAATTATATCCATCAAATACTAAGGAATTTCCTTGGAAGCAGATCTAAACAAAATGTAGTTCATTTGCTTGTGGATGCTGGTAATGATGGGAATACCTCACCATCTGTGTCTCTTCAGGTTGTGATCTCGTCAGATCTCATAAGGTAAGCAGATTCTGGCCAGCATAGTAATTGGTTGGGACCCTTCCAAAGAAATCCCAGGTGCTAAGGAAAGTAGCACTGATGATTCAATATTTGGCATTCTTCCCTCTGTTCAGTAGCAGACCACTGTCTCAGCATAATATTGAGAAACCATTTGGTAACTCAGTGTGCCAGCTTCTGGGGGGGACACAATCAGTGCAGACAAGACTTGCAGTTAGAAAACATCTAGGGTATTTCTTGTAATATGAGCAGACAAAATAGCATTTTTGGATATAAACCAAAGATTTGCTTGTGCAGTAAACTGCTAAACTGGCTGGGAGGATTTGGTACATGCCATTGCAAAGTCTGTTTTAGAGCACTGAATGAACAACATTAACACACAAACTTCCACAAAATATTTCGGAACAATTTGTGAAAACTACTCTGGACTATTGTTGGCATTAATTCCTAGTTACTACTGCTGGCATTCTTCCTAGAAAGATAGGCCAGAGTTTTTAGATGCAGTGTAATTGGATTATTAGGCACCCTTAAAATAATTAATTTAGATAAATGAAACAGTTCCCATCAGATCAAGGAGTAGCCAGGCAGCTGAAATGTCTGATTTGTCTTCCTGTTCTGTTAATACTGTGCCTGTGGCAAACCATTTGCAAAGAAAATTGGACTGTCTTATCAGGATGCAGTTTGCATAACTATTTTTAATCTATTCATGGGATGTTTCAGTGGGTACCTTTGCATGCAGTAGTTTCTGATATACAATGAGCTTTAATTAATAGTCAGTATATTGCTTGCAAATAAGAGTTTATCATGGAAAAAAAAGGTGTCCTTATTATGGCTAAGAACTATACATACTCTTCTTATCAAAGGGTTGACTGTTCTGTAAGAAAATTTTGTGGTTATAAAGGCAGCCTTCAAGAGGAGATTGCTATTACTCTATGCAGAGACTGGAAAACCACGGAATCAGGTTAGAAAAGACCTCCAAGATCATCAAGTCCAACCTTTGACTGACAGCACCACCATGCCAACAAAACCACAACACCACATCCAGTCGTTCCTTGGGAAACTTCTGGGAATGGTGACTCTACCACCTCCCTTGGTCAGTCCATTCCAATGTCAAATGTGCAACATGCAAATGCACATTAAATCCATTTTCAGTGCAAAACATGTAACGAACAAGTTATGTCACAAACAGAAATGACACGCTTCTGTTTTAGACTTCAAAGTGCACATTATGCACTGTGGTACTGATGTAAAAGCTGTGTATAACCATTTAATCACATTCTGTGTAGTACTACCTTCACAAAAGGACAATAAATTAGGGCTTCCCTTTCCAAATGCCTGAATACTAGTCTTCATAATTCAATAGCATGAATTGCAATATGGAAAGATTTTTTTTTCCTGGATATACACAAATCTACATTGAATAGAAAATTTTGAATGTAATTGTGGATTATAATGTACTCTCAATTTAACATTTAGTGGACCATTTACTTGATAGCATCACATTGAGCACAACTCTTAAGGACAGACTGAAAACGAAGTGTACATGTTTTCTGTATGGAAAGGTAATCCTTAGAAAAGACAGGTATTTAAGACAGGAATTACAGTTAGCTTCATAAGGTCCTCACTTCTTTGGCTTTTATTTTCTTAAGAGAAAATTATATGCATGTATTATAGAAATAAATGTTCAGGGGGAAGCAAATGAAACAATTTTAGCCTTTCCATACTTTCTGATTCTTTCGCTGAGTATACTCTTATACTCTAAGCCATGCAGCTAACAGCTACCCCATGTGTTTCTCTAATCACCTTGACCTAGGGAAGAGGGAAATGAGAGATAAATGTGCAATGGAGTATCATTTTTTGGCAGTATTATTGCTGTTATATTTGAAAATTATTGTTATATGTGCACTTCCTCAAAATACACGTTGTTCTGTTTTTATATTAAGAAAGAACAAAAGTGAGACATACCATCATAGAAAGAGCTGCTGAGGTTTGTGACTGTTCTTCAAAAAGCTTATTCTAACCCTTCCATTTTTTTTGTGTGTGTTAAAAATGCTAGTATTTTTGTCTCTCAGAAAAATAAATCAAAATTAAGGTTTGTCATCTTATTAAAATCAAAGAAAGAACGGCAGGAAAAAAAATTACAATTTCCTTGGTACCAAAACTATTTGGAACTGTAATATTTTCAAGTCATTATGTTGCACATGCATCATAGAATTTCATATTTGACCAATTGCATCTCAAAAGCTGAAAAAAGGCAAGACACCCTGTAAAAAAGGGGTCCTGCCCTGACACAACCGTCTTTTCTCTTTGCCCCTGCTTTCCAGAAAAGATAAAAAATGTAAGGCAGCTAAAGCTCTTCTCTCTATTCTACAAAAGACTCAGTAAAAGTAACAAGTCTCCATCTACCCCTGTAAATTTTCTTCAGAAACCGGATCCCAGACGAGGGCAGGATTAAAGACCTCTCACTGAAAATGAGCACTGAGGGTATTTCTCCTGCTTTCCTTGCTCTTCCCTTTTCTACCTCCCAAAAATGAAAATAATTGAGTCTATGACACAAAAATGTAGCGAAACATGATAAACCACATTCCAAATAGAATCAGCTAGAAACTGATCCCAAACAATAAAATATGAGAAGGAATAAAAGGAAAAATTCCTTAGATTTGTATCAGTGAAAAAACTGCCCTTCATCTACTATTTTCCTCAACTATTTCCAATTTAATATTTTATTTTATTTTATTTTATTTTATTTTATTTTATTTTATTTTATTTTATTTTATTTTATTTATATTTTATTTTATTTTTCAGTGTTTTTACTCTTCTCTTCCCTCAAAATTGTCTGATATGTTTTCCTTTCCTTAGATAGGAAGTCAAGTCTCCACCTTTGCTCTGAAATTTTTAAGCAGAGATGACTGAAATCTGAATAAGAAAAAAACCACATTATATTAACTAATTGTTTCCTTCACTCCTAGTAATGTTGTCAAGTCTCTAAAATGCCTTCTAAACACTGGATTTTTACAAAAAGGAAAATAGGGAGCAAAAGCACTCCTAATTTTTATCAGTAAAAAAGCAAACGCAAATCTTTTTGCTCTTCAAAAAGTATAACTATAAAAATTGGACTAATAATTTTAAAATATATGAGCACAGTACCTTATGGAAATTAGTCTACTTATAGGCCTTCTTTTTGGTCTTTTATGGGCAGTTTTTATATCATTAGTTTTGTTAATGAAGCTTTTCATCAGTTTTTCCAACCACCATTAATGAAAATAAATGACTTAAGAAAAACTAGTCTACTTATGAGATACTAGTCTTACAGAAAAGACTGGAAAAATATACAAGTCTTCTGTCTCTTTTCTGCATTGACATACAAGATTTAATCCATGGTGAATTTTCTGTTGCACTGGGAGGGGCTGGTTGCTTGGAGCTGGGCTGGGCATCGGTCAGTGGATGGTGAGAAATTGCACTGTGCATCACTTGTCTTTTGGGGGGTTTATTTTTTTCTTCCTCTCTTCTTTTCATTATTATTCTTATTTATTATTATTATTATTATTATCATCATCACTAATAGTAGTAGAAATGCTAGTACTACATTTTTGTTTCAATTATTAAATTGTCCTTGTCTCAAACACTTAATTTTACTTCTGACTCTCTTCACTCTGCTGGGGAGAGTAAGTCACTGCATGGTACTTGGCTGCCTGCTGAGGTTAAGCCACAACACTTCTACCTTCCTTACTCTCATTTTATATCCTGGACATGACATCCTATGATATAGAATAACTCTTTGGACAGTTTGGGTCAGCTGCTCTGACTATTCACTGGCAGAGCATGGGAAACTAAAAAGTTCTCAATTTAGAGTAAGGACTACACAGAAACAACCACAACACTATTATTGTGTGCTATTTACATAATTCTCATGATAAATCCAAAAAACAGCACTATGACAGTTATTAAGGAGAAAATTAACTCTATCCTAGCCAAAACCAAGAAAATAACACACAAAGTTTGCAGCATAATCAAATTTAAAAAGTAGTAAAAGAAAGTTGAGTAAAACTAAGGTTAAAAAAAAAAAGAAAAAGGCCTCCCAAAATTCATATATCACCTCATCACCATATGAACACATGTTTTTTTGATTTGCAGACAAATCTCTATCATCTTCATAAGATCATAATTGAAAGATAATATGCTAATAGTACTGATACAAAATCAGTTTTTTTATGGCATGCACTTTCCATGGAGAACAGAGAAGTAGTTTCAGGTGGTGAAACCAGGATGAGACTGTGTTTGCCTTTGCAGATTAAATAGTTGTCTTGAAAACATGAAACTGTCCATTGAAATGCAAAGCACAGCTCCAGGAAGTCACTCACCACATTGCGGTCTATACTAAGGACTCCCAAAAGCCTCTGCTCACAAATAAGCACTACTAAGTGCAGACTAATTCTAGATAGATGGAAGTAGGTAAACATAACCTATAAACAGAGTAACAGCAAGGAGGTCCCAGCTAAGGGTGGGAGTTAATTAGAACTTTTCTAAAGACTGACTAGTATAATACACTTATTTTTAAAATGAGGAAATCAAGGACTTTTAGGCATTTTATGATTTAGCAACTGAATTCCTCCATCAAATGTGTTATGTTGATTTGAATATGTTAAAGAAAAATTGTGTCTCAGATTCAGGAAATAGAGCAGGATTCATCAATCACAAATTTCAATACCTTAGAAAGAGTGTTTAAATGCTTCAAATTTATCAGTCTTTATTAATCTTCAAGTTAATTTGGCCCAGATCACAGATAACACATATGCTTTTCACAGATACTAATATAACACGTAGCACATTGATAATATCTATGTTCTTTACAGATAAGTCAATGCTGTTCAAGACCAGAAAATTATACAGATACAAAAAAAAAAATATATATACATATATTATTTATCTATTATAAATTAATATTTAGTGAAATTGCTTAAAAAAAGAAAACATCTCAAACCTATTTTGAGGAATTTTCAAACCAATTGTGGTACCATTTTTGAAAGCACAATCTCTGAGCCTTTCCCAGGGCATGGAATCAAACGCAAATATATTGCCTCCAAAACAAGTGGGAGGTTTTTTGGTGGTGGTTTTTTTTTGGTTTTGTTTTGTTTTGTTTTGTTTTTTTTTGTTTTTGTTCATTTGTTTATTTGTGTTTTTTTTGGTTGTTTGGTTGGTTGTTTTTTTTTTCTTTTCTGCTTCTTGGAAGCAAACTTACATTAACACCCAAAGAAAGTAACCTGCTTGATTCCTAAAAGCAACTGGCATTAGAAATTTCCTAAGACAAAAATCTCCTTAGGAGAATTCTGGATCAGAGATGTTTCATAGACTCCTTGCAGAGCAATGTAAACTACATGAAAAAACTATAAGCTATTCCACGTTATTTCATGTATTTCCAAAGAAAAAAATTAATTAGCAGTATTTTTGCCTGCAAAAATACCTTGATTAAGCTTTGTACATGTACATGTGCACAAACATTTGTTAGCAGTTGCTCAAGGTGACATCTGCTATGAATCGTCAACTGTGGCATAGTATGCAGATCGTATTTTATTTTCTCCAAAATTTATTTATGCTTCTTATACATTTTAATACATTTTTTATAAATATGTATAATCAAATAGATTTTGTTTACACTTTTTTTCCTTCCACACAGAAACCAGGGTTATTGCACTGTATTTTCAATTCCTCTAAAGTTTTGCTGATGTTTGATGGATTGCAGTGCCACCTCAAAATAAAAGAAGTTCCAGCATACTATTTTTTGCTGGCACATTTCAAAATCATTCAGTCCTCCAATTATTTTCAAGATCAAAATGGCAACAAAATATGTATCTGATTTGCTAGTAAAATAACACTACAAATCATAGCTGCTTCTTTTGTATATGCCAACCTCATTTATTGCACAAGACAAGACTGGGTTTGTAAAGTGAAGAAATTAAGCTTTTTTTCCTAAAAGTGCACCTCTGAAAGGGCAAGAGCAGGCATGAAAAGATTAGACTTTTTTTTTTCCCCAAAGTCTCCTTTTTCTGATTGGGCTACTTTTCTGGGTTTAATTCTTTGGTATGACTTCACAGGGAACCTTTTGATGTATTAATCTGAAAAAAAAAATGGAAATAATCCAAATGAATACTAAATATTTAAAGACGTCAGAAAGGTTTTTGGCAATGCCATGCAACTCTGGTAACTTCTTCAGGAGTAAAAGCAAAATAGTGTGTTAATGCCATTTCAAAATGATTATGGCTGCTCATCTGCTGCAGAAATCATAATGACATCACGTAATTTAAAAGAGCATTGCCTGTTGGCACTGCTTTACCCTGGTTGAGCATCTGGCCCTGAGATTATAACTACATAAAGATCATGAGATCGAGAACTGTAGATCCATAACCAATAAATATTCTATTTTCTAAATACAATTTAGTCTGTCTGAACCATCATCACTGAGAGCAGCACATGCTGTGTAGTGATCTTGATCCATCTTCATGGTGTCTCTGGGACACACGTTCTGTGACGTCCTGCCATAACAGACAAGACAGTGATGCTGAAATATGACAAAGGTTTTGAAAATGTACCACTGAAAGAGATTATCTGAGATATGGAACAACTTAATGGAGCAGAGAAGAGTTTAAGTAGGTTGTAACCTTTCCAGTGGCATTGTCAGTATGTACTCTGTCATGAGAAAAGTAAGTGATATTCAGCCTTTGCATATATATTGCAGATATTCTGCCCTGTGTCAGACAGGCTGTTCCATGGCCTGCAACCCGAGTCCTCTTCAAGGACATACTACACAAAACTGTACTTTCCATTCTGTATGGAGATCTTATGCTATATTTGTAAAACATAATGGAAAGGAGGAAGAGCTGTAATTGTCTATTGTAGCATATTTTGTAAAGGGTAGATGAGATGACCCAAGTAATTATGGTCTGCTTAGATGAACTTCCGTTCTTGGCAAAGTCACAGAAAAGCTGATGTAACATAAAAGTACTAAAAAAATAAAGGATGGTGGCACAATTAGTGCCAATCAGCAGAGTTTTATGGAAAACAGATCTCATCAGAACTTTTGATGAGGCGACAAGTTCAGTTCACAGAGGAAAGTGTGCTGACATAATATGACTTCTGTAAGGGCAGTTGTCTGCACAACATTCAGATTAAAAATTAGCACTACACAAAATTCCCTGCAGCTCATAAAGATATTAGCACCATGCTCTAACCAACTGAGCTAATCTCAAGGCCATAATTATTCTTTGAAAAACTTGTTCCCTGGCTAATCTCAGAAAACAGCTGTTAATTGGGAACCATTATGCAAAAAGAAATTTTTAGTGGGCTAGTGCAAAGATCTTGATCTCTATAATATTCGTTATTCCAGAATTTGCACATTCATGCTAGCAAAAATTTGCAGTTGAAAAAAAATGGTGAGGAGCAGACATTTTTATACATATACTTAATTACAGAGTAAGGCACATTTTCAAAATAATACACTTTAATATCTTAGAACGAGGAAGAAGGAACACACATCACAGATTTTCAAATGGATGCCTGGATTTTGGAATCACAGAGCCATAAATAATTGAATGGTTGGAGTTGGAAGGGACCTAAAAGACCACCCAGCTCCAGTACCTCTCCCATGGGCAATGACACCTTCCACTAGACCAGAATGCTCAGAGCTCCATTTCGCCTGACCTCAAACTTTTCCAGGGAGGAAGCATCCACAACTTCTCTGGAAAACCTGTCTCATCACGCTCACACAAAAGGATTTCTTCCTAAAATTGAATTTAATCTACTCTCTTTCAGTTTGAAACCATTCCCTGTTTTCCTGTCACTACATGTTCTTGTAAAGTCTATCCTATCTTTCTTGTAGGCTCCCTTCAGGTACTGGAAGGTTGCAATTAGGTCACCCCAAAGCCTTCTCTTTCCCAGGCTGAACAAACCCAATTCTCTCAGCTTTTCCTCTTAGGAGAGGTGCTCCAGCCCTCTGATCAACTCGGTGGCCTCCTCTGGACTCCAATAGGTCCATGTCCTTCCTGTGCTGGGACCCCAGAGCTGGATGCAGCACTGCAGGTGGGAGGTCACCAGAGTAAAGGGACAGAATCCCCTCCCTTGCCCTGCTGCCCATGGTGCTTTGGACACATCCCAGGACACATTTGGCTTTCTGGGCTGTGAGTGCACATAGCTGGGTCACGTCTAGCTTCTCATCCATCAGCACCCAGCCTCTGTTGATACCCGGGGTTGCCTCAACCCCATGCTTGGTCTTGCTAGATCACCTTGCATTTGGTCTTGTTAAACCATGAGATTCCCATGGACCCAATTCTCCAGAGTGCCCACGTCCCTCTGGATGGCACCCTGTTTTTCAGGTGTGTTTGACAACACTGCTCTGCTTGGTGTCATCTGCAAATTTGTTGAGGGTGCACTCAATCCCTTCATCAATGTCATTAATGAAGGTATTAATTAGCACAGGTCCCAGTATAGACCCCTGAGGGACATCAATTGTCAGTGATGTCCATCAGTGGTACCCTAAGCCATTGATCACTACTTTCTGGATGCAACTATCCAACCATTTTCTTATCTATTTAAGAGTCCACTCACTAAATCCATCTTCTTCTAACATAGAGAGAAGGAAAATCATTCTCGGGAAGGATTTTGAGATCTATAGCAATCAATGAACTAGAATTCCCAGAATCAAATAATGAAGCAGAAAATATAAATCTCTGAACATATATGTAGGATGTGTATGTTTGAACTGGACTTTTTATTTACCCTGTTCTTTACGTTGCTGAGACCATTACTGAGAAACAGATCTCATATCTCAGTTTCAAGTGGAAATTGAAAAAGAAAAAAGTTCTGTGAAGAGCTCAAAAAGTTATTCTGGATCTGGAATTCTGAATTACAGAGAATTCTGCTATTACATTTAAGAGCAGTAATTTTATAATTGAAACTTGGTGAAGATGATACAGGACAAGTGGTACAAGAAAGAAGACAATAAAAATATGGACAAAACATTTCTGACAAGACACCGAGTTTAGCAGACAAAGGCATAACAAGATGTACAGGATGAAAGTAGGAGCTAAATAAATTCAGATGAGATAGGAGCACTGTTTTAACCCCAGAGATACCTACTCAGTAAAACAGGGAACAATGGATTTTCCATAATTTAAATATTTTTAGACTACAATGAGTTTATTTCTATAAGATAAGAGAAGCTCCATCAGAATCTGAAAATTACTCAGTGAAATTCAAAGGACTGTGTCATTCAAAAGATGAAACTAGAGGATCATTACAGGCTCTCACAGCCTTAAAACACATTACTTACATCTCTGCTTACAAGTATGTAATTTTAAACAGAAGAGTATGTAGCAAGTGTAAAAGCAAAGTTGCCCTAACATTTCAAGAAATACCTTTGACCCTTTTACTATTTCCCCACAAAATATGGGTCTATATTCTTCCTCAGTATGATATTCTAATGACTTTTCTTTGACAGACAATATATCTGATGAGGCAAAGCAGGGCCAAATTAAAAGATTTTTACATTGAAAAACACCACAATTCCATGAATATAATATTTTTGTTAAGACAAGTCCCATTATTTTCAAATTGTGTTACTTAAATATATTATCTCTACAGTAATAAAAATCTATTTCCACCTCATTTTAAATACTTTTTATCTCTTACTGTGCAGCATCGAAGGTCTCTTGTAATACTTTTCAACTCTCTTTTTTCCTTAACTTCCTTTCTTTTCGCATACTAAAAATTTTCCAAAGCAGGTGACTTCTTGCAGTATTGTTACACTTATTACATTATAATTACTGAGAATATTCTAAATTTAAATTTATGCCTATTGCAACCTTTGAAAAGAATAAGAAAACAAGGTGTTTTTAAGGAAGTTTCTTAATAATCACAGTTTATGTCGTCAGAAGTAAAAACTTTACCTCATATTCTGTTGAAACATTATTGTTTTCTATGGTCCTTAAGGTAAAAAGAGAACCCTAATGTATTTCAACAAAAAGATGTGCTACAACGGATACGTACATACCTACTACAACACTCAAGATGTGATGCTAGGATTACAAAACACTAAATACATGACTCCAATTTTAATTTTTCTAAATGTTTTCTAGATAAAAGAATAAAGGAACACAAAATTCACTACAGAATCTGAAGAGAAACAGTGCCTTCTTTTATCATGCCACTATGCAGGCAAAGATTTGTTGGGATAATTTATGTCCTTTACATCTCAGACCTGTCAGTAAAGGTGCCTCCAAAATCATGTAATTTTCACAGAATTTAAAAAGCATAATTCACTAAATAACACCAATGATTAGACAAGGAAAAGACTTAAACCTCCCTCTACCTGTTCATCTCTTTGTACCAACATGAGGCAGCAAAAGAGGAACATACACCAATTTTGTCCATAGAACAGGAATACCCCAAAATATCAGACCTGTTGAAGAAAAATATTATTTATTTTTCTGCATATAATATTTTATACACTAGTGTTTATTATCTTATGCCTGCCTCCTACATACTTCTTGTGCTAGCATGTACACAGCACAAGTCACCCCATGCACAGCTGTCATCATTCTCACACAAACAAACAACCCATGTCCAGAATCCATTCTTTGAACTACATAGAAATGTGTCTGTCTTAAGCAAAGATGAAACATGGAAACTTCTTTATTACATTACTTGTTCAAGAAGACTTTGACTAATTCCAGCAAACATTCCCCTGCTCTTGACGCTGATGATAAAGTTCTACTTTTGGCTGTGAGATATCATCCTATGTTAAAAAAAAATTTGCAATTTTAGAAGAAGAAATCTGAAAGTAAAAATTCACATAATTTTTCATCTACATGAAAATATATTCAATGGACTTTCCAATACTTTGCATTTTTACTGCCACGAGTGTTATTTAAATCTAAAGTGCTAAAACCTTACATTCTGTGAAAAAGAAAAATTTTGGTGTTAACCACCAAATCAGTTCTCTGAAAATATTTAGATATTTTTAGTGTTGCATCATTAGCATACAAAAATTTTATTCTTCTGTTTTGCATATGTCAAAAAGATTTTTAGCAGTCCAACAAATTACTAATAATTACCACTAAGATGCAGATAGTTTTTCCAGTTACTGCAGCATTTAAATGTTATAGCTTAAATCAACAGAGGAGGCATCATTTTATCTTCTGCCATCATAAGTGCATTGCATATTGGAAAGCCTAAACAAAGGCATGAAATGACCTATTATAAGCCAAGCACTGTAAATGCAGTTTTTGATGGCTTTTTATATATAATGGCTTTAAAAAAAATACAATATTTCAGCATTAAATTCAAAATCTAATTAGTCATCACAGGTATCATTTTTCAAATAGTAAAAATGAAATGTTCTTGAGAAAAATGTAGTAGTGTGACTTACTAGGATTTTCTTCTTTTAGCTTAATACTCATTTTAAAATGCATTGCCTATCATTTAAGCTGTGCAATTAATGTCAAGGTACCAAAAACAGAAAAAAAACCCTCTTAATTCAATGTTTTCAGAATTCTAGCTTCATTAGTTTGTTTGGAGTTTTTTCTAACATTTCAGTGAAATTATAAAAATAAATTGAGATTCCTCCTAAAGCAGCCTACAGTGTACATACAGTCTGAGTGCTTTGTAAACTCTTAAGTCACTTGGCACAAAACCTGCAAAAGGAACTGGTGAAGGGAAGGTATCTCAGTATTGAAGGGGAGATATATTAAGATTCCCAACTGTCATTTCACATGCAAATTGATGCTCTCTATCACTCCCGCTTATCATTCTTTCATCTTCTCTTCTACATCACATATCAACAAGGTGGCTCCATTTCCTTAGCCTGCAGTCCTATGTTGTTGAAGGCAGAACTGCATAATCTACATTTTAAAAGCAAGTGAAATAAAATATGATTATTTAAATCCCCCCTTCCCCTAACACTTTCAATACTGAGATCATGAATGGCAACAACCTGTATAAGGACTACCAAGACAAGAGTTCCTCAAGTGGGAGCAAGCATGGCTCAATCTGTTGGCATCAATTCACTGGACACTATCTTACAATGGTGCTCCAAAGCAAACATAATTGTGCTCAAAGCATGGATTTTTAAAGGTAATGCATGCAGTCTCTAGTAGGGAAATGGACTCAAAGCAGTATTTCTAACTTGGGGAGCTAATCTGCCACAGATGGAGCACTCAGCTCTAGCAGAAAGCTCACAGTTTAAAAGCATCCATGTGATACCATCTGGTAGTAGAAATATTTAGCATTAGATGGGTTAATGGGTTCTTTTTTCCCTGGTGTTCCACTGCAGCCTTCTGATTGCACATTAGGACATAACTACGGATAGTACATGACAGAAAAGGAAAAACAAAGTAAAATCAAGAATGTCCATAAATTAACATTTTTCATAAGAATTTTCATTACATTCTGTGATTAAAAATCAAGAAATCAGAAAGCAATTTCACTTTTATCTTTTAATAAAGTCCTTTAAATCTCATATTGTTTGGACTCAATATCAGTGTAGGTTATTTGCCTTGTTATCCTGTGTAGTGTGAAGAAATTCCAAGCAACAGATTTTTTAAAGCATAAATTTGACATATCTGGAAGAAGGGAGTTTAAAGAGCTTATAATCATCAAATCAGGTTCTCGTTTTATGCATGCAGTTCTTATTACATTATTTTCATCAAGGTAAAAAAAAAGCTGAATGTTCTCAACAGTATTTTAGAATGTGCATTGATTTGGATAAGAAATACAGAATGCTCTTACTGTTGCCTTTCTTGAAAATTAAGCATGTTCTTTCAGTGACAGGTTTTAATGAAACTGTAATGTTTAAAGAAATTATAGGAATCCACAAAAAGTAGATATGTTTCACTTGCAATATTATACCATTTGCATTTATTAGGATATACATTTATTAACATTTTATGGTGATCATTACAAATACTTCATCTGGCTTAATACATTAAGTTGCCTAAAATTGCCTTCTTTTCCTGAGAAAATGCAATTCTTGTTGCTAGCTCTGTAAAGATTTAACTAAAAAGATTAGTGTGATAGAGTGAAAGAAAAATCCTCACAACAATTAAAGAAGTTCACAACACAGGAACTTCAGGAGAATATTAAAATAAAAAAAACCAAAACAACTTCATGTGGTCATTGCTCCTGTATTAGCTTTTCTTACAGAGAAAGTATTATTACTGTTGATTCAACAAGGCTCTGAATTGTTTAGTGTGCATGCAGAAACACTCACTCCTTTAGTGACTCTTCTCTGTGCTAATCCCCTTGGAATGAAGCATTTATCACCTACCAAACAAGTGTAAAATATTTCCATCCAGAAGGATTATCACCACTGTCTTCCTCTCTGCTTTACTGGAGCAGGAGAGGGAGGGTAGGCAGGCAAAGTGATTCATCAGCTACAAACAGAAGTCCAATTACTAGAAAATTCCTTAATAATTTGGTCCAGTTGTCTTTATCTTTCAGTTTTTTTATGATGGATTTTTTATTGCTATTTTAAGAGGGCAATATTTACAAGCAACAAATCAGAATACATTTTATTTCCTGAAAATCAAAACACATGAGAACTATAGCCTAAGCTGGAACTATAGCCCTGACATAGTAAGTGTAAAAATGATACTGCAGGAAAATATTCCTTACACCAAGAAGTTGTAGCAGTCATTCATCCACCATTAAACCAACAGGCACCCCTGTTCCTTCTTAAACAATTTCATGCATTATATCTGTTACAAATTAACAGAACTGGTGGCGTTACCTAATACTGGAGTTTGCTGTGGTTTAAGTCATTTGTATGACTTAAAATTAAAAGGGAAATAAACAGCATTTTACTTGGAGAATATTATAGCAAAGGTCCCTGGCTTTCTATCTGATAATATTTGCACCACTGAAATGATGTTACTCTCTAGGTGTTCCTTCCCATGGAAAACCCTCAGGTCTCCTGGAGAGGTTGCTGTAGGTGGAGACCACACTGGGCTGAAAAATAATCAATTTTCTGATAGATTTCCCTTTCCTGATGGTTCTGATAAATTATCTAATGCTTAAGCATTTGTGATTGCTAAAGATCTCATCCCATTTTTGTAGAGAGGTGTTGGCCTCTTTAGCAAGGTAGATGACCAGAAACATTTAATAATATTCTGCATATCTAAATTCTTTTTCTGATGATATCCCTCTTCTTCTCTAATCTAAAAATGATTGTTCATACCTCTGCCTTTAGATACTACTATGGTTCAGCTACAAATTATGTGATTTCTAAATCTGTTTACAATACTTCAAAATACAGTTAGGCCTAAACATAAATCAGACTTTCTTTTCTCCCCTGAGATTCTTGTTTAAAAGGTCAGCTGTACTTCATTTCATACCATAGGAATGACTACTAAACTTCCTTTTTTCAAAGTGACTTTCCATAGTATTTATCAGGGAAAATCACCTTTTCCACAGGAAAATATGACACTTTAAAAATGACAAGCAGAAACTTTCAGTGAATTAGTATTCATTTAAATTGATTGCTGTTGATCTTCATCATTTAACACAGAATATTTGTTTTAGGAACTTAGAATATTGTACAAATGTTTAGCTTGCATAATCCCTAAAGTAAATATAATTTACTGGCTTTAAGCAATTGTCACTAACATTCTAAAAGAATCTTGTTCAGTTTATCATCTTTTCCCCCATTTCCTCTGCACCACACAAAAAAAGAAGCGAAACATAGATGTAATGATTCATTTAACCCAGATGACTGGATCACAAAACAGTTTTTATCTTTACTTCAATGGCTAAGTATACTGTTTCCAGAAAAATATTTTTCATATCACTTCTATAATACAAAACTCAAATATAACAAGAAAAAGGTGCAGTTATAGATGCATGTACTTAAAACAGACTGAAACGTTGGTCTGTTCTCTGAGTCTGTTTTCCAGACTTTTGCCCAGGCAAAAGCTTCCCAGGCAAAAGACTAAAGACCATTACAAGGACCCTGACACATATTTACTACCTGTATTGTTTCATTGACTGTCATTCTTGTAAACCAAATGTGCCAAATAGACTCATGTAATACAATTATAATAATCAAATCAATAAAAATAAAAAATATTTTGGACCAGACTCCAAACTGTCAGTCATTCAGTGAACAGTTTCTAAAAAAAATATTTTTTTCCCAAAAAGTTCAATAAATAATTTGAATATACAAGTATGATAAAGTCATCACAAACATTAGCACAAGAAAGATTAATTATATTGTTGACTAGTTGTCTTATTATCAGTAGGCTGAAGATGTACTGATCAAGGGAAAAATTCAAACATGAGAAAACTTAAAGAGACCTGCTTCTATGATCAAGGCTTCAAGTAATTCCACTTTCATGAACAGGACTAGACATGGTGAACCAGCAGAGTGAAGTGTCTCCACTAATACTGTGAGGCACTTGAGGAATACTGATTTAACCTCACTGTGGTGGTGTCCTTTTTACGCAGGCAGCTGCAAGTATCTTTGTTTTACAGTAGCAAAAACTGATAGCAAAAGCTGAGGTAAAAGCTGCAATTTGAAGGAAATCTGAGTCAGAGCTGAAAAGTGGACTTAAATCTCCCAAGGTTCAGTAAAGTGATTTGAACTACAAAGTAATGTTCCTGTTCCACAGTTAAATAACTGGCTTATTCAGTGAGCAGATGATATTTAATAGATTAATAAGTGTTTGCTTCTTCATATGCATATTCAGATCCTCTAAGATCTGCACATCTTTTATATTCCAGTTGTGTTGAAATATGAAAGCAAGAAACCAAAACAGAACTCATACTATTACTCAGATATAGATATGTCTATCTGTGTTTTGTGATGATAAGTACAAGTACGTCTTTTTCACTAAATCTAAATTAACAACATTTTGGTGAAGATAGAAATTATCTATGCATGCCTTACATGGTGTCAGTTTAGACACTGAGTGCTTTCATGATGCATGCTCCATAACATGATTTCCATATCAATGAAACTAAAACCTTCTCTTCTATTATGAAATTGTTTTTGATGTGCAGAATTCTCAAGATATCATCGTGCTTTTAGGGATGAAACTTGACACTTTGAGAAACCCTTGAAGAGTTAGATCCTGTCCTCATTGTAGTAAATGGAATAAAAAAACCCATGGGGATGTATTGACTTCAATAGGGACATGATCTCACCTGAAGTTTCTGACTGATAAAAAAGGAAAAAAAAGCAGAAAAAAAAATTTAAAAAAGCTGATGAAGCAACTGCAGAGTATCAGAAAGACAGACATTGTTTTCACTGTTTTAGAAAAGTGAATCAGTAATTGATCCTGAGGCTCTGTAACAAAAATTTTAATCCATCAATTCCTGTGCACCTATGCAATACTAAAATAAATATGAGTTTTCAAGAGAGTTCTTCCTGAAATCACTGTCCTTTTTCTGTGACAGGTGATTTGGCTGTGGTGGTTTTGGAGAGGCAAAACAGAAGATAGGACCTAATTTATTCCAGTTTATGACCCTGGGCTGTGTGATGCCCCTTATATACAAAGAAAGTGCTTAGTACATACAAATCACCAGAACAACTTCCAGAGCTGGTTTAAAAACTGTTCACAAAAAAGAGTTCATCAGTGTTTGGGTCTTAAGCTAAGAAAAGGTTCGAAGAGGAAGGTGGGTGTCCACTCCACAGTCAAGTTCATATTTTCAGTAATGATTTGGATGACAGAATTTAAAGCTGTTTATATTTTGCAGAAAAAGGATAGCAAATGCTGCAGAGGGCAGATCTCAGCAAATTGAACAACAAGGTGAATTAAATAAAGAGCAAAGTGCTTCCTGTAGGCAGGAGAAGTCAGACAGAATGAGAGCAAGTAACATTTGGCAAGGTAGTAAAATATGGCAGAGAACTGCAGGAGATTGTAATAGTGACTCAGAAATGAAAATCAACACTGTAGCATTGAGAAAAAACAAGAAAATCTCATTCAGTAACGCTTAATGGAAGTTTTATAATAAAATACTAAAGGTCCTATAGGTCAGCTTTTCTTGGTGTTAGTGAAGTTTTAACTGAAATAGCTTCCTTTTTTTTTTTTTTTTTTTTTTTTTTAATACTCCATACTAAAAAGACTGCAGAGTATATGGGAAGAATACAGATGACTACAATAACAGTAATATACTAAGAAAATGTGAAAAAAAAATTCACCTTGTCAATAGAGGAGAAGAAAAATGAAGAACCAGCGTAATAAATATCTTTTAACCTGTACACGATATAATAAGGCAATGTTTGTCCTGCTTCTTAAGAACAAGTCCAAGATATTCAGCAAAATAATTTTAGCTGGATACTAGGAAGGACTAAATGCATGCAAAAACAGATTACTTAGTATTTATACACGATTAATTTTATTGGTTTATAAGAAATCACTTAGCTCACCAAGTGTCAAAAAAAGGTCAAATGTCATTATAAATTTCTATGTGCAAGAAATACTACAGATATTACAAGCAAATATCTTCCATCTTCATGTTTCTGTAATTCTATTTTGGGCAATTTAACATCACCGTAATAGAAGAAAAAAAGAGACAGGACATTTTGGGCTCATAGGTGTTTTTTTCAAAACTTATCAACAACACATGAACATGTAATTTGGTTATCTGTTTGTTGTTTTTTTCTTCTTTTTCATTCTAATGATAACATAAATAATCCCAAAGGAGTTTATACTTAACATAGTTCCATGTGATTTTCCATGTATAAAATCCAGGAGTTCTACATTTCTGCAGTTTGATATTTAATTCTAAAAAAGTAAAATAAAATATTTATTCACTCAAGGACCTACATATTCAAAAGTTTGCCTCTTTCTCCTTTTTACCTCACCTAATATGTATCATGTAGCCCACTACTGTTGCCCTGTTTTTTCAGCCTTCTGATTTACTTTTTGTAATCCAGATGCCACAATACGACACAAAAGAATGACACTCATGCACTGTGATGTCCAAGGCAAAAAAGGGGCAGTGTATTTACAGACCAAGATATTTATAGAATTCCAACAGTGACCATGGATTGGAGGAAGGAAATTGTCCTCTCCAACCACATTGGTCAACCCAACAGTCCATCAACAGTCTCCTTCTTATGAGAAGAATGTAAACACGAAAGAACAGTTACAATAACAACAGTGTTTATGTGAAAATCCGTGAGAAACTCCATTACAAAAAGTAAATCATCAGAAGGTGGAAAAAACAGGGTGACACATCACAAAGGAAATACTACAGAAAAGGAACAGCCATTAATAATTTTTTTTTATTACTAAAAATCTTCTAGTAATAAAAATTAAATTTTAATTAATTTAATATAATTAAAATTAATTAAATTTTTCAGTATGCTGAATATATGTCCCTTCCTCATTATTGGGAATCTTCATATCAGAGCTTTTGCTTTGAATTTTTCATGCAGTCTTTCCATTTTTCTTGTTTTAAGTGTCTTCTATAGTACCAATCAATACAGAGCCACAAATTCCTGACATTGCTCTTTGCTTTGAAGCACACACTTCATTTACCTTCTTAAGGATCTCAGGTTTGGAAATTCAGCTATTCCAAGTTCTGAACCAAAAGCTTATTATTCATATGATTGCCAATATGGTGTTTTTTATTAGGTTTTCAAAACTGACTCCCATTGTTTCATGGATATGGTAGACAGGTTTTTAATTTATTTCACGTGCGGCGTCATTGCCTTACTCTGAAACAAAATTATAATCAATATAAGGAGAATCAAATAAACTATGTAACTCCAATTGAAAACAAGAAGCAGTTTCTCAGTATGTCTACAAATGAAAACTCCACCATTGCCATTCTTTCTCCTTTTCTTGAAGACAAATCAATAAATGCAGGATTTTCAAAAAAGGATAAGGACTTTTTTTGCTAGAACTCAAGCCTAATTTTTAGAAATTACTAACAGACAAAACACTTAAATTTCTATTTAAATGCAATTTAGGCTCCATGCCACCAGATTTTTAAATATATTAGGAGCTCAGTGTTAAAGGAAGGTTTCCTGTTAGTGCCTAAGTACCATGAATTCAGTGGGTGATAAGCACTTAGAGTTGGATTCAGCTCATTTAACTTCAGCTGCCTAGAAGTCAGGTATCTTGAGCTCTGTTGGCAGTCTAAGCAGAGAATCAGGGATCTCCAAAGAATGTTTCAGCCCAGCACCATCTGCATCAGGCAGGTGTCCAGGAAAACAAGGGAAATATAAAGAGAGAGACTGAAGAATTACACATGGGAAGGTGGCATGTCCTCTGGGTATGGGAGGATAGCAGCACACCAGGACATGTCATGCTGAGAAGGAAGATTATTTGAAAATAATTTTTAGATTTAGGATTATCAAATATCTAAGTTATATGTGAAACAACACTCTACTTATTACCAATTTGTCACAAGTTCTCCAGTATTTTGCACTGCCTCTATGAGATGGTACTTGACACCAACTTTGAAAGCATAATTCTTTATGAAAGGAAACAAAGGAGTACTGTCTTATACAGCACACAGAGATATCAGTGTAAAAAAAGATATTATTTTTACAAATTCTTTTTAGCAGAGACATTACTGTGCTAGTGAAAAAAAGAAAACATTGCCTAAAGCTAAACAGAATGTGTACAGGAATCAAAGAAATTTCCCATGTAAGCATTTTCAATAAACTTTAGTCTTCAGTGACTTTTCATATAGCAGCAACTCTTCTCTGCAGTATCTATCATTAATGCAACATGCTGTGACACAGACAAACATCCTTTAATGGCAAGTTAAAGAATGAGTGCTACACTCATCTTCACTTTGAGACCAGAATGAGAATAAATGCTATTATCTCCAGGAGATGTTTTGCCAGAAATTTAACACCAAAATTAAATCTCCAGTCTGCTACAAGCTCCTGTTTTCACTACTCAGACAGAGACATTTCTTGAAGTAATTCCTATTACTACAGATTTGTACTTTACACTATTTCCAAGTGTGAAAACCCAAGAGTCAGGCAATTATCATTATATTCTCATTCCTGTAGCAGGTTGTATATGCTAATGAAGAGAAAAAAAGCATAATTATATAGTATCATAGTCTATTGTTACTGAGCTCTCCTATAGCCTCTTCTTCCAAACAGCTGTCTAAGCTCACGACTTTTTCCTTTATTAAAAATTAAAACCACAAAATTCAGGAAGGCAAACACAACAGCCAGAAGCTACAGTTTTAGGACACATATCATACTTTTAACCCTGTCATTGTTTGTCAACCACAAGAAATGCACTATTAGAAGCTCCAAAGGTTTCTAATTCTGTGCAAATTATGCTATGTTGTATATCCTTGTGCTGAGTTGGATGCTGCCTTAGTTTTGAAAGACAGGTATCTGCCAGAAAAAGCTGGAGTTTCCCTTGGAATGGAGAATGTAATCCCCTCATCCTCTCCAAATTATAATTGTGCAATTAAGGGCTTTCAGGCAAAGATTTGGGAATAGGAATAACAGTTTTTTACTAGGAATATTAACAATACAAATCTAGTAGTAAAACAAACAAACAACAAACAACAATTCTAGAAACCCTGACAGAGTCGGAGCTACAACCTGACACCCTGTTGGTCAGGGTGTTGGAAGCAGTCCACAGTAAGTCCTCCTGGAGTGGCAGATGTGGTTGTGTTGGAGCAGAGATGATCCTGAGGGAAAAGGGTCCAGTGATGGTGAGAAGAGTCCAGTGATGGTGAGAAGGGAATCCGGTGGAACCAGATACCTTGTGTTCCAACATCTCAGTTTTTATCTAGGTAGGAATGGTTGGCTCCCCCCACTGGGTGGAGCATCTCACAATGGGATGATGGCTTGTGGATGATGGCTTGGTGAGCCTTAATGGCCCATTAGCAAAAAATATCCCTTTGGAGGACAGGTGGTAAAAGAGACAAGAAACACTGTCCCACCAGGTTTCAACAGCTGGCCCATTATCAGAAGGCACCCGACCTCCAGAGTTACAAGAGATAAAGAGAAACATCTCCCCAACTGCTTTCAACAAATGAAATAGAATACACATTTTTAGTTCCATAACCCAAGACAGATGCAGTTTTGTGATTGAAATACTTTAAAGGAAGTGGAAAAATGTAATATGTAGGTATGTACCTATGTATGTATGCATGCATGCATGCATGTATGTATGTGTGTAAGCTAGTGGTTAGCTCTCTAGACTTAAGGAGAAGCTTTTCCAGTGGAGGGAGGAAGCTCTTTCAGTGGTGCTCTTGGCAGTGTTTCTTACACGGCCATTTGAACACCTAGGATTATGTACAATTGGGTAGATGATAATCACAGATAAGCTTTGCACAACCCTTAGTATCAATTTTTACATAATTCTTGTGCAAGTAGTTTTTATACTGCACTTTACTTAGATTATGTCAGCAATATATTTAATATTTCATTACAATTTCTATTATGATGTCATACAGTATGACATAAACTTCATATTGGCATTCCAATGAGGAAAAAAAGATGTCTGTAATTCAAACTTTAGGACGAATGTGTTCCAACTGCTTAACTTCTGCACCTAATGCAAATCAATCTCCATCATTGCAGCTGCAGGACAAATGTCTTGTGATTTAAGAGCATTTTTGGTACACATTGAATCAAGTGCATTTGGTTACAATGGGCAGTCAAGAGCAACTACAGTTAGTGTGTTCTGTAAATGGTGATTAAAGAGAAATACCTAAATGACCATGCACTCAAATACAGTGTTTCCTTGTGCTCCAAAATAAAAAAAAAACACAACACCTCTGGCCAGTTTAGCCAAATCAAGAATAGAACACCTTTGGAGTGCTAAGTGTCAGAGGAATGTGCCAGAGGTGAGGAAAGCCAAGATTAAAAAATGTGTTCAGCTTTAATAAGCTGACAGAGGAAAAGAGAGGAGTGACAAGCATAAAACTGACAAGAAAAGAGAGAAAGAGAGGATTGCTTTATGCATCTGATTGGAAGTCACAGAAGGACTCCTTCTAAGAGGCTGCCCTATGAAAGGAGAGCCCTTCACTTTTAAGATATGATCAAAAGCTTGACAAATCTAACCCCTTTTATTTTTTCATTTGAGTAGTGAGGTATATCTCAAATTATCCATAGAGCAGGTACTTCAGATATTTTTGAAAACTCTGATCTCATTCTTCCTCTGCAGCAAACAGCAATTTTTCTATAAAAGGATTCATTGGCAGTTTAAAGATACCAGTGAGATACTTAGACACAGCACATTACTGATCACCTCATTATTGCTGAATTACCCACCTGTTGTAGGGTGGAAGAAAAATAGCCTGAGTTACACTGTGGCCTGCTGAAGAACAGGTTCTTAGTATGAAACCCACAATAAGCCACATTTTAGTTTAATTCATAGGGTTTCTCAATCAATCAAATCCTACCCTCAAAACAGGGAATCCAATTTCTAAACAAACAGGTATTTGTGGTGGTCTGATAAGTCGGATGTGGCACCATACTACAGCACTCCTGAACAGAGAGGATGTCCCTTAAAATTACTATCATTGAAGTAGCAGCAGCAAGTTTTGAAAACAACAGTTAAGTAAACTTATCCTCTGGGGATTAATTCACTAAGGTAGTCATTGAGTTTAATGGGTTATTAGAAAAGGATATCAAATATTTTTCATAGCTAGTGCTTCATTTGAGCATACAGAATCAACAAAATACAACCAGCTGTGAGACAGCAGTGTGACAGCACTGAAGTCAATGAGAGAGAATATTTTTTCTGTTTATTATGGACAATTATTAAAAAATTATCATCTGATCCTACACTGTTATGGAAGCTGATATACCAGAGATCAGTGCCTTTCAGTACCAGTTTTGGAAACACTGTTTTCATGAGAAGGAGCAAGGAAGAAAATTTCATGGAAAAGATTACTAATATTTTAAATAATTCTATAGTTTTGAGGTAGCAGTTTTACAGGAGGAAAAATTAATTTCTGTTTTGTCTTGAATAGTTACATTCCAACATGCTTCTTGAAATACCTGCTTAAATGTTCAAGGAAATTTATCTAGTGAGTATAAATTCTCTCGTGGTGCAGAAAGCATAGCATGGCTCTGTGACTAGGGCAGACATTCACTTTGAAGTATTTGTGACAGTTTAAACACATTACTGTCTCCTTGGCTTTCTATTAGCACCTTTTGTAGGAGCTACTCAGATGCCTCAGTGCAGAGTTGTGTCTGTGTAAGAATGAATTTTATGTGGCTGCTCAAAGTGCCTTAAGACACACCTGTGTTCTCAGCCCAGAGATAGAACATGAGTGTTCAAGTGCCAGGACCATGGGAGTGGGGGCCTCCAGCAGAAGGGCAACTACAAATATAGAGTGGTATAAGATGATGAACTGCTGTAAGAGGTGATTATTAGTCACCATAGCCTTTTTCAGTGCGTGGTCTGTGAGCCTGTTGCTACCACTGCAGTGTAGCAGTGTAGAGTATGGGGTTTCTATATTAAACAGGACCAAAAAAAGGAGAGTACTTCACAGCTCACATTGCTTTCCCAGGTTCAGTAAATGATTATCCATACATAAAAAGATGCTGAAGGCAATACAGAATTTCTATTTCCTACTGTATTAACACTGGCATAATTTTTAGTGACATAAGGATCAGAATGGCTTCCTTCATAAATTCCAAATAACACAAAGCTCCTCAGAAAATGCATGGATTTAGTGCTGCCTTGAAATTTTTGGTAGACCCCTGGTTCACAAGATGGAGTTTATTTGATAGATAATTAGAAGGTCAATTACATAGTTATGTTTAGAGGAAGGGTAGACATGGAGAAAGTATATTCTAGCCGTTACATCCATATTTAGAACAAAAAAAATTGCTAGGAACCATTGTACCCCAAAAGAATAAATAATGAAACACAAGGCTGACACTATGAGACAGTGAAAATTACAAAGAAGATCATATTTTTGTATGTTTTTATACTTTCACAAAAGATGAGTGGTTGCTCTGGCAGACTCCCCTACTTTCAACTATGGTAAATCTCCTTCAGCCCTTGTCCATAGCTGACTCATATAGGCATAGTAAAAGTACTGTGTATGAGAGGCATAGACAACCCCCAGATGAGCTGTCATAGCAAACATGCTTTCTGTAGCTGTGATCTTCTGAGCATCTGCCTGACTAGAAATAAATTTAGCTTCTGATCTTTCATTTTAAGCAAAATCTACAGTTTCTCTCCCAATGCCTTAAACAACTGGTGAAACGCTAGCAATGGTGCAGTGCACTACAGCATACAGAAGTGTTTTCCTCACCAAAGTGGACCATAAAACACTGTAAGAGTAAGGCTTTGTGTCACTCAACTATCAATTCTCCCAGAGAGGAGAAACATGGAGAAAATAGGACAAGAAAGTTGTGAAAATCCAGACTTCATGAAGAATTCCAGAGATATAACACTGTCTTGGATCCTCAAGGCAGTCTACTATTTTTTTGGTTTCCACCTCCCACTCCCACAGAATCACATAGTAAGAGTATGTACCATTTAGGATAAGGTTTACTTATATTATGTGTGTCTAGGGCTCATAGTATAATGGTACCCTGATATCAAAATGGGGCCACTAGATGGTACTGCAATATAATTAATAAATATTAAAAAGTAATCTCATAAATATATATTTGGATATTTTTCTGCAATGTCTTGGCTGTAACATTTGAAAGACTTGCAGAAATATCCACGGCACTGCTTTAGATATATAGGAAAGCCTCCATGTAACTACAATAGATGCAGTTTTAAGGTACATGCTAAAATGCATGCATACTAATCTTAACAGTATTACTGAGGTACTCAATAGATATGTAAACACACACATAAGTAAATCATCATATGGAATTATCATCTAACCAGTCACTACACTTATTTTCATGTGTTCCTGTATTTGGTGCAGCTATTAAATTGTGGAAAAAGTGAGCATACATAAATCAATAGAAAGATGTATGTTTATTCATAAACTCACATAAAATATGTCCCAGGATTTTAAAAGATAAAGTTGTTACAATTAGCAAAATAGATACAATCATACTTCATATTTTTTGATACTTTGAATGATTTCCTATCACAATTTACTTCACCATTAGGAAGATGAAAAATTCCACTCTTATCTAAATCTATTCCACCATATGCTATGTCTACAGTATTAAACAGATTACATTTTATAATCAGTTATCTTCCAGCTGGTAAAGATCTTGAGGTTTAAAAATTGCTGCAGAACTAAATTTTCTGAAACCATAAGCATGCTTAATAGTATCTACCCATGAAACTACCCCCTGAATAACCTAACACTGCTGGTTGCCAGCACTATTTTCAATTTTCATCTGTTAGATATATGATCAAGCATGTCAAATGTGCCCTAAGTAATAGAAGTGAAAAAATAAAGTCATTTACTTAAAACATTCTGATAGCTATTTATCTGAAAACCCTGGTCAGATTTACTGCTCAAAGGCATTTACCTACAAAGTTAACCAGATGCTTTGAGTTGAAAACTAATTTAATTTCTCTGTTATCTTAACAGGACATCTGTTAAAACAACATCCAAGGAAGGTAATATGTTCAAAATTAACCATCCTGCAGGTTGTTTTATTAGAGTATGTATGACATTGACATTTAACTGCTAATGACCACTGCTTTACAAAAATAATTAGCAAATGTGGAATCAAAGCAGTATAACAATTATACTAATGGACACAAAGTAATGTAGAATGAATGCATAACTGGTGTAAGTTCAATCTTTTTGCCAAGTTCATTGCTTTGTTGCAACTGAGTTATGCTGAAGATGAATTACCCATTTCTTTTGTTTTGCTCTTTCCCCAGCTTCACCTATGTATGATGTCCTCCCTTTAAAATCAGAGCATATTAGCTGCATAAAGTGTTCAGCACTCATAGCCAGCATGTTTTTTAAGCAGCATGAGTGACAAGCTATGCAAATCATGTCCTGGAGTAATTTGCATTATTGCAGTTAATTTGCATATGGATATAAACTGGATTTCAGAGCAACTAGGTATCAATCCAAGCAGTGGTATATGAAAGTCAGATACATAGGTGGATGTGTGCTTGCCAAGGTTGGGGTATTCAAGTGGAAAAATACAACTTACTACAAGGTGCCTTTTTCTAGCTGGTCCTTATAATTTTGCACAATAAGATGGTAGAGACAAGTGGGAAGAGTTAGAGGAAAAATAGGCTCCTTATTTCTTCCCACCCTTTCCTTTTATTTCCACCAGCAATGCAGAACTGGTGCTAATTTGTTGAAGGGAGGTGCTATGACCATTGCTGCCTCTTCCCCTTCTCATTAGTCACCCAATGGAAAAGGAAAAGAGAAAGAATGGGCCTCCCTACAGTCACTAAAATCAGCTTGCTAATCCTGGACTAACATCTCAGATCAACAAAGGAAAGGAGGATTTCTCAGTGATGAAAGGTTGTTAATGCATGAGCATCATTCGTAGATGGATTTCTAAATTGCTTTTTCTCCTTGAGATCATTTGCATCAGCTGCTCTCCCATAGTGCTGGTTGGTGGCTGGGCCTGGCTGGAGGCAGGAGAACTGATGACTGTATCCTGAAATCCCTTCTGGCTTTACTTTACTATGAACCACGACCATGAGTATGTAAACACTGACTTTAAACAGAGTGCACATTGGCACCTCAATGATTTCTACATTTGTCTTTACTCCTCTGATTTCATGGTATGGAAAACAGACTAGCCTGCAGTTCAGCTACAGAGTGGGCAGTACTTGCAGATAACAAAAACAGCAGCAAACTCCCTCCCTAAATCTTCATTCTTCCAGCTTTGCAGAGCTCTCTCCCCAAGGATATTCCCCAAAAATGAAATTATATTGTCTTCCTACTGCTCCCTAGCAGTTACTTGGGAGTCTTCACCAAGTTTTGGTTAACCTTCCTGATTGGCCTACCTCAGCAGGAATAGGGAAAAGTTACATATTTTTAGCATTTTAATGGACTTCAGGGTTTATACACAAGATTTTCAGTAATTTGATGAATACAGTATGAGGAAACTTAAATATTATCATAAGTTGAATTGTCTTTGAACTAAAGGACTCTAATTCTTTCTGAATGTGTTACTATTCTTTCCAAACACGGACAACCTATATCTTTCCATGTTTTACATGATACTACATAGCTTTACATATATGTGAAGACCCTTCATTTTTCTCCTGTAGTAAAGCAAAAGTGTGAAAAGTGAACCCATTATTTATTACTGATTATTGCAAGATAATTTGTTTTTTTCTTGTGAGGTGCAACAAACTATCTGTGGTTGGAAATAGGAAATCAATCACAGAAAGAACAAACAGAAAGCCAAATTACTCGGCTTCACTTAAAAGCCTGAAGGGAATGTTAGAAAAGGTGGAACATGGCTCTTTTCAGAAGCACTCAGTGAAAGAACAAGAGGCAATGTCACAGACTGCAGCAATAGAAATTTCAGCTGCATATCAGGAGAAAAAAAAATTCACAATGAGAATGGTTAAGAAATAGAGAAGTTGAGAAATTTCCATCCTTGAAGAATTCTAAAACTTGACTTGCTAAAACTCTGGGCAACATGATAGAACTTTCAAGTTGCTGCTTCTCTGAGCAGGAGACTGGATTAAGTGACCTTGAGAGGGCTCTTCCAGCATGAATAAGTCTGTGATTTTGTAAGTCTAAGTTATCTTATATTTCCAGTTATTTGTTATGGGTAGGAGAGAAAGTGTTCAGAAACCTTTAATTTCCCTTAAAACTTCTGGCAGAACACAACCTGATTACATATTTTCCTTTAGTTTACATTTTAATAACTACAGCAAATTCAGTTCTTTGTATCATATTTAACAATTTCAATTTTAAATATGTGCATTTTTTAATCTTATTCTTTCATGTTCTCCCTGTTGCAGTACAGGGCAATATAGGAAAGGAAGTAACATGATTTGAATGCAAATAGAAACTCCTTTCCTTTTTTTTGTTAGAAACAGTTGCTCAGACCTGTAGAATGAATAATGAGGAACCACAGTTTGACTACATCAAGTGATCTATGTACACAATATCACTTCTGTGCTTAGAGATATTAGATGCCAGAGTTCTGTACCTAAACTTTCATATTCTTATTCTACATGTTTTCAGATCAGAACTGAAGTACAGGATTTACATTTATATTCATTATTAAACTTTTCTGACTGCTGCAGTATAGGGAGTAAGATCCAGTATGGCAGCCTCACTCAACTGCCATACTGGATCTTACTCCCTATTTTCATCTCTTGCTATTTCATCTCTGAAATAGGCTATGTGGTACAGAGATTAATGAAAAATATACAGTTGTGACTTCATAATTAAAAGGTATATAAAAATGAACATACAAGAGGGCTAAATCATGCTTAGCCAAACAATCTTAATTCTGGCATTTCTCAATACAGGGGTGCTTGACTTTCAAACATCTAATTTTTGTGTCAAAAATATGTAAGTACAACCTCATGGTATAATATAGTAAACATAAACTTTGTATGTTATTAGGTTTAAATGAGGAAGACATCAGGAATGCCAGAAAAACAGAAAGTAAGTCAATTCTGACAGTTAAAATGAGCTTTTCGCAAGTGTACTCCTGGTCACATTCACATAGTACTCTGGGGACTACAGTAAAGCGATTCCGGAGCTCAGCCAGGCGACAGTGAGAGGAGAACTCTTGGATCTGGTCACACAGAGTTGCATGCAGAGAAAACCACAAGTACTGACTCAAGGATGGGACCCTGTGCAGCAAGGGCTGCTTTGGACCCTGAAGCCCAGCTGGTCCCCCTTGTTCAGCACCCCAAACCCAGTCTCTCCCCTGAGTTCCAGTGACAGTGCCTCCACTCCCACGCTTGCAATGGGACCAGTGCAACCTCAGGAAAGGGCTTCTTTCAGCAAAAAATATTTACTCATTACAAAACTAAAAATGGAAGTATGAGAATTTTTATTCTGCTTATTTTCTGCTTGTGGTGTTATTAGACATCATTAGGGGAAGCTTTCAAATGCCTTGAACCATGACTGCTGTTCCTAATCACATGAGTATTATCTGTTGTTCTGAGATAGCAGAATCTATCTCCTTGTGAATTTTCCCAGGTTTAAAAAATCACAAGAATATTACATTTTCTCAGAAATGCTTTCTATTATGTTTTCCTTTTTTTTTTCTTTTTTTTTTGTTTCACTTCAGATGTGTCTCATTCAAGACAAGTGGTTATGCTTTTCATGTGCTACATTTGCTTAGCCACAGGCCAAAATAAATATTACCAGTCCAGACATCTTAAAGTCCTACTTATAGAAAGTATGACAGTCATTAGTAAGCAAAACAACACACAGACTAATTAAATATTTTTGAAGAATGATACTGAAAAGTAAGTGTGAGAAGTGGGTTTTCTAGGCATTTTTTTAGATCCACATAAAAATCAAGGTTAAGAACAAGTGATTGTACTTCCTCTTTGTTACAAACATTTCTTAACAAAGCCATAAATATTCCATCATGAGGTAATAGAGTTTCAGCAAAGATTACTGTGCCCCAAGGACAGAAAATACTTGGTGTGACACCATTTTCCACAAGATACCTATGATTGTAAAGGTGTATAATGCAAATAGATTTACATGGATGTTCACAAATAGTCCTTGAGTCTCCTCAGTCTCTTTAGAGATGCTTATCTCATTGTTCTAAAAAGTCCTGAGTCTTTACAAGCCTGTTTCAGTATATTAGGAGATGCTGTAAAAATGTCATGACCTCAACCACCACAAGTAAAATAAGTATACGAATAATTGAAATGTGTCCTCTCCATTGTCTCAACAGGTGATGATGGAAAAATGGTTGTACACATAGAATAAAAGCTTTCTCAAAACTTTGGGTAAAAAAAAAAACAACCCAAAAACTTCCTTATTTTTATTTGGTAGCAAGCTATAAATAATACATATAAAAATAAACTATACCCATCTGAACTATTATTAGGCTGTAATTTTAACCTATCCATTTTAAAGCCATGCTGCACAGAATCCTCTCTCATGGTTTACAACCTCAGAGGCATCCCTCTGGTACTCGCCTAAAACTTGTTTTTTATCCTCTATTTAGACCTAGTTCAGATCCAGAGCTTTTCTCAAGGTTCTACATGCCATCCCAAACAAAGAAAATGCCCAGATTTATCCCCGCAGATTTCAAATTACAGTTATTCCCAGATGAAAATATAAATAATAAAGGAGATTCAGTGCAAGATTTATGAATATGTTTGAGAAACATTACACTTGAAAATATCTATTCTATAAGATACCTACGCCTGTAAAACAGCCAGAGCCTCTGAAGGATCTAGAATGAGCGGGAGGGTATGTTATATCAACCTGAACAGTTTGGTATCTTTGCATTTGATGTATATTTCCAAGCATCAGATCTAGAATATTTCCCACGTGGGGAAGTCTTGACATACCATTTGAGTTGAAAAGGAGAACAGAATGATGCCCCACATGTGAATTAGATCTTTTGTAGGTAATGAGTTGATCTTTACCATTTTTTTAAATTCCATTTTTCGTGGAACTTTTCTTTTTCTCCCTCTCTACCACCTCTGGTGCTCTGAAAGCCAACTGAAGTGGAAAGAATATACTCTAATGGGTATTTCAAGGCAGATCATATCACTGGAGCAAATAATACCTCTAGAGACCAAATAAAAGATTAAACTGCATTCAGATATAGACCTGAAGCCTATGGTTGTTTGGGAAATTTTCCAGATGACGATTTCTACACTTCAGAAAAAAACAATTTCAATATTTGTAGCCCATTTTTATTCCAGCTAGCACTTACTAGCTTTCTTATACCGTTTTTATACCCAGTCAGCTACTTCTCCTTTCTCCATTTTTTCCCATCCCCATTCACTTCCCGAGGCAAGATAAGCATCCCAACATTTACAAGTTCAGCAATGCAGGTGTCTGAAACAAGCAGGTGGAAAGAGGGTGGATTGGGTTGAGTATAATTGTACAACAGGTGCCAGGTTTGTTGTATATGGTAGTTCTCCTGGCAACAAAGAGAACATTTTGACCAAATAAAAGATAATATATGCAAGTTCTTTTATTTGCTATGTTTTTGCCAAGTTTTTAATGAGATTGGGCTTCTCTGAAAGTATAAAACCAGGAAAGTGTAACATTTTACCTGCAGAAGATTACTTTACGCCCTCAGGAAATGAAATTCTGATCCTTTTGAAGTCAGTATCTTTTGAAGAAATGGAATACATGGGGATGAAACACCTTGTCTCTAGTAGTTTTTGTACTTTGGGGGTGATTTGAAAGAAACAACAGGCAAAGAAGTATCTCTGCCTCATTTACTCTTCCTATAATTGTGTTTAACCTTCTGCATAATAAGGTATCAGTAACTCACAAAGGATCAGAGGATTACATCTGTAATTTTCAGTTGGGCTAAACTCCCTATAATCAGGAACAAAAATTAAAATCTGAGTCAAGAAGAGAATGTGATGTGTTTGACACGAGGGATTCTCCTGGATGGTCAATTCCTAGCACTCTGAGCATAATTCAGCAATATCTAGAATCAAGTGAAGCATATTACCCTAAAAATAATTGTTACCACTGCAAATCTTTTATCCCACAAATTGCTAGCTTTCTGGGAACACCTTAGAAAGTAGGAGTGCTTGCTTGAGGCCATTACCAACTGCCACTCTATGCATTATCACACTGCGAGAAAAACTCTATAAATATGTCATTTTTAGGAAAATATATTTTTCCTACAGATTTTTACTGTGCATAAATGTTCAAGGAAAGCAATCCTACCAGAAGCACAAACTTAAAAAACACTGATGAAGCCAAATGTCAATCTGTCCTGGCACCCCTGTTTACATCTTAATTTAATGAAAGACCCCTTCTTTTACAACCATTATACAATGTATAAGACCCCTGAAAGAATCCAGCTAAGTAACAGCAAGCTAAAAGGTACAATAAATACTTGTTTGCCCCTGAGATGGTAATGTTTTGTATTCATGAAATCATTAATTAATGCTGTTCACATGTGTGAACTTTGCATTAAAGGACTACTGAGGGGGACAAAAAGAGGTAATTTTCTTTTAAAGAATATATACAATTATTGTTGTGGGCATCAGAATGTATATGCTCATTACAGTCTGGTTTAAAAATTTCTAACATAACCAGCATATTCCAAATTTCCATCATACTACAACATTCATTTAGCTAACACTAAAAGAATGAGTAACACAGAGCACAGCCTGGGGCATGTTAACAAAGAGTTGATGGCTTAAATGTATCCAGTGGTAAATTACCTTTGAAAGGTCTCCAGCCTCCAAATAGAAGCAGATAACAAACACGTTCCATGTAACCCAAAGGACCAGCCAGACAGCATACTGTAGGGAGGAAGAGAGAAACACAGAATTAACAATTCCACTCTCAACTGAGTTAAACTTAGTTCATTAGCTCAATCCAAGACAAAATCAGATTATAAGTATGGTGCCTTATAAGTATGTTAATAAAAATGTTACACATAAGAGAGAATCACAAATAAAATCTTCCCTTTTCCTGACACAGTGTTGAGTGACCTAGTGAGTACTCAGTCACACCAGAAAACCTGCATCTCAGGAAACAGTTGATAAATCTGATATTTGAATTTGAGACAAGTCTGTATCGCTTTTTGTTCAAATGGGTAATTCTACAATACAGAGGCACGTAATATCAGTTATATTACTTATTATTAGGAGTTATTAAATTCTTGCATTAATTATTTTAGAAGTGCAGAACTGACTATTCAAATATAACTTACTAAATAACAGCTTAATGAATTAGCACTGGATTTTTTCAATACTTCAGATTTAGCCTGAAGAAATCAAGCATATATATAACATGAAGAAAATCTATCTATCATCTATCTATCTATCTATCTATCTATCATCTATCTATCTATCTATCTATCCACCTACGCATTTTTCTCAGTATTTCTACAAAATATGGAAGAATTTGTTCATGACACCTGCCTCTATCAATTTATTTTGTGACCTTCCAAAGCATGGCCCATAATTATTCAACACCTTCAAGAGGCAGTCTGCATTTTAAATTGCCACTTTCTTTGGGGTTTTAAAATTTCTTTTTTTTTTTTTTTCCTTTTGCATTTTGTTGTAGCAGTGCATAGGAAAAGCATTCATATTTAACCAATATCTGTTCACTGGTAGTTGCCAAATGTCTTATTCTGATGTAAGTATCTGATGTGAGTATGGGATACATTCTTTCTCTCCTGTCCACTATTCTGCTTCTCTTGTGTATTCATAAGACCTTATATGCTAGGACTGGAAAGTACATTCCCCTGCTGAATGCTGGAGGATCCTCTATAATAAAGTTTTGACCTGCTGTTGCTATTCTTATCTAATATTTGTATTTAAGAACTTCCCTTGAAAAATTATTCCATCATCTAATAAACTTCAAGATCTTCAAATGCTTTTCTAATGGCTGTTGTAGCCATCCTCTAGCTCACAATTCAATTCTGCATTTTTGTTTATTTCATTCCACTACACCTTGCATACATGTGAAATACAAGTATGTAGGACTTGTATTTCACATGTACAAGATAGGACACCATTCCCTACCTGTTATAGCTGAGAGCTGCCTTCTCCTTTTATACCACTTCTCACAAGTATTTACAGACTTACTCTTCATGTCTTGAAGCCTTTTCTCCAAACCATACTGATTACATTTTGATAGCTCCTTTTCCATATCAGGAAGCACTATTTTCTGCACACCTCCACGTGTTCACATTCTGAATAAGCAGATTAAATTTTGGACTGCATACTATCCATTCAATACAAAAAAAAATACATGACAAACTATTGTTTGTCATGAATGACAATCTCTTTCTCTTCATTCAGTAATAACATATGCAGGATTCTTCTTGCATTTCTCTTGCAAGTTATGTTCTGCATTACACTATTATTCAACATTCCATTTTCAACCTAATCTTCTAGATACTGTAAAAATAAAACAATTCTGCAATTTCTCAGAATCTAAAGTGAGACTATATCCAATATGATCAAAATTTAGACCTGTTCTAATTTCTTATTTTTATGGATAAAAAAATAATTTCCAACCAGCCTAGCTATTAGCTGGACCATGATTTTTAAAAGTTATGACAAAAATAGTTTTGATTTAATGGAAGCTAACATAAGCTAATAAATGCTTAAATTGCTTTATACAGAAGTAGTTTCAGGTAATTTAAAGCATACAGATTACATATACTTTATAGGTCAGCTCTTTCTGGTCACAGATGACAGATCTATTTTGGTCAGGAGAACTCTCTGGAGGTCACCTGGTCCAATCCCTGCTCAAAGTACAACCAGCATGGATCAAGTTTTGCAGGGATTTATCCAGTTGAGGTCAGAATATCTCCAGAGATGGCCTAGCTAATCCACATCCACATTTTGAACGTGGGCTGCTAATAAAACTTTGGAAAATAGGAATTTAGTTCAGCTAGAGTCTTAACAAACTCATTTTTTTTAAAAACAAAACTTTAAGATATTAAACACATTAAGCATTTAATTTTCCTGTAGCTTTCTCACAGTACACCCCTCTTCACATGTAACATAGAGCTTTACAACTACAAAAAAAAAGAAGAAAGCCTTAATTTAGATTCAATAACCTTAATTTGGCTTTGTTAACCAACTTTGCAGCATTTTAACTGCTTGGCTTGTGCCAATTATTGTAATACTGTAATGCTATATATTCTCACGTTGATAAAACTCTCCTTCTGATACATGAAGATAACTGGATTTCTTATTGTGAAAATTCAAAATACCGCACTTAGACCGGTTTCTTAAAGATACGAAACGTGCAATTTCTGTTCCCTTGAAAATTTTTTTGTGCTCCAGAACAATTTCAAGCAAACCGGACAAAAGAATACAAGATTTGAAGATTCTTTATCCACAAAAGTGTCAGGAAAATGGGCATAGACAAATGAGAATAGACACCATTAAGTCCTTATACAGAAAAAGACTTACAATATCATTCCTTATCAGCCAACATGAAGGGGGGAAAATGTGGGAGAGAGACACTGGAAACTAGGTTTCATTCAGTTGGCTGTTCACAGCACAACATGTCCCATTGGATGTAAGCAATAGCTGATTAAAAAGCTCAACATGCACAGGACATTCAACAGAACACTCCAAGGAACTCTGGAACTGCTGGTGCCAGCAGAGAACCTTATTACATGAAGAAACAAAACTTTTCTTTTTCACTGCCAAGTTTATCATCAAAAAACTGATGCATTTATCTGCCATTTAGATAAACACTTTTAAAAAGAATCTCTTGTTATTGGACTACAGATAAGACTAAAAATGTCTTTTAAAAGTATGTTTTAAACTTCTTCCTTTTGAAATGTTGTAATAAGTGCTTGTTGCCTGAATTCTGTGGACGAACACTGAGTTTTGTTGTCTTGAAATACAAGGATGTTTCTGCTTCCCATTGCTTCTTATTTCAGAGGCTTCAGATGTAGCACATCTCTTATCTGCACCACATGCAGTCATAAATGCCTCTTGTTTTCTATGTGCTTCAGCAAATTGTTGAAGAAATTCAGCACTTAAAGTCTGTGACAGTGAACAAATCCCTCTGACACTCTCTATTATTTGTATCTAATTAGAACATTTTATAAGAGTTCTTCAAAGGGCTATGGCTGTATTTTTTTTCTCATATGTGGGAGTTCAAGACAGCTGCATTATCTGACAGAAGCCACCGCAATGCTACACCAGTCACATAACAGCAAGACAAGAACTTTGATAAATACACACTTGACCAAGCAGGAGAAGGGGCACAGAAATGACAAGGAAGCTTATTATTTTTATGGAGATCCACACTGGAAAGAGGTATAACTAGAAGGTTAAGACTGAAGACTTGAATAAGTAAATATGAATTTATTACCGTCTACAAAGAATTTTGGGAAGAATCAGGTATTTTATGATTTACTGCTACTGTGTAGTTACATTCACTATGAATCATCACAAATGAAAATAGGATGTATTTTTTATTGGGGAATGGAAAACTGAGATATTAAAATACTTGTACCAGTACCAAGAACCTACACATTTCTCTTCACACTTCTGTCAAACTTGGCTAAGTCACATTATCTCCAATTGACTAACAGGGAAACTGGGGGTCGAAAAAATTATATCACTTCACTTAATACCTAAGCCAAATAGAAAAAATAATCACTAGGGCACAAGAAGCAAAGGTTCAGGCAGGCCACAAAAGCTTTTGATATAAACATGGTCACCAGAGCTCATATCTATTACTCTTGTCACACTTTTCCTGAAAGAGAAATATGTCCCATCCCTTTCAGGCATAAATAGTCAGGAACTCTGATAGATATGAGTATTTTAAATTAAAGCATTATTATTTTTTTTTCTCCCAGAACTTTACATGGCATTTCTTTTGCTCCCAAGTTTTTTCTGATATGTGAGTCAGTTAGAAACACATGTGTCTGAGGGATACATGGGCTGAGACGTACACTTCAAAGCAATTGAATTGTTCTTGCAATTAATTATTTGCTATTTATTTTATTTTTAGAAATGTACACAATTTTAGACTCAGATTCTTCCAAATATGAAAATATTCCCCAAGATCATTCTGTGCTACATTCAGGAAAAAGAAACTCAAGGAATTTCTAACATTATAATTACTGCAATTATCATAGTAATTAAATATGTGATAATTTATGCTATCTGGACAAGAGTACTTGAGTTGTTCAAAGATTACCTTGAGCCCAGCATGTCTAGGAAGAGCATCTCTTTCCAGTGATGCACTAAGAACTGTCCACAATATAATTATTTTTGTTTCTAAAGTTATTTTCCCCTAATTTCCTCAGTCTATGAAGATATATCACATAGAAATACAATTTTCAAACCCATCATTTCCCCATCAAATCTGATAAAAAGTGAAATTCGGAATACTTGGCATCGGTATACTATCTCTGCCTCTCTATGCCTGGAACTGACAGAATCATCTAGATTCCCCTGTGAGAAGTCCATCTGACAGAAAGGACATCAGTCTACGCTGGGACTTCACATGGCTGCTTAGTAGGCACCATCTCTGATTTCATCTGCTCTGTGCACTTTGCTTCCTCTTCCCATTGCCTCTTCCCATTTTCCTGGAGAGCTGATGAGGATATGAGCAGTACAACATGGTGGAGAGTCCAGTTCTAGAACCCAGCAGGAGCCACACATCAGTGGGAAGCTTCCAATGCAGAGCAGGACCAGAAACCACAGCCTGACTCCAAAGAGGAGTCTGAAGTCAAATTCTCACCCAGCAGAGATTCAGTGATTGAATGCACGAGGACCAAATGTTTTAAGCTGAACTGCTGCTCCCAGGAATCTAACACAAAGAGCAGCCATGTTCTGCTTTTAATGATTAAGAAGAAAGCCTTCCCTGCCCAGCAGTTATCTACAGGCTTCACTGGAAAAGAGCTCAGGGCCAAAACCAGTAGTCTTGACAACAAATAATATTCCTGGCAGCAGAGGACTTTGTGCAACCAGTTCAACTTCAATAAATGTTCATTGACTTTTCTGAACCTACTGGGAAGCTCTTGCAGAATGACATAATCCTCTGGATTTTTTTCATTGCTTGTTGATTGTCACAGCCTGCAGTTTGCAGTAGATTTGCTTGGCTGAATTCTTCCAATCATTAAGACTTAGATATTTCTTGCTAGGTTTTATTTTTTCATTTATTTTTAATCATGGCTATAGTATCAGAGCACTGTCCATCCTTGTGAGCATCTGCTTCGAGGCAAATATGAATTGATTCTGTAGCATCCATTTTGAGTTGCTGTAGTTTTCTGTCTCAAATTGCAATGACAGTCTAGTTTTCTGCTTGTGTTTATCAGGGAATTTTTTAACCCATTGGCATTGTGATTCCTTGACTCTTCACTCTTTCATCAGTCACACATTTATATATATATTTTTTCTCCTTTCCTTTGTTCCCTCAGATAAAACAACAACAACAACAACAACAAACCTGCCTGATATTTTATTTCCTTGTCGTTACACTTTAATAATTAGTGTCCTCTGCCAAGACTGACTGAAAGATGCTGAACTGTCACGTGCATCAGAACTGGTCACTACCAAAAAGAAAACTGCTGCTGGAATGGTTTTTGTTTTTCCTTTTGAGCAATCAGTGCTTGAAGATATAGAGCAAATGGTGCTTAAAATTTCTTTCCAGCGGCTTCCATACAACCAATGTCTATGTATAATCTTTCAAGATCCTTGAAATGATTTACAAGCCCTGTTTTTATAGTATTTATTAACTCTATTTGCCTCTTGACGTGCATGAGAAGGATTCATAAGCATAAAAGGCAGGAGGAAAGTTGAGGCACGTTCTGGTCAGGTCATAAATGGACAAAGGCACAGCTCAGAGCGCAGTACATTGATATGACGTGCAGTCAGCCCTCAATCTACTCACAGCCAGGGAATTCTAGCCTGAGTGGGACTCACTGGGCTTCTTCTCTCTTTTGGCTGCTTCTGTTTTGTTCCCTCTTCTTTGTGCCAGAATTATGCTGGGAACAGAAAGCACAGCAGAGGATTGCTTTTTTCTGAAGATATGGCTCCAACTCCTTTTGCATGAAATAAGTTGAATTTCTGCAGAGCACATTACTGTCGGAGTAGTATCCATCTGCCCACATTTAGATGTCTGCAATGCAGATGTGCTCTTCTTAGCAGCATCTAGATTCCCATTACAGGGGAAAGGCACTTTAAGGGCTCGGTTCATTTCCCAGTGTCTGACACAGAATGCTCTACCTTTGCTGTTTGGAAAGCCAAACTTCTCAAAGGCAAAACTCCCAGTGTCACAGAGCCCATTAAATCTTGTACTGGTGGCATAAAGAATAAGAAAGTAACACTGCACTATGCAGATATATACTTTTTTTTCCCCCCACATAAACAAAAATACCTAAGTAATTTAAACATCACCAGGGTAAAATATCACTGATGGACTCTTGAAAAGACATGTTCTGAGAAGTACTGTTGCTTATATCCTACACTTCCTGATGGTCCATTAGTGCTTAAACTTGAATAATTAATTTGTTAATTTCCTGTTTCTTGGATTCACTGCTCTTTAAATTTTAGTGTAAAAGACTGAGAAGAGCTTTTTTTGGTACTGCATCACTTTCATTTGTTCTTCAGCTTCTAAATAGGTGTCCAATGATACCACTGAAGATATAACCCACAACACTAAATTACAAACTTCCATTCCAAGAAACCACTAACAACTCTGGAGATATATCAGCCCATTCATACAGCTTTCCTAAGGAAGATATATAACATTTTCTCAGTGTAGTCACTCTATTCTTACAAATAACAATAACAATAACAATAATAATAATAATAATAATAATAATTTCTTTCAAAATGATGCTGTAAGGGTGAATGGCCAAAATGTAGAGTTTAGTTTATATTGTAGCACTGTTAACACTGTTCAGTCAATCTACTATTTACAACAGGGAGTTACAAAGAGTCTGGATCCCCAAATGAAAGTGTTCTGGAACTGAGGAGTTACTTTAAAAAAAAAATTCTTTAAAAAGGCAATATTTCTGCCATTCTTCTTCCAAAAGGGGAGCAAAGAAATTTTCTTCTTTTCATCTCAAATCTTTTCTTCTTGTCATGGTTAGGGGAGTTTTTGTTGGCGGTGTTGGTTTTGTTTTGGTTTTGGTTTGTTTCTTTGTTTTATTTTGGGGGGTGGTTAGGTGGAGATTTAGGTTTCTTCTGCATCAGTATATTACATTTCTTGAACTTTTTAACAAAAATGTATTTTATGTATAAAGGAAGTAAGGTAAGGCAGAATTTTTAACAGGATATATTTATTTTATCTTTTGACATAGCAGAGAAATTTAATTGGTTTGGCTTCACTTATCATTCAGTTCCTGTATATCTTTTGATCACATTTGCTGTGAAACATTTATCAGCAGGAAGTAACTTCAAATATCTGAATACTCAGTGTACTGCAACACAGTACATATCCAACCAACTGCAGACACATGAATGTACATACATACAGATAGACTGATATTTTCCCTCTTATCTTATTTCCATAGTTTTCCAGTATTCTTTCTTTTGTTTGTAGAACAGATAAAAAAAATCTTTCAAATTAGAAATTACTAATTAAATGTAAGTAACAGGAAAATGATAGTTCTCATTTAAATAGAACTCAAAAGGCTTTCTTTATAACAGAATTCTTGTTACATATTTCAAGACATAACTTGAGCTGGTTACACAATAGTCAGCCTTAAAATAAAACACTGTTTTGAACCTTTTTTAACCTTTCTGCTTCAATTCCAACATTAATCTACCAGGATCTACCTCAAGAGCTACTAGCAGTAGAAATCAGTGCTGTTCAACATATAAAAACTTGAAATAATGGTTTTGAAATGACATTATTTTTTGATCAGTTCTAATCAACTTTAAATTTATATTAAAGTTGGCATAGGAAAAAAAAAACAGAAACCAAAATGATGTGATTTTGTCATTTAGTTCTTCAATTATAGGGCTAGAAATAGTTTGAAAAAAAAATCAAACACTACCTTGTAGAACACTCCTAAAATACTAAGCATTTCAAGACCTGGATTTCCTCAGAGGTAACACATATTTATCAGTGCAGAAATTGCATTCACAGGAATCCAAACTACCTCCATTTTTTTTGTTACACTTTTTTTTTTTTTACAAATCCTTTTTTTTTTTTTTTCCCCACAGATCTTAGAGGAAAATTGCAGGAATTGCTGTGGTAAAATTCCACTGTAACTTGCAGCTCCCCAGAACATTTACTAATTAATTACCAATGGAAAAAAAACATGAAAAAGATAATTCAATACTATAAACTTGTTTATTGAATGCTTAATCTAAGAGTGAATATTACTATGGAATTACCACATTGCAAAGTAGAAAAAAAACTAACAAAAAAAATCCACAAATTTAGAACAAAAGTAATAGGGAGAAGAAGGGTTTTGCATGTACAAGTATGTCTCAGTGGTTTAGAAATATTTTAAAACCCACTCAAGAGGCTTGTGCAATTGCTTTTCTGCAGACAAGTGAACACTCCCTTGCCAAGATGTGAGGTTGCTCGCTACTTTCCATTGCCCAGTCCAGGCATCACTCTACTGAGAGGCTCTGTTGATGGTGCCAGTTCAAGAGGCCACACTGATGGCCCAGCCCCTCTGCAGGGCAGCAGTGCTCCTCCACGGGGGCTCTGTGCTGTGCTCACCTTGCCAACATGCTTGCATTCCGCACAGGGTAAACCAGGCTCGCCAGCTGGGCACCACTTCTCTGGGCTCTTTTCAGCCTGAGGCAGTCCTAGGCAGAATCTGCCTATTCTGCTGAGCAGCCAGCCCTCAGTAGGGATGAACACCTTCACTTCCTCCAGTTTGAACTGGACAAATTGCAGGGAGGAAGGAAAGGTGTTCTTTTCAGCTAAAGTAAACATAACACATGTATCCTCACTGTAATCTAACGAGAAGCGCTTCTCACTGGAAAAGTGGGAAGCTGTAATTTGCTTCAGACGTTAGCAATTGATGGAGCTAGACATATATTGACTGTTTCCTTGGTGTCTGGGCTTTTCAGAAACGCCCCAAAAGAAAAATCTTGATTATAATTCAGTCATTGAACAGTTTATTTTAATGGAATGTTTAGCAGCTGTTCCCATTTGAATTCTCTATTAAAAATACAAATCAGGACAATCAGAATACTTTCAGTGTTCATTTTTAACAGAGTGCAAAAAATAAAATCAATAGCTACTGTTGCTAGGAACAGAAGTCTACTGACATTTATTTAGACTCATTTATTGATGCCTCAGTATTTGAGTGCCAGCTACAACTATTTATAAAGGGAATCCATCTCCCTCAGTGAATACACCAAAATTCTTGCTAAAACTATAACCAAGCCATTTATAATAGTATCTTTTTGATAAATTCAGATGTTTTTATTCAGCTTCCAAGGTATTGTTTTCTTCCTTCAATGTTCTTTGGCTTAATGCTTTAACAGACAAAGTCATGAGGAGCCTCGTGGTTGAGTCTATAGAGCTTTGAGTGTGGTCTTTAATGTTCTTATTCCAAAGGAGATATAATTTTAACTAAAGATTTACCACAGGAAAAATAAATGAGGACAATCAAATTCTTTCTTGCCTCTCTCCAAACTGTTTTTTTTTTACAGCACAATTTTCAAGAAATTCTTTAGACCACTCAAAAATTTTGGAAAAAAAAAATGGGACATGGCTAAGATACTAGGAGACTTTGTGTTTCAGAGTTGCAGAATGGAGCACACAGACCTCCAAAGTCACTGGCTGGCAACTCTGGTTTGGGAGATTAGCTGCTTTGAGAGTATCAGTCAGTGACAAAGGTCACTTCCCATTTTTGGAGACAACACACAGAAATTGGATCAGCAGAGTGTTTACAGCCAGCCATACAGTGGAGCCAGACTGAATTTAGTTCAGGAGGTTAAGGCAGCTGGAGGGAATGGAGCCAAACTCTGGAGCACAAAACCCAGCCTCAGGTACCTGCGTGGGGAGTGCAGGGTCAGACACATTTCCCTTGTGTGGGGTGTCTGTACCTGCCAGAGCGCCACCACACCCACTTCTGTGGGACAGACCCTCTGAGTGAGTCTAATCAGCCACAGCAAGGGGAGAGAAGACAAAGAATACTCTTCCAGTTCCCTTCTAGTAAATCTGATGGGCAAGACTGCCTGATTTGGCAAGATCAGTATGTTTTTATACAGCATGGCTTTTTTTCAGTCTTTTTCAATCCTGAAGGTATTGAATTAAAGAAAAGAGGAATCTGAAGCTTTAACAATGGATGTAGATACACAAACATTGCTTTCAAAAAGAGAACAAAATACAAAAGTGAGTTAATTTTCTAGCTTCTTCAGCAAGATTTAGGACTGTGTTTGTCTAAAAAAACCCATTTTGTGCTAAAACCAGACTGCACACATTCAAAGGAAGCACTATTTTAAAAGCATTTTCTTTATCAATCAATCAATCTCTGATTTTTCTAAATCACCAAAACACATTACACTTTGTTTGCTCTTTGGATGAATTAAGGCCTTCCTCAATCAGGGCCTGACTCTGTAAGCAAGTTTGCTCTGTATTACTCAGGAAAAAAAGTCAGTCCTTCTCTTAGATGATATTAGGGAAACTGTCTTTACCTTCTCTTTCAACTTGCATTAAAAAAAAAAAATAGCTAAAAATATTCTATGCCCTAGGTTTTTGCAGTTCTGAGAAGAAACTAGAGATTAAATCATATAATGTTGGGGTCCAGCCCTCTTAATATACATAGACTGGTCAAATTCTATTTCCCTAAATGTGATATGATCAAAGAACAGCATAATGTTCTTTTTTCCATGCCTTTGAGAGTCTTTCTCTCATGGCAGCACTTCCAAATCCTTTTATTGGTAATATTTTGGTAAATGTATATTTCTGATTGTATTTGATTTTCTTTCTCTTAAAGTACCTGTTGCTTTTCTCCTCTGCATTTCTCAAAGACCCTGAGAAATTATTTCACTTTATGTAATTTTTGTTTGCTTAGTTTTGGGTGAAAACATACAGCTGTTTGGGACTGGGGAAAGTTATTGCAACTATTTCCTTTACTGCCAAATTTCTTATTCCAAGTATCTCCTAGGTCAAGCATTCACAAAAAATTCCCTATGATTTATAAACAAACCAGGAGAAAATTTCAAACACCATTCAGCAGTAAGACTGGCATCTCTGTAACTACAGATGCAAAAAACTCGAGACATTTAATCGTTAAGACATCACTGACTGGGAAGCCTGCCACCAACATCCACACTTGATGCACATACATTGTCTTTTGGCTCTCTACAGCTATGCCCATCTGCTTCAGTGGCATGGTGCCTGCTTATCAGCTAGTTGGACGATTTCAGTACACAGAGGTGCCAAAAAAAGGTTTTACATGGGTAGCTTGTATAGCCACTAAAGTGCCATTTCTTTTGTAGGAAGAAATGCTAGAGCTGGGATACTAATAGACTATGCTTTTGTGCTTTTTTTTCTTTTTTTATTTTTCACTTGCTGAAAATGGGTCTCGCCATCACCATTTTTTATCTCCTTTACAAAGAAAAATATGGTTCTGGGATTGAAACAGAATAAAAGCAGATAAGACACTGATGAACAAAGACACTGTGAGATAAAATGAGAGTAGGGCGGGTTAGGAATATAATTTAAGTATTGTGCACCATATGCCTCCAATTCAAAGGAAAAAAAAAGCACCCCATTTTACAAAATCTGAAATCAGGAAAGCTATGGAATTGGATTAGATTGAGAGGAAAGAAAACAAATTATTACATGGAATCATAGAGCTGAGATAGAAAAATAACCCTAGTTTGTCCTAAATATATGGCTCACAATGCCAACAGAAATTTAAACATCATTTGTTGGTTTTGTTTTCAGGACCATTGTTCAGAGTAGATATTATTTCAATCCAAGGCTACACCTCATTTTATTTTTATAACACTCCTAATTCAGCAAACTGGAATTTAAGATTATTTGAGCTTTAAATTCAACAAGTCATTAAAAAAATTCTTGAGAAATACACAACAAGAGAATTAAACTGACTTTCAGTGTACAAGATGCATATGAACATGTCATGTATCATAAATGCAATCAGTTGCAGCATAATTTCTGATGTAAGAACATTAGGAGATACAGCCAATATAGTCAAGAAAACTAACAATGTGGGTGTGGGTCCATAAACTAACTTGAAACCTCAGATTACAGAACTCTGCTTTGCTTTTAGAGGGATATTTGGTAAAATGATTATCAGGGTTTTTCTCAATTCAGCTTTTCTTCTGATTCCTTGATTCTTACATACCTTTCTTGGCATTATGACCTACACAGAGCTCAGATGGAAAAGCATACACATTATTTTGATAAACACTCAGTGCTACACAGATCCTTTCCCAGAGCTTTTCAGAAAAAGTAAAAATAGCACGTTGCCGAAAGGTTGATAGCTCAAAAAAATGCAAGAAGGTAAGAAAGGTCAACAGTGAGGAAATAAACAGCTGATACTTCAAATGGGGTGGGAATATATCCAGATGTCAAGATGGCATTGGATGACATTAGCAATGAAAGGCACAGTAGCTTCCACATTGAGGCAGAAATGCCATGTGACTTTCACTGGAGCAGCCCAACCTGCCATGCAAAATCTGAGCATGGCAGAGCCAAGAAGCTTTGCCAGTGCCCCCAGCATTGCCACATCAGAGAGACTGTGATGACAGTTTTATGACAGGAGACAACCGCATGACAAACTGATAAATGTGCTTGGAAAAGCGTTGGGATTTTTAAGCGACCAGACTGAATTATTCCAAATTCTGGAAGATATAATGAAAATTGAATGGCTTTCTCCTGCTCTCCAATTACATTTCAAAACCAGAAAGGGTGCATATTCCACCAGGTACGTGGAAATAAGTACTGAAACACCCAGTAGGAAAATGTCATTTTTTAATTGCTGCTGCCTGAAAAACAACAAGATAATTTTGTGACTATTGAAAAATCTTGTATCTATGCAAGCTAAAGTTCAGGCTTATATTTCATGCTTGAATTAAATTAGATTATTCTGCTGGTCTGATTGCTTGGATATTTCAAAAGTATATTTCTATCCAAGCACAAGAATGTATTCCATGCAGAGACAAAAATAAAGAAAAAGGAGAAAAATAAATTAAAAAAAAAAAAGATGTTTCCAGGTGTTTCCAAGCATCCAAAGGCAAGTTTAAGTAAAGTCCTGGAAAATTTAGAAAATAATTAAAAGTTGCCCATGATAATTTACATCAACATCCAATTTTTTTTCATGTATCACAGTAGAGGTTCATTGCATGTTACTGTTCAACATTTCTTTTTGCCTTCATCACTCCATATTAGTGCTCTATTTACTGAGTACCATAAAAATTCACTTGTTGGATTTTCTTAGGCTACCTGATTTACTGTAGCTTCTGAGTGCATCTTAAGCATGGATTAAAGCACTGGCTGGGCCGGATCTTTATTATTAGTCCTGTGTTAGGGATGAGAAGTTTCTGCTGCAAGGGAGTCTGGGGTGCTGAAGGCAACCACTTTATTCATTATCAGTGCCAGAAAACCATGTTGTGCACTAATAAGGAGATGCTCACTTTGATCACAAAATTAAAAACTGTAGCATCATTCAAAAACACAGGTGGCTAAATAAAGGTCAGAGAGGCAGCATCAGTTTTGGAAGTTTCTCGGTCTCGGATGCCCCATTTGCAGCTCTAATAGACTCTTGTTTCAGTGCTTGAGGAAGTGTATGTGTAAGCATTTCCTCAACTGCACTTGTACTGTGGATAGTGGGTATTATGCAGTCAAGTAGCCACAGTTAATAACGTGTGATGAGCAGTGTCTTCCACAGGAGCTTATAATATTTCCCAGATGAGTCTTCTGTTAATACACAGGTATAAATACTTGTATATTGTTTTAAGGACAGACACATTGAAAACAAAAAGAAACCCAAAACCACAGTTACACACAGAGATGTTGATCAATATGTGAGCCATTAGAGATCCAGCCTCTCCAAACAAAACTGTGCCAACCAAGGCAACAAAATGACAGAAGGCAACACCCCACCATCCACAATTACATGGACCAGAGGTTTCTGTGCTCTGCCCTCCCCTCTTTCTCCACAATGAATTACGGCTTCCTGCCTCTCCCCTCACCAATGGTGAGAAGAAAAATGGTCTTCTTTGTTCTCCCTCCTCCCGTTGCCTGAGCCAGGAGAGACATGGGTTGAGTAAGGGCCCCAGCTCCCAGGGTTCATCCCTTCATTCAGCAGGAGCAGAGTCTGCCTCCTCAGCACTGTGGCTCAGTTGCAGGGTGGATGGTTGCATTCTGGCTCCCTTGCCTAGAGTTTGTTGCCATCCCGATTTGAAATCACTGCCCGTTCTAACAAATCTAGATGAATTTGCAATGAGGACAAGGGACAGCCTGAAATGATGCCCTGTGGCATCTCTTCCCTCTTTCTTTCTATGCCAAATGTCACATGGACTTTGCAAGAAAGAAGTATTAGAATATATTTATGTAATGGCTATCAAAAAAAAAAAAAAAACCTTCTTGGTGTTTGTTTGTTTGTTTTTAGTTCCATTGATCTAGATGATCAGAAAGGCTGAGTCATTTTGACAGTAAAACAATAAATAAATTTGGGCAAAACTTTAGTTTGAAGGGTTTAAATGTAGCCTGTTCATAAAAGTGGTTAAATATCAAGGTTCTATAATGGAAACTGCTGCACAACTTCACATATAAACACTTATTGCCAAATCTGACTGTCACTCTGGAAATCATTAAATAAATACAGTTATTTCTTTTTCCCCAGTCTTGTTTAGAACTCCATATGTTGAGCAACTGCACTGTTGGGACTTCAGTAATATTCAGCAGATATGTCCCCATTCATTGATGATACTTTAGCGGATCAGTCCCATAGAGAAGATCTGCTGTCCTTTTTCTACAAGAAATTTCAGTAAGTTGCCCAAATCTTGCTGCTCTTTTCCATTCATCTCTCCACATTGTTAGATAATCTTTTGCCCTCATTTCTTCTTTAAATGTATCCCATAGTATTAGTAATACAGAGAACAAACAGGAGAACCTCCAAAGCAAAGAGGGTAAGGAAGACAGAAGTATTAATACTGCAAAGAGATATAAAGTCTCAAAACAGAAAGAAGCAAGTGAAAGGTTAAGTAAATAAGATAATGTTCAAATACATAAGCCACAGGAGGATATTGGAGAGTAGGGTCACATTTTAAAGAATAAAAGCATAAAAAGTGTAATTTTACTGTCAGAAGAAAAAGATAATTCTAAAATGTAGACAGGATCTACGCTTCACATAAGCACTTGGAAAAAAAAAGCCAGAAAGATAAGTATAAAACTCCAAAACTCCAAAACTCCAAAGGGTAAAAAGAAAGAAAAAAAAAAAGAGAAAAAGAATTGTCAGAGTACCATTATCAGGTCAGTAACAATCAGCAAGAAATTAGACCAAAAGGATTAAGAAAACTTCCATGGCAAGTTGGATTCTGTCCCAGAACACTAATGAAATGGACAGAAAGATAAAAGAACAATTAGGTTATGTTTGCAATCTCAGCTGCAGGACCACCCTTCCAACAGAAATGCAGTGGAATTAACTGAAAATCAGTTTGGCATTAAAAGATAGAAATCTAGAACAACCATAGACTAGTCACATACATCTAGTTATAAAATTAGAAAACTCTCCCCTACCAGACAGAATTGGTTCAAAGGAATCAAAAAGTCTTGGCTGAGCAGAATAAATACGGATTCATCTGGGGATTTATGTAAATGCTCATTGTATTAACTGGGTTTTTTAGCAGATGCAGACCTAGAAAGAGGAAAATACTTAGAAATCTCAGTCCTTTCCCATTACTAAACACTTTCTTGTCTCACCCAACCTCAGATCGCACTTGCCTGGAGGTGCATGGATGGGGAGAAAAGGATAGTGAGTGCACCCTGGCACTCTGCCATGCTCCCACACTTGAAGTGTCTTTGGATGAATTCTGTGGCTACCTTGTCTACTCCCAGTTTGAGTGAGAACCTACTGTCATGGTGACATTCCCATGGCACTCATTTTTGAACAAAATTCTGCAGAAAGCATATGAAGCAGCATAAGAGGCTGCTGTGCAGCCTCAAATTCTAACTTACATTCCCTATTTTCCTCAGCACTGCTCTAAGTGTGCTGAAGATTTTGCCTGCTGAACGTGTATTAGGAAGCAATGAAGTGGATCTTTTCCTAGTTATCCCATGGGATATACTTGCAGAACATTCAAACTAATAGATGGCAAGTCTTAGAGAAGGCATTAAGTGCAGATTGCAGAGGTGATCCCCTAACTTTCAGTGAAAAGAGTACTGGTTTGTGCAATTGTTTTAATTCAGCAGGGATTTCTGTTTTAATATCTTATTTTCCTGTGGAAAATAAAAGACTGCTATATATATAAACCTGCAGAAATTAGGCCTTAATAAGCTCCCAGTGCAATATTTTTATTGATGAAAGAAAGATATGGGAACATCTACCTAAACAGAGAAAAGTCCTGAATCTTTGACTGAAAGAAACATGTTGGTCCCCTAAATTCTTGATTCTGGCATGAATTGCAGTGTTAAGAAATCTTCCACAAAATGATATGTAGCCAGCATATATAAATCACTGATATGACAGATCAAATGAGATCTGTTTGGTGTGGCAAGCTCCTTTCCATATGTTTTTTGACACCCAACCTTGTGGGTCAAATGTAGCAGTAAAGAAACTGCAGGAATTCAATGGAGACAATCTATTTTCCAGCAAATTCAAAAATTTTTATATCATTAGTTCACTACCTTTGCTTTCTACATGTTGGAAAGCAATTAAGAAATGGGTGCTAAACTGGATAGGGAAAGTATAGAATCATGGCTAATTTTCTCACCTTATATTTATTCTAAACAGAAGACAAGGATTGGGTTCATTTAGTTTCACAACTGGAAAACACCAAGACTATTAGTCACATAGCTATATTTTGAAACATTCATCACAAGGATTGTGGCATTTCCATAGGTTAACACTTATTAAAGAACAGTCTTATGAAAACCAGCCTTGACATATATAAATATATATATAAATGCTGCTTCATTACGATGCTATCCTCTTTTCCATTAATATGATTTTAAAAAATATACATACAAAGCTCTTAGTCCATTGCTACTCATAAGGATATTTTTGGTTTTGTTCAGTTTAATTTTAAATGATATGAAGACTGTGCAAATTTAAAGAAGAGGGACTCCAAACATCACCTGTGCAGACAGTAACATTCAAATATCAGCTTAACACATTTCTTTCTAACACTGAGTTTACAATTGGTCTTCAATTTTTTTTTCTGTTGTCAAACATGTTGTTGAAATATTTTTTAGTTTGTTTGTAGCTTTGCTGTACTCCAAGAACAATTTTACACTTGTCAGTTGCTTCTGGCATATTTAGAGATTTCCCAGCAGTATGACATTTCCTGCTTTGTGTTGCTATCCTAAGAAAGATCAGGTAAACAGTCTTCAATGTTTTCCCTGTCTTAATAACTATTTATTTTTATTTTTATTTTTTTTTATTTCCATAACCATGCCTTCTTATTTCCTTCTTGTAATTTCCTTAACCAAAAACCCCAACAATCACCTCCCCCCAAAGCCTACAGTTTTATCATTAAACTTCTGTTTCTCTGTGACAAAGTATTTGAGAAGCTTTGATGGCTTTACTGACTCATTTTCAAGCACAAGAACCAGAAAAAAAATGTTGCCATATTTTTGAAGAAGTGACTCCATAAATTAAGAAGAAAAAAAAGGAAGCAACCAAAAAACAACCTCAGCATCTTCTTATTATGATTCCTGACAGAAATTCTTCAAGCCTTTTCAAAAGACAGCAAAGGTTATTGATTTGAAAGAATTCTTGAACAGCAATGAAATATTTCCAATTATTTCAACTGAAACACTTGTTCAGGTTCTGAGCCATATGTTCTGTTCCTTGAGTATACAGCTGTAAACAAAATCACGACTTCACAAATTCACAGACATTAGAGGATGGAATACCTGCTTATATTTATCCTTGAAAGCAAAACTGGATTGCTGTAGACTGTGAAGTTCACCATGCTGGGTTTTTTCACCAGCACTGTTATCCTTTTTCCTTTCACTTTTAGCAATACTGTTACATATTGGCTAACTTTCCATGGACGTTTTAACTAGTTCCACAACCTGCTCTCTCTGTATCAAGGACAAAGGTTTCTACCTTCATAAGAGAACCCTTGTGTTTCTCACCATCCACACAAGAATTCACTTGCTTTGTTTACTTTCTTTTTGCCCAGTATTTTCTCTTTTGATGCCCAAATGCTTTAATGACAAAATCTGATTCACAGTTCACTCGTTTCAAGAGCTAAAAATCAGGGACACAACACTGCAATTTATCATTACTTCTCTTGCAAAGTTCTCATTTCTTAATAACCCATGCTGGAGTTACTGTGGAACCTGTTTACTAGTGTTTACACTCTCTCTGTGTGCAAGCCATATATCACTCCTGAATGTCCATTTGTGTTCCCCCTTTAGCAAGCTCCACACAGTGCAAAATTTAACAGTAAATTTTTCTATGTGGTAAAAAAAGTGGAAGAATATAAAGCTGGCACTGAACACATTTACACAGCACACTCAGGAATTTCACACTGGCTCCTAAATGTAGGTCCAAACCTATATACATTAAAAGAGGACAAATCAACGATTTCTTAACCATTTCTCTTCTGTGACAGGATCAAATAGCTTCAGTTAACACCAATAATTGAAGAAATTCTGGGGTCATGATCAGGTAATATCTATTGCATGGGCAAAGATCTTCTACACTTGTTTGTTACCTAATGCTTTAAACTAGCATGATAAATTTATTCCTCATTTGTAAATACATGTAAATATAAATTATTGACTTCAAGCAAAGTTCATTTGAATTATGGGAACTTAAGTTCTCACTAAGCATGAGATAGCTGGTGGAACAAAATGCAATTTTAAATGTTTTACTATTGAAGAATGAACTTTAGGTTTTGGTTTTATTATACTCAGTGGCTGTCTAAAAGACAGTACATATCAAAACTTAATTCCCTTACCAGTGTTTGTAATGATGATATGAAACTTCCTCTATAAAAACATTAGAATAAGAAGAAACAAACTGAAAAGAAAAAACAAAGGAAAAAATATATTAAAAAGCTTCCTGAAGCAGCAGATCATGCTGGAAGAACGAGATTATGATTATATCTATATATTTCTTTTTCAGAAATATGAACTAATTTTCTCAATTTCAAAATGCTGATAATGTGAAATATTTGTGAAGCACTTAGAGAATACAGTATCGAGTGCCGTAAAAAAACCTTATTTTGATCAGATTATATGTGGCAGACAGGCCAAAGTTTGAAATATCCTGTCATGGAAAATTTACATACATTACTATTGGAACTAATCCACTCTTCCACCTATTGGCCTAGGATGAGCTACCTGTCAGGTTATAATGCAGATGCTAACACAGATGTCAATTACAGTATGCTTGTGGCTGTTCAGAGTATAAAAAAATCTCATGACTTAATTTTAATGCTATCAAGTTGCCTCCTTCCATGATAATTAAATTCATGTAACAAAAATAAAAAGCAAGTCCTCAACTAAATTCTGCACCTGCGATACCATGAGATTTTTGAAAGGGGGAAAGGTGTTGATAAAATAGATACTGGCTATTTTCAGGCTCTAATACATAACTCCTACAGTTATGTTGCTAATTTGGTGGTTGTGTTGTTATTTCTTTTCATTTACCATGAGGAAAGAACCCCCTCTTATCAGTGTTACTTTTAGCCCTTTACAACAAATTCTTAGCTAGCACATAGGGCTATAATCCAGACAAGGATTAAAAATCCTTGTGTCTGCTGGCCTGTGATAACTGTGTCATCTCTTTGTGACAACCTGTATCTGATACAGGCTAGACATTTAATAATGTGTATGGCATCTAACATGTCATCTTGTTAGAAAAGGAGACAAAGCTGTAAAGACGCTTATCTGCAATCTCTTATTTTTAAGATAATCAATAAACTCTTCCCTAATAATTGTACCCCAGCAGGCTTCAAACAGCAGACACTGGACAGTCACAGTGATCCCTCTCTGTTCCCCAGGCAAATGAGGTAAAACTTCAGAGGAGCTCTCTTGCCTGTACAATCACAGAAAGAAGCCAGACAGGGAACATCAGTCTGAGACCTTTCTGCAGTTATGACTGGAATCCCCTGTGCTGAACCTCTGCATGCCAATGCTTTTCCCTTCTGTTCCAGCAGCATCTTTCAGCGCGCTGAGAAGTGTGCATGGGGTGATGCTTCCACTTCAGGGAGTTTGACAGTCACAGGAAACCATAACAAAAGCCCAGTCTCACCTGGTGCATGGCCATTAGGTGTTAGGATCTGAAGGAGGGATCCCTTGCAAAATGGCAGCCTGGTATATGCCTGCCATAAAACACAGGTTTCTCCTCATTGGGGTTTGCTCTTGCCTCTGTCTCTGCGATTGCTACATTCTCTCACTTTTAACTTCTCTCTCCAAGTTACTATCTTATCCCACCACCACTGTTTTTATACACTCTTTAGCACAACAGAACACCTTCTTGGTTAGCTCTTAGAATTTACTGCAACAAAAGTGATTAATAGTGATATTAACAGGAGCAACTTTACAGACCATGCATTTTACTGTGCGATAATTCAAATCCCAGCATTCTGACAAGAAAGCTTAGTTAAACTAAAAGGTGTGAAATTAGTCTGCAATTTTCCATAGAACATATAATTTATTACTCCCATAAGTAGGTGATAATGCTCAGAAATGACTTTTCAAAACTGCAAATGCATAGAAACAAAATTTTGTAAGCTGGACTTTTTTTTTTTTACTTCACAACTAATCAAAAGGTGTTTTTGTAAATATATTGTACATACTCAAAGTTTGACTCCAACATGATATTAGACAATTTCTTGATATGTTGGCTACTAGATACCAAACTTAACAATAATGCTTTGTTCTCTCTGTAGTTTTGGTGAAGATAGTACCTCCTTCTGTTCATGCTGTTTCAGAACTGACATGAAAATAAAGCTGCATTACTTATGTGAAGAATCAATACAGTGAACCAAGAATATTCCACATGAATGTAGGATTTGCTTTTAACTTCAACAAATATTTAAAAGTACAGGATTATAATCATCAGATTGCTTTGTCTCTCAGTTTTAAAGTTTCATGCTCACTAAGGTCATTTAAAGGAATACTCCCAGGAAGTGAAGACATAGAGAGCAATGTAAATTCTCTGATATGTTGCATAAATAAAAGGCTCAAAAATTACCAAAAGTGTTTTTGCAAGATTGACCATATATATTGGTTTGCTAACATATTTTCAAAATTCCTGCTACAAGTGCACATCCTCCATAGATCTGAAATGCAAAGTCATCATTCTGTTTATGAAGGTTAGAAAGCTCAGTAGGCAAAAAATCCTCTCACATTGTAGATTTCCATTTAAATTTGAATTTAATTTAAAAAGAGACATTGGTTTTTTCCTGTTCTGTGTTAGTTCAATTTTAAATTCCAGAAGAAATTCTCTTTTCAGTCAATCATACTGTGGATGAGAATTTAAAACCACAATTCCCCAAACGTGGTCATGATTATCTTTATAGCTAAACAGTCCTGCTAAGTTCAGTGTTTTGCTGATAAATAAAAAGTTAAAATGTGCACATAGGTATATGTAGGATTGATTACTTAGTTGTCTGAATATTTTTGTTCACTTCAGCAAGCATCTCATGACTCCACATAGCTGTCTATTCATAGAAAATTAAAGAACAATAGTTCAACTACATTAATAAAAAAGTGAAAATAAGAACTTCTAATTTGATCTTGTGTTAACATCAACAATAACCTTTTTATACTTTTAATATTTTTAGATGTGACAATACTCGTGATACTTGCTAAAGACTGTGGAAAGTAGTAAAATAGTGATATTCTGTACCCATTTTATTCTTCCAAGAGGGCCCTTAAACTTTTAAAGTAAAAGGTGGAAATTAATATTCAAGTTATGCCTGGCATTTTGAGTGCTGCAATGTTTACCAGGCTCAAACTGGGGTGACATATAATTTAGTTACAGCAAAACTCTCCTCATTTGGTAAAAGCAAAGGCATATTTTTGGATAAGTGTTTATTCTGGAAAGACATATATATAGAGAAAACTTAAAACTGGAGAAGCATTTTAAAATAAGTAGCTAGCCAAGAGGCAGCTATTTATTGTTTAAGAAGTTGTTTATTCCCTGGATTAGTAAAAGGAAAGAAATAGAATTTCAATTACAAGTGTTATCTGTTATGTATATTAAAAGCTTTCCATTTTCACTGGTGACAGCCACAGCATACACACAACTATTGACTAAAAGCCTTTCATAAGGAGTGGATTAATAGCATTTCTGCTTCCAGTAGATATAAATATTTCATCTATAGCTCAGAAAAACTTCAAATAGTTAAACTGTTAATGATGTCATTCTCCATTCTCTTACCATGCTTCTCACAGAAGCTTTACAGCAGGGAAGCCTTAGACAGGTGGGAATCAGATCTCACTGCAGCATAGCATAATTATTATACGCCTTAGCTTTCTAAACGTCCCCTTGTCATGTGGTTTTCTTGGGTCTGGTAATTAGAAATATGACTGAAAGCAGTGCAGTCTGGCTTCAAAGGGAGACAGTAAGACAGAACTCAGCATGGCTCTCTTATCAGAAATGCATATAATAATTTATGTTGGAAAAAACCTCCAAGATCATCGAGTACAACCTTTGACTGGTCACCATTTTTTTAACTAGACCATAGTAGTAAGTACCACTTCCAGTTGTTTCTTGAATGCCTTCAGGGATAGTGACTCCCCAGCCTCCCTGGGCAGTCTTTTCCAATGTTTAACAACCCTTTCAGGGAAGAAATTCCTTCTGACATCCTACTTTAACCTCCCCTGGAGCAGCTTGAGGCCATGTCCTCTTGTCATGTCTCTAATTGTCTGGAAGAAAAGATTGACCCCCACCTTGCTACAACCTCATTTCAGGGAGTTGTGGAGAGAGTAAAGTCACCCCTGAGCTTCCTTTTCTTCAGGATGAACAACCCCACTTCTCCCAGCTACTCCTCATAGGACTTGTGCTCTAGACCCGTCACCAGCTCCATTGCCCTTCTCTTGACACACTCCAGCACCTCAATGTCTTTCTGGAAGTGAGAGGCCCAGAACCAGACACAGTATTTGAGGTGTGGCCTCACCAGTGCTGAGTACAGAGAATCAATCACTTCCCTGGTCCTGCTGGCCACACTGCTCCTGATACAAGCCAGGATGTCATTGGACTTCTTGGCAAATCTCTTATCCAGATCTTATCAAGGTCTTTACCTATCCTACCATAATCCTGTCCTTAAAGGTATGGGAGTAACCCTCTTTTCACAAGACCTGGTGCAAACCTCAACCACTTTGAATAATTTGAAATGGGTTTTTACTTTTGGTATAAATGATCAAAACCAAGTAATGTGATTCCCTGTCTATGCTACGCTGATCAGTAACAAGTCCTAACAGGCAATAGATCTTTGAAGAATAAAAATAAATATATTCTACTAAGCCACTAATTTCCATATATAAGTTCTCAAAAAAACATTGATAAGTGCAGCACAAGCATATTAATGAATATTTCTGGCTGTCTTCACACAGTTGTCATTGACATTCAGCACTCAGCACTCACCATGCAGCTTCAAATAGATTCCATAAAACCGATGGAGAGACAGATGATAGATTATTTATTGAGAGTCAAGCCCTACAGGGAGAGGACTAACATTTCTCTGATTTTTGTACTCCCTCAGGATAAAGGTTACACTGTAAAGAAATGGAAACTGTTCTCCCATTCAACTAATGGCAGGATCCGACTGTGACCACTTTAATAGATTTAAATGAAATAGGAACCAACAAATGCTACAGTTACCTAGTCTAAAACCTCACTCAAAAATACAAACTCAAACTGGCAAATAATCCCCCACAGGATACTAAATACCAAAGCTGCACCCCGTCCCCCCCCCAAACAAAAAAACCCTCAAAAAACCCCAAGGAGGCAGTCAAACAAAAAAACCCAAACCTTTAAAAACCCAACAAAAACAAACAACCAAGCAAAACCAAACCAAAAATCCCATCAAAAAACCCCAAAAAACCAAACAATACCTTTCCAATTTGGCAAAATGAGATTTCACTTTTATGGTTTGTTTTCAAGGTATACTGAAGAAAAAACAAAACAAAACAAAACAACAAAATAAAAAACAACAACAACAAAAACAACAAACAAACAAAAAACAAACAAACAAAAAAAAAAAACCAAAAAACCCAACCCAACAAACTAAAACTGAAAAGGGTAAAACGATAACTAAACAGAAGTCATCAAGAAACTGGCCTTATGATAAAACACCAGCCCAGCATGTGTAGGAGCAATTCAAAGCCTACAGAGCCTTACATCTTTTTCCCTCATATCTCAGCTGAACAGTCATTATTGTATTAGAGTAATTCTACCCTCCCCTACTAGCCTAGCCACATAGCTAGATTTGAATTATCTTGGTAGAAAGAAATTCATTGCCAAAACAAATATGTTACCATGTCAAATTTAAATTGTAACAAAATTGTGCTTTGAATGAAAACAAAACCAAATGAAAAATGCTAGTGAATGTGAGCTACTTCGTTTCTGTCATGAGATAAACTCATAGTTCAATTAGCAAACAAATGCAACTTGAAGCAGTCCTATCTCCACTGAGATTTCATAGAGAGAGACTGATGAAAGAAAATCCAGACCATTAACATCAATAAATTCCAGTTTCTGTGAAAATGTACACTACCAGTAGTGAAAGCAAATTGCAAAATTTGTTGGGCTAAACCTGTATAGATACCAGATGTCAAAGCTGATATGGGATATCTGAGTTAGTGTTTTGAAAGACAGAAACATACTGAACTATTTTGTCATTCAAATAATGGCAAAATACCTAGGTACTATTAGGCAACTAATTAAAAAATACTGTCTGTCCAACATACTGTTCTCTAATGTACCCCAACCTCCCTGGGTATATGTGACTGGAGCACTCTAGATTTCTGATCATAAGATAGTATTTTGCAGTTCATCTCATCAGTATTGTTTTAATGACCTGAGGAATAAAAAAAAAATAAAATAAATTAAAAAAAACGGTGAAACTTAGAGTCTAACAGTTTGTCTGGAATATATATGCACAAGTCAAAATTCAGATGTGGAACCGAAGTCAGTTGTGTTTCACATGTACACCACCCTATTTGAACTGGACTCAGAGGAAATTACCAGGGAATAACCCAGCCATAAAAACTAGTAATTATGCAAAGGAGGCAGTCAAACAAACAAACAAACCCCAGAACCAACCAAGAAAATAAAAAAAATCAAACCTGCTATCCCATTTGGTTTGTAGAGATAAGAAGGAAAACTTGAATTTCCAAAACACAACAGATGTGAAAGATGATGAAAAACTACTGTACTTTATCATAGGAACATTTTTTGCTTGTCATGTCCAGTAAGAAAATTCAACAGAGACAAGACTGATAAGAGGATAAAATGAAATGGAAAAACAGAAGGCACAAAAAGTTCCCAGAGTTCAGCCTTGAAGGAATAATTTTTACAGACAGGTTAACTACAGCATAGGTCCATAGGCAGCAGAACTGTGTAGGCTCCACTTTGGAGAATGGGAAGTGAATGGAGAATTTGCACCACAGTGAAGTCCAGAAGAGCAGAGATGGCAGACTATCTCATTTTTTGCCTACAGTAAAGAGCACAAGATCTAATACAGTGACCCAGGTTTTTGAACAGTGAGGAGAGAACATTAAATTTTGCAACTTCCTAATGAAGGTTTTCTATAGAGAAGCAGGGCCAAGAATAATACAGTGTAAGTCCATATTCTATTTATTGGATTTCAAGACAAGAATATTTTACACTCAGGATCACTCTGGAGATACACACTCCTTCAAGGCAATAAAAAATAAAAAACTTTCACATATTTCAACGTGTTTCAGTCCTCATGATTTTCAATGCTGGCAGAACTTGGAAGTTCTGTTTCCCAGATGACAGAAAGGGATAAATCTGAGAGTCTCATCATCTCTCCTACTAGTGGTATGAAGACTAGTTTTATGGGAAAGGCAATATTGTATTTAAAATTCCCAGTCATTGTCATGCATGAACATACACAACATTTCCCTGACCTAACTGGAGCTTTTTAGTTTCTACAGACTGTGGGTGATGTGGTTTGTGCAGGAATCCTCCAACTATGCACATCTTTTGAAGTGCAATTGAGTGCAAATCACAGAATATAAGGATCAAAAGTTTTTCACCTCATTCTATTGTCAGTGCCTGTTTCCAGACCTTTTGTGACCCTAAATAAAACTGGACATTTTTAGAATCTGTTGTCCTATAACTCAAATATCAAATGGTAAAAAGTCAGTGAAGCAGCAATGTATTTTAGAAACAGACACGTATCACAAAAGGCTGCTTATTCACACCATGTCTACACCTATGTATTTAACAATGATATCTTTATGAGGGAAAAGCACTGTCAATCACCCTAAGACATGCAGACAAACCCATTAATATTGGTAGTAATTAAATTTATTACAAGGGTAAGTCTCTCAAGACAGAAATAGGATCTAATTTTGCTACAGAATTCAAAGCATCAATATGAAATAAAATTGATTTAACTAGACAACTAAGAGGTGTAGGACACAAAAGCTTTGTACCATTTATGTCACTAAAAATATTTCAAATCTATGAATAGGTATTTCAACAAGACTAAAGACAGGACAGTATTTCTTGTTTCACAGAAAGTAGAAGTAGTACCTAGGTAAAACAAAAATCATAAATAAAATCAGTGACAGGCTTGTTTCAACACTACATTTCAAACAGGAATTTGCTCTTCATGCAGATGCAAAATTAAATATGTAGAGCCTTCAGTGCCATAGGCTATGAATAACTTTTTGGTTTTTACTCACAACAGAAACATTTTGAAGATTACATCTAGAATAAAAAAGACAAACTGATTAACAGTGAGCTGATAAAATAAATGATGCCAATTTAAAATTCATGATTTTGTTTTCAAATTTATCACCTATTCAAACCATTTAACAAAGGACACATGGCTGCAGTGATTTTGCTTATTTATGCATTACTTACATAATGCTATCCTTTAACAAAATTTTTATCCAAGGAACAACATATATGCTCTTCCAAAAGATGGTGATTTAATAAACTTGAAAACTTCTGTAGATATTCTAATGAGTTCTGCATTTTTCCAGTAAACTATCAACTAAATGTTTAATTTTGTGAGCCATAAATAAAAGCAAAAACACTCTCTGGTTTCAGAGCACAATCAGCACAGAATCTTTAACTGGCCTACTAGCTGATAAAAAAACAGCATGAAACCCAAAATTATTTATGTTCCATTCACCTAAAATTGATACTGAAATCAATGAGAGCAGCTGCAGAGCTTAATGTAATAAATAAAGAAATAGAAATCTAACAAACAGGATGATTGGAAATAGTTAAGGAATTACAGCTAGGAACCAAATTGAGCAGTAGCACTATTGGTAGCTAGAACTGGTATAGGGGGAATCATACCATTTAATTGTAGAACTAAAATGCTACTTTAGTAGACTTGTTTAGAACTAAAAATTATATTGATATGCAAAATTCTGTCCTTAGAGGCATTTATAATTCAAATCTTACCTGCTGAGTTCATAGCACGTAAAATGCTGCTTCACTATGATCTAACCAATATGAATGCATGTAGCATTAACATCTATGCCTAAGATGCATAAAACCCCATAAAACAGTATGCAAATAAATAGTGCCCTTGACAGCTAAATTACAGAAGTAGGGAGCAATTGGAAATTTTGGAACATGTTTAATAGCCCATTTTACAACCCTACTCATTGTTTATCCTGCCTTTCAGTGTCATTCAGAAAATGTATCTCTATTGGTAATGTTCTCACAGCAACAGGTAAAACTTGAAATGCCCTGTTTCTTGTGGAGCTTTGGGAGTTGAAAATCATAATGAAAACAACAAAAATTTTAAAGGGTAAGTACAGATGGGAAGAGAAAAACATCTCTGAAGTTCTGAAATGGAGATTTGAGAGACTTACAAATGATTTTTATGCAGGTTCTTGTTCAGATGGGAAAAAAGGGCCACATTTGGAATATAACTGAAGAAAAGCATCTCCATCTTCTCTCTGAATTGGAAATGGGGATTTCTAAATGAATAGCCTAGTACAGTTTTGTGAGGTTCTCCATGAACCTTTCTTGTAGCATAACCTCAGGGTGACAATGAAGCTCACAAAAAGGAATTAGCCACATTTTCTACAGAAAAAACCAAAACAAACAACAACTCTTGAAAAAAAAATGAGGGTGGACTCCAGATACTGTCAGGTCAGAGATACAAGACAACTGTGCAGCAATACAAGACAACTATGACAAAAGTTAGCTTTACTCAAATTACTAAGATTTCATAAATCTTGGTTTCAGTACAGTACTGGTAAGCAGTGCTGCTCAGACTTAATTTAAAGATAAACTTCATTTCAGCAACATGCAGTACAATGCCATTTCAAATATACATGTAGATATTGGCTACTGAATCAAAGTGAAGAGATTAGAGGGAGACAGAGAAGTACAGAAGGAGCTGGGATAGAAAGAAGAGCAGCAGCAGAGTCATTCTGTGATGGTATTCCACAAGTCCAGAGCCAGGAGCCAGTTGCAAAGGAGAAGCAGCACAACAGAGGAATGTGAGATTTGAGCAGGTAGTTTGGACTAAAGGCAATGTAGGCAATGTTTTATCTTCTTTTCTAATGTATATTTCACTGTGCTATAAGCTGTTAATTAAAATATATTAATGTCTTGGAAGGAGCTCAACAAGGGATACCAGTAGCCATTGCAACAGCCACAGAGTGTGTCAAAAGAGTTATCACAAAGACAGATTCAGGAATCAGCAACTTCTCCCCTGCTGGAAAGAATGTGCCAGCTTTCTCTGGGATAGTTTTCTTCAGAGGAGGTGGTATGAAGCTACGTTTTGGGTTGGTGCTGAAAACAGTGTTCATAATATAAAGGTGTTTTGGTTGTTGCTGAGTGTGCTGGGTGTGCAGTGTGAGGGTGCTGGAAGTGCAGAAGAAGTTGGGAGGGGACACAGCCAGGACAGTCAGCCTCAGCTGAGCCGGGAAAAAATTCCACACCGTATGACATCATGCTCAGTATATAAAGGGGTGGGGGGGGGGGGGAGAGAGAGGAAGAGGGGGATGATTGGAGTGATGGCATTTGTCTTCCCAAATAACTGCTACACATGGTGAAGCCTTGCTTTCCTGAGAATGGTTGACCTCCTCCTATCCATGGGAAGCAGCAAGTGAATTCGGTGCTTTGCTTTGCTTGCATGTGCAGATTTTGCTTAATCTCCTAAACTGTCTTCATCAAAACCTGTGAGTTTTCTCACTTTTACACTTTCAATTCTCTTCCTCATCCCATCAGAGGAAAGTGGCTGTATGGGGCATAGCTGACAGCTGGGACAGAGAAATACTGTCCAAAGACTGTTTTATTTTCTTCTCATAGAAGTATTCCACACTTTTAAGTATCTGTGATCCCAGTCTTTATTCCTAGACTTTATAGACAGTTTGAGGCATCCCTATGTTTGCTGGATGCACTGGATAAAACACTGGCTTGTAACTTGAGAAAAATGGATTCACATGATTATCTGTCACAGCCTTTCATATGATAATGAGGAAATGCCTCAGACTTTTAGTGTTTCAGCTCCCACGTTTTAAAGCAGTGTGGGGGAATACTTCCCTATTCCACTAGCATGACACAAGGACAGAGACATTAAAAGCTCTTAGGTGGACAGATATCTCCATGAAGGCATGCTATAAACACATAAAAGATAAAAAGATAGAGCTATGACCTTTTAGACAAGCAAATGTCAGAATAATTGATGTACACCAGCTAGAAAAAAAATACTAAATAAACAATGTGGAAAAACAGTAACAAATACAGGTGTAAGTCTGGGTAATACAAGGAAACATGATTACACTAGATAAATATTCAGCACTGGACTACAGAGTTCATCTCAGAGCAGTGGAAATATTACCTTATCCTTGCTTGATTTTTAATTATGTCTAGCTGGCCACGGCTATTGGGTGCTTAAGAGAATTTTAATGCTTTCCACTGCAGTTTAGGTAGAGGTAGCAAACCCCACGGATTTCATCTCTAATCTCTTCCTCTACATGTCTGTTTAAAGACTTCATCAGCTAAGTCATTCATTCTCCATGCTCTTTACAGTATCTCAACCAAGTGTCAGTTAGACATTATTTTAACAGAAAGGGCTGCTAGCTTTTCAAAAGAGAAAAAAAACCCAAAACAAACAAAAACCCCAAACAAACAAAAACCAAAACCAAAACAAACAACAACAAAAAACAACAAAAAACCCCACAAACAAACAAACAGAAAAACAACCAAAAAAACCCACACCAATCAAAGAAATGAAGCACAGACCCCACTGTAGAATAAAATCCACTCATTATTATGGTGACAAAACAGAGGATCAAAGAAACAAAGGAACAAAATGAAATGCAGAGGAACTTCATGTTTTGAACTTTCCATGGTGAGCTCTGGTTTGAACGCAAATAAAATACAGTATTTGTTATATATTATTTGCAGTTCTACATGGAACTTTACTCCTCAGTGGTGACTCCCTGGAAAACCATCTTCCTTTTCTGTGGAATGGGAGAGGTAGAGCCATTTTGAATGGATAATTTTTAGATTTGAATACAATTCATTTAAAGGGGATAAAAGCTCAAGGAAAGGATGAATGTAGCTGAATTCTACACTAGTCAAATCTGTCATGAGACTAATAAGTGTGGATTTAAGTTAAAAATATCAGTATTTTCCTGCACTGAACAGATTCTGCACAAAATTTCCTGGGAACCAAAGCTGCACTTAATTATATGATGCAAATTATAATATTGTATCTTCTAATAATCAACATTTTAATCACTTAAAAAACCAGCATTGGCTATGTGTGTTTAAGAGGATTTTTTTATAATGGAAAATTTAAAAAAACCTCTGAAAATTAGTGAAAATCCATCCCAGTCTGAAAGAAAACAAAAGTACATGCAAAATTTACTGTTAAAGTAAATTCTGTACTGGACTCTTGTCCAGAGTGTCCTTAATCCTATTTTCTGAAAATATATCAAATTAATTTGCAGGAATCAGTGCCTCTAAGAACCTAATAGATTTCATGCTCCAATAAGTGAGAAGAGTATATTGTATTTTCAAAATGATTGCTTTTTAAAAAGCCTCTTGGAGTCTGGCAGTTTCTCTTTTGCTCTTTAGAAGTCTGTTTTCTGACAGCAGGAAGCTTCTGAGAAAGTAATGTCCTACACAAAACTTAGAGGAATTGCAGACTAAGGATTGCTTATCTGGGATCACTTCCTTTTTACATCTTGACTAGTTCTCTGATCAGCAGGGGTTTGTGTTTTGGGGGGGGTTGTTTGTTTGTTTCTTTGTTTTGTGGTTTTTTGTTTTCTTTTGGGGGTTTTGTGTGGGTTTTTTGGTGGTTTGGTTGTTTTTTGTGGTTTTTTTGTGTTTTTTTTTTTTTTTTTGTTTTGTTGTTTTTTTTGGGGTGTTTGTTTGTTTGTTTTTTCATTGTGCTTTCCTAGGTCTGGCAGATTAACTGTCTGAGTACTCTTTAATCTTGAAAGAATATTTTACACTTTTTCAGAAAGAGTCATCCTTTACATAATTTCCTTTAGATTAATTATTTGTACTCTCAATCCCTCACACCTAAATAAGTCCCAGTGAAGAGAGCAAATGAAAGTAGTCAAACTTCACCCAGACAATTATAGGGAAAAAAATACTCTATCCTAAATAATATGAAAAGTTTAAAATCAAGAGCCAAAAAAAGGACAGAAAATGCAGAGAAATTTACTGTGGATATCTTCTTTCATCTACTTCCATACAGCAAAGACAGATGCATTCTGTATAATATTATACTGGAAGTTATTCTTGAACATATTTATTCAAGGCTTAGCTGAATCTCCAGGGCTTAAGAATTTGAAATCCACTGAGATGTCTTGCAAGCTATAAACTATATCTAAAAGAAGAGGTCAAAAGCCCAGGGTCATTAAATCGCAGACCAACTTTCTGGAATGATTGTCAGGTAAAAAACAAGACCATTTGTTACAAACTTGTATTTAATACTCCACCCATAAATTAACTGATAAGAATACAGAAAGAATTACTTTTTGAACACTGGAATACTTAAGCTTTTGTTTGATCAAGTTCTGTATGTGTGTGTTAGCCATTAGACTCAACATTTGGATTAGTGCTATGACACTGACCAGCCAGCTATTCACAAACCTCTACTCCCTTCACATTCCCATCCCTACCCTAAAGCAGGCTAGATTCAGTTACAAAAGTAAACCGCTGAGCCTGTCCTTTTAAATATAAATTAAAGTACATTTGAATCCACAACATACTAAAATCTAGTCTTTTAACACAACAGCAGCAAAAGCACTCTATTAAATAGCATACCTCCCTGTGAATCAAAATCTCTTTCAGCATATGTTGTTCAAAGTCTAAAGGGCAGTCTTCTACTTACACCCCTACTGATTTTTCACAGCATCTCCCAGAAGTGAGCAAAACCCTCCAATAAAATAACAGTTAGCTAAGTTTACAAAGGTCATTTGTATGGAGGTAGCATCAGTAGTAAAAGGACAGGCTATAAAAAGAATCCCAAACTCTACTCTTCCTCGGCATCCAAATTGCATCACTAATATTTTATGAGAATTTTTAAGAGAAAAAAGTTGCAATAACATGTTCTTGTTCAAGGTATTTCTGAACATGGAAATATTTCAGAAAACTCTGACAAGACCTGAGAAAGAACTACTGAAAAGGTGACCAGAATATTTTTTAAGTAGAACTTTGACAAACAGCAAGCATTCCTCAAACAAAGGATTACATATAAATTTTGGAATGAAAAGAATGCCAACATACTGAATACTTATCATGGAAAATGTTAAGGAGAATTCATCTTCTATTCATGGCACGGAAAGCATTTCAAGAAAATGCCACCATGCAGAAACTAGTACACCATAAAATACCAGTGCTTCATTAGCATCAATTTATTTGGCATAACAACAATTAAACCATGAATGAAACAAAGCTAATTCAGGACTGAGGAGAATTCTCCAGCACTCTAAGAGTCCTAATTAATGTTATAGAGTTCTAGCAGTGTCCCAAACATGTTTCTGCAAGGTTTACTGTATTTTTCCTTTGTCCTCTTCCTCTTGGTCACACATTTTGCACTTCAAAGCTTTTATTTACTTGAAGACAATCCTCTGCTGCATAATAGTTTCAGCAACTTTATTTCCTCGTTTACTTCATCAGACACAATTTTTCACAGAAATGTTTATTATAGTTAACTATCTCTACTAACTAGCTATATAAGTATGCTGTTTCTCCCTTCTCCTCAGTAATTTGGGAGTTTATAGGGATCCTCAAGCAATATTCTATTCACCCATCCCTGAAAGTGTTCAAAGAAACCATGTAAATATGGTGCTTAGGGAGACGGTTCAGTGGTGTGTCTGGCCATGTTCGAGTAACGGCTGGACTCCATGATAATAGAGGTTGTTGCCAATCTTAATGATTCTACCATTCATAGGTTTTTAACCAAGATAAGGATTAGCAAAAAATGTTTGTTTCTTGATATTTCCTAAGGCACAGTGACCACTAATATTTTAGTCACTGTTATTTGATGACTAGATCTAATTCTGTTTTTAAAAACTCATCTGATTTTTTTTTTCAGCTGAAGGAAAACTATTTGCATAACTAATTTTTTAATCAAGAGCCCCAAGAAAACAATGAGAAAGCATTGAGGTGAGAAAGCATTGAGGAACTATTTTGTTAAAATTTCACCTGAGCATTTTTTCTACTTAGATGTAGGCAGAGCCTTCCATAATGGCCACTTTGAGGGTTGCTATCACCTCCTGGATCTTGCATCATTTGTATTTTCTGAACCTTTTTGATCTTTCTGATTGAAAATGTAATGGCAATGTGCTTATGATACAGCAACTTGAAACTAATGGATGACAACCTCCAATTTTCTTTATCAAGTGTAAGAACATCTTAATACACATGCAGTCCTCAAATAAAACAGCTGTTCTGTCCTCTCTGTTTAAAGTACACAAGAAGTTTAATTCCTGGAATTCTACTAAATCTGGAGAAATTACTATTCTGTCAACATTATCTTTCATTGCTTATCCCTGAGATACATCTCGTTTGTTTTGTTTTAACTTTTCCAGTGGGTAGGTGTACATTTGGATTACTCCTGACATTTTAGTAATTACTTAAGTTTCCACTGACACAGATTTTCCTACTAACATGGAAATATAACTGTGGTCACCCACTTCCTGGTTGATCTGGCTTGTAAGTAGTAAAATATAAGTCACCTTACATCACACTATTTTCAACTTCAGTGAAACAAATAAATCCTGAACATTTTTACACTGAGAACAGCATGGATAATGAAAAATGTTTCATACAATTACCATTTCCAGTTTTAAGTGGATTTACTTCAGTCTTGTTTGGCTTGCTTTCTAGCTCACATTCAGCAAAGATTTTAGTAAATAGAGTGACAGAATATCCTAAAACTTAATCATTCTGTTGCTGGTATTAGTGATAGTTGCAGGAATTAAATTCTGTTTTTTCAAGCCCATTTGTGCCAGAAATACAAGTCTAAGGGGCTGGTGGATATAATAGCTGTTTTGTTACACAAATTACAAAGAAAATTACCAAAATCTATGTGAGTATTAGAAATTATTAATTCATTAACTAAATACATTGAAATAAAGAAATGAATATATAGGTATAAACACCTAAACACAGGACAGAGACAAGACAGGGGTGTTTAATGCATTCATTCCCTCTGTCTTCAACACGGAGGATGGACCAAGAGGATCTCACTGCCCTGAGCTGGAGGACCATGACTGTGAGAATGATCAGCTCCCAATGGATCCTGAATTTTGTGGGATCTGCTGCTCCAGGCTCCCTACAAATCTATGGGGCCTGATGGGATTCATCCAGATTCCTCAAAGAGCTAGCTGATGACACTGCAAAGCCTCTCTGGATGATTTTTGAGTAATCTTGGGAATCCAGAGATTGGATCCAGAGATGTTGACTTCCAGCTGACTGGAAGCTAGCTAACATTGTCCTAATTTTCAAAAGAGCAAGAAGGAGGAACCTGGAAACTACATGCCTGTCAGTCTCACTTCAGTGTCTGGTAAAATCATGGAAAATATAATTCTATATTGAATATATTGAAAAATGCCTGGAGGACAACACAGTCATCAGTCACTGCCAGCATTGCTTCATGAGGGGAAAATTCCACTTGTTGAACTCAATTTCCTTCTACAAATGGGGAACCCACCTTGTTGACCTAGAAAAGCAAGGAAATGTATTATTTTTACACTTCAGCAAAGCTTTTGATACTGTCTCCCACAATACCCTTCTGGACAAAACATCTCAGCAGCTGGATAACTGTGATGGGTGAGCAACACACTCATGAGTTGGGCACAAGGGGTTCTAGTGAATGGGGTGACATCAGGGTGGTCACTAGTGGGGCTCCATCTGCAGCCCTGTGCTCTTCAACACCTTCATTTATGACTTGGATGCAGGACTCAAAGGAATACTAAGTTTGCCAATGACACCAAATTGGGAGGAGCCATCAACTCCCTCAAGGGCAGAGAGGCCCTACAGAGACACCTTGACAAAGTAGAGGGCTTGGCAATCACCAGCCATATGAATTTTAACAAGGGCAAGGGTTAGATTCTTCACTTGAGATAAGGCAACCCTGGTTGTGTTTATAGACTGGGGAATGAGAATCTGTAGAGCAGCCCTGTGGAAAGGGACCTGGAGGTCCTGGTTAATGGCAAGTTGAACATGAGTCAGCAGTGCCCTGACAGCCAGGAGGGCCAAATGTGTCCTGGGGTGCACCAGGCCAGCCAGGCAAGGGAGGGGATTGTCCCACTCAGCTCTGCACTGGGCAACCTCACCTTGAACCCTGTGTGCAGTTTTGGGCACCTCAATATAAAAGAGACATTGAGCTTTTAAAGAACATCCAAAGGAGTGACATGAGGATGAGAATGAGGAAGGGTCTGGAGTCCCTTATGAAGAGGGGCTGAGGTCACTTGGTTTGTTCAGCCTAGAAAAAAGGAAACTGAGGAGAGATCTCATTTAGGTCTTCAACATCCTCACAAGGGGAAGTGGAGGGATAGGCACTGATCTCTTCTCTCTGGTGACCAGTGACAGGATTTGAGGACATGGCATAAAGATGAGACAGGGGAAGTTTAGGCTAGATAACACAAAAGTTTAACAGAGTGGTTAAACACTGGAACAGGCCACCCAGGGAAGTGGTCACAGCACCAAGCTTGTCTGAGTTCAGGAAGTGTTTGGACAATGCTCTCAGTAACAGAGTGTGAGTCTTGGGGAGTCTTGCACAGGGCTAGAAGTTAAACTCAATGATCTTGATGAGTTCCTTCCAACTCAGCACATTCTATGCTCCTATGATTCTATGAACTACAGAAAAAAACATTCCCATTCATTATTATCATTGACAAACTACTGAATCAAGGAAGAAACTGAAGAATATTATTATGTGTGCTTGAACAAACTTGAACAAACAAATCATCTTTGAAATGGCATAGTTTGAAACAGAATCAGTATCTTGATTCACAGTCTCCTTTGACAGCAACCAGGCAGAGCTACTACTAAAATGTTCAAGGTTATTTACTTAATTGTACTTATACTGGGCATTAGTTCAAAATGATTATGCAGAAAATTATTGCTTATGTTCTCAAATTATCATTTGCTCTGAAAAGTTGTGTAAAGCAGAGAAGTAATTTCTGTGTCTGTGTGACTCCTTCTATAAATAAATGTCTACATTTCAGTTGCAACACTGTAAATCATTACTTAAGTACAATTAAGCTGAAGCACTGAATGGTTTGTTTCAGAATGGAAAAGTACTTCCTAAGAAAACCTTTTACCGAAAGCAGATTCAGGTAGGAGTCTGACTTCACAGACTTCAAAATTTTGTGTCTTGCAGGCTGACAAGAATGTAGAATGACTATTCTATTTCATCATCCTTTTTATTAAATATATTTACATATAATTTTTTCCCTTACAGCTACAAAAAAAGCAGAAGCAAAATAAGAAGAAAAACCTCTTTACTGTGCAGGTGAATGAGCACAGGAACAGGTTGCCCAGAGAGGTTGCTGGAGATATTCAAGAACCATCAGGACACAATCCTGTGCCATGTGCTCTAGGATGACCCTGCTTGAGCAGGGAAGTTGGACCAGAGGATCCACTGTGGTCCCTTCTAAGCCGACCCATTCTGTGCCTCTGTGAAAATATATTTTTTAACAATTTCTGTAGTGAGCTTGAGTACACACACTTTCTTATTCTAAATAAAACCATTACCTGGAAAATAAATTGAATTATGCCAATAAGGTATATCAATGCCATTACTCAATTATTAAAAATATTATGCATAATAATATCTTTTTGTTCTAAATAACTGTTTTATCTGAAAATTGATTCTCTTAACAAGATTTAGAAAATTTTAGTTTTCTGAAATGTTTTCTCACCAAAAATCTTGGCCAAATCATTCACCATACGGAGACTGTCTTACAGTCTTTAAGATTCAGAAAGGTAGCTCAGAGGCTTTACAATTTCCCATGGCATGATTACAGTTGTTGGATGGTATCCTGGTATGTACATATGGGAGATGAACTGCTGTGCATTTTCATGTACTACTTTAAACATCTTTTAAAAAAGGAAGATAATAAATTTCAATCTACAACAGAAATACTCCAAACCTGCATTGGTAGAGCCAGGGCTACTTGTCATATAAGACATTAAGTAGATCCCACTAGGTGTGTTGAGCGATTGACCATGTCTAGTCTTTAAAAAGATATAGATTAACTCAACTGTACTCTCTGGGGCCTAATGGTTTGGCAGGGTGATGATGCTGCAAGAAGCTCAGACATAAGGTAATTGCCTGTTTCTCATTGTTTTGTTTTGACTTTTTTTTTTTCTAATGCGTATTGGCAATTACATGTTAAGTAAGGTACTACTAATAATCTATCATTTTCTCCCAGACTTAATGTGACCAGACATAACATTTTGGAAGGGACCTTGAAAAATCCTTTAGTTCTGTGCCATGGGCATGGATATTTTTCTCTAGATTAGGTTTTTCAAAGTCTTATCCAACATGGCCTTGAACACTTCCAAGGATGGGGCATACATAAATTCTCTGGCTAATCTGTTCCAGTGTCTTGCCATCCTCACAGTAAACATTCTCTTCCTTATGTTCAATGTAACCCTGCCTTCTTTCAGTTTAAACCTATTGTTCCTTTTTCCATCAGTACAGACCCTGGTAAAAAGACCTTCTCTGTCTTATGAGTCCCCTTTATATACTGAAAGGCTACAATAAGGTTGCCCAGAGCCTTCTCTTCTTCTCCAGGCTGAACAATTCCAACACTTAGCCTGTCTCCAGAGGAGACAATTCCACCCCACTGACTGTTTTCATGGCCCTCCTCTGGTCCATGTCTTTCTTGTACTGTGGACAACAGAGCTCCTCTGTTGATCCAACTAAATAAAGGATGAAACTTTTATCACTGTCTTCTTATTCAGTCTGTGATAACTGGCACATTTAGGTGTCTGTTATAAACTCTGAGCAAGACAGTTTGATCTTAGATTGGTTCTATCCAGATGATGAAAAGAGGCAAACTCCCAAAGCCAGATGGGCTACACTGTTGGGGTGAGCTCTAAGAAAGATGTGTGTGAAAATTAGTTAGAACAATCCATATCATTCAGAAACTCATGTGAAAGCACTCAATTTATAAAGCTGGTGTTCTTCCCCATTCACAATGCACTTATCATAGTAGCAGGCCATTTAAATCTAACTTTTTGTCTAGCTCAGCTATGCATTTCATGCTCATGCTTTGTTTTATGTCACAGAATACTCTTGAGATGGAACATTTAACCCTTTTTCTTTAACAGATGCTTGAATTTTGCATTTTTATTTTCAAGTCTTTTTTTACTGGTCAAAGTACAAGAAATGAAAGAAAACTCCAGTATACACCACTCCCAGTGTTGTAACTTGAAGGAAAACTAAATATTTAAGGCCTTCAACATACTTTTCAATGTTGATAGTAAATTTTTTGTAATATCTTAAATTGTGTGACTGCATAAAGACATTGGACATGTGGATAAAAATTTTCTGCATACAGGAGATCACAGAGACAGATGTATCACAGAAACACAAATGTTAATGTATTTCGCCTTGCATCACAGTAATGCAATATGGATGGTAGCACAAGGGTAAAGGCAAAATCTTTCTATATTCTGAGTAACTGCTGGTATATGAGGGAACTGTTAAGAGAGGGACTTTGCAAAAGAGGGTAAAGATTCAGTGGAGTTAATGGAGACAAGGGGTAATGGCTTTAAACCGAAAGAGTAAACTGAGAGTATGTTTAGATTAGATATTAGGAAACCTTCACTGTGAGGCTGGTGAGACACTAGAACACATTGTCCAGGGTAGTTATGGATGACCTATTCCTGGAAGGTTTCAAGACCAGTTTGGAACTGAGTTTAAAGCAATCTGGTCTACTGAAATGTGCCTCTGCCAGGCTGGAACCAGGCTGATCTTTAAACTTGCTTCCAACGCAAACCATTCTATCATTTTAAGATCCCCTTGTTTTTTTTCATCTGACATGAAAATATGGTTGTGTATGGGTGAATTTTTCAACTCCTGGATCTGAAATGTATAAAAGCTTAACATGAATTAACAGTCAATTTTGACAGTAATATTGTTATGAAAATCTAACAAAAGGTATTCTAAATTATGGTTTTCGGAGTTGCTGTTTGTCTTTCTTTGTAGAAATACAAATGGCAAAAACCCCACAAACCCAGAGTATGAAATGAAGATTTAATTTATACTGCATTGTGCCAGAGAGTACAGATGTTCTAAGTCTGTGCATATGGGGGAGCTGAATAAGGAAAGAGATGGATTAAAAATATTAATTAAGGTCCAAATCCTTATTTTCATACTGGAGCCCTCAGTCCAATATTTCTTACCATATCATCATACCTCACTTTCAGGTTGGATTATAAATTCTAGGAGGCATATGCATAACAGATAAGCACTCTACCAATAGTAGTTAATAACGAGTACCTATAATGAATCATGCCTCTGTTTGGGAGGTCCTATCCAGGAAAGTTATGTCTAACATTTTGACTAGCTCTAAATTCCCCTAATACTAAAGATGCTGTAATTCCTTAAGCTGGCTCCACTTGAAAGAGCCTGACATTAACTGTCATGCAGTTAATGATCATATTGACTTTTAACTTTTGGAGACTGTTGTCAGTTGATTATTGCAGGTGTCCCAAAAGCACAGGAAGTAAATGTAAAATGTTACAGAGGAAAATGAAACCAAGATAAGATTTCTATTTGCTTTATGAGTGATGCAGTTTGGAGCACTTTTCTGTTTAGTTTTTTTTCACATGCACATCAAAGTAAGTAAATGAAATTAAATACTCACTCCTGTTATGTAACGAGGTCTATACTGGATGGTTCCAAATAAGCCAAGTATGACTATAATAATGTGTATAAAATTTGCGAGGATGGGTGCCCACTGATAACCAAGGAAGTCAAATATCTGTCTCTCGAGCACAGAAACCTATGATTAAAAAGCAAAAGCATAAAATTATTAGAACAAACCAGAAAGCATATATGAAGGTATTTCCCCTTCCCATATCCAAGACAATTGCTCTGAGTTACAAAAAAAAAAAAAAAAGTACTTGCCACCAGTAAAATAAGATGAGTTTGAAATGTTTCAACTCCTTATTTTAATGAAAGCTGCACTTCTCACTGGTTACAGAGTTATATTCTACCAAGATACACTTTTGTATCTTGGTAGAACATAACAATATAAAGTGTATCTGTAACAGAACAGTCTGTTTGCAGGAGGAGAAACACAAATCACTTTGCTATATACACCAGCAAATGATATAACGTTTTAGGGTATTAGTGGTGAAAATACATGATAGGTTTATGACTTTTTATCTCTTCTCTCTACCCCAGCTATTCTGTCAGTGGGCTTTTACCTATAACCAAATACATACTACTTCTTAACCTGGTAATGACTCTAGTTTACCTTCTTCCACTGGTACAAACATCAGCTGAAGTATAAACTCCCCCAAGACTCCAGTAAAATAATTTTAAAAATCAATTGAGCAACAATCCCAGACTGATGATTACTGTTTATAAGCAATACATTCCAAACAGATAGATCAGATATTAGAAAAAACGCCTTTCCAACAGCATCAGTAGAAATAATTTCATAATTCCAATAGTAGGTGTCCCTTAGCTGGTGTTTTTATATTATGTAAAAATACAATACTGTAGATGAATCCATAGGTAGCATGACATATTTTGACAGAATAATATTTGTGTTAATATTAAAAGGCAATGCAATAGTGAAGTGAATTTAGACAGAAAGATCTTCTTTGACAGCATTCCAACAATTTCACTAACTGGAGTGGTGAACTGATGAACTTCATGAAAATGTGAATAATGAAAATATAATAAAATAATATTATTATTAATAATAATTAAAATATTATTTGCAATATGGGCAGTGTAAACACAAAAAAAAAAAAAGAGAAGGGGAAAGAGAAAGAGAGAGAGAGAAAGAGCAGATGGGTTTTTTTTATTAACTTTCATTAAATAACAGGTGACTATTTACAAAGTTTATGTTATGCTGTGAATGAACTGAATTAGGTTTATTTGCCAACCTCTCTGTTTATTTAAAAAACACACCTTCTGAGATCAAGTACTAAATGAGTAATTAACTACTGCTCTTGCATGATACAGCTATGGGAGAATTTTTCAATTTCATGCCACGGTCCACTATCACAGCAACCCTTTCTTTTTGAATTTAAGTAAGAAAACTTTTCATTAAAAGATAGACTAAATTTGCATCAGTGTTGGAAATGTTAAAAGGCTGTTAATGATATACTATGTACTGACACTTGTTGAACTTTGAGATGAGTCCAAAATAATCCTGGGAAAGTTTGTCAGCCATGTAATTTTAAATTTGAGTGTTCAGGTTTCATGTCAAACACTGCCTTTCTCTTTTCAACAAAGACCCCTTTCACACAATGCATCCTGCTTATAACCAGTCAGTATTTTGACTACTATTTTATTTTACATATTTATTGAAACAAATTCTGTTCCTACATTATCCAAAATCTTTCTGAACTGATTTTTTGCTATGCTTCAACTCTCCCTAGCAGAGGAAAGTCAAAGAAGAGTTCCCAGAAAACCAAGACATGTCTAATGATGACAATGAGATGAAGAAATAAAAGGTATTTTATCAATAAGATCAAGCTGTATTGGAAACGTCATGAAAACTCAGATTGCCTGTGCTTCTAAGTTAATCATTTAAGAGATATTTCCTTGGCTACAGACACAGTAATTTATATTTAAAAAAGCACCAACATGTAGCATGAAGCAGTACTACATAGGTCAGTGTGAGGTCTATTAGGTGTATCAGCAAAAGACCTGTTACACCTCAGTGCTGTTAAACATGTGCTGTTAACAAAGGGAAAATGTTCTCTTTGAACACAGAGCTCATATTTTCATCAGACAAAGAGTAAATGAGAATAGCAAAGCCACAGCAAAAAGAGTCTGGACTGTATACACTTCTAGTTTAGTAAGAGTAGAGATTTAGCAAGCAAAAACAATACATGGGAAGATGCAAATCATTCAACACAGCAGGAGATCATCCAGTTAAGTATGCCAATTATAGAGGAAAATTGCAGCATGCTAGTTAATTGTATAAAAAGTAGAAAAACTCATATCCCTGACATGACTTTTAGTCTAAAAGGAAACTGTGCTATCGTGAATCAACGTGTTTTGTTTTACTTGTCTTGGTGAAAGATGGAGGTCCACCAAAACCTATGAGACTGCATTGGATAAATAGCTATTCTTTGAGAATCTTTCCTTTTCACACACCAAGGTACTCTTTGGTTTTTTCCCATTACTAGCAATTTGTTCGGTACCAAGCAACCACTCTCAGATTTTGTGGTCAGGTTGAACTTGGAGTGAGTAAATACCAGAAAGCAGGGAATGCAAGGCAGGGTGTCAATACAGAAGAAAAAGACAAGTCTGCACCACTTCTTTCCATGTACACCTATCTCTCATTTGCCACAGGCAGACTTGCTATTAGATTTTCTCATATCACTTCAAAGAATCAGCTGTGCGTGGAGACTGCTGGATATGTGAAATGGCAGCATTCTGGTTGGCTATGCACAGATGAAATGCTGTGGAAATACAACTCTTCCTTAGAAGATCACACTAACATGGCAAGGTGCATCATGGATTTATGAAATGGAAATTACAGAACAAAACTAGATCTTTATTCCCACTTCCTGAAGAGATGAAGGTGGAGAGAAAATAAAACTCACCCACAAACAAACATAAATATAATATAGACTTTCTACAGGAGTTACTTTTAAAAAATCTCACTTGGTCTGTGTTTCTAAAAGGAGAAAAGTGGGAAGTAGGACAAAGTAGTGACAAAGACTATTAAAAATAGCATTATGTAGCTTCCTCCTCTTCCACAGATGTCAGAATCATAAGGGATTTTCTTACACAGCAAGAGAAAATATAGATCTGATTTTGAAAGCATTTTATTCCTTTACTTCAAAATTTTTGCTTAAACAACCGCACTACTTCAAATCATAACTACTAGGATATTACAGAGAGAAAGGAAAGAACTAACAAAAAATATTAATCTTTAAAGTCAAGGAATTTTCTTTCTTCTTCCTCAGGGGTTGGTATCGGCACTCTTAACATTTTTGTTATTGACAGGGGCAGTGGGGTTTCACGCACCCTCAGCAAGTTTGCTGATGACACCAAGCTGCGTGGTGCAGTTGACGTGCTGGAGGGAAGGGATGTCATCCAGAGGGACCTTGTCAGGCTTGTGTGAACCTCATAAAGTTCAACAAGGCCAAGTGTAAGGTCCTCCAACTGTCCTCCTGGGCAATTCCAAGCTCAGATACAAGCTGTGCAGAGAACGGATTGAGAGCAGCCCTGGGTAGACAGACTTAAGGTTGTTTGTGGACAAGAAGCAAAACACGAGCTGGCAGTGTGCACCTGCAGCCCAGAAAGCCAACCCCATCCTAGGCTGCATCAAAACCAGTATGGCCTGCAGGGTGAGGGAAGGGATTTTGTCCTTCCACTCTATTCTGGTGAGACCTCATCTGGAGTGTTGCATCCAGCTCTGGGGTCCTCAGTACAAGAAAGATGTTGACTGCTTGGAACAAGTTCACTAAGGCCACTAAGTTGGTCACAGGGCTGAAACGACTCTCCTATGAAGACAGGCTGAGAGAGCTGGGACTCCTCAACCTGGAGAAGAGAAGGCTTCAGGTATGCGTTATAGCAGCCTCCCAGTAGCAAAGGGGGGCTCACAAGAAGCCTGGAAAGGGATTTTTTTAACAAGGGCATGTAATGACATGACAACGGGAAATAGCTTTAAGCTGAAAGAGAGTAGATTTAGATTAGACATTAGGAAGAAACTCTTTCTTGTGAGGGTGGCAAGGCATTAGAACAGCTTGCCCACAGCAGTTGTGGACTCCTCAATCTCTGGAGGTATTCAAGGCCAGGCTGGATGGGGCTTTGAGAAATGTGGTCTAGTGCAAGGTGTCCCTGCCCATAATAGAGGTGTTGGAACTAGATAATCTTGAAGGTTCCTTCCAACCTAAACCATCCTGTGATTCTATGATTCTGTAAAATAGTTTAAAATGAGAAAAACAAAAAGAAAAAATGGATGTTTTGGATGAAAAAGTATACTATGGTTAGAAAAGAAAAATATGTTTTAATTCAACTCCACTCTAATAATGCAGTGAACTCAGAATGTAGGGTTATGGACAGTCATACGTTAGAAACATATGAACGTTAGAAAATAAACACCCACCACACTTAGGCAGATTATTTGATGTATCCACTGATAGAATTACAGAAGACTTGATTTAAAGGGAACCATTTTACTAATGCATTATTTTCTTCAAGACTCCTGCTAACTGTTGTAAAAATAAATAAAAAATATAATGAACTGTCTTAGGTTGCAATATGTAACCAAAAATCTTTATGCTATTTTCCATCTGTTGAAACCAACTGGGGAGATGTTTTCTTTATCCTGTGTATAACCCATTTCTCATAACTCTAGGGGGAGGGGGGCAGATGCCTTCTGATAATTGGCCAGCTGTTAAAACCAGATGGAGCAATGTTCCTTATCTCTTCCAGGACCCATCCATTCTCCAGGGTGATATCTTCTCTTAATGGGCCATTAAGGCTCACCACATGACTGATAACATTACACCATCCCATTGTGAGATGCTGCACTCTGTGGGAGGAGCCAACCATTCCTACCTAGATAAAAACTTAGAGTCAGGAACATCAGATATTCCTGTTTTCCACTGAATTCCAGAGGAAGACCAGACCTGTCTCGCCACCACTGCACCCTTTCTACAGAATCATCTCTAATCCAACAGAACCACATCTGCTTCTCCAGGAGGATTTATTTGGACTGCTTCCAACACCCTGACGAACAGGGAGTCAGGTCATATTTCTGACTCTGTCAGGGTTTCTAGGACTTTTGTTTATTTGTTTGCTTGGGTTTTTCTGTACTACAACATCTGTATTTTTAATATTCCTAATAAAGAACTGTTATTTCTATTCCTATATCTTTGCCTGAAAGCCCCGAATTGCAAAATTATAATGATTTGGAGGGAGGGGGTTTACATTCTCCATTCCAAGAGGATCTTCAACTTTCCCTGGCAGATATCTGTCTTTCCAAACCAAGACATGAACCCATACACTGTCAAATCGGCATAGATCAAAAACTATTTCCAGATTCTTGTCAGAGGCTGGTTGTTAATAGATTAAGTGTTACTGACCTTGAGGGATCTATGAACTGAATTTCCAGAGGAGAACGAAAAACATTTGGAGATGATTCTTAAAGTATATGATTAGACTAGAATTTCGGACAGGAACCACAAAGGAGAAACCAGTCAAAAGATGATTTATAACACAAACTCCAAAATGGAAAATGACTAAGTGCTTTTGCTCAGACAGGTCCTTGAAAAAAAAAAAACAACTCAACCATGACTACTTTACAATGATACAGAATCTAAACTTTGCATTGATATAAATTAAAGTGCACATAGGCAGACACACGCAAGAGGATATGTACAGCCCCTGCCAGCCAAGGTCCTTGGACAGCAAACACAGCACACAGGCACTCAGCACACCAGGGCTGGGGCAGGGTCACACAACTGGTTGAGTGGTGGTAACAGGCACTCAGTAAACTCCAAAGGAAGAGTACTAGCTTAAACTAAAGTACAGGAGAATTACACAACTGTGGTTTATATCATTGACTGGTGCATGCTAAGAATGAGCTAAAGAAATTAAGCTCTAATCACTAACTCATTAAGTCCTCTCAGCAAAATTGTGCTGTATCAGATGCCCACACCATCTAATAATTAGCTTCTGCTTATAAGTTCACTTTTTAGTTTTTTTTAATGACTTCCAGTTCTTGCTCTATGGCATAGAAAATTAAAAAGAGTCAAATAAATACAAGTATTTTTGAGTCTTTAGCTTATGAATGATTTCCAGTGTTAAAGCCTGCCTGCATGACTACAATATCCCCAACTAACACTCCTCCAGCACTTCCATCATTTTGAGGCAGAATGCATTTATTTGTGCCATTCCTTAGAGAGGTTCATTTAATTTTTCATCAAAATTTCAGATAGTATCCTGAGATAGAGGGCCCAGTTACTCAGAAAATTCTCCACAGTCACCCAGCAGAAAAACAGATTAATATTTTGAAAGTCAAATCTATATGAAATACACATATACGAATCTGGAAGTGTGCATGCGCATGTGGGTCAAGCCCTTTACTGCAAGACAGTAGGGTAAGTAAAAATTTTTTTTTTTTTTTGGTAAGAAAAAAGGCAACATTAAAATGAAGTCATGTGAAGAGCTGCAGACACAACAGTGTTCTTGGCACATCTAATATAAACCACCAAAGCCGTAGCAAAACCAGGTAATTCAAGTTAAAATCAAGAAGGAATTAGTTTCCACTTGTCCATTCCTTCCTCAAAGGAATCACATATATAATACTAAGCCACCATCCTTAATCCGTGTGATGCTGCTGAGAGAAGGAATGGGCCTTCACCACACTTGATAAGAAGGTAATCATAGTTTTTAAAAATCCTGTGTAGGACCACATTCCTGCATCGTATTGTGTATAAGTGGATTTCTGCTGTGACCTACTAAGGACAACAAACCTCTCCACAGGTACAGAGTGCATTCTTAGTCTCAGCTGCTGCCTTCCCTAACTGAGCATGGCAATAATAAGAAAATGGCAAGTACAAGTTTTCTGCAGTAGGTTTGCTGTTACGTAGTAGGGAGAGGCATATCTACACAGCATTGTAGAGATAATTGCACCTCAAATGGCTATAGTTTTTACTGTACAAGATCAAATTCACTTCTGCTAACATTTAAAACAACAACAAAAATCCAGAATCTTTGAAGTATATTAGATTTCAATACTCTTGAAACCAGCAGAGCATTTCAGTTCATTTATTTGTTTCAAAGTTTTGTATACAATTGCATACTCGATCCCAATGACTTGCTTGATGGGTTAGAGCCTTAAGTTCATGCCACAATTTAGATCCCAAATATTAAAATCAGGGTACAGCAAATTTTGTGTGTGTGTGCATATGTGTATGCTTTAAGACAACAGAGTTTCTTGTTTCTGGATGGCCACCAGTAGCAAGACTTAGAGAACACATCCTTTTGTGTGTCTGAAAGAAAACTTAAAAAATCCATCTCATGTAAATTCTTCTGTCCATGAGACAATCAAGTTAGTAGCTCAGCTACAGGATGAACTTTAGCAACAAGTGCTAAAAGTTTTAATCCCTGTAACATATTTCATTAATTGTTCTTGAACACTTCTAATAAAAATTTCTGCATTATTTAATAAGAAATATTTGCACCCCACCAAACCCAGGGAGAGGCTGGGTTAAGGGAGAGCATAAAAGTGGTTTGCTCTCAAATTGGTAAATTGGGTCAAGTTATGAGATTCTTTTTTATCTTAAAACTAAGATAGTTTTGTAGCACAAAATACTCAGCTGCCAAGTCCCAGGAAGGGGGTGTAACAAGAAGGCTAGCTGTGACTGTGGCCAAAGGAGGGATCGTGACAGATGGGTTAGTGACCACCAGTGGGAATTGGTTTAAACACTGCCAACACAGGAGTTTGTGTTCTCTTCTATCTCTTTGGCTGACCCTTATTTCTCCCTCGATCTTTTTCTCTTAGTCTTTCTCTCTTTTTTTCCTGTTCACATCCTTCTAGCAAGAATATTGAAGCACTAGTAGGCATACCTTGCTTTAAGGTGGCAAAATTAAATTTTACTGACACTACTGAGAAAGATTGAACCAATTCTAAATGTAAAAATGCTTTTGAATAGAGATTTAATAATAATTTATAAATTAATAGTCTGAATAGGCCTGCAATAAAGCCTGAAGGCAAAATCAAGCATGCAGATAAAGTTTAGCCTTATCAAATACTTTCAAATTTTTTCTGTCTTTATGGAGATATTTAACAATAAAATAGGTCTTGGTTTCAATCAAAAGGATACAACGAGTTTCTACAGACTGGTTCAAATTATACCACATTGCATTTGTAAACTCAAGAAAGATGTGATAATGCTGTCATGGAATTTAGAGAAGGAAATATCTCAGGTATCTTCAGGTAGTGAACCTATCTGTGTGTGACTCTCAGTCCAGAACAAACTTTGGCTTAATACTTGAAAAAAAATTATCCTGTAACAACAGCATAAAATTAGTCTCTAGTTCTCAGCAGCAAAGGCACATCTGTAAGAAGCCTCATTAGCCAAATTATTTTGAGTGGAGTTGGCAGGGATCACTCATTATCTCATCAGGACTGAGCCTCATAATAATAAGAACCCGGCATCTAGTATCAGAGGACTCCATCAAATGAAAATAGCCAATCTAGAGTCACTGGTTGTTGTGTCCTGATGGTTTTATTTGTATGCAGGCATATAAGAGTGTCCACAAAGCATGATGAGAGAATGACAAGTAGTCCATGTCAGAACTGTAAGGCACAAAGGGCTCCTTTGTAATCTCTCATTCCACAACTAAACCTGGATAAGCAGAATGCTGACTTTACTGTCCTTACAGAGATCTCTCTCTTAAGATGCTTCTACTGGAATAATCATTATTGTTACACAGAATATTTGAAGCACCTGCTACATTTTCATGCCTTGTCATCACCTGAAAACTGATATTTAAACTATGCAGACCACTTTGAGGAAGAAAGATAATTGACATCAATTATAGACAATAAAGTTTCTACCTGCTGAACTTTGCCTATTACCTGTGTATAAAGCCAAGTTTCCTTAGGGAACTCCAAGTACTGTGGAAGGGATCAAGGCATCTTCTCTGCAACATTGCTACCTTAGAGTTAGACTTGTCATCTGGTCTCTACACAGAGTCCAAGGGAGAAGCACAAGGTCTCAGATCTCACCTTCCAGATGCCCAGTCTTCCCAATTCCCAGGTCCAGTGCCTTTAAATTCAATGGCAGCTGGGGAACACCAATTATTGTCTACAACCCAGTTCTACAAACATATATTTCTACCCAAAGCATCAAACTCTTTTTTTTTTTTTTTTTTGTAAAGAAAATGTAGTATTCTCATAGGCTACTTCAATGCTTAATTCAGCTTAAGAATTGTTGACTGGAACTGGCTAATTTGCATAATATTTCAATATTTCATAATTTTTATTCAATCTTCTTTGGAATACAATTATAAGGAGGGAAAAAAAGGAAGCATACGAAGCATTTTGTGCTGTCATTGTCATTACAGGAAATCTCTACATCATTCCAACTCCCATGGACAGCTAGAGTGAGTCAGTCACACACCACACCCTTTGAATATTTCAAGGAAAACTCAAAGGGGTGTGTTTTTCCTGATTTTATGAAACAATATTTTTAAATGAGTGGGACCCTAAGCTTTTTGTTTTGAAAAAATACAAAACCTATCACCTTCCCCTGGAGACACGGCCTCCATAATATAAATAAGCAGTACAGATTATAGTCTCATTCTCTAGCCTTCTCCAACATTAACACTTCAATGAAATTTAGAAGCAGTCTGATCATCAGTCCTTTTCCCTAGCCCCTATGACAAATGCAATGAATATAAAGCTAGTCTGTAATGAGTAATGTACTAATGAGGTGTGCTGAACTCTTTTTAGTAGCCAATTCATGTATTGTAATATTTCCTTCTCTTAATACATTCTTTCTGAAATACTATCCATTTGCATCCAAGCTTTATCAACTTAAAAACTAACAAATACAAAAAACCAGACAGCTATAATAAATCTCAAACTTGTTGAGTGGCAAAGCTGTCCTCCCAGTCCATTAAACTGAAAAGATAAAATATAAGGGGCAAGGAAAAGGACAGATGCAAAGCTCTGACAAAAGAATAAACACACAAGATGAACGTCTGATATATTATATGGAGCTAATAGGTGTTAGTAGTGATGAGAATGGTGTAAAAATACACACTTCCATGCAAGTAGATTGTCCAGAAAAAAATGTATTTGGAATAAAATTAAAGTTTGCAAAAGAAAGGGAAGTACTGGAAAAGCGACAGAGATATTTAAGATGGATATAATTGGCCTGCTTATTTGTATAAATGTTTATTGCAGTCCAAAGCATTTATCTGAGAATAATTTACTTCAACTAATTTGAGACTGAAGTCAGATTTTTACTGGGTATTTTTTTTGTGTATCGAAGGCTAGTGTCATGTCCTGGATTAAACTCATTTGTTTACCCAAACAAACACAGCAGCACATTCTCAGAAGGTATTTTAATGATGAAAAAATTGTTAAATACCTAAAATAAGGCTTTCTAAACTTTCCTTCTGTTCTTCATATGGTATAAAAGGATAACAAATATTATACTTCTCTGTACTGAAAGAAGAATAGCATCCATTTGCTGACATCAGTTGGTACCTTAACATTGTGAGGAAGACTGGAGAAGGCTGCCTAACAAACCTGTATGGCTGACCTGATGGTGTTTGTGGAAGGTTTTTTCCTCATAAGGAGAGCCAATCACAAACAGTAAACCAAAAAATGCTTCCTTGTCAGAATTTATCCCCCATCCTTCTGCATTTGCCTTCGAATCTTTGTTTTCCCCACCTTCCAATTTGCTTTCTTTAATTCAGTGCCCACAGCAGTTCCTCTTGGAAGCAGCAAAAGCTATAATCTAGGACTGCTGCAAGCTCTCCTCCAGCAGAGGCCTATCCCTGCCAATAGCTGTCATCATTCAAGTGGCACTTGCTGGCAAGATAGCACAGAGTTGCAGCAATTTCTTTCCACTTTTTCATACCTCATATCCCCAGCTGTTCCAAGGGGGTGATCACCTTGCTGGTTTCATGAGGTCTAGAAAAGGCAGCAATAATTATTGTGCTGGCAGTGCTGAAGGCAGCCAGCATCACTAAGGCAGGAATTGGAATGCAGCCCAACCAACATAGCAGAATCTACTAATTTGTTGCACTGAATATTTTATTGTAAGAAATAATCATGAGCCTTGTGATAGACTATGAAAGGCAAATTATATTGCCTGAGCCAGAGCCTTCTACAGCATCTAGCAGAAAAAAACCCAACAAAAACCAACCAAAAAGCCCCAAACCAAACCAAACCAAACCAACAAAAAAACCCACCCGAAACAAAACAAACAAAAAAACACACAAAACCTCCAAACAAACAAACAAAAAACAAACCCAAAAAACTAAAACAACAAGAAATCCCAGAAGCAAAACTGAACCTGACAATTTTAGGTTAGTTGCTTAAATCTAGCACTTTAAATGCCCTGGCCTGTCAGTAAATTGCTGCCTTGAATTTACAAAAAACCAATCTTCTACCTAGTCATGATCTGTCAAAAAAGAGGTGTTTATAATTGATTTTGATCAATTTTGTGTGTATTTCACTAGGAGGGGAAGTCTAACAGTTTTCACTTTAATTTCATATTTCATGATACCTTACACAAATATGTAAAAATTTCAACAGTTAACCTTTCTTCCTATAAACATATTAGTCAGTGTTTTAAATGATGCATGCCTAGGACTTTATAATCCCTGTTAGACAGGACTTTTAATACAGTTATTTGAGGGTATCTACAGCATCTTTTCCAAAGCAATCTCCAATTATTAATGGAAAAAATAGGAAAAAATAACATTTAAATAACACCAAATGCCCGAGCATTTCTTAGCGGTATAGGTGACCTCTCTAGAGAGAGTATTTTTAACTCAAGGAAAAGATAATCTGATAATATTGTGCTTATTGCTTCTCTGCTAGGGCAACAGCATATCTTTATGCAATGGATGCAGCACCTGCTGGTTTCTGCTTTGGGCTGCATGGCACTGCTTTGACTGTGGTAATGGTTTACCCAGTGGTTTGCCTCTAGCCTGATGACACACTGATTGGAATTCCATTTACAGTGAAGACATGGGAAACTGCTGTCCCTGGTAAATAATGCAGTTAGGTGGAAAAGAACTTCAGTAAGTGAGAACTGCCTTCTTTCTAAGCAGAAAAAAGTAAACTAAGCAGAATCAACCTCTTTCACCCCTGCTGCTCTGTTACCTCGGCCGAGGAAAGAAAGGATCAATGCCCATTCAAGATGCCCTGATATTGACAGGACTACATTGGAGAGAAGAAGGAATAGATAAAGCTTGTGCACATCTGAGAATATAGGAGGAAAAAACAGGAGTCATCAAATTTTCCAGCAACATATCTCACTATACAAAGTAAATTATGGTGAAAAATAAAACTTTAGGGTAAGGACAACTTTGTACTCTGGGAAAATCAAAGACCCCCAGATTTCTTAGATTTCGGTCGAGAACTGACAATGGCTGTCAGCACCAATAATATTTTTAGGGATCTTCATGTCCTCACTTTGTGAGAAGCTCAGGTAGGAACCATTGATTCCTGCATGGCTGCTCTCCTCTAGATGGAACTGTCTTCCCTGCTGTGGGGAGTGCTGCTAAACCGCAAGTCTCTTTTTTCATCCTCTGCCTAGCAGGTTTCACCCCACACATGGCTGTAAAACCCTTTGAGCTAAGCAAATAGATCTTCCTCTTGTAAGGATACTATCTTAGAAAAGAAGCCACTGGCCCATCCCAGTCATAACTTCTATTTAGAAAGCAGAGGTGAGGTCAAATCTACCTAATCTAGGACTGTATCTTCTGCCTACATTTTACTTATTGAATCTCCACCAAATTTCTGGTATTTGAAGTGTGTGTCACTGTAGGCCTCCAGAGGCAAACCCACTCTGACTAAGTGCAGGTGCCTAAGCAAGACAAAATGAATATGATCCATTCATTAAATCTAAAAGAACCATAATTATTACTAAGTTAATCAAAGCATGTGATAGTCCAGGAATAGACTACTGGGGTCTATGCTGCTCCAGAGACTGCTACAGATTCCCTATGGGATTCTGACAAAATCTTTTAGCTTCAAGGTAACACAGCTAGGCAGTATTTAAATCCTGATGTCAAAATGGAGCCATGTGGAACTGTAGATTTCACTGACTTTCTCTAATTATTAAGTTCCTAACTTAAGTAATTGTGAATATTTTATTTTGTTTAATCTGTAAGGTGAAAGCTGTTCAAAAGAATGTATTAACTTTCAGCCTTATTATACACTGGACTTTCTCTTCCATTCTTGTAAAAGTATGTCAGTAGTTAGAGGTGAGATCAACAAATGTCTTGTCAACAATCAGTGTGATGGAGTATAAATTTGCTCAAATGCTATTTGACCAGATTCTTCTCTTTCTGTATGGAAGATTACAGGTTTGATTGTGAAGGAAAAAAAAATGATTAATGCAACTTGTTATGGGATAATTAACACTATTTTTCTAAAAGATGTTAATAATCAGTGACTGAACCTTCCCAATATAATTTCTTTCATAAAGCTTCAGCAATACTGAACACTTGAAGGAAGTACGTTGTAATAGGAAGTTAAGTGGGAAAATGCTGAAACTTTATTCAAATTTGCAAGGTAGACAATATTAAAATTGCCAGAATATTGTTGGAAAAGATATTACAACAGTGAATGACTAGGCATCAAAATGATGGATGAAATGAAGTCCTGATAAATGCAAAATTATGTACCTCCATGGGAAAGAATATTTACCATACACAGTGGACGATTCTAAATTAACAATGACTACTCAGGAAATTATAAAATTATTCCAGAAAATTAGCATAAAATGTAAGCTTGATGACAAACAAACCCCAAGTTTTAGAAATCATTAAGAAAGAGTGGGTAATGAAACAGAAAACTGCACTATCCAAGAGAGCACCACACTTGCAACATCAGATACAATAAAGCTGGAAAAGTACAAAGAAATATAACTGGGATTACCAGAATAGTGGAAGATTTCTACTGAGGACAGACTAAACCAATTAGGACTCCTGAAGTCAGTAAAGAGAGAGTTGTAGGGGAATATATAAAAATCTTTAAAATCAAGGATTACATAAAGTAAATAGGTAAGGAGCAAGTTTTATTACTTTTTCTATCACTAGCCATAGAGGTAGTTGGCTGAAATGAAGTGAGAAAAACTGAAAAGAAGAAAAGGAAATATATTTTCACAGGATTAATAATGAACCTGGGAAATATATTTCCACAGGCTTTTGTGCTTTAGACAGAAAAAATCAGATAATTTCATGGAAAATTAGTCCATTGATAGCAGATAAAAATGATGGTCTTGTTACAGCCTTTGGTTTCAGAAGTCTCATAATCACCAACTGCTGAAAGCTGAGAGGGTAAATTGAAGGAGTGACCATGCTCTACAGGGTCCTGCACTGTTCACTAGGCAACTGCAACTGGCTGCTGCTTGAGACAAATTTCCGTGCTTAGGTGATCTTTTGTTCTCATCTAATATGGCTTTTTTATCTTCCACTTGAAACACCTTACAGGTTTAGTTTTTATTTTTGTTTGGTTTTTTTCAATTTAAACTGCAATGATATGACTGCAAAATCACAAACCTTATTAAAATGATGCCCATTGATGGCATATGAGAACACATATACTTATGCATAAGTCACAGAATATTATGCCTTCAGACACATGAAGTCTGAAATGTTAAGATTTAAATTGGGTCAGGAACAAAACCAATATGATCTACTGCCCCAACTTATTTATAAAATGACTTTTAAACATGATCATTTTGGAGACATTCCCTGTTTACATTTCAGGAACTCTGCAGGACAGTAATCTCTCTCAGGTCCTGTAGAAAGCTGCTCTCTAGTGGCTAATGGGAAAGACCAAGAATTAGGAGAGTACAAAATGAAATCACTTCTGTTACTAATAAGACCTTATCCATTTGTTTTCATTATCACATATTGCACACATACATAACCGTGATTTTGAACAGCACTAATTCAAAACTTTTGAATAATATTGTAAAAGGCTTCATTTACTTACGTGTCAAGATACAGGGTGGCAAAGAGGGAGGGCAAAGCTGAGGAACAACACACTTTATTTGTGGATAAAATGAGACTACAAGAAATCTACCTCAAGTCTGGATTTTGTAATCTTTTGTGATGGGTAACTTGTGTCAATCCCTGGATAGATATTGCAGTGGTGATCCTACTCAGCTGTTCCTCTTCAATTGTTCAGATCCTCTATGGTCATTAGCAAGCCTAACCTACATAATTAAATAAGCTTGGAGTTCTGTAACTGTGCCTTTTATCCAATGAAAACATGAAACACCACTATCTTGATTTTAAAAATAAGGACTTGAAGAACAAGTAGGCTAGAGATCTACCAAAATTCACCCAGTTGAACACACCAGCATGGAGCTGACAGTGAATTACACAATCTCTGCTTGCACTGAAGACAACTGTTGGGTGGTGCTTTTCTTTTGTTATCAAGAACCTGAAGAGAGCCATCTATCCATTTATAATAAGCATCTGTTACTTATATTATTATCTGGTTCTAATAATGTATGCCATGAAATAATGCAAGACTGTCAGGTATATTAGCAATAAATTGATGGTGTTCCTGAAGCTTTTAAAGCAAACAAAATATGAACAATTCCTTGTTTTAATTAGGCCCTTCATATAAGCATAGCTAGCATGGCACGAAGAGGTGTCACATCTGGTGGGATATGTGTCTACACTCAATACTGTCATTGTAATAATAACAAACCAGTCACTGTATTTTGAAATGAAAAAATGAAAAAAATATCACTCAGATATGGCAGATTAGTGCCATATCATGCAAGCTGGAGCACAAGAGAGAAAAAGTCTTTTGCAAGCTTAAAATGCAATACTTTGAAGAGAAAATATATATTCTATTAAGTCTGGATAGGAAGAAAAGAATGGCAGATGAAAGACTCTACTGAATGCTTAATGAGCCATCCACAAACAACTGCATGTTGGCCAGTAAAAAAGCTACACCTTATTAAGTTATAAAAGGGAAGGTGAATTTGGCGCCAGTGGAAAAGCGCAGTAATTTTGTTTACTGATGAATAGCTGCCTCTAAACAAAAGAAATTCAAGTTCTTCTTTGAAAAGAGCAGACATAACTGAAATAATGAGTTGGGGGCAAGGCACACAAGACATCTCAGATAACCATCCTTTTAAATCTTTCTATACAACTAATCTTAAGCTTGAAGGTCTTCATACCTAAACTAGCAATCCATTTGCTATGGGCCAGAGAACATGAATGAACATAAACTCCTAAGTTGGTTGGATATGGCAGTTTCCTAGAACTTTGCACAGTTTCCTTGAGATGCAGGTAGCTAAGAGTTCTAGACTCCTTGACCTTGTAAAATTATGTTATATTACACAATACATATTTTCTTAGAAGAACAAAAACATTAAAATAAAAAAGGTTATTTTTAAGAGACTTCCAAATCACACTACAGCACTTTCTTCTTTTGAATCCACAAATGGAAGTCACTAGAGATAACAGAGATACCTGTCGGTATCAGAAATCTATAGAAAAACTGCATTATTGTAGCAACAATGCAACATTTTCATTGCCTTGGAAAGCAGCAGTGATATCAGGAGCAAACAGGTAATGATTAAAAACAACACAAATCTGGAAACAGAAAGTAGAAAGGTATCAATCTTCTTTTCTTACTATTTAAAGGCAGCAAACATGGATTTAAGCTGAACCAGGCTGACACTTAGCATTTGTAAAAAGGTGACTTATGTACATTTACAATATGGGCTTACAAATCCGTTCTTGTGACTGTGTTTTTTTACCCATTTGGTTCATTAACCTAGGCAATGGGAAATATAATTCCACTTGTATCTAGATATTATGACTACCATAACAGGAAAGCTATCAATACTGTCTGAAGGGGTAACATCATCAGATATCTCAACAGAATCAAAATAATGTGAAACAATACACTACACTGTAGAAAAAAATTAACACTTTTTTTTTCCTAGGGATAGTGTTAAGACACAGAGAGATTTATGATCTTATGGTATCTGTTAACATGATATTTTTTATTTCAAATGTGTTTCTTAACTTGAGCTGATCCACCACATCACTGTGCTCCTCATTTTGTCCTTCATTGGCAAAACTATGTAGAATTGAGCAACCCCAGAGTGTGTTTTATGGGATTTTGCCTAACACAAGTTTGTGTGATTCTGCAATACTGCTAGGGCAACATTGCATCACTAAATCTGATTAAACTATTGTAATCTCATGCATGTATATAGATATTGTTGCAAAAAATAGAAGTCATATTAAATTGGTACTGTTTACTCTTTATATACTTTCTTCAGGAGAATTTTTATGAGAAATTCACTCAGGTTGTGGTGATTACCTCTTTATTTATTTAACTTACCACTATAAATTAAGACATATGCCATTATGAACAAAATTAAAAGCCTCATAGCTATGAGAAGTATGAAGCCTAGTCTCTAAAAAAAAAACAAACCAGTATAACTCATACTGTTTTCATTCAAGTACAGTTAATTAACTCACATTTTACTTGTGAATCTGTGCTGGGTGCCCAGGCAGTGGGGGACCTGCCCTGTGCCAGGCATGGCCAGTTCCAGTGGGCTCCAACACACCCATCCTTGTGCAAGGCTGAGCCCCCCAGAGACAATGACAGCGCCTCGGGGAAGTGTGTGTAGGGATGGGCAGGATACAGCCCATGTGCAATTAATGAGGGGAAAAAGGTGTGAGACACAGCCCTTTGAGACTCAGAATGGAGGTGGGGAGGAGGAGGTGTTTCATGTGCCTGGACAGTTTCCTGCAGTCCCTGGAGAGGCCAGGCTGGAGCAGGGAAACAGCAAAAGGCAGGAGTGGGGAGAAGACCTGTCTTGGGTTGATCCTAACCCCCTATTCCCCATCCCCATGCACCAGTCAGGGTGGGAAGATAGAGGAGTTGGGAATGACAGAGTGCAGTTGAAGCTGGGCATAAAAGCCAGGCAGAGGGTAAAGTTTTTGTTTCCCATCACCCAAATCCACTTTAATTGGCAATAAATTTAGGCAATTTTTTTTTTCCCAAATTGCATCTGTTTTCTTCTTGACAATAAATAGTGAGTGTTCTCTTTGCTTTTATCTTGGCCCATGAGCTTTTTGATCTAATTTTTTTGCCCCTGTTCTGTTGAGGAAGGGGTGTGAGAACAAGAGGGTGAGCACAGGGCAGCTGGCTAAGATCAGCCCACCACATGGCTATGACAAACTTAAAAGCAGAACAAAAAATACTGCTCTTAATAATTATGATTCTATTAAAGATCTCTTACAATTTTGATAAGGGTTCATTATTCCTGCAGAAGTCCACAAAAACTGCAGCTGGTGGTTCAGCACCTCTGGGGCTCTCAATTAAAAAAAAAAAAAAATCTTTGCTCAGAAATGGTCTATACCAATTACATGTGTACATAGCACAACAGCTTGTATTAGTACAAGTAATATCATTGACCAAAATTTCTTTGAAAGATAATTTCTGTGGCTTTTCAAAAATTGAGCTGTTTGACCAATCTGCATGAAAAACACTTTTTCAAAATCAGGAACTAAAGGGCTGCCAAAGCTATAGTGAATCTATTCTACTCTAACTTACCTGACTTATTCTATGAAGCCTTCAATTATTTTGGTTGAGCTTGCCTTGTCTTGCTGGCCTTTATAGAAAACAGAAGGCACAAAAGATAACTGATGTTTCCCCATCTGTTTCCTTAATAAATGCCCTTTGCTACAAAGGACTGGTGTGCAGACAAGAAAATAGGACTCACTTATCAAACGATACACTCAGTGCCGCCAGAGATCCAAGCTGTGTTTTGATAAGGATTTCCTGGTTGATGTGACAAATTTCTGCCTGAATCTCAGAGGTATCTTAGGCATCTGGCGAAAACACTTCATCCAGATCATGAAAACAAATCACTTTTAATTAGTAAAGACCTAAGCCCATCTCTCCCCACTCCCAGGGAAAAAAAAAAAGAAAAGAAAAAAGAAAAAATAAAACCCAAACCAAAAATCTCCAATTAAATAAAATACATGTGGCTCTGACATTTGGAAACATGATGCCATGCTATTTCCTAAAGGCCCAAATGATGAGACTATATAACAGAAAAAAAAGCCAAAATCAAAACCTGACTGGTATGTAAACATAAAACCTTCAGTTTGCAATCAGAAAAATCCATGATTGCTCCAGTCAACGCTCACAAATTATTAGTCTGGTTTTGGATAAATTTTTAAATGCAGCTGTATGAAATCATGAAATGTTTTCAAATACACATAGCCAGCAGCATTTTTTTCTCATCAGGTATTTTATTACAGATAAAGCCCTGTACCTTTAAAAAGAAAGAAGAATGCACCGTTTATTTAAACTTCCCTACTGTTACTAATTTCAACATACTAGATCTTTCCAATGTAATTGGCCAAAAGTGTTTTTCATGCCAATGCTGTGATTGCAAAGTACTCTGTCAAGGATGCTGCAGTCCCTGCACCGTGCATGGAGGACAGGCTCTGTTTGAATCTATCCCCTGACATGTATCTGGCTTTCTCCCTGTGTTACCACTTAACACCGGCTCTTCATCCTTTTTACCTCAGACAAAGGAAATCCAGACAACAGGCTTCCAGACATGCTGCAGTCATAGGTGCACCATTTACAAAAATAATTTAAAAAAATATTCACAATCAAGTTTAAAGAATCAATTTATCCTACTTCACTCAGAATAACCCAATTTTCAGGTGCCATGTGTATGATGTCTTTTTTGGCTCTGTGTGTTATAAGCCACTGCCAGAGGCAGAACTTTGAGATAAATCAATGATCATTCCCACATGCCAAACCAAGAAACTGTCAATAGGGTGAGGCATGTTCCACTTTAAAGGCCTGCAGCCCCTTCCCTATGTCTTAGGAAGGAGTGGGGGTCTCTGACTGGATTAGTCCTGATACCCTGAGAAGGAAGCAATACATTTCCCAGAGAGCTATCATTCTGGAGAAAGTAGCAAGGAGAGAAAAGGGTTTATGGACTACAAAGCTCTTTGGCAAAAGGTCAAACAGTAGATGAGTATAATTCTTCAAGGAGAAAAGACAAGAAGAGATTGAAAATGTTTCTTTACAAAACAAAGGAAAAGCAAACTCAGAAACCGATGAAAGAGCTGAGATAAAAAAAAAAATCTGTGGCATAACAATTAGACAATTTTGTGGTTCTTTTCTCAACAGATTGAAGTTTCTGGATTTGGAATAGTTCTTTTGGAAAAAGATTTCCTGAACTGGTTTTAAAGATTACTTCTCTGGATACAGATCACTCTAACAACTTGCAGAATTTCAAGAGTGACGATAATTGTAATTCTCATACATCAGATATTATTGTCTCTGCTATTCCTGAAAATGGATCAACAAAATTAACCTAACATCTGAAATGGGAATAGAAAAAAGCATGTTGTCTTGCTCTTCTTGTGAAGACAAGAGATTTTGTGACATTTTTTCCCTTCACTGGGAAAGAAAATACCTTACAGTAAAAAAGTATTAATACCTTGGAGTGATACATCATGAGAACAGTTTTCAATTCTGAATTCTTTCTGAGATCAACATATACAGGATTGTGTTTTTCTTTTGTATGCACTTTGTATTATGTAAAAATGACAACTTTTTAATAATCTTTGTTGAAATAAGTAATAAGTTCACTATGTAATTATACCTTGCTGTCAATGAACCTTTGGTAAGCCCTCAGCCAAGCATTTCAGAAATTGTCCTTCAATCCTTTTTTTTTTTTTTTTTTTTTTTTTTTTTTTTTTTTTTTTTTTTTTTTTTTACTTCAAAGGATTGAAAAAGGTTAACCAAAACATGCCTGTCTCAGAGTTTTCTATAGGAGGCCTAACTCACACCTTTAGCAAGCACAGAAGATTAATTGAAACATCCTTGAAACCATTGCTGCATTGACATTTACAGCACAAAGTTCTTTGTGACACATTGCTACCTCGGTTTCAATATGACTTCTCTGACCTGAAGAAAAAGGATTGATATGTAGACATTAAATCTGACCAACTGTAGTGATGGGCAGACCATCTAAATCACTGTCCTTAAACCACCACTGTCACAATAGCCTTGATCCTTGTTCTGTCCTTTATGACCTTCTGATTGTCTAGCAATAAGTCCAGCTGCTAATGTCAACCCAGAGTCTTCAAAAGCACTCTGTATCTGCCTTCCCAGGGCTCCCAGCAAGCCCTGAGGAAAAGACAAGATTACACTGTGGTGCTTCTGAGTCATGTCCACACTGAAAGGTGCACATGAAGGTACACTGAATGGGTATTGCTTAATTAGTGCCACCAAGCAGACGGGAAGCAATACTTAGGAATTCTGCACCTCAGAATTCAAAATTTCACGAGCAATGTCAATTTCTATCCTTTAAAAGATGCTCTGTCATTTATATGAACTTACCCTAAGCAACTGGGATTATTAAATTGCTTTTAGATTTCTCGTTTTGCACTTTCCCTCCTCTTACCACCTTGGTATCAAATTCAGAATACATTCCTGATTCTATAAAAGCTCAGTCTTTTAACTTCATTTCACATCTACTCCAACACAAAACCTGAATCCAACCAATCTTTGCTGAGAAGAATGGCATCTTGGGTTGTTTGACCAATACTTAGTGATGTACACTTTTCAATAAAATATGCAGTCAAACATGACCAAACCAGCAAAAAGCATACTGATTTTAAAAATTCATACTTGATGGAATTTATTCTAGAACAGATGGCTGGAATAATGCCAATGCCCTTAGTGAAAAACACTTATGCTTATAGACCATTCTGACATCCAGAGATCTCTGCTGCTTAAAAAACTGCACAAGAATGTAACACATAAAACAATGCCTCCATTTGCCAAACAACACGTGATGCAAATGACTTTCTAAAGAAAATAGAGTTCAGCAGCCTTAATATCAGGCTGAGGATATTGATCAATGTTTCCAGATTTTTGAAACACCTGTCACACTACCCCTTCACACAATTATAACTATTTTTTTATATATTAAGAAGACTTTGATTAATATTCCAAGGATTTCAGAACAATAAAAGTAGTATTCTTTTACTGTGTTTACACAGTTGTTCGAAGACTGTAGGAGACAATGTAGCTTTCTCAAAACTCTGAGATGGCCCTTGCATTGCTCTTTTACTTTCTCAGCACGTAGTAGGAGAAAGTAAAATCTTTGGATTTAGAAATGTTTGAGGGGTTTCCAGGAAAAATGTTTAGGGTGACACTTAGCTGCCTTGGCAGCAAAGGCTAGATTATTTTGACTAAAATTGCCCAGACAGCTGAATTTCTACTGTGATATATAATGAGTTCCACAATGACCTTTGCAGAGGGAAGCAAATCCATGCCTCTCTCTTCACCTAGTCCTTTTCCCACTTACAAACCAGGTGCCCAATCCCATGAAGTGTGTGTGTGGTGTGAGATCAGGGTGTACAAACGACATCATTTCAGCCACTGATAGATAAAAAAAAGGCAGGGATAATAAAATAACTACATTTGGAGGCAGCCCTCACTTCAAGATATAACAGCCCAATGACTGTTAATCACTAATCCAGGAAATGGAACACCTGATGATGAGAGAGAAAAGGTGGGAAGAACATGCTTGTATCCCAGCCATGTAAAGGATTTGATTTCTAATACAGAGCAGGTAGATAATCACACGGCTTCCATAAAAAGAACAAAGTTTTAGGTCCTCACTGACAGAGGGTGTATCTTCATAGCTATAACTGTGTGCATTTTTCCTTGCTCACTCTCCCTTCATAATCTTGTATTCTAGTCACTGATTTTTTTTCGGTGTAAGGAAGACATAGAAAAACATGAGAAAATATGAAGAGTAACAGGAAAAAGAGGTTATGGAGTGAAGAGAAACAGGAAAAATGAGCTAAGGGTAAAAAACCTAAATTTATAATCCATAAAAAGAAAAATTCTGATTGAAATCTATAAATACATTCAAGCTAACAATATAAGAATATGGGTATGTGAACACAGGAAGGAGGAGTAACAGCCTGCTGTTGTTAAAGAAAAATGTAGGCAGAGCATAAAATAATGTCTTCCCAATAACAAGAATACTGTGGAAAAGAAATGGATTCCTCAAGGAAAGTAGGAATGACAAAAAAATTTGTACATGTTCAACAACTATTACAACCTTTCACTAGTGAATTACTAACAACATTATTAAATGGAATAAAAGTTGCTTTCAAAGAATGACCGTAATTAATTAACTACTTATGTGATAAAAGATACAAGACCCTGTGGTGTTAGAGTTGAGAATTTATGCAGGTATTCATAAAAAAAAAAAAAGGAAAAAAAATAAAACTTACAGTACCTTAAGTTTAGCCATACTATATCTGATGAAAATGCATATGGAAAAATAGAAGAGATTATTAGGATATTTTAATAGGGAACAAAGGAGTTTTAAATAAAACCCAAGACATGAAACATAAAAAATAAAAAAACCTCATAATAATTAAATCCATAAAAAATTCTAAATACTAACAATAAAAAATAAGGATCTAACAAAATCAATAAATTAACACACAATTATTATTGTTTATTTTTTCCTAAACTGTTATCACATATATTGATGGCAGAAAATGAATCTTATCTCTAAAATAGGACATGAATATGCATACATAGACAGACAGTTAAATACTGAAGAAAGCTTGATAAGAAATTTAATGTAGCATTACAAACGCAGATAAATTATTTATAATTTATTATTAGACTACACATTAGTAAAACGAAAAATCTGAAGCCATGAGTGATTATACTGAACCTCAGTTAAGGACATGTTTTCTGATTGTCTTAGCTGTCCAAGTCCAAACTTGGAACTGAGCCACTGAGCAGCACGATTGTATTTTGATTTACAAATTGCTCTTATTCTATTCCATTTGAGAAAAATGAATTTCAAAGGTAAACCAGTAAGAGAGTATTTCAGATATACTTGGTATTTCAGACATAGTCTATGAGAACAAGTTCCATGTTCTGTACGATTTATCTTTTAAGCCCTAAAACGATAATTACATTTAAATTACTCTCCAATTCCATTGCATTAACATAATTGTGTGTCAACTAACAGGATGTACTTATTAAATGGAGAATTTCTGGCCGATTTACACATGTAATAACATATTACTGTTAAATTTATTGTACACCTAACAATACTTTGCCTAGCAACTCGGTCTCACTGGAAATGGTGTCACTAAATAACAGCAGCTCTATTTCCTGTTGACCTCAATGAACTCCTCAGTGCTCTGTAAAGAATATAAAACTTAGCATTGTGCTACTGCACTTCTCTAATGAAAAACATACACTTTAAACACAAGTCTAGAATAAGCATTGTCTCAAAACTACAATACACTCTTCACGCTAGGAAGGAATATTGCCTTTGCAACAGGTGCAATAAAAACAAGAGTAAGGTTTTGCTTTAATTTTGTGCCAGATTAGTAATTCACAAAGACACCTGGAAAATTAAACTAGGCAATTTCAGTGGTTTGGTACTTAACTCAGGAAACAAAATTTTCTTCTTATCCCTGCTAGTACTAGCAAAAGTTCACAACTAATTTATTTCTTCTTTCAAAATTGGGCCTTCAAAGTGAGAATTGAATCAACCTAGTGCAAACTGTTAACTTGTTTAATCTATACACACACACACACACACACACACATATATGAACATACATATATAAATAACAATTGTAAAATCTTCAGCCAAAGGTTTGGTGCAAATTCAGAGAAATTCTGATGATAACAAATATTATAAGGTTACCATTTACCTGCTTTTCCACCCCAGTGCAGAATTGCTCACAACAGTATAAATGTTTCTGAAAGGTAAAATATACATATGGAGTGCTTGGCTTCTGTGAAACACTGTTAAGTCTAAAAGATTCTGTGAATGTTGAATAGTCTGTTTGCAAGTTATCTCTTGCAAAAGTCTATCTTTACCTAAAAGACAATAAATCCAAAAGTCTACAGTCCTGGTATATTTTATTGTTTAAATACTGATTTCTCCATGAGAGCAAATGCGCATATTTCTGATATGACAGTCTGGAGATTTTCCTGCTCTACTCCTAATGCAGCACTGACTGTACATTCAGAACAGTCTTAGAAGATGCCTTGATTTTATTTGCAAGTAAAGTTTTTTCACAAAAAAATTGTGAAAAGTACTCATTTTTCATGGACAAGTTTGTCTATTTTTTGGGATCCTACCAAAACCTGAAAATACTTCTCTAGTTCTATATTTTTTTCAAAAGTTCTTGGATATATGCTACTAGTTTCCAGAAACTGCTAGTTTCTTTGTGTCAAATATTCAATCAGAATGAATATTCAACAGAATATTCAACCAGAAAATTAAATCTCCCATTAACAATCAAAGGGTATGCACAATTTACGGGTGAGCAGTTGTTGTAATTAAAAGAAAAAAGTGAAATAGAAAGTGACTTAAATCTGAAAATAGCTACTGAACATTTTCACTAGCTACTTTGCTAATCCATGCATTCAGAAGGGCAGTCACACTGTGTGCAGACCTGGAGGTGCCATACCAGAGTGAAGAACAGCAGAAGGGCTGGCACTCCAGGAAGCAGGGAGGGGGAAAATGCCTATTACGTCTCCTCCTTTCACTGTCAGTTTGTTCCTTAGAGTATTTTTCTTCAGTATCATGTTGAATCTGGTTTTAAAGGTCCCAAGAGATGAGGCTACCACTTTTTCCTAAAGAGCTATCTCTAAGTCAAAAGGAAGAGATTAATTTTATCCTTTTTGATATTGTATACCAGCACTGTTACAATAATGTTATCAGTATGCACCACATTAAAAACAAAAGTGGAAAAGAAAAATAAAATGTCTTTCAGATACTTATACCATGTTTTCCTTTGGTTATGAAAGGAACATTATAAGAATTTATGGCTCACTGACTTTAATATAGTGCTAGTTCAGGCAATTTATTTTGTGAAGTAAATATGTATTATCTTCAAAGCAGTTAGTTGCTTGCTTTTCTATTTCTGATAGAAAGCTTTAGACACAAACCTGTCATGGTTAGAAATCTATTAATTTTCAGGTTGAAACAATTAACTGACAGTTTATATTCAAATAATTCTCTAGGTAAAACTAATTTCTAACTTCATAATTTTTTCCTTTCCTTTCCTTTGGTTATCTTTTTTTTGTGGATTTATAGGAAACAATCATGGATTCCTGCAGCTTTATTTTTTTTTCCAGCTTCTTGGTATCTTGTACTTTGTTGCCTTTTTCCCTATATTGATTCTTTTGGAATGCTTTCATTCATCAGTTACATTGTGAATTTTTTTATTATATTTAGTAACCTCAATTTCACAAAGCTTTTCAGAGGAGGCCTTATTACTTCCTTATACAATGACACTAGCATTTTTCAATTTTCAGAACTAACTCCTCAACTAAATTTTCTTTCTTCTCGTCTGAATGATTTTGGAGATTCAGTCATCTAATACACCCAATTGTTCTCCCCCTTCATCTACTGAACATCTCCTACTGTAAAAATTTGTAACAGTCCCTAAATATATTACTATCCATTGCACTGATGAATTTAATTCCATCTTCCCATTTTTATTCTTTAATTATTAATTTATTTATTATTAAATTTCTAAAATTATTTCTTTTCCTTATGGCAAGTTTTTGTTTGTCTGTTTGGGTTTGTTTGTTTGTTTTTAACTGACCATATGTACTGTTGACAAAACCAATGGGTTTTTTGGACATACTTTTAATTTTTAGACTGAGGTCATTAAAGAAAACACTAAACGAGAACACAACGAAAGTGCTAAAAATCACTTGCAATAACCCCCTTTCCTTTCAGTGTATCTTATCTGTTTTAATATCACACATGATTTTCTCCCCTTTAGTAATTTCCTTGCAAGGCATTAAAATTCTTGTAAAAATCCTATTTTTAATTTACTTTTTGGCACTGAATCAAATATTTAACTGAAGTCCAAATAGATGAGTTTTACTGCATGTCATTTGCCTAGAAAATTATTTATCAAAGAAAAATTGTTGTTAAAAACATGTGTTTTGTCTTATTTCTAATTGCCTTCACACATTTCGTTATAATTGCCATTGAAATTTGTTCTAAAACTTTGCATGTGATAAGGGCCAAATGAAACCACTATCCCAAATCACTAAATTCAATGCAAAACCCTCACTAAATTTAAAGTGCAGGCTTTAGCATCATTTTCTGAGTATACGATATCTGCTGGGAAAGGTTGACTAAGGGTAGGTTAATTGAGTAGATCTATAGTTTCAAACTTTTTTTTTTTTTCCAAAATTATGGACTGAAGACTTTCTAATGTCCCCCATCTAAATCATATGGAATCTTTTAAGCTTTCTTCCCTCTGTGAAACAGTAAGTCACAGTTCCATGCCTTCATTTTCATAATTTTCTTCATATTTTTGCCTTGATAGGAAGGTTTGATAAGATTTTAATTAGAATTTGGGGGAAAAATAATAATTTTTAACACCTAGAATAAAATCCTAGAATAAAACCCCATTTTCTTTCTTTTTATTCTTAATTTTACATGGCTAAAGATCATTTGTTTTGATTACCTTTTGTATGCTGCAGCTTGGCTTGCTATTTGACAATTCTCACACTCCTAGTGTGTGCCAAGTTCTAATATGTAGCTTTCATACTGAATTTTTTTAAAAAAAAAAAAAAAAAGCTGTCTGCTCACAATCATTTAAAAGAACAAAAAAGGAATTCTTTATTTATCTGTTGTGAACTCAAACTATTCCTAATGAAATACTTTCCCTCAAGTATCTTTTGCCTTCACGCTTAAGGAATTTCAAACTCTTCGTAATTTTTGAATTCTTGAACTGTTTAGTCCACTTTTACTAGACAGTCTACATAACTATTCACATTTCCTCTTCTAAAATTAAGCACATTGTATATATTCTTTGCATAATCCAGCAAATTGATCAATTTTAGGAACACTTACATACAGAGTTGTTTTAAAGCAATAGGTTTTATAGAATGACTGATCAATGTAAGATATAAAGTACTCTTTTGTTGGTAAATTGATTATGTGGTGTAAAAGTACATAAAACCTACTATAATTTACAGCAGCTGTTTTTTAATCAGGAAAGTTCAAATATCCCAACGGAAATTTATTCCTGTAATACTAACAATATTGCACCAAACCTTTTACAAGCTAGCATTGGCAATCTGTAACAAGTCTCAAATTAGACCTCTGAGTCTTTTCCACACTTCTGTCACATATCTTGACCTACAGATATTCAATTTTTAATGATCACTGGCCTTTTTATATTACCCCAGCACTTGGTAAATGGTCCTGCTTTAGTACATTTGCATTTACATATTTTATCACTAACCAGTTCTTCCAGTTTTTGGATGCCTTCTCTCTGTTAAATATGTTTTAATTTCTTGTCAATTTTAGTTATTTGTGAATTTAATTTACATGTCATTTAGTTCTTTGAAATCATTAATTAGGATGTTAAACCAGAGAGGACCTTGCAAAAACCTAAGCACTTATTTATCTTTAACCTTGTAGAATCTCACTGCATAGTATCTTACATATTTTGTGCCTTTTCACCTGCACATACATACATAGAAAGTATAAAAGTCTCAGTCTTCTGAAGTTTCAATCACAGTATCCAGTGAGTTGTTGAGGGGCATCCACTTCATTCCATCCCACTTGTCTTTTCCTTCATTGTTGACTCAAGTACAAGCCTCAATTATCACAACCATTTCTCTCTCATCAGCCACGAAGACTGAGGTCTCCCACTCATTAGCTCATGATCCCAGCCTTCATCCAGTTACTATATTTAAAAAAACACGTTACTCTTCTCCCTATTTTGGTTTTCAGATTTTGGAAGATTTCCTTGTAAACACAGGCAGAACTACCTCATTAATCTCCTTCATACCATTTAATTTTTTTTTCTTTTTCTTGAAGCCATCACAAAGTTATATTGTTAACATACTACCTGTCATCATCTTTACTTCTTCTTTCATCTCTGATGGGGCAGTTTCTTAACATGTGATCAGACCTCTAAGGCACCAAATGTCATTTTATTTGGTACTCACACATAGACTCCTAAGCCATGACTGAGTTTTCTACAAAATATTAAGACCAATAAACAAATAAGCCCAGAAAAATAGACACACACATACACACACCTCAGAGAAACCTCAAGAGTTTCCTTCATCTTGATTTTTTTTAACATTATATTTTTTAAGTGTTAGAGTTAGCAGTTAACCAGGCTAATAGTATTCCTATTCCAGCCAATAAGAAGCATTGCAATATTTTATTTCCAGTGAACGGATACAGTGTCCAATCTTCTGCTTTTATAGAAATCTAAATTACAGGAAATTATCATATGACTTTACATGGTAATCATGGACTGCAAATAGCAAATACTGGAGGCACTGTGCACAGGAGAAGATCTCATAAGTGATGTGCAGGATGATATTCTGCAGCATATAGCAAGTGTCAAAATGACTGGCAGCCAAATACAACTCAAGAACAGATGAGTTGAATTTGGAATTCCTCACAAACTGATCAATTGTGATGCTTCTGTAGATAATTTGCCAGAAAGAGAAATTTTGCCCTTACCATATTCTCATTGAGAATATTTTTGATGGCATTTCTGTGAATAGGCCTTTTTACCTCTAGAGAGTGCAAGTTTGAAACAATGGATTAACTCTGTATCCTATTGCAACCTGACAAATTTTAAGTTTTGTGGTATTGACTGCTATGATGCAAAATCTTCAGTCCAAATTTCACTAGGAAATTGTTGAAGGAACTGATTATAAAGCATTGTACACATTAAACACATAGAATTAAAAAAACCCCTAAGTTTTGCATGGTGCATGTAGCTAAGCCAGCAATAGATAAGGAAGATAAATTTCAATGCAGCCAGTGATTCAAAGTTAGGTATCTTGAAAGTATAAATACCTGTGCAACACTTAGATGAAAAACTGACAGCAGTGGGTCCAGAAAATTGCTATTTATCCCCAAATAACCCATTCAAATTACATTTGGTTCAAATTCATAACCAATAATGGTCTCAAACTAACACTAACCTTTTTCAGGTACAGAGACAATTTTCTAGGACTAATGAAACCAAGCAAAGATTTTCTGAATAATTCTGTCAGTTTCTCTGACTTTGGATCTTTTCTGCCCCCTTCCATTTTGGGCACAATAACAAAACCAACTCCTTACTGGTTATTTGGTTTAGTGGTCCAAAAAGTGCAATGCAAACATCCCTATCCATAGGGTGTAAAAGGGAATCTAGTAATCAAACAATCACCACTTCTGACATTTCTTACTCTCTTGTTATCTTTACCTCTCCATTTGATCAATACTGAGTTTCAATGTAAAATCAGTTGCAGATTTTGGGAAAAGAAAAAAAGGCCCCCTAGGTTTTTAACCTGTCAAAAAGAAGGACTTAAGAACCACCTATAAATGAACAGTCTTCTAGTAATTTATAATCTTTTTCATAGCTGATATATGTAGTTCACTTCATATTTGTTTTCCTATACATAATTCTAAATTTAGAAGAAATACAGAAGTAAATTCATCATGAGAGAGTAAAAAATACTCTAACAATAAAATGTGCAGCCATCTTGATTTGAAAACTTTTCTCTTCACATGTCCTCATTTCTTTATTTTTCTTCAGAGCATAAAGAGAAGAAATTGAAGCAATTGAAAGATCAGTTACTACATTTCTGACTAAATCACTTGGCTCTTGAATTACACAACTACATAGTCATATTGTCATCTGAAATACAGAAAGCTTTTCGCTTTATATTATTTAACCTTTTTTTTTTTCAAATGTCCCTTCACATCATTTTAGCAAAGATTTTGATATTTAAACAGGCCTATTTTTACTTTCTCAGTACACACAGGGATTCTCACTGATTTGTGTCAGTTCATATTTTGTATTCTTGTAGTCAATAGGATTTTACAGATGTCAAAATTTTCTAGAAAGGTAGAAAAGCTGGTACTTCTTCTTCAAACATGAAAAGGCCTTGTAAGCCAAGAAAACTCCGTAATTCACCAAGGGACATATGCTGCAGAGGCCGAGTGATGGGTGAGTATACAGTAAAGAATTCTGGTGTAAACACCAGGATGTAGGAGGATTTTGACAGCTGGGAGAAAGGGAGAGGATGCCAGGTCCTCCTTCCTACTGCTGCTGCAGCCACACAGCACAGTGAGGAGCACCCGAGAAGCTGGTTTACAATAAATGCTGTTTTTCTCAACTACGCCATATTCAGGGTTTTTTTCTGAAAAACCCAAAGGCTTTTCCCTCTCTGTGTCCTTCCACTCCCTAGGACACCAGACTTCATGACTCTAGGTGTTAAAACATGAGCAAAATTATTGCCTTCTTTGAAATCAAGAGACATAAGTCTCAGCCTCATAAACTCCCACACCCCACGGAAGCAGAATATCTGATGGCAATCAAGGCTGTAAGCTTTTAGCTCAGAGCTTGGACATTCTGAATCTTCAAAAATAAGCACATTAAAAAAATGGCGAATCTTCCACAACATTAGAATAAAGGCACCTGTAATCTCTGTTAAAACTGAATAAACCTAGAGTATTCTTTCAGCCTGAAGAAATGCATTTAAAATTCCTCCCCCTCAGTCCCCAGACAATTGATGCTGCCAATTATAGGACTACTTCTTTAACATCAAGTGATGAAAGTACATCCCTACTAGCAAAGCAGAATGAATCAGAGCTTACAGTAGCTAGTAGAGAGCTGTCAGAACTATTAAGCTCCCAAACCTCTATCCTGGCCCACAGCCCCACTACCACGAAAGTCAGAGTCAAAACATAATTTCACCCAAAGTTTCCTTTAATTAAGAGATGTCTAATCCTTTTATTGCTGAATTCTCAAAGACATTATTTCAAACAATAGTGTTTGGATTGCTCAGAAACTTATTCACATCAGGTTTCCTCTGTTTTCAAACAGGGGAAGATTCCCTTAAATACTTCAAAATATTCTGAGTGACAGATACATGCAAAGTTGAATAATCTTGTTTGCTTGGCATATCTGAGGTAAGATTCTCTAAAGTTCATGCCTGCATGCTTTTCTCTTATATTCCTGTTCTTTATTAGCTATTACTATCTTCTAAATCTCTTTTAGATCTACTGTACAAATTTCCCTAGCTTTGTCATCCTTTCCTTGCAAAGTGCAAGGAAACACATTTGACCAGAGAAGCAAACACACCAACTACAGTTTAAATCTCATCCTGACTAGGTCTTATACATAGTATTTTTTAAGTAACATTTACTTGCTTTTATTAATTATTAAGATCTTTGTGTCTGGTGACATGGTGAGCTTAATGCCCATCTCAGAGACTCCTCAGAAGAGGACAGTCAGAATGGAATTCAGTATAACCAGGAAAGAGACTTGACTACAGCTTCGGACTGTAAACCATACCAAGGACCCATATTCAAGTGGAATATAAAACAACGTACTTATTTTAAAAGGAATACCTACCATTCTTTATCTGGGGTTACTATAGACAAAGGGTATACATCAGCAGGCGTCAACGTCTCACAGTCTCACTGAAACCAAGACATTTTTCCTCGTCTTCTTTTCCGCTATTTATTTTTCATGACACTGTTCACCTTTTTGAAGTGAAGAGCTGAACTGCACGGATAATCTCTTTATTAGTGTATCTATTAAAGTACAAACTGAACAAGCACATGCTATAAAATGGTCCATAAGAGAAACATGTGTCTTCAGAAGATAATACGTCCATCTGCTGGAGCTCTGCAGAGAGCATTTGCTGAGTTCAGCAGAGGGGAAGGAGCACATGGATTGATCAGTTCCTGCCATGAGCCATCCTTTACAGCAAAGCGTGGGAAATATGGGTGAATGCAAGGCACTAATTCTGCTGGGTGGCATGCAAAAGAACACTTTAAAACAAAGCAACTATGTTCAAGACAATACATTTCAAGGAATTTGTTTATTTGGGAAGTCTTTTTTACCAAATAATTTAATAAATTGCCCATTCAGCTACAAGCAGTATGGAAAGGTCTCCGGTAAGGAAGAAAGTATTGCCACTTTCTGACTAATAAGGATGTAGTTTAGATGGCATCTGCTTGAGGTTACTTATGCTGCTATTTGTCTAATGTTTATTAGAGTGAGCAGTCACTCAGATACTTAACACTCAGAAGGAAAAAATTATTGCAAACACTAACCAAGCTTTGATTGAATTTTTTTTTTAAAGATGGCTATCAGGTCATTCCTCAAACTGTTCATGGCAACATCTTTCTCATTCTCAACTTACATCACTATTTGTTTCTGGCAGCTTGACCATTAGCAAGAAAAAAACCAAATAAACCAAAAAAATGAGAGTTGTCCTGTTGATTTGGCAACTGCACACATGCTTTGAAGCATCAAGGCCATAAGGTGCCCTGACTAATCTGCAACAGCTCAGCTTATTTCCCTGCCTCATCAACACCATGGCACTAAAATGACATGTCCTATTAGAGACCTATTCAAGCTTGAATTAAACAGGATCTTCCATGACCTCATGGCTTTTAGATGATGTCCTAGAACTCCTGTTCTCAAATAGAGATGTTTCGGTATTTTGGTAAAGAATCATCAGATCTACCAAGTGACTGAAGAACTGATGCAAAAGCAGTACAATTAAGCGTTGCTTGACCTATTGTAATACACACCATAAGTACAAAGTCACTTTTTAAGCACACAGGCTGTCATGGTTTAACCCCAGCCAGCAACGAAACCCCACAGAGCCAGCCACTCACTCCCCCACCAGTAAGACTGGGAATAGAATCAGAAAGGGTAAAAGGAAAAAGATGTTCATTGAGACACAGAAAATTTAAGCAAAAGATGCACACACAACCAAAGCAAAACAAGGATTTGATTCACTGCTTCCCATGGGCTGGTAGTGGTTCATCCATCTCCAGGAGAGCAGGGCCCCATCACCTGTAATGATTACTTGGAAGACAAATGCCATCAGTCCAAATGTTCCCCCCTTCCTCCTTTTCCTCCACATTTAATATACTGAGAATGATGTCATATGGTCTGGAATATTCCTTTGGTCAGTTAGGGTCACCTGTCCTGGCTGTGTCTCCTCCCAGCTGCCAGTGAAACTCCAACTTCTCTTGCCAGCCATGGCAGTATGAGAAGCAGAAAAGGCTTGGCTCTGTGCAAGCCCTGCTCAGCAGTAACAAAAACATCTCCCTATTATCAATCCTGTGTCCAGCACAAATCTAAAAAACAGCCCCATACCAGCCACTGTGAGGAAAATTAATTCTAACCCAGCCAAAACCAGCAGACATGTAAAGAAATGCTGTGATCATCAAGCTGTGCTTGATGTTACATGCTGCCTAGAGCTGAGCTGGGTTAAAGGGATACAGACCCAAATGCCCTTTGTCACAAACACAGCACAGCATGGATTTGTGAACCTAAGTCTATAAGTTGTTGTTCTTAAATTGGCCAGAATGGCCCAGTTCAGAGTGGTCCTAGTGTTAATGCTGTCTCTTATTAATAGAAATGGGTTAGAGAGCAGCAACCTATGTTGTTATGCTGTCAGATATAAAAGCAAGCCAGCTTCTGCAAAGCAGCGAGATGTAGGGTCAAGAATTATCCACATCCAGATATAGCTGCTAAAATCAGGAAAAACAAGACTGACTTTTTGACTTAACACCCTTCAGTGAGGTTGACGCTATGACTTGTGATAGGATGATAAAGAATTCTAGGGCAGTTTTGACCTTCCACAGAATTGGTAATATAATGGATCCTTTCTGTCATGGCTTTAACAACAGTTGTACTGATATATCACAAACTCAGAAAGACAAGTTAAAATCAAGTAAATAAAAATTCACCCTGTAAAATCAGCTATATTCGTATCCTTTGAGATGTGGTAGGAAAAGAACAATAAAGAAACAATACTTTGTATAAAATAAAATAAAACAATAAAATAAATAAAAAAATAATTAAAATAAAATAAAGTTAAATATAAAATAAAATAGAAAAAAAATCTCTATTTCCTATCCAAAATGTAAATGTTTAGCAGAATATTACATCAAACACAGATGAAGACAAAAAACTCGAGAGCTTAATTTTGCTTAATGCAGCATAAGCACTTAAAGACTACAAGGAAAACATATATCAAGGTTTTCACAATTTGAAGCATCAGGTCTTCAGTCAAATCCCACTGCCTATTGTCTGACTACTCAGGACTAAATTAATATCCTTCAGGTACACGTTTCCAAGAAATAAATTCCTTGTAGCCTAGGGGAAGCACACTGATCTGTAAGCCAGAAGAATGCATTCTCTTTCTACCTATCCTGGAAGCTGTTTATACTTCCATGAAGAGGTTTGCTGAGGGTAAGCTTGGGTTAAAAGGTTGTTCACCATTGCCTCATATTAATACTAGCTTGTTGTGCTGTATGAGGAAACTAAAATCCAGCCTGAACTGAGAATTTAGAGAATCCTCAACTCTGCTGAATGTGACCTCAATCCACTAGTCTCATGCACTGCCCCCCCTGCCCCACAGCAAATGGATGAAGTTTGTATGGGGTTTCATTAGACTACTTGGTATTATTTCTTAGCTAGCTAGGAGTTATGCCATTATTTTGAAATTACAGTAGCCCTTACTTTGACTGAAAGAAACTTGCAAAGATAAATAGCTTTTAAATTATTGACCTGTATACAGCTTTGTTTGGATTATACATAAAATAGTTCAGATTCATAGACTTTTTAGAAAGTATTTTTGCAGTCTAGGTTATTTCTCAAGCTAAGGAAACATTCTAAATAAAATATAAATACTAGAAACTCAGAAAAAAAAGCTCTACACTAGAAATTATGGTAACTGGTAATTTTGACAAGCAGCATTTCACTTCAGGGAGCAAGCAGGTAATACTCACCTGGGAAAAGTAGCTAGTAATAGCTGAATAAGAGTTTTGGGATGGTTGAATTTCCTCAAAACTTTGCTCAAGGTAATTTGAAATAACTACTTATGCATGATGAGGAGAAACAGCTGTAGAATTTCCTGCTCTCTTTCATGTTGTGGCTTAAGGTACGGCTGACAGCAGAAACATGACCTGTTTGGGTGCCCAAACAGGGATTTAGCATCAAGATGTTTGACGAAGGAAACTATTTCTAGAAGAATGGGGTAAGAAGGGAAATGTGGCACATTAGTGAGGCAAATATGATACCAACTCCCACAGTAATTCCATAATACGTTAGCTGCCATAAAATATGTTGGCTTAAAATTCATAAAAGACCTGATCTCTTTTTTTAAAATTATTTTGATAAAATAAGCAGTACCCTGTAAAATTCTGGCAGGTTTTACCACTGGTATTAGACACATAATACTTGTTTAGAATCATCTATTAATCTTCTATTTATAATTCTTATGTTCTGCTACTGATGTGCCACTTCGGTGAGCCTTTATTAGAGATCATTGATGTTTATTCTTCTTTCTTAAAAGGGGCACCATCAGTGTTATACTTCCTCCTGCTAGGAAGAACTAGCAGGTACCATTTTTTTCAAGACTGCCTACAAAGTTTGTCAGTACAGATTACAATTGAAAATTTATAATTGTATAAAATATATGAGTTAAAAGAGGCACTTCATATAAAATGTTCATGTCACACAAGTGTTTCTATTATGAGATCACATTTGTCTGTGTTCTATCTTTATGAAAACTATGCTTTACCTGCTTAACTGGTCTAGGTTAAATCATGGTGTAGTATGAGATTTTTGTGCATTCAGTAAGTCAATGGCAAACTTTCTTTATTAAGACATGGAATTTGAAAAAAACCCCACATTATGTCATCCAGTTACCTTCAGCAAAAATTAGTGTATCTTGCGTGGGAGTATTTTAAGGTGTATTATACTGAGTTCATGCTACAATTTAGACAGAATGAATAACATGGCTTAGAACTTTTTCAACTCAACTTTTTGAATATATCATTTAATAAACCTTTATGTTCAGTTTACAAAGAACTGGCATAGTACATACTTGGGAAATGCAATTTGGGATCTCAAAAAGTTCAGCAATTCTTTCATGGCAATGAAGGTTTTTATAATGATTCTTGCTGCTGAGGCTTACTGGACAGGGTTGGGTTCATTTATTTATTTTTTTTCTGTCCTGCAGTACAAAGGACTGATTAACTTGAAATAAAAAGCATGGATATTTAATCCACTGAAAATAACAGCATGAATGTTCTTAATCCATTAATTTTATCCGGTAATTTTATGAGCAGTTCTTTGTACAGCAGTGCATCTTACAGGAGTTTTAAGCCATTTTTACACTTCATTTATGTAACACAGGAGATGTGATTTGAGGATATAACAATTCAGAGAATCTCTCTATATTCGAGTAGAATTCTAATTGAGGGTATGAAGTTGCTGCATCATTAAACAGCTTAGAGTATATGACACCAAGGTAATGCCATGGGTGTCCTAGACCAGGAATAATAAAACCTTAATAGCTCCCATTCAAATGGATCATCCTAGGAAAACAGTCTACCAAAGACTAGGGAAAACCTTAGATATTAAGAAGAAATTTTTTTACTTTGAGGGTGGTGAGGGTGAACAGGTTGCTCAGAGAAATTGTGGATGTCCCATCCCTGCTGATGCTCAAGGCTGGGCTGGATGAAGCTATAAGCAAATCTGGTCTAATGAAAGATGTCCCTGCCCATGGCAGGATGCATGAAACTAGATGATCTTTCAGGTCCCTTCTAACCACAAAATTTTTATGATCCTATGCTTGACCTCCTGCTCCAAGGAGGTAGTGGCTTGGCTCAGCAGAGAACAAATTTGGTACATACAGAGAATGTGAGTAAATCAGAAATACTTGCACAGTACTAAATAAGCAGCAATTTAGCATATATTAAACAAAAATTAAACAAAATTCTGAAATAGTTTGCTTTTATAAAAGGGTTAATTTTACTGCAGATAGTCCACAGTATGAACAAACTCACTCATATCAGCTTGCCTGGCTGTTAGAGTCAGTGATGTGTGCATCCTACTGCAACCTGAGAATCGGATGCACAGTCATTACTTACCTGGTGGAAGATCATTTCTATAAATATTTTGTGTTGTATGTTATTACATGTATGGTAAAGTAGAGACATAAATTATTACTTTTTAAAGAAAATTTCTTGTAGGTCAAAAAATTGAGATGTCCATGATATACCTATCTGAAACACAGTATCACCTGTGCAGTGCCAGAACAGCAGATTGCCAACTGCAGCCAAGTAGCAGGATTTATTATGCATAGCCATTGTGCCCTTGGCAAAGTATAATTTCAATAGCTAAATACTTCAGGCAAGAAGTACTAAAACACACTATCACAGAAGTGTAGAATAGTTTCAGCTTTTCTAAAGCAGCTTTCTACAACAAATCAGGTTTTCCAATTACTGCTTTTTAGCATGTGCAAAGGCACACAGACAAGTCTTAACACGACTTGAGAGATATATGGAATTGTTGTATGTATGGAGTTACAGCTTGCAATCACAATTGATAAAAAGAAACAAAAAAACCCAAAAAATCTTTCTTTCTTTTTTTTTTTTTTTTAAGGGATCATTGGAAGTCCTCTAGTCCAAACTCCTGCTCATGACCGGGCTAGCTTTAAAATTATGTAAGTTGCACAGAGCAGAGTCTTCAGATGAATTTTGGAAATCTCTAAGGGTAAAGATTCAGCAGCTTCTCTGAACATTTTCTCCACTTTCAAACCACTCTCAGTAAGACCCATTTTTCTCATAATTCACCATAATTCCCATTAATGCAACCTGCAACTGCTCTTTTTCTGCAGTGATAAAGAGTTTGTTTCTGCCTGCAATCTGCATTTGGGAATAGAAGCCTGGAGTTATATTCTCCATTCCCATCTCTTCTCCTCTTCAGGCTAAACTGGCATAGCTCCTTCAGCTCTTTCTGTGTGTCCTGTGCTGCAGTTACCTGTCAGCCTTTGTGATCCTCCTTTGGACCCTTATCAAGTTTCTACCGTACCAAGAGTCCCAAAACATGAACCAGTACTCAAGATGTATTTCTATCAGTCATTTGCTGAAAGAAAAATCAAGTTCCTTGACCAGTGGGTTCCACTCTTGCCAATATAGACTGTTATTGGATGGGGCTACTAATATGGGGTTAGTTTTCATTACCATGAAGTCACACTGCTAAAACATGCTCAGTTTGGTCCACCAAAGCCCCCAGCTCTTTTTCTTCAGAGCTGCTCCTATCTACTCAGTCCCCAGACAATGCTGTTTCACGGGTTGTTCTATCTTAGAAGGGAGTATTTACATCTATTTTTCTTGAGTTTCAGTGAGATTCAGAGAATAATCCAATTCTCTAATTGGTTGAGGTCCTCCTGTATGGCAGACCTTTACTCCATCATTTCAACTATTCTCCCCAGTGCAGAGGAATCTGTAGATTTGATGAACATCCAATCACTCCTGCTGTTATTGTTTGTTTTTTTTTTTTTTGGCTTTGCTTTCTTTTTACCTTTGGCTTCATGCCTTCTTTCTTTGTCCTCTGGAATCTACATATCTCCTGACACCAGTCCTCTTGTCAAGTTCACATGACATGCTATCTGGCCTTTCCTTCCCTATATACATTGTCCACAACTACAAAAAAATAGTATTGTCATTAAACCTTCCCTTCATACTATCCATACTTTTCTCATCTAAATTATTTTTGATAAGTACCCCATGATAATATAGCCTAGATTTTTTGTGGGTATTGGCACCTCAAAACTCTGAGGGAGGGATGGAGGGAGGGAAAAAAGAAGGGAGGGAATCAGGAAAATGGTTTGGTTTAAATACACAGGAGCAAAGATAGCACCCTGTGGAGATACAATTAGCTTTTCAAATAGATTACACTCATGCAGACTTTCATAAAAAGTGATAATTGCTTGACAGAACATTAAATTGATAATAATTCATGAAACTAATTATGGTAAAACCTTGTATTCTCCAATTGCATTTTGTTTCAGATGCAATACTGTCAGGACCAAGTCAAATTCTAGATATGACTAGATTTCCCTCTTTAGTTGTAGAAAGATCACTACTTTCAGCAGTTTATGAAGCTTCTGGTTGTTGCTGTCTCAAATTATGTGTTGTATGAAGACAGACCCACTATTCACTCTCAGCAGAGTAAAAGCTTCCTTCCACAGAAAGCTTATATGTGACAGAGGCTGTCTCATAACAAAGAAGGGTGATTTGACTTTAAATTAGAACAATTTAACTAGAGAGAAAATAAGAACAGCATAAAAGTAGAATAAGTCGGCTTAAATAAAATAAGCAAACACCCCCAAAACTACCCCCAAAGCCCCCCAAACACCCCAAACACGGAACTCTAGCTATTATTGCAAGAAATACAATGGAGATTATTTTTCTCCCTTTTTAAGATTCAAGTAAGAGACTACATTAATGTAAAATTAATTTTCCTTCATCAAAAATCAGAGACTCAAAAGTTAAATTTGAACTTCTGAAGTCTTATCTCTTGAGCATATGAATATTTTATGTACCTTTTAATTACATAATGATATACTACCCTTTGACTCAGGTCTCTCTTTATTAAGAGAATGTTATTTTTAAACCAATTCAATATTTTGAGCTGTCTCAATATTATAATTCCCATAGAAGAAAGTCTTTTCCCTAGAAATAATATAATAAAACAGAAACTCCAAGTGGAACTCCAAGAAGAGCTAATATTTAGTAGAATGGTAGATATGCACCTGCAGGAGAAAGCCTGCTGGCATTTTCTCTCACAAACATACTGATTTTCAAGATATTTATTGACAAAATGTCAAATATGAAATTGAGCTACACTTCAAAGATCATTTGTAAGGAGACCCCAAATGAAACTGTGTTGGAGAAAGTGCTAAATTTTGAAGAGTAGAAATATGGGTAGAAGATATTCTTAGCTCTTTTTGCTTCAGGCTGACTGATTTGCACTAATTGCATCACTTTGTTTTCTTCCATTACGACTCTTTCATCAAATCTAGATGCATTTTATAGAAACTGATCTTCATGAGTTTATATCATATATTCACTCTTGATAGAAAGAAAGATGCTTCAAAGCACATAAATTCTATAAAAAGACAGTTTGCCTTTTGGGTGATTCTTCAAATGGATAGGCTTCAATATAGAAACTATTTAATCTATTTCTATATTCAAATTATGATTGATATTGCAAACTCCATTTCATTTGTGATATTCTAAGTTAATGGAGGCTTATGAAACTGCCATCAATTACTGGTGCAGACATGACAAATAATGACATGAGGTTCACTCTTTTTTAATTCAGCATATTTAAAACCTTTTTCTGCTAAATTTGCAAATATTCAAATTGTGGGATGTGTACATGTTGTTTGAACCTACCTGTGAACTTTAGTTACCTAAAAAGGCAATTGTTTCACAACTGATATAGAAGACCGATCTTACAAAGCATGCCAAAGAAAGGAATAGCATAAGCAGAGATTGTAATATGCCTTTCCCTCAATAATTAACAGTAAATGTCAACCTTGCTTGGAATTATGAGCAAAATTTAAAAATGTCTTTACTTGAACAAGGCACTTACTATAGCTGAAAGGTATATGGAATATATATGTTTTATTCAGAAAGCACTGAGAGCCAAAGCACTTGACAGAAGTAATTTTCTTTTGGTACCTGGGTCTTAATTCTTAGAAACAGCACTTGGAGAATCACTGTACAAAGACACCACAGGTCCTAATCAGCTCATTCAGGAATCCCCTTGAGTTACAGTTTCCCACAAAATGGGCCTTTACTTCCAAAACAAAACCTTGATAAATCCTCAGAGGTCACAGAAACATAAAACAAAGCCAAAAGCTCAACTTCATGGGACTTACTTTCTCTCTTAGGGGCTAATTAGCTATTTTATTTTAATCTCAAAGTGGGAAGGTTGTTAATCCTTGACTTCAAAGACCCCCAAACCTAAAATGTAATTAAAGGGAGCAACTCATTCTTCCAGCCTGGGAAGCACTGACTTAACATTTCTGTTTCCTTTCTTTCCCTGCTTCTAAAAAGGACTCGATTTGCAGGAATCCCTCGTGACCATTTAGCTCCTCGAACAGCGCTTAGGAGGGTAGGGCTACATGAGTGTTAGATTTAGTTTTACCCTTTCTAGCTGTTTTGGATTTCTAGCTGTGGGTTTCAGGTACTGGTACAAAACTACCCAAAGTGCAAATACAGCAACAACATGGAAGAAAACAGCACTGTAAATGATGGAAGGAGAACATACAAGCACATACACTCAGAACTGTCATTAGAGCATGACTAAAACTGCCCTACACAAATATTTCATAGATGATCATAAGGAAGGACAAATACCTTTATACAGTAACTTAACTTCATAGGTAGTTACAATCTTTTGACTTACTACTGAAAACAAAGACTTAAATTGCAGATTATTTTGCCAAAATATGTTTTTAGTGAATTTTAACAGTACATAGAAGCACAATAGTTTTTTTATGGATTCTTTATTGGAGAATCCATTACATTCTGTGAAGTAAAACGTAAATCAGTGTTAGATCTTCTGAATTACAACAAATTATAGCTAGTCAGATCTCTAGTTACCATGGTTACAGGTCCCAACAGACCATTCTTAAAGAATTTTCTCCTCCACCCAAGACAGAAACACTCTTTTAAAAATGTTATCTAGACTATTGCAAAAGATAATTTATAGTATATTTATGCTGATATGCAAATTAACAGAGTATTTGTTAATGAGATTGCCACTTGGGCAAAAGCATGGGCATCTTTAAACTACAAATGACAGCTGCTAGAAATTATAGGTCTTAATTCTAAATAAACCATGAACATTCTAAAAATAAACTCCACAGAATTTTATCTTGGCAAATATGAAAAATATTCCTGCAACTATCAGAAAAACCTATGAGAAAGAATCCAAAAGAATGACTTTTTCTCACTAAGTAGTGTTCATCTCTGTCAGGTGCCTCTGTTCTATTATGCATCAATCTATAATTCTTCTATGATAACTTTCACCATAATTAGTAAGCACCTTTACTCACAGCTTTTTACTAAGCTATTCAACCCGTATGTTACAAGGGATTTTTCTGTATATATTTCTTATCTTCTGGAACTTTCATACAGGCTCAAAGGAAAGGAATTTAGTACAATTTACAAACAAAAAATCCCAATTAGTTTAAAGGGAAGGTTGTTCATGTGTTTATCTTTTCAAGATAATCACAGGGAATAGTGTAACAAATGGATTTGTAAGCAATCTCTTTCAACAGGTGTGAAGCTTCATTACAATACCCAAGAGCACTCACTGAGTTGTCAGTTCAACCAGATTGTCCTTTCAGTTGTAGCCATCAGACATACACTGAGGAGACACAATTCGCAGATTTCTAGAAACAACGGCTTGAAATGAAAGCAATAATAAATATTAATGCCTAGCCATACTTGCTGGTCTTTTTCAGAAAAGATGATAGAAATCTAATGCTAATATTATTTGCTGCAAATTTAAGAATGTCAAAGAAACTGGGCAGGTTTTAGCTACCAATGCCTGGCACACATGGAGTCACATGTTTGATTCCCTATTATGTTATCCTGGCAAATCTCTAAGGAAATAAAATCAAAAAAAATAGTGTAATCTTTATCTAGAATGCATTAAAATGGAGGAACAGGCATAAGAGTATATGTGAAATTTACAGTATTTACTATGTGTCTTCCATTACACAAAGGTTGTTTCATACATACAAATAACTAAAAAAAAAAAAAAAAAAAGAAAAAAAAAAGGCAAAATCTATCCATGCATCAAACTTCCCCTAACTATTGTGTTTTCTGGTTTTCTTCATATCAAGATTTTTTTCAGAGTCCTATCAGTATCTTACAGCTACTGATAATATATATAAAACTACATATTATATATTTATATAAAATAAATATATAATATATAATATATAATATATAATATATAATATATAATATATTTATAAATATATATAAAAATTCCTGATAAATTTCTATTAAAAAATCCTTTTCCTAATAATCTAACCTTAATGTACCAATATGTTTATTTTTTTCTAATATAGGACAAAACAAAAAACATTGCTGGTGTTAAAAAAGCAGTTAAATATTAAGGTATATATTAATTCAGCAATTCATCAAGGTGTTAGACCATCTGCTCAAGACTATAGAATTCCTTATCATTGACAAGGATGGGAGAGAGTGTGGCCAGCACCTACTTGCTGCAATGCCATTCAGGCAGATGCATTTTCAGGTGTAGGAGAGAAGCCATCATCCCATGCTCATTTAGAAAACCAGATCCACCTATCTAAATTGCTGTTTAAGCACCTCAGATTCATCTAAGTCAAGACCAATATGCTCCACTTTCTAACTTAGGGTGAACGTGTTTTTCACTCTCCTTCTTGGAGCCAGACTGTGAGTAGCCAGGCAAGGAGAAATCAAGAGCCAGACGATCAAAAGGATCAAGAAAAAACGTAATTCTAGCAAACTGTTTGGCACTGAACTGGCTCCTGGATGCTGCTATTTCTGCACTATTTCTTTGTCTAAAGCATTCCTCAGTGCAGAACGTTCCTGTTTCTGGGACTGACCGAGAACCCAGTAATGTCTGTGGTGATAAGGAGATAATCTCCTCTCTCCAGTGAGCTATCAATCATTGTTTCTGTGCTTCTAACTCCCTGTGGCATAAAGCTGAGAGAGAAGCACACCTTCATTCAGAATAGGGATTAGGACATAAGATCATGAGTTCAATCTTTCTCAAAATGAATAGTGCCAAGAGCCCAGGTTGCTATTCCAGACAAGTGGGGCTTCTCTTGCCAGACAGTGAAGGTGGTCAGAAGTAGCAGCAGTAAGGTAGTACCACACCCCATTGGATGCACATTCATAGTAGAAGGTTCTTCCAAATAAAGCTCAAGGAGACATGAACCAAACACTGACTACTGGCTCTCTATACTTGAGATAGGCATCTGACTAAAAAAAGATTGGACTGCCTCTTCCTATTGCCTGAACTGCATGAACTGCATGTCTTCAGGAGTAGGAACATTTTTATCATTAAACTCATAGGGTTCTTATGTGATTTATTTTCTCCCTTCTTCTCTTGGCTGTTTCTCAATAGGAGTTAAACAATATTTATATGACATGTAACCTGCACCTGCAACACCTCTGTGCTTACCATTTTACAGCTTAGCTAGCTGGAATTCCCACAACAATTAAAAACTTTACTCAACGATAATAATGGAGTCACCATGCTCCCAGTGTAATTGCTGGAGAATTTTAATCATTGATTAACATTAATGTCTATGGCCATTCTATCGTTTTTGTTTTGAGCAGAGAAGTATTTTAAAAGGTAAGGAATGCAGCAACAGTTAACAGGCCAAAAATTCTCCATGGCTCTATCTCTATCAAGATTCAGATGTATGTTCTGAAACTGATTCCCTCTTCTGGTCCCTTAATTGTTGACGCTGTAAAATTCATCGTGGCTGATGAACCCAAATTTTCTCTCTGTGGCTGATACTCAAGTTGATCCCACCTTGGCCAGAAGTCAAGTTACAGGAAGGACCCACTTCACAGATCTTTTGGCTGCGGACACAGAGCTTTACTAACTCTTAAACCAGCTGTACAAAGCCAGGGCAGGGTAAAACATGAATAACTCAGGAGTAAATACCAATACAACAAGCATTGAAATCCATTATAAAAGATAAAAGATTGTGATATTTAATTGTGGCAGCAAAGAGAGAGAGAGTTCATAGGAAAAGCATATGCTACTTTATATTGTAGGCATAGTTAGTAATTTTCCTGCTGCCAAAAATTTTCCCCATACTGCTACACAAATAAAAATAAATATCATCCTAGACCTAAGCACATTTATCCTTTCCCTATTAAGATTAAAATATTACACATTTATCAATGACTCTTTTAAAGTGTTCATTGAAAACTCTGCACAAATTCACCTGAATCAAACCCATTAAGCTGGAAGAAGCTGCCTGACAGTACATCCCAGTGTTAGTGAAGATCTCCCTAACATGAGCAGAGTTTCATGTGCTATATTTGTTCTGTAAGGAACTATGAGTTTCTGACTGGGTGGCACAGGCATTACACTGTCAATAATTGAATTATAATTCTAAAAAAAAAAACCCACTTGTTTTCACTGTCATGAAAAAAAACTGAAAACAAAAAAGCTTATTTATTTCATTGCTTGAGGGATCCATACAGTTTAGATAAAAAACCCCAGTTTTTCTAGAAATTATCATTACAATCTGCATCCTCATGGGGTTAATTTATTGTAATTTCTAATACATTTTAATGTTCAAAACAGAATAATTATTTATATCTTCCACAAGTAGAAATGTATTGTATTATTTTATTTTCAATTTTAAAGTCTTATCAACTCATTGAGATAGAAACTGAGAAATAGAGTTGTATGTACTGAGACCCATAATACAGACAACTGCTGCACTCCCAAATTAATGCCACCAACAATAGATAGCTAATTTCCTTTAGCTTCTATGATTCTTATTAGAAGTTATTATAATAGCTGGCTTTTTAAAATCTAAGGGTTGTTTCACAGTACATTTCAATATCAATTATTGTAGTGTGACACTTCTGAAAAGCATAAGTTCAGCAGCTTCAATTATTTATTAAAAGCAAGTGTTCACACACAAATGTGTTGTTAGAGGCAGAAAAGAAAATGGGACTGTCTGAGAAAATTGTATTAGATATGTCTGATTTTCAGCTAAGGATATTCTCATAAAATAAAACAAGGGAGAACTATCACAACCAATCATAAACCCCTAATTTTCTAGCAATTCCCTAACTATTTTCACTGTTGCATATAAATATATGCATTTTAAGAGAAGGCAGAGACAAAAGTTACTGCAAGTGTTGGACGAATTAAATAAAGTGCTGGAAGAATAGCAGAAAATTGATTATATAGAATAAAGCTAATGAACCTTGGCAGCACTACCTGGGTAATCTCTCATTTTTTCTGCTTCACTTTTTCATTGTCCGTTCAGTTTAGGGCTACTAGTAAGAAAACTGTAAGTCTAGTAATTTTATAGTGCCCAAATTCTCAATACGGAATGAAAAAGCATCTTTGGTACCAGTCTTCTGTGAGTTGCTTTCCTTTTGTTCCAGTGGCATCCAGCCTGCTTCTGTATTCATCTTCTGGTCTAAGCAGCAAAATCATTTGCTTCCTAGTTGTACAGGAGATGACTGTTCTCTCATGACAAGGCTATTTTCAGTGCTGGTTAATTAGCAAGCACCTGGTCACAGGGCTGTCCATCTTGCCCTTTACCACATAAACCTGGCATTTGCATGCAGCACATATGAGGCAGACTTAATATTAGGACAAGTCTTGCAGTGATAATCAAGTTCTTATACTTGATTTATTTTTTTAATGGTAATAATTAATTTCTGAAGTTCCACCTATCTATCCATTAAGTGATGAAGTGTCAGGGCACAGAGGGGAGTAATCTTTTATGTTGTCTAAATACAATTTAACTCAATTCAGAAGGGGGAAAAGCACAAATACAGCCAATTATTGTCATGTGCATTAGTGTTTTTTACCTCCTCTATGATCTGTGCCATTAGGTATGTGTAATAGAAACCTAGCAGCTTTTCAATTTATACTCTAGACAGCAAAATCAGTGACTGAGAAGTTTACAACACCAGCCTTTGCACAAAGTCCTAGAGTATTCAAAGTGTGAAAACATTACAAGAAGCTATAAAAAATGCAGAAGTCTGAGTGTCTATTCTAAAATTATCCTAGGACACTATTCATCACACTTGCTTTCACTCATATAAAATCTGTGTAAATGCTGTCATAGTGTATATTAATCAAAAATCCTGGATTGTGTTCAATAAACAGCAGTAAAAACATCCAAAACACTGATTAAAAGAATTTCAAATATTATACTACTTCTTTTGACAAAGTGAGCTTCATAAATTTACTTATGTGATTAATATGATGAAGATTGCATAGTATACAATGAATTCTACACATATTTGCTAATGTACTGAATACCAATAAGTTTCATTTTATACATTAGAGAAATATGATCACATTTTATCAAATAAATTTAAGAGATTTCAAATAAACATGTAAAGTTAGACTTTTAAGAAATAGTTGCCATTTTAAAATGTTTCAAGACAGAAGGTTTTTAACTACTTTTCCTTCCCTGTCATCCCTCAAATAAGCTTTGAGTGGGCCAATTTTAGGTAAATGTAGTAAGCAGGTAAAGGCTGAAAGAAAATTTGACTTTCTAAAAGATGTTTAAAAGATGCTACAAATTTGGAAACTAGAAAATGGGGAGGTAGACAGATAACTGTGGACACAGCTACATCCTGGGATATAATATCCTGAGAGGGAGGCAGGCGGAATGTAACAGCTACACACCCCATCTGAAGGCAGCTGGGCCGGGCAATCTGGACATATCTAGTTGCAGACTAATGACAAAATGCTCTATCTGCAGGGGTGTCACAGACAGATTCAGGAAGGAACAGATGTTATTTCCATGGAAGACAGATCTGAGCGATTAAAGGACAAAAGTCAGTAGGAAACCAGGCACTGTCATTAGCTCTACAGCTGACACAACAACTAGTAAGAACAGTCAGTAGCATATTCAGTAGCATGCTTAAGCTGTACCACCATCCTAGGTGTCTGAGTAGAAATCTTTTAATGGCCTGTCGTAGGTGTTGTGTGCACATTGACAGATAATCTTCACTAAGAAGACAGCATTTCTTCTTTCTTGGCTGCCATAGAAGAAGGACACATGGTGTTCCCTCAAACTGAGAGGTTTTCCTACAGTTCTCATTTGAAGACCACACTGGACAACAGAAAAGACTCAAAGAAGCACAAGGGACTTTGCTGTCCCTTGCAAGATTTGCCAAATGACAATACCCATACTCCTGTTACCTACAACTCTACAGACTCCATGGTGCAGATCTTACTACAGGAATGATGACGAGTCACTAAATTTCATTTCTCTTCAAGGCACGAACATGAAGCTCTCCAGCTCTTAAAATTGCACAAAATACTGAGGCCTGGCTTCACTGGAGACTGTCTGCCATGTATAACTCCTGCTTCACATTTAGATACCCTGGGAGTCACAATACAGAGAACTGCTGTGCTCGCAAATCACTGTGACAAACAATAAACAGCTTATTTTCTTCAGGCATGTCATAAGGACAAATTTGCCACATGTTTGGGACAGGTGGGCAACTCTTTTCAATGAATTCTTCTTGTTACTAAAAGAGAAAGAATATTTGCATAATAATAAATGAAACTTTTTTTTTCTTGGAATCGAAAATATTTAGAATTGTTTTCTTGGTAACTGCAGACAAATTATGTTGGATTATGTTTATATTTGCAAGGCTTTCCTAGGCAAGCCTTGCAAATATATTTCCTAAGGTTTCCTTTCACAAAGGACAGCAAAGTCAATAGCATTAGTACGTAGACAGAAAGTAGGTAGAATCAAAGTAGCCAAAGTATATGTACTATGGACAAGCTTCCCCTTTCCGGTATAAATTTAATATGAACTGATGAAAAATACTAGTTTGTGTACATATACTTTTCTTTTCTTTCCAATAAAACTCCTTTAGGAACACTGAAATTATAGGTATTCTATTTTTTTGTATTTAACCATGTTCCTGACGCCCTAAGTGTACTTTCCTCTTGGTGGGGAATTTTAATTATTCAAAGAGTAATTCTACTACATTAATATCATGAAGGATGGTTTCCAGCTTGTAGAATAAGTTCTAGATCTTGTGATCAATTTCCTGAACAAGAACAAAGTGTTTTTCTCTCAAACCTTTCCCTGACACTTTTTTAGTCTCCCACAGGCTGAACTGAATTTACTGCTGGTCTTCAAGAATAAGTTTTGTTTCCTGTGTTGAGAGAAGTGACTGATTTTACATGAAGGCGTAACTTGCTTTTTCATCTTTAGCTAAAAGTTTCGGAAAAGTTTCCTGGCTTTGGGGAAGATTGGCCAGCTTTTGTAATTAGAATTGCATGAAAAAAGACTGAGGCAAGCATTGGTTGGAATTTCTCAATCTTACATCAATTATTGTCCACTTAGGAGACAAGCAGCAGTTGCCAGTTTAATCATTTTATGAGAGTCCATTTATCATTCATGTTAAAATGGCCCTGGGTAGGTTTTTTTTTAATCCATTATAAATCAAAATAAATAATGAATAATGATAAGTAATTGCAACTAATGAATCAGACATGGCATTCCTTATTCCCACTACATCAACTCTACACATGTGCACTGCTTAGAAGAGGCAGAACTATCTTCACAGATAGCAAAAATAGCAAAGAAGGCCATGCTGCTACTTCAAAGAGCTTTTGCAGCAATACAGTATTTGGCACAAGAGAACAACTTGGAATTATTATGGATGCTTTAAAAACAAACAAAGAGAACAGTTCTTGTTTCTTGTTACAGAGCTCTGAGGTGGACTTTATTATGAGTGAATAGTTTTTTTACATAGATATTAGTAGTGTGTGGGTTATAACATGAGAAATAGTACTCAGGGTCTACACTGCTTAAAATTTTTCATAACATTTACAAAATCCCTTAGTTCTATAAAAATAGATTTGTGGATCCTTGCCAGGTATTCTTAAACACATTACATCCTTACAAAAACAGTCCTGTAATAAATTAACACTTCTTCCATTGACAGTTTTGGCTAATATATATCCCATATGGTGGTGAATGAAGTTTAAAAACTATGAAGCACTCTCACTGTTGGGAGTAGTAAAGGAATTCTCATGATAGAAAGACAAGAAGATAAAAATAAGTAGTTGATATACAAGTGCTTTTCATTTCTTTATAAATCTTCTAGGTCATCCAAAATACAGTATGTACAAAAACCTAAATTTAAGGAGCATATGAACATTACAGAAGAATTATACTCATCTTCCTTAATGTGTAATATCCAAAGATATTTGATACAGTAGGAATCTAGACAATAGAAATAGCAATTTTGCATGCAATGTAAATTTGAGCCATTATCACACTGCTTGACAGATCAATACTCTATTTTATAATAAATGTTGAAAATAAAAAAAACCTTAACAAACTAGGGAAAAATTAGAATTAAAAAAGGTCAAGAAAATATTTCAATTGATTTAATACGAAACTCACTTCTTTTCGACAAAAGCTTGAGAAATAAGGAGTAACTTTAGAAAAAAAGTATTCTGAGATGAAAAATGGGAACAGCTTTTACAAGAAGAGATCTATTTTTTATGTTTTTATTTTTTCAAATCCTGTCAAACTAATTTGCTGAATTAAGTACAAATTGTTTACCTCGATGAAAGGGAGCACCATGCCTCAATGGAAAGTGGTATGCCAGAAATTTACTTCTCCTACAAAATACGTCAAAAGGAGCTTTATGAAAGTATTCATGCTGATCTTGGAGGAACAGCTGAATGATAAGAATGTCTCTGTTATAGCCTTAGTCATAATGGAGTACAATTATGAGGGGAAAATATAAATACATTAATTTGACATTTTAAAGTAACACAGGAAAATAACTGATGTTTGATTTGAAAGGAAACAGAAATAAGAACAATTATTTGAATGGTACTTTTAATAAATAACGGCATACAGATTTTTCCTACATTTCACCCATGATTTATCAGAGACCCTTTTCACAATAAAGAGCTATCCAGCAAGGAACTAAAGGCTTGCTTGTACAAAGCCAATTGCATTCTTCCAAATATCTACTGGTTTTGCAATGATTATTTTTCCAGGGCACTGCATTGATCATTGCTGGGTTGATCACTATGCAGCCCATTCAAGCATAAACTCTGTTTACTTGTCTTCATTCAATTTTCAAAGCACAACCTACATGATGCCTTTCCTATGTATTTTTTTCATTTGTCACACTTACCATCCCTGACCAAATTTTGACACTGGTATTGCTACTAGCTGTATTTTCAAACATATAAAGTCTTCAAAATTGTCTCTAATGCCTAATAGGAGTTCACTGTAAGCATCCACAAAGACACCTCTTTAACCTTATTTAGGTTACTCCTAGAAACTCACTGGTGCCAGAGAGTGATTAAGTTGTTGGCAGGCTGTTAATGCCACCCCTCCATCTAAGCAGGTCCACCTTCTTGTTTCAAAACTTGCTCACTGTATTCACCACTGCCATCCCTTGTCTTATAAACCTATCTGAGCAATTTTAATGCCATGTTGATATACTCCCTGGTGCAATGGGATTCTGATGCATAAGTGAGAATGTAAGTTTGATCAAATACCAACAGAATATTTATATTAAAAAAAAAGCATAAATAAAAAGTGATATTGTTTTGAGTTAAACTTCTGTTTTCTAATTAAAGCAAAATATTCAGCACTGCAGAGGGAATGACAGTAAATCTGGCTTCACTGTTCACTGTGGGCTTTCCATAAAGCTGTGGTTATACTCTGTATAAAACTGGGAAGAAGAGAGAAATTTTTCTCAGGTAGGGCTTACAGAATTCATTATCAGCAGGCCCAGAGAAAATGCAGAGGACTTAACCAATGGTGCATTAATATTCTTTCCTTTCCTCAAGAGTTGTTAACCAGGACCCACAAGAGCCTTCTAGCACCAAACTGAATGTGTTCACTCCATTGCCACTGTGGCAAGGAAATTCCTTAGTACAGGAGGGAAAAACTGCCAAGGTCATTCTGACAGAGTGTTGGAATTCTGGAAACTTGGATATTGGGATTTTAGTATATAGCAATATGTGTGAGTCAAGATGGAAGATTTTGGGTGTTGTCTTTATCCTTCTTCTTCACCTTCCTCTTCCTTCTTCATGGGTTTAGGTGGTTTTCTGTAACTGGGTGAAGAAGGTCCGCATTGCAGGCCTTGAGTGGTCATTATTGGGTCAAAAGTATAAATAATAGAGGTGTCATCTCGTTATTTGGGGATATTATCGCTTAAATAACCTTGGAAAGAGCTAGAAGCTCACCATTTCACCTCATTTTTCTAGCTTGCTAGTTAAGCTCTCAGCTCATGAGTCCGTAAATACCGTAAATAGATAAGATATAATAAACAACCAAGTCCGAACTCGGCATCTACGTGTCTTTCATCCTGACCTCGGCAGAGAAGAAAAGAAGCCAAAAAACTGTCACAACAGAGGAACACTAAGTTTGCATGAGGATTTGTCCTTCAAAATCGGAGGAGAAACAAGATATTTGTCTGTCCTGCTTTATCAAAAGAAGTGACTTAGAAGGCAGTGTGTTAAAATCCCTTTGTAACAGGTGCGCAAGACACGGATGTTGCAAGTATCTTGTTTGGAGTTTCTGCTCTCATAAGTCAGTATTAATAAGCAACAGTGATAGAACTGAAAGAATATGCCCAAAATAATTCAGTTATACTGGCTAGAAAATTAGACTGAGTCTTTCATTGTCCCAGGATGAAGAAATATCTTGTAACAGGAATGCAATCATTGAAGCATAACAAACAAAAGGCATGCATCTGAAATGACATGTGTATTTATAGGACAGAAGACAGAGTTTCCAATTCATAGATTATATATATGAATTACTTAATCGTTATATTTATTAAAAAAAAAAATCTGAATACATCTTCTTTTTCAGTCTCTAATAGGAAACAGCAGAGGTGCCTTTGTAAATCAGACCTGAACTATTAAACCAGGGAACTTGACATGCAATGCAAAAACAGGAGCTGTGATTCTAATTCTTCTTCACCATGATAACTTGCAAGTGCTTTTTGAAACAAGAAAAGTTTGCTAGCAAAAAACAAACACAAACACAAAAAAACCCCAAAAAACCAAAAACCAAAAAAAAAACCCCACCAAAAAACTCTGAACCAAAACAAAACAACCCAAACCATGTCATAGCCTTCCATAGTCTTCTTTCAACTAATACAAATCCAAGATACATGGCACAAACAATTTTTTGGTGAGCTATAAAAAGATTTTAAAAGCAGCAATTTTCCATACCCCATAGATAAACTATTTGCTTATCACAATCTAATGAATGCCTTAAATGACACTGGCTTGCTATATGGACATAATTAGAGAAGCAGAATCACTATTTTAGCTGGCAAAAGGTTATTCATGATAAATACCTCAGGTCAGTTTTGTATTTACTCTCTATATACCAGTTCAAAAGAAGAAAAAAGTCATTAATTACTAACATTAATTTTTCCTTTTTAGTACACTGGTCCATCAAGAAAATACTTGTGACAACTGTCCATGCAAATATTGACATTGATTCAGAGAAACTATTTAAGTAAAAATCAATGCTTTGAGAAGTTATTGATTGTTCATGAGTCTACATCATTATTGGTGCTGACAACTTAGATATATTTTTGACACCTTAGGTATTTGTACTTAATTTACAAAGCTATTTGATAGTGTTAAGACTGCATTAAACTACCAAAATATATTCACATACAAAAAAACCCCAAAACTGTAACTACTTCACCCTCTTGTTTTAATGATAGGTCTGGAAAGAAGAATCCAACAATTCAGTAGTATTATAATTATTTATAAGAATTACAATTCTTCAGGAGGTCATTATCAATCTTAATAAAGCCCTTACTATACAGATGAATCTTCTTTATGGAGCATCTACGTACGTAAATAACTGTCACTGCTGTAATGATAAAGCCTCACTTAAGCAAAAAAAAAAAAGCCAAGATAGAATAGATAGAAGAGATAAGTCCTTCTTTTTAAATGCTTGAATTTTCCCTTGTAGCAAAATTGCTGAAGAGGAAACAACATATTAAATGTCAAATTGACCTGGGACAGATAATATTGCTGGATTTTAGCCATCAAATATTTCCTTTTATCTTAATTGGCTATTAGTCTCTATGAACACAAAATACTCAGGAGAAAATAAAGCTTTTATCTTTGTTTTCCTCTTACAGATTTGGTCATAAAGAGTGCACAAAGCCCAGTAAACCTTCACACAACGTACACCAGGTTCTTTGTGGAGCATGAGACTTTGAGGTTTTATTCCTCTTCTGAACACAAAGGACCAGAATACAAAGAACAGCAAAGCTAGCTAAAACAATTGCTTGAGCTACCCATGTGAGCTGCATATTTTCACTTCCAAGTAATTATCTTTTATAACTAGCAGTTAGTGCAAGTAAAGAAGCTCAAACCAAATGATGGTTATAACATCTAATCAGATGCCCAGATGGTTAGTAAACAATATACAACTGTAATTAAACAGGACCTAGGAATGAATGTGTCCATTTCAGGCATTTTGTAAAATAACTCTAGAAATTGATACTATGGTTAATAACCACCTATGGAAATTTAAAGTCAATGGAAATTATTACTTTAAACTGAATAAACAATGTATGAACTCAGGTTTACTCAGCATCTACGTCTTGCAAATTTAATAATGAAGAGGGCTTGAACCACTGCTGTGTTCTTCAAGTTTTACATTTCTGTCGCTGCATAAAATTACACCCCTGTAAAACTAGAAACTATTTAGCTTCTAGCATCTGAATTTCTCTACCAAACAGTATGAGGTTCTGCATTTTAGAGGAGCTTTGGAGCTTCTCTAAAACAGAATGAAGTAAAAGCTCAACCAGAAAACTAATACACTGGCATGCCCTGACAGATGGGAAAAAAAAAAAAATTAAAAAAAATTGGAATAGTGTTGCCACGATTTGTGCCTATTGTTTTAGTTTTAGGGAATTCTGTTCCCAGGGACTGAAACTGGTAAACAAGGTCACACATTGTAAACTATCGTGTTTTCCACATTTGTTCCCAGAGGAGGGACTTTGCGTGGTGGTCTCTGGAAGTGACCAATGGTTCCCAGGGGTCCCACCTCTAAGGTGGGCACATTTGTAAAAAGTATAAAAGAGGCCTGGAAAATAAACCTGTGGCTCCTCATCACGAGGAGTCCAGCAGCCTTCTGTCCACTCCGTGTCTCCGTTCATTGTGTCCCACAGTGACAGAATAGAAACTGCAAATTTCTGCTAGCTGAAGGCTTTACAGATATGGCAAAATGTCTGAAAGCGCTGACCAGTAAGAGCTGAACATGGTAAGAGACAGACATCATGTTTCAACATTATAAATCAACTAGCAGAAATAATTTCAATTTCAAAATTCTTATTTATAAAAAACCAAACAAAAAACAAATAACAGAATCACCTTTACTGTCTTAAATTAAGACAGTATTGCTGCTAGTTGGCTGATACTTCTGAATCAACTGAAGACCAGCAAAATCAAAGAAAAAACTTTAATTTTTCTGACAATTATAAACTGCTCTATCATATTATGTGGTATTTTTAATTTAAAGCCATACAGAGCTTATTTCTTCCCTTTAATTTTTAAATAATAGCTTCACTTGTGAAAGAATACATTATAACTGCAAATGTGCCTATTTGAATAATTATAGATACTGTATTCCATTGTTTAGTTACAACAGAGATGAATGCAGACAGCATAGAATCAGGCACTAAACAACACCCAACACCTCCCCCCACTCAGCTTTACAAAGCTTATCTCCTCTGACATTTCTTACCAGGTCAAAATAAACCCAACATAAAATCCAGCATATACATTTTTTTGGGAAGAAAAGACTGTATAATTTCTGTATAATTTGTATTTTGGTTTTGGAATATTCTTTCTCTTGAATCTCTTAGAGAATATTTAATTCTGTCAAAATAATATTAACCATTTAATGATACATTTGAGTACTAGAAAAGACTTCTAAGGAAGATTTGACTGAATGGAAAAGGTGATAATAAAGACAGAATGTTAGTAAAAAATGTAATGAAACTAATGTCTGCTACTTTTGTATTGCTGTTTTGACTAGATTTTATGGTGTTTGCTAGTTAGTCCTGACAGTGTATTATACAATACAATCTCAATTCCCTCTCTCTACTTACACATGTATCAGCTTCCTCTGAAATCAACCATTTGTGCCTGAAAACTGGGCTTGTTCTTAACTACTTGCTGAAGAGTACTCTCATTTACTTTTCATTAAAGTTGACAGAAGGACTCCCACTCAATTCTGACAGACAATATCCAAGTATTAAATCGCACATCATGTTGTGACTTATGCATGGGGAGACATCTGTATCCCATTTCTATAGGTCAGCTGTAATATTTTGGCAATGGACTTCTAGCTATTTCTTACACACTGAAGAGCTGGCAAGGCAGTTTCATTTTGTCCCTAATTGGTCCCTTCTCCACTGTTCCACCACCCTCTGCCATGGTCCCACAGCTGATGATATGACTACGTCAGTGGAAGGTATCAACTGACTACAATCCCCCTGATACTAAAGGTGCTGATCTAAAGGGCTTCAAAACTTAAATTTATTCCCTTGACCACCCAAATGAAATGTCGAAGAAAGCATTAGCTGTTTCTTTGGCCTTTGCAAAACTTGAGGAAAATTTGAGGCTTCCAGGTAAGTAATCAGGAAGAACCACCAGGGTGACAGGGGAGCTACACACAGTAAACCAGTAACAATTGCTGTGGGTGCAACAGAACTCCTGCCCAGGCTCAAATGCAATTCAGTAAATGTACTTTCCATTTCATCATTCCCCCCAAAGAAAAGCTCTGCATTATAAAGTACTTTGGAGACTTTACCACCTATTTTTTTAAATAAAAGGAAATTACAAGGTCCTATCACATCACCAAAAATACTGCAACAGCAGTCTCTGCTGCAGTGATAATTTCAGATTAAAACTGGCGAAGTAACTTGCACTTTTCTATAGAGAACTACACTTCTGTCAGAAAAAACCAAACAAACAAACAAGAGTGAGGAGTTTAACTTGCTTTATGCCTCACCATAGCACGAAGCATTATGTCATTCACCCTCTTTTCAAATACAGGAACTAGGGAGTATCAAATGAAACCTAGGAGGTAGCAAGCCAAGGGAAATTCTCATGAAATGTGTAGTTAGTCCATGGAAATACTTTTTCAGAAGTATATAGATGATAAATAGTTAGATGAATATAAAGGGAGACTGCACAAGTTAAGGGAGAAAAAACTTTCAGATCTAGAAAATAGAAAGGTAGCCCCTTAAACAGAATGGCTGATATTCTGAAGAACTGTTTTGACCTGTTTATTCTGACTCTGTCCATTTACATTTGATAACCACTTAAGGTGAGAATCTAATAAGTTAAACTACCTCTTCTCTGATCTCAATTCCATGAAATTGACAAAAAAAAAAAAAAAAAAAAAAAAAAAAAAAAAAAAAAAAACAACAACCCTGGCACTCAACTGAATTCTGGAAGGCAGGATAACCTTCCAAATTTTATATATTATATCTAGTATTGGAGCATGAACAGAGTTGAGATCTTATTTTCCTGACTGCCAAAGTAACATAAGAAATTATTCCTGTAAGGGGCCACAATCACCAGAGTTTCTGCTCTGGTGTAGCAGCCCACATGAATAGTTGCAGAATTCAATGAGTAAAGTGAAATAAGTTTCTCAAGCTTTGATTTAAAATTCTTAAATGGCAAATGATACTGAAGAAACAAGGGATCATAAAAACTATTAATTAAGCACACTTCAAATATTTCTTACTGCTCTTCAGTCTCTCATCAGTAGATTGGCAAATTAATCACAAGTATCTTAGATGCTTCACTATGTTTTTGAATGTTTTGGTTGTCTTGATGTTTCAGGTGAATAATATTTTTATATTCTCAGCCAACTTTTAAAGAAAAAGAAGTACTAAAACAACATTTTAAAACTGACCTTTTAATTTATGAAATATTTTAGAGCCTCTTTTTGAATTCAAAATTAATTTCAGTTAAAGAAGATTCAAAAATGGGAAGGACTATATAGTCAAGCCAGTCCTTTTATTGTATATTGAGTTGTATTTCCTTTGGCTGTTAAACCTTTTTCTTGCTTTCTGTATTGCTTCTTTTATCTGTTCTTGGTTATCTGTATCACTGATATACAACAAGTGAACTAGAGCAGAACTCCATCTTTGACAGGAGGCAGAGCAAGAATTCATAGGAATGTCTATATGTGTCTCAAAGCTTAAGTTAAAGTGTCTGAAAAGTGCTTTAATGTAGTCAGGTCTAATGTCATTTAAAAACCACTACATTCAAAATACTGCACAGTGTACTTTTATTAAAAAAGTTGTAGCACTGGTTAATTCCAGAAACCTGTCTCAAACAGAGAGCAAAACAAGATGCCTTAGGGAAAGTAATGAACAGCTATAGAATAATCTGCATATTGGGAATGTTTCTTCTTAACTCTTAAGCCTGAAAGGCATATTGCTTGCAAAATCTTTATTTGATATAATACAAAGTCAAAAGAAGCATGCATATGTCTAATTCATTTACAAACTGTATTAAGATCTTGGCCTCAATTCTACTTGGCCTGTGAAAATGAGATTTACACATAGTTTGTGCTTACAAAATTTGTATTTTAGAAAAGTTCATTATTTTCTTTTAGTTATCCATTCTTTTTTATACCATAACAAATTTAGGTATGAGTGATTACTTTATCTTCCTTGAATGTATCTACATTATATAATTTCTTTAATACTTTCTAAATAAAAATAATGTCAAGTCTTTCTATGGAAGTCTTTAAACTCAGCCTCCCCTCAAAAACCAACTTAGTGGCCTTTCTAAACCAGCCTTCGATGATGGAGTAACTACATCAGTAAACAAAGGAAGGGCAACAACACCTTTCTCTCTGAATTGGGGAGAAATGGGCTCAGCTGATGACTGTTAGATGCATAAGAAAGCAGCTGGATGGCTGCATCCAGAGAGTAGTGGTCAATGGCTCAGAGTCACAATGGATATCAGTGACAAGCAGTGTCCCTCAGGGGTTTGTAGTGGGACCAGTATTATTTACTATCTTCATTATTAACATAAAAGAAGGGATGAAGTGCACTCAGCAAATTTGCAGATAACAAGCAGAGTGTTGCCATTCACATACCACAAGGATAGGGTACCCTCCAGAAGGACCTGGGCAAGCTCAAGAAGTGGGCCCATGGGAATTTCTTGTGGTTTAGCTAGACTAGGAACAAGGTGCTGCACCTGGGTCAGGGCAACCCCACTATCAACACAGACTGGGGACAGACAGATGAAGAGCAGCACTGCCCAGAAGCACTTGAGGATGCTGGTGGGTGAGAGACCGGACATGAGCTGGCAATATGTGCATGCAGCTCAGAAAACCAACCATATCACTTATCACAGGCTGAACCAAAAGAATGGCCAGCAGGCTGAACAAAGTGATTCCTCCCTTCTGATCTGCTCTGGTGAGATCATACCTGGAATATTTCATTCAGTTTTGGGGTCCCCAGATCACAAAGGACATTGATGTGTTGGAGTCAATCCAGAGGAGAGCCATCAGGATTAGAGGGATGGAGCCCCTTTCCTATGAGGAAAGACTGAGAGAATTGGGATTGTTCACCCTGGAAAAGACATGGCTTCAGTGTGACCTAATTGTGGCCCTACTGTACCTGAAGAAAGTCTACAAGAAAGATGGAGAGAGACTATTTACAAGAGAGTGTAGTGACAGACAAGAGGGAATGGATTCAAACAGAGAGTAGGTTTAGATTAGGTATTAAGAAAAAAAAATTACAGTGAGGCACTGGAACAGACTGCCCAGAGAAGTTGTGGATGGCTCATCCCTGGAAGCATTCAAAGCCAGGTTGGATGGGGCTCTGAGCAAGCTGGTCTAGTGGAAGGTGTCCATGCCAATGGCACAGCGGTTGGAACTAGATGGTCTTTAATGTCCCTTCCAATCCAAAAAATATGATTCTATTATATACCTACTCTTTTTTCTGAATTATCTTTTTGGACCTGAACTGTCTTATTCCAGCTAAGTGGTTATAATTGATTCATATGCAACATAGCACTGTTTTCTGTCTGTTTAAACATTCCTACACCCTGTTTGCTTTTTCACTTCCTGCTGCAGTCATTGAACAATCTTGGACAACATCAAGTCTTCACTGCTCAGTTAGAATCGGGCAATGTGTATGGTGGGCTCAAATTATGCCTCTCGATGAGCCCTAGCTTTCACTTGTCAACTATGAGGATGCAAACACTGAGCTAATCACTCAACTGGCACTGACGTGTCTCTCCATAGTCTTTTCCAGCCACCACTGGTTGGCAACCTTATGAGTTATAAACCTGGTCCTATTTTTTCCTAGTCAGCCACCTCAGAGAACCAAGGAGATACAGTTAAAGCACTGAGATATTTGGCTAGTTATAGCTCACCTTCTGTAAAAGGCCGTCAGGAGACACCTTTGTCAAAGCATCCATGTCATAACAGAGGTTCTACTGTCTGTGTTCTCCTGGAGAAGAATTCTGGTTCTCTGAAACTGCTTCGTGGAGATTATTCAGTTTTTACCAATTTATGGGAACACCCATGTTTTCCCATTCCACTTGCCAGCTTCCAATATTCATAGGAATATCTTGAGCTTCCACGTCTTACACTACTAGGCAGAAAAGAAGACAAGAGCTGAGACACTAAGAGTTGTCTCAAAAGCTCTAACTTTACCTATAGTCTAGGTAAAATCCAAGGATGAGTTTTGGAGAATGCAGAAGCTCTGGGTACATGCTTTTGAATAAGCTGAAGACTTCAAACCTGGGTGGAAGCCACCACTTTTGCATTTTCCATGTTTTGAGAATTTGAAATGTATAATTCTGCTCTCAGGCATCCAGAATTCATTTCTGAAATATTTTATTCCATATCAAAATGAACTCTATCTTTAAACCCCAAAATCTTTACTGTACATTTCTACTTCACTTCAGTCCATTCATTTTACAAGAAAATGAAACATTTTTGATGAAAACAGGACTTCCTATATATTTTTATCTTATAATCATGTCATACAATTAGACAAGACTGAGAAAACCGTGCCCAAATACATCACCATGCACAACTGCTAAACCTGCATAACTTTTGATGAAAGCTAATATGCTCAGAAAGAGACTTCCTATTCCTTCTTATAAATTAATTTCTATATCAAAGAAATACTTCTATGGGTTAGATAAAAGGCTGCTACAATTTGAACAGATTAGAAAATTTTTGACAGAAATATTTCCCATCAAAAAATAAATATGATTGAGTAAAGACTACATAGAAACGGCCAGTGTCAATAATGAAGCTTATTACACAGTGTACGCTTTCAGATCAAATTTCCTTTTGAGAATGGACCACCTATTTTTAAGTTCACAGTAAGCTTCCTGTTTCAGCACATTCCTATGTTACAGCAAAATGTCTTTTTAAAGGTCAATTATGTTTTGAAAAATTTTATTGCAATTTTATTTCCTATTTTCTGCCTTTGAAGCTTGCCAGATTAGACTTTGCAGAATACTATGCAAAATAGAAATTTTAGTGTGTTACAATTCTAGTCAGAGTAGATTTTCAGGTTCTTCAGTACCTCTTTCAAGAGGAGATTGTAGGTACTGCAAGCGATCTCGTCAGTTTCTATCCATCAAAACATTGTACTGCTGTTACACGTTTTTACAAGCTGTATTGGTTGGAAGTCTTCTTAGACTGGGAATAGAAATGTGTGGAAATACTGATTTCTAACCTTCTCTGACTTACATGAAAAGCCTTCATGCATTTGTGACAGGCTCTGCAATAACTAGCAGCTATGACTATTTGCCAAAAGATGGGATTGCAATGTTTTCAAAATAAGGGCAGGATGTGCCCTTCCTCTGGCTGAGCCCTCCTTCAGCAGCAGTTGTTTAAACTTTTTTGTCCAGCTCTGAATTAATTTTTGTATCAGTGCTACCCAAACTTTCCTCTGCATTATCTGCAAAAATTAAGCTCTTTCTAATACTACTGCACTTAGAAAAGACAAACACCCTGGAGACATGCACACACACACAGAAGAACAACTTCCAGTTTTCTTTGTTTGACACTATTTCAAACTGCAGAGCTGCTGTTCTGCTGCAAACCAATCTATATTCAAATCCTGTGTGAGCTTTTAGTGTGGCTTTTAATACCATTCAGCACTTCATGTGAATCGGTTTTTTTTGGCAGAATCCACAGATAACATAGCAATAGTATTGAATCTACATTTACCTTGACAATTTACAGCTATTTTTTTTTTACTTGTACATGTTGAAGGGGGGAATAATAATTATAACCTGAAAACTAGAGATTTCAGAATGTCCAGAAAAGGTCATCTGGTATACATGATGTTATCTCCAGTGGCAGGTCAAAATGCGAAGAAAGCCAACTTAGTTCATTAAGAAACTTAATACAACATAGACTGAAAGTTAGCCCCAAATAATTTATAACAAGATTAACACTTGTGGTGAAAAGGCTGTTATAATCATGCTCTACTAGTAAAATTCAAGCCTGGATTAAGCCCCAAGGGTCTACTAAAACTAAAGCTTGAATAGGAAAAAAATCTATTTTTTTACTGAAACAGAATGTAATCACCCAATTAGAATCTGTGTAATAAATGTTTGTGCAGAAATATTCACAGATTTATGTGCACATGAGTTTTATGAAACAAAATTCTAATCAAAGGACATTAAAATAGTTGCAAGTTTGAGTACTCAAATGCAAGGCAATTTCAGAGGCTGACTTTTCCATAGACCCTTCTGCATATCAACATGATTATGTCTTTGACTGAATGCTGTTTTTTTCCCACATAATCTCCACTTTATTTGGGGCTCCCAATGGACAATACACACTTGAATAAGTAATAATTCAATATTTTGCTTTCTTTTTAGTGTTTGACACGTTCTCCTTTCATTACCTACAGAATACTATTTTGCATCCTGCTCTAAAGACTTAGTTTTTAATTTCTTCAAGAGCTATTAATTTTCTCATAGCTATTTTTCTGGTGCTTTTTTCCACATATGATTTTTCAAAAAATTCATTAATTTATTTTCACAGTAACCTTTACACTACTGGCTACTACAACCGTAGCACAGAGAGATCAAGGTCGAGGCTTCCATTATTTTCTGAGGGTCAGGATGAGATACTAAAGACTTGATTTTCAAGGTCTCAGCACATTTAAATGCATTTCATACATTGAAGCCCATTTTAGACATCTGCAAATCTGTATCATAGGTTAGGAACCTTGACATGAGGAACTTACAATCATATCTAAGTCTGTTTTAATCACTTGTCAGGCATAACATAGGAACTTAGTGGCAAGCTTAGAATACAATTTCTCAGAATGAGTGCCATCTCCTTCTATCCTGAAGTGAACCCCATTCTTCTGCATTCCTTTGTCTATTTAGGATAGGCTTTCCAACTTTTGCAACAAGTGATGCAAAGTCAGTTTGAAAAAATACACTTTGGTTTCATTACCCAGTATTGATAAATTCCCAGAGTAGGTACACCCTTCTCTTTTCCTGAAGTGTGAACAAGAAAAAACCTTACAGGTGTGTTAGAAGGGGGTGACATAGCAGAAACATCCAGAGCATTGTAATTTCAAATGCTAAGCTCTGCTTTCATCACTTCAGTTGTATCCTTATTTCTGCAACTGATTTCTCAGTTTTCTAGTTTGATTTTAAAAGCAGAGTGCAAAACAAAACCCCATTACCTAACATTTAACTCAAATTTGTGTTCCAGTATCAGCTATTTGGAGAACTTTTAGATCTTTCACATAGTTCTTCTACTTAAGGTAGTGGAGTATGTGCCAGCAGTAGTGGACAGGTGACTGCTGGTAACCACCAATTGAATCATCTGTCCAAAATCTGCTGGAGATTTAGAAACATTTACAGCTACCAGAATGACTGTGTTCAGTCTTTGTAGGCCATCCCAAGGCACTGACCATCTGGGGAACAGACTCTCCTGCCTGATCTCCACAGGCCTGATCTTTTCTTCCTTCCTTTTTACAATCATCTCTTCTCCAGCTCCTGGAAAAGATGTCAACCCATGACATGAACAGGTACACTGTTCACTGGGTCAAGAACTGGCTGGGTGGCCAGGCCCAGAGAGAGGTGGTGAATGGTGCTGCATCCACTCGGTGTCTGCTCATTAGTGGTGTCCCCCAGGGATCAGTGTTGGGCCAGTGCTGTTCAATACCTTTACTGACAATCTGGATGAGGGGATTGAGTGAAGCCTTAGTAAAGTTGCAGACGACACCAAGCTGGGTGAGAGTGTTGGTCTGCTGAAGGGTAGGGGAACACACAGGCTGGATCCATGGGCTGAGACCAACAGCATGAAGTTCAACAAGACCAAGTGATGGGTTCTGCACTTTGGCCACAATAACCCCCTTCGATGCTACAGCCTGGGTGCAGAGGGGTTGGAAAGAGCCCAGAGGAAAAGGACCCAGGGATGTTGGTTACCAGTGGCTGAATTCTCTACAACTACCTGCAAGAAGACTGTAGACAGGTAGGGGTCAAGTTCAATTAACTTGTTATGAGATTTTCTTTGAGGCAAGGTCTAAAAGTGCCAGTAAATGCTTATTGGTCATGCATAAAATGCAGTAAAAAACAATTGTGTAAAAACAATTCAGAGATGTAAGTTTGGATTTGGGCATACCTGGCAAGTGCTACCATCTAGAAGTTCAAGCTAAATTTTTCAACTACATCTAAAATTTAGTGATAACATGCATCACATGGGCCTTGTACTGATCAAAAACTTGTTACGATAATAAGATAATCCTGTTGTTAAAAGAATATATGAGAGGAGAGAAGCCAGACAAATATTTAGGGAATAAAGCACATCACAGTAAATGACTTTCTACAGTAAATGTCTTCATTTTTACCGCTGAGACCAAAATCTTATCCTTTAGTTCCATTGTATCATACCTTACATTAAAAAAATAATAAATCTTTACTTGAACCACAAAATACTATACTAAAGAAATATTTCTACTGCTTGCAAGGAGCACATCCCCTAGACACTAGAAAAGACATAGGACATGAATTTCGCATGACCTCTAACACAACATGCCAATAACTGCCACTCCCCTAAAAAAGGTTGCAACTGAGTTTATCATAAGTCTAAATTAATCCCTCCTAAATATATATATTATTCTTTCAGCAGTAAATTAGATTTAGGACCTAAGTAAAATTTTGTACAAAATTTGAAGTGACTTGAAGAGGTTTCTGAAACATTATTTTACACTTTACTGCACAGTGGCAAGTAGTTAGAGAAAAAGTGTAATTTAAAAGGCAGGTTAACTGCATTTGTCTATACAAAATTTAGACACCAAATTATGTTAAAAAACATTTATTATTAAAATAGGTGTATTAAATAGGGTTAACAGTTCTGGAACATGTTAAACATCAGAGATCTGAACTTGCATTTGGTAATAATTATAATCATTCCTTTCTTTCATCTGGTCAGGGATTTGGTTGTGTCACCCTCCCTGCAGGTATTTAAAAGATGTTTAGATGTGGCACTTGGGGACGTGGTTTAGTGGTGGAGTTGTCAGTGCTGGTTAACAGTTGAACTTGATCTAAATGCTGCTACAATGTCCAAAGCTAAAATATTAAGTTCATAAACTCAAATAATCCATATGAGAGGTACAGGTCATCAAAGTGGTTATCTAGTACACATCCACAAGAAAATGCTCTGCTGGAACAAAGTAAACCAAGAGGTTGCCATCTTCTACCATTCTCTCTGAGAATGGGGGTTGAGATAGCATGTGCTCTGCTTAGCCCTTCCTGATCTCTTACTTTTTTGTTCCAGCATCCTTCTCTGGGACCCTAACTTTGAAATCTCAGTCAGCCTCCTACTGACATTCCCTGTATCAGAGGCACAGATGAAAACTTAGATTCTTCCTAATCTGAATTCATTATTTCAAAAGGGGTTTATAACCACAATCTGATATATCCTGCAATATCCAATTAAAGTTGTTTCCTGATCTATGCAGACTGAAAGCTTGCAGAGAACACCAAGGGACATGAATCTCAGTCTTTCAGTTCCTATGCCCCTAGCACTCCTGCACATGGCAAGAGCTGCAGTTGTAGGGAATGCACATCTGTTGCAGATTTTTGTGAAGGGGCTCTCAACACATCAAAATGCCAAAGAATCTGACAATCACAAATTCACATTTCTGAAGACTTGAGTGCTTTTCCTCTAGTCTTGGCCCATGAACCAAGTAACTGCTTCTCAATCTCGCTTCCTCCTCTCACGACTTCTATCCTCACACAGACAGAGGGCATCAATCTCTTTCTCCCTGTCCCTTTTTTTCCCCTTGTCTCCAAGTCTACTCCACTGGAGGATTGTGGAGCTACTCAGAGTAGATAAGGGTATGGGAAGTAATATAAACATAAAGGAGACAGGGTTCAGGATCTTTCCATGTGAGTCAGGCCACCAGGTTGCCCAGGTTTGCATAGTGAGAAAATTAATTTTGTAGAAGCCTTAACTTAGTTCTTAAGTATCGACTTCCTAAATCTTTCTTTGATCTTTTTGTCTTCAGTGTTAGGTCACTATGACAAAGGCACTTTGAGAAGAAATATATTTAAAATCTGTATTTCTGAACATACATTACATATACAAGGGTAGATATGCCTTATACTCCTACCCATACATTCACACGTGCAGAGTTTTTCCTTCTCTCACTCAGGCTTTGAACTCAGCTGGTCTTTTGTACAAACTCACCTTTTAGAGGAAAGGAAGCCAGAATTGCAAGGATAAAAATGAATCCTAAACAAACCAGATTATTCATCAGAAATTGCATACCCTTATGTGGTCTGATCACTTGTTTATCTTAGATCAAAAGTCTCCAAGTGACTTTAAACACTGATCCTCCAGATAACACCAAGATGAGCAAACCCAGCAGCTTCAGATGTTTTATTCTAGTGTGAGATGCATATCTCATTAATAAAAACCTGTGAAGCTTCTCAAGGCATTTCTGCCTTGGCACTTCCAATGGCAAGGAAAGCAATAATTCCCAATCTATGCTTCTTAAAAGCAGTTAAAGGTCATGAATAAATTACTGAGAACTTCAGCATGGAAAGAAAATGGACTGATGCTAGAATGAAAACATAAAGATGCATTATAATTAAAATCCTCATCACACATTTCTTTACAATAGTTAGCATTTTGATACCAAGGAGACCAAGGTTATAATGCCATAGCAAAAGATGACCTTTACTTGTCTCTGTGAACAATAAATAAGCAGGCAAAATGCAAAATACCACTTTCTGCATTTATCTATATTAGGCATTTCATTAGTGGAGCTTCCTCTTGTGCCTTCAAATTCTTTGAATTCCCATATATCTGCATAGAAAGCACTTACTAAAATGTCTAAAGCCAGGGTATCTTCATTAAGTGGGAAGTAAAAAAACAAAATGATAATATAAATAAAATAAAATAACTCTCAAATGACTTCACATTCATTATCAAAGGTATTTATAAAAGGTGACCAGGTAGACATTTTTACTTTAATTACTGTGATTTAATTTGTTCCTGAAATAGTGTGGCTTTCATCACGGAACCTCCCTGAAACCCCCCAGTTACCATTCAGTGTCTTCGTTTCTACTGTTTGCCTCTGCAGACATCAATCCTAGGGAACTTCAGCAATTAAAACGTTTGAACATGAAGCCTCTAGAATTTGTGAGGCTTTTTCTCACAGCTTTGTGACAAGCTACGTCTTCCTTACAAAGCAAAAATTCTATCTGGTGTAGTAACACTACACTTTTTGTGTTTCGTTTCTATGATAATATTTTTTACAATATCTCTTACAACTTAATGTAGGCCTGTGAAAATCTCAAACCATCTGGAGACTGACATCTCCTAATTTCAGCCAGACATTACAACTCTAAAGGAAGACAAAAGATTTCTGGTTGCTATAATTATAGTGAAAAAAAAATTGCAATAGCAGAAAACGAACTGAGTAGAGAAAAAATGAGATTCTCACCACAACAGGAAAATCCAGCCTGACTCTTGAGTTTCAGTGCTGAACAGAGGCTCCCCTTACCTTCCATCTGCTGTCCACATTCCTAAATGTTTCTTAAGGCAGGCAACGAAAGACATGATCAAATTAATCAAACAAAACAGATTAAAATCAGATATTAAGGGTCACATTAATTCAGACATTTTTCCTCACTCTGAAGTCCTCTTGGGTGTCTCTAAGGAAGCCAAGAATCTGTTTAACTCTGCTGTGGAGAAGCAACTAATAAGATGCAAGGAGACAGTATTTGCTGCTTCATTCACAGTGAGTGCTATGCAAAGTATACAGCTATGCTCAGAAACTGGACTAGGGCCCCTTCATGCCACAGCCTTTGCAGACTGCTGAAGCCAGGCTCTCTGTTGCTCCTCTCTTTCTCACCCTTTGCTCCTTACAGTTCCAGCAGCATGGTTACCAATTCCAGACAGGGGTGGAGCCCAGTCCTGTCCTGCCCACACCTGCATGGCCACCAGGGGAGCTGAGGCAAGAATGAAGCCCACGAGGGCAGAAGAAAGTTAAGGTCTTCCAACTGAGACAGAAACCTCCCTTATCTCACCCAATGTGACTGAGGCTGTCATTATTTTCTGCCAAACTGCACTTAAACTGAGGTAGGAATAGCAGGGCTATAGACAAGCAAGGATGCATTCTTGACTGTGACTTGTGGGTAGTTCTGAATTCATACTAAGTTCTTTCTAGAATTTTGCCTTACAATTTTAAATCTCATGCATATTGGCTTGAACGGGAAATTGACCCTGTCCCAAAATATGAAATATATTTATAGGTCTGAAATTATATTCAGTAATATCCTACCTCACTATCAATAAAAGTGAAAAAAAAAACATGAAAGACAGAATGTATTTTTATATTTGATGTTTCTCTGTCCTCTGTTTTTCAGCGTTATATTGTTAATAGAAACTTATATATGAAAAACATAGTCTTTGAGAAGCATTTGGAAAATGGTTAAGAAAATTCTGTCTTAAGTCCTCTTTCAGAATCTAAACCAAAGATTTTTCAACAAAGCCCAGCTCCAAACATGTCCAGATAAAGACACACATTAAAGGAACACCATATAATTATCTGCTGCTTAACCAAAATCCCAATATATAGGTCAGCAGTCTTGGCACCACCAGCACCTACACTGCAGTAAACCACTGTGCTGTGCCAGTGCTAAAAGCACTTTTTATTGATTTTTTTTTCTTCTAAGAAAAGGATGTGAAAGTAGTAAGACAAATTTAGGCACCAGAAAGTTGAAGGAAATAGTCTGACAAAAAAAAAAGTAATTCACAGTGGAACAACACCAATAAAGTGAAAACACAGTGTGTAATTCATCACCAGTCTAGAAATAAACACATAGGCTTTCCACAATTCTTTCAGGTTTTAAGGTGATCACAACTAATTGTCAAAAAAAGAAGTCATAAATCTTATATGAAGCAAATATAGTAATACACACAAGTGATGTGTGCCCCATTCTTCCCTTTCTTGCCTGCTTTCTGCCCCTGCTGATTTCTGTGAGTGGTATGTATGTATGTGAGAATATTTGGTCTCTGCTGCTCATAAGAGAAGACAGGATGACAGAATTGCTGAACTGAGACCTAGTACAGCCTGCAAATCTGATTCTAAATCCAGTGTGAATAAAGCACTTGAATTGCTGAAGCTTCACCTAGACACATCAACCTTTGCTTTCCCCTCCTCCTCCCTAGCAAGGATATAGATGTTGTTATATGTGTTAATGTTAGAGGGTCCTACAGCATTAAAAAGCTAATTTTGTGTTAGCAAATGGTACTGGATTTACAGGTCTGGAGGATAAAATGCTTTAAAATTGGTAAATAAATTGACGTTTATACAGTGACTTTCGTCCTGAAGATTTGCTACAATGTGCTTATCAAACTGTACACATTTGGTGGCACTGAAATGCAGCCAATTTGGTGTGCAGCCCAGAGCACAACAAAGAAAGATGAGAAGGAAGGTATTTAACTAACTAGGTACACCAGGGAAAACCTACTCTCAAAACCTTTTTTTTTTTTTTTTTTTTTTTTTTTTCTTTTTTTTTTTTCCTGGAAATATAGTCTTCATATTGACCAGAGGGAACTGTGGATTTAAAAGTTTCAACCCCAAGGCTGTCACAAAGACGACTGCAAAAGAGGTTTGCATTTTCCCTCTCTCATTCAGACAGATACAACTGTCTAAATACAATGACAGTTTTCTAACTTTAAGTGTGGACCATTAAGACCTCAATTTATACTAAGATGGTGTCCAAACTGCAGAACAGCCTTTACATGAATTGTTGCTGCCAATCAGCTCACATTTGTTCACCAGTACAAAATATCTCAAATTTTAAACTGATATTTCTAGTAGGCACAGGTAATTTCTGTTCTGTATCCCACTTGATACACAATTTCTCAGCCAAGACTACAAGCAAAAAAAGATGGAAAACAAGAGTGAGTTTTGTGACTCTGGTCCTGAACTAGCAAAATTTGAAAGATCAAATACCCTAATGTCATCCTAATACAAAAGACCAACTTAATTCTACCTACTCTGCAATTCCTCCAAAGTTCCCAAAAATCTGTTCTTTCACAGAAATGCGAATGTACACACATGCACATATAAATGCACACACATACTTAATATACTTAATTAGATTTTCAAGAAAGCATGAACATATAAATAACACAAAGTAGGACTAAGCCATGGACTGCCACAAGTGTGTTAAGAACAATGCATAATCTAACAGGACTAGGCTGCAGTCTGTCAGAATGATCCAAGATAAAGAATATAGAAACTAGAAGTGGAATTATTTAGACGGTTGTTTAGAATCCAAACCTAGGGTTTGGATTCCTATGATTCTTGCTCCTGGAGAGCTTTCACAGTGTTTGGTGGTTTTTTGTTTCGTTTGTTTGGGTTTTTTTGTTTGTTTGTTTGTTTGGTTTTTTTTTTCCATTAATTTGGGAAACTGAATTAACTTCTTGGTATTAAACCCATGCTTTCAAAATGGAGACTATACTTGGCCATGGTTTGCAGTAACATTTATTTAGGTTTTTTGCTGAAAAACTAAACTACAGTACTGATGAAGTTAAGAAGAAGAAATGAGTTTGGAGTTGATGTAGAACGGCTCAGAACCATTTTTGGCAACATTCACTTGCAGAAAGAAGTCTCCTAGTCCACACACCTCTGATTTGCTTTTGAAATATCCCACCTTTTGTTGCATTCCATTTGAATTTCTGTGATAATTGTATGAAAGTTTCTCTATTTTTGCTCATGGAGAAAAACACAAAGCAGGCCTTTGAGTAATGTCACACACTTTTGTCCCTCAGTCTTCTTTCCATGACCAATAGGTACTGAAATAGGATCATGAATGCCAGTCTAAATAGGATGACTTTTAACTGCCAAATGCACACAGAGCAAAGATTTGACATACTACACACTAGTTACACCCTCTGCTGAGAGGAATTTTTTGGGGGCGTAAGGTGGGGGGAGGATTTACATTTATGACCTTTCCCAACATCTGAAAGCAAACCTCTGCAGGTGTTTAACATCCTGGATAATGATGAGCGAAATCATCTAGAGCCTTAGACTATCAAAGGTTATTTATAGCAATTTGATTAACCAGTGAGGCTTCAGAGACACTACTTTACCTCCCTCCAATAAACCTCACAGTCATTCATTAAAATTAATACACATTAAAAAATCCATTTAAATTACAAGGTTGTAGTTGAGATATTAAGAATGAATCCAATCACATCTTTTACAAGTAAAAGATATTAATGTGGCTTTCAGGAGCTCAAGCAAGATAGAAGCTATGTCATATTACCAAGAATATTCTGTTTTTATTTGCAAACTTATTTATGTTTTACAAGATAAAGTGTCATTACTTGGCAGATGACTATTTGATGTTCACACAAAATATGCTCAGCTTGAAAATTTTCTTAGCTCCTTGAAAAGAGTGAGGTCCAGCCATACTCCTCTCCAGAAATATGTTGTCCTAATGCGAAAGCACACACAAACAGGTTATCAAGTCTACTCATCATGAATGTAGCTGTTGATGAAACCATCTGTGATAACAACAATCTCTAGAAATCTTCTGACAGAGCCTAGTTACAAGTAAAAACCACTCAAACTGAATTCTGCTTGGAAGCTTCAGTACATGCATCCTGCAGAATGCACCATCACCAGCATTTTCTGACTGCCACACTCAAGACAGGATTTTTAAAGGAAAATCAACATGTCATCTGCTGACCTCTGAAAAAGCTTGGTCATCAGTGTCACCGTGGGCCACACTTTTGATAAACTGAAAACAGGATTTTAACTTTTTCAAGCTCTGTGACCCACAAATGGACATTGAGAGCCTAGAAATGTGCCCCTGAACACTTTTGAATGCATCATTTCAAATGTCAATGAAAATAATTTTCTTTTGGCCAGAGAGGAGTCAAGGACAGAAAATATTTTCACAAATACCTGTCTGAATCTGGAAGTGCACTAAACTCCAGTGTATCCTTTTGCTTCTCCCAAATATATATTTGGGAGAAGCAAAAGGATAGTATGACTAGCAGCAAGATCAGGAAGGATTCTCATAATCTGGGATTTTTTGTTTGTTTTTTTGTTTCAATTACACACTGTGGGACTGGAGAGTAGCATCAAGCACTCCAGGAATTGTCAATCAACCAGATATATAAATATATATAAAATAAAGAGCACAGGATTTCAGTTCTTAGTTATCTGGTCAATGTATAGATCACTTGATTAGGGTCTTTGATTTCCAGATTTGAGGATTGGATGGAATTTGTCATGTCAGGGGCTGGCTTGAAAGTCCAACTTCTAATAGCATGATGACGACAGCACATTTGCAGGCATGCCTGAAGGCAGCTATGACACTAGCAATGGCTTTATTCTCCTCTTTACCTCTGTGGCACACTAGCTGGGGTTGGTTGGTTGGTTTTTTGTTTGGGTGGGTTTTTTTGTTTGGTTTGGTTTTGATTTTTCTTTAATTTCGATCTTCAATCCTTTAAGAGCTGGAATTGATATAAGATACTGGAAAATGCTTTGTGGCCAGTTTTGTAGGGGCAGATGTTTTGTGGACCATAATGATCTGTGTAGTTGCTTGACACCTCTCTGCTGTTTTAGAGCACTGAACATAAAGACCTCCTTTGAAATCTCCTACAGCCTTTTGTTCCTACCAATTTTCATATTAATTTTATAACTATTGTTCAAATGCATTCTTAAATGTTAACATCTCTACCATGAACACCATAGCCTATGAAATATGATTCTATTCTAGTGATATTGTTTTGATTAGTAGATTTAAAAGGAGGAGGAAATTTTTTTACATCAATTTGAAATAATTGCATTTGTTCAAGCAACCACTTTGTATCAAACAAATTTCGCCTATTTAGGAATTGAATATTGTATTCAGTTTAGAAATAGATTTTTGAGAATAATTTTGATAATTTTAAAAGTACTTTTTGAAAATATTTCCTTCAGTATAGGTAAGCAATCCACTATCTCAATGAAGTAATTTGAATTAAAAATTCATTAAAAAATTGTAAATTTTTCAGTCAGGTTGTGTTTATTCTCAAAAATAAAAAAAAGCTTTCAATAAAAACAAAGTGGTCCAATAAAGCACTCTTTTCATGTCTTCATATGTGGTAACTGCAACACCACCTAATAAGTTTTATGAAACCTGTTTCAAGCAATTAGCTCTCTAGCTATTTTATCAGTCAGTCTGTCAGTACCAGAGCTTATGACACCAGCATAGATGGCAATAATAAGCAAAATTAACAAAGATGTACGTTGATCTTCTGCATTGTTATTAAAAAATGTAAATGTCCAATTTGCACAAAGAATATAAGCAGCAATAGATTATAATTAGTTTTGCCTCAAACCATTCATCTTTTATTGAAACATAATGACAACTAACTTGACATTAAGGCAGCATAAACACTTTTCTTTTTGGATAGCACCATATGGATTTTGTATTCTCAGAAGGCATGGCAATGGCTAGAAGTATATCTTCAAGGCCACATGCACATCCATAAACATTGCATTGTACTGTTTCAAAGAAATGAATACAAGAGCACAGCTAATTAAATAAAACAAATGGATCCATAAATGAACCATTAAGTGCATACAAGTGGATCAACTTAGTCAGATACCAAGTAATTTTCCTCATCAACAACACGATCAGTTTCAAAAATCGTATCAATTTTCAACTAACATTTTAAAGTCAGAATTGAGAAGACTACAGCAAGGATTTTCTCTTCACTCTTGATTTTCTTTTGCCTTTTAGCAAGAAAAGTATTTAGCATTTTAGGCAACTACCATATATTAGATTGTGCATCATCAAAAGAGCTCTCTAGATGGCAGAAACCATTCCTCAAACCCTCTTCATGAAATTATAGACACCAGCTTGGAGAAGAAAGGACAGACAATATCTGTTTTCTTGTTCTTGTTTTTTGTTCCTCCTCCCAAAAGTGCAATTTTTGGTAAAAATGACAACAGGAACAACATTCAGAGAAGAATATAAGTATCATAAGAGATAAGTTATTTGAACCAAAAGCAGAAGTAACAGAAATGACAATCTGAATAAGATCAACTAATGACTTGCAAAATTTATGTGACAAATCCAACATCTAAGAAAAATAGAAGATGATAAAATTTGGTGGATTAGTAAATTACAAGTGATCAATATAATGGGGGCACAAAGACTGGAAATTAAACCCTACTCTAACTCTGGTAAAGGATATATTAAAAGCAGGCACTGGCTGGACTAAACTATGAATATTGCATTCAGTCCTTATGGATTATTCTCACAGAAGTCAAACTGAAAGCTAGTCCTACTTTTGTCCTACATATAATAAATTGAAAGAGAGAGAGAGAGAATGATATACCACGTTCAAGTACTATGTTTACAGATAACTGTCAAATGTTTTTTTACTTAATTGTACATAGCTTTTTTTTTTTTTTTTTTTTTTTTTTTTTTTTTTTTTTTTAATTATACTGTTTGGGGTTTTTTTTTCTCTCTGTTCTACTTTTTGCCATGAATTACCTCAAATCATTGCAGTTCTGTAATTTTTGGGAGGTATGTGATCCTCTATCAGAACAAAACAAAATGCCCTATTAAAGACAGCTTCTAAAGGAAATTTTTGGACAGAATCTGATACCAGACAAATTAGGTATCTCTAAATTACAGGTGTGGAGCAGAGTAGAAAATACTTCCTGTATTAAAACATCACTCAGCTGATATACAGATCAAGTGCTTTGTCACAGGTAGCATCAGACAGACAATGAAGCATCTACTTGCACAGCTATTAATGATTGCTTTCCAATGCTGGCTCAGAAAATATACCTCTCACAACTTAAACATTTGTTGTAAGTTAGAAGAGAGATTTCTAGTTTTCACAGAAGAACTTACAGCATGACACAGAAAAGAACATTAAGAGTATTTCCACCAGGATATCTAGTCTCCTAAGTCAAAGGAGCACAGTTTGCCTTGGAAACTTATCTGGTAGTCAAGAAAAAAGGAAAGTCAAAGGTCAAGAAAAGGAAACCCTGTTTCTCCACAAATTCTTTGCTGAATCAAGTAAGGAGAAAAAACAAAAAAAACCCCAAACCAAACCAAACAAACAAACAAACAAAAACAACCCCACAATTATTCCCATCAGGGCATATGTGAAGTTCAAAAAAATCATTCCCCGGACAGGTTCAGCCCCTCAAGTAAAGATACAGAATAGTATCCCCATGGTTAAAGGTTTATTAATAGAGACATTATTCCTGCTTCTTGCAACTACAGCTGTTGTCAACCTCTTATTCTGCTTATTTGAAGAAAGAAAACCTAGCAGAATTGGAAAACAAAGCCTCTGGGAAGATGATCTACCATATCAACCTGCACAGTTGTCAGTGCAAGTATCTCTCCCTGTCAGAGATCTCTCCTTGATGTGGATACTCTTAACTCTCCTCAAAGATACTGACTGGAATCCTTCAATGAAACAAATGATCTCATGATGCTGTGGGCTGCAAAACATAGAAATATCATGGGCAGTGTTACACTGTACTGCTTAAGAAAAGATGTTGCAAAGGTCTACTATTAAAAAAAAATTTAAAAAAACCCCACAAAAACAAACAAACAAAAAACCCACCACAACCCAAAAAACCAATAATTTTACATTAAAAACCATAAAATATCAGATCAAGAGTAATTTCTGCTCCACAGCACAAAAAACCCCAAAAACTCTAATAGAACGACACATGAATAAGGCATAATCCATAGAAGGGTAATTGCAACCAGCATTTACTATCTTTTGTCTTAAGGAAGGTTACTCAGTTGAGTAGAAAGCCATCAAGCTTCTAATGTGGACACAGGAGAAGTAGAACTCCCTTTAAAATTCATATTCAGGAAAAACATATATGACTGAAAAGAACACTGAACACCTTGGTACAACTGTCTTATTCAGAATTACACTGAGATTTCCAGTGGTAGCTAAAGACATTAAAATATTTAAGAACTCTAATCCTGTGAGATTTGAAGCAACAGCTAAAATGTATTCATTAAACAAATCACTGACGGTAGATAGACACCATGGGGAAAAATAAACACGATACAAATGAACTTGCTCCCAAATTATATATGTATATGCCTACAAGATTCTACCTCTGCCGAGTGCTACTTTCAAAATGTGAATTATGTCCTGGAAAAGGTGAAACAGTCACTATAAATACACACACTTTAAAAGATTTCATCCAATAAATGAATGAGGACAGTTACATACTTTAGACTTTGGTAATGTGTACTGGTATTTTTTTGAAAACTGTGTCATGCCATAGATGGAAATGATCATCGATAAGATATTTATATGCTCAAGTTGCCATTCATAGCTATCCTGATCTAAATATTGTATGTGTCAAAGAGAATCCACCCCTTGTCCACATATCTCTGTAGATACAGTCTGGTTTAGTGTACCAAGAATAAATCTGCCTTTCATCTTGTGGTGGCACTTCACTAGATGGATTTTTATGGCAAAATGTAAAAAAAAGTGGAATATGGCATATTACAGATAAACTATTTAAAACTGGGAGTTGGCCTGTCAGAAAAAAACAAAACTTGCATTCCATGGGCAATCATAATATTTTCTAAAGCCAGAATTTAATCAGAGCTTAATCTGTCTGGCAGGACTGGCAAAAGGACAAAGAAAGTGGTGGTGCAGGAGGGATGCCCAGGGTGCACCTACATAACCCACTTAGTGCACTGGAACCATCCTTTTCACTTGCTCAGTGACAGAAATGCATTGTGTTATATCTGGATTTCAGTCCTGTGGTATGGACTTAACTGCATCTTGAAATGCACTTGAAATGCTTTCTCCAGAGGTGCAACCAAGGCTGAGGTAATATGCCAGGGCACAGTGATTCCCTAGGAATCAAGATGATGCCTTTCTTCAGGAGAAAAATCACATCCTCTCAGAGGTTTTCCAGCAGTGTACTCAATCCTTATGCATGAATTTGTTTTAGTAACAGAAAGTGCAATGCATCTGGGAGGGCTGTATAAAACCTACTTCGAGTCATCTGCTGGACACAGATTCGTCTTCTGCACCTAAGACTAACAACTAGCAACACATTCATTGCCAGCAAATAGAAAATACAGATATATGGTCCTAGAACAGTATCAGAACAAGATAAATCAACATTGCCCTTCTTTCTTCAGGCTGTGCCAGCCACTATATTAGAGACACAATGTAAAGATGTTGACATGATGGGATACAGGACACGCAAGGCTGCATCAACCAGCAAGAGGGACATTACATAATTTATGGCAATCATTTCCTAAAGGCAAAAAATACTTTTGTTAACTATTATTTTGATTACTAAACATAACTGCTCTGAGATTTGCTTGCTGTGATAAATCAGATCTCGTGACAATGGTTTAATTATCACTACTCTTTCTGAATGATAGGTGATCAATTTCATTAACTCCTCTTCATTTGCACTTGTACACTTCTTCATCCAGGTATCCTTGACCGATTGTCTTTTTCATCTTGTCACAAATCCCAGTTTACTGACTTGCTTTCCAGTTGATATGGTTTTCTGTCCCACAATTCTCTCTATGAAATTGAACCAGCCAGAGGACTCTCTCAGTGGCCATACACCTCTAAACAATTCCCTTTAAGACATAGTTTCAAGTGCCTATTAAAAAATGAAATGAAATTTAAAAAAATGTGCTGGTACTGCACTCTGACTCCAAAAGATAGATTTTACATTGAACACTCCTTGATAAACCTGTCACGGCTTTTTTACTGTCTTGGGTAATAATTTAGCCTACATACCAAACTTTAAAACTAAATAAAACACTCTCCCACTCCATCAGATTCCTGCTCCTTTTTCTTTTATCTGCTTTGTTTTGGCTATTGAGTGCAAAGTTATATTCTTTTCCTATGATATGTGTCCTTTTGTTCAACTTCAATCTTTCATTCATCATCTTATGAAGTATATGAATTTTTTATAATTCATGTATCTCAAATTACTGGAAAATCTACTGTTCATCTTGAAAGATCTCTAAATCCTTCCAGCACCTTTTTTCCTTTCTCTCAGTGTGTTGAATAAATGAGGTGGTATTGTGCATCCTTGCTTTAGCCTTTTACTGACAGCAACCTTTTTATTAATATTGCTTCCACTTCTTAGATAACTGAAACTAAGTTTCTCTGGTTCTTGAAGGACTCATTTTAAGCCCTAAGTACTTTTATTAATCTGTATATAGAGAAATCTTCTGAATAAAACATGGTCTTTTCCAATTTTTTAATGCTGTTTTCTTCCTCATAACTATGGATCTCTTAAAATTTTAAACACATTCTTATTTTTGTTGTAAAAACATCACCTAGTCAAAGAAGGTCTGAATGGAAAGAGAACAAGTATTTAGATCACCAGCAAGGAAAAGATTTAATTATTATGGATGAAGGACTCCCTGACACAAGGACATACAGGTGATGTAGCAAAAAATGTTGACTGTGCAACTGGTTATATCTCTAAAGAATGCTGAGAGTTACAAACAATCTGAAAACCTTGTACAGGCACCTTGAAGGGCTTAATCCTACTATCATATATATGGGTGACCATCACTGACTTTACAAAATCAGCTAAAGATGCAGAGCTTTCAAATGCATTTTTTATTCAGAGCAGGTGGAACTGGAAAAGGTTTTAGAACATATTTAGAACATGTCACCACAGGTAGATTCAGGTACCTTACAGTTTGAACTTGCAGCAATGTAGGAAAAAAAACGCAATCTGTTTAGTTAAGTATATAGACAAGATAGAGATTTTTTTTTGAAGTCACTAAATATATTAATGAAAACAGACAGAAACAGCAATTCACATGAATAAACCAATGCTGAACCCTGAAAGAGGGAGATTTTCATCTATTATGAAACCTTTGATATTTGATTACATTTTTTTTTTTCATTTCCTAGTCAGCTGTAAACTTCGGAACATCCTGTGCTAATCCATCCAGCTCTGGACCCCACCACACCTTTGAAAAATAATCCTTTCAAAACAAAACCAACATCAGGATCAGCATTAGCATAAATCCAGTTCCAAATAACTCTTCTGTTTCTATGCTTGAAAAGTGTATTTCTCTCAGGAGATTTTTCTTACTAAGTGTTAAAGGTAGAAAATACATCAGGGATTGACTATACCAGCCATCCCCATGAGAAACACAAGCTGTAGACACTGCTCTGTAACATTTGATCTGTGATGTGACACCACATGAAGATAACTAGTTTGATTTGCTTGACAGCTTAGTGGTTTCCTCTTGGAAGTAAAAGCATGTGCTGGTTTTTATCTGGGCTACATGCTGTCCTGCATGGAAGAGATATATCAAAACCAGATATATCAAAACCAGAATTTATTATTAGCTTTAGTGTCCATGACTATTTAACATAATGTGAGTGTATTAGATGACACTATTGCCTTGCATCCTAATGGGCTACCTCTGGTAAACAACAATATTTGTGTGTAAATAAAATATTAATGTTTTATAATATTATAAATATTAATATTTATAATATGGGAAACTATTGTCATCACTTATCTGCTGGAAAGCTGACCTGAAAGATCACACACTTCAGCATCCTTCTGACAGAGTAGCTACACTGATGTAACCAGACAGTTAGTGTCAGAAAAGGGAAAAGATCACTGTCTACACATTAAATTTTTCATAACTTTGCTTAAGTCTCCCACAGGAATCAATAATTTGAAAGAGGTGGGGGAAGGAGGCTTGGGTTTGTTGTGTTTTTTTTTTTAAGAAAAAAAACTACTCTGTTCAGTATTTTCTCCACTGTTTTTGATTTAGGCCATTTTTGAATAGAATGCAAATAAAGCAGCATTCAAGTTTAAATCATAGTAGTGCTTTTCAATACAGACTAGCTGAGATGGTTTTAAACTAGGCAAAAATCAGCAAGAATAGAAACTGCTAAATGTGTTTCTGTCAAGGACTTTCCATGGCACAATTACTTTGGTCTTTTTTAAAAATCTGAAATATGGGAGTTTTTGCTAGCTGCCTAATGTTACTTATCTTTAGAAAGTTTAATTCTTTCCAAAATACACATACCATTTCCCAGCTTCAAGTGTCTCTGAATTGCTACAAGAAGACTTAGTTTCAAAAGGTGACAGAAAGTCTTTGCTAACAGAACTATAGCTCTCTTTTCTTTGTGGTATTATTCAGCTCTCTCAATGGTTTGCAGTTGCAGAGAGCTAAAGAGAACCCTATGACCCCATCTGTAGGTTTGGACCAGGACATGCTGCTGCTATTAGAGCTCATTGTGTGGGAGGTGAAATTTTCTGCATGCAAGTAAAATACATGGTTCTTTCCGGCTTGCATTGAAGCTACATTTCCCCAGTTTTAACTCAATTGCCACTCAGCAAATGCAACCTTACTAGTTTTGCAGCATGTGGGAGTCAGGATGTGTACCTTATCTTGTCTTTCCATCGCATACAAGGAAAATATTTTTAGCCTTCGGCACCTAATTAACAAAGGTGAAGCTGACATCTTCTTCCATGACTGTGCTAGTTGACACAGAGCAGTGCAAATGACTCTCTGCTGGGCAGAGGGAAGGTGAGCTTTGTCTAGCTTTGTGCTTCAATTACAGTCCCATGCTGGCAGGCAATTTATTCCCGTTGCCAAAGCCCTTGTTTTCCCACATCCAGTCCCCTGGTTACAGAGACCATAAGCTCTGCTGGTCTTTGGCTACAAGCAACATGAAGGAGAATCCTGCCTTTGCTAGAATGAAAGAGGAATTAACAGTTAGACCTCAGAGGGATGGAAAGGGACTTTAATTACTGCCCTGATCCCCATGGAATTTAAGATACGGTTTGAACTCTCACACTGCTGCTAAGCCACCTCAAAATTTTGGGATTAACCAACACTGCTTTTGTTCCATAAATAAGAAGCATTGGTTTACATTAATTTCCACTCCCAATTGCACATGTTTAGAGTTTTCGCTTGATAATTTCTATAAACTGTAATATGCAGCTATCTTTGTCCCTATACTTGTCTTTTTTTATTATTATTACCTTGTTTTATCTCACGCTTTCTTAATATACTCAAAGATTTTAAATAATGAAATAATAGATAAATAATAATTTATTACTGTATTTTGGAAATTATTTGAAATGTTATAGATCTAAATTTAGGAATAGAAAATTCCTAAGAAAAAGTACTACAATGACTTTAAAAATGGGATTAGATTTGCTTTGTTAACAGCAACATAAGAATAACATGCTAAATATATAGATTTTATTATCCCAGTATATTGTAATTTCAAAGTTCTTTCTGAAGAACTGCTTTAAAGGACTTGCTCATCAGCACCATGTTGCTACACAACCTGAAGTATATAATTTGCTTGCTTTAGAAAAAGTGCCCTTGTTCTGCTTGGTCAAGGAGTTATAATACCAATTAAAGTACTAAGAGAAGGCAGCATAGTCTATTAGACAGCTGCATTTATCTTTAAAAAGCAAGCACAAAATAATATATTAAAAGAAACACAGACTCAAGTGGTAAAAAAAGAAAAAAAATTAAGCAAGAGAAGAATATCTTTCTAACTGCTTTTGTTTGTTTGTTTTACATTTATGTTTAAGACCCTTTAATATTACTGGGAATTATATTCAAGTGCATTAAAAAAAAAAAAAAAAAGAAAAAACCCACAAAGACAAAATACTGTGGCCATGCTTAAAACAGATGTAAGCAAACGGAATAGAAAAGGCAAGTTGTGGTGAGAAAAGACAGCCGCACAAATAAAGAGAGCCAAGTAACTAACAACTAAATGTTAAAAAGTAACTGGAGTGATATTACAGCAGTAGCAGCACTTGGGGACCATAGCTAAAAGAACAATCAGATTTCTGCTGTTAACAATAACAATACAGGTAAGTGTGAAAGACAATCTACAGGGAAGGATGAGGTTCTTCAAGCAGTTGCCTTACTGGAAGCTCAAATGTAGAAGAGAAGCCTGATTCCTAAGAGCACCTCCATTAATAAAAATGAACTGCCCTTAACCCCTGTCAGTATTTTACACTACAAGTCAGATTCATCAGGAAAGAGCAAATACTGAAGGAAAAAAAAAAAAAAAAAAAAAAAAAAAAAAAAAAAAAAAAAAAAAGGAGATTCATCTTAAATTCGAGCTTTTAATCCTGACCTCTGGACTCTCTCTGAAGCCAAAAAGGACAATATGTTGCTGCCTACAGGATTAGGTTGGGGTACTTGTTAAAGGTCAGATGAGTGAATCCTATCCGGAATATTTTCAGAGAACCCACAAGGCAGTGACTCTTGTTTCATATGATCCTGAAATGTGTTTGCTGAATCACCTTAGAGGAATCAAGGACCTAGATTGGAACATTAACGAAATAAAGGCAGACATAAAATCTAAAAAGTGTTGCTTTTCATATTAGCAAAAAAAGTTGGTACAATGCAAAGAGCAGCAACAGAACAGGAGAGATGAACAAAGAAATTAATGCTTTTACTGGCATTCAGTGATCACTTCTTCCATTGAGTAATACTTCTCTCATAAAACCTGCCAGGAAGTTGTATTGAAAATTATTGTCTCTCAAATTAACAAACAAGTCCTTTAGCTACTCTGAATACAAAGAAATTACTGTTTTCCTAAAAGTGTATCCCACTGTACTAGTTTTTCTGATTACTTTATTTTTTTGTTTATTGTATTTGGCAGAAGTATTTAAGTTGATGCTCGGTAAATTGTGTCAAGCTAACAGTAAAAAAAGATTCAAATAGATGTCATATCAGCCAATAGCCCAATCTGGCCAGCAGTAGCAAGGATTTTTCCAAAAACTAAGTCATTAAATTTATTTTTATGCATATCCAGGGCTTTAGCTCAGGATGTGCACTAAGCACTCTGAATTGGTAGTTGCAGAGATGGTGTCTTCTTGAGGCTCACAAGGTGCTGCATCAAACGAGACAGAGACAGGAGGACTCTTAGCAAATGTCCTACAAGCACCCTAACATCCCAGGAGGAAAGAGATTTTGGAAGAGTGCAGTGACTGCAGGAGCTGCCAGCTGGTTGGTGGGCATCTATCCCCAGACTCTCTGGTTTCCTCTTATCACCCTTTGCAGAAATGTGCAATGGAACGTTAAGGAGCATTACAGCACAAACTCAACACAAATAACAATAGAATTGCTCCTCCTCAGGAAACCATTAGTGAGAATTCAGACACGGGCATCCCTGGTGCTAATCTCATTCACAAGATGTAATGGGCGAGAAACAAAGCAAAAAACCTGTGCTCCTTCCCCAAAGAAAAACAAAACAAAACTAAACACCCTAAACACTTAAAGTTACTGTAGCACCTCATCCTGCCATCATTAGAGCAAAAAAGGAACGTAACTCTGCTTAGTTTAGTGGAAGCAAAAAAATCAAACCATAAGTTTTTTCCAAACACCCCTTTTAAGTAAGTATCGGGAAGGAGAGAAATACATATTTTAAGTGTGGTGTGCATGGTTATCACTGAAAGAATTTTGAAAGCAACTTGCAGTTTACATTAGTCCAGGTTTGTTTGATCTGAAAGCATCTACAGGAACTTTAAAACAGCATTTACAGTGCACTACTAGAACCCTAACTAGTCAGAACACCCACAAGAACATAATTGTTTTATTCAGCTTTTTGAGATAAATTTTTCTTTCCCATTCTTGAATTTTTGTTTACAAATTGACAGTTTAAATTGTTCCTAAATGGCTTTCTATACTACTTTGGAATAGGAGAACCATATAGGTAATTCCTTTTATTTTTATTTGTGATTACACTTCAAAACATTCATCTGCTTTCAGTTTATGGGCCCAGAGATCATCCCCCACTCAGTCTTGAATATTTGCATTTAGGGCCTATTAAGGTACAAAAAATTCCTGTAACTCCTCTTTAGGATATAAACTATGACGTAGCTTGAAGCATAATAGAGATCATGGTGAATACAGATTTTTAAAAAAAAACAAGTGTAGAGCTTTTCAAGAAATATCTGTGTTCTTTCTGCTTATGTGATTCTAGACTACTTTTCTATATTCACCTTTTTAATTAGACAGGTCATAATCATAATCCTGTTCAGAAAATTAGAGATGGTAAAAACAGAAGTTTTGTTCAGAGGTTTATCCTTCACTGGAAGTGCCTGCTTCACTGTTATTTGGAGAACAATTATATGCATTATACTTCCATTGCAGTGCATCTGCTAATTTAAATATTTATTTATGGGAACTGTACTTCTTTCACAATAATAAGATATAAGACATATTAGATATCATGAATATTCATAGGTTTTCAACCCCACTATAAATAGCAATACAGCAACCTGCCTTAATGAAGGAAAGGAGATCCTAAATATAGATTATTAAGAAGAATATATGCATGCCTCATCACTTAGCTGGATTTGCATCTACATCCATTTAGCACAACCTATATAAATAATAACTTAAAAACCTGAAATCATTTAAAAAAAAAAAAAAGGAACGTGTCAACCTGAGCTCTTAACCAGTGCAACAGATCACACTATAGAAGGAAAAATATCTGCCAGAACAGGGATCTTGTATCATGTCCCAATCAAGGCCTAGTACAACACATTCAGCATAAAAATTATATATATCCTTTTTAAATACAGTACTATGACCACTAGTGGGAAAAATTTCTTGCACTGTTGAAAAAATTAATCCCTTACTTAAATGAGTTAATTCTCTTTATGATTTCATTAACACTACTAAAACTAAAGAACAACATTACAAATTCTTCTCAGAGACTACTACAAACAGAACATAGACAGCTTGAGAAGGTGCAAGTTTTATTACAATGGCTTTCGCCCTTGTCATCTATGTGCAGTCTTGACACTATGTCTGCCTTAAGACTGATTTCTCTACGGCTTTGACTCTGACTTCTTTGTCCTCAGATTTCGTCATAAACAGGAAAAACAAATTAGGCATTACCAGTTCTCTGAAATATTCCAGTTATGAGAAAGTCATTGCCTATTTCCCCACCGTATTTGTTTTCATGAAACAATGGCCTAGAAGTCGGAACAGCTTTGCTACTTAGATAACATGAATTTGGCGATTTTTCCTTCCTTCTATTTATTATGTATTTGAGCAGCATATGAGGCTAGGGTCAGGGGAAAATTTAAATCTCATATAGGAGAGTTATCTCAAATTATTGCAGGCAACATATTTTTCATTCTTTGCTGTAATATTGCTCTGCAAAATATCTGTTTTGCTTGTCATCTGCTAAAACACAGCATCAGTCTTAAAAATCAGAAATCAGAAAATATACTGAATGTTATTAAAACTAGAAATACCTTTGGTGTATTATTCCTCAGAAATATTTTAACTTTATTTTCATTTTTTTAACCATTTTTAGTAAAGTATGCAGAACACACTCTGATATTACTTCAAAGCTTCATCTCCTTCCAAAAATTCTTCTGTTGATGAGATGAAACCTCAGCAAGTTCTTTATAACATTCAGCTTATGTGGTGCAATATACAGATGTACATACTTCATTAACTCTAAGCCTGCAGGTCCTGCTTTATGTTTAGAGGCTTATCTCCAGGTAATGTAGGTGTTTGCTCTTTATAAATGCCATTAATATTAGTGAAAATAATCACACGTTTTATGCAAACCTCAAAGCAAGAGGTACACAACTTCTATGTTTCTATGAAAATGGTAATACGAATTTTCTGGAACACTATCTGGGAATTCAGTGATTTTCCCAAGAGTATGCTGCAAATAATTAATATTACTTTTAATTTATAGAAAACAGGAACAGTGTTTTTGAAAATATATACCCAATCCAACACTATGCACTTCTTATTTGTATAAAGTGCTTTTATAAATGAGCTCTACTTCTGCAAAGGGACATAATGTCAGCCCCTGAAATGCCATAGCAACAATGATGCAAAGGGCATTTTGGGACATGGCAGTCTTGACAATCATGCTTCAGAACCTATTCAAAATTTCAGTTAGATGAAAGATAAATTCAGGATTCCACCAGAAGGAAAACTGAGAACCTGATTTTAAATTAATGTCTGACTATGTCTTTTAAAAGATGTAAGTTGAAGAAAAATTGATGCTACATGTCTTTTTAATTGATTTGTTGTGGTAGATTCAGCTAAAGTATTTCAGATTTTTCCCTCCCACAATCTACAATGAATTAGTTTTAAGGTTGTTACTAAATTGAATTCCAAAAGTGTAACTACTACAAAACACTAAGAACTAATTATCAATGAAAAGTGAATCTGGAACAGGTTTTTGTAGTAGCATGTTTACTGTAGAAGGCCATAATAATCTTTAGCTCAATGAAGTTTGAAGTTAGCTAAAATGAAGTTTTTGATTATGATAGGAGGCAAAATGAGAGGCTTTTTTTAACGTTTCATTTTCCTGTTAGTATCTTTCTTTAATATATAGTAATTAAATGGGAATCTTAACCAGCTTTTAAGTAAAATGTTTGTTACTGGACAGGGAGGAAAAACAACCTTCACCACTGATAATTTCAGCAGGTATCAGTAATTCAGTTGTCTCAGATGTCAAACATCAAATGCTCTTCCATGCAAGTGACCATAAGCAATGGGCACAGCTGCAAGGAGATTTGTCCCCACTTCACTCACACTGTCAGCAGGGGTGGTGTGGAGGGTGATAATTTAAATGGGAGTAAAATTTCTGTGGCCATACACAGTCTTGAACAGGATTAGGGCACTTGACGCAGATGCAGGAAAAAGATAAAAACTGGAAGAATTGAGGGCAAACAGAGTAACATGGGAAAAACTCACTGGTTTTGGTTTGGACATCTGTATACACTCCCTAATTATTAAAGGATCTCTAGTGATGGAAGGAGTAATATTCAAGGAGTATTCAAGGAATTTGAGAAAGATGGGATAAAAGGAAATTTTCTTTCTAATAAGCTATAAAAATTTAGAGGAGGAAAGAAAAACAAAAAAGAAAAAAGCATATATGTCCAATGATATTGCAATTTAGTGTTTGGTCAGTGTTATATACGCATGTATAAAGTAAACAGACATGATGTAGTCAGTGAAAAAATAATGCAGACTGTCTTCAAGATATCATATTTATTTTTGAGGTCAGATTAGCATTTGTATAAAAAAGAAGTAAAATTTAGATATCAAGAAGAATGTGCAAAAAGACAAGAGCCAGACCTCCCATGAAATTAAAACCATGGTGTAAGCATTTCCTCAACAGCAAAAATGTGTTCTCTTTTATAAGAATTCCAGTAATATACTAATATACAGATAGTCCTCGAGATGACAAACATCCAGAATAGATGGACATCAAAATCCAGACTCTGGTTTAGCTTCAACTTTCCTGTGTGAATGCATCAACAAAATTTCTGACATGTCAAATGCCTTTATCTTCCATTCATTTATTGGTTTGTCCAGAATGAATGAGGACTAACCCAAAGTGAACATATGTGCTCACAATAAATTCTCTCAGTAAATGTTCTAGTGAACAGAAATGCTAAATAACTTCAGTCTCATGCTCGGCTACTATCAATAATACTCTTTATAGCACTGAATAATCACTAACTAATTCAGACAATACCTTTGATGCAGCAATTAAGCATTTCCCCACTGCAAAGGAAAAAAAAAAAGAGAAAAAATATACAAGTCTAATTATCCAATACCTTTGTTTATTTATAATAATGGAAGTGTGGACAACTAGGTACACTTAATATCACCTATAAGTTAGTGGTTCATATTCTTTTATTATTTATTCTGATTTTGTACCTATCAAGATACTTGAGAGTCTCTTGGATAGTGATTTTGTTGGTCCTAAGATGCCATCCAGAGACATCAGAATTATATCTGAGTTATACTAAGGCAAAAAAAGGTGATATCTATTTTTTTGTTCCAGTGCAGTACCAGCAAAACTGTCTGGAGAAATACATTCAAGAAATACTACTACATGAACAGGAGTTCCAGAACAAATTGAACTAGTGCAGTTGTGTATGGGTTTTCTTGTCTGTTTGTTTTCCTTTTAATAATAGTTACTAGCAAATTGGATAAGGCAAAAATATTAAGTAAATTCTTTTAACACTGAAAAGGTCTTTTACACTTTGAATGTCTTCAGAAGTTGAAATATTTTTAAAATCTAGAGAAATTAAATTTAAAGAAAAACTATAAACATTTTGGCAAAGATGTATGACATATTTTTTAGTCTCTGAACCACACTTCTGAATGACAGAAGAAGCATATGCAGGAAAAGGGGTTTGTGTGCCAGAAATCATCTGACTCCCTCCTCCAACTACATCAGCTGCTCCAATAAAATATAGATTCCTTACAGGCATTTCCCTACTTACATCATGAAACAATCACAGCTATACAATCATTATTTACTCCATTAAAAAAAAATTAACACATACACAATACATGTTTCATTAAAATGTTTGTCAGATGTTTAATTATTGCTTTCGTGATGAACAATAGCATTTCCTAGAAGGAAAATACTTATTTTTGGGCTTCCGAAGACAAAATATAAAAATAAAATATTCCCCAAAACCATTTTTTCATGAAGCATAATAGCTTGGTGTGAATTCTCTTGTTGAACTAGCTTCTTCCATTTGAAAACTGTTTCTTCATTCGTTTTTGGGTTTGGCTTTGACAAAATGACTGCTTTATATTTCTTAGCAGTTTCAGTATTTATGACTTGTCATACTGGTAGATGCATATCCATTATTTACTAACAGTGCAACTTAAGGATTATGAAACTTCAGGAAGCATCTAGATTGGCTGCAAAAATATGCAATAAAAACACAACACACAATTACACATGGCTGCCTCAAAGCAAAATTCGGATTAATTCTTTCATCAAGCTGTGTCCTGCTGCGTTATCCTTGGTACAGAGATAGCAGTGGGAGCTTTGACTGTGCAAGGAAAGAGGTACTGTGCACACAATAAGGAAACACCCTTCTGTTGCACCAGCAAATGGGAAATTAAATGATTGCATCTGTATCAATCAAGCAGTGTCATAGAAATGAAATCATGGTAATGGGACTGTTATCACAGGATCAGTGCTGCCTGTTTTGAAATTTCTTCTGATTCACCTTGTGGCCTCAGCCTTTATGTGGCAGCAAAAAGCCATTATCTGTTCTATTTCAGTGGCATTTACTCTTTCTCCTCATCTTTTCAGATGTCCATTCTTTGATGGCTCTAGTATATCATGTTTTTTGTACTCTAACAGTTATTTACGCCAACATTTTCAACTTCTTGAATGCTTTAGGTGAAGAGGGTGTTTTTTTCTTTTTTCTCTAAACTTCATCACAGCTGAAATTCTGTTGGTCTAATTAGGTAATTGCATTTTCTTTATCCAGTTGGAGGCTCCATGAAATCATAGTAGTGCAGTACCATCTCTGGATCAGCTAGAAAAGCTTTCTCATCATTAAAACACTGCCCAAATAAACTGTGAACCATAATTTAAATAAGTGACAAAAGCACTACTCTAGTTGTAAAAGTAGTTGCTGAAATGTACAAATGAACTTGCTCCAGTTACAAATAAGCAATTTCCAGTTGCTCACAGATTACACTGCATCTCTGTTACTTCACTAGGATCATAGGTTTGTGCTATGAAAAAAACAAAACCAAAGTAAAACTGCACACAGAAATCAGGGAGTGTTTCTGTATTACTTACGAAGGATGTAGGATATCTGCAAAAAATTGTATAGGCCAGTTGAAAATTAGCCTTTTACTGTAATCTTCAAGGGTAATGTAAGGATTTGATACAGGTTTGGAGTTCCTTAGATTATTTTTGTTCCTTGTTGAAACAAGAGGACCATAGGTTTTTCATTGCAACTTGAAAGCACAGTGATGCCTTCTTCCAACCTAATCTCTGAAACTGCAGAGAAGCTGGCTGTGAATCTATAGTAATTATTACAGGCACTACTCTTTAAGAATAGCATTAGTATCCCCCAAAGAGTTAACTTGAAAGACAACACAACTCTCAGATATTCAAAATAGTAATTTAACTATCGCAAATTGACTGTTTTACTAGTATAACAACCAGCAGTAATGCTCATTTTAATTTATAGAATTACAGGTGACTTATAGGGAATACAGATATTCTGTAGAGTTTACATTTTTTTCTGACACTGGCAAATTGGTTCTATGATTTTTATTATTCAAATTCAAAAGGCTAAGCCTTTGGAGAAAAAAAAATAATGACATAGCAAAAAAGGGTTGCAATTTACTCAGTGGAAGTCTAAAACACCAGGTGCAGAACAGAGACAAACAGCTTTCAGATTTTTTGTGCATTTTCTTTGCGAAAACAGGTCTTCAATCAGCACAAAAAACCTGGCCCCTCATTGAGGATGACAGCAGCAGCATAGCTGTTGCTCCAGGGAAGGAACTGAGCAAGGCAGGCTGTCAGGGGCTGTTACAGCCACTTCAACCACCAGAGACACCTCAAAGGTAACCCTGTCACCTGAAAATGAAAACTCCCTTCCATGACACAATGTTTATAATTTCAAATTAAGTTCACTAATTATACTAATCAGACAGTTGCTGTACCAAGAAAACATGAGCAAGACTAAGATGTGCAGCACGGAGTACATACACCAGAACTGGAGTTATCAGCACAGAGACTTGGTGTGCCTGCTGCTTTGGGGTTTGGGTTTGACAGACTCTGCTCCACAGCCACTGCTGGTGCAATCCCAATATGGTGCACGAGAAGGCCAAAGCGGCACGACTGAGAGGACAGACGATGGAGTGATACCACACCTCATCTGCAGCTTGTGCAGATTAAGAGAAGCACCATATTTATCTACTTTTTTAAAGAAATGCATCAACTTTCTTTTCCAGTTGTGGATGTCCCACCCCTGGAAGTATTCAAGACCAACTGGCTTAGAACAAACTGGTCAGTGGAAGGCTGGAATTAGATGATCTCTAAGGTCCCTTTTCAACCCAAACCATTCAGTGGTCCTGTGATTATGAATTATATCTAGAGGAAAGCAGCATGAAAACTTGAGACACTCTGAAGAACAAATCAGTTAGAGGTTAACTATTCAAATAATGATTACAATAGGATAATGACACAATTGTAAAGCATATGAAGGTAAACACATTCAACTGCAGATGGGAAAAAAAGATAAAAAGACAAATTAGGTGGCATAAAAAATGGTCATTAAATAGGAAATAAGACTAAAACTGCTGACTCTTTTGAGAAGCCCTGCATCAAAGAGTACAGTGTAATGATTTTGAGGGTCTCTATTTGAAGAAGATACGCATGACATAGAAAAATGGAACAAGATCATACCACCAATGTAAAACATGCTGTTCTCAGAACACAGCACGATAAGGAAGTTGTCAAAGGATTTTGAAAACCACCACCAAGAACAGTAGATGAATTACAGAGACAGACAGGTAAATCTAGCTAAAATTTGGTGCAACATAAATTCAAAATAAATTTGTCTCCTATCCAGTGCAACATTTACAAGTGCTTGATTAGCTATATATTGTTTAAAACAATGCAGCCATCTTTTTACCTTGTTCCCATCTCTCTTTGCTAGGCTGACATTCCTAGCAGGAGAAAGAAAATATGCCTTTTCTGAAGGAAACTGAACATGTCTGCCTGAGAGAAACTTCTGCAGAGCCAATGAAGCTGTTGATAAGAAGGGAAAAGGAAGCAGACAATGTGCTGTGTTGTCACAGCTGGGACACTGTTTCGAGAAGTAAACGTTTTCCTGTAGCAGTGAGATGGCCCTGAGAATGGACAGAAAGCAAGGGAGTCTGGATCAACTGGAAATGAGCTGGAAGCAGAAAGGATCTGCAAGGCTTTGTTTTTAATAGGTCTCAATTAGCAGAGAACAAGTCAGTATGATTGATCTAGCTACAAGTTTATTTCTCTTCTATGGAACGGTATTGAAGACTTGGGAGTCTTTTGATATCTTTCAGTTTGTTCTTTGAAACCAAGCCAGGTGCTTCCATTTCCAGCCTGTGGCCAACTCAGGAATAGTTTGAAAAATCCAAATGAATTCTTTATATCTTGGCAAAGTTGTCTTGAAATGAGACATGATAATGTTGTCTAGAAACAACTTTGTCTTTCTAAACACTCAGAATACTTAGACAAACATTGGACAGATTTAAATGGATTCCTGCCCTTTCATTTTATATTTAACTAGTATGAAAACTTACGTCTGATTGTTATAAAAGCCTTCAATAAACTTCCTACACTGCTGGTCAGTATCCACTTATTAAAAGGTCACACGTTTTTCCTTCACTGAAAGGATTTACAGAACTGCAAAGAATACACATGCAATAGAAATTGGGTAGGAAAGCTGTCCTTCATCGAGGCCAATGGAACTATGCTATACACCCATACTTCTCAGTTTTCTCCCATCTTCAAGGATGCACCTGAAGACGAACATTTAGTCTCTGTCCACATCAGAAAGTATCCTCATGCTGTTTAGGAAAAGCATTTCTATGGATCTTAAAAACTTGCTATTTTTGCAACAGTTTAGAAACTCAAAAAAAATTTTTTTTTGAGCAAAAGTACCAATAGTGAGACATTCTTCTTAATTCAATGGTGCAATCATGACTGAGAAAGAAAACATACATGTAAGTTCATAGAACAAGAAACAGTATCTTCTACAGTAAACCATACAACTGGCTTGGACTCTCTTATACCAGGAAAATAAGCATAAAGTAATTTTCCATTAAAAAAATGGCTGTGCATGTAGGCTAGCATGCTGCCTAGTCATCAGGACTTTTTTTTTTTTTTTTTTTTTTTAATTGAATAAACAGGCAGGTGAGGCTACAGAGTTGCTTATCATTTTCTGTATCCTAATTTGTTTAATTCCAGACAACAACCAGTTTAAATCCAGGCAACTTCACAAAGAGTTACAGAGTTTGCAAAGACAACATGACAATCCATCATGACAATGCAAGGCATGGTACTGTAAGACATCAGAAGTAGGAGGAATGCTGAAACTCCAGTACATCACTTTCATTTCCTCTGTCAATCAGTTTAACAGATAGAGCAATGACTTGTTCATGCAAACTTATTCATGACTTTCTTCACTTCATTAACTAAATGTTTACTTGTTTGATGGTGGGTTTTTTTGGTTTTCATTTGGTTTTGATTTTTTTGGGGGTGGTGAGAGTGGCGCAGGTGATGGTGCTCCTTTTTCCTTTGTGTTTTCTAAACAAAGCCTTTCCAGCTCCTACAAATGATCTTGTGTGGTTCACAAACTACCCGTGACAGCGATACCATCAAAGGAGGAATAGAGATTTGAAAAAGCCATGCTCGTGCATGGGTCTGCATGTGCAGCAGCTCACACAAAGAGGAGCACTCACATCACCGCGCGCACGCTGCAGCTTCACCAACTGCTGCCTCCAACGGCACAGCAGCCATTATCACAGCACATCTAACAGCACCCCTGGGAGCTCCCCAATCTGATGTTTCACACAAAGCAGCTTGCTGAAAAATCTGATCACTTCCTACTCTATTTCCAAAAGGAAGAGAATAAAACTGGAGTTCTTAACAGCTGTTTCCTGTATACTGACAGGCTGAACGCTTCTCCTACTACTCTTACAGAAGAAGGAATGTTCAGTAAAATATGTAGATATTCTTAAACAACAGAGTGCAAATTCACAAGCAGCAGCAATAACAAGATAGTAGATGCTTGAGGATATGGGTGCATTTAGAACAATTCACCATATCTGCACAATTTTTGTCTCCTACCTGCCTGATAAAATCAACTGCTCATTCATTCACTCATTCCCATGAGAGATCTTTTAACATTTCAAATCACTAAACAGCTTCACAGCACCTTCTGCATGCAAAAAAGTTTCTTCATGTTAAAGATTTTCTTTTAAAGCCCACACATTCTTTCTCCTGGGAAAAGAGAAATATTTTATTTAATATTACCAAAAACAAACAAAAAAACCCCAAAACAACAGCAAAAAACCCAATCAGGAAAAAAAAAAATAAAAACCTTCAAAACAACCACAGAACATCCAAACATAATTTTAATATTGCAGAAAAAAACCGGAACAAAACTAAAACCCAAACACAATTCAAGTGGTGTGATCTTACACTCTTGTAGAACTAGATTACGTTTAATGAAGTATAAAACTCCAAAGGAACCAAATTTTCTAGTTTGTAATCAAGGTAGAATTTTTTTAATCTATGTAGAGCCTCAGAAACCTGGACTTTAAAGCAAGTTTTGCATTTCTTTGCTAGACAGTGATCAATCTTTTTATATATAGGATAATGATATGGATATTTTCATATTACTGAAATTCATATGATATTCATATTACATATTCATAGGATTCATTTTACTCAGACCAGGAACAACTAAGGCACATGTCTTTTCAGTCACTAAGATATGAAATACAGCTCAAACTGGAATTAAAGCAGTAACCCTTATAATAAACAAAAGTAAACCCTAAAACCTTTGAAGCTGGGAAAAACTTTTGAGATATAAAAAAACCACTTGCAAAAACAAACAAAAACCCAAACCCAGTGCAAATTGAGGATTAAGCGTATTTTCAAGTTCAAATACAACAAACTGATTATATTGGTCTGTTCATTATTTTATTTTTACTGGGAACTTTTATCCTGGAAACCATAAGAAAACCCCAAAGTACTGTGTCAAAGACAATCTCAGGCATCCTTTATTCTTAATGACACTCAATCCTAAACCCTCTGAAACTATATCCCTTTCAAGAGCCTTCATATTTTTATACTAGTGCATCTTTCCATGCTTACAGATGATTCAAAAGCTAGCAAACATGCAGCTTTTTTCAGAGAAGGAGTGGCTAATAGCAATTTTGTTGAATATCATATTAAAAAAAAAATGAATAAACAAACAAACAAATAATAAAAAATTTCAAGGAAGTCTCCGTGCAACTCATTTCCTAAAAATATTCCTCAATTTCTTGGAGCACATCTTGAGTCTCCTTCCATGTCCTCTACAGACACCTAATGTGTGACGACTAAATACAGTTGCAGCACTCTGCTATGCCACTGCCTCCCCTTCATGTCTGTGCAATACTGTTCTAGCATTTCTCTTTACTTTAACATTCCTTAAGAGTTTTCCACCTGTTCCATGATTCTTTAGGAGATGACAATTCAGGTGTGTATCCTTCTCTTTTGGGTAATGGGGGTTGTGGTCAGTTCATCATGTGTTGTCTTTGCTGCTCCTTCCTCCACAGAAGGAGGATTCCTCAGACTCTTTCCCTGCTCCTGCATGTTATCCCTCTCACAGGAGACAGCCCCCTACCAACTTCTTAAATGTGAGTCCTTCCTACAGGCTGCATCCATTCACAACCTGCTCCAGCTTGGGTCCTTTCCACAGGGCTCAGCCCTTCAGGAGCAGGCTGCTCCAGCGGGTGCCCCCTCAGGGTGACACGTCCTGCCAGCAAACCTGCTCTGGTGTGGGCTCCTCTCTCCATGGCTGCACAGATCCTGCCAGGAGCCTGTTCCAGTGCAGGCTTCCCACGGGGTCACAGCCTCCTCTGGGCACCCAGCTGCCCTGACAGGGGGTCCTGCATGGGCTGTGGGTGGATCTCTGCTCCCCCATGGACTCCCTGGGCTGCAGGGGCACAGCTGCCTCACCATGGTCTGCACCAGGGGCTGTAGGGGAATTTCAGGTCCTGTATGCTTCCTTCTCATCCTTCTTCAGTGACTGAAGGATCTGAGGGGTTGTTCCTCTCACATACTGTCAGTCCTCTCTCCAGCTGCCCATACTGCCACACAGTAACTTTCCCCCCTTCTGTAATGGGTTTTCCCTAAGGCACAACCAACACTGATGCTGGGGTTAGCACTGGCAGGTCCACCTTGGAACCAGCTGGCACCAGCTCTGTCGGACAGAGGAGAAGCTCCTAGGAGATTCTACCAGAAGCCACCCTTGTAGCCCCCTGGCTACCAAAGCCTGGCTATACAAACCAAATACACCATCAAAGTTGCAGACATAGCAATTCTTCTGCACACTATGATGCCATAACATTCAATCTTGCATAAGTGAAAACATTGGTTAGCAAGTTATCACAGTTGCAAATGGTGAAGAATTGTGGGGTTAGGAGTGACGTTTGTCAATGTAACTTACACAAAGACATTTCAGGCTTCCTAAATCAAGCTGTTAAAACTTTTTAGCTGCAGTTCATGCTCTGGCAAATAGTCAGATATTCTTTCTTTATCTTTCCAAAGGCAGCAAAAAGAAAACACAGAAGATAAACATTGTAAAAATTACTAGTATTTCTAGTACCAAGTGAGAAGCTGTTTTTCCTCTTGTATGTACTGCAGCAGGCTCTTTAGATGGAATATAAAATGATACAATAGAGATGTGAATTTGGGAAACACAAATAGATTAGCAAGACCAGTCTTCCCAGAGAACCTCTCCTAACTTCTGTGTCCTTAAAACAGCTTTGAATATCTAATAATCTAACCTCCTTTCATGTATACAGTGTACCACAGAAAGGGTCACACCGTCATCGTTTCTGAATGAAAGATGACTGTCCTTTATGAAGAATATGTGCTCTAATAAGAATTCTCAAAAAATCAACAGGAAACTACCATTGTATCAATCATTTGAGATCTTGCCTATCTAATTTGCTTCTTATTCAATGGCCAAACACATAGTATTTCCTGTTAGTTAAATGTCAAATCTTTCCCTCTTCCTAGTAACTTTCTCTGCAAGGCACTCAACATGATTCAGATTCTGAGGCACTGGCATTCCCCTTTAGGCAGTTCTTTCCAGGTCCCCCTTCCACAGTAACAGCAGGCCTGGTCTTTTTTCTCCAACTCTGGATGTGTTTCATCAGCATCTCCCTAAAAAGTCCAATTGCCAGATTGCTGCTCACATGTTTGGATAACTAACTTGAATATGTTGATTTCTGCATTTCTGGCCTAGTTTTTTCAAACGTGGCCATTATTTCATTCACCTCATTCATAAAAGAAATTACACTTTGCAACACTTTTTCCCCTTGAGAAAAACTCCTGCTGCTTGAGTTCCTGATGTGACTTTAGCACACAGTGGTTTTAAAGGACACCACTTTCCTGCCTCCACCTTGTTCTCCATCTTCTGTTATTATTCTGCTTTGTATCTTTCAAATGTGTTAACGCCAAGTTTCTAAAATCATGTTTCATCTGTGAATTAATACTATTTTTTTTGTAATTCCAATAGTACGAAAGAAAAGATAGTTTACAGAAAGAGGGGGAGCACAAACAACATGTGAATGTACTTCTGAAACAAACTGCACTTACTGTTCCCCTTGAAGACTTTTAATTAATAAATCCCAAAGTGGCTCTTTTACCACTTGTTCTGTTCTTGATAGCTGTAAATTTCATTATCAGGAAAAAAGACAAATGAGACCTCAAGATATGCACCACTTTTCACAGACAGAACTCAGGTTTCCCTTCCAAGTTACTCCCAAGACTCAATTATGCACAAAATACTGTAACTGAAGCTTCCACGATCTCTTCCTCAATGTCCCTTTTTCAAATTGCACATTTCATTCAACAAGTTGAACTCTAGTGTTTGCTCTTCCTGATGGGTAAATGCCAATCTGTGCAGCAGTTTGTTTATTTATTTTTATAAATAAATCCCAGTTTCCACAGAGAAAATAACATGCTTTTATAGGGGTTGGGCTACCTCCTTTATTTTAGAATCTGCTTTAAAAGCATGTTTAAATGTTTTCAGTTTGAGCTATAATCTATTATGAATATTCCTCCTGTCTACTACCATTTTCACTAGTGAAAACACACACAACTTGGTCTCTTAACCCCAGAAAGGTAAGCAATTCATAATTTTCCAACTATATTTTAAATGTCTTGCTTGTATATTTAATCAAATCTAACTTTTCTAGCTGCAATCTTTTCCTAAAACACCCAAACTCACTGGCCTGTTTTGAGCACTTACCACTTAGCCTGAATGAAAATCCTCCAGCTTTCACGTGAGATACCTCTGATCTGGTAACTGCTTGTGTAAGAGCCTTCTCTGGCTTGAGAAGGATACAGTAGTAGGTAGAGAGGGGTAACACCTCCAAAATGCATTCTTTCCTTTGAGTAACTTCCAATGATTTTAAAACCAGAGTAAAAATGAAACAAAAACACTTCACAGAGCTTGCTTTGTCTCAGTACAGACTTTCTTTCTTACAAAGACACTGCAAGCTGGTCACCCTTTAACCTCTAGTGAACTCCCTTAAAAGGATTAAAACTCAAGAAGTCAAAATGATCCTTGTACACAATGATTCAAGAGCATGGGACAGGTGGAAGTGGTATTAGGGCTCATAAGTTAGGATACCTGCCTAACTTCCCCCATGGAAGTGGGAAGGCATTTTTTAAGCTCCTGGAGTAATTCAAATTCTACCATGAATGATCTGCTTCCCGCTTACCTATCATATTCTTTCCCATACGATCTTTGCACTCTTGCCTCCACGGGAAACAATGGCTCTGGGTTTCTACTAATGACTGACTTCCTTCAAGACAGCTAGAGGCTCCCAAAACACCAGCGAGCTTGCCTACAGTGCCACAGACCAGCCTTTGCCTCAGTGAGAAGGCTCTGTGTGAAGCCACAAGTCCCATCCTTTCATGGAACATGAACTGTTTCCTTCACAGAGTCAAGACAACAGTAATCAAATAATCAATATCACAACAAACAGTGGCTCCTATCTCCTGCGGTGCACCAGTTCCTGTAAAGTCAGTTAACAAGAACCAGGAGGCATTGATCCCACAGGAGCAGAAGGACTTCAACATCTGCCTGAAACACTCTTGCCACAATATGTCACTGGTCATAGAATGAAAAAGCCAGGGGCCCAGCATCTTCCCGAATCTGGAAACTGGGTAGATACCACCCAGTACTAAATTACCAGTATTACACACAGTGCACTCCCAGCAGTTTCTTGTTCAAACACTGAACTCTGCTAAAGCCCAGGAAATACTTGTGTTCCAGAAGAATGGCAGATGAATATTGATAGAATTTAGATGGATATATTTGAAAGTGCCAGACCAGCCTTACAAACATGAGTAAACACTTAAGTACAACATTTTGCCCCATACTGGACAAAGCCACTATCTGCTTTTAGCCTTAGCACCCTTTGGATAGGCAACCAAGGGTACAGCAACACAATCTGAAGAAAACTGCAATACAGAGGAGAGGTGTAAAGAGGGTAACTTTAGAAGTTAATATATAAAGAATACAAATCTTCCTCCTCGGGAGAGCTGTAATAATTATCTTAAGAACATATCCAGCCTTGAAACTCAGAAATATCAAGTCTCTGGTACTAGACCCAGAGAAACAGAAAATCTATTTTTTTATTATTTTTAGATAATGATAAGACTTCTGTTCACACAGCCAAATTTTTACCTCGTTCCTTGCATCTTACAATTCATATTGGTCAAATTAGGTCTTCATAAAAATAACAGAAAACTTTAGGCTGTGTCAATGTGGCAAAAGTATCTAGTCTTTTTCCTCAAGGACAAAATGTAAGAATATGAAGTATTCAACTGATTATTGATGCTAAATGAAAGTGCAGTAGAGTGAAATCTAAAGGAAGTGGGAACTGCATTGCCACCCCAGTGAAGGGTGGAAAAGCAGTGCTTTGCTTATTACCAGCACAAGATGTGTCCCAGAACTTCCAGCCTCTCCTTACAATTACCGGTAGACATGCCAGTGCATAACCTGATCACAGCAGTGAATGTGGATAAATGGGGATAACAACTTTTTTTTTAAGCAAAGCAGTGACAGGGCACACAGACAATTCCAACTCCACTAAAATATTAATGCCAACCTCAGTTAAAAATGCCATTGTACCTATTAAAATTGAAGGAAGTTTTCAGTGGAAAAAAAAAAAGAGCTAACAGGATCTAGCATTTTATTGTATGTATTAATACATAAGAGGAACAGGAAAAAAGGAGTTTCTGCTTTCTCTCAAAGTTTTCATGTAAAAATAAATAAAAATCCTTAGAAAGCTCAGAAGATAATGTCCCATTGGTAATGCTAATATAGTCTCCAGGAACTCAGTAGCAGTTCTTTCTAGACCTCGCAAAAATAAAGTAATACAAGATGCAATAGACAATGGGACTTAGTAAGACCTCTAAGGTCAAACACATAAGAAAGAAGCTTCTCCTAAAGTGGTTAAGGTGCACTGTATACAATTACAGGAAGAATACTTTAGCTGATAGGGTTAAAATAAATGTGTTTTTAAAGCAGCAGACATTCCCAGGTAGGTCTCTATAGAAATAATTCTCTATGTTTGTCTTTGAGGTAGGGTAGCAGCCCTTGGTCTGTAACATACAGAAACCATTAAAAAGCACTGCAGAGGCCATATTTGCTATGGTATGCATGTGTCAACACCAGGATGTTGACTACCCCTTTCAGCACACACACATTTTTCATTGATACCCTCTCCATATCAGCTGGGATTCTTTTCTCCTGTAGCACTGAAAATTATTCACTTACATGTCCACAGAAAATCCAAACTGGGAATCAACACATTTGCGTGGGGCTTTTTTTCTAAAATCTCTCTATACTTCCTATGGTGTAAAAATAACTAAATTTACACCCATTTAAAGTGTAGACAGAACAGTGTGTCTAACTGTGGACTTGCATGCACGCACATTTCTTATTGGCAATCTGAATGTTTGCCAAAAGGTATCATCGTTACTTTTAGCACTATTGTTACTCCGCCATCATACACAGGTCTTATTGTTTCAGGACACTGCTTTGCTTATTTAATCTTTGTACTTCAAGCTTCTTTTTACATATTTGTAAAATTATTTTAAGGTTGCTAAGATACTCCTACTTATATGCATTTCTTCTTATAAAAACTCTGAAAAACTAATTCCACAGCAATGCACAGCCTTACAAATGAAAGAAAGCTTCCTAAGAAGTGACTCATGGACAGAAAATGTATAGATTTTTCAATTCAGAGCCAGCATAAAAAAATCCCTACGGTAATGCGATTGCAAATGCTAATTGCATTCCAGTAAATTGCTTTACATTCATCAAACAACAATCAATGGGAGACACTGCTATCTTCTTTTATTGTAGTGATGCTGTTCTCAGCTATACAGATAAGGTAGTGTCAGATAGCTATAATCTTTCCCCTTGCTATTTTTGGGGGCTTATAATTTCAGAATAAAAATTTATGCTGAAATTTAGCAACTCAGCCCAAGAGTCTTTCTTTTTAATTGAAAAATTGTTAGCATATATCTTGGAGAGATAAAGGAAGACTAAGACAAATATTCCAATTCAAATACCTAAACTAAACTAATTCAAATGTATCATTAGAAAAGCATAAGTTATTCCAGTCTCTAAATTTCAGAGGCACTGCTCATCCAAAGCTCCTTTGAAAACACTAGCCTTCTATTCTAAACATGCTTTTCTTTGTTTTACTTGAAGAGAAAGATCAGAAAGTAAGCCAGTGTGATTTGGAGGTTATATTCAGAGCTGCTGACAGTGTCAGGTCATTAAGGTTTGTTACAAATTATCAGCCTTGTGTCTACATGTGTGGCACTCATGTCTATAACTTTTAAAAAACTGTGTAGATGTGTAAACACACATGTACATGCACACAAAAATGTATATGCACATAGAATAAAATTGCCAACTCTGTTTTTATTTCTGAATGTCACCTCAATTTCAAGGATCTCTGCTGGCAGTATTTCATTCCGCAAATTTCCAAATATCCTGTGCTCCATTGTCTCCCAAGATAGAACAATGGACATGATTCAGCAGAATGGTCACACTTTCAAGTAAGAAAAATACTAACAGTGGGACAGCACAATCCATATAAACCTTGGCTATGTGAATGAGCTTAAACAATAATAACAATTTTTTAAAAAAGAGGAAAAAGAGAGAGTTGAGAGGAATAGAAAATGGGCACACAAATACTCCCAGCTGTTTCCTCATACTTATACTAAAATAAATCCCCATAGCTACTGAGATATTCAGATAAGATAATAACCAAAGGGAAAGTCTTTTTCCTACTTGAAGTACAAAGTTCTACATAGAGAAAAGATTGTCCAGACAGGGCACATGAGACATGAATAAGACTGGACAGTGAGTATCTGCAAACACTGAAATAAATGTTATTATGAATGCATCAGAGTGGTAAACATAGAGGAAAGAATTAATTTGCAGGATTTTCTTTCTTTTTGCTCTTTCTTTGTTCTCTTTGCCTCCTGCTATAGCGAGTACTCAACCTTGCAAAATCCATATCCATGTTGCTTTGGATATGCGAGAGCACCTCTTCAGCTGTAGTGTCTCCTGAAGTTGAGCTAATGGCTCTGTATCATGGAAACCAACCTTGCCTGGTTTTCACCTGCCCACTCTACTCCTTATACCATTATACCTCAAAAAAATTGTTGTTTACTGATACTTTTATCTATTACTTTTTAATTAAGTGCTTAAATTCTATGTATCCATCTACCCACAAAATCTGCCACATTTCCTCAGGTGAATTTCTGCTGCTTTTCTTTTGGGACCTGCACAGCACACGGGGTAGGACAGCTCTGACAGGAGCGGGAAGGGAAATTTCTTCTGTTGCCAGCCAGTCATTCAGTCAGCTGAGCAGTGTGTGAGCCAGATCAGTGTCTCATGAAACCCTTCCATGAAAGGGGTATTACAAGGAGCTTATGTTCCTCAGGAAGGAGTCTCAAAACTCAGAGATGCACTTCCAAATGCTATTTATGCTCATCAGATTAAAACACAGCAGCTCAAGGGACAGAACAGCCACAGTAGGTTATAAGGAAGCTGAAGGAAGGAATATAGGTTGGTGCCTCAAATTCAGAGATGCTTCAGAAGACCAAGGAGCAGCACTTACAGGCACTTATACAGTAGTAGTAAAGGAAGGGTAGAAGGATAAAGGTAGAGGGAACAAGTTATGGCAACCCCCTAAGATACAGCTTCTTAAAATTCAGAATTGTATAGGATCACAGACTGGTTTGTGCTGAAACAAAATGTTAAAGCTTATCTAGTAATAATATTGAACAGAAAAAATGAGAAAAGTTAGTGAGCTGAACTGCACCCAGTAAAGTCAATGACAAGCAAAGGGGAAGTCCACAATGTGTAAGATTGAGGAAGTGGGAGAGAGAAGCTTTGCCTGACCCTTAAGCAGTTTTAAATTGCTATATTAAATCAGTTTCAATAGTTAACATCCACTCTGGAGGAGATTTGTTGGGTTTGCCTGCATAAGCAAAATATTAAGTTCAAAATTCTTGATTTAACAAATCAGGATTTAACAATATAGCACTTTTAAAATGTAGTTTCTTTCTAATAATTTCTTTTAAAACTTGGATACTTTTGGATGGTGAAAATTTACTACTTGTAAAACCATGGTTAGTTTGAGGAAACTGAATGTAGAACTGATAAAAAACTGGCATTAATGGGCAACTAAGAGACACTGTCTGTATTAGTTCCTGTAGTAAACAATTTTGTTGCCATATATATTAAATTTACTTCAGAATTTATAGTTCAGTGTTTTAGAACTGAAGTTTCTGCTGTCGCCTGTCAGTTAGATTGTTGCTTTGAATTTCATGACATTTAAAAATCTTAAAATTTGCTTTCTATCAGCACAGACAATTAGTCATTTCTGTCATTACACTTCAGTACAACTGATGTTTCCAGTAAAATTAGTTATAAAACACAATATTTTCACAATTGTCATCTTATCAGGTTTTCAAATTTTATATAAAACCATAGGAAGTATTTTCCTTTACAATGGAAAATAATGTTCCAGTTTTTGATCCTGAGGTTCCTGCCAGGAAGCATCATTGCATACTTATAAGATCAGTTGTGTGTTGGCATAATTAACTTCCAGGTCTAAGTGAACTAGCTAAAATGATAACTAATATAGCAACTTTTAAAGCCCATTCATTACATGAAAATAGTAGCCTCCCCCACATTCACAGTCCCTAATGGAGACTATGGCTGATAATTTGTTCTATTTAGATTGCCATCTAAAAGCAAAAAATAGTAATAATAATACTTCTAGACCAATTCTCTCACAGCATTTATAAGTTGACCAGCATTAGCAATTCAGTTATAAAATAAGATGCTGCAAAACTACAATCTAACACACTCTCTTAATGCACATTTTTCTATAGAAATTCTAATCTGTCAGCTGAGAATTAGGTGGTTTTTAACTAGATGTTTTCACCATAAAATGTCACTTTAATTAAGAAAATATTCTGACTTCCCCACCAGTTTACTCATTTATTTCCAAGTGACTCCTTTTGCACCCCAGCACTCAGAGTATTAAAACAAATCCGCAATTCCCAAAATATAGTCTGAAAACTACTTCCTGTTCATATCCTCAAAGAAATAGTCTGGAACTCAAAATAGTCAAACCAACCTAAAGTATTTGCATAATATTAGTACTGATCCAATACTTGAAATTACTACAGGCTGAGCATACTACCCTTTTCCTCTTGCAAGATATTTAAGAGTATTCTGTACCTAAAGTGTGCAACTGTTCTCACAGAGGTCAACAGCATTCTAAAAATACCACTAGCTACAGGTTGCAGTACTTAAACCTCATGGAAAACCCCTGCTGTCCACTGCAGGTCATTCTTTTCCTCTTATGACACTACAGGGACCCATCTAGAAAAGTGTAGTGAACTGTTTGAGTTGCAAAACTCTCTTCCTGCACTAGATAGCCAGGCTTAAAACTCCCAGAGACTCCACTGCTCCATTTTCCAAAGCATTATTTACATATTTTGTTCTTGTTGATGGGAAGAGAGGACAATAGTTATTAAAGTGCAGCTGCAAAGCAGACTCCTGTAATGAATATACCACAGAAATTCATTTTCATAGAACTGATTCAGTGAGAGTAGTACCGGTAAGTCTCAGCATCGAGATGATCCCCATTTTACACTGCTTTTCCCAAAGGTTTCTGCACACCTTCTAGGCAGTACAAAAAGGACCAGTTTCAGAACCACATGACACAAAGGGATGTGTAGCATCCCTCAGTTAGGCAACAAGGATCCCCTGCTTACCAAGAGCCACATCTGAGTGTGAGACCACAAGGGCATGTGGACTAAAGAGGGAGAAGGTGTTCTTGCATGTTTATCTCATTCCTAGAGGTCCTTTATGCAGCCCAAAATTCTGCAGGGAGAAATCTCACCAGCACGCCTCATCTACTCTATCAGCAGATACAAATGAACCAGATCAGCTAATTTTAAACTGTAGAGCTCCAAGGGTGGTAAAAGTTAGGCACTCAACATCAACCAGCAGCTGGGGAGTACTGTCTGCAGTGAACACAGCTGAATTTGGAAGACTGCACCTGTCCCTGTATTGATTTCTATGCCTCTTTAAAGATTAAATGTTGCAAATCCAAGTAATATAAAAATTTGCTTTAACTGTTACAGAGCATGGTTCTGGCCATCCCTCACCATCACCCAAATGAAAGGCTGGGACAGAAAAGAATCATTTAAGCTAAGGCTTAGAAAACTGGATGGGCATTGGTAGCCTGGATTCTGGCATACTGCCATTGAAGAGACTACCCCAAAGCAAATACCATAATTAAAACTCATTTTGGCATAGACCTAAAGGTGGGAAGAAGGAACCAGATTGTCACAGTGATCACCAGCATGAGTAACACCAGAGCTGTTATCATGCATTTTCATCTTTCAAGGTTGAAATTTGACTACACAACATGTGCTCACGGAGGGGTACGGGGCTGGCAGACATCTCCCTGCCTCCACCACCCAGCTGCTGCCAGAACCAGGAACCAGTCTAAGAAAGCTGCCAAAAGGGCATGCGTTCCAGGAATTTTCTCTGAAAGTGGCATGCTAGTCTTCAATCTTTAGCACAAGCCCACACAACTATCTAGATATAAGCACACTGCATATGCCAAGGCTGATGATTATTTCTTCTGTATCTTTCTCAATGTCTTCTGGGGTTTGTGTGAAACCCAGGCGGAAAACAGCAGCTCAGTTCAATCCACCTATGCTCCTTACACATGCAAGTTATGTATTTGTAATTTTATTCTGTATGTTACAGGACTGGTGGGTGGACCCCAGCTGTATGCCAGGTGAACACCAAAGCTGCTTATCACTGCCCTCCTCAGCCGGACAAGGAAAAGTATAAAGAAAGGTTCACAGGACAAGACAACAGGACAACCACTCAGCAGTTACCATCATGGGCAAAACAGACTCAATTGGGGACCAATCAAACCTGAGTAGGAAAATGAGAAATAAAAACTAAATCATGAAACACCTCGCTTCTACCTCTTCCTTCTTCCTAGGCTCAACCTCACTGCTGATGCAAGACCTCCTCCCCACCAGCCATCCTGGGGGATGCGAATGGGAATGGGGGGTTGCAGTCAGTTTATCATATTGTCTCTGGCTCTCCTTCCTCCTCAGCAGGAGGACTCCTCACACGTTTCTCTCATGCCAGCATGGGGTCCTGAACAGATGAGATAGTCCTACACCAGCTTGTTCAGTGTGACTCATTTCCATGGGCTGCAGTTTCTCACAGACTGCTCCAGTGTAGGTTCCTCATGGGGTCACAAGTCCTGCCAGCAAACCTACTCCCATGTGGAGTCCTCTCTCCATGGGCCCACAGACTTCTCCTGGGTCACAGTCTTCTTTGAGGCATTTACTTGATCTGGTGTGGGGTCTTTCACGGGCTGCGGGTGGATCTCTGCTCCCCCATGGACCTCCCTGGGCTGCAAGGCCACAGCTGCCTCACCATGGTCTGCACCAGGGGCTGCAGGGGAATCTCTGCTCCAGAGTCTGGAGCACCTCCTCCCCCTACTTCCTCCCTGACCCTGAAGAACTCTAGCTGTTGCTGACAGGCTTAGCCTTGACCAGCAGTGGATCCATCTTAGAGCTTGTTGGTATTGTCTCTGTCAATCACTGGAGAAGCTTCTAGCAGCTTCTCACAGAATCCAACCCTGTAGCCCTCTCACTACTAAAACCTTGCCACACAAACCCAACACAGGGAAAATTTCCTGCTTGTAATTTTGAAATATTTCTTCCACCTGCTCTTAACAAATATTTTCAGTAACCATTCCTACCACTGTGCTCCTTGGTTCATACCTTAACCACAGCCATGTTCTCCCTTCCACACATGTCCATTACACATTGCTCACCTCAGAAAATTACTCATCTGGTTTTCTATAATTTGATGGCATACAGTCTAAGAACATGTGCTAATTTCTTCCCCCCACCTCCCAGTTTTACTGAGCAACCGCACAGGCAGTCTTAATACCCTATAAAAAAATATTCCAAAGTCTGTGTCCTGGCTACCACTCCCCGGACTACTACTCCAAAAGCAACACTGATCTTGGCAAAATACACTGACAGTCACAACCCAGTCCCCTAGAAAGAAAAAATCCTAAATGTAAGAACTAGAAGAGGTATTTGCTTTTCCAGCAGCAAAGCCACAAACTGTGCAGGGTCAGGGAAAGGCAGATCTCATCTTTCAGATGGTCCCTGTAGAACAAGGCTGCCATAAGAGATTGGAATAGTTGGCACTATTTCTGACTAAACAGGTCTGTTGTTTTCTGGCCATGCTGAGTGGATGGAGGCCAGAGCTCTTCACACTCAACCTTTAATGAATTGTAAATTTAAAGTGATTTATAAATTAATGCGCTTCCTCCCTCCTCCTCTCAGTCTGTAAATAATTGCAGCTTTCGATTTACCTGTGTGAGAGAAGAATTAAAGCTGGAGAGAGTTTGATGCTAGAGGAAAATAAGCTAAGGGGATGATGATAAAAGCAAAAAGGGGAGGATATAACATCAGCTCTGTTGATTAGCATAAGAAAGGCAAGCCTCTAAAGAATAATTCTTCATACAGTGAAAGGTTGTCATCTGGGGAGAGGTGGGTGCTGAGGTGTACAAACACAGCAGTGATGTGCCTGTGCTCTGTTCCTCCACCTCCCAGACATGGCTCCCCAGCACCACAGACACCCCCTCACTCTGGTGCTGTTGACTCCCAGACACTGGAGAGCTGGGAAGCCCAGGAGGAGAAGGGGCTACATGAGGAAAGCAGGTGCTGTAAATGAGCTCAGAAATCCCACATCCATAAAGTGCCTGGTGCCTCATCTGCTGCACTCACTCAACCACTGGAACACGGAGCCAGCATGTGATGATATGAATTACCTTTGGAGAGAGGAGCACATAGGTTATGCTTCTCTCTTTTCAGACTCACTAACTGTCCAACTCAATATGATAATGAAGCAACATGAACCATATTGTATGTATGTGTGTATGCATAAATAAATGCCAAGAAGCACATAATTATTCTCTTGCCAAAATTCCAACTTTTGCAAATATAATTACAATAACCAAGTCAAGCAGAATCTCTTTTAAAAAACCCCAAGATCTTTGATCAATGAGATTAACCTGTATATTGTTACTTCTGAAGTCAAATTTTACAAATTTTTCAAGTAGCTTTTCAATGCTTTAAGAATACCCAAATTACTATAACATAGCACTGTTCTTAGAGAAGCAATACTAAAATAATCACAGAATGGGTCAGGTTGGAAGGAACCACAGTGTGTCACCTGGTCTAACCTCCTGCTCAGGCAGGGTCATCCTAGAGCACATTGCACAGGACTGTGTCCAGGCAGTTCCTGAATATCTCCAGTTGTAGAGACTCAGACTCCACAAACTCTCTGGGCAACCTGTTCCAGGGTAGAGTAGAGGGGCAGGATCACCTCCCTCAACCTGCTGGGAAAGCTCTTTTAGTGCACCCCAGGATACCTTCTCGGCCTCAAGGGCACACTGCTGGCTCATGGACAGCTTGTTGTCACAAGACCCCCAAGTCCTTCTCTGCAGAGTTGCTTTCCAGCAGAGCAACCCCCAGCCTATACTGGTGGCTGGGATTATTAATCCTAAGGTGCAGGACCTTACATTTACCTTTCCTGAATTTCAAACAGGTATTCTCTGCTCATCTCTCTGACCTGTTGTGGTCCTTCTGAAGGGCTGCACAGTCCCCTGGAGGATTGACCATTCCCTCCAGCTTTGTGATAATAACAATTACAACACAAAAAAACCTCACAATCTGAAACCTAAGATGCCCTGGTGTTTCCATCTTTATGACAAAATTACACGAAGGAGAGGGGCCAGCCAGTTGATGTCAATTGGAGATATGACAACAGATTTAAACATGTAGAAAGGCTGCATCAATCAGGAGAATTAACTACTCTCTCAATCCACTGCAGACAAGTAGCAAAGGGGCCTTTAAATCCTACAAAGGAGTTTTAAGTTGCCTGGATGTACGACCATACTGATCTATAGATAGATCCATGTGTGTATGTCCTACTGACAAACACACTGAAGTACCCTAACAGATTGCATGGAAATGTTAAATAGTCTCCAACATCAGAGGCTCTCAAGATCTTGCAAGTTAGATGGATGGAGATGATGCTTTCCAGGGACAGAATGATTGACTAGATGAGCATCAATCATGCCTTTTTCTATGACTTTACATATCTAAATAAGTTTGGGGGTTTTTTTCCATTTCTATGGTACATCTTTTCTATTTGCAGTGATGTAACAAATGACAAAGGAAACAAGGAAGAATAAAGACCCAGTACAAAGCACAAAGGGATGCAGATATCTCAATACATGTGCAATTCTCTACTCGCTGCATCTGCCAACAAGCAGAAACAGTTAATGGCATAAAACTTTAGCTTCCATGGCAAGGGAAGCCCTAGCTTTCTTTCTGGAGCAGCAAAACTGTGTTAGGAGGCAGGCTTTCAGTTGTGCATAAAGAAAAGATGGATTGGGAGAAAGGAGAGAAGGAGTAGGGGAGAAACAACACAACAGCCATTCATAAAAGTATCGTAAGCAAATGGAAAAGTTAACATGGAAATTACTTAATGCCACTTGGATAATAGATCAAGAGAGAGCCTGCTGCTTCCAAGCAAGCCCATGAATGATTAAAGCCCTAGGAGCACATTCACACAAGAGCTCTTTTATATAGTTAACATGAAGAAAAAATACATGGAGAAAAATTCTGTGTAAACCCTTAATTCCTGTCTCCCAACTGATAGCACTACTTTAAATGGAAATATAGTTTTTGGTAGTTTAAGTATCATATAATCAACAGGAAAGAAAACAGCACAAAAAACCACCATGTAGACTAAACTACCATGACTTTATCACTTGGGTGTGACTAGTGATTAATAGTTCCCAGTAGATTAGCAGTAAAACCTGAAACATCTCAGGCAATGCCAAGAACTTGTCCATGATATTTTGTTTTGTTTTGTAAGACTGCTACATTTCTCAATTTCCTACTAAAAACAGTTTCTTCAGTGTACTGTCAGCAGAGACTCTTCACCATGAAAAAAAAAGCCAGATTTCTTTTAGTAGGGTTTCAAACTGATATTAAAAAAACCCAAACCAACAACCCCCCAAACAACAAAACAAAACAACAAACAAACAAACAAAACCCCAACAAACAAAAACAACAAAACAAACAAACCACTTTTAAATGAGGAAAGCCACACTGTGCTGGAGAACTGGAAGGCAATAAACTGCAGCTTCTCTTGCAATTACCACTGCAAACTATAGACATAAAAACTGTGTACTCCATGAAACTAAGTACCAAAATGCATCTTGAAACTTTATTTCTAAATAGAAGCTTAATAGGAATTTTGTCCAAAGTTGTTTTTTTGGTTGGTTTTTTTTTTTTTTTTTTTTTGGTGCAAATAGAGTCACTACAGCTTTTACTATACATTACAGATTTAGACTTCTCAGTTTTAATAAAGAGACCCATATTCCATAACTGTGATTCTCTAACAGAGTAAAGCCTATTAATCAAAATGCTGTTTTGATGGGTTGTGCAAATAAATAGCAGTAAAGTTATGCTTAGGTGGCTATGGTGCATGAAAACCTGCTCCCAGAACAGCTGGAATGAAGAATTGTTCATTTACAGTTTCTAATCACATTCAGCATCTAGAATAAAAATCTGATGTTTGTTAATTGCTTTGAGTATATTATTTCATTTTTCAAAACCCTATAACACAACACTGACATTACTGGCACCGTTTCACATCTATAGCATTCATTCTTTCAAAATAAAATTTTTATTACCCCTTGCTTTGTACAGGAAAAATCTACCTTAGAAAAAGGATATAAGGATGACTTTAAAATATGCTCAGTAACAAGTTTTCATCTTTCCTGAAAATAAAAAAAAGCAAACCTTATGGGTAAATTTCACCCTATTTCTCATGCATAAAACCTAACAGGCAAGAAAAGCAGTGTGGTTCCTCTATGCAGGAAGGGAGTCTCTCAGGGCTCCTTCAGATCAACAGCAGTTAAAATGATTTGGGGGTAAACTCAGGTCTGGATCAGCAGATCTCAACAGGGATGTTACAAGGATAAATTCATCTCAGATAAGGTTTCCAGTTGTAAATGTGAGAAACTAATTATTTTAAGAGGTGACTAGCAGGAGCCCGAGTCCTGGTGGGAATAGCAGGGGCATTCACTTTTGTTAACCAAGCAGCCAAGTTTAACACCTCCAAAGGAAAAATTTGATTTCTATGTTCTTTCAAGAATACAAATATTATGTATGTAAACCAAGCTCTGTTTATTTTAACATCTGTGGACAACATCTGTGGAAACTAGACCTGATCTCCCTCACAGGAAGTTATGCACCTGTGTTTTCAACTTTAAGTGCAGAATTGTTTTGCTTCTGCTCTCCTCAACAGAATATTGGTCATACTCATATAATAATATTTTTTTTAGTGTACCTTGGATAAACATACTTGTCTTAAATTAATCTGAACAGGGTAATTTTTATACATAATAGTTCCATTACTCAAGAATTTTACTTTCCTCTTTTTAATTTTTTTCCTAACTCCTTCAGAAATACTGAAGTAAACTTCAAAATAACCTGATTCCTATGTTAAGTGTTAATATCTAAAAAAAAATTTAAAATACATGTGCAACTTGTACCATCTTCTGATCATTTAAGTAAGCAGAAAATTGTCATTAGAGGCTGATTTTTAAAGCACTTTACTTTCTTCATTCCTTGTGAACAATTTCTTTTGACATACTGGTGAATCATCACCAGTAAGATACAGCCTTGGCTACTCCAAAATATAATGATGAAGTACAAAAAGTAAGGACATTGCAGAGCTGTTAACCCACCCTTATCCTTGTCCTCCTACTTCTAATGTCCTTAACAAAATACATGTTCTTTTGTCTGTGCATTTATGACCTCTTAACTTCCACTTGTCTGATAAGCACTTGTCATTTCTCCTGTGACTTTTTCTTAGAATGAGCTAACCATTCTGTATCAGCTTGAACTGATTTGAAAACCTCTATTGCTTAAAAGGGGATGAAATTACAGCTACAAATTTTTGTCCCACCATGTCATTTTAACATCTTCTACAAAGTTAGCCAGGGCTTGTCTACCTGACAAAGTTGTATCAGCAAAATGTGAATTTTAGGTTCTATACTTATATATGTTCACATATCCTTCTGTGAGCACTTGCACTTTATGATTTTTATACGGTTTGAAAAGCGATTTAATATCTGAACCCAAAAGTAGACATATGTCGGTGTGTAACAGCTCCTGATTCCATTACTAACCTGGTTTTATTAAGTCATATACATAGTATCAGGGTTAGCGTTGGGTTTAAAGTACTTTTTTTTCCTTTACAAGTACTCTCTACTTCAGAATTTGTTTCCCAGATGTATTGGTATCAACCTACATGGAAACACAAAGCACTACAAAAGACTACAAAGATGTGGCTCGTTAAAGATTTTCTTCCACCTTACAATGCCTATCTTGTTACCACCTTATCTGATGCTTGAACTTTTTCCCATCTCCTAAAAGTCATACTTTCTACATATCTACATATTTTTATAAAATGTGAAAAGATTTTCTTCACTAAAACAAAACTTTTATCTAACTCTTGTGTTTTTCACTAGATTTCTTCAGTTTCCTACCAATATGCTCTGGACCATGGTTCTCCAGTGACTCTTGACAGTCCACACTTGGATAAAGCATTTTAAAATTACCATCGTTAAAAAGGAGATAAGAATCAGATTCCACGTTCATAGAATAATCTATTTTTTTCTATGAAAGCATTTCTCCAACAGATTAATATTTTCCATTTCCAAGAAACAAACTTGAAAAGAAACAGTCACTGAAGATGGCTGCACTTCTATTTTTTTTCTTAATATACCATGATATTATCTGAAACAGATATGAATATTATTCATAAAAAATTATGCTTTTTTGCATTTTTAATTTTAAAAAATTCTTTCTCTTGACAATTTACAGTTCATCACACATTGAATACCACTTCTAATCTTCTAGTTTAGAAATGTATTACTCATGCAACAGCGGACAGATTTTGCTTAAGGATCATTCATTACAGATTTTTAAGGTGTCCTTTAGAACAACTAATTAAAACTATAAAAGGATAAAACTAAAATAAAAGCAACAGGTACATCCATACATATATTTTTTTAATGGTTGATCTGCTTTTCCTACAGAAATTCTTGCTGTAGCACCCACAGAAAATTTCTACTTCATTCTGAAGACAAATGATCAATATGCAGTCACATCCCCCTCCCAAAGTAGAGAACTCTCTCCCTAAAGAAAGCACTTTTTTGGGCTTGGTTCCTAAAACTTATCCCAATCTAGCAAACAACTTAAGCGTGAAAACAAGGTTAAGCATCCAAGTAGTCCTCAGGATGCAAATGATTTCATACCTAAAACACGAGGTGAGGGAACTGCTAGGTGTGTGAAGCAGCATCCCTAAGTGCCTTAGTGGGCTGTGTCCAGGGAGCTTACCTCCTGCACAGTTTGAAAAGTCTACATTCTGTTTGAGACCCTTCCTTTTCCTCATTTACTTGCTGAAGTTTATCAGCCGTATTATTCAATTACAAAATATTTTAAGCACTTGGGGGGAAAAAGCAAACAAACAAAAACCCGCAGCATAATATTACAGTACCTGGACACACCAAGCTACTCCAGTCAATTGCAGTTTGCCTTCTTTTAGAAAGTCTGTGACACATATTAAAATTCTCTGCAAAGCCTTTACCATAATAATCTTGCAGAAACAAGCATTGATTCCTCAAATTAATGCCTTTCTACCCTTAGAGAACCCTTACACAAATACTGTGCTTTTACATGCTGTCTCTAGGCAGCAGTGAAGCACTTCTGCCCTATTAAGCACTATTTCTTTAAATTATCTTGAATTACAAAGAAACCCCAAACAAACCACACTAAATATTATTTTCTTTGTAGCAACATATATCTAGTGCTTGTAATCTTACACTTCAACAGTAGATGCATGCAAGTTTAGTCAGACTCCTGAGTAGTGGATATAAAACATCACGAGCAAAATTTCATCAAGTGCCATAAAACCTTTAATATCTCAGTAACCAAAGTCAGTTCAGAGTAACTCCAGAAAAAAATTCTTGTTATTACTTGATGGCTCATGGTCTGAAGTGAACTACAAATAGTAAGAGAATTGAATTGTTAAACACTGTGGCTTTAAAGAGGCTAACCATATGAAACTGATTGATCTTACAGAAATATCTTTTAGCCAAATTCTTATTTCACCAGGTCATATTCTAAGCCTTTACAAAAGGTAACCCATACTCCAGGAAAAGGTAAGTTCATGTATCCTCTGTAGGCTCCAGTAAAGTTCTTTCAGTTATTTCAGCTAAGAATTGGGTCTTAAAATCCTTTTCCTTTGAACAAGATTTTCAATAACATTTATACCTAATTCAGCTGTAGTCTTTTATATGAGCAAAAGTGTCCCATCAAAATTTACTTTTAGCTTTCATTTTATGAGAACTCACACATTATATAAAATTTATACAAGCAAATTCAGTAAATTACATCCCCTCATGTGACACTGAAATGCTAGGACCCAAGTACTTGAACACTCCAAACATACTGCTTGAAAACACAGCACTCTTAGTGAGTGAGCTTGATAGCCTTTTGTCAGTCTACTCATGCACTTTGTGTTACTAGCAACTTTTACCCAGGGAGATATTTCAAAAACAATAGGAATGAATGTTAAAATCCTCTGTGGCACTTTGCATACATCGCAACGTACGTACGGGAGACGGCACAGTGAAGTGGTATGTACACATCAACATCATCAAACAATTCCAGCCCTACTGAAATAAGTGTGATCCTACTTGAAAGGATTTTGTATGGATGGGCTTTAAAGGGACTGTGCTGAAATTCAGACTGAATGAGCTACACTGGGGTCCAGGACTGTTGTAGCAGGTTTACATTTATAAACTTGCTCAGAGAAAAAGGCAGAGTGACAGTAGTGATCAATGCATTAGTAAATGACACAAGTTAAAACCTCAACCAGAGTGGAGGAAAAAAAGCCAAAAATGCAGAGAAGTGCTGCAGAACTTTTCATAAATCAGATGTTCAATAACATGTTCATGACTAATACATGTTCTGTGCTGTAGAAGGTTGTTAGTTTTGGTGGGGTTTTTTTCTTTTATTTAATTTTTTTCATGATTGTAGTTCTTTTTAAATGTAGATCATAAAGAAAGCATTAAATTGAACAGATCTGTGCCAATAGTAGCTGAGTGGCTGCCCAATATCAAGACAGAAAGAACAGAAGAGCACCAGATCAAGCATTCCTTTCTTAAAGATGAACCAATTCCAACAGCTGAGGCCAGGACCAGTTAGACACATGGTCTCTTAGTGAACCTAGGCTCATTTCTGAATTATTATCATGGTGATGATGGCTTGTGGCACAAAGAACAATCCTGAACAGCGTAGCCAACGCTGAACACATCCATTTTTAGGAAAGATGAATCTACAAGTTTTCCCAGGTTATACATCTGCCTTTCTAATTCATATTTATTCAAAAAGTACAGACTTCTCCCTACAACATATTTGTGGGTGAGCTCAGAGCAGCTTGACAAAAAACACCAGTTAAGATGCTCACTGTGCGTCAGATATTGTATATACAACTATAATTGGGAACACATTGATTCATCTGCATAAAATGTCATCTACCAATTGTTTAACTTAGGGCAGCTAGAAATTGATTTGATTTAGACAGAAACATATAGAAAGACATTTTCTTCTTTGTTTTCTTTCTTTCTCATCTTATTTTTCTTTTGCCACAAGTTCTGAAGCCTGTTGACCCTTTCCTTCACAACAGATTCCTCTCTTTTTCAAAAAGCAAGTTCCCTAGAAGAGTTTTACTGTATTTGAGAGTGGCTAATGGCAATGATACAGTGCTTAAGCCATTCATGCAAAACTATTTATAGTCAGCCAGACAGGTTCCCAAGATCTGTAGCATGACTTCTTTTCTAGCTTTTCTAACACTAAGAATTTCTTCAGACAGACTCAGAAGGATGACTTTACTGTTTTGAGTCATCTTCATTGTTTGAGGCTTTTAGGAGAGAAAAAATTTGACACCTTGGAGCTGATTTCCTCAGTTGTTTTGTGTGTGTATGTGTACACTTGTGTGGTGGTAGACAAGCCAGTATTTCTGTCTCGTTGGCTTCTTAGGATTTTTTGGTATGCCATCTGTGTCCTGATAAGCTGAACTCACGAGTTTTGCACATGGAAATAGCACACAAACCTGTTAAAGGAAATGAATAATTCCTTTATTCAAATGTCTCTTAATGATGCAAATGGAAACCCTGTAGACACAAAAGCAAAGCCCCATAACAGAGCTATGTTCTGGAAAAACAAACAAACAAACAAAAACAAAAAAAAAAAAAAAAAAAACAAAAAAAAAAACCACCACAAAACCAAAAGAACAAACAAACAAAAAAAAAACCCCAAAAAACCACAAAACACCACAATTACCACCTCAGTGGCCAAAAGGAGTACACAGCTTGGTCATCATGTGGTACAGCCAACTCCACAGTCTTTGAAAATCCCTGTGCAAAAACAGTGGAAAGCCATCTAAGAGGGGGAAATACAGCTAGGACAAAGTAAATAACTACAATGTGGTGAGAAGCCACTCCAGCTTCAAGTACCAGAGCCATGCATTTTTGAGGAATCTCTACATGTAATGTAAACATACTATATCCTGAAATGACTCATTACTGCATATTTTGACAGAAATGCATTATTTTTTTGCCATGAAAAGGTTTTTTAATGGACTATAAGTTATGAACATAACAGAGGATACAGACTTTAGATTGGATGGCATGATTTTATAGCACAGTATGTTGTTACATTCTGGCACTTCAAAAGGATTGATTTTTTTTTTCAAGTCTCCTGTTTAGCTGGAGGGCATGCAGACATATTTTGCTAGCAAAAGGGTTAACAGATTCAACCTTTTGAGAAATGTACTCTTTACATGCATATAACACGATGGATAGTTAACTGCATGCACATTGGTAAACAGAGGTGAAAAACAAATTAATTGGAAGGTATAGAGTTTATTGTTTGTTCTCTGTTTGATAGATGGATCTCATTATTTTCATTGGACAGAAAAAGCCATAACAGTTTCCAGAGAAAGGAAAAGTGGCAGCTCCAGGAAACTGCTTACAGATGGACACCCAGCAGGCTAAAAATATTACTTCTGTCCACCTCATCAATAAACAGCCTCCATGCAGAATGGCAATTATTTTTTTCCTGCTCATGTTGCCCTTTGTGAGGCATGAGGACTATTATTGATAACAGGGTATGGAGTGCAAAATATGTACCGTAACTCAAACTCATTTACTGTGGTAAATCCATACTGAGTAGTAATGATGCCTTTTATGCCATTATTTAAAGTGGCAGTGTGCACTCATCAACGTCCAAAAGGATTAAGTTGATCCTGTGCTTTGCTACTGGCCTATTAATGATTAATGATACAGTTATTATTTGCCTGTGTTAGACAGCACATTCTGCGCTGAAAGAAAAAGAAAACTCTGTATTATGTCTTTAATTGATTAAAATTTTGCAAGCAGCAGGATTTTCTGATCTTTCTTTCACCCAGGGATAGATCCTAACTGTACATAACCTGGAGAAGACAAGTTCCCTCAGATAAAGGCAACAGGATTACAAATGTGCTTTTCTGGAGTGTCAGCAGTGCTGTCACCCAGCCCTGACCGTGGGGTTGAACAAGCCTCACACAATGTGAGAAGCCCTGAGACCCTGGGAGCAAAAGCTGTTTGAGAAAGTGACCACAAATACTTTCTGTATGAATTGCTGACATGCACAAATGGCTTATTATACACTTACAGTCCTCTGCCTTTTCACCCAAATACCCTTTCTGAATGCACAACAAACTGAGCATACTCTATATGAAGAAATATGATCAGTGTTCCTTATAGGGATCCATATGGATCTGCTGACTGCCCAGCTGAACTTCATGTGAGGGAAGCTGTGCAAGGTTTTCAATACTTTAATATCAATTTCTACGTGGCACATGAATTTTAAACTGAGAAATACTAAAGGCACATTGCTTTAATATACCATACCCATACAAAGGGAAATAATTAAGGTCCGGAAATATTGTAAGAGCTGCAATGTGCCAGAGGATAGGAGATTTCTGCCTATAAAGTAGGTTAGATGGACACTTGATCTTATTCATCCTAGAAGATCTTTTCCTTTCTCAGCAAGCAAGCTATGTGACAGGAAATGTTAATTTGATCCATAACAAACTCATTACTTCATGAGGTCCAAGGTGAACTGCCCTTCTGAAATGAAAAAAAGTTAAGATAATTAGAAAAATTGGAAATTAATTCAATGCAGAGATTAGCACAGATATAGAAGGCTGTATCCAGAAACCACTAAAGTCAGTGGAAATATTGCCACTGAATGAAGTACAGCTAATACAGAATATATTAGCTTGCTGTTTCAGAGAGAATTCCCCTACAGACGAAGAGTTACACCTATGTTTCTGGTGTTGCTATTACTATTGACATGTATCCCTTACAAAGATCCTTTCACCTGTGCAGTTTATAGAAATTTGCAAGTGGGATGAAATGTTCTGTATTTCAGATTTTTTAAAAAAGTACGAAATTAACTGTTTCTGTTTCTGATCTCAGCAGCCCTGTTGCTTCATACAGCACAATTTGGGTTCCTACACCTTCACTAAATGAGTCATTGTTAAATTTGCTTATTGGTGTTAATACTTGAGATGCTCACCTCACCAGCTGTTCTGTATATGCAAGCAAACCTCCTTTACCAGACTCATTGTAGAATAAAAAAAAAAATCTTTGGTTGTTCATTGTCACCTGAATATTACAAATGTTCAGAGCCCAAAGCCTGATGGCAGCTATGCTTGTGGAACAGTCAAGGTGACACTACTCAAGAATGATCTGCTTGGAAAATGAGGACAGAACAGTATATACTTGTTTAATACAGTTAGTAGTCTCTGCTTAATGACCTGAAAGTCATTGCTGTATTTCCATTTCATCCAGTAGGTTCAATGTATTAGTAGAAAGTAAAATCTGAAGTTCCACTACATATGTACACCAAAATAAAATCTCTGTGCTTTACAACTTCCATGAAACTAACCAGCATCATGCCTTCTGAACACAATTCAAATATGACCAAAAAACCCCAAACCTTAACACCTCTGACAGAAAACACTTCTTTTTGTGTTGTTCTCTTGATGACTAATACTTAAATTTCCTTCTTAAAAACAATCTCACAAACTAAGAGGAGTTACCTCTCAAAATGAGACACTGTATGCTCTCTTTTCCTAGACCCAAGCAGAAATTACAATCACGCAAACATGTTAATCAATGCCAGTGTCCCAATTTCCAAGAATTAGTAAATTCACAAATGCATAGCCAGAACGATGGAATCATTAAAAACATATTGAAAAGCTCAACCCCCACCAAAACCATTAAAGTATCCATGCTTCCCAGCTATTTGCCAGAACTTGTGTTGGACTCAGAGCTCTGCAGGATCTGGATGGTAAGGCTACTGGTTCACTTATTAAAATTTTACAGTAGGTCTTAATTCAAAAGTATTTTTACTGTCCAGAATAACATTCAATATACAATGAAGTGATATGTCTAATTTGTATTGGAGAATGAACTGAAGATTTTAATTTCTAGTTAAAAAACCCCTCAAAACTATAATTTTTAGAGGAGTTTAGGTTTGTTTGTGGTTTTGGTGTGGTGTTTTTATTTGTCTTTGTTTTATTTTTAAGGATACAAAGGCTGGCTAATAAGCATCCTCTATTTTCCTTTACTGTTGTCTGGGCTATCATCAAACCAATAAGCAAAATGTGGATATCATCAGTAAAATCTAAAGTTACTGGGAAATTTACTAGCTTTGTATAATATCTAGAAGGAAAAAAAAATAAATCTCTCTCTTTTAGAACTACTGTTACATCACTAGGTCTGTCTTGTAGTAATTCACATTACTATGGTTCAGTATTGGATTATTTTACCAAAATATTTTTTCATCAAGATTTCACAGTCTTGCTCTAGTAGGAGAAAAAAGCAAGTAGATTTTTAAGGGTTTGTTCCCTCCATAAATGAAACACCTCACACTGCTTTAAACTCAATATTTCTCATGTCTATGCACTTAATGCTCTGCTAGTTTTTATGACACTACTTGTCACACAAGTAAAATCAGGCTACTGGTCTTAGCATTCTTACTGTTCTCCACATATGGTTATCTCCTTTATGACCTAGATGCATTACTTTTTCTCCCTATCTTCAACATGTTAATGAACATCTTTATTTAATTTTATTCACAGTCACAGCAGCTTCTATTATTCATTCAAGCCTAGAAAGGCAAGTTATTTACCTATAAGCAGAGACTTTTCCTAGCACATTTATAAGCATACATATAAATTAGAGTTATTATTTTGACCATGCAATAAAGTTTCCTTAGAGTTCTCTAATCCCTTTTAGAATTATACTGTAATGAAAATCCATTAATCTTATGGTGCTTTACACACTCTAAAAGTAGCATTTCTAATGCAACTAACATATCAGGACAGGAAGCTGTGGAGAACTAACCTTTCATCATTTCTAAATAAGATAAATAATGAATGAGTAGCCAGAATGTCCTAAAAAAAGTTATTTTCTTGTCTTTATGAAGCGATTCTTTGATTTATCAGTGTGCTGGTAAAGGCCAGGACTGGGTTCTTTTTGCAGCAGCCAGGGTGTGTGGCTTGGATGTTATTCTATCCCATCTCATGTCACTGTCAGGTGTGGAGAGAAGGGATTCCTTCTGGAGGAGTGAGGGTGGCAGATGGAGCCATTGGGTGTTGTCTGTTGTTGGGGGATGCTGGTGTAAATTGCTCCTTTCCTGTACCCTTCATCATCAATACTGTTGCTGTTACAGTAAATTGTTCTTATCTCAATCCATGATCTTTATCTTTTGTGCCTCCAGTTCTCTAACCCCCTGCAGAAAGTGGGGCAGAGAGGAAGTGGCACACTGGTGCTTTGGAGAATTTCTGAGACCACTTAACAGGGCAGCAGCATTCCTCAATCTGTTGGGAAGTACAGCATGAGATCTACTCATATATCACTCATAAATAAAACAGGCATGAGCTCAGATTTAACAGCTTAGTCCTTCTATTTACTACTATTAATTCATTCCTAGATTATGTTAATTTAGTCATGTAAATAAGAAAAAAACTATCTAATCTTTATTAAGAAAACTTGACGTCTAACAAGCAATGAGGAAAAGGGGAAAAAAACACCCAAACTCAAGTATTCCAAAGGGTTTTTCTCTTCTCATTTCCTTTTGCATCTCTCTAACAGTGCTTCCAACATGACACAATGAAATAGTTAGGTATTGGTGAGTGTTGGAAGATTTTAATCTTTTCCTAGAAATGGCTGATTTCTCAGTGAAGTATGTTAAGGCGCATTTTTTCTAAATGAAAATTTTGCCTTACTGTACAACAGCATATTTGGCAGAACATTGTTAATAGACAAGACACAGCCAGAAATTGTAGTTCAAATTTTTGTACTGAAAATTTTATTAGTAATAAAAGCTGGATACTTTTACCAAAATGTACTACTGATGAAAGACTCTGTAGCTATTGAAATCCATTGAAGTCATGCTGTTGTCTTCAATGAGACTTTCTAAAGACTCCAACTCATGCAAAAGAAGAAAAAAAGAAAAAAAGGGAAAAAACCGAAACAAACAAACAAAAAAACCCAACCAAACACCAAAAAACAAGAAATACATTAACTACCTACGCAAGTAAGAGAATTAAATACCTGAAGAATTAGCAACAATATCATTCCATATTCCTTGTGTGTATCCAGATATCTATAGAAAGGAGAGCAATAACTGCCTAAATATTGTCTCCTATTGCATTTGCAATGAGATAAACAGAACACAGGGACACATTGGGTTTTCATGACAACGCTAACATGTCTTACATACTATTTACATATTGGGTGGGGAGAAACAGGCCAAAAAAAAAAGGAATTTGTGTAGCAACCCTGATCTTGGTTTAGTTATTTTGAAAATTGCAATTCTGATTCCTTAAAAATGAGTTAAATGCAATTTAAAAAGAATAAGCTGAAACACTATAATCATTACCACCATAAAAGAACCACTTAGCCTCATTTTTAAGCCTCTGAATGAGACAAAAGTTACTAGGTTACCATCCCTGTTTTCGATCAGTAGAGAATTAAGCTCTTGTGCCTGAGGTTTGCAGCAGTTGTTCAGACAAGAACATGTATGATAACAAAAAGTGGAAACTGATTCATTTTTTCCAAACAGATACAACCCAAACGATGAATTTAATTGCCAATATTATTTAATCTTTCTGACAAGATTGTAAATAAAAATTAGCACTGTAGTATATTTCCATGAGCCCATATCTCACAGCTACCAACCACTACCATGAACCAAGCCTGGCTTTCTGTTGAACAGTGAAAGCTCATGGGCCAGTGCCTTGCCATTCAATGTGTGTCCATGGAATATGGCCCTAAGTATTTTCATTTCATATGGCATGGCAAAACAAGTAAGTTATTTTTTTTATTCCACTTTATCATTATTTAGTTAATTACAGATATAAGAAGTTTCCTGAAGGGTCATCTATAGAGGAAAAGGGAGATTAGGAGGTAAAGGGTATCCTACAGAGGTGTTCTTAGATATCCTGAGGCTGCTCCTCTCAGATGCTAAAGAGCTTGGCTGTATGCACTACAGCCAAACTGAAGGGCAACTGAAGCTTTTCTAAAGACAGAGGAATATAACTATGAATGTCACTCCCTAGGGGAAAAAGCAAACAAATAAACAAATAAACTCCCCTTTAACTATTTGAATTTAAAAGCAAGTACAACTGCCCAGTAGGATACATCCTCAGAGTCTGAGTTGCTAAGCTCTCTTAGAATTTGAAAAAGAAAATTCAAAAGAAAAGGAAAAAAAAAAAAAAGAGACACACATACACAGCACCAGGAAATGCCTCTTTAGTCAAAAGTAAAATCCTTTTTCTTACTGGCAGTCAAAAAGTTTTCTCAAAGTCTTTACCAAATACACAATAGTATTTCATATACAAGTGAGAAAAAAAGGTGGAAAAGAAACAGCAAATTTTGTTACAGGCCACAGTCCAAAAACTTCTTACTTTTGGCCTAGATGTGTATTGCAGTTAAGGAACTCCAGCAGATAAAGAAAAACTTCTCAAGTTTGACAGAAGCAAGGAACATATCACTTTCATGGGGGTCTGAATTGAAAACGACCAGAGCCCAATTTTATTCACTTATTTATCCTTTAATATAGTAGAACAAATGATGGCAAAGATCCTGATCCCTTTAACCCTCCAAATCAGTTCCAGGAAGAGAAGCAATCATTCAGTGAGTGCCAAGGATCAAAGAGTATATGGACTGTAAACTGGGATGTCTCCTGCCTGCACAAAAGTAGCTGTAAGAATAGCAGTGTAACATGTTATTAATATGATGTAATATGTAATTTGGAAGGATTATAATGCGAAGAAACAGCCTCTTCAACTACCCATATTAATGATAAATGAGCATTTTGCCACAATGCCCTTTCTCTGTATAAAACTGAAATAGGTGAATATTGTCACTTTGCTAATTAGTCATAAGAAAAAGATATTAAACATGTCAAGTTTAAATATTTTACTATGCAAGGCAGACAAAAATTAATTACTGATGATGATATAAATACATAATTATTGAGTTTAATCTATAAATATGGAAATTATAACTCATAAAACTGGTAAAACCCCTATTTCTCCATTTTGCCTAAGCAGGAAGATATAGAAACAAAGGTATTTTCAGCAGTTTTGTAAGTACAAAAAAAAGCTCTTGGGAGCCTTTCTTGGAGTAAGCACACATAGATCAAGGCACCAATGGTCCCTGTAATCCAAATATTTGCCAGACACCACCGCTATCCTTTGAAATCTTCCAGCTGCCGATGACTCAGCTTTTGAGCTGTGATCTAATAGCACCATTCACTTTTCCAGCATTAGAAAAGTGATACTGCCTGCTCTTAAAAAGTTTGCTGGATGGTAAGCACTTGTAACTATTAAGCACCAGTACAGAAAAGATTCCTTTCTTATGTTATCTCTCTTCATCTGTGCAACTTCTTGGTCTTTGCCACACAAAATTCAGACACAGCATTTGATCTTTGTGCCTTATAAAAAGCATTCTTGTGCTAACTACACATCATGCTTTTCATGCAGACCTTGCAAGACCTACAATCATCGGTTTGTACTGCACAGTATCTTCTCATTCTTTTGCAACAAATATCTAAGCAGAAACAAACAAGAAAATTCTTCCCTAAGAATCATCCACCAAGGACTAGTAATGCATATAAAATGACTCCTTAAATTACCAATCAAAGATTTCCTTTATTTAATGATTTTTTTTCTCTCAAGTTACTCTTGAGTAGTTGTTACCAGTAGACAAAACAAAAACTTCTTCGCAAAGGAATATAAGCCACCACTGATGAGCAATAAGCCACTTTAACTTATTTTGACAAAAAAAAAAAAAAAAAAATTGATTTTAGGCACACATGCCAACCAACCAAAGCCCAAGAGATTCAGAGACACTAGCACTCAGGACACTAGCAGTCAACACAAGAGCACTTATTGTTGACTGCATATGAGTATATTAATGGTACTAAGTTGCCTGAAGACCTCTGCCTGAAGATCCTGATCCTTACTAGGTGTTCATCTGTTTTGAAAATCACTAATTCTAATTAGATACTGAGGTCTTCTCTTGCCAATGAGGTGCTGTTCTTCAGTAGCAGAGATTGAGCACTAGAAACAAAATATGAAGGGCACTGAAGTCATGCAAGTCGTTATTTTACATAGGACAAAAGTATTTCACCATTTAGATACTACTGGAGGCAAGCTGAAGTATCAAATGATATTTTGTGTGTGTATTGAAATAACTCATTGTTATTGTTACTCAGTTACATTAGGTTACCTCCTGAGTCACAATGTGCTGAAGAATACTTCTGCAGAGCATAGAAAACTTGAGGGAGGCAACAATCATGAAGATTTCAGAAAAAAACATCAGAAGCTGATGGCCCGGTTGTTCTCATATGCATATACAGTCTAGCTCCCCTTTAATCCACAATTTTGCTGTGAAGGTTACCAGTTATGGGCTGGTGTGAATGGCAGGGGTTATATTTCAGTGATAATGCTACTCTGAAAAAATAAAAGAAATCAAAGTTCATTTGATAATCTGATCTTCATTTACCAAAACAGGTGCCATTAAAATCCACTGATAAATATATTTGCATTCTTCTTTGAGTCCTCATTATATGCAAGGCTTTTGTAGCTTCCTCTAACTGTATAAGATATTGAAGCAGTTCTTCAGCTGTGAAAGCTCCAGTGCCCTCAGTTTAAGTGATCACTATGGAGAATAAAAAATTGAAGCTTTTGACTAGATAGCAAGAGGGAAAACAATCGACCTACAGGGAAATAATACATGGTAGGAAGGGAAAAAAGATAATCACCTACAAGAAGAAACTGAGTAATTTCATCTGCAGTTTTGTAGCTCAGTATTTTCAAGCTATCCATGAAATGCAAGCAGATCAGTATTCTAATTCAATACCATATTTTAGGGCAAGAATGAGACTTTGATAATTTGAATGCACTGTGATAGTGCATCAAATTAATTTATTCCTGAAGAGCAAAATGGTTGTGTTTCTGAACCATAAACTGATGGCAGGGAATATGAACAGAAAAAAAAATGAAAGCTTTATTCCCCCCTTCAGAAGCCAATCTTTATAATGCTTTCATTAGCAGTTAAAAACTACTACTTCGAAATAGAGAAAAAATAGATTTGAAGATCCTGAATGCTATGGGGTATAGTTTTGCTTCCCCATTTTACTAATAGGCAATGTAGAGAATTTATTTTATTGGTTTTACATTTATAAATGTTTTGCTTTTAAAAAAAAACAAACAAAAATACAACCAAAAGGAGCTGAGGGGTTTTTTTTTATCTTCTAATAATTGTAAAAGGGAAGTTTTTCCTACATTTAAGAAAGAAAAATGAGGAAGTACACTTTTTTCTAGAAGGAAAGGATTCCAGAAGTCTATGCAAGAAAGTGAAATTTACTCTAGTGACCATGGGCGGAATAAGTTTGTTTAGAACTTAAACAAGCAAACAAAAAAATTTCAAAAATGTAAACAAAGAAGAAGCCCAGCTAAAGGGATCCAGTAATGTACATATCACAATACATATCAATGGAAATTTCTGTTACCTGAAATAGTAGATTACTACCTGGAATATTACTTTTATTCAAGCTTTCTAACCCACAAGAAAATCCTTTAGGATCTCAGAAAGTCTGATTGAGCAATGCTTTATCTTCCTATCCAAATAAAAGCTATAATTTTACCTCCATTTCATCATTGTAGTGGATTTAATATGCCCAGATGCAGATTTAAACACTTCAGTTATCTGAGCTGATGGAAGGAAATGTGCATTTCCATCAAGTCAGCAGACTTGCTCCAAAAGCAGGTTTTTACATTGTGGGATGGAACAAACTGCTTCCTTGTGCTTGTCTCCCCCCAGTAAGTATAGAGGGATTCTAGATAACCAGTTGAGTGAAAGAAGTCAACTTGTCCTCCGTTATTAAGGCAACACTAAGACATAGAAATACAGCGAAATTATGCTGATGGCAAGCTCAACCATTCAAGCACTGTAAAGGAAGTATATAAAGAGCTGAGAAAAAAGAAGCAGTGACTTGGAACAGTCACAACAGTAATGTATTCTTTTCTCTATTGTACATTTAAATGGTAAATATCAGCACTAAGGACATAGTTTCCCCATGTATTTTATTCTGTCCACTCCAAGAATATCAGACTGGTTCAAAAATTTTTAAAAGAATAAGGATGAGAAGAAATACTTTGGTAAGTATTCTATCTACAGTGATGACAATTCAGGAAAACCTGGCTTCAGATACCATAAGGGCCTACTGTGTAAACGTAACATGGTTAAATCTGAAATTCTGAAGAAAGCTAAAACTTTAAAACCTCATCTTTGATATTTTGCTGGTTAAAGGTTATTGCATGCCCTTTGATTCCAGGCTTCCCATTAGTTGTATTTCTTGCAAACTGTCCTAGAAAATCTAGATTACTCTGAGATTTGAGAACTATTATTAATAGTAGTATTAATAACTGTATTAATAAATGTTCAGTGGCACAACTGCTCTTATTTAACACAAAAAAATTTCAAGAGATTTTTTTGCTAGATAACTGATCCCTTAATATTTGGTGAATACTGATTTACAGTCACTGATGGTCATATACTGTCTTACACTCTACATGTCCAGTCACAGGTCAAATGAGTGACACAACAGCACACCAGTACTTTCTTCTATGAGCCAGTGAGTGAAAAAGCTTTGCCTCATTTTCCTAACCAGTGCTAGAATACACACTAAGAACCAGGAAACAAACACATGAATAGTTACCAGGAATCCTAACAGATAAAGTTTTGAAATACAAATATTCTTTTGTAACAGTTGTTTTAGCCATCTTCCTTTAGCCCAAAGGATGGTTTCCAGATAGGCAAATACTCAGGAGAACAGGTGAGTTTTATGGACTGGCAATCATTCTAATGAGCATGTGACAGGGTTTTGAGAGCTTCAGAGCCATAGAATCCATTTCACAGTCGTCTACAGCCTAACTGCTAATGTAGGCAAGAAAGTCATCCTGCCAATCACAACCCCATCTCAGGATCCTAGACTGAATCTTACTCCCAGTCAGACACAGGTGGTGGGTGGGTTTTTTTGGGTGGTTTTTTTGTTTGTTTGTTTGTTTTGTTTGTTTTTGTGGTTTTTTTGTTTGTTTGTTTTTTTGTTTGGTTTTTTTTGTTTGTTTGGTTTTTTGCTTTTTTGTTTGTTTGTTTGTTTTGGTTTGGTTTTTTGGTTTTTTTTTTTTTTTTTTTTTTTTTTTTTTTTTTTTGTTGTTGTTGTTTTTTTGTCCTACCTTGGTTCTCAACTTGCCTTTCCAAGGTTGTTTTATGAGTAGAACAGAAGGAAACTGCCTCAGCCATTGGAAGTACCTATTACTGGTCATGAAAGGCTAGCAAAGAAGCCAGATTAAATAAATCCTCAGCATGATGTAAAAGCCATGGCATTTCTCCCTGAATCACCTTGAATTTTGGCTCACTATACTTGGAAGCTAAAGTGAGCTTCATAACACTATTAATTGTTTGCAAATTCCAAGATATCAAAGGAATATTTTAATGAATGGTTAGAACAAAAAAAAAAGATGGAGGGGGAGAACAATGTTTTCATTTTCAAGGAGTTTCATTTTCATTTTCAAGGAGTTTCTCATTAATCAAACCAGAACCTATAGATTAAGATTTTAAGTTAAAACCTAAATTGTCTAAGACTGCAAAGAGTGGTTGTGGAGTCTCCATCTCTGGAGATATTAAAAACTTGCCTGGATGTGATCCTGTGCAACCTGCTCTAGGTGAACCTGCTTGAGCAGGGATTTGGACTGGATGGTCTCCAGAGGTTACTTCCAACCCCAACCATTCTGTGATTCTTCAAGTTGCCTGTATTGAATGAAAAACATCTCTGTGTTTTCCATTTGCAAAAGCAGCTCAGCTATTAGACACTGAAACTATGTAAAAAGATTTCATCTTCCAACCTAGGCAGTTGGTTAAGTTATTCCTGTTTCCCTGACAACCTGTCAGCATTCATGACCCAGTGAAATTCCCAACTGAGCTGCTGATCAGGCAGTTAATAATTCAGAAGTTTCTTTCTTCTGTGGACTTGTGTTTGTCATTAATGACAGCAACTAGCAAATAGTACTTCATCTAGTCTATAAATGGAACAAGTGTGAGGTAACACCAGTCACTAAATTAGCCAGATCTTTCAGATGTTTTTACCTGGAACCATAGTCAAAACAAAGGACAAGAGCTCTGCTCTCATCAAGAATATGCCATGAACATACCTAGAGTTATCATTAGTAACTTCATCCTTTTTAAATGCTGTTTTATCTCAAACTAGGATGTGAAAATACTCAAAACAGAGGTGTCAGCTAATTGGCATTTTACTGGGCTTTGTCCAACACAGAAATGTCACTTCACTGACCAAAACCTTACTCCAAGGAGCATAAGGCTTAATTTCGTGTGTGTGTGTGTAATCTCTCCATTGAGCAGAACAGATGAAACAAACATATAAGGGTTGATAGCACTCTTAAACAAAAACTTGGGCACAGAAGTCACTGCGCGTCCAACTTTTCCTACTTACTTTCCTTGTTCTCCTGAGATACACCAGGTTCTTCTCTTTTTTTAACCATATTTGGCATGAGATATTTGCCACAATGTTGCCTATTCCTGCACATCCAACCCCAAATACCAGTGCAGCTGTGTGTGGGAGTCAAGGCTATGAAATAGCTGAAATAATGATGTCTTTGGTTCATGAAAAAAAAAAATCCAATAGGACCAAATTCACTGCAATATGAATAAGTGGCAATTTCCTGGGTGCTTTGAGTCTTGCAATTTCTTCTTAATTGAGTCCTTCATTAGCATTTTTTAAGCAGCTCTTCTCGTTTTCATTGCTTCACTGAAAGAAAATTATGCTTCAGCCTTACTTTATTTCCAACATTAATACAAGTCAATATTCATTCCCCCACCACTCTCCCTTCAAGATTGGGATCTTCTTTTATGAAAAAGGACATCCTCTGAAAGCCTGGATTCTACAAAAAATACTTTCACAATTTCAAGAAAGTGAAACCTGAAATTTCAAAGTGTCTATATTTTGGTACTATCAGGAAATTAAAATAGTCTAGCAGTACAAAGACCAGAAAATTAAATTCTCTAAGAATAGTACAGTGCTATTTAATTCCTCTGGCTGAAGGGAGTTTAAAGCAAAGTAAGGCTTAAAGTGCATGAGTGTGTATATTTTAATAATATTTTCTTACCTCCCTCCAGTGCAGGACCACAGCATATTCAGAAAGAATGACTGCATTAACATTTTTTTCCATGTTAAATAAAACGAATGGGCTCTTTTCTGACATTATTTCATCATACCTCAAAAATTTCCTGTGATTTTTCAGAAAACCTAACCATACACAGACACATTTTGTCAAGTTTGTACATTGCAATTAGAATAGGCACTGCAACTATGACCATTAAAATAACTGAATCGAAAAAAAAATCAAATGTGTACATTGGACTGAGTGGTTTTAGCTTCATTTAACTGCAATAACACTTTCTTTCAGAGCAGGAATTATGCAGAGTCATTTGAGAGCCTAAAAACATGTATCTAGTGCTTTAAAGTATCCTGAGTGTTCTCCAGCTGGTAGTCCTGAAGTGCCTCCCATTAATCACACAGCCTAGCTGCCCAGCCTCTGTTGATGTCTTGGATTATATTTTGTGTATTCCCTTGATGCCTCTGCTTAGGCACCTGGGTTGCTCCTTTTTCAGTTTAGTTTGCCTGTATAAAAATAGGAAGGTCTGCTGCTCCATAAAGCCAAAAAGGGTTTTCAAGAGTCACTGATCAGCCTAAGAAATGTGAAGAGGCGGCCAAAATTGGCTTCAGTAATTTGGTACATTAGGAAAGTAGGGGATTTGTTCAGAAAGGCATTATACTGTGCTAGTGATGAATGGGAATCAACCTGCATCACTGAACCAGAATACACAGCCCAAGTAGAAATGAAGTGCTGAAGCACCCCAGGTGGTGTGGTACCATTAGGAGAGAAGTTAATGAGAAAAATCGTGATATGGAGAAACATCAGGAAAAATTAAGTTGAAAAATTTGTAAGAAATGAGGTCTGGCTGCAGTCTATGGGAAGCTGGCTTTGAGCCTAAGGAAATGCACTTTATCTCCCAGGCAGGTAGCTCCAACTGAGCTCTAAAAGAAAACTCTTAAGAGCAGATAGACTATTTTAAGAGTGTATGAAAAGACAGAATAACCCCAGGAACAGCTTAAAGTTTTCTGTATTGACAGTGAACTATGAGACACAGTTTAACGAATCAGGATGGAACCATAAAAACCTTTTCTTTTAACATTCAATGTAGTAATAAATTTGGATTCATTAAAGCAGAAATAGCAAACTATAGAATAAAAATAGGACAGGGCAGCAATTTTGGAAGATATTTTTTCTAAGTCCTTTATTCAAAGGAATGTATGCTAATGTCTGTTTAATATTGAAGAAAAAAAACCAAAAACCCAAAACAACTGAAGTTTAAAATTATCAGCTTTTTAAAAAGCTTTTTTCTTTTTAAAAAGAAAAATTATGTGTTTGACTGCTTTTAGAGATCTTTTTCTAAGTTTATTTACTGTGAGCCTAATCCAGAATACACTGAAGCAAGAGGGAATTTCATAAAACAATTGCAGTCCATGAAAAGGTGTTATGACAAGATGTTTCATCCTCTAGCACAAAATCCACATATTTCAATACAGCATTTTAAAGATAAACATGAACAAAAGTTCTCTAATTCTACCTAGACTTTTGAAACAGGCAGTGCTATTTCTGGATACTTTAAAAACATATTTCCATATCTAATCTGAAAAAAATCAAGTTCATTATATGCAACAGTAGAAAGAAACAAAAAACCCCCAAAACAGTCCAATAATGTCTAAGGGTGCACTACCCATAATTTTTAACTATTTAACCATTGTAACCACGCACGTTATGCTGTGTTATCTTTTCTACTCAACAAAAGTTATGGCAGTTCACTATTTTATTTTCCTGCTATGATGTTCTGGCTTGGATTCTGGCTTTCTTCTGCCTCATCTTTCAGATCTCACAAGAGCACCCTGATCTTGCCACTACCCCAAGCACCCAGCTGCAATTCCTGCCAGGCTGGGTCTTATATATTTTAAAGAGTTGTTTATTTTTAAAAACATTTTACAAGATCTAGATGGACACTTCTGTAGCCAGCCTTAACTCACTCAGTAAAGCTTTGCTTCACAGAATCTGTCCATAACACTGCAAATACTGGGGGGAAACAAACAAACAAGCTGAAGTTATCCTGCTGCTAATACAATTCATTCTCCTTTAGGACTCCATATGTTTCAGTCTTGTACCTGCTTTTACATTTATTTAGGAAATGTGCTTCAACTCCTACCTTAAGTCAATTTTTAATTCCTGCAGAAAATGTTTCATTGGTTGTCACTGTGTTTTACCCAGAAAAACCTGATACACTATTCCCAGATTAACCTGTTGTAAAGCATATTGCCCAATATTTCCCTAATCTTTCTAATGGGATGCATTTCAAAATCTACTATTTACGGATAGCAGGGTGGCTGTATCAGTCTCACTGTTTTGCCCATATGGAAGTTTGTAGAGTAGAAATTATTAAGCAAATCAATACTAAGGAAGCAAAAGAAAAGAGATGAAGTAGGTTTTTTTGCCTCCTAATCATTATTCCTGCCCACACACGAACAGATAACTTGGTCCTAAAACACACCCAGCCCTTACTGCATCAAATCTCCCTGGCACCTGGCAGCTTGGCAGGCCACCTTATTTCTATGGCAGTCACATAGACAGTGGAAGGGCTGGTGCCTCTGAAAATGAATGACCCACTAAAATGTACCCAGTATCATGACAGCTTGTGTTTCTAGTAAAGATGTTTCTATACTCTCTCAAAAACAAAACAACAGCCAAAAAAAAAAGAAAATTAGGAAAATATTGAAAAACAATACTACAGGGGTGTCCACTTCCTTCTTCTGTTCCTTTTAAACCGCAAAATGAATATCCAAATTTTTATCTGTTAAGTGGATTTGTATTTGGTTAGCAGGTTGGGGGTGGTTTTTTTATTGTTTGTTTTTGGGGGTTTGTTTGTTCTTGTTTAGGTGTTTGTTTGTTTCTTTGGGCTTTTTTTCCTTTTTGGTATTGATGGGAGGGTGGCTGTTGGGGTAGGAAGGTAGAGGAATTACCACCACATTTTCTGCCATTACATCCTAACCTGCCAACAATCTTTTCCTCAGTTCATGTATACCTGATTCCATCAAACTTTGTTTAGTGTAAAAGGAAGAAGTTCAGAACGGAGGGTAGCCCTAGGACATAACAAACTAATTCCCTAAGAATGTGTAAATAACCTCAAACCTTGACCTCAGAGTCACACTATAGCTTGTGTGCCTTGCACAACCTCCAGGGATGGTCAAAGGCTTGTTCTTGACAATAGGCACAGAGATCCTTCACATTTACAGAAGAAATTTTCAAAATCTTAAAGTGAAATAGCATTGACTACAGGCATGGTTCACTGTAAGTATTCTTCTGGTTAATGTTTCTTAAGTGCTAGATGGAGAAGTAGAATTATTAAAAAAAAAAAAAATCTCTGCTATTTAATTCTATAATTTTATACCAGCAACATTTGTTTTCTCTGGAAGCCATTTTAGGAGGTGTTTTTCCAAGGAAGACAACAAAAAATAAAACCAAATCTCACTATTCTTACACAAAAACATAGCTAAAAGGCCTACTTTAGACTGTTACTTGTGCTTTCAGGTTTATGAAAAAAACACTGAATGCTTTTAGTTAACATCATGAAGCCAACATTTTCCTCATACCATTTGAGTTTAGCCCTAAACCTCTCCAGGAAAAAAAAAAAAAAAGGAAATTATATTTACCTCATAAACCTCATGCTACTTGGGTAAAAATGCATTTTGAAGGTGTTAGCCAAGTGATTATAAATAAATGAAAAGACTAAATATAGGTTTAACAGTAAATTGCTTCACTGGTTCTTTATTATCAAAACCTATTGGAAATGAAATCTTACTGTATCTCCAAAAATTAAACTGCAATTGCAGCCTTCAATGCAGTGTTCAATACAGTAGGGAATTCTAAGGTATCTCTATTTTGAGCTATGAATACTAGCAACACATTTTGAAGTGTGTGCTAAATTGCTGTTAATCAAGGTAAATCAAGCTTTGCTTAATCACAGAATGACTACCTTGGAAGAGACCTCCAAGATCATCAAGTCCAACCCAAGTCTAACACCTCAACTAAAAGAATAAGAATACTTACTTTCAAAAGTAAGTAAACAATTCAGTTTTATTTTCTGTCTACGTTTTGAGGATATAATTGTTTGAAGACAGAATAGCCAAACTTTTCATAAGGAGATGAAATAAATCCATCCCTTTTGCTTTTTTTAGGGAATAATTAAAAAAAAAAGTTAAATAATAGGCAAAGTAAAAAGCAGTTCAATTCAAGGAATGTGGATACAAGATGAATGAGACGTTACTAATAATGGTGCTGTCACAGTTAACAATTTTACTGCTTACTGGAGGCATGGCCAGTTAGGCTAGAATTACTTAGTAGCACAGTCTCTGCAACCCAGTGGTATTTTTATTTGCCACTCAGCTGTTGGAGGAAAATGCAAGTCTTTTAATGCACTATGAAATCAACCAGTAAAACGCCTCAGCTTATGAGACAGGCTGACTAGCATCAAGGTGATATATCACACATGCAGGGTGCTGTTCACTCCACTATGGTACAGTGAACTCAGCCTGCAAAACTACAGTATCCACCAGCAGGCACTTACCAATAAAAGCTTTCCAAGGCAAATGAGGGTGTCTGAGGACAGCTTTAAAATATTTTATTGCTCTTAACTTTGCAGAAAGCACAGCAGGGGTTGGAGAAAAGGAAGGGGTTTTCATTTCTCTTCTTTAGTGACTACACACAAAATTTGGTTCCCAACGTAAATCAGATCCTGCTTCTAACTACCAGCCATTTCTGTGTAAGGAAGTTCTGGCTGGGCTTTTTCTAGCAGAAGCATCCATATTACCTTAAAAATACAAAGAACATTCTTATTACTTAAAAATAAAAAGAGCATTCCTGAACACATCCTTAACGCTTTGATCAGGCATTTCTGTCACAATCTCAGATAATTCAGTGTTTACAATATACAAGAATTACAGGTTAAAAATACCGTAATTGTTTTTTGAATAACTACAGTCAGGTTAATTGTACATTAATATAGCCAGCATAAAATTATCCTCCAATATCAAGTACAAGGAAGAGACAGTAAACAGATTGGATCACCTAACGTTTTCCTTATACATGAATTTTATCAGATAAAATACAAAGCAAGCAAAGGAAGTTAAATCCCTCAGTCTTTACTGGAACCATGTAAAAATATTCAGGGAAGTCATACCTTCCTGGGCTACTCATAGTAATGACAGAATCACAACAGGTTATGAGGTAAAGACAAAGGACAGATGATACAATAAACAGTACAAATTTGACAAATTTCAGAAACTGCCTTCTTGAAAGGAAACATCTCTTTACGTAACTTACATGTTTAAAGACAAGCATGCTCAGGAGTAGATAAGCATATGAAAACTTAAAAGTTTACATCAACAGGTACTTCAGGAGGGCTTCAGCCTTCTGCTGAAGCTGTTACACTTTTCCTAAGCCAAAGAAAGGGTAACCAACATTCTGGAGGGCATGTTTGAGTCAATGAATGAAGAGAACGGAAAAAAAAACCCTGACCAGATTCCAGCCTTTTTTTGATGATGGCTTGACTACCCAACACATAACGACACTGTCAAATCATGCAACGTTGCCATGCAAAATTCAGTGCAGCATTGCTCTGTATTTTTCCCTGCTGATCAACCAGCTTAACCTTTCTCCATTTCTCAGTTTTCCTTCTATAAAAGAAGGGCAATCAGGACACAATAGAATCTCTAATCTAAGAGAAACATTCATGAGCCTTGCACATGTTAGATTTGCTTGGCTGGGGGCTGGACTCGGTAGAAAACTGTGAGCAGAGGAGTTAAAAAAAGAACAGAAACTTCTTCTAAGAGATGTCCTTCAGTTTTAAATAGAGATATTTTGAGAATTAACACCACTAAAAATAAAACTAAGTCTAGGATCTACAGAAGAAATATGCATCTATACACACATAATAGACAAATAGCTCATGATAGATGCTGAGTAGAGTCAGTGCATCTATAAGCCAGTCTTTAATTTAAGTTCTATTTCAGATGTAGCATATTAAAACAAATTACTCCACACTTACAGTTTTGGTTTGACTTTTCTCTCTTTTACAGGCTCCTTCCTGAAGTTTCTCTACAGATGTGATGAGAGATTGTTTGCTTGAAAAGGCCAAAAAAAAAGTGCTTGAGTGGACTCAGGTCAGCTGTTGCTTAACTTGTACAAGCAAGAAGGAAATTCATGCAGTGGAGAGGAAATCACAGGAAATACAAAATATTCTCCAAAAGTCACACACTGAGAAGAGAAATACTCCAAATAGTCAAAGCAGTCAGATTTTACATCATCCAGTGTTTGGATAGTACAGAAAGAGTCTAAGGTTCATTAGTGTAAGTCCCAAGATCTTAGTAAAAAAATCTCACCATTAGAACTATTAACTCTCAATCCTACCCTAGATATGCACTTCCTTTTAAATATCTTGCTGTGCATACTATTGAAGAAAGACCACCAAAATAGAGGATCTTTTCCCTAGAAGGAGAGAAGGTTTTCTAAAGCTAAGAAAACATTTTTACAGAGAAAATATGTACCATCATGACATGTTAGTTATTGCAATGTAAATATATGGATTCTTTACTTCTGAGTGGCAACTGAGTTCGTTGCAAACTGCATAATAGAATTCTTTAATGCCCCACTGCAATTAATTATTGCAACAGTGGAAAAAAAAATCTCAAAGTTCCAGGCCTCCTTGTCGAATTGTTACTATTTTTGTAAAATGGAATAAGATTCTTAGGTCCTTGATTAAAAAAAAAACCAAAAACAAAAACAAACAACACTTTAAATGTGGCTTCATAGAATCTCATTCAGTGGCTAACATTTATTTTGAGCATTAGAACAAAGGGATCAAAGAGATGAAGTGTATTTGTGCTTTGAAATGTGGCCATGAAAGAGGTATCATTATGGTCTATGCTTATTGTATCTCAATGGCCAAATGTGCTTGATTTATATACATATTTTTTTTGCCTAACTTCCAAAGTAAACTCAACAAGGGAAGTTATTATGTAAATGTGCACTACACTCACCAGTGGCACAATGGCATTAGAACAGTCACACTGGATGAGGGGTATGTAAAACAAAATGTTAATTTGGGAAAATAATCACAAGAAACATGCTCTCTAGCTAATATGACCTTTTGTACAGACTGGTAGAATATTTTGCAATAACAGTATGTTTTTGTTTTCAGTATTTTGAGATAAGAAAACTGAAGACCATATTCTTCCTTTAGTATGAGAGAGCTGAAAACACTGCCCCAAAACATTTCATCAGCTACAATGGCTGCAGTTGCCTTAAAAAATTCACAGCACTGGCATCTGTTATGAACAAGACAGGCAGAGAGACAGGCATCAGAACAGAGACTGATAAACACCCAGAAAGAATGGAGATCTGACTTCTTGAAGAAAAAAAATGTGCTTGGAAGCTTGAGGAAAAATAAGAAAATTGCTCAGAATGCAGTGTGAGGTGAAAGAACACAGATAATTATTGCTAGGTTTTGTTTGGTATTATTTTTGTAATGTTTCATGTTAGTTTATTTCTAACAATGTTAATAATTGGATTCATATAGTGATGTGAGATTTTATGACCCAAAGAACTGCAAATTTTGCAGTTTGCCTTTGGACAAACAAAAAGGAACACATGAACACAGAAGAATTTATAACAAATTAAACAGTTCATTTAGTTATTTTATTATGGAAACCCATAGCAGCACAGAAGCTATAAAAAGGATCATGTCAAGGGGTGAACAGCTCTCATGGCATCAGTTAAACAGTATGTACGTTCTCAGAAGGAATACCACTAGTCCCTCCTTTTTACAGGTTAAACACATGCCTGTTTTTACTTTATGCCCAAGTGGCTATATCAGCACTGCAGAAAGCCCACAAGATTCAGAGTTTATCAGGCAGTGTCTACCTAGGAATACACCAGCTCACCTGCCACCTGAATGTCCTCCACTGAAGGACCTTGGCTGGCCACCAGATTGGTGAAAACTGATCCTTTCTCTGTTCCATTCAAACTATCAGCAATACCAGACTGTATATTGTGTTCATTTTCTCTCTTACCTGCACAAAGACAAACCCTAGAGCCTGCAAGCAGTCATGTATGGATGTAGGAAACCCGTCATACTATGTGGAACATAAATTGTGCAAATGCTGAAAATCCCTGCACTCCATGCAAAGGCAGTAATTGCATTGCCTTGCATCCTTATGCTCCCTCTAAAAATAGTTCATGGTTAGATAGAGTCCAAAACTGGAGACCAACATGCTGCTGACACAAGCTGAAGATTCTCAGCTCTCCACTGGTTTATCATTGCCATCTGTCTCCTGATGCAACATCAAATTACTCGGAGAATTAACAGTGCTGTGCTCTGATTTTGTTTAGCAGCAAAACACACACACATTACCATTTCTCATGTTTGGTGATGGGATTGTTTCAGTCACATCCTAACAAGCTAAAAATGGCCATCTGAATTAGAAACTTCCCACATTTGAGGTATGTATTAGAAGAACAGACCTTTATTCAGTCTTAAAAGGAGGCTGAAGAAATGTTCTTCTGCTTCAGATGGCAATCAGGGGAGATTACACAGAATTATTATTTAATACACAAAGAGTATCATGCCTTAATTTAATACACTTCTGTTCCACCTAGTACAAGGGCACACTGCTCAATATTCTTTTGATAGCAACACCACAGATACTCTAAACAGACACTGCTGATCCTCGGATCCAAGTCATCCCCTACAAGACAAAGTTTACTAATTCAGGCTGGGCAGCACACAGAACTGACTTTACTGCTGGCATCACAAAAATGCTGCATTGACCAGTGTGTTCAGGTGAGCACCACCTCAAGGTACTTGAGTGCTCTGCTGACAAAAACCAAAGCATAGGTCTTGCCATTCCTCCCTTACACCACAAGAAAGAACAGCACCTGGCTTCTTCTGGATTACATTGGGATTCCTGCATCTGAGCACAAGAAAGGAAGAGTGAAGAAGAAGGCCCAAGAACTGTATACATTTCCAGTCACACCGAGCACATTTCTCTGGGAACAGGATCTGTTTTCTGAGAATGGAAAAATTTTTAATCTACTTCTTCACTCTTTGTAGGGGAGAAAAAAAAGGCGCCACAACAACATATGGATTTCTTTTTCCTCTACAGCTGTCAGAAGGCTCCAAATAAAACTCCTGTCATTTTCTCTTTATTACCAACATTAGAGCTCTCACTGTAGCTGCGTATCTGTAGGACTTTTCTGGAAGCTCAGAATAAAATGGATGCATTTCAAAGCTACCTACAGTCTATTTATAATCCATCTGAATGTACCTTCTCATCTGCAGCAGGTTTGTGAATTCATATTCAGTATAAAACTGCAGGGGCTGTCAACCCTTTCCAACAGATATCCTTAGTGTTATTCCTCTGTTCTCTCACAACAATCGTGCTTCTTGCAAAAACAAAACCCTAAGTAATAACAAAAGTTTCAACACTGTATGTCCAACTCATCACACCCAAGTACACTTTATACTGTGGAAGTTTTAACAATTACTCAGCTGTTTGGAACAGAAACTTAAAGCAAAGATTCTTTATTGGTTTAAAGTATGATGCTGCTTTGTGATGACATATAACATTACATGTATGTTCGTAGTTACTTTGAGAACACCAAAGACTAGAGAGAAAGTGACTTTCTACCAAAAGTCCTGTTAACAGAAGCAGAATGAAATATACATATAAGATATTTTTAGACCTCTCATGATGTTGAAACTCATGATTCATTAATATTTTAGCTTTCCAGCCTGGAATATTTTATGTTCCCCTTTTCATTTAGTACCTGAGTAAACACTCGAGTCATTTGAGTGACTATACAGGTATCCATACATGTTTAGGTTTCATTGATTCAACATTCAAGAGCATGCAATTTCCTGGGAAAGAAAGCTGTTATTGGAATAGATCAAAAGCAGTTTTATATTTTGTCTTTCAGACAAGTTTGTTTTCTCCTTATCTTACACATTCTAGGAAATAAAAGATTTAGAAACCAAAGTAAAATTAAAAAAAACCCCAAGCACTCTCCTCTGATTTTCAACAAAGTCCAAGATGAAGACAGAAAGCAAAACACGCCAATGTTCTACAAAACTTTAGAGATTCCCTTTCACTTCATCAGGATGAGATTTTATGTCTCTCACCTTTATGAAAGTAAGAATATTACTAAACTAAATGCTAGATATATAAAATATTGTCACTTGTGAAGAATTTTTCTATGTTCTTAAGATCACCTTCAAGTAGAAAAAGATTGTTTTTAAGTGAAACCTTGTAATTAGGCAGTAGAGATATTTTTGCTTCTTACTGAATGTTTCATTTCATTAATTTCCAAAGATCATTCCTCTCACTTGGTAGTTTTCTCACCTGAACAATTCACAAGATAGTTTGCAACTCAAACCTAGGCCAAGATTCTCAGATATGTTCAGCTTCATTTCAACACCAAATATTAACATGATTATCACACTGGGTTCTGATCCCTTTTAAAAATCAGACCTGACAGCATAAGTGAAATCCTTGGCAACACTGGTCAGCTTCTATAAAAGAGCTCATCACATATCAGCTGCTCTAGGGAACTCCTCTCTCCTAGATATAATTGAAAAAAGACTTTTGAGACAGCAAGCAATTACTAATCTATATAGGGAAAGCATTGTGTGAACAAACTGTAATTACTGATAATTAAAAGTTGAATCCTGATATTACTGTAATCTTTATAAATTTCTATTTACTTCACCAGGGTTGAGGTTCTGTCATACTACTATAAATATATTTGGACATTGCTGTTCTCTCATTTCTAATGATGTACAGAGATGGTAAAAAATGGGTTGCATTTATGCCCCTGCCCAGCTCCACCACTGCAAAGTCTTATAAAATAATATTATGTCAATGACAAAGGCATTCAGCCAAAAATCCCAGAATGCTTACATCTGCATGCACATAAACATCTGCAAACTGCATCATGAAAGACATTATTTGCAAGCTAAGGTTCAAGCAGAGGTGTCTGCATAATTTTTGAAGATGCCAGTTTGGACTCCTTCCAAACTTATCTGCAACATGTTAAAAAGGTCTGAACAACATTCCCATTCTATTCAGTGGCTTCTCTGCAAAATAATGTTCTTAAACAAAATACCTTAATAGCTTTACAAAGTGTTTTCAAGGAGTCACAAACACTGGTCAGGATGTGAAGGATCCAAATGAGGCACATTAAAAATGCATGCAGTTGTCCTTTCAGCTAATGGCTTGCTAGAGCTCAGATGTACTAGCTGGCTCCCAGAAGCTGCTGCAGACACTGTGTTCAGAGGACATTTATGTTCCCACCTCAGTTAGGCTTGCTTTGTGGGTCTGTCCTTAATGCCTTGTAGAAACTGTCTGTTCTGCTATTTCCCCCCAATTTATACTTCTTGATTTCTCAGGAAGTGTATTATTAAATATCTTGACATTTGGAGAGGACAACAAATGCCAGCATCAATTCTATTGTTACTTCCTAGGAAGTCTTTGTTGTTGATTTTGGTTTTTAAACACATTGAATTACACTTCAATTCTTACCACAACATGGATAAGAGGACGAAAACCAAACCAGGAAGCTGCTACTTTCTAAACAAGTCTGAAGGAAAAGTAGATCTAGTAGTATTTCCCTAATGAATTCCCCTACCATCAGGAAGATGTTGTTGTTTTGGTTTGCAGGCTTTCAAACTTTGAGCCTACAAGCTTTTTCATGCACTTCAAATGGAATTTCTACATGATGGGAATTTTCAGTCAGTCTGGCTAACTGTTAATGGCTTAGACTACCAGCTAGCAATTTCTGTGAACAGTCCAGCCTCAAGTTACTTCAGAGTTGGTTTTCCACTTCTTTGAAGCTTTGCTTCATTTGTTATTTTAAAAGTAAAGATCAAAATAAGACCACTCATCTTCACCTCTCTCCTTTGCTTTATGTTAGCACATCCTGTGAGGTGCCAAGTCCTGCACTAACTCTGATGACTGGAGAATTCAGTTTAACATATCAAAATAAGTACTCAAGCTCCAGTATTTATTGAGGGAGCAAAACAAAACTTCCCCGGTAATGCAGAATCAGATGACAAAGATAATTTTTTATCAAAGAATTGAAAGAAACCCCTCATCTTATGTGGAGCCTCATTATTAGGTATCTGCAGTTTTGATGCTGTGGTTGTTAAACCTATTTAAATGTAGCAGGTGTGAAAACACATTATTTACATCTCACAAACTGAAATGCTTTCAAGTCTTAAAAGTGACTAAACTCTCAGTCCCAACAGTAAAACGCAAACAAGAAACACATCTTACTATACAGATTTTAAGATGTGATGTAAATATATAGCTATAAATTAAATCTTTTTTCCCTGTAAAGAAAAAAACTATTAAAAGCCATTCTGCCACGCATTTTTTAATAACAGGTTGTGGAGACCACTTATGAAAACAAAATTCTCTCTACTTCTCTACTTCATTGTGCTCAGAACACACACTGTGACTAAAGCTATAAAAATCCAAAGAAATCTGTTCACAGAAATTTTTAAAATTATTTCCAACTTGTAAAGTGGTCAGGTGCCATGCCATATAAATTGACACAGAAATAACAGACAGTCTAAGTTTTACCTAAAGGGTCAAGAGAACTTCCCCATACAACTGACCATATACTGTACTTAATTTCTTGGTCTGCTTGAAATACTTGAAATAGGTATTTTACCTCTCAGAAAATTCTCCATCTATCAATATATGCACTCATTAATATTCATTATAACAAAGTGTTCTTTACGCATCTGAATTCTGCACACTGACTACTGGATACAACACAAGAAGGACCTTCCACCAAATCACACTACCCAGTAGGTATTACAGTGACAGTCCTGAAGGTGTTTTTAGGTTGGTTGTTTTTTTTTTGTTTGTTTGTTTGTTTTGGTTTGTTTGGTTTTTTGTGGGTTCTTTTATTTGGTGGTTTTGTTGTTTGTTTTTTTTTTGGTTGGTTGGTTTAGTTTTTGCGGGTTTTGGTAACTTAATTAGGCTTCTTGCCCATTTACTTTCAAAGCTGCTTCTTTGCAGTGGGCATGTGTGATGGCAATGCCAGCAAGGTATGCAAGGTAGCTCCCAGGACATCATGACAAAATAACTTTTTTTCTACAGGAAAGGCCTGTTTGTTAGCCATTGTTTGTCAGAGTCCCTGGCTGAAAATCCTCTAAGAGTTTTGATGCCCAAGCAGCAGCACTGGAAGCTGTCCATGTTAGTGCAGTTTACCATTACCTCCTTTCTTGGCTTCTGTGTGTTATCTGTTAAAGACTTTCCAGATAAGATGCAAGATAATCACAGAAGGCTGCATTTTGCCTACTAATACAAATTGCAACAAATGGTCAGTCTAGAGAGATTCAGCTCACAAGGTTGAACTCACTCCTTCTGACCATCCCCCTGAGCATTTCCAACACAACTTTTCCTGGTATTTGAGTAATAATAGGTTATCTCCTTCTAGGTTGTGTTTTACTTATAACCAGGATGACAGTCATATGCAACCTGTAAGGCTCAATTTCACTCCATGTGATGCTTTCCTACATTTCTTCAAAGGAAAGAGCACAACTGTTATCCCCTCACAAGTGCAAACTCTAGTAGAGCTGCCCACCGCAGGATAAAATTATGAGCTTTAACAATCAAGTGCAGTTTGACATTCACCATAAACCACTACTTAATTCTAAGCAATCTCTCCATGCTTATCCATGCCCTCCTTCCAAGGCTGTCCTTTAATAGGGAACACTATTAGTTTCTAGAATCTTGTGCATATTTTTATGGCTGGGATATCTATTCCAAGCAGACTCAGTCTACCTTCACCTTTCTCTTGTCATTCTGATTTGAGATTCTGTTGCCAGTTGGAATTGATTTGCTATGAAAAATTGCTATGAAAAAAATGTACATACCCTAGGACCACCATGATTCTATTCATATATCTACTGCTGACTTTAAAGAGGTCAACTCATAAGCAGAAAAACAAGTCTAAGAGAATAGCATTCGTACCATGTAAAAAACCCACATAAATTATACATGGATACCAGTGAATCACATGCCAACTTCAAAGCTTCCAGTAAAGTGGGTTTATATAGAATCAATAAGGAAAAGAACTCCAAGATCGTTGAGTCCAACCTTTGAGTGAATACCACCGTGTCAACGAAAAAAGTGCCAAGTTCCACATCCAGTTGTTTCTTGAACACATTTAAGGATGGTGATGTCACCACTTTGCTGGGCAGCCCGTTACGATGCTTGACAACCCTTTCAGTGAAGAAATTCTTTACAATCTTGAACCTGAACCTTCCCTGGCACACCTCGAGAACATTTCTTCTTGTCAAGTTGTCTAGTTGTCTGGGAGAAGAGACCCATCCACACCTGGTTGCAACCTCCTTTCAGGCAGCTGTAAAGAGCAAGGTCACCCCTGAGCTTCCTTTTCTCCAGGTTAAATCACTCCAGCTCCCTCAGCTGCTCCTCATAAAATTTACTCTCTAGACTCTTCACCAGCTCTGGACTCACTCCAGCACCTCAATGCACTTTTTGTACTAAGGGGCCTGGAACATGGCACAGTACTCAAGACACAGCCTCACCAGTGCCAAGTCCTGGAGGACAATCACTTCTCTAGTCCTGGTGGCTGCATGATTTTTGATAAAGGCCAGGATGCCATACTCAACATTTCATGAAAACTACTTGCTTGAAGCTAGTAAAGTGGGTTAGGAGCTCTGCTATACATTTTTTACTGTTAGCAAATGCATGCTTTTTTATACACTTGCCTAGGACAGAGAAGTCTCTGTACTGGGAGTTTCAAAAACAAGAAGTAATTTTCCAATGATCTGACTGTTTGAGAATACTTCAGCACAATAATGAATATGCAGTTACAGCTCACGCAGACATGCCAACTCTTATGCAGCCAAGCAGATGCTGCCAATGGTGCAAACACAGCAATGAAAAGGGCTGCTTGGGCTGGCAATAAAACTTTGCAAGAGGCATCTCCCTTAAACTAAGCTGACAAAAGACTTTTTTTCAGAGGAAAAATATTCCTCAGATGATGATAGGAGTGGTAAAAGAGCCATTATGAAGAATTCTAGTTGGATTTTCAGTTTCTACATACCAATCTCTTCCCTCTTCTCAATATTAAGTCTTACTCAGCATTATGTCTCACACAACAAAAGGCAAACTATCTGAAAATCTGCAACAAAAGGGAATAATATACTGCTAGAGCAAAACAGCTTCAATATATGCAATACCATAAAGCATTTTTCCACACTTTTATTTCTGGGGTTTTTTTCCAAAAACTGATTTAATGGTGTAGCATGTAAATGAATTTTTATTCATGAATCAAGCATACAACAGACTCAGAAAACAAAACAAAACATGCAAATCTATTGAATTTCCATATTAGTTCCCCAGATTACAGGAGAAAGTGGGTTTGTGTTAACACTTGATTTCACAGGTAAATGTCACCTAATACTCAGAAAGAGACGTGATCTGATGAAAACAACTAAAAAGAAAGTGCTGAGTACTGCTTTGCATGTGTACACACTAGGAATAACCCAGTCTTTACTCAGGATAAAAATTAATTTCCCTTGCTAGAAAAAAATTATCCAAAGGAGCTACTCCTGTATAGCCTGATGTTAACAGAGAAACTGACAAGTGACTGAATATTTTGAGGTTCAGGAGAACCAGTCTGTTGTTGTTTAACAAAGGCACAGCAATTCTTTGCCAGATAAATGTAGATAGTCTCCTGTCATTTCCCATCCTGGTTATAAATATTTAATTATTGGCATAGAGGAACCTACCAAAAAAACTCCTTGGTTACTTGAACAGGTGACTGCATGAAAACTGCTCACTGGAAACGTTCATCCAAGCACCTCACCTCCTGATCTCTGCATACATATAAATACAAATACTTGAGAATTCTGGTTGCTACAGGCAAAAGCAGCACCTGAAACTGCGTAGACATTTTAATAAAATACATGTTCTCATTCCAAAGACCGAGAAATTATTTTGAATATAGACACAATCATAGCATCCATCCTAAAAAAACAACCTGAGTGGTTACAAGCAAGCTTGGTACAGCTTAAAGGTTTTGTACTTGCAGACAAAATGGGCTGAAAACATCTTGTAACTGAGGCATATGTATTTGAGAAGAGGTCCTTAAGAGTATGTCTTACATGTGCACAAACCACAATCTGCTCCAAGAAACTACAGTCTGCACATAACCAATTTTATAAGATCTGAATGTAAAAAAAAAAAAAAAAAAAAAAAAAAAAAAAAAAGTAGTGAAAGGTAGCAAAAGTTAGCAGTATCTAGCAGTGATAAATTGCATCGAGTGCCAAAGAGCAATGAATGGAAGGCACTATTCTGAAGCTGAATTTCCTGCATAATCACAATCTGAACTGATATTTTCATCATTTTTTAGAAATCGGAGTGTAATCATCTCACTGTAGACAGAAACTTTTAATTGTGGGTGGCAGGAGATACTTATAGCTATCAAATGTATCAAAATGCAATTTAGAGGAAAAGGATACTATGTCAAGGCAAATCAACAAATGTTTCTCTTCTGTGACTCAGCTAAGGAAATTTGCTGAGATGGAAGTGCAATTTCATCATGTCTTTAAATTAAAAGACAGCTAATGAATTGTAATTGACATTATTCTACAGAAATCACAGAAGTGAAAATGTCAAAAAAAATTGTGTCAGTTATAAAACTAAAGTAACCCTTCTAGTAATACAAGAATGAGACAATCCTCATATCTCTTTCAATTGCAATTTTCTGTCTCTTAATGAGTAGAGCATCCTTGTAAACAGTAATTTAATTTGGAAGAACAGCTTTCCCTCTTACAGCCAAAGAATTTTCTAGGATGCATGCAAGAGAAGAAAGCTCTTGGCGTTCAAATTATATCCTGTACCTGACAGATTCCAATTTCAAATGCAAGGCAGAAAGAAGATGCTCTGCTAACAAAACTGCTTGGGTTTGCCTCTTTGTTGGTGGAACACCCCCAGGATTAAGGGTGCCAGCCAGCAGTGTAACCCCTCGGCCATCCCCAGGCCTTCCAGTGCCACTAAGAGGGCACTGCTCAGGTCTCCAGCAGCAGCCTTGGCACCACACCTGCACCAAAGCTGATCTGGACATCTCAGAGGGATAAGAGCAACAAGAGGGATGCAAATGTAGCTCAAGGCTGGTTGGGTAGGAAATATTATTAAGCCTTGTGTTTACAGAATTACTATTGTTGTTATTATTATCATCATCCCTTTTTTACTGCAATAAAGTACAACTCGTACAACACAGACAATTATAGACATCAGAGGAAATCAACAACAGTAACTAAGCTTTGAATCTACTGGAACATAGGTGAACAGAATAAGCACCTATGTATTATTAATAATAGCTACACTGAAGACAAAGGACATGAGAGTACAATTATATTTTAAATTATCATATTCCTTCTTCTGTTCTGCAAGTACAAGATTGATACTTGTGCTAATACCCACTCAAGTTCAGAGTTTTGATTTCTGGGACAAGTATAATCTGACTTGTAGCAACTCAAGTGCCCTGAGGGATGTTCTTAGGCAATTTGTAAAATGCTGCTTTTGCTCCTACCTGTCTTACCACAATAGAAGGCTACAGTGATTTAACAGTGACATTTTGGCAACTCTCTTCCAAAGGTTTGAAACCCTATTGGATAGTATACCCTGATTTAACTACCATACCTCTATGAAAACAGTGCAAGTAAAGGAAAAGGAAAAAAAAAAAAAAAAAAAAAAAGTTCTACTATTTTTAATCTTCAGTCTTCTCCTTCACTAAGCATTTAAGCCAGGCCACTGCTGCATAAGATATCATGAGGAAGAAGTTTATGATTTTTTTTCTTTTTCCTTCCTGATCTAAAGCACTTATACTGGGAAACTTCAAGTTTTCTCTCTGCCAGCATTATATAAAGTTTCACCTTCCAATAATTAACCTATAGGAATCCTTGCTGGTATGGCTCCTCTTCCTTGGCATCAAAAATCAATTAGGTACTGTTAATGTAGGTATTTCTAGCTTTCCTTTGGGAAAGATATTTGTCACATCACAAACAGGAATGAGCTGGCAGATGCTAAAACCCTGTTGGCTTTTCAACATAATCAGAGTTGTCACATCCTATAGCTGCCCTCATGTTGAGATAGTAGCACATTCAATTATGCTGTTACCTCTTGGCCATCCAAAAAGGAGTATTTGTTGCTAGCTTCTTTATCAGTTTTGGCTTGAAAAAATAGTACTGAGGCTCCTTTCTTATCACAAAGACTGTTTTAATCTCTCAGTAATTAGTGACTGCACAGATACTTCTCCATCCTTCTTGAGGAAGATGAAAAGAGATGAAAATTTATATAGAGAATAGAGATCTTCATTAGAGCTGCCAACTGCTCAGATAAGAAGAGAATTTTAAAAGGAGAAGAATCATCTTTGCTGTGTATCCAAACATATTTGAGAATACCTTAAAATGGATGTGGACAAGGGTCCACAGCAGGAAAAGATTAGTGGCCTTCCTCTACCATAGCATAGTCATTGATGTAAAAGATGCTGAACATCTGGCCTGCCCAACTAATCTTGCTGGGACAGCCCTACCTCTGAAAAGTATTCTTATTCTCCCCAAACTTTGCAAGATGCTACAGCAAAAAGAGCTGACTGTTTGTTTTTTTGTTTGGGTTTTGGGGTTTTTTTGTGGGGTTTTTTTTGGGTGTCTTTTTTTTTGTGTGTGTTTTTTTGTTTGTTTGTTTGTTTTAATTTAAAAAGGGATGTTGAATGGAAGTTCAGTGATTTCTAGATGCACACCTCACTTCGGCACAATAGTTCCAACTGGTAAAGACTATAACTTTTATCTATCCTGATAAGCTCTTAGTGTACATCCATACACTCCTCCTACACAACTGCACTGACCCTGGTCTAAACTTGGATATATGGACGTTCATCTAATTTTCTAAACCACCAAACTGTGTTCTGTAACCTGGGTTTCAAGAGTTGAGCCAAAATTAACCAACATTCACTGCACCTAAAGAAAGGGCTTAGGTAGGAGAGCAGAATAAACTTTAGGATTAAAAAAATAAATTAAAAAAAGCAAAGAAACCTCCAGTTTTCACTGAAGTGAAGCAAAGAGGCAAAATATAGCCAATGTAAATATTAAGGGAAAAAAACAAGAAGACCTCAACCCAAATTACAGCCTTTCCCAGACAATGAAAAGAAACAATACAGCAAGATTGCCATGTAATTTCTGAAAGCAATCATTTCCCATGTTAGCCTTTATCAACCTTTCCTGTACCAGAATCTTGTCCAATAAAAAGGCCTATAGTAGTAACAATGAGCTAAATATATTTCCACTGCATTTTTCTGCTCCTTTTTTCTTGCCTATACCTACATAGAAATTACAGACACAAGATGACTATCCTTCCTTTCCACTCAAGCTGTGATAAAGGACTTTTTACACAGTCTAGGCTCACTGCAGGTCAAGAGAACTCAGACAGCAACACTGCTGTTTCTGCTAGGACAGGGATTCCTGTGGAACCCAACAGATGTCTTCCTGCTCTGGCTAGAGGAGTTTGCAGGAAGATAGTCTGCCTGCACTGGTGAAATGCTCATCAGGATACAATTCACCGAACATTTTCAGGATCAATGCACAGTGGTGGGGTTTTTCTCCCACTTCACGGTTTTTTCCATTTTGGGGGCAAAACCCCCAAATGTGAGCTCCTAATGGATGAACATATCCTTTTTTCTGCATGCACATATACAATAAAATTACAAGCATAAAAAAATCCTCCCAAATATGACAAAAAATTAAGATATTTTCTCAAATTACCCCACATGCAGTTTTCTGTTATTTGGGGGATCCTATTATGAAATATCATTCAAAACACCTTAAAAAATATTCATAATTTCCTTAATATTTCTAGTAATTTTTTAATGCAGTGACTAATAATGGCCAGCCCTAACACATCTTGCAGATCCACGAAAATGATGACTGCAACTGATGAGGAGAAAAAAGGAGTAAAGTCTGTATTTAGAGCATCTTTGGATCTCCTCCTCCAAACAGGTGCCTATCTAACCCTCTGGATCACAAAACAAGTAAAAACTCTGGGACAGCCTGACCACCTGCAGGGAATTGCTGTCTACAGAAAATCCCCAAATTAATTGAGTCTCAACCTATGTGAATCACAACTCTTCCATTCTCTTCCCAGTATATCTAAGAAACGTGACTCTATCACTTAATCCTTAGGGATGATGAAAGTGCTCCTAGAGTTCAAGTTCAAGGTAGAACTAGCTGTGCTTCACTGATTCCTAAGGTATTTTCTGTGCTATAAATTTAACACTTGCATTACTCTAGGGGTTTTGGTGACATATATAAGCAGTACTTAACAGCAATGCCAAGAAATCAAAAGTGAAACTTGAGCAGAGCTGAATGCAGAAGCATCCACATCTCCAGACATGTGTCTTAACTATTAATAATGTTCATTGAAATCTTAATTCCCCCAGACTGAAGTAGAGTCAAGCGAACACAGGAAACAATAATGCCATCTGACACGCGTGACCTTTCCGATTAAAGCAACTTGTCTTTCCTAGAGAAGGGAGCCACAACAGCTCATTAACAGCTTTGCACTCTATTCTCCAAAATACTGTATCAACCAATTCATATTCTTTATTTCTGGTGTCTTTTGGAAATGCTTCATTTTCTTCTTGAAGTTAATGGGAGACAAGGGGTATTCAGCTGTAGGTCAATAAAGATAGACGCTGCCATATGATATATCCATCTCTTTCTTCAGAATATTTTAGGCCTTTTCTACTTCCCATTGTTGAAAAATGAACAGATTTATTATTAAAAGATCTGGGTAATAGATAGAAAGGTATTTCACTATTTTATTTTTTACATTGAACACAATTATCAATGTGATTTATAGAAATGTATTGCATTTTAAAAAGAACAAATCACGTTATTGTCATAGGTGCTATGAGAAACCCCAGGACAGAATCAGAAGCCCAAGAAAGGGATGATAAATGATGCTTCTTTCCCTAATTCGGCTTTCATAACTCAGTTTCAAAAACACACCATTGATCACAGACCAGGCATGAATCTCAAACGCAGAACATTAACCATGGTTGTACAAAACTTATTTCGAAATTTAACTTTTCAGAACATAGATTTTTAAGCACATAACAAATAAATCTTTTATCAATGTACTACTGCACAAAAGAAAACACATGAGCTCTCAGAACATCAGTGTGTATCTTCTAATAGCACTATATTCATTTCAACAACTGACTAACCTTTCCACTTAAAATTCCCATGACACCAAAGAGCTAAAATTTTAAGAACATTGGCACAGGGATTGAATTCACATCAATCATATCAGTTTCTACTACCTTGTTGTCATCAGTATCCTGGGCTGCATCAAGAGCAGCATGACCTGCAGGTCGAGGGAGTGATCTGCCCCTCACTCTGCTCTCATGAGACTTTACCCAGAGTGCTGTGTCCAGCTCTGGGGTCCTCAGTGCAGGAAGGATATGGATCTGTTGGAGATTTCAGAAGGGGGCCACCAAGTCAATCAGAGGGATGGAGCACCTCTCCTCTGAGGAAAGAGGTGGAGCTATTGTGTCTGGAAAAGGTAAGGCTATGGGGTGACTTAATTCCTTCCTCCTGAAGGGAGGCTACAATAAAGATGGAGAGAGAGTATTTACCAAGAGCATTTAGTGACAGGACAAGGAGGAAAAGGTTCAAACCAAGCATAGGTTTAGATTAGGTGTTAGGAAGAAATTCTTTGCTGTGAGGGTGGTAAAACACTGGAACAGGTTGCCCAGAGAAGCTGTAGATTTCTCACCCCTTAGTGCTTAAGGCCAGGTTGGATGGAGCTCCAAGAAACCTGATCTTGGTGTCCCTGCCCATAGCATGGGGGTGGTACTGGTTGATCTCCAAGGTCCCCTCCAACCAAAGTCACTCTATGGTTTAGAGATGCTGTGAAACCTGCAATGTTTTTCTGGGGGAAAATCTAATCAAAAGTTGCATTTGAAGCTAAAAAAATTAAATAAAGATTGTTTGCTAGCACAAGAACTACGTACGTGTAACCTCACATGAAAATTAGATATGTTGTCATGGATATTAGCTTTCCCTCTTGCACAAAGCTTAGTTGCCTGATTACATCCAGAGTTAATGTGGAACAGCTACATATTGAAAATGTAATGATCTATTTGACACTGATAAAATAAGAGCTATGGAAATGCTATAAGCAGAAAGCTATTGCTCAGTATTTGTGTGTGTTATTTGGGATATAAAACTAACAGCTTTTCCATAGCAAAGTCCTTGGTTAATATCCACAGTTATTTGAGTATATTCTGTGATAAAAATCACATTAAAATGGTTATTTAAAATACACAAAAACTGTATGTATTTTTACAGTTTCCTCCTTATTTGCTCAAACTAAATCTACTTTTCACCAGAAGAAAAAGAAATTTTCTTTTCCACAGTAGGGGCTATTTCAGCTATCTCCCACCTCACTGACTAGAGGAACATTTAAGCACAAATCCAAAGAGTCACTGAAGAGGAAAGGTTTTTTCCCTTAGCTTTCATACACTAAAAATGGTAAAATTGTTATTGTTGCTAAAAGTTCACAATAAAACACCACCAGAACCACATTCAGGCAAGAAAGATTACTGGAAAAGGTCAGGACAAGGAGGAAAATATTACAGAAGTTTATGAGCAACAAAGCAGAAGTTTGGAATAGAACCCTAGTTCACAAAAACTTAATTTCAACTGGTAAACCTAGAGGCTGTTTTAATTATCATAGCGCTTTAATTAAGCTTTCACAAATACTTTTAGGAAGAATTATAAATCCTGCAGTTGCTTTGTTTCCTATAACTTCTACTATGTAGAATGTATTGTACACACATTGTACAATCAGGCATTGGCCCTGAGCCAAAGGTTGCAAGTGCCAAATAATGCAGTATTACTGCTGCTGAGGATTTAACACTACATGTTGAAACAGTACTTCAGGTTCTTCAACTCAAATGTTGACTAATTTCCTGCAACAGTCACGCACTTGTACCCAATATTCTGTGAAGGATAAGTGATTTGATAATCCATTTAAATTAGAATTTCCACCATACAAACACCTGCTTCAGAAACAGGTCGCCACGATATCAAGAGGCTAGCAAAAGCATTACTGAATGTTTCTCAGAATGAAACAGGCTCAGCAAATGTAGCAGGATGTTTATGGAGATTCAGCTCAAGTTGGAAAGAAGCTCTTAAGAAAATTTTTTGCTGACCAAACAAGTAAAAATATCCACTAAATCCCAACATAAGATACCAAGCTGGGTGTGCATTGATAGGCCTGCTACCTAACAGATTTTGAATTCCATGCCTGCTGAACACCTTGAATGCCTGTCCTTGTGGTGCCCAAAATGAAAGTTTATGTTCTTCAAAACAAACTTGGGTGCAACTATCTTTTACTTTGCATCAGTAAAGACCCTAACTGACTTCAATCTCAGAAGCACATCAGTTTAACACACCTATTTTGTAGGTTATTGTAGTTGACAACATTTAAGATGCTCACCCTATATTTTGTTGGTTTTTGTTTGTTGGGTTTTTTTGGGGTTTTTTTTAAGATCAGGGAGAGAAACAGGTACTATCTGGCCTGTCCATTTAATCAAATTACAATAAAATACAGATATACAATAAAAAAAATTAAAAATACAATAATCAAATACCTCAAAATTCCAATTAATTAATTTGTTTTCATTGTCTAAACATTTAATAAATCAACTTTTTCAGAAAAATCTCCACATCGTAAATATCTAGAATTGCTTGAGATGAATCCTATTTTGAGGCCTCTGGGCAGAGACTTGGGTAGCCTCTATATGTGTTCCAGAAATTTTACTGCCAAATCTGATTCAATTGATGATGTCATAGTGATAAATCATTTCACTGGTGAAGTCTCATTTGCATATCATGTTTAAAAAAAGCTCACTAATTTCTATGTAGGCAATCGCACTTCAGTTTTGCGCATGCTTTCCTTTTGAGAAAAAAAAAGACATTTCATGTTGACTTAATGCAGGACAATTTCCCCTCCTGAGGAGCCTCTTCATAAAAAAGAAAAGGGAAAAAGATGACTGAATTTCCCAGTCTCTGTCCCCTTGGGGCTAATATTTGCCTGGTGTTTCAATAATCATGCCTTAAATAATTGGGCTGAAAGAAAGAAAATATCATGTTTTAGAGATTAGTTTATTGTTACATTTTTTTTTTATTTTTATTTTTCTATATAAATATTTCTATATTTCTCCATGGACTTTGACTTTCTAGAGCTACAGAAACCAGATCACTGAGGGTCAGGGTTAGTACTTCACTGCCAAGACCACTGCTGAAGTCTTCTCCAGAAGAATATCTAGTGGGAAATCACTGCAAGGGAGAAATAGAATATATGGTCAATTGAATCTTTACTTTTAAAATTTATTTTTAATACATTATACCAGAAGAGTAATGCTTTAGTAAAATCAGTGGATTTGGTTGGGTGGGCTTTTTTTTTTATGCCACATCATTGACCTTTCAGGGTTTTCCTTCAAGAACCTCTGAATTTATCTACATGTCTTGTCCTAAGGGGAAAGAATAAGACTCCTTTTTACTATTAGCTTTTCTCCTTTTTCAGCTTCTTTCCTACCTTGCCCCCCACTTTTCCAGCAACAGCTCTGGAATTTTTATGACTATTTGACTAAAGTATCAAAGAAATCCTTTGGGAACAATCTGTCATGAGTTTCTCCTTTAAAGTCCTGTGGGTCAAGTGCCAATACCTCAGCCTCCAACAAAGGAAGAAGCCTTTGAGGAGGGAAATGACCAAATGAAGTCTTAAGCCTCAGTGTGCTGCTTAATTTTTTTCCTTTTTTTTTTTTTCCTTTTGCTTCCCTTTCCCATGAATTAACTTCTTTTCTGTTCCTAATGCTGAAGAGGAAAGGCTACCCTCTTACATTAATCACTTTTTCAGGGTCACTGTGTGAAGTCTGAGCAAGATTCCACATACCAGTGCTTTCTACTCAAAAAATCTTAAGTGAAGCTGTTCAAGAAAGGAACCCTGTGTCTTGCAAGGTCACAGTGATATGCCTTGACATTTTTTGGTGGAAAAAAATTCAAAAGCTATCTGCGTGTTTGCTAACTAAAAGGCATGTGCTGAGTAAGAAAGCACAGCAAAGCTTCTTGTATATAAGTCTTCCAACTTTCAGATTCCCTGTCCAGCTTGAAGAACTAGGGAGGATGGTTAAAAGTCTTGACCCACATTTTGTGCTCTTACATATCATGGTATTTTTTTTCAGTCTCAGTCCTGTACTCTTTTTTTCTATCAGCCTTGTTTGCAGAGGGCACAAATCTGAACCTAGAGACAGATCCAGACTGTGCTCTACAAACTAAGGGCTCCCTTTGTGTCATTTTGGCCTCCTGTGTGCTGTCCATCTGCTCAATTGCAAATTTTGCAAAAGCTCAAAATTCTCTTGTCAAGTCAAAGGGCTGGCAAACAGTCCTGCTGTAGATGAGAGACAATACCCTCATTTTCTCAGCCAGCAAGGGCCTTACAGGCAATAAATATGAGAAATTAAAATGGATGTCAGGGATGTTGAGGAAACTTTAAAGTTTTTTTTTTTTCCACAGTTCTTTCAAACTGTTTTATCTGATGTTGTTAATGCCCACAATGGGCCATAACTTCCTTCCAACTGCAACTGAAAATTCAGGCAACAGGCCGAGTATAGTGTGATAGCAGCAAAAGACAAAGGGATATTTGTGCTTTTAACTATCAAGCAGGAAACAGGGCCAAAATTTATGAGGGATCTCATTCAGGCAATTTTGTAAGCATCTCTCCAAGCAGAAACAGCAAGAGAATCACAGATTTAATTGTTTGGTAAATAGAAATATTCCAAGCAAATGCGAACACTATGGCTGAAATTAATTCTAATTCCCCAAAACCTTAATCATACAAACAACTAGTGTTCCCATGTTTCATCTTGACTGCCTGTTCTTCTCACAACTGTCTCCGAAAAGGCAGCTAAAGTAGGAACTCTAGAAACAGTATGAAACTTTGGATAATATGGGAAATGCAGCAGCACAGAAACAGTCAGATATTTCTGTTTTGTTCTGCACTTCCAGTGATTTGAATGAAACAATCTACACTGCTTAAATTTTTTGTCCTGACAGTTAATTTGCTTTTGGGTGTCTCCTGCCCTCAAGGAATTAACTAGAAGAGGGAGTTGGAACAAGACAATACATAGAATTCCAGCTGATGCTGGAACTCAAGCATCAAGTATCAGAGCCTGCAGTTTCGCTTTCTCGCCCTCTGCTCCTGCTGACTGCCACCTCCCTAATTCTGCTTCCATCTGTTGATGGATGGCCTCTTCAATTCACCATGTTGTTATCAGAGAGGCTCCCATTCTGCCAATTTCCCCATCCACATCAAGCAGGATGCCTCCTCTTCCATCACAGTGTTTGGGAGAGAAGAACATGTCTCAAATCACCAAGCTGAGATTTTCACAAAGGGCTTAAGCACTTGTAATCGTATTTACTAGGTTTTAGCTTCCTAAATACATTTGAGTATCAGTTCTCTGGTATTTCTGGCACCTCCAATCAGCCCAGAAAAGCACAAGGGTTTTATCTTTTCAGACATCAGAAAGCACATCCACCCAGCCTGCACTGAAGTGCTGACAACAGTAATTTAACTGGTCCCACATAGGAAGCAAGGAGTAAAAAAAAATATTTAAAAATCCGTAAGAATACATTCACCTCTTTATGTGTGCAATCACTCTATGACTACAGCAAAGCAGAAAAATTGGAGCAAAGAGCAGGATGAAGCAATCAGGTGGAAACCAGAAAGCCACAACACCCACAGTGTTAGGGAAACCACTCACAATGCTACCTAACATGGTCCAGAAAAGAAGGGTAGATGCTTTTCCCCTCATTTGAATGGAGTAACAACTGAAATGAATGGTTCTCAGTTACAGCTAATCTTCCATTATTGTCAGATTATAAATACTAATGTATATGATTATGGGCTGAGTAACACTGTAAAGTGCATGTATCCTAAGGCTGATTAAAGACTGCACACACTCAAGGAAGGGTAGCTCTGTTAATCATCTTCATTTTCCAAGAACTTTATTCTTCCTGTCTCTTACAGTTCTTTAGCTGCAGCATCAATTCGGAGAGTTAGGCAGCTCCCACTCTGGGAATTTAGCTATAAAAGTACAGTTTTATCTCAGAAGATGTATTCCTATAAAGCCTCCTGAAGCTTTGGTCTCCAGAAGCACAAAAAACCCCTAAGATTTTTCTTTCATACTGTTAACACTGTTACACATTTAAATGGCACTACAGTAATTTACTCAGCCAAAATAAAACCTTTTAATCTTAAATGTTTCCTACATATAATACATCTCTTAAATTGATCACTGACTCCAGAGTCCTGCAAAATGTTCTCCAGTACATTCATTCCAGTACATATACAAAAATGCAATATACATAAAACAAAACAAAAACAAAAAACCAAAACAAACAAACAAACAAAAAAGGCAGCCATTCCCAATTGGAAAGATTAACAGGAGACTGATTTTCACTAGCTGATTTCAGCAGAGCCACATTAGAATGACTGATCAGCAGATGAGCCACCTCATATTGAAGGCTTTTAGCATTTTAATTTTGTGCATCAGCATACAAAAATAAGTTCTCAAAATGCAGCACTCTCCATTTTACCACAGATCATGCGGTAAATTTCTGTTTTGCAGACCTGCTTCTATTTCACAAAGCTAAGCAAGACAGAAAGAACCAAGTTCTTAACCAAGACCATCTTTCCAACCACAATTGATCCCATTTCCTTTTTTCCACAGCTATTCTTCAGTGGCTGACTGCTAATTTTTTCTAACACTAACTTGCACTTAGGAAAGATCATCATGTTCCCTTCATCAATGAGCTAATTTAGGGGAAAAAATATCTACTTTCCTTGATTGAGAGCGTTAAGTCACAGACTAAGTGTACAGGATGAAAAACTTTAATTGATCTTTTCTGCTGTCAAAGAAAAATTCCATTGTTTCTAAAACTCTAATCAGAAGCATTTCTTTATCCTCCTGAATATGTAGAGAATTGTCATAAAGCTGGAAATTTTTACATTATTTAGCTTTCTACATTAATATTTCTTTAGATCCCCTTCTAAACCACCAGCAATGATATTAGGTCAATAGCATTCAATAATGCAAACTCCAGTGCTTCTATTTTTCTGCTTTATGTAAAAATAATCATAGCTTCAATAAATCTTTACACAACTGTTCACTTGCTAAGTCCTCAGCAAGGATATTTTTACTAGCTTGGACCCAAGGAAGAAAGACTGTCTTTGGTCCTGCAGGCCCTAAGTGTGTTTACTAGAGTTACCTGCTCCAGAACACTGGCCAATTTCACCCAGTAATTCCTTATTAAAAGAAGAGCTTTTATTACACTAGCCTTTGAGCAATTTCTTAAAAATGAAAACTCTTATCATCTTACATCCAATAACTAGCATCACAGTCACATCTTCACAGATTAGAACTCCCTAGCTGGAATTCTGTGATCTCTTCTTGCTCTCACTATGAAATCTTAGGTCCAACTATATGTTTCCCCTCTTCCCTGCCACTTAAACCTACCCTGTGGTTCACTTGGACTTGAAGGTAAAACCAACCAGTAATAGAAAACAAGATTTCTTCTGATGCAAAGAAGGTCCTGTGCCCCCTTCACCACATGTGTAGAAAACAAAGATCATGTAAAACATATTCACAAATTCACACTCAAAGCAAAATTTTTACAGTAGAATCATCAACAAAATACACCTTATTGTTAAAGCACACTCAAACTAGCAGATGTTAAAATAAGTGCCAGATTTGGCGCCTGGGATGGGGCAACCCTGGATGTATATACAGAGTGGGCAACAAAAGACCAGAGAGCAGCCCCATGGAAAGGGGTCCTGGTCAGTAGAAAGCTGAACATGAGTCAGCAGTGCCCTGGCAGCCAATCTTGTCTTAGGGTGCATCAGGCACAGCATGGCCAGACAGGCAAGGGAGAAGATTGCCCCACTCTGCTCTGAGCTGGGGCAGCTGCACCTTGAGTGATGTGGGCAGCTTTGGGTGTCACAATATAAAAAAATATGTAAAGCTATTAGAGATCATCCAGAGGAGGGCTATGAAGATGTACAGAGTCTAGAGGGGAAACCATACAAGGAGCAGCTGAGGTCACTTCATTTGTTCAAGTGGAGGACACTGAGGGGACACCTCATAGTTGCTACAACTTTCCCATGAGGGGAAGCGAAGAAACAAAACCTGATCTCTTCTCTGTGGTGACCTGAGGGAATGCCCTGAAGCTGTGTCTGGGGACGTTTAGATTGGATATTGGAAAAATGTTCCTCACCCAGAAGGTGGCTGGGCACTGGAACAGGCTCTCCAGGGATGTGGTCAGAGCACCAAGCATGAGAGAGTTCAAGAAGCATTTGGACAATGCTCTCAGACACTGGTGTGACTCTCAGCATTGTCTTTAAAGAGCCAGGAGTTGGATTATGATGATCCCAGTTCTTTCCTTCCAACTCAGGATATTCTCTGCTTTCTTACATATTTTTCTATATGCAGAAATTGTTTGGGTCACCCAACGAGTCATGTTTATCCAAAGCCTAGTCTGACTTCTCACAATAGGTAAACTCTGACCATTAACAGTCAAAGCACTTACAAAAACAAGTTGACAACTTAATTCATTGATGTAGTATAATTTTAAACACACAATAGACTATTTGAAAGCAAACCTCAAAATATGTCACCCCTATATTAAAAATCACACAGAAACCTTAGTGAAAAAGTACTTCAGTATTTGAGTGTTCACAGACCATGCAATATGGCAAAGTTTTAATTCTATTAGTCAGGGAAACTTCTCTTGACCTCAGGGGAGACAGTTTTTAAACCTATGTAAGCAAACAAGCCACCAGTATGCTATGTACACATACACAAAGAGAGAGATACAAACAAAGACTGTATTTCAAGAGGAAAAGATCACTAATCTTGCATATTTGCATAGATTATTTATCAGTCTCTTTAGGACATACTATTTCACTGATACCTCCTCTTGCCCTATATTCATCTGTTTACCACTCTACTGAGAAACAAATTTCTTGCAATTCAGACTCTAAGAACCATTATTCAGGACTTCCCACTGCAATGGCAGCTATGAGCTGCTATATCTCCATGCCTCAAGAGGTCAGACTACTAGTTCGAGTCAGGGGATGAGAATACTAGTCTAGTCTTTATAACTAAGAGGTAATGCAAACAAAACCAAGCAATTTCCATAACTAGATAAACCCCAGTAAACATTACTACTCAGGATTTTCACTCACATCCTGGTTTTGTCACCCCAGGAAATTTAACATAGTCTTCCTGTGGCAAATCAGCCCTACAAGACTATAGGGGAGATGACACTGCACAGTAACACCTATTGAAGTCCTCAATCCTCTATTTACCTTAAGATTCAAAGTAAACCTCCTACATCCAGATACCCAAAAAAAAAAAAAAATCCATTTTACTCCAACCATCATCCCACACACTCTGAGTAACAGACCTGAGATGATAAGAGAGACCTTCCAAAGAGGGATAGGAGAATAACTCACATTGGAATTTAATTTAATCCACCCACCCACCCAAACCACTCACCCTTACCAGAGGTGAAGAACTATCTGAACTTTTTTAAACCTTTGGCCACTTAAACATCTTTATAAAGTTATGACATTATACCACTGCAATGTTAGCCTTCCATACATGCAGAATCTCACCTTTCTCATTTCCTCATAGAAACTCACTAACCTGAGTTTGCTGAAGCTTTAGTCAAGTCCATCTGGAAGGACCACATAGCCTTTAGATTCTGTTTTCACTCAGACTGGTAACCAGTCTAGGTTCTGTGATGATGATGAAATTAAACCACTGAAGTATTGAAAACATTTGAATACCTCTCCATAACACTTACTCTTTCCTCCAGATTCAGGAGAATGATCTAGATCTTCTTTAAGTCATCAAGTGATCCTCCTCAAAACACCTGAGCTAACAGCTGTACAAAATAACCCAAGAAACAGCTCTCAACACAAGCAGTTCACCTATCTACAGTAGCTCCCTTATAACCTCTGCTGGCACTGAATAAAGGTCAGTTTAAGCCTTCACATTTGGCTACAAATTACTTAGCCTAATATGGGATGAAGACACACCAAAACTAATCAAGGAAAATTAATCCTAAATCGAAGTAGGAGAAAAGCTTCTAATCACTTATTTGCTTCATCTACTGTAATCAGATGCTCGTCTCACAGAAGAGTCATAAGATTATATTTATGGGCTTACTGACTCAAAGAATAATGACTCTCTCCAGATACTACAGCAACCATTGCACAAATCCACAAGCTTGATTTTAGCAAGAAAGTGTTTAATGAATCAGGAATAATAGCAATACACAGCAGGAGAGCTTAATGTAAAGTTTTAAGACTTATTTCCTTTTGTTGCTGAAAATAAGGCTGAAGGCAAGTCGGCGGACTTATGGCACTACATTTTTCCAGCTTTGTCTTTCTTTATTAGAATATCACATATGGATTTACAATTACCAACATGCATTTTCAGTTGAGGAAAGGGACAGCTGCAATTGAAGATAACAGAACTGTGAAAGAGAAGATGTGCATATATCTAGATCTACATTTCTTAAGACATCAAACTCATACTTTTAACACAGATTCATTGCTTCAAATATTTTCAACAAGGTTACCTCAACCTAGCCTTTCCCCCCACCTCTGGTTTTTGAAATATTTATGTCTCTTGAAAGTTGATACATCTTTGTTCCAAATGATCTTGCCCTCACATCCCTGTGGAAGTAGGTATTTTATCCCACTTGTCTTTCATGGTCAGTTCCAAAATAAGAGCTGCTGAATGTGATACACAATTGCACCATTCTTCCTTCCTGAGGAAAACCTTGGAATGAGCTGGAGTTCCTGATTACCTATGTCCACACTCAGAAGAGGTTTCTGTCTCCAGTGACCTCTCTGGTTTACCTTATCTGGTATGACTATAAATTCTGAAACAGATCAGAATAAGGTAGGAAAATTATGAAATTAACCAGGAACACAGTGATTTAGGGAGACATAACTTCTGATTAATTTTTTTAAGTGTCTGGATGTTTTTTCCAGTGTGATACTTAATCTGTATAAAGTAAATCACCTAATAGATAAAATTTAGTAATAGGTTTTACTATATTACATGGTATTTTATGCTGAAATCCAATACAACAGTTCAATTTTTCAAAATTCTAGCTAATGTACTGCCATGTTAGAGCTCCTTATACTTTGACAATGGCTGTTATAATTACCAGGCTCATCTTCTAAATAATTTTTGTTAAAGAACACTCACATGTTGACCATTTCTTTAGAAAAATGTTTTATTAAATTTTTTATATAAGTTCAAATATTGGATGTATTGGATTTGATTGATGGAATAAAACACTCTCTTGCAACCTTATTTTTTATCATTTTGGTGGGGTTAAGAGGTGATGGAGGCTATCTAAATCTGACCAGTTGATTATCTCTCTCATATAAATGAACTGCAAGCAGAAAGTTATCTTCTACATGTAGCATTTGCCTTGCACACATTGTCTACTATCAGGGTCTTTTCCCTCCATGTGAATAATTTATTTTCTTGTACCCTCTCTCATTAATATTGCTGCTGTTGCTGTTTGTTTCCTTATCTCATTGCTCTTTCATGTAAGTGGTGTGAGGGCACTAAATTGAGGAGTACCATTCCTAAACCAGGACACTTCTCCTAGCAAAGGGACAATACCCTCAGTTGTAGAGACAATTCACCTGACTGCTCCAACTTCAGCTGATGCTGGTGCTTTTAAGGACAAGCAGCCTGACCTTCTCTGCCACACTGTGAGAATACTTGCTGCAGCTGGTCCACACATTGTCATTTTGATAGTTACACTCCTATAAACGATAGTGGCAGAGCTGTTAAGACAGATCTGTTTGGATCCAGAGAAATCAAATCCTGCTTTGATAGGAGGCTGAAGGCAGTGCCAGTGAACCCAGCCCCAAAGCACCAATGTCTTGTCATGAATTGCACTGGCTGCAGAAGCTAGCTTGGAAAGTTACCTCCACAGATCCACAGGCTTCAAGGAGACATTTAAATTTTGCTATTAATGATGAGAAAGCTAATCCTACATACCCCAGTCTTTCTGAAATCAGGACCTAGCTAGACAGAGCCACATACTTGCACAGGACTACTTTACAGCCATTCTTCACACAGATGTTCTATATAGTCTATTTAGAAAGAAAAGCTGCAAATATTTTCTACAAAAAATGTAGATGGTGTTAGATTTTTCCTAATGTGGTAAGCTGGTATTTTGCTCACCTGTTCAGTACCATATATTATGTTCAGAGGGTTAGAATTCTCAAGAAATACATGCATTAACCAATCAAAACTTGATTTTCTTTGCAAGGTCTCTGGCAGTCACTGATTGATAAGCTATAAGATGTTTATTCCTTGCCCAGAGCTTCTGATGAGTTCTGAAGATTATATCATTTAACTCTCCCAACCATTGCAGCAGAGCATTAAGCAAAATTAGACTACTTGGAATTATATTTCATGCAAATATGGTTTCTTCGGGGTAAAACAAGCAATTAATTTACATATCGTTGGTTTTGCTTACTCCTCTGTATGTGAAGTTGTAAGTGATTCCCAGGGCTGAGAAAACAATCACACTTTTCTCAAAGTCAAGCAGAGTGTAAACACATCCAAAAGAATCACAAAAGTAGCTGAACTGGTAGGCACTAAAGAAATGCCCAGAACTGAAAGCAAAACAGACTTTAGTGATTAATGAAAAAGCTGAATACAGCTTCTTGACATGTTTGGTCTTCATCCCAAGGATGAAATACTCCATGAAGTACTACCAGGTTTCAAAGTGTTTGTAAGAGAGTATGCTGCAGTACCTGATGTTGTGCCATGATGTCTGTGCTTGGAAGAGGAAAGTAAAGCTACATTCAGATCTTTCTCCATTGCAGAATACAATCTTCATCTTGGTTTGTAACACAGGGAAAGAAAAGCTAGCCACAATATGGTATGCATTATTATAAAGTCACAGACAAATGCACAAGAACTTGTGGTGCTGTATAAGCAAGTAGATTGTCTTTCTCATTCAGAGATTGTAATGCTTGCTTAATGACTTAAATGCAGAGACTTCAGCTAAACACTGTGGGGATTTGGAGCTACCCTAAAAATAGACTGCAAAACACTCTTACAGAATGAGTATGTATCGTGGAAGACTCCTCTAATTAATAGTCCATAAAACTTTAAATAAATCTGCCAGTGAGTGAGATGCCTCTCAAAGAGGTAGGAAAAGCTCTTGTTCCACCTTGATGAAACCATATCACCCTTTGGCTCTATCCTGGTTACATTGAAACATAGCTTTATAATCTCTGAAAACTTTTTTAGATAATCTTTAGATAAACTTCATAACAAAAAAAAATTAGAAGTCTGATGAAAATCTAGAAAGGTTTAAATTTTTTTTGGTCATAAAATGACTGAAACATCTAAACACTGAGATTAGGGTTTCCCTAAGCAGATGATTAGTGAAATTATGCAAACAAATGAGATCTATAGGGATGCATTTTTAGCAAGAACTCAGGACAAGAACTCCTGTTTAAGAAAAACAGGATGCATGACAAAAGTTCCAGGAATTCCAGGAAAGCCTTTACCAGTTCAAGAAATCACTGTAGACACACTAACTAGAAAGAGGTTGTCTCTGACTTATAACTGAGATCACAGAATATTTTCAGCTGGAGGAGACTCACAAGGATCATCAAGTCCAACTCTTAAGTGAATAGCCCATACAGGGATTGAACTCACAACCTTGGTGTTATTGCCATCATGCTCCAAACAACTGAAGTAGTCTCAGGGTCAACTCCTGAAGGCTGAGAATATTCTGGAAGTATCACTGGCAGGCCTTTAACTGCACTGGTGATGGAAAGAGCGTTATAGGCTACTTAGAGTTTAGGTCTGTTCTTCTATGGACATCAGTTCTTCTATCAATGATATAAAAAGACAATATCATGAAGGCTTACATCTCCCAAATCACACAGGTCATCAAGACCTTTGTGAAAAAAATATCTTCTTTGTCTTACTTTGCCAGGACCTTTGTATCAGAAGTAAATAAGGAGAAAACTGCCAACTCCGAATTGCGTCTGTAAGTTATTTTCAGGTTATGTTGCTTATCTAGCATAGGCACAGTTGGGAAGATTGCATACAAAAAAAAAGCAAATTGATCTGTAGGTGTACTAAGTATTTACTATCATTGGAAAATACAACAAAGTGTTGGAGGTCTTCTGAATTAGAACCGGATAATGAAGGTAGGACGGGCTCTCAAGCCCTCCTTTGTGTGGGAAAATCATGAATCAGTTGAACAGAAACTCTCCCTTATTCATGAGTAACTACCTCCCCTCTTGAAGATCACAGAGAAGATCCACTTCCTTTGGAAACAAACTCTGGAAAAAGTGGATTCTAAGGGGAAGATAAAACAGTTGGGGACAGCTATGAGGCAACCTACAACATTCTCTGACCTTGAAGTCTATGTTGTTGAGTATATCAATACCAAGAATAAGAAAAGGCAGCTTGTAATGCGAGGAAAATTGACTCAAATCCATAGGCATGGCAAAATGGTAACTCAAAACAGACTTGTCAGGATTGTTGCTAGATTAAATCAATAAGAAAGTACCTCGAGCAGGTACTAGGGTCTTCTGCCATCCCAAAGAAGAAGATGTTCTTTTTTTCCTACCCTGTACATGGACCAGCTCTCAGAAAATTCTGTTCTCTTTTTCTGCAGTCATATATACATTGAAAGGAAAAAATTAGTAAATAAATCCTCCAAAGTGTGAAGGGCATTGTCCTATTTTGTGCAGAACTAATTTGCATCATGCAAATAGTAGATCCTTCTCTGATGACTACACTGCTCCTGGGATCCCAGAACTCCAGAGCCAAGAAGACAGAGAATCATTATCACACAGACTTCCATTGACTGTAACAGGGTAACTGCAGCATCTAGAGTTGTTTGTAAAGGTGCTCTTGCTGCTCACTGTCCCTCAGCAATTAGGAATTTAAATTCTTTTCTATGCTCCTGTGGTGACCTCATCAACAAAATCTGTAAACTTATCATAATTAAGAAAATCATAACATGCCAGAAGGACCTAATAATTTGACATTCTAAACTGCAAGCTTGCCAATGAATAAATTTTATGACCAAGCAGATCTGATCATCTTGGCTCCCTCTCAGCAGGAGTTTGCATCAGTCTGTTCTGTCCCCACAAATAGCACACAGTATATGTATTTTGTTGTTTCCTGCCTTTGAATCTGCAATGACAATTCAAGGTCCTTGGTAGATATTTTTACAGGTTCCAAAATGAGGCCTCATTAATGAAAGCTCTTTTCTTCACAGCAGAGAAGTATGCAGCATCTTCAACAACTGACAGGTCTGATGCACATTCTCATGCAAAATTTTAAAAAATTTGGTTCTCTTTCTCACAAATTTCTGGAAACTTCAAGAATTATCCTGGATTCAAGTGTACTAGAGGGATCAGTTTGTATTCTAAAATAAGGTTTGAACATTTATTTCTTCTTATGTCTTAAGGATAGCCCCTAACAAAACTCTTCCTGCAGCAGTTTAGAGACGCCTTGGTGATATTCTGGAGATAAATTTTAAGTAGATATAAGGCAGGAATCAAGAATAAGATTACTTGAAGTATGTTGAGTCCTATTCATCTTTTGCTATCCATTTTCTTCAAGTACTTAGTCAGGAATCTTTTAAATGTAAGCAAACGTAACTGTATGAGGAATGCTTGACTGGGGAAAAATAGTCGAAGTTTAAAACTAGAAGACATTAATCTTACATTCCTTATACTTGGGACACCTAGTGGAGAATGTTTTTTACAGAAGAAGAAAATGTAAGAAAAAAAAGCAGCCAAAGTCCTGTAACCTGCTGCAGGTAAGTTTCCCATGAAGCATATCTACTTACTTCTGGTGTACTTGTCACTACTTTAAAAGGACTGTTAGTTCTGCTGCTACTACTGGAGCTAGGAAAAGAGTAAAAAAACTGGAAAAAATATAATATTTACCAGTGTTATTACAGTTTATTATTTGTTTTACCGTATGGCCTAGAAGCCCAAGTTATAGACCTAAAGTCATTGTGATAAAAATTAGAAATTTGGGAGAAGTTTCATGTTTTTTTTCCTGAAAAGGTCATAAGCTGCTCATCTGAAATGCTTCACCCATCCCACATTCTACATTATTTACTAACCTTGAACTTTCATTAGCTTGAGCAGAACTCTGAATCATGTTTCTTTTAAAAAGGTACAAAGTATTATTTAATTCTCTCCAATAAAAAACAGGCTGATCAGTTTGCATGTTAAAGTTGTGCATTATAAAATCAACACAGTGTTTGTCAGTTTTCACAGAAAGTTTCTCAGTCTAGTGCATACATGTTAGAAGTGCTCTTATTGGTAAGATATAGGCAAAAAAAAAATCATCATTTCCTCACAATACCAGCCATTGTCATAGTGACTCAGACCAATTCATGTAGTCTGACACTCTCTTTCTGACAGTGACCAGCATCAGAGAAAAGGGCAAGAAACCATGATATTGGCAATTATGGAATTATTTTTCAATAGGCAAAGTTGCTTCTTACATCTGAATTTAAAGATGAAGTGCCCCAAAGCTTGAGTGTCCATAGAAATTGTGCTAAACTTCTGACTCATATGGTTTCTTACGGCAGCAAGTTCTAGGCTGCTCAAATGTATTACTGTACTACTATTGTATTGTATAAGCCTAATTTCAAAAGTATTTCCTTCTGTTTTTAATTTTCTTGCATGTTTGCTCCAGAAATGCAAAAGCTAACAAGAAGTTTTGGTGGCTGCAATTTAAGCAATTCCTGTATTAGTCCTCAAAGGAAACACAAATCATGTTTCTGCACTCCTAGAAGGAGAAGTGAAGAGATAACATAAAAGCATAACATAAAAGCTTAAGAAAAAGTACTTTACATCTAGCTACAACCCTTTTCTACTCTCTCAAAATTATGGTATGCATGCATTCATATACATGTGAATATTTACTTCTAATAACCAGCCAATACCACAAGCACATAAACTCACACCGACATAAATGTTAAGCCCTCTCCTTTGCTGAATTCAGTTTTAAACACAAAAAAGCAGTTTCATTAGCCCTTGAAGAGTGAAGGAGAAAATGGAAAAATAAAAATTCAATGACCATTGCCAAATGGCCTAGCGAATTTAGCCATGTATTAAGTCACTAAACGCAACTGAAGAAATGTGGGCCCTACTACTTCAAAAACACCGGCTCCATTGTCTGGAAGCTCACTAACAGAGGATCCAGTGACTATTGCAGAACTATTCTATTTGCAGAACAAAACAAATAGAAAACCTCCAAGAAAATAAAAAAAAAAAATCATATATACAGTGCAAGTGCCTAGAAAACAACATTGAAAATCAAAACCTACCCAAGAAGCAAAGGAAAACAACAAGAAACTCTGCAAAGGAATGATCCCTCTACATGGTACAGTACTGAATGGATCTTTTATCAAGGTTGATGCATTGGGTAAAGTTGTTTAAAGAATTTGCTTATTGAGATGCCTTTGTTGAATATACATTAAAACTACAAGTACTGAGGTAAGTGCACCTGATTTATAGGAAGGCTAATATAAATTGTATAAATACCTGTAACATGCTCATAAAACAGAGCAATGTGCAGTAACTATTGTATCTTACAAGGAAAGAAAAAAATAGCTGGAACAGCTACTGAAACTTAATAACAATTTAGTAAGAGAACCCTACTCAATTACTACATAGATCTGTAACTTTATCCCCAAGAGTTCAGTTGTTCTTACCAGACACTTTCAAACAAAACAAAATGTTCCTGAGAGTCATATCAAACACTGGCTGAAAATCCAGGAAAGATTCCCATTGACTTGAGTACCTTTTGAATGGAGCACAGAAATTATTAGATCTGTTCTCTTTTGAGAGACTGCAAAACTTCATATTTGTGGTTAGTCCTATGAAGAACCAGCATTTAAGAAACCATCTTCCTTAATGACAAAACACACCTCCAAATTGCTTTCACAGTGGTGATACCCTGGAGCTACGCAAGACCCTGAGCTGTCCTTCAATGTTTTGCCACCAAAAATATTGCCAGTAAGTACTGCGCTGTTTCCACCTGCAGCATACTCTAAATGAAGGTAAATAAGGCATTCATGCAAGAAATTAACACATGGCATAAAATAATATTGAGCTTCAGGGTGAAAGCTAGCATCATGTCAGAGGGAAAATCAGAGTGTAACAGTATGTGTGCAGTCCCAAGGAGGGGCTTTGTAAGGCAGCTCAAAGCCCTAATAAATATATTGACAGACCAGGCACACAAACCAAAACTAACATAAAACATGTTGTGCTATGGCCTGAAAAAACACAGATGATTTTTCTTAACTTTCTCTGATTTTTTGTAATATTCACGTGTTCTTACTGTGTATTTGTTAAATTGCTTGCAAAATTCACACTCACTTTATAAACTAAACTATCTTAATATTCTTCACAATCTATGTAGGTTTATAAGCAATGTGACACAGTTCCCACTTCTAGTATCATTCTTTTATTATTTGGGGTAGGGAGGGAGAACCAACATAAATCAAAAAGTCTACGGGAGTCTTTCTCAAAATTGAGGTACAGAAACTAGCTAAAGAGTTGAGTTCATGTAAAATACTGCACCCAGCATCCTGAAGGGGTAGCAAAAAGGTAATGAGTGAAGCTTCTCTGTTTCAGACTCCATCAGATGCCAGAATATCCTCTAACCTTTATATTTTGGTTAACCCCCAAAATTTCCATGGTCCATTTCAGACAGATTAGCCGGGATACCATCACTAAAGTGCTTGAGGCATTTCTTACTTCACAAGATTTCCTACTTTCATGTTCAGTTTTGGTATACCATGAGCCCTGGTTCTTCCTTGGATGGCAACTTCTTACACGACAAATAAAGTGATTTTAAACTGTGTCTGTGCCACTGGCACTACAGCCTGGTCACCCATGGGTACCAATAATGCCCACACACAGCTATGGTAATATTCAGTGCACAAATAATTCATTAGGATATTTTAAACTTACAGCAATGTACATTCACAAACTAGTCTGCAGTCAGACTACAGCACAGAAATCACATGGAAGACAGCTGAGTTTTTGTAGCAATATTCACACAAAAACCTGGGAAACAATTTGAGAATTCAGAGTTTTACTTAAAAAATATATATCTGTGGATAGATTTTTGCCATGAATGTAGATGAGAAAAGATGTAAGTGCAGAAACCTCTTTAGAAAAGCTGCAAAGCAGTTGCCAGTTCAAAAAGGTGAAAATTTCAGGAGAAATGCTTAGGAATGGAGGAAAAAGAGCTGCTGTGATCAGGACTAAAGCTGCTATTCCTGCTATGAGAGAAGGAAGCAAAGGTCAGGGTGAACAGGGGGTCACTTAACCAAGCCAAAAATGCAGAGTAGGTGTTTTGGATGATGTAACACTGCAAACCAACAACTAGGCAAGGAAGAGGACACAAAGAACCTTGTGTTTGCTGATACTGATGCACAAGGGCCAAAAGCAACAGAAAGCAACAGAAAGAATATTTCTTCTCCACAGGTGGCTCAAACTGCAGAGGACACACACGCCTGGGGCTGGGGTGGGGGGGAAGTGGGACACTGCATCCCTCAGCCAACTGAGCACTCCAGTAGGCTTCATAAGGGAGCTTAGGAGACAGAAAGTTTGGGGCCAGGCCAGAGCATCATTGTACAAAATGGTTTCCCTGAGCCAAAACTCTCCATGGAACAGCTGGTTGTATTTGCTGCATCCCCGTACTGTGAAGCACAAAATACAAGTCTACTGCCTGCTGTTTTCTAAGGAAAGCTCTCTGTAAGCCATTGGCACTGTAATTGTGCTTTGCTCTATCAATTTGCTTAGGTTTTCAGGAGGATAAAAAGGGGCAAGGCAAAATGAAGCCAAGTCCTGAAAAGTAAGTGGAAGATGGCTGAGACTACAATGAAGAGAAACCTGGGGGAGGAGGGGTAGGATGGAAAGGGGGAAAAGGAGAAGAAGAAACCTTTTGTGGAATCTAATTCATCACACTGTTTTCCTGTTAAGATTATAACAATCTCCTTTATTTTAATATATTCAGGAAATTACTTTATTTCAATCAGAATTGTCTCAGGCTGAAATGACAACTACTAATGGCAGTCTATAAAACCCAGACATTCTCTCTGACTCATTATATATATTTCTAGGGAAAGTAGAAAATCATCTATCTATTGGAGGTCATTGCTGTCTCTTGGCCAGGCAAACAGTCAACCAGCAAGCAGCATGGAAACATCCCAAGAAGCATCTACTTCCCTGGTGTGAGCAAGGAATTGCTCTGTGGGTCCAACACATATTGGACCAATTCTATGGTTTTCAATTGACAAGTTATAGCCTTTGCACTTCAGCATTTGCCTCCAGGAAATTCTCTAATGAATGAGTTTATTAGGAAGATTTTCACAAGAGGAGTATTTTTCAAGGAAGATAAACTCTTGTGTTTGTTTCAGAGGATATCTGGTAATAAAGACTAGGAAGATAATTTTCCATCGAAAAAAAGCTGATACTCTTTCTAGGAATAGTGTCCAGTCTGGGACAGAAATGTGGACTGGACTCAATACAGTGTTTCTATTCTTCTAATAAAGCAATTCTGAAAATTAGTGAGTATAAATTTTCCTAGAGGATATGAACAAAATGCTCACTGAACAACATCACTTGTTCCCTTTATTACCTTACATTTTTCTTCATCTTAGCCCTTTTTGTTAAAGTAACATGATGAATATTTCAAGACTACTAATTACAGAAAAAAATGTAAGGTTGTTGTGTCTAAACACAGCCAAACATAAAACAGTGTTTGACTGCAATAAATCCAAACAAAAATCATCTGTCTAGGCTGGAAAAGACTTTTGAGATCATTGAGTCCAATATTGAGACCCAACACCACTAGACCATGACACATCCACCTCCAGAAATAGTGACTCCACTGTCAATTATTACATATAAGTGATTTTGCTGCTGCCCTGTACTGAAGTACAGCTTTGTACAGCATAAAACTCTTGGTGGATACTAACCCTTCCATTTGAATATTTTTGAAGATAGGAAGTTATTTATTTGAGTTATTAGTCCTTGAGATTCTTTAAAACATACTATGTAATTTTAAAGCCTTGTTGTTACAATTTTTTGAGGCTTTAACAGGATCTTGCAGCTGAAAATATTGTAACACACTAGATAGATAATGCAACTCTTGTTCTTAGTAATGCTCCTCAGTATTGTCTCTCAAAGCAATAGAGAGAATAACCCTTAGAAAACACAATTTCTGTAGATGTCTAAGAGACCAGAAAAAAGTAAATAAATAGTATAAGTTGAAAATGAAGTTGCCATAAGAACATGTTGACAAAGTGCTTGTGCCTCACACCATTAGGTCACAGCAATTCCTTTAGACAGTTACAATGTACCTTTATTTGTTTTACATTATTTTATTAACTAGCCATATTAGAGCTGTACTTTGGGTCATTTATAAAATGTTACTTTCCCCCCGTGCACCTTTTGTCACACAAACGAGATATTTTTCATTTCAAATGCAACAACTATTCAGAGCTTTTTCTTTCCGTCTTTTTTTTTCCCCTTTCTCTTGATTTGGCTTACTACCTAAGATATGTAGGTTGTTGGGTTTTTTCCCCTTTCATCTCAATATATAAATGCAATAATAGAAGTAATTAATGTTTAGCTGTTTAACTTCAATTTTATGCAGAGTAGACATCTGATGATCAAATCCACCTAATGTTTGCAATTAGAGCAACTTGTGCAGCTGCGCTTCCTCTTGCTCGCTGGAAAGCTCTTCCCTTTTGCTCTGAACCGATTTGTGATGCACTTGATGTACAATGTTCTATGTACAGCTTTGAAATAAATGTGGGATATTATTCTATCTTCAAGGCCAAAACAGAGAAAGGCTGCATTAAGCATTTAGGTGGGAGAAGGAGGGAGGGAGAAGAAAATAAAATGAAAAGGCAATGACTGCAGATACCCAGGCTGTATGTGGCACTGGAAAATCATTGTCAGCTTTGCTGTCACTGTCACACTAAACTTCCCAGATGTTCATATCTGGAAATGTCACAAAATGTCATGGCATAAGTTGCTGTATTTTGTTTTCTGTAGAAAGAATGAACAATAATAAAACAGCCTCAGGAGTGTATGGCTAGCCAACAGCAGCTTGTAAAGGTCTCAGTAAAACAGCATGTGTGCACATTCTGGAAAAGAAGCAAACATCAGCTTCTTTTCTTTCTTCTTTTTTTCCTTTTTTTTTTTTTTTTAACTAATAACAGTGCTTGAGCTGATAGAAATTTAACATTTAAATTAAACACAAAGAAAAGGCCTTTTTGCAATCTTCTCCACATCTCAAAGCTGCCTTTGTCCACAAGCTAAAATGCTTATGTCAGATTAGTTATTGACAGAGCCAGTACAAATTCGTTCCATGTTCATTTATCTTCTGGAATTTGATGTAGTGCTCTACAATTAAAAGCAGAACCCTCTCTGAAACAAGCTCTTCATTGCTGACTCAAAGTGGGAGAACACTTTGCATTTTAAAACAAGATCTTTCAAAGCACAGATTTTATCTTCTCCAGGAGGTTTGTGGTTTTGAGTGAAGTCCAGGTCAGGTTCTCTCTGTGACAGCTTTCTCTCAATTCAATTTGCTTTTCAGAAAGCAAAACCAACTATACATGCCTAAACTGAACAAGACACCCTTCACTTAACCATTAAGATTAAGCATTATAAAATGGTATCTGCAGTCTATACATCCAAGTAAAACAGCTTTGGATAAAATGATTTTGGCTCCTTTACAAAAGAAAAGAAGAAAGGAAATCAATCATCTGTTTTTCTCTGCTCACAGAACTCAATGCAATCCAGAAGCCCCAGTTAAAATCCTTTCCTTACAATCTTGCTCTTGCATGTAATTAACTTCATTGTAATACCTTAATATTCCAATGCTGTGACCTACTTACAAAGTCAGAACTGTCAAATGGCTAAAAGTGACTCACTCACTTTCATATTGATTTTTACTAAGTCACTAAGTCCCTTTGCTGTTTAGTGAATCATGTGCCTCTGCTTTATCTACACAGCATGTGTGGGGCACACACACTCGTGCCTTTTTATAACATACAGCATGACAGTTACTGCAACTACAGAACAGAGGTAGGCACAAAGAACTAATCAAGAATAAATGCTGAGCCAGAATCATTTGTTTTCAAAGATATATTTGCTCCAAGACAGTGAGTTATTTCAGTGTCTATTTTATATATGCCAAATGAGTCAGATGTCATCATTTAGTCTTGTAGTCCTTGGTATATTAGTCTAATGTAACATCACTGAGAAGATGCATTCTCCTTTATTTGAAGGACAAGTTGCAGCTATACTTTGGTCAGTTGTAAATTTCTTCACTCCAAATCTCTTTTTCATCACACTTTGCTTTATTCTATAATGGCTGACTCTGCTCTTTTTCAGTGTTTTATTCCTTTTTTTTTCATCCCAAGCTTTCCTGAGTGGTAATGAGCAATCAAGCTTAGAAACATTTAGATGCTTTTCAGTTATTTTATTAGATGCTATGTTTCAAAAGAGAGGTGAACTATTCTGTTTATTTAATAGAAGTATATCACCAAGTGCCAGATTCTGCACATCATTCTGGTCTTTTCTGCTGTCATCTGAGGAGTGAAGATTTTACCTGGAAGCAGTCATTCATCATCCACCATTTCCTGAAACAGGAGGCTTGGCCTCCCACACTCAATAAATCCATAGGAATGACTGCCAAACCCCTTTAAAACAAAGGAAATTATATTAATATTATGAAGGGGAAGCAGATTTTCATAAGGTCAGATCTGTCTTCTTAAGTTTTTGTTATTATTATCTCTGTCTTTCCACCTCTTCTTTAATGCTGGGCTGAACAGGAAACTGTAATTCCATTTAAGAGTTCTCCTCACAGCCATTGACTCCTGGTACCACCTGGCTTCTCAAACTCACAGTGCAGCAGCCTGCAGTGTTGTCAAGTTAACCTGTTGCTGAGGTGGCCAGTGGGAGGCTGATTAAAGGCACCCATCCTGATTCATGCATTTGCCAGTTGCAGCATGCACACTGCATTTTGTCTGCTGAGAAGGGGTGTGGGGCCCCTCAGATGGGAGTAGATGGTCGTCCCAAAGTGGATGTGTTTGACTGCAGCATAGAGCAGGCAGAATGCACAGTAAGCCAGGGGCATCCAGCAAAAAAAGTGACTAAGAGGCTCCTAAAACAAGCAAGGAACAGGCTCAAAGCCAAACCTCAGAACCGATGATAAAAAAGTTACTCTTTCACAGAGGTTTAGAAGAGGCAACGCAGAATTCGCTGCACCTCAAAGAGGTGATGAAAGTTGCTGGAATCACAGCAGGGCAGAAGTCACTCAACAATCAGTAGGCTGAGAGGGATAAGAGATATCTGCCGTCAAACCTTTTATTTTAATCCATCTTGACCAATAAGCCTTGAACTTTCTCTTCTTCAAGAGCTTTTCACCTTTAGTGGTTTTGGGTTGCTCACTTGAAAGAATAGATATGGCCAAATCTCCATTAAAAAAATCAACTAAGTTGTCAGAAAATACAGGAAATGTCTGTATCACTTCAGATTGTTCATTATAAACTTCTTCCTCTGCTTGGGCTCAGTTACTTTCCCATTTAGCAACCTTCACAAACACACTCCTTGCAAAAAAAATGGAGTAGTAGCCACTGTCAATTCTATGTAATGGGATGGCATAATTCTACTCTCCGTTTTTTCACATAGGTACCTCTCTGGAGGATTTGCAGCTGTCTGTTATACAGACTATTTTAGGGACCTAAAAAGCTACATTTTCAGGGAGGGATTAGCTTACATCTTCTACATCTAAACACTATACAATGAGACTCCTTGAAAACTTGCATCGTTCCCACTCATACGAACTTCCAAGAGCAGGTAATGTCAGCAGGAAAGTGATGCAACCTTTCAGGAGTACTTACACCACATCAGAACAAAACAAAACAAACAAACAAAAAAACCAACACAAAACCAAAAAAACACCAAAAAACAACAACAACAACAAAATCCCCAACCAATCCCAAAAACCCCCAGAAACAAACAGATGAAGAAAAAGGGTAAAAATAATGCAAGCAGAAACACTGCTAAGAAATAGTTCTGTGTTAATATACCCCATGTGGCAATGAGCGTTGACATAAGCATGAAATTTCCAAGTCAACCTCTCATTTTGTTCCAGCTTCTACTATGCTATTTAGTCCCTACTCTGCCTAACAATTAAGATGTTATTTCTATTTTATGTTCTAATGGATTTGTAGGCAATAGCTTATTTCATTAAATGAACAATGGAAGTGCAGTGCCTGGAGTCTCCTCAACATTTCAAGGTATTTAAAAAAACTACAGGCTTTTCTTCTTTCTTGTCAATATCTTCTTTAAGAAGGGGAATGACTTTCAGGCTTTCAGTGTACTTGAATACAGTTGTCTCCATTTATTAATATCAATACTATTGAAGCTGTATCTGTCTATATTTATTGAACTGAAAAAGCCTGGAGATACAAATTTCTAGTACAAGAATTCTTATCTCTCTAATTCATTTTCAGGGTTTGTTTCTTGGTATACAGTATTTACTTCTCTGCATCTCAGGTTCTTTGCTTGAGTTGTTACCTGTTCCCTTAAGCTTTCTAACAAATTAAAGTGTCGTACTAATACCTGAGGCAGAGTTTCCTGATAAAGCCAGTCTACTGTGTCCTTTAGGATGAAGGTAGAAAAGCTTCATTCCAAAACACTAAAGTTTGCAAATCTAGCTACACAATATCCTTATAAAATATTTTATTTCAAAGAAAATGCTGTTTTGTGAAGACAGCTTTTGACATTCAAAACCCCACAAAGTAACTAAAAATCTTACTTCTAATTTCTTAGACTGAAAAGTTCCATTTTTGATTTTAAATACCATTTGGCAGGTGGGGGCATTTATCCACAGCAATGCAACAATACACAAAACTGAAACAACATTATAGAATTATTTCATTCTATTTCAAACCAAGAACACTCTAATATTGTGGAAAAGACTAAAAATTTTTGAATTTTTATCCAAATTTGGGACATTATTATTTTTAATGCATTTCTGTTTTTTAGAAGGTCAAATAATTATTTTTCATTCAGATCTATCTCTAGCTATAGAGTCTTTGAAGGGCTCCCAGTCCCATTTCTCAAATCCTTTTGTATATGACATTTTTTGGATGAGCAAATGATGACCAAATTTAATATTATATGTGGCTTTCCCTTATCAAAATCTTTGTCTAAGAGGACAGTAAAGGCAATATAGTTCTTTTAATTTGTTGTCTTATTGTTTCCAATACTTAGTACTATATCTTTCCTTCCCATCATTTCCTTCCCAGCATGTCATCCTGTTTTTCTAAAGTTTTTCTAAGCTTTCTGATGCTTACTTTTTGTGGTGGAGTTACTCATGCACTTTTCAGGTAAATAATGATTGTTTTGCATTCCTTTCTAGAGGAGGAGAGGATTGGTGGACTGTTGGGTTGACCAGTGTGGTTGGAGAGGACAATCCTCTTCCTCCAATCCATGGTCACTGTTGGAATTCCATAAATGTTGAGGTCTGTAAATAAACTTCCCCTTTTTTTGCCTTGGACATCTGAACATGTGAGTGTCGTTCATTCACGTCGTATTGTGACACATGATTGTATGTCCTCATTGTCTGCTTCAGCCCATAGTGGCATACACAATGTTAATTCCTAAGAAACATTCCTGGCAACATGACAGATTAACAGGAACTACCTGCACTATTGTTTTAGAGGTATTAGTTGCTTCCATTTTAATGAACTTCTAGAAATCATGCTGGAATTTCAATATCCTTTTGTATCCTTTCTGCACAAAGGTAGGGTAGGTAGAATTGCACAATAGGAACCAATCAACTCTCAAGCAATCTTCAGCTATGAAGTTCCCACAGAAAATAATATTAAGGCATCTCTTTATTTTGGTTCTTTTTTCTTTTGCAAGATGGTATAAACAGGATAGCCTGCACTATTTCCTCCTCCTTGAAAGGGCTAAAGCTGAATATATTATTGAAAGCCTGTACAACTTTGTATTAAAAACATGCCTTCAAAAAGATACAAAATTCAAAAGAGTTCCTTTCTGTCAAGGAGGACTACAAGCTCTACGGCAAGATTCTGTGACCTAAAAATTTCTCAACAAAATGAGAGCATTATCCTATAGTCTCTTTTTCTTTTCCCTTCTTTAATTGCAAAGCTATTTATTTTTCTACAGAGACTGGTTAGAGGCACCAAACCACATGTCAGCCTCCCACATGGATGCATATTTATTGTAGTCTTGGGGTCACTGCGACACATCCTGTGCTTAGCTCAGTTATTCAACAAAGCCTTCTGCTTCAGCCCTGACCTCCTCTAGACTAAAAGTGGTCAGAGCTGGGACCCAATACCTGTTTGTACAGCATTTGCTGGAAGGCTCCATTATCTTACAAGTGTGAGATCAATCTGTGGATTCCTCGCTTTTCAGATGACAAGCTTTATTTAGTGATTGTTACTGACAATTCAGACATGTGCTTTTCATAATCTAAAGCTTGAAGTGAATACAGAGCTGCTAGTTTTAAGAATGTCAGGTCACTGATTTAAGCTGCAACTTAAAACAGTGCTACTTGTGGATTTCCCCTTAAAAATTATAATTGAGGTGATCCTATACCACTTTAATCCCTCACACAGCTGTAACAGGACATTTATAACAGTAGTACATTTACTCTTTTGTTTCTTATTTAGGAAGAGGCCTGAATTCCTGTGTTTATATACATAATAAAAGCATAAAGTAGTGGAAAAAGATAAGTAGGTCAATAAGAAAATGCAGGATCTACAGAGAATATTACTGGGAATTTTTTTTCTCCCCTCTTTTTGTTGGGCCATTCATCTAAATAAGACTACTGGAACAAAGGCTGTTGACCAGTAAACTGGTCCCAAGAATCCATCCATTTAACTGGACTGCACAGTCTCTTCCATATGAATCAAACAGGAAAAAAAATTAAGTGATACACATTTTCTTATCTTTGAATACTCTAACTCTGCACTTGTTTGAGCAGTGCTTGAGGCAAAGATAAGGATAGTCTTTGCCACTCCCTGATCAGGGCCACCTTCTTAGCTCTTACAGATCACGTTAGGTCTTCACTTCCTCTTTCTGTTCTCGCATTCCCACCAGATACCATAGTGTCCCAGGATGTGTTGCAGGCTGATGTGTTTCTGCCACATGTCTCTTCACATTTCTGTGATGGAGTTCTGAGAGGGTAAAATCTGACTCTGCTGGCCCCATATCCACATAGCAAAATGTATCAAATTTCTGGTGCATTTGCCCAGGCAGATTGACTTAAACAGAGAAGAGACCATGACCTTTCCATTTCATTCTTCCTCACTGCCATGGTGCAGCTGAGCTGCCCTACTCATCAGAGCATTTAAGTGTGTGTTTTTAGTTATACACATGCTTTGCTGAGTACTAGGCTCTATAATTATGGGAAAAAAAATCAACAATTGCTTAGAATACAGTTGTATTTTCCATAAATGTCAAAGGTATTTCCAACCCTGGATGAGTGCTCTTTAAAGTGTCAAATAAATCTAAAATAAATACACACTACTAGAATCCACAAAAAAGAATCAAATACATTTGCCTTCAACTAGAGCAGTTACTCCAATAAAACCAACATTCTGGTCTTTTCATTTGTCCGCAGAAAGTGATTTTTTTTTTTTCCATCTGTGTAAACTTGGGCAATTATCAAAAAGAAATCATTTCTATGTAAATCATATATTGTATCTTCTTCCCTCACATTCTTAGTCCACATAGGTAACACAAACTAGGTCATTGAATGGACACTAAGGGCCATGCAGGACAGGGAAGGAGCTCTGCTTTATGAGATAAATAATACTCCTTTACATCTATTACCTATTCCTACAGGGGAAAAAACCCCAACTCTCCCCACCGAACCTCCCATAACATACTCAAGAAACCCAAACCAAAAATAAAGAAAAACCAATACCCACATGAATAAGTGAACAGCTTTTATTTACATCTCAAAGGAGAAAAATAAAAGCAATAAGGTTTCACATTTTCGAGCACTGAAATGCACTCTTTATGAAGTCACTATGGTCCATGTCGTGCTACAGTTTCACTGACCTAGTGAAAACTCATGCTTTTAGATTTAAAATAGCTTCCACTTCCCTATTTTCTTTTTTCCACCCAAGGACACTGTATTACACAAAACATGGAAAGCATCTCATTGCTTTCAACAGTTGAAAACTCAGAGAAAAGAAGCTCTTGGTTACACTCACCAATTGGTGTTAAGAAGTCATATTGTGGCTATCCATTAGTTGCCTTTTAGAAGCACTTATCAACACAATCCTCAGTAGATTCATAATCAGATTTTTTTTCTTGCATAAGCACTGTATTCATTCTACAGTTCAAAAGATCATTGCAGTAAACAAACACATTCAAATATTTTTAATTATCTATGACTTCCAGAGGTTTTCAAATGAATCAAAAAATTTAAGGAGTGTGTAAAAGTGCTGAGAGTCCTATAGACAAAAATTATGTGTCATTTATATAAGCTACCTTCTCTCTCTTACTGAAGAGGGAAGGTAGCTTATATAAATTACACATAATTTTCATATGCCTAATAGAAATAGCCTTCAGGCAAAAGTATCCTCATGTTATTCCACAGAGAATACTTAAACTAAAGATGGGATCACTAGGTGACAACTAAAAATAATTTTTTCTTAAAGTGATATTTCATTATGCCTAGTCACAGTAATATATTACACCTGTAACTTTACTTTCAAAGAAACTTCTTGAAAAGGAAAAATGTGCAATAGTACCACATTAATAAAGGTCATTCACTTCATCATGAAGATAAATTTAGCAAATCACGGGAAGCCTTATCGTCTCTTACATGCACGACCGCAAGGAGTTAATGACAACTTCTAAGAAGAAATACATAGACTAAACCATGTTTAGTTGATTTAAGAACCACATTACATGATTTTAAAGGTACCAGAAACCAGGAGCTCAAGAAATCTTAGAAGTGCTGGGAACATGAAATACATTCACTCTGCAAAAAACCTTATTGACAAAAAAAAAGACTCAAGAATTTCCCCGTAAAAATTTGAAATCTTGTTGTAGTAGAGATATACCACCACATAAATTAACTGAGATTAAGCAATAGTCAAATGGTATTTCCCCCTTACGAGAACAGGGAAGAAATGGTCGTCAGTAAAGGCAGAATCAGTAAATAAGCAGACTTTCAAGTACACCAAACAATGCAGCAACAAAGTATCAGTAATGCAGTTACTTCAAGAGCCAGAGTGTCCCTGAAGCACACAGGGCAAGGCAGGTACCTTGACCATGCAGGAAAGCCATGAGATAACCAGAAGCCAAGCTCCTCTACCAGCTTAAAATGTATCAGGCCCTTACCCACCAGGGGAATCAGCTGCAGCCTGGTGCTGGTCTGTTAGAAACTGATGGGAGATAGGGAATTTGATGTAAAATCGGGAATAACCTTTACATGCACGGAGAGCTGCGTGCCTGAGTCATTTAACGGAATGATCTCATTTGCCACTAATACCTCAATCACAGTAAAATAAAAATTACAAAGGAAACAATTTCCTTTGACCCTTCAGTAAGAGCTTGGGAGAGGGCCCATCTGCTACCACAACAGGTGAATGACAGCTTTGCTTTCATGTTTCACTATGATTCCCACAAGTCAAAGTGACTCAGGTGAAAATAACATATCAACAGCAATGATAAGGCTGTTTCCACCACCTAAAGGTAGGTGGTAGGTTGGTAGGAAAACAGAAGAAGGCTAACCAGAGGTAGTCATACTCCACTTAACTCAGTGCTCTTCTCAGTTGTAGCTTTTAATTTTGGTTTTGTTGCTATATTCTAGGGCTTTTTTCCTCCTGAATACAACAAAATATGCAGCAAATAATCTGTGGTCATCCAGATCAAACAAATTCTGTAGAGTTGCACAGTGGCTGAGGATACTTAAATCTGGACTAATTAATCTAGTGCCAGAAGAATAACCTGTACAGTCAATCTGACATCTTTACCCAGAAGCAGAGAAGAAGACTTTTCCGTTTACCAAAGGATGCTCCAGAATCACTTAGGTATGTCATGTGGTGCACTAATGGCCTGATTAACACTTGTGGCTTAAAATTTAATGAATAATTGTAATACAATGTTCCTTTTTATCACAAAATACTAAAACAAACAAACAACAACAACAAAAACAACCCCACAAACAGAAGGCTACCTCTAAATCATGGCAACACTGCATTTAAAATAATGTGAAACAAGTTACTTAGTTCTACAATGAATACCACTCTTCAGGACAATCCATTTGTCAGACTGGAAAAAGATAAAAACAAGGGGTGTAAATATTCCCCTCAGTAATGTTTTCAGAAGAGTTTCTATATGCTAGGTTATTTATCTATATGCACTGTTATTTATTTCACTTTGAAAATGGCATCCATTGCCTCACCTACCAAGGCTTCTGCATTAACTTCAGAAAGAGCACAAAAAATTTCAGAATACAGATCTGAAGAGACTCTAAAACCTACTTAGTTTTCCATGTCTAAAAAAAATCATTTTGGCAGAAAGGAAGTTATTTTCAGGAAGGTTTGGAGACTGTTTTCTGAAAGGCACATTGAATTGCTAACTAATTGCAGTCACATTATTTGCCATATCATCAATGGTGAGCATTTTATGGCTGGATGCAACTAGATTAATATCAATTAAAAAGATGAGGGCTTCCTTATCATGTATTTTTATTTAGTCTGACAGCTGCTTTCTGAATGGCACAGAAGAGTGCCTATGAAATAATAAACCAAGTGAATAAATAATAATAATAATCAGTACCCTCTCATATATTCTTTAGCTCTTTTATAGGTGATGTACTTCATAAAGGAGACAGTTCAATGATAGAGTTTAAATTCTGCCAGTTGTCATGCTTGAAGTTCCATCCCAAAACTAAGCAATCTGTACTGACTGTACTGAAACAGGGCATATTGAAAGCAAAAGAAGGAGGAAATATTGCTAGAAATTACCAGGTATGAGTATAGAGTTATCACTAAAAAGCTGAAAAGAGGGTAAGAAAAGAAATCAACTGAGAACCAAAAGGAAGGCTATGAAATACTAGAGGAAGGCTGAAAGTGCCTCTGCCTTTTTCAACTAGCATTTTCCTGTTTTTCCTTTCCTGTGATTGCTGTACCTTCTGAGACCTTTGGGATAAATAATAGCCACTTACACAGCTTCCTCGCATGTCCTGAAAAGTAAACAGACATCTAATCAACCCCAAATTTGTCACAAAACGTTAATATTGCTTTAATGATTAGGGCTGCACTTCAAAACACTTTCAGCAACAGAGACAATAAAGCACAACTGCCACTCACCAAACGAGACATACTTCAGCTTTGCATGAAGCTTCATCCCAACTCAGGTCATGCAGAGCTTGCCAATATGCTTATGCTGGATTGCTTTGCTAGGCAAGAATTCTTATGCTTTTGTTCCCACACTTTCTTGTTGAACTTTCAATTCAGTTGACCTTGTTACTGACACCAACAATACAACACTGGCAAGACAAGGAAGATGAACTACAAAGTATTTGCAAGGTAGATAACAAACAAGGGAAGTTGTAGAATTCCCTAAGCTTGCACAGCCATCGTCTGTATCGACTCCTTCTAAACACAAATGAAGTAGAAAAGATTGATTCTTTGTCTGTCAATTAAATTTTTGGTTGTGGCTGCCTACTGAAATCCCCAGTAGAACATGCCAGTCTCTTGACAAGCAATCCAGAAGTTACAACATGAAAATCTTTAAACATCAATGGTTTCTATGTATCTGCTCAGTTGATGTTTTAGGTTTGCTCTTTGTGTGTTGTTTGTTTCGGGGTTCAGTTTTTTTTTTTTTTTTTTTTTTGGGAATTGAAGGTGAGGACATTTTTGCAGCTGAGTGTCTGGCAATATTAAAAGCATATTCTACATGGAAAAAAGCTGAAGAACTAACTCCAATATGGCAGAAGTAGGAAATTTTTCTTGGGTTAATGCTAGAAAGGCAACCTTTCAGTACAGGTGGAATATCAAATAAAAGTATGTCTACTCAAGATATAAAACAAAGTTTTTCCTCTCCATAAAACTAAGCAATGTGGTACACAACTACTGAAAGAAAAAAGCTATGGAATGCAAAAAAAATAAGTCATTGTAAAACTTTGGTGCTACTATTGCCCTATTTTAATGTGACTTTGCTTGTTTATTTATAGAAAGCCAACTGTGAAAATGCACTACCCATTTATCAATGTGCAGATTGTTTTATGACTCCCAAGTAAAAGAACATCCTAAGCTTAGCTATTCAACAAATAAGCAAACCTGGATTTCTTAGGGTCCATCATTTTTAACTGTCAGAATAATTCAGAAAAAGTACTGTGACTTTCACACTTACCATACCTCTACCTTTCCAAAAATATGTACAAGTCTACATCAAGCTGCTTAATTTCTTTCTCACTATAGGCTGTAGAAAGCAGCTTTAGTGCCTCCACCCTTAGCTGTTAAGTTGTATACTTCGCTTTATTAATTAGAAATATTTTGGAGGCCATCACATGAGCAAAACTGTGACTGTTTGGTGACGAATCTTTTGACAAAGCTCTTTACTTTTACATGCTTTGATTGTTAGCTCACCAAAAAAAAAAAAAAAAAGAATGGCAAAATCTCTTTCAGAGTCTTTTATTAAAGGGTAATTATTAAGCGAGATATGTCATGCATGATGGTCCTTGTCCTTCTTTCTTATTTGGGTGTGTCTCCAGCCTATGCAGGATCCCTACATCTCTTTTGAATCTAAGATGTCCCAGCAGCTAACTCACATTATGTGTTTTCATTTTCCTTTAACTCATCCTTTCAGTTCTCTCACTTTAGTAACATGATCTTACAGGAATATGGTGAAGTTCTTGCAATTTCAAGATTGGCCAAACACTGCTGCCAGAACTTAATCATACATTTTTAAGGAAGAATTCAAATGTTGGGCCTGCCTAACCTACAGCAAAGGAAACATTTTTCAATTCATGGTCAAATTGTATTTTTTTTTTTTTTTTTAACAAGCATTCCTGCAATTTGGTTCAACTCCTCTAAAAACCTTCAGCAACAAATTATGAACTTGGAAGTAGGGATCAAGAATACAATGATTCTGCCTAAATTAAACAGTGATAGGTTAGCTAAGACTAGCTGAGGTCTAGTCCAGTTAATCTTCTGTAATCAATGAGAGAAATAGGCATATATTAAATGTGTTTCATTTTATCATAAGGACATGAGATGTTTGCCATTACTCGATGTAGCTGCTTCTCTCCATTGGGTAAAATAAGTGAGTGAGCCTCTTGTGATGAGATGATAAGCTTTTAGCACTAGGTGGGTAAAAAGAATTTATGTTTACATGTCTGAAAAGGAAGAAATTGTGACCCCACATAGAAATATGGTCCAGGAAAAACCTGAATCTAAAATATGAGCTTCTTTCTCAGTGCCGTTCAGTGCTATCAGGGGTGAGAGCTTGAAACACAGACCACATTGATTAAAAAAATAATTTATAACTTGTAACTGTACAGATCAAGTTGCCCTTTTTGAACATCAAAGAATTACTGAACAAAAACCCCTAATGTCACTTGTGGTAATGGCACGTCTAAGTCTGCTGTGTATGAACTCCATACTGAACACCCTAAGCTGTAACTCAGACTGATACCTTCAGTGGTTTCTCCTGCCAGCTAGATCTCTTGCCAGTTAGCTCTCTTCCATGAATTTGCCATTAATTTAGCTCTTCTCCAGAAGTGCTATGACACGACACAAATGTATTACTAAGTCTTCTCAAAGGCAGTAGTAAATAATGTAATGGCAATTAATTCAAATCTGTGATCTTAACACTGAAAAAGGCAATGATTACTTTTGGCATGATCCCATAGAGCGCTGAAAATCAAACATTTGGAAAAGACACCACCATACTAAAAACAGGCAAGAGCTACAACATTTATTTAGCAATTTTGAACATCAGAGAAAATAAACGCAATGTGAAACAAACAGAGACACAGAATATCACATATGAGAAGACAAATTGAAATAAAAAAATTATTTTTAAATGGTAATAATTCTTCTTTGTGTTTGCAGGAAACTGCATTATCTAAAAGGGAAGACTCTTCAGGTGAAAAGACTTATAAAATATGTAACCTCATGGATGACATTATGGTCACAAAAATCTACACCAGTAAAGAACAAACCTATCACCTTAAGTTCTGCAATTTAGATTTTGCATTTCCTGTAATCCTTTTGAACTCTCTTTCAATTAGTGTTCAGTAACCTGTACTGAAATATCAGTAATTTAACGATGTTGAAAGGCTCTTAGACTTTCACCTAGTCAGACATGTCCCCTCCTTCTCTTTAGAAATCCATAAAATTATGCAAAATCACCATGTAAGTATAAAGCAATACACATTCAGCTGAAAGTTTGGTGCAATAATGGGGGTAGAGCTCAGCTACATTTTTAGTATAAGAAATCCTTCCAAAATCACAAAAGGTAGAATTTTGACAGGAACTGACAGAAATTGGTACTTAAGGTTGTAGGATGATTTGAACTGCCTGCACCATGTCCTCTATACATACGTTTATTTGACAGAAGGTAGCAAACTGGGTCCAAAATCCAGTTAAGAAAATACCACAAGAAAAATCTCACCTCTAGAACTTTGTACCATCATAGCAGGCACAGCAAAATTGCCCAAGATGAAACAAATCTTTGAGAAAGAGTTAATAATCACAATTAAATAAGGCTTCTTAGATGGAAGGTAAGTATGCTGACAAAAGTAATGCTAGGGAAGGAAAGCAGTTGTTCATGTTGTATCTCCTCTGTGATAGAGAATGCAGCCTGAAAGGCTGCTCTTCTATTAAGGTTAAACTCAGTAACAGCAAGAATACATGAATACACAGCAAGCCTGCTCAAGAGTACGAAATCAAGCTAAAAATAAAATCACAACACATTCCTTTTCTTTAGTTGTGAAGTCAGGGAAAGTATTGGTAAAGTAATATTATCAAAGCCAGATCTAATGTGAAACAGAATCTGACAAATCTGAAATGATCCATCAAGGCAAAGCAGAAACTAAGTGGAATTTCTTTGAAAACTGATTAAAATGTACAGTAGCTTTTTGTGGTAGTGGTTGATCCTCAAAGGTATCACCAGCAGCTACCGAGCAATTCTGGTCTTACTTGATTTCCTGGTCCCAGCTCTCAGACGTGGGATTTTTGTGACAGGGGAAGAGCTGATGGGACAAGCATTGAATCACCAATACTTTGGCATTCTCACACAGGCTGAGATCGGGTCCTCAGCAGAAGAAGTCAGTGGGAGCTGTGCCTGCTCTGCCTGAAGCTCTGCTTCCTACGGTCCTCAACAACTGACCTCTCCTTGCCAAAAGCTGCCAAAGCGGTGCTCAGTACAGCCCTCGATTCGTTCTCTCTTTAATTGTCTCTGGTCCCCTAAGCTCAGTCTTTGTAGCTCACACTTTAGGGGCTGTAAGCAGACTCACACAGTACTGCACTCTCTGCTCTAGCTCAAGGCAACTTGCACACAGAGATTGTTTCTGTGACCAGCAGGTTCCTTTATACTAGCAGGGCAATCTAAAGAAACCTTAATGTAAATGAATCATGATGGCTTCTTGCTACTTGCTTTTTTCAGCAGTAGATTTATTTAGTTATTTGTCCCTCAGCTCCCTAAAGCAGGAGATTAACCACTGCACATGTTCCCAAAACCTTTTCTGACTCATCATGAAAAAAGGGATGGGCTGTACTTCCACGAGCTTCAGTTCATAAATGAGGCATCACAGCACCTAAAGGGAAGGAAACCTCTATTTTGCATGACTCAGACCAATCAGACTAACTTGGAAAAGTTCATTATTGTGTTTGGTACTTTCAAACGTCACAGCGGATGATTTGAGAGAATATTTCCAGCAGTTCTAACATGCTTTCTGTAATGGCTTTTCCTATTCTTGCTCATATCCTTCAAGGCTGTGGGATTCAGTATCTACCAAAGGGAAAGCTGATAAAGTTTGGACATTTTCAAAAAGCAACAAGGAATGTTCTTACAGCCTTGGTAATCACAGGGAACCATAACATGGAAGATCTGAATTTAGATCTTGGGAAAGGGTATCTTTCCCCTACCTGAGATAATCTCTCTTAATCTTTGAAAAGAATGACATGAATAATATTCTACTTTACAACAAAAATAAAGGCACAAGCACCTTACTGTTCTTTTTAAGAAAACCATCCAGCAGAAGTAGTGCAAATAGTAGAAACAGACTTGGTTAATAATTTATCAGAAAGAAGTCTGAAAACCTCCTGCTAATATCCTTATGATCTCAAGTTTTGGTAAGAGAGACGTTCTACCTACTACCCTGCTGCTTGCCACTGTAATTCAAAGAGTTTTAGTACTTGTGCTCAGCTGATGGGAAGTCTAGTTTTAATGTGAAACTTGCAGCAAATCAATATAATCTGCATTACAATACATGGTCTGATTCAAGTGACAGGATACTTTTTAATGATCTCCCACGGTGTATCACTTTTATGTTTTATTGCTGAAATGTTGTTTCAGTACCAGTAATTTCACCTGGGAAGAGAAAAAAAAAAAAAAAAAAAGATCGCTTTTGTTTCTACCAGTGTCAGCTGCTTTATTTCAGCATTCTCTATGCAACATTTCCAGTGAGTTCTACCTTCTCCACGAAGATAAAGGTAAGGATCTATGTTAAATTATGCTATCAATTTGATGTATGTTAGATTATGCTATTAATTTTATAAAGTATGCATTGAAAAACCCCAAGGAATCAAAGGTATCCAAACACACAACACAAAAAAAAAACACCCAGAGCAACCCACAGATAGATGACAAAATTTCTATCATTGCTACCTACATAGCACTCTCTCCTTTGGAACTAAAGCCTAATGATCAAGAAACATCTACTTCTATTTCTTTTAGCAAAGTAGAAGTCCTTTTCCAGACATTTTTATCATAAGGCTAATGTTTGGTATTACCAACATTAATAGAACTGACTACCTAATTTCCCTAAGCTATCCTCACTGAGGAGGAAAAGCTAAAAATTAGAGAAGTGAGAGAAATAAAACCATGTAGCAAGTTGCCAACATTTCTTGATTTTTTAAAATATTATGTAGTAATGTATTATGTAATATTTACTCAGGATTCTATAAGATGTAATCTTATAAGACATGTTTCTTCTTACACAGAGAATAATATATTCAACAAAGTGTCTGAAAATTACTAGTTAAGACATCAAGGTTTTGTCTGAACTTTAATTTATGCATCTCAAAATTAACTAAGTTTGGGCAAAAATTATTTTTTTCTCTCAGAGATTCATAAACAGCCACACAGATAATATGGTCAACCATGAGGCCCATGGTACACCCAAACCTGGAGTGCAATTATCTTGACTCTCAGTTGTAACCTAAAGTAGAGATTAATGAAATATTAATATTATGAATATTAATGAAAGCTGAATGAGAGAAAAAATTAAAATTACTTAAAGGAGAGGAAAGCTCTAGTGCCAGTAGCTCCTTGACAATATCATGTTACCACCCTGCAATCTTTCTCCTTACAAATAGCCTGCAATATCATGGAGAGTTATAACCTGCACAGAAAAAGATAACAGTAGTAAGAATACAGAGAAGAAACTTAAAACATTTAAGAAATGAAAGGAAAAAAAGAAAAGCAATGTCTGAGAATGAAAAGGCAAAAATATCCAAGCCCTTTGAAAGACTGGTAAATTCTTGTCTTACAGGAAATTTTTGATTCACCTTCAACCATCATAACTTACTTGGTGATTAACTATGAAAGAATATAGAGAATTAAACTAGTGGCTGATGTGTTATTAATTCTCATGTCATGAGAATCTATGAAAAATCATTTTGAAATCAAAAAATGAAACACCTACAGAGTCCTGTGGGAAAATGGCATGAGTACTCTGCAAACCTAACTTTGTCAATGACCATGCCTTTCCAGCGGGCTGATCAGAAAGATGTACAGACCATGAAAGAACTCATCTCTCTGAATCTTTATTTTTCTGTCTTTCATGAGTAAATCATTTTTCCATTTTAGTTTCCATAAAGGTGCTAATGGAAACCCATTGGGCTAAACAGATGATTAGGGCTAATGGATTGCTAATGCACATTACTAGCAGAATTTATGGAAGTCAAACTCTCCAATTCACATATGCACAAACAGTTGAATGTAGACATGGAGAGAACATTAACAGTACAGATTGATTTCTGTGCATGAATCTAAGGAAAGTTACTGCAGGGAAGAAAAGGAAGAGAGTGACAGTGATGAAAAAAATCAAGATGGGCATAGCAAAAATGCAGCTTTATTACATATAGCATTGTACTGCTGTGGAGTGACTTCTGTTTCTACATCTGCATTTATCTACTTCCAGTGTAATGGTGACGAAAAATTAATTATATTCTGCTGTAAGTATTAGAAAAAAAAAAAACATGAGATGATCTCAGGTGTCTGTATGGAGCTGCAGAGATACTCTGCTGATTTGTCTTGAAAACCAGAATATATCATTACTGTTCACTTCAGAAAGAGAAAAGTTGAAGAATCTGTAGGGATTTCAAGCACAGTATTTTGCAGAGAAAATACAGACTCACAGACGGCTCTGGGAGCTTCCAAATGAACCAGTTCTGCTTGGTAGTTAAAGTTGTACTTAAATCAGTCCTGAAAATGATTTCCAAAAATTGAAAGAAGGGGCATTTCTGGAAAGGCCATAGAAAGTATTTATCACAGTAGCTTTTGAAAGACACCTATTGTTCTGTCAATGAAAAAAAAATCACATTTATTGCTAAATCACCTCACTGGATCAAGCACATGTTTTATGCAAACCACTTGTCCATTCTGAAGTAGTAATTAACCAAGAAACATAATTGACACCCTGTGTTAGTGTAATAGACAGAATAATTGAACAAAACAAATTACTTCAAAACTGGAAAAAATAATTAACATTTCTGTAACATTTTTTTCCTGATGAGAAGATAGCAGAAAGAATTACAGACTTTACAGGTGCCCTTTAACAGTTTGGTTTTGTGCTTGATACTTTATGTCCGTTTCATCAGCTCCTGCTGAAATACCAACTGGACTGGACTTTTTTTTTTTTTTTTTCCTAAATGTAACAAAATTCCCAGTGAAAAGTCCACACAGTAAAGTTTTCAACCTGACAAAAGTATATTGGAATTTTTACAAATATTTCAACAGCATGCACTAAAATATATATATATCAGAAATAGTGAAGAATATGTATTATTTTGGCATATGCATGTAATATTGGTTGAACCATTCAATGTTTAACACACCCTTTTATCTTTTATATTGCTGCTGCTTTTAAAAAATATGATGAGAGACACTAACAAGATGAATTTCTATCATGTTATGCTTGTGTCATATTTTTATGTCATTAAGGTGTAGGTAGGTTATATTTAGAGCTCTTAAAAAAAATAATTCCAAGCAATTATTTGAAATATGTAAAGAGAAAAGGAAATACAGTCTTAATGAATAACATCATTTTAGTGTTCTCTGTATGGTGCACGGATTTGACTTTTTTTTTAATTCCTTGGTGGTATAAAATCACTCTGCAAATGCAGGGTACAATCTCTTAACAGAAGGACCACTATTTTTGGGAATCAGAAGCAGCTTACCCTATATGTCAAATTCATCTTTGTCATCTTCACAAGGTGAGAATTTCCAGCATCTTATTTTCCTAGTGCAAATGTCTTTGTGACCTGTTTTCAAACTAATAACTCATTCTGGTTTTAGTATTCCCCAGAAATGATCTTTAGAATCACAGAACCACAGAACCATAGAAAGGTTTGGTTTGGTTAAGAAGGGACTTTTAAAGATAGTCTCATTTCAACCCCCCTGCCATGGGTAGGGGGACCTACTTGTCCAGGATGCTCAGAGCCCCATCCAGCCTGGCTTTGAAAACTTTCAGGACGGGCATCTACTATTTCTCTGAGCAACTTTTTCCAGTGCCTAACTCCCCTCATAATCAAGAATTTATTCCTAAAACCCAATCTAAATCTACCCTCTTTCAGCTTAAAGCCATTAGTCCCTCTTATGCTTAGAGCAACGCACAAATACTAGTCAGGTTTTACCCAGAACAGATGAAGATCTCTGAAATGTGGGCTAGAAGGCATCCCTTTGTTTTCTTAGGTGTAACTGTTCTAAGTATACAACATATAACCTCTCCCTTGTAATAGTCTATTAAGATATGCTGCACAGTTCCTGAACATATCCTGCATTTATTTCAATTTTATTTTTTTAATAATGATTAGAGGATAATATTTCCTTCCATTTGGGAAAAATTCTCTTGCCAAGTTACACAAATTGTTATGAAATTTTTATTAAACTCCTTGCATAATATATACGATATCTCATTAGATCATTTTAGCTCTGAGTAATACTGCAGTTTAAAGTGTTTGCTCCTAATTATCTTTTAACAGAGCAGCATTTTCTTACAGGATATTCAGTTTCAGTAGTAAGGTAAAGGCTTTGTCCCAGCTGTGTCTTCTATAATAGTCATCATCTGTTTAGACACATAATCCTGTGTTTTCTCAGAAGTCTTTGTTCCAGAGAGATCCTTCTTTAACACATCTCTTCCCCTCTGACCCAGAGGCTGCCGTACTAGCGCCCATCTGACCTTCTTCCTGAGGTTTGTGCCATAATTCCCACAGCAGTGTTAAGCTCAGCAGTTGTCAGAGGTGATTTTATGTGCCTCAAGAATTTCACCTCAATACCCATGTGAGCAGTCTAACTAGCACTTTGATGGCTGTCTACCACTTTTGATACGATGCTTCCCGGCAGGATAAAGTTATAGCTCCTTATAGCTCCTGTGATTTGACACAAATGCCAAACTAAATCATTTGGTTTTAAAAACCAGCCCTAATTACAGAGATGGATAGTTGAGGAAGAGGGTGAAATCCTACTATGACTATTGGCAGCATGTTCAGACTATGAGATTTTAAAACATGATGATTTTCTTTCAATAGAAAACGCTTAATGATTGGTACAACAACCTTCCCAAAAGCAGAAGATGGTGTTTCCAGACAATGGGCAAACTAATGTCTTTTGGATAGGGTGGTTTAACTGAAGCCTATTAAAAGAGAGCTTGGGTCATGTTAATTGAACCTTCTGTAAAGTTTTATTGAAGTTTTGAGAGCTTTCTCTGTTGGTAAATGTTTCATTGTCAAATTCTGAAAGATTTGAAAGAATAAGAGATCTACAAAGCAAAAGGAATGTAAACTTTAAAACTGAAGATGATACTAGAAATTTTCATCTTTCACTGGAATAATATAATTTGTTTTTATTTTTAAAAGATTCATGATTGAATGTGCTACACAAAGAGAAAAAAAAAGTAAAAAGTTGTTGACTTCTTCATAAATTCTATTGTAGATACAGCAAAGAGAGAGAAAAGAGATGAAACTGAATAAAGGGTCTTAAAGAAATACATTTCTGGCATGATCAGTCAGAAGTAAACCAGTTCGTTCCCCAGATGTCTTGCACATACGAGAATCTGATCTCTACCAATCTGGAGTCTAAGAATCCAACATAAAACTTACAAAATAGCATTTCCACATGTTTCTGTTTAGGTTATCTATCTAGCTAGCTATCTAGCTATCTACCTATCATCCAATTTGTGCTCTGTTCTCTGCTGGAGGCAAAAGCAAATCTTGCAGAGAATCACTACAAAGCTTATGAGTCACTCAAGTCCTACTTGAAATAGTATAAGGACAACACTCATTCCAGTTTAACGACAGGAATTTTGGTAAGAAACCAGAATGCACATTACTGGTAAATTTATGTGGCTTGTTAATTGTAATAGTTCCATTTCTACATATTGCTAGTGGAAGATTAAGACAATAAAATTTGATGTTTCTATCCTGTTTTCACAGATCAGTTTTAGAAAATAACTGAAAAACAAACCTCAACAAAAACACTATTTTAGGCTGACCCAAAATATTTACAAATTACTCAGGCGGAAAATCTAAAGATAGGGTTCTGTGTGCTGCTCAGCAACACTGTGCAAGTTTTTATGTCAAAAGTTCACTATTGGGCAACTCTTCCCTACTCCAGGCTCTGGAGTTTCCTGACAAGCTTGTTAAGGCATACCAATAAATGAAGCAACCTTTTTAAATATGCCCATGCCCCAGTACACCATGTATAGTATTGAACTGTCACCTCTCTGAGCCAAAACGTTAAAACCATTCTAGGTATAGTGCTCAAAAGCAAATTGCTGTTCCCTTGTCAAATTGAATTATGTCAGCACCCTTTGCTCTTCTTCTTAATAATCGTTTTCTTCACTTCAGTAGAATTTACAACTTCTTTCAGTCTCATACAATCTCAAAACACAATTAACAAAATTGTATGGCTCTTCAAGAGCATTAACAACAGTGTTGGCAGTGTTGCGCAGTCCCTAGGTTCCAGGTGGCACAGGAGACGGGAAGGGCTGCTGAAATTTGTCTTTTCAATTGGCAAATTGCATGTACAGCTTTGCGATCACTCTGCTGTACACCAGCTGGCAAATATGGAATGAGAGAGAAGCAGAGCTTTACTCCACAAGAATATCAAGGTTTCAAAATCTTTCTAAATTCAGCGAGAGAACTAACACAAAATCTTAAAATAAACTTAGGTAAAAATACTGAGCAGAAAATAGTCTTGAGACCTGCACACCTTCTTGACACCTGTGAGTCCAAGCTTCAAATTAAGCACAGCAGAGACAGTAACCTGAGTTTCATCTCCTATGGAAGTGTTTCAGCATAAGCTATCCCAGGAAGACATGTCTTGGTAAGACAGTATGGGTGCTTGCATATGGTTCACTCCACAAATTTCACCAAAATGTAATTCTGACAAAGCTTTTTTGTCAGAATAGAAAAAGGGGCTTTTTTTCTGAAAACCCATTTTTACAGAAAAGGTCCGTACAGATGTATTTCTGATACTCCCAAGCCACAACTTATTACCTAGTCAATGCTGCTGGACACATTGCAGGAATTCACAACCATTCACACAGTCTGGGTTATAAAGTAAGATTTTGAAAATCTCTCCCTTTTTCAGTCCTAACCAAGTACTCAGAGAAGGGACTAGCTCTTTCATAACATAATAATGTCTTCATCACTATTTTTCCCCAGTGTAAAAAATTGCATTGCTAGTTTTGCAGGTGATCCTGAGACACATTGGCAATTCCAAAATGCCTTCCACATGTGACTTGAAGCTCGGTTCTTCCTCCTTTTTAACCAATCCATACTTCATGTATTTTCCCTCAAGACTCTCAAAGTACATGAAGATGCTGGGTTTTGTTTTATTTTGTTTTTAATTTACTGGGGACTGGGTTTAATCTCAGTATTTTGTGAACAGGTTCAGATTTCTTTGTCTTGCATTTTAAGTAAGTTCATAAAACTGCCAATATGTGCTGATGAGAATTATACTCCAGAAGCTAATGGTGACTTGATTCAATTATCTTCTTGGCAGCCCTGGGTGAGTCATACGATTGTAATTCATGAACAGGGAGAAACAAATCTGATGTATAGCTGGAGCTCAGTAGTGTGCTGCCATTTTCAAAATCAATAGGTCCGGAAAGGCAAGGATGAATCAGAGAAAGAATATAGTAATGATCAGTAATTCTTAACATAAAATAAGAATGAACACAAACTACTCTGTGTAAGTCCACAAGTTTGGGATCATGGCAGAATGGAAACAAAATCACCTCAGCAAATTTTATTGCACAGATCAAAGAAGAAAAGTTCTTCAGAATTCACTTGTATAAAATGTAGTGACTCATGATGCTGAATCTCAACTCACCGTGAACTGACTGACCCTCCTCAACTGCTTCTTCCAATCCATTCTCCACTTGACTATAGTTGGAGAGGAATGGATGAAGAGAAACAGAGTGGAGGCAGGGGATAGTATGAACAGGAAGCAAGAATGTCAATAATGTCTCCAGTTTATGCAGCTCTGACCATTTGGCACGCTTGATGACAGTCCCTCTCCCCACCATGTCAGTCTGTCTGACTGAATCACTCACACTTCTCAACATATGCAGCTCTACCTACACATCTCCAGCATTTTCCTGTGGCCTCCTGTGGCCTGGGATGACCACCTGCTACAAGGAGAGCTCCAGCCCCAGCTGCCCTTCAGGTGCTGTCCAATGACCTGGCAATTTCCAGGCCACCTGCATTCCCTGATTGATGAATCTTTCCCATGATGTTAAGAAGTGCACTGCAAAGGGTGTTTCACCTGTCTGCTTCTAAAGCTGTAAAGAGCAAAGATTATGTCTAAGAGAAGTGTTTTCTCTCTGCAAAAAAAAGTATTCTTTTAGTAAAATGACACAAAACTTCATAGCTGAAGAATTTAGAGGTATTTTTGGTGTTTTCATATGCTACAGGAGTACACAAACTTTGAAACTAGATGCAGACTGAGGACTTTGAATGTGATCTTCCTGCACGTTATTTTTTTTTGTTGTATTTTTTAATAGAGAATCCTCAAACAGCCATTCTAAAGAGGGATTGATTTAAGTGATACTGGAAATACAAGTCCATCTCTTTTATTGGAGATGTTTACAAAACCATAGGGGATTAAGAGAGTTGGGAGATGGGTACAGGGTAAGATTCTATCCATGCAGTTGAAAGAAGAATCAGTGTTGGAATAAACAACAGATTAGCAAAATGGACATTGCTAGGATGAAAGGTTTGCCATGCACTTTCTACTGAAGTGTGTTCTTCTGAGAGGCATTTTGAAATGTTGCTTACTTTGACACAGTAGGCTTCATACTGAACACACAAGGACTTTCTTTGTTTGCCTTACAAACAGCAATAGAATTAACTTCTATAAATTGCTGTGCACAAGATTACGGAGATTTCTGAGCAATACATTCAATATACAATGCATGAAAGTGAGACACAAGGGCTTTCACAGTTAACAAAGTCATGTTGAAAACTGTCATCTGACTTCAAAACTCTACAAATAATTTGGTTATATCTGAACCAGAAATTCCACGCTGCCTATGGTGAGTGGAAACAAATAGGTTTATCCTGTGGACAATTCATTTCAACATAAGACTTCACAAAATCTTTGTAACAATGCTCTTCATAATGAAGGTGTCATCTTGAAAGATATGAATTTGTCTACCCACCTGCCCCTATGAGAAATAGAGATAGAAATCTGATAACTAAAACTCATTTTTTTTACCTCTTTCACGTTCAGAGAAGTTCAGTTCATTTTAGGGGTAAAAACCCCCAATATAGGAGGAACTGTCTTTTTTTTTTTTTTTTTTTTTTTTGCATAGATGATTATGGTACATATTTTTAAAGAGAGTAATTCTGTAAAGCTCTAGACTGTAAGGGCCTGATGTAGTGCAACAGTTTAAAGGTAAAATCAGTGCAGCCTGTGGCTGATTTGATGGCTCTGGTAAAGCCTGTTCAAGGGCTGAGAAGAGACAGAACATTACTCATCTATACCAAGTCAATGCCCATTAGTGCCACTAGTAACAAACTACAAACTGGATTAGGAACCAATCAGATATTTACAATGTTGCCTTTTAATAAACTCTTCTGTGAATGACTGATAGAAAACATTTTATGTTGGTGCATCTAATGGCCCTTTTGCATACAGTGGAACATCAACAAATTAGTCAGCTAACGAAACATCATTACACTACATCGTAAAAACAAAATGAAATGCATACATAAAGTCTGACAGTGTTGTTATTCCCAATTGATGGTGGTGTATCTAACTTTGACATCCATGCTGAAATTATAGCAAACTCTATTTGCAACACACTAATCTCAAATATCTTAACAGATTGTTCCAGTTTAAGAAGCCTTAATTAAATTCTCCTACTTGAATGCTAGCTTTCTTATTTAGCCACAGTTACTATCCAAATTCATCCATTTTTCATTTGTGAGAAACATTTTTCTTTGATTTTGCACATGAAATTCAGGTATTTACAATAAATTCATTGAAATGACCCATCTCTTTTCCCTTGTAAAAAGATTTGGTTTGTGATGGAGTTTGATTTCGCTTTCAGCCACTTGGTAGACATAAGCTCTTATTAAAGAACAGAACAACACCCTCTTCTCAGTCACCAGAATATATGGGGTTTAGCTCATTAGTCTTGTCAGACTCAGAACTTTTATCACTTTTACTCTTCAGAATAATTTCTTGTACATCTGGATGTAGCTAATTAAATATAAGAGAAGCTAAATGAAACAATGAAAATGGAAGCTTTGATCTTCTGCTCCCACACTGCTAAGGAGCACTACGGAAGTCTTCACAGTATTGTGCATTTTCTCCCCTTTTTACTGGTGAAATAGCTTCTTTAAATTAACTTCTATTTGCTGCCAACTTTCAGAACACAGAAACAACCATATTGTGACTTTCGAAGAACTAACAAAGCATTTCATTTCTCCCATTCCACCTGACAGATGCTCTTCTTCCCCACCATGGACTTCCAGCTAGATTCACCCTCCACTTTGGCAAAAGATTCAAACAAGGTCCTTCTTCTTGATCTCTATACAGCATTTCCCTCCCCCATTAATGCAGAAAATTGGTGCTGCCCTCTCCCTGTTCGCCTCTGAAAGAGGTGAAAGACGCTTATTAACAACATGGTTTGCATGTTACGCACCTCAGTGATCAGGTCCAGGACTGAAACTGTGAGGTTAAACAGAAGACAAACAGTGTTGACTTATTACCAGTAACTGCAGCCAAAACAGACTCCCTCCCAAAACCATTCCTGTCCTTTCTGATCTCCAGCTTGGCAACTTTCCCTTACCAGCACTTGAAAGCCTATTAGCATCAGATTCCCAAAGTTTATCATAAAATCACAGAATATGCTGAGTTTGAAGGGACCCACAAGGATCATCATAGTCCAACTCCTGGCTCTGCAGAGGACACTCAAGGGTGCCTGAGAGCATTGTGCAAACACTTGTTGAACTCTGTCAGGCTTGGTGCTGGGACCACTTCCCTGGGGTGTCTATTCAAATGCCCAATGCTCCTCTGGGTGAAAAACCTTTTCCTGATATCCAACCTAAACCTCCCCCAAGTCAGCTTCATGCCATTTCCTCAAGTCCTGTCACTGGTCATGAGACTGAAGAAATTGGCACCTGCCCCTCATGAGGCTTCCCCTCATGAGAACATTGAAAAGCACAATGAGATCTCCCCTCAGCCTCCTCAAGCTGAAGAATGTCCTCCGCCACACCTCATAAGGCTTCTTCTCCTCCAGAACCTTCACCAGCTTCATGACCCTCCTTTGGACACTCTCTAATACCTTACTGTCTTTTTTATGTTGTGGCACCCCAAACTGCCCCCAGCACTGGAGGTGAGGCCGCCCCAGCTCAGAGCAGAGCAGGACAATCCCCTCCCTTGCCTGGCTGGCCATGCTGTGCCTGTGTCCAACCCCAGAACAAGGCTGACCCTCCTGGCTGCCAGGGCACTGCTGACACATGTTCAGCTTTCTACTGACCAGGACCCCCAAGTCCCTTTCCACAGAGCTGCTCTCCAGCCTCTCATTCCCCAGTCTATACACACAGCCAGGGTTGCCCATTCCAAGTGCAGAATCCAGCACTCACCCTTGTTGAACTTCATATGGTTGGTGATTGCCAAGCCTTCGACTTTGTCAAAGTCTCTCTGCAGGGAGACTTTTTTTATTCATGTGCCAAATGTTAAATCATGTAAATCTTTTCTTTAATGAAGCTCTATATTCAGTTAGTCATATTTAGCTGCAAAAATAGTCAAACTGGGTCATACATCCTAAAAGAAAATCACAAAATACCTAACAAAAACCTAAACCCTATCCACCTAAATCAGTAACGGTTTCTGTACTTCAAAACAACATTTGAATTCTCCTGTAGTGTGAAGCAACTGCTTTTTCTATTAAGAGGAGATAATTTTACTATTGTTTCTTTAAAATGGGATGTGGGCATGTGGACTCCACACAGCACCCACATTAAAACAGCACATGTTGCCTTCAAAGGAGCTATTATGCAGTCTATAAGTTCAATGATCTGCAAAGCAATAAAGAGCTTCTTCTGCAGCCCTCACGGCCTATTGAGTAAATAGTAAGCATTTAGGAAAACTCCATAATTACATGTTTACACACTGGAGCCATTATGGGCAATCTAAAAAAAAAGTACATGTAGTTTTCAAAAAAAATACCTTAATCAATTTTTTTACATAATTATAACTCCTTTACAGCTGCTAAGGACTACCAGATACAGAACAGACAGACTGAAAAATCACAGTTAGTCTGTGTTTATATGCAGTGATGACATAGTAAGATGTCAGCTGAATATTTTAGATATTAAAGTCTAATATTTTAAATTAAATACATTCTGTATTTCAGATGTGTCAAATGGTAAAGAACTGATAAACAATTAAATAGCTTGATGCTTTTAGCTAAGTCAACAGGAAACCCCAGTGGTTGTATTCTTGGAGACCTGTGCCTGGGACTCATTTCCCTGTCTGTGAAGCACATTTCTATGTCCAGAAATACAGCTGCTCTACCTTGATCAAACAGAAACTTTGGCTGCAAAACCAGGCTGCCTAATCCCTGCCTTATGTAGAGATTTAAATTTGAGGATTTAGGAGACTGTATCATATAGATGGAATATGCCCTGAAACTGAATTTGTATTAGCTTCACACAGTGGTCCATGGGTAAACACAGTAAAAAAGGACAGCCTCCATTAAGAATGGAACTGATCATGTAGTTTTCATATGTTGAAGACATATAGGGCAGATAAGCAATTTAGAGTTGATACTCATCACTCACATGCCTTCAAAGAACCATTTGCAAACAATTTGCATCAGACAAAATGCTTCTTATATGTGCTTGTACACTGCATGCTCTAAAAGTGACAGACTATTCAGTTAAGAATCATTTGAAGTCGCATTCCTGTTCCTTTCTTCGTATTTTGTATTCTAATTAAACTATAATTTTTCATATATGCAAAACAACAACAAAAGCCTGTTTACCAGCTGAAGAGAACATTTCATATTTTATAGGAACACAGAAAAATCCTGAAGAAAACATGAATGAAATGCTTCTAAAACAACTGTGGTTTCGGATCAAAGATATCCTTTTAACTTGCAAATACTACCACACATATTGGGGAAAATTCAGTTTAATCTTCATAGGAGCAAAAACAAAAACAAGATTTCCCCACTTTTTTCTTCCCAACAATCAATGGTTAAATTATGGGTCATTTGTCAATAAGTCAGCTACTTTGGTGATCATAGTATACTCCTACCTAAACTTCCAACATGATACATCTTTGGAAATTGCTTAGGAACACATTTACAGTCACAGGTTACAAGCAGTGCATTCAACCTACTGCTCCTCCACAACATTACAACAGCCTTAATAATTTTGACAGAAGTCTGTGCAGACCAATTAAAATAATGACATTCAAATGAACACCTACTTAGGATAGCTTCACATTAATTTAAGACATTGAATAGCAACATTTGCATTCCAGGTGCTGAGAGACCAAAAATGTCAGGCAATAGTGATGTTCAATGCACAACACAAATGCATGTGCCTACCGTCACATCAGGTATTGTGTCATAATTACCACATGCGATTAAATAACAGAACCCTTTAACAACCATGGATAATTGACAATAACCTGAAAACAAAGATTGATGGAAAACATAGAATTCTAGCCAGGACACTGACACTTAACAACAAAATTCTCTGCCATTGAGTAGTTGAGTACAACTGTCAGTTGTACATCCCCGCTTGACAAATACACAGGAGAAGTAGGAATAAAATTCGCGTTGGTATTAAAATGCAATTTAACTGGAATTTCTGTTTAAATTGGTGTCTAGCATGGGTGTAGTAGGTCATATTACCTTGACAGCAAATTTTTAATACATCATGTATTTTCCAAAGGTCATTTTTATAATGAATGAGGATATTCTCTTACAGTGTATCTTTATTTGCACTGCTCTTCCTACCATTTAGATGCCTATGCAGATAACAGTGGCACACACAAGACAGCAAAGATACCAATGCATGTTAAATAATAGAGATGTGTTATTTAAGCATTTAACTCAGTGAAATCAGTAGTAGGTAGTATTTAAATACCTTTAAAAACTGATTGTGAGAAAGTTGGCCTTACTGAACACGTCCATTCTGCTTAAGTAGTCATGACGTTGACTACTATTGACATCTTGACTGTTCTCTCTAGCAACAAACTGCAGTCTGCACCACAGTCCAGCCCTGTTAATTCTGGAAAGACATCTGTCTTTACCCTGTCTTTCTCATCATCCTACCATTTTCTGCAGTCACTTTACTAAACTCTTCCAGCACAATCATTCTAACAATAGTTTCATGTTCCTTGATGCCTTTTTCACGTAGGAAGCAGCTGCAATGATCCCAGTCCAGTTTTTGGCAGCAAACTGGCCATAAGGCACGTCACAGCTTTCCACTGGCAATTGTTAAAGACATACAACTGCAGAACCAAGGTGAAGCATAGCATTACATACCACGTGCACTAGTGCAGTATATAGTCAACCAATATGAAAATGAAAACTGCATTTTAGTCCTATGAAACCTCTGAAGCTAATGCAAACTGGATCTTCTCATTCCTGAGTCAACAGGACAGCTTGCTAACTCTGATCTGATGCAAATACAAAGGCCCTGAACACATGATTCACATGGAAAACATTCTAGTAATATAAACTAGTGGTCAGAATCTCAGTCCTCAGTCCCAGATATGCTGGTAGTTAGTTAAAGATGAATTAAAAACAAAACAAAACAAAACAACAAAACAAAACAAAAAACTGTTTTACTTGTAAAGTGTGCAGTTATGAGAGGCAAAAGGATGATACAAAATGGAACTTTGTTATGTAATTTTCAGAGAATTGTTTTTCAAGTCAGAACCACATACAATTCAACGCTCACAGCACAGGAAGGCAAGAAGTAACACACAGAAGAGGCTTTATACTTTGATTTATTATAGTTATTTTAGAAAGTGGTTTGACTGTCAATAAGGTGGGTCATAGAATCATAGCATCATAGAATCACAGAATCACAGAATCTTAGAATCATAGAATATTTTGAGTTGGAAGGGACCCACAAGGATCATCAAGTCCAACTCTTCACCCTGCACAGCACCATCCCCAATAATCACATCATGTGCCTGAGAGTGCTGTCCAAACTTTTTAATTCTCAGGCTTGGAGCTGTGATCACTTCCCTGGAGAGCCTGTTCCAGCGCTCAACCACCTCATGTGTGAAAAACATTTTTCTCATATCCAGTCTAAACCTTTCCTGACACAGCTTCAAGCCATTTCTTCGGGTTCTGTTACTGGTCACCACAGTGGATAGATCAGTGCCTGCCCCTCCTCCTTCCCTCCTGAGGAAGTTGTACCTGGCATGAGGTCTCCCCTCAGTGTCCGCTTCTCCAGGCCGAACATGCCAAGGGACCTCTGTCAGTCCTCGTACAGCTTCCCCTTCTTTGCTGTGCTTTGGATGCTCTCTAGTAGGTTTATATGCCTTTTATATGGTGGTGCCAAAAATACAATATTCAAGGTGAGGAGAGCAGGACAATCCCTCCCCTGCCCGTCAGGCCATGCTGTGCCTGATGCCCCTCAGAACACACTTGACCCTCCTGGCTGCCAGGGCATTGCTGCCTCGTGTTCAACTTGCCACTGACCAGGACTCCCAGGTCCCTTTCCAGCATCTCATTCCCCAGTCGATATACACAACCAGGGTTGTCCCACCCCAAGTGCAATTCATGCTATTATGAACGAGCTCTGTGTGAGCTAATGCATAATAATGAGCTCTGTGTACACTCTTCCACCATTAGTAACATCATATGCTCAGATTTTCACATCTATTAGATGAAGGATGACACTTTTAGATGGCAAACACAGCCTATTTCCACCACTTTGTGCTGGCTTCAAACTTCAGGGAAGACTCAAAGACAGTGTTTGACAGATGTGCACATGCTCAAAACCAGACCAAGCACTTTTACTCCCTGTGCTAAATGGAAGTGTTATACCTGGGGGCCATTTGCAAGAGACTATGATCTTTTCAGCAAATTGCCTTTCCTATTAAAGTTATCCACTTTAACCAAGTTACTTTCCTCAGGAAAAGATTATTCCTCTCATATAAAGATCTTATTTTCTCTTTTTCTTTCTGGAACACCAAAGGAAACACAGACACAGGTTATTTACATAAACTATAAATATATGAATAAAGAAAGCGACAAAGCAAAATTGAAGAGTAAGTAATTTCAGGCTATAAATTCACTCTACCTTGTATACCTTGCCCTTGCTTTCTTACACTACATAATATGTGACAATAATCACATGCTCACAATTAGTCCCAAATAGCAAGCTGACATTAAAACAGCCCAGAGGGAAATTATTTTCACAGATGTTAGGTGTAGCTAGTAACTCCATCAACGTTAAATTATGTTTAGCTGTATTTTAGATAAAGTCATCTGCATTTCAGACATATCCTATAGGTGATCTCACTAAGAAGCAAGAAAGCACCATCCATCCATCCATCCACCCACCCATCCATCCATGTTTAATTAAGAAGAATATTATTCTTAGTGGATTATCTTCATGCTTTATCATAGAGCTGATAAATTATAAATGGCCACAATCAAAAGCTGAAAGCAAAACATAACAAAAGTTCCATTAAATGTAAAACACAAGAGTTCAATACAGAATTCCCCATGATAGCCATTTACTTTGGAATGACAAACAATTTAAGTGTGGAAACTAGCATAATAAATTTGATGTTATAACTACAACCTATAGTTGCTTTCTGAAATGCAATCCCTCAGGAGGAAAATCTAACAGGGAGAACGTGCCAAACTTCACATCTTCATATTTCAATTTTATTATGGATCAGAACTTATAAATGTATATGTTTAAATTATCAACCACATTACACTGAGATGCTACCATTTTGTAACTTGTCAGTTACCTTTTTCCTAGGTTTCAATCTCAAAATGTCAGTGACAAAATCCACACTTCCCTTTTCCTCACTCATCCTGTCTGCTACTAAACTTCATCTTAGCCTCTTTATCACCTCCATTAGAGAGAAAAAAAAATACTCAATCACACAATACATACAATCTGTCTCCCATCTTACTCTATGTGTGCCCTTCTTGGTAATTAACTTTTCAGATTCCTTTGTTCTTGATGTTTCAAATCACTCAAGGTCTGAGGATTTTATTTTAATTAAGGACAGATAACTAAGGTGTTGATATGATTTATTTTGGGCAATTGGTTGGTCTGATCAAAAAGTCATGCCTTTTGAAAAGCTGCAGCTAGGGGAAAATGGCAGAATCAAATGGTGCTAGCTATGATACACATTTAAGAAGGGGCCCCAAGCCCTCTGCCTTCAAGACTCATACCAAAATAGTTATCCAGGCAGAAGATAACAGTCAGACCTTACACCTGAGGGAGCCAAAGGAAATACTTTATAAGATGTGGATAACCCTTATCACCACTGTCACATCTCTGCCTCTCTGTGAGGTACAAATGGCACCTTGGAGTAACTCAGCTTCTTTGTGCAGCTCTGTTCTTGGGTGATCAGGTCACACATAAGGGCCTAGGCCAGGGAACAGCATCACGGAGCAGCTTCTGAGCCCCTGCAAATCCCAACTCATGGGAGTCACACACACGATCTTGTGCCACAGCACTAAAGGGGTAAACAACCAAGGTGAAAGTGAAATACTCCACCAGTGAAACACCGAGTGGCAGAAGAATTTCCTATACCATAAGGATCATATTATGAGAAAAACCATTTGTCTTTGGTCTTCTTCATGGGGGAGCTCTCCAAAAATCAAGCAACTTCACAATACTGGCCACCAAAGTTTGCTGTTTTGCTCAACCCCTGCTCTCCATGTTATGTTCTTTTCCACTAATGGTGGGTATGAGATAGTCATTAGTTGGAGTAGATAGATTGGCCTCCCCCCACCCCTTCCCTTAATCTTGTTACAAAACAACCAGGAAATTGATATTACCCTGAATGTAATCCTTCATTCCAGTGTCTTTTTGCAAAGAGAAAACAGAGAAAATCATGATATCTGTTTCTGTGTGTAGTACATGAAGACAGACAACAACAAAAATGCTTCCACTGTAAGCCTGCTTAAAGATTTTATTTTAGTCCAGTGATAGGAGTATCATCACAAACCGTAGTAAGAGCACAAGAGCCAACAATCTGACTTGCCCCAAAAACCAAGCAAAGAAACCAGCAAAACCCCCAGACAACCCCAAAACATGCTACTCTACTTAAATATGTGTTTAAATAAATATCTGAAAAAGACAACGTGGAAATTTTAAAAATAATTTTATACACTTTAATACAGTTTTAAAATAATTTAAAAGGAGAAGAACCTGAAAAATACATGAAAATCAAACATTTGCACACTGCATGCAGGAACCAAAGGACGAATACATAAAGAATAAGAGAGACTAGAAAAGAATAGAATAAGTAAGTCAGTTATTTGCAGTGTTTTACCAGAAGCTAATAAACCAGTGGACATTCTACAGAGCTACAAGCTTCCATGACAAACAAATAAACAAAAAAAAATTGAACAAAACCCCATCATATCAGTAATATCAGCTTCTTGGCTTAGAAATCTCACAAAATGTCTCTGAAATGGCAAACACATGAGTAGAACAAATAACCCAAAGGCTAGAAGTGTATTAATGAAGAGATCACCAACTTTCTAAGGATTTCACTTGATCCTTGTTTAAGTTCCCACTCTGAAAAACAGTAAACAAATCTGTAAAAGCTTGATGCCCAGGAGGATGATATGATGGTTTCCCAGGATTGTGCATTGAACAGATTTCTAAAATCATCAGAACCCACAGGGCTACAGATTTTAATATAAGTACTATTTGCTTCAGTCATTTGCAGACAACAGAGAATTAATTTAAAAGGGCAATGAAGGACAGGATTATTTTTTTTCCCCAGCAAGCCTGTTTGTCCCACAAACAAGATTGGGAAGGCAGGGGGAGGGAGGGAAGGAAGCAAAAGGCTGTGGAAGTAAATCGGCTATGGAAGGAAATCTTTTATAAAACAGAAAGCTAGAGCTTGGTGTAATGATAATCCAGTTTGTACAGAGAAGTTCTGCATAATTTTGACTGCCTCTTTCTTGGCAGATAAGGAACTAATCTGCTAGAAACAAGCTGGCTGGGCTAGTCAGGGGTGATAACTAAAAAAAAAAAAAAAAAAGCCAAAAAGGGGGCAAAAACATCCATTCTTGCAACATAAAAACAAACTGTCAATGTGAAAGTGCTCAAATGTCAAATTTAAAAGAAAAATATTACAGACTCATTGATATCCAGAACCATAAGGGTAGGTGGGGAGGAGGAAAACATCATAAGCTGATCAAAGAGCCTGGGTTGAAGGTCTGACATATGCAATCTGGCAGGGAGTTATCACTAACCAGTCAGAGCAGAAATAATAAGCCAGGTTCTGCAAAGCCTAAGACAGCGACGTGCAATGGCTTCAAGTCAAAATTTATTCTGCCCCTTTTGGTTTGCGTTGATATTGGAACTTCCCAGATCGATGTGCCCACAGATACGTGTTTCTATGCACCTACACATCCATATGTGTGCATTACACTATCGATTAAACTCATGTTTTACAGAGCAAGAATGTTTCACCAGTGTTACTGTTCAAGTGGTACTATGCATGCCCCTCAAAACCATTAAAGTGAATTCTGAGTCCCTTTGTGCCACTGATGCTGTATCTCCAAAACCCCGGTGACCAGTAGCAGTTCATCTGCACTTAGAGTAACACCTCACTCCTGCCAAGAATCATGCACTTTCAGTAGTACTAATGAACATTATTCATTACTTTTCTCAATTATAAGCTTTCTCGAGGCAGGTGAAGAAACAGGGAAAATTAAATACCCAAAAAAAGATACATTAAATGAATACTCAGATTGCCCAGATTATAAAGCTTGGAGATGCACATGCAAATATTGAACACCTTGTTCTTTACTCATCATGATACTCCTTTTAGTTAATGAATTGCATTATAGTGCTTCCAGCAGGCCTCTGAAGTATTTAAAATAGACCATGCCTACTACTTCAAAGCAGGTCAGTAGAAAATAGTGTGGCAGAGAACCCGTGTGTTTTTGAACACAATATATATTGGAAAAAAACACGTGTTCAGAAGACTGCAGGTCCCACTGAGATCATGAGAGCACCAGCCACTAGGCTGGAGACAAAGCAGGCTCCAATTCTTACATCATCAAAGCATTTTGAGTGGTAATGTCTTATTCTGTGAAAAGTGAGTTCTCCTGCTGAAATTAGCCCCATGTCTGAATTTCTGAAGGATCTAAAAACTGCTATTATGTTTGAAAACCAATAAAGTGATGAGCTAGGAGAATCCATATCCTGCTAAAGATACTCGAAATATTTTCCTTCCCATTTTTAGTGCTAGAAATGCTTCAGGATTAGTGATTGTATGATGCAAGAGCTTTGAAAGCAGCCTAATTTCAAAGCACTAAGTACTACAGTGTTGCTTTGAAAGTTTAGTTTTAAGCAGAGAATGATTACATCAACTCCTATATAAGGAAGAGCATGGTAATAATGGTGTTCTTGTAGTGTGTAAAATCCATGTCAGATCTCAGGACTCAACATAATGTAAACACAATATATGATAGTAAATGAAGCAAAGAGCACATGGCATGTAAGGAAGCTAGCAGAAGGGTACAGACAGTCAAGATACCTCAGTGAATCAGACAGCTACAACCCTGGTCAGCAAAGCAGACTGCAGCCTAAGCCTACCTGCTGGCATACTAGCAACAGCCTTGATGGTTTTATGGAAAGATATGGAAAAGGCCAACTTAAATAAAAATGGTTCCATTGAAATAACTTCTTTCCTGCCCATGTGAGCTATAAGAGCTTGGTGGTTTTTGGTGTTTTTTTTTTTAGCAGAGGCAGGGCAAGAGCAGAATCTGCAACAGATTCAGGGCAGGTGATCACACAGGTCAGCAACACAGCCAGAGACCGTTCACTTGTGATACTTTATCACCAGAGAAGCAGGCTGACTCCTTGATAAAGCATCCATCTTTCTAGGTCACTTGGCTGAAGTTTGCTTTGCCATACTCTGCTGAGAACAGCTGACAGCCTAATAGCAGTGCTTCTCCAGCTATTGATTCCCTGATTATTTTTTTCCCTGCAGACTCACTGTATATCTACTTTATTCTGCACATCTAATGAATACATACAGCACTGTAAATAAATGGTACAGCATTTCACTGATACTCCAACAGAGAAGCGAAAAGAAGGTAACAAAGTGAAAAAAAGCAAGATGCCCCCTACTCTGGATCATACCCAGCACGGCACGAAAACATATATGCCAGAGCTGTGGCACTCTGGGCTCGGGGCACCACAGACCTTCAGCTGTGGCTCCCTGAGGAGATCATGCTCAGCAAGTGTTGAGGTCAAAAGCAGCAACGTTCTGCTCCGTGGCCCTCCCACCCTCAGCAGTGGCAGCAGTCAGCCCAAATTTAGCACCGAGCACTTACACTCGCAGCAAAAATCAGGCATTTTAAACAGCCATATGAAGTATGACAACAGCAAAGCTGCAGAAAATGCACATTAACATGAAATTGTCACCAGATCCTTGTCAGGATTGCCACATGTTGCCAATAATATTCAGTGTAAACGATCAGAGGTAGCATTGGAGAATAGCAGCAAAACAGACCCACAAAGGAATAGCAAGCCCTCTGTGATAGAAATTAACTAGTATAAATCCATGAGCTCCAGTATCTGATCCCTCATCTAATCTGTCTACAAATACCTTTTAGATACAAACTCATCAACAGACTTGTTCTTTGAATGCTTTCTGATTGTTATCCTAAGGTCCATTCTACACTCACTTCTGTATTTTTAACTTCTTAATTCAATACATCCTGTGTCACCCATTGCCTTCCTTTTTATCCCTGCTGAGAGAGAGAAAAAAGCCTGAATTACATAGACATTCAGTGAAGAGTAAATTTCTACTCTTGTATTATCAATGACTCTCAATGAAAACTGCACAGCTGTAATTCTTAACTTACTTCCTAAGTAAGCTACAAAATGTTTTTTTAATTTCTATAAACTATGGTCCCATAATCACAACTTGTAAACTCCGGTAGAATAAATTTTCAGTGATGCAAATTAGCATCATATGCTCTTCTTGCAGTTTATTTCTTTCACTTTCTTTCAGAATTGAATAAAATGCACATATTGCATTCAGAAACCAGTAGCGTTTTTTTACCTAATGCCATCATACAGGGACTGGAAGTTCATTTTGGGCCAGTACTTTTGCAAGGGAACAACAACTTCATGGATCTCACCAAGTAATCTGTGGTTTCAAATCAACTGTTGCATCCAAAATTCAGAGTACAGTAAACAGAAACTGTGGCTATAAACCCTAGTGAAATGACCTCCTGGTGTATTTCAAGTCATACATTTAAAACTGAGCTATCTGAAAGCAATGGCCACTTCTGAAAACATGGTCATTCAGACTTCTAAAACATTTTTACAATGTTTATAAGCATATCCAGCAAAAATGGGTACAGAAATACAAAGGGATGTGTTTTTAAATATACAGAGCATACAGCATCAGCTGACACCGTAATTTGCTTGTGCTTTTGAATCACTTGAAATCCCCAGCTGCTCTCAGCTACTTTTGAAAGACCTGTGTTAACCACCTCCACCTGCCCCAAATACTGTCCCTATACTGTTCCCACTTTCCCTTTTCCCCCACGCTAAGGCCTCTCATTCTGCTCTGATTCTCCTGCATCTTCCCTGCTCCCACTGTTCTCTTTTCTTTCCTTACTACCTGGGAAGTCCTTCAAAGGATGAATGATATTTAATTATTCTAGGAGCACTGAGAGGAAGAATATTGCCCTGAAGGGCTGCCAGAAAACCTGCATCAAACTTAATGTCAGGCCTTGTATTATTCAGCTGTTTAACTTACCAATTAATTATACAGTAAATAAAAACTATTTCCATGGGGAGTCAAAGTGCAGTCCTGAAAATCTTGATGGCAACTACACGTTCCCAGATCAGGGACAATCACATTATGACAAACTTTGTGATTAATGAATTCATGATATTCAGATAGCGTGACAGCTGCAGTATTGCCTGTGGCCATTGCTCTGTAATTCCATAGCTGCTTAAATCCAAGTGACTCATGGAAGGGGGGTGGTGACTACAGACCTTGGGCACGTTTGGAAAATTTTGACTCAGGATCTTCTTCACCCAGAATTCAAACCACTTCAACAGTGAGACTGAACCACCTCTGTGTATCTGCTATGCCACTGGGTGAGTACCCCAGACAATGTCAAGACTGTTTCAGCAACAGCATCCTCAGGAACTCAGTAACTGTTTCATGAATCAACATTTATTCCACCAGTATCAGTGAAGCGCCAGTCAGATGGCAACCCCATAGCATATGCCTCACCCCTACTATGGACACATTCCTTGCAACTTCCCTTGGCCTCAGCAGTGCTGAAGCACTTCCCCCCTCTGACTTGGAAACCATCACAGACCATGACAAATACTTTCTGTTTATCACTCCCATCTATTAAGAGATCCTGTTGGCCTGACTGCCAGTATTTTAGAAAATCCAGTGTTATTCTAATTTCTTTAGCGAAACCACAGGTTTTTGCAATCAAGAATGAATATAACAAACATTATGTGGTTCTCTGAATAAGGTATACAGTAAGGCACACAGAGGTATTTTCAATTTGAGTAAGAATGTAGTACATTTCCAAAAGATGTTATCCAAGACTGTATGATGTAACATCACATACTGATTATATTAATCACTCTGTCAGCATAACTGACACAGGAACTACCAGAATTTGATACACACTCTTTCTAAATACACATTTTTCTTATTTAGAAAGTGACAAAGTAATCTTTTTTTCAAAATGTGGGACTGGAAGGTTGCCTAACAGTTTGTAAAGTCAGATGAAAATACATTCCAACAATTACATTTTTCTCCAACAATTAATTATGCAATTAAAAGTTTAACAGTTTAAGTTCATGTTTGTTTAGTATTTTAAAGAACCAGATCTCATATATTGAGCAGAATCACATGACAGAGATTACAAGTACACTTGAGAAATTACTCTTGCTTCCAAATCACCATTGCTCTCAGCAGTCAAACCTCCTTCATTTAGGATAGCATTATCAGGTTTACTGATATCATGCATTTTTCACTCCAAGGCTGTTGATTTATGAGGAGAAGTTGGACTCCCGACATGGTTTCTGCTCCACTAGCCACATCTTTCTTCCATACATGAGCCGGTAACCTAGAGAGGATGTCAGACTACACCAGAAACAGTACCAGGATCTTTACAACGCACATCCCACTTGATGTACCTACGTACAATGAAGTTAAGGAACTGCTGCAAATGTGTCTCTGAGGTAGAAGAGCAATATCCAGAAGAGGTTGACAGATGACAGCACCACCTGACTTCAATCCACTTGGGTTTTTTTCTGTGTCAACGCAATAAAATGTTGTTTTAACTTGCTTTCAGTCATGCCAAGTGATACCAAATGAAGGAAGAGGCAGCCTGACACCCACAAAGCAGAACAAGGAACGGGGAAGAAAAAAGGCTGTAAGAAAAATGAGACAGGACTGAAATGAAGAAGGAGGCCTGGAAGAATGGGAAGGATCATGGTGGGTGGCAATGGAGAAAGTAGAAAAAGAAGAACAGATACAGTGAGGTATGAAAAAGGGCTCAGATGATGTGGTCCAGATAGACTAAATTGATACTAGGAGAGAAAGACATCATAGTTTATCACTTCTAATACTGAACTATATACTGGAGCAGAGCTCTTTGCCTTTTTATTTTAAGGGGGCCAAATTAGGAAACCAAGTGAGTTAAGAGTAGGTGGGTTGCAAGGATACAACAGATGGGACGTGGACAAACCTAGTACAGAAGTGGGAAGGGGAAAATGACACTCTGTGCAGCACAGAGATACGAAGGAGGGAGACATTTGGTGCAGTATGAGGCAGGATACACGGTCCAGATAGTGTAAGTCTCATGATGTCACAGGAGATGCTGGTGTTGAAGTCCTGCTGTCCTCCAGTATGTTTACAATACACTGAGCACCGTTCTAGACCCTGACGATACTGAAGACTCAGGAAATTGAAACAATAACTAATAATATAGCCTATCCAGAAAATGGAAGCTTTCTTTCCCTCCCCAAGTTTCCACTCAACCCCCCAGTTCATAAGAGAGGTTATAAGGTTACTAACAGCAGATCATATGACAGCCAGAAGAATGAACAGAGCATGTCATCAGTGACAAGCATTCGCTATTTTGAGCAACTATTTCTGGAGGTAGGACATTTTGACAAAAGGAAGTCTTAACTGCCTGCTGAGAGCAGGTAATGCTGAAGACTTACAGCTCCATAGCCAAATTCCATGTTTCACAGGAAGCATCCTTTGGCTTGGGATGGACATCTCAGCACGACCCAGAGTCAATGAAACCGTACATCCCGTATGTTTCAGTGCTGCTCAGCTGTCAGCACACAGCTGTGAAACCCATCCACAGAGCACTCTGCAGGCACTAGACACTACTAATGACTGATGTGAGGGAGGACAAACAGCACACAACAGCTATCACAGACTCTGCACACCCCAGTAACAGGTAACAGCAGTTGAAATGGAGGAATTTTATGTCAATGGTCAGTGCAAAACCTGTAATGTGCACTTCTTAATAACAGCAATAATTTAAGAAAGCTAAAAATTTGATAAGTAAGTCTAAAGAAAATGCACATGCAAATTTTAGAAAAATGTCAGAGGCAGCCTCTGCAGATTTAGTTTTCTGAGATTATGATACATCATTAAGATATGCATTATGATATTGTCTTTAATCATATGATCACAGAGTTCTCAGCATATATTTAAAGCATACTAAAAGTAGGTGGAAAAAATTGCATTTAAAAAAAATGAGAGCCAAAATAATCAGACAATTCTGAATTATTGCTTTAGAAGCCTGTTATTCTTGTATCCCATGTATCAAAAGCTCTGGCTACCTTTTCAAGTCAGAATCTTTTTAGGGAAAAATTAAAGTAATAAAAAAAATCAATTTTTTTTTTCACAGTCGAGCACTTGTTAGTAATAAATTTGAAAGCCATCTTTGACAGAAGAGCAAACTTGAGGAATCACTTTTTTCTTCTTTTTGTCCTGTGTGTTCTGACATTTTTAAAGTCAGAGATGTAATTTATATGTAAATTTTTCCTGAATATCACTTCAATCATTGAGAAAAAGTAAATATTTTAAGAACAGTATATAATAATTTGGTAAGAATATCTAAGTAGTATTTAAAGGATAGTTGTAATAAAAAAAAATACAATATTAAAATCTTTTACAGTATGTGCTACAATTTCTAGGTCAAAGTGAAAGAATAAATGAAATACTGAAAACATTTGAAGCTAAACATATTTTAGGTGAAGCAAAATAAAGTACATATTAAAATTCATTCTACCAATTGCAATTTTTATCTTTATTTAAAATCTGAGCACTATCCTCTGAGAGATTCCTTGAAATAGATAAACTGAATAGCCCAAAATAAAGGTGTCAACCCAGACTGTGTTTTACTACCAGAATAGCTACTGGTTTGATCACTGTTGCTCTAGATTAAACATGCCTGTATATTTTTAAGAAACTAATACACCAGACCAAATTCACATATAGCTTAGTAATAAGTCTTTCCAAATATTTGTTTGAATGGAAAACATGGATGATTCACTTTGATCATTCCAACAATATTTATTTCCGCGTCTTGAAAACAACATTGAAGAAAAAATTCTCAGACGAATGTTTTGCATTTAGAAATCAGTTGACACCATACTTCAGTACAATTATTTATTACAGCTTAATCAATGACAATGTTGCAACTTCAGATTTTCAGTTCATATGAAATGCAGAGAGACTGTTGTCCTTTAAATATTGTAATGAGTTAGATTAGCAATGTAAAAGAGTCTGAAGCCGCAATGCACAGTAAGGGTATACATACATAACAAGAGCAAGAGTGTTTGTGAGCAACAGAAACTTAAACTTTTCTAGACTGGCCCGGAGAGCTTAGACTCTACAAGTCAGTTACAACATCACATGGATGGTAGCAAAACAAAGCCATTTTACTATCATAGAGCTTAGAGATAACAAGCTGGTCCTCATCAACATTTCTAAATGATTCTAAATTATTCTAAATTCTAATTTCTAAATTTCTGAAATTAACAGGCATGGTGACTTGTTCCTTCAACCTTTAGTTAAAGGATCGCCGCTTGAAAGCCAAGTAACCTTCTCAACTCTGTTTTCAAGACTGCTATCACCTGAATTTCCATCTCAGCAGGTGCCATCACTGGCAGCAAACTACAGTATTTAAGAAAATTTTCAAATCTGTAAGAGCAGATCCTTAGTACTTTATTGTTTGCCATAGATCTTTCAGGTAGAAAAGATAAAACAACATGAAGGGCAAAGGATCCTTTTGCTTTCCAACCAGTTATCAATAGCAGGGGTGGTGCCTCTGAGATAATATACTTAAGGGGGACAATAAAATAATAATAATAAAAAAAAAAAACCTGAGTAACTTGGACTAGAGAGAAAGAGAATATGTGAGACCAACAACTCTGTAGACCCCAAGATCCATGAAGAACACGGAAGAGGGTGCTCCAAGCACCAGAGCAGAGATTCCCCTGCAGCCCATGGTTCAAACTGCGGTGAAGCAGCTGTGCCCCTGCAGCCCATGGAGGTCCGTGGGGCAGAAGAGCCACGGAGCCCCGGGAGTGGAACAGTCCATGGAGGACCCCAGCAGTGCCCAAAGGAGGCTGTGACTCTGTGGAAACCCTCACTGGAACAGGCTCTTGGCAGGACTTCTGGACCCATGGAGAGAGGAGCCCACAACAAAGCAGGCTTGCTGGAAGGACCTATGGCCCCATGGGACATCCCCAGTGGAGAAGGGAGGGCTGAGGTCCTGAAGGACTGCACCCCACAGAAGGGACCCACTTGCACAGCTTGTGAAGAACTGCATGGGCATGGAAAGGACTCATGTTGGAGAAGTTGGTGAAGGACTGCCTCCCATGGGAGGGACCCCACACTGAAGCAGGAGAAGAGTGTGAGGAGTCCTCTCCCAGTAGAGGAACGGGCAGCAGAGACAACGTGTGATGAACTGAATGCAGCCACCATTCCCTGTCCCGCTGTGCCACAACAGGGAGGGAGGAAGCAGACAATTTGTGAGTTTTGGAAGAAGGAAAGGGTGGGGGGGGAAAGTGGTTTTATGATTTGCTTTTTTCTCATTATCATACTCTGATTTCATTGGTAATAAATTTCCCCTAGTCAGTCTGTTTTGCTTATGACAGTGACTGGTGAGTGATCTTGTCCTGCCCTGATCTCAACTGCCTTTTGTTATATTTTTTCTCCCCTGTCCAGGGAAGGAGGGAGAATGATAGAGATACTTTAGTGAGCAAACTGGCATCCACATGTTATTATTTATCAGTGCTCCTTAAAGAAAGAATAACTTGTACATGAGTAAACAATCCTATAAGGTTATATTTTAAAGATACTGAGATAGCATCTATCATGCATATAATTACCCATCTGTTTCTACAAATTGTATTTAACATAATATTTAATCCCTTCATATAGAAAAGGAAGTCAGATAGGCATGCATGCTTCAAAGTTTTATTAGGAGAAGGTATAGAAGAAAAAAGGTAGAAATTAAAACGTAGTCAGGAAAATGTTTTTAACCACATTTCTTCTTTTTTGACAATATTTGCAAATGCTAATATAGGTGAGAAATGGCAAGTAAAAAAAAATCAAAGCTGGAAAATACCCCTGATTGAGGTCTTTGCCAAATATAAGGTGCAGGCTAAGTTTTACAAATGCCAAACATCATCTTCTGCTTAATTTTTATTTGTATAGTAAGGGAAATAAAACTAAGACAAGGAAAATAAAACAGATGTGATTACAGGAATTATAGCAAGCAGCACATTTCCAATGAAGTAATCGTACTTTTTATTACTGGTAGTCTGGATGAAAAACTGAGGCAAGACAGCAAAGCTACTACACTAATGTTTTTGCCAATGAAAACAAAACCATAATGGTGGCTAACAATAATTTCCTTTAATCACTTGTCAGGCTTCATGGACTGTTACTCTGGCAGTTGCAACAGAGACCCCAAAAGCTAAGAATTTCAAAGCCATCAGAAAGGCATTGTCCATTTTATATTTAAATTTTAGCAGATCTCAGTGACCGAAAACAGAGGCAGCTTTCAAAAATTTGAACCTTACTTTCACAAACTCAGAACTGGTCTGCTGAAAGCACACTTGCTTGGATTAAGACACAGGAAACATGAAGGTCCCTGACCATTGATAAGACTAGAAAGCACAACACCCGTCTGACAGTACCAGAACTGTCCTTAGAACGACTGTAGCTCATAAAGAGATACATTTCAACTGTAAGGGTTTAAGGTTTTTCTTGTGGTTTTGGTGGTGTTTTGGGTTTTTCCCCTTTTCTGTCTGGCAGACAGCACTAAGTTTAAAACAAAGTAGGCAGATGGGCAGGCAAGAAATAAACCACATCCTTTTTCTTCCTCCCAGATTCAAGGAAAAGTGCAGCTCAAGAGAAGGATGGGTTAGGAAATGAACTGCTCAGTTCTGTCTGTGGGACACCAGACATAGAATCATAGAATACCTTAAAATGGAAGGAATCCACAAGAATCATGTAAAACATGGGACAATGGTCAACAAAAACACCATTCTTTTCAGAACATTGTCTGGACACTTTCAAAAGAACACCTAGAAAAGATGACTCAAAAAAAATAATCTTAAACATCAGAGTATTTTCATCATCTCTGGATGTTGCTGTAAGGAGAAATAAAACAGCCATAGAGGGATACTCAAAGGCAGAAGTCCACATTCTGGTGAGGAGTGACAGTGCTCTGTGAGCACTGTGGCATTCCATGTCTGAAGGACTCTCACACAGTCTCACACAGTGGCAGGTGACACACTCACAGCACTGCCCTGCACAGGGGGTGCAAAGCTAAGAGCATGAACAGAAAGAAGCAATGTTATGACAATTATCACCCTGTCCATATGCAAACTTATTTGGAATTTCTCCTAGGCACAGAGAACTCCAAGTATACTCATTTGTTGCTATTGTTGAAACTGACTTAATGTCTCACTGAATAAAATTAGACTATGAGCAGTAACTGAGCAAGCTTAAGACATTTCCCCCTGTAAAGATTTTTTTAAAATAACTACTGATGATGACAAAAACAACTATAATTTACAGTGTAAGGAAAGGGGGGAAAAAAAAGTTAAGCTTGATCTTTTAGTATAATCTTGCTTTCCCTGACAAAGCAACTTGGAGTTGTAGCAACAATAGTCTTTATAAGGGATCTTCCAGGGACTTTAACTAATACTTTAATAAGAACTTTTGCTTCATAAAGAGGCTCTTGTCCTGGAGCCTGAATCTGCTTTTTTTGGTTACAGAGATGATTAATGTAGCTAATCTTTGACCACTTTACTGAAGAAGAAACTAAATAAGATCAGTCCTGAAAGGGAAAGCATCAAGGGTTAAGGACTCAGATCCAGTTCTCACTCCTTGATGTCACGACTCTGGATGAATGACTAAGATTATTTCTACCTCACTCTATACCATACTAAACAAATTCCCAGTAGAGATCTGCTTTTAATACTGTTAATGCATCTTATAATTCTATCACAGAAAATGAGTAGAGTGGTCCAAAGAGCTAAGTTCAGGCATATTTCTTTAGGGAGCTCTTGTATTTTACATAGAAGGAGCTCAGGCATCTTCTTTCTCTGTCTTGGTCTAGACTGAGAAAGAGCTGGATAGTTCCCACTGGTGCTGGGCTGCTAGCAAGGCTACTCTAAAAGGGCTGAGAAATGAAGGCTTCAGCCCCCAGCTTCTCAAGAGGGCAAACAAATAGATGTTTTTTTCTTGTGCACACAGACTAACAAGTCACTTACTATGTGAAAACTGGGCAGCGCTACAGCTACCACTACTCCTTCTCCAGACACACCATGACAGAAAAGACCAAGCCTCATCTTGAGGATGACAGAGCAACCTCAGTTCCTGCCTCAAGCACAGGTTTCAAGTGTGGATCTTAACCCCATGTAGGCATCTACTGTGTGCAGTGGTGGTTACTTAAACCCAGACAGGAAGAGGAATGAGAAGCCTTCCACACCCTCAAAATGACCCAGAAGTACTTCTGCCTGCTCTGCATGCCCTGTGCACAGCAGACAAAGCAAGCAAGCAGCCCATGTCAGGACCTAAGGCACACCTATGGAACTGATGTAAACAGCTTCCACTATACTGACTACTTCTTAGCTTGCCAAGTAGCTAAAGTAGGAAAGTATCCAATCTTTAGGTCTGAGTAGCAGCTAAAATAAGTAAGGACAAGTACAGGAAAGAGAACTAAGGGGGAATGATCTAGCCTAGATGCATCAGTATGATACCAGTAAAGCTTCAAGGGAGTTTAGTACACAAATTTTGATCACATTTTTTTTGGAGGTAATTGATAAACTCCAGGAAACAAACACAAGTATATTTAAAGGAGTACTGGAATCAAGTTAGGAAAAAGCAACATTAAAAGCTTGTATCAGCCAGAATTAACCCCCCACAAAATCAAAATAACATTAATTATTATACATTCAGCAACTACAAAGCATGTACTGCTTAACAAAAAGTGAAAGGAAAAATGGAAAAGGACATTTATTTACATTTTTGTAAGCTAAGTGAGTGAAAAAGCATAAAAAAGCAGGTTTCATAAGTAGAAGAAACCTGCAAACTATTACCTTGTCTTAGCCAAATGCTCCCTCACTGTGAGTAGTCTTAAAAATACCAGTTGTCCAACTATAATGCATTCTTTTCTCTATCATGTGTCTTGTTAGCGTGGGCTTTAAAAATCAACATTTATACAATTTTTGAATAAAAGTATCTAACTGACCTTACACAGGGTGCCTAATTTATGTTGATTCCTTTACTGTAAAATCTGAGCTGAAGCTTAAATTTTGGTAGACTTTCTAAATATATTCAATATAACCCATAGACTTTATCACAACTTTTATACTACTGTGCTCAGTACTTCTGGGTTTTTTTCAAAATGAAGTTTAAATGTGTGTGCTTGCTGATAGGGCACACAAGTTAGAAGTATGGGATTTTTCAACCCCCACTGCTCAAACGCCTGAGCTTATTCCTCTGTTAGGTGAATAAGCCATGGGTGATGGGAATGAAAGAAATGCAGAATGTTATTTCTCCACCAAAAGAAACATTTCTGATGGTCAGCAATACTGGTTACTGGCGTAAGCCAAGTCTGTGGGAATGTAACAGCTTGTCCATTCCTCTACCAACAAACCTCTCCTCTTGCAGTCCTAATGCCTCTAAAGAATGTCCAGAGATCCCTGGTCAGCAAGATCCAGCAGCAGAAGCCCTCCATCTGCATTTGCCCCTGGAGATTATACCACCTCTGAAGAGCAGTTCTATATTTCTGTGTTCCCAGAATGGCCCTGAGTCTTGACACCACCACTCATCATCCACGTTATTTTTTCTCTTCTGTTCTCCTTCCTTTTTCTCCCAAATTAGCAGTCCAACACTGCTAATAATAGTAGGAAGTGGCTGAAGGAAAGACCTTTCCCATTTAATTCAGTGACATAAATATGAAACATTTATCATTTATTCAACTCGTAGGTCTGCTAAAGACAAATTCACCTGTGACACATGCAAGATAAATTCATATCTCTTTCTAATAGACTTCCATTAGTATCAGACTTATCATCCATTCCCCTAAAGTCTTGAGTACCACCCATGCCGCGTAGGAGATTATGATTCTATTCAATTCAACAGGATTCTATTTAAAAAACTCACAGCACACACATTCAGAGCTGTGACTTCATTCAGGCATATTTTCTTAAGCTGCTGTCTCCTTTGTTGCAACACTGAGCCGAAAATGGATATGTAATCCACTGCTTATATGCACCCTCTATTCAACATATTAAGACTTGGCCTGTGCCTAAGCTTCATCTTCTTTTCCCCAGAAGCCAAATTTCCCAGCCCAAGTGGTAAAGTTATGTGAGTTTTTCTTTGAAAGTCCCCATTTCTATGACACATTCAGTATCATCATGTATACACCTGCAGTACCTGACACATCACTGCTTAAAACATTAACTCAACGTCAAGTATGACATCTTCACACATCACTGAGATATACATATTTTTTCCTGTTAGATAAACACATAAACATACATTTCCTGTATATATATACACATACACGGAATAAATCTTTCAAACTGACTTCTTTCCTTCAACCTCTTTATCTCAACTGAACAATGAATCCCTGAAAAGCTGTTGTCCTTTTTGATTTCAGACCATTATAAAAAGAGGTTGGTCTAGGGGAAAGAAACCCGTCTGAAAACAAATTCCCCCAAATTAAAAACTAGTTCCATCAATGGTGTATTTTCTTTCTTTTCTCTTCTATCTCCTCCCCACTCCTTCACTCCCACATCTCATGGTAGCTGTTACTGCAGCAGAGACCTGTTCTTATTTTCCTATTTGCACTTCTTGAACTCAATAAGCCCTACTGTCATTTCATTCATTTATTATCAAGGGATTTTCTTTCACTAAAGCAGCATTTCCTCAAGATGTGCAGTATTTGGGGGAAACAGCTCTGCCTCTTTTTCTCCTGTCATGCTGCAAGAGAACTGATATTCCCTCACATTTTTAACCACTATTACCTATGGGAATAAAGAAGATAGTCCAGTGAAATACAGGGAGGTGTATTTGGCTACACATTGCCTTGTCACCAAATAGATCACTGACTAATTGCAACCAAGATAATTCATGCAGACACAGTAACCTATGAAAGAACCAGAAAGAGTGATTCCATCCAGAAATATTTCATGTTTATTAGTAGCTACGTAGTAAGCAATCCTTGCTGTTTATATAGCTTAGCTTATAGCTAATGTAAAAAAAATACCAACTAAGAAGTGGCTCCATGTAACTTTTCTTCCTTCCAAGACATTTCAAGGAAGTAAAACAAGTAGGACTTGAGTAGTGAAAAGATAGGAACAGTGACAAAAAGAAGGTATTAAAAAAATCCATACTCCATTGGTGCATGTCAGCTCTTGGAAAGCAGAGACCCAGACACCATTATGAGTGTATGAACTTTATTAACTTTATTTTACAATTTTCCTGTTTGCAATTAAATCAATCTTATTGCATGAGTAAACCTCAAGAAACAGTGAAATAGCCTCTTTTTTGTTTGGTTGGTTGGTTGGTTTTTTTTCCTTGATGTACTCTGTGGATCCATAAGGAGATGATATAACTTAAAAAAATCTGGATATGGCACAGCATGTACATGCCAAGAAGATGGGGCTTGACTCTTTTCAGTGGTGCCCAGTGACAGGACAAGGGGCAACAGGAACAAGCTGAAATATAGGAAGTTCCACCTGAACATGAAGAAAAACTTCTTTACTTTGAGGATGTCAGAGCACTGGAACAGGCAGCCTGGAAAGGTTATGAAACCTCGCCTGAATATGATCCTCTGCAAGCTGCTCTAGGTGAGGCTGCTTTAGCAGGAGGGTTGAACTATGCAGATGGAGAGATCATCTCCAGAGATCCCTTCAACCACAACCATTCTGTGATTCTGTGAAATATAAAAGGGGGTAAAGAGAAAGGGGAAAAAAAGAAAAAAAAATCCATATTTTAACTTAATTTATATTCAGTACAAAGTATGCATCAGATGTGCATGGGAGAAGAAAAAGTGCAAGTATTCTGTGTATTCCAGATGCCTAATTTATGACTCAATATTCAAAATAAAGTTCATGGAGATACTTCTTTCAGAGTGTGATTTAAAGCATCTAAGTAAAGTTTCTAAATGCTAACAAAGAGTAGTGAATTCTCCCCCAGAGGCCTCTGCCTGCCTCCATCATCCTGAAAGGCAGCCTAGGCACTGAGGTAGGTACCTGGAGGGAATTCTCAGGTGCTTGCATGCATGGGAGAGTATGGCAGCAAATAAAGCAAGCAGTACCAAAAATGACACAGATATTCAATAAGGTGCACTAGAAATACTTACTTTAATATTATACTACCTGACTAAGGAAAGACTGTGAAGACTCACCCTGAAGAGGAAGGAAACACCTTGTATTACTTCTGCAAGCATAGGGAGACTGTAATGTAGACACAAGAAGAAAGGTTTCAGAAAATACCTGTATGACATTTTTCAAGTATGAGTACTCTCCTTAGAAGGACTCCACAGATGCATCTTCCTACCTATCATTTTCAAAATGCTTCCCTTTCCAAGGCCAACTTCCTTACAGTAGCAGTAGTCACTTTGTGGGGTATCCAGTAAAACCCCTACAGTGTAAAGGATTCCTCTTCAAGAAATTAGTAAGCTAACAATGTCCAAGCAAATATTTATTTTCTTATACTGCAGGAACATTAACCAAAAGACAGAATTTTCTAACATGTTTTTCATCAAAAAAAAGGATGGTCTAACATTCCTAAAACATTAATGTGGAGACAAAGTGTGGAACAAAAATCTAGGGTAAAGCTATGTACAACTATGCACGAGATGAGCCAATCAGAAACAGTTACGTAAATTTGTAAACAAATCAGCTCCTGCTGAGACAATTATTGATCAATATTCTGTCAAGTATAACATAATTCCAGAGATTTATTTTCTTTATTCCTCACTTTAACCTAAGACCTGCTGGATTTTGATTGAAATAAATACATGATCTTTCTCTTTTTGACCTTTAAAAAAATTCACTAAGCACATTTTATCTCTATCAAATCTGATGTTCTAAAGAGATTTTGGTGGCTGTGTTTGTATAGTGACCTTATACAAGTCCTAGGATGGCTATGATGCAGAGATTCCTCATACATGTAATTTGATGCTTTATATGGAAACACTCCTGGAAGATTAATCATTCCTTCACTCAGCAAGTATGTCTCCTTAACAAATTTCACATCTTCAAGATAAATGGGATAAAAGCTCTAAGTTACAATACTCTAAAGAAGTACTGTAAAGAAGACCAAAGACAATCCAGTGCAAGAGTCTTGGGTTTCTGCATGAGCACATACTTTCTTCTTCACCTTCCTGCTGGATTATGTGGGTACAAAATGGATGTAATCCATTGTGAAATAATCTCACACTGTAAGAATGCAATTCAGTGGCTGTCATTGCACTGAGGTCTGAAGGATGCTAGCATGGCTCGGTCCCCTGGATGCCACCATTCACAGCTTATGTGGAGGACACTGAGTATGTCCTGACCACAGGGGAGACATCCATGAGAGCAGAAAAAATCATCCTAAATTGTGCAGGTGGGCCTAGGGTGCAGAGATTAGAATCATGTTCTCAAGAAATCCACAGAGGCAAAAAAATGAGGTTAGTATCTTGTTATGAGAGACATACCTTCCAAACTGCCTCAGAGAGTAAAGTACTCCTCTGGCACCTCTGCTGTTGGTATCACCAGCTTTCACTCCTTAATATACCTCATACTATTATAAAAGAAAAAAGTTAATCAAGTTTTTAAAGTTTACTTCTGATACACAGCTTCATGTGATTCCCTTGGGTCCTGTCACTGGTTACCACAGGGAAGAGATCAGTGCCTGCTCCTCCTCTTCTCCTCACAAGGAAGCTGTAGACTGTGGTGAGGTCTCCCCTCAGTCTCCTCCACGCTGAACAGGCCAAGCGTCCTCAGCTGCTCCTCATATGGCTTCACCTCAAGGCCCTTCACCATCCTTGTTGTCCTGCTTTGGACGCTCTCTAATTGCTTTATATCCTTACACTGTGGTGCCAAAAATACAATCTTCAAGGTGAGGTCACTCCAGTGCAGAGCAGAGTGGGACAATCTGCTCCCTGGACAGGCTGGATGCTGTGTCTGATGCACCCCAGGGCACAGGTGGCCCTCCTGGATGCCAGGGCACTGCTGACTCGGGTTCAACCTGCCACTGACCAGGACCAACAGGTCCCTTTCTGTGGGGCTGCTCTTCAGTATCTCATTCCCCACCCTGTACATATATCCAGGGTTGTCCCATCCCAGGTTCAGAATGTGGCACTTGCACTTGTTAAGCTTCATATGGTTGGTGAGTGTCCAGCCCTCTAATTTGTCGAGGTCTCTCTGCAGGGCCTCTCTGCTTTCAAGGGAGTCAACAGCTTCACCCAATTTAGTATCATTGTGCTCGTGCTGAACATCAAAGCAGCTGGAACCTTTAGCACAGCCATTTTCCAAAGAGCTCAAAATGAAAGGTAGCAGTGAACTTACTGTAAGTGTAGGTTTTCTAATTCATATAAAAACGTACTAGCAGTTTGTCAAAAGTCAGCTATTTTTAAATGGCATAAGCATAAAAGGAAATGTCAAATATTAACTGTTGAATCCATTCATCTCTGTAGCTTTGTATCTTGTCTGAAATTAGTAAGGAAACTGTCTGGAATAGATGTTGCAGTTTGAAGATGAATAATTTTCACCTTCCAGAAAAAGTCAGGGCTTGTGCTTACCAAGAAATCTAATTAGTCACCCCAAGTAGTGCAGAACTTCCAATTTACTCAAATTTTGAAATGAAAACAGAAAACAAAATAGAAACTTACATGAACATAGAGGCATGTGTTTACATTAGGCCAGTGTGGGTTGCCCACCAGGCAGCTCTGAGCCGAGAGAAGCAAGTGCTTACAGATTTACATATGCAGCTCATTACAACAGCTAAAATGCCAAGAGGTGGTTCTTGAGAATATGTTCTTGGGCTTGCCAGGGTCAATAAACCTTGCTGTTCACTGCAAATGGTTTTCTCCAGCTGAGTTTACATTAGTTCTTAACAGCATTATGATAGCAGTGTTCTCCTTTGTTCCAATTCAGTCCAGTTCTCAGCAGAAGTGACAGCAGCCGAAGCATCATTACAGCATCTGAGTAAGTTTGGAAAAATCTGCTGGTCACTCCCTTTTTTTTAATCCTCATAGGATTAAAGAGAGACAGAGGAGATACCAAAAAATGCTTACAAGTTGGAAATATCTCCTGCACACCAAGCTTCCTCGGTGCAAAGAAGCTTGCACTTGGACTGCTGTTGAGCTGATGGGGTCCTGAATACCTGGCCTTCTAGTGAAGACACTCAGCATGCACTAAAAGATTCAGATGCTGTGCATTTGTTGTGCCTTTCTTACTCACCTTGTTTAAAAGGCCAGCTAATAAAAGTTCAAAACTTCCTTACAGACACTGAACTCTGAACAAGCAATTGAATAGTTACAGATCAGTCACTATTGCATTCCTGCTTTCTACCTAAGTTATTTAACTGAAACCCTGAGAGCTCCAGCATCCCCCGCTGGGGAAATGAAGAGGAGGGTTATACTCACAACTTCTATTATCATCAATGGTAGCTACATATATGTGTTGGGGAGAGAAGAGCAGCTGTCCTTTAATAAGGTGCTAGTCATGACAAACATAATACTGACATGGGACCCACATAATTGTATTTGTAAGCACACTGCAAAGCAAGAATGACTGCAAATGCCAGGAAGCAGGAAAAAAAAAAAACAAAAAACAACCCAACATTCTCCCATGTTTCTTTTACTTCAGTTCACAAAGAGCAGCAAATTTCTGCAGCAAACAGAGCTTACTAAACCAGCTGCCTTTTGTTATTATCCTTATGTCTATCTGATATAAGGATAATAACACATCAGATTATACAACAGATACCACTTTATCAGTAGCCATAAATAACTTTTATTATGCATCTGAAAAAGCACAGTTTAGCACAATGAATAACAGGCACTTCTTCTAATCGCTGAGGTCATTAACTTTATTTCTGTACCTGCCACTATGACCCCACCACGGGGTTATGGCTTTCATTTATAAGAATGGAAGAAAAAACAAAAAAATATTGTACCAGACAGTAGGCCCTCAAAATAGCCTGAGAGGTTGCCAGGACTAGAAATAGGCATTATAAGGAATACTGTTGAATACTGCATCCAACTCCAGTTTGTTGTGGGTTTCCTTCTAGAAGTCCCAAATTTACTGCCAGCTCCACACTCAGGAAAGCTAGTCTGATAAAATCCAAGACAGTGAACTCTGTTTTCAGGATACACTGAAGCCCATATCTTATGTTAACACAACCAGTGCCATCATCTGGCTTGTTACCAAGCTGCTGTCACTGCCTGTGACTGCTGCAAGTGTCAAAGAACATAAAAGCTAACTGGCCTCGAGGGCATGAAAAGGGCGTGGACAAGAACTTAAAAGTAAATTAAAAAGAAAAGAAAGGAAAAAGGTAAAATCAACTTTATAACTTACGACAAAAATAACAGCTAAATTCTGTATTATTTTTTTTTCAGTCAAGCCTCTTACTGTTTTGTATTCCTTTAGCTGCTAATGTTTTCATTTCTTTTAATGTTATTTGCTCTGCCAATTTGAGCAGTGATGTAATGACATCTGACTCTCATATTCAGTGGTACTCACAGCACCTTTGTCACTGGTGGCTCAAGAGCACAATGAACAGTATCTTGACTTTAATGTATTTGTGGCTTTGTGAAGGCAGCAATGACACACAACAGGATTTTTCTCCTTTTGTTTCTGTGCTCTGTAATAGAACACCCTGCCACAAAGACTGTGACCAGAGTATAATGAAAAATGCTAAGCCATTGTCAGTCATGGCAAAAATTTGCAAACTTTACATTTTGTTCAATTATTGAAGAATGGCTTTTCAAAGAGACATGCATTGTTCTAAAGAGGCATCACAGCATCTATCTTCCTCTCCTCACAAAAGCTTTTTATCTTCAAACAAGAAGAATATACTTGTTGAGGCCCAATTACTAGTCTGTCCATGAAGAAGTTTAAAGGAATTTTTAATTAGTATATTGACCCATACTCTTAATCACCTGGAGAGGAATGACATCACTTCCTAACACAGTTAAACTTTCTTACACAAATATTAGTCAGTACCTTAGATTCATGACCCTCTAGCTCTTAAAACTATATTGTTCTTGTACAACAATTTAATTCACTACTGCAGCATCACTCAGAGTGACAGTAAATGCTACTCAAGGTGAATGGGGGCAGTCCTCTGATACTTGTTCGAGGCCTCTAGCATGACTTCCATTCATCCAGAAGAAATGTATCACTCAATTATGTTCTGCTTGAATTCTAAAAAAAGAGTTTGACAGTCTATCTTATCTTCTTTAGTACAAAGATATCATCAAAAATAAGCAGGCTTGACTGTATAATGAGGTTAAGAAAGGTGCATGCAGAAGAGAGGCCCATACAGTCAATGAAAAGAGGCAGCCACTTCCAGAAGGTGGTTCAGAGCCTATTCATTATATGTTTGAATGAGACAGCATGAGTCTCTCTCCCACTATCTGCAAATGGTCCCACATTTTTTGCCTTCTGAAAGGTGATGTAACGTATAAACATGACAGGCATCATCATTTCAACATACCTCTTAGGAGTAATAGAATTAACCTTGCATGCTGCTTTCTGTACAAAACTCCACTAATGAGAATTTCTTCATAAGAAGAGAAGGGTGAGGAGGAAACCAGAACTCAATCTGTTATGGTATGAATATAGAATATGACAGACTTTTCTTATTCCTGTTCACACAACTGGTAACTTGCCAGTTACATGTAACTGGTGACTTGCCACTAGAGATACTGCCTAACAATCCCAAACACACACACACACAGAGACAACAACAACAACAACAACAACAACAACAACAACAACAACAACAACAAAAAACCACAACCAGACACCCTGCACACACACTGCCACCCCAAACTCTAACATTAGAAAGCTATTTCTTTCCATAGGAAAGACCATAGGAAAATATGAGATTCATTTATGTGAAATAAATGGGGTTTGTTACTGTTTTCAGCAATCAGTACTATAATCAGCATTTCCTACATACTTTACATCATTATGTAGGCAGCAGATAAGCAAGTTGCCTATAAAGATTCACCTTAATCTGAGCATCAAGTGAGAAATATTTTCAGGGTATCCAGATATATGTAAACATTTAAATGAGAATCAGCAGATCTCCAAACTGATAAACATTTCTCATAAGTTATGTATGAATTAAGATCAAGTTTTTATTAAAAATGCATAAGTATGATCTGTGGTGAATAGAACCATTAGCTATGCATGTTTACTCTTTAGTGAACACAGAAATCAGTAATTTTTCTTCTAAATGTCATTTCCATCAGAGGGTTATAGAATGATAAAATGCTTAAATGATTCTCAGATGCCATCCAGCTGGTACATGTACAACTGGGGAGAGGACATAAAATAATGAACTGTGAAATGTTTATTTGCCACAGGGGCAAGAAAATGTCATTTCAACTACTGCACTCACTCTACAAGTCAGGTAGCACTCAACAGTCCCTCACTTTCTCTCACCGTGATAAAACAAATAAATGAAGACTAATCTGGATGATAATAAACTACCTGATTCTTTAAAGTTACTACATTTTCAGCACACTCTTTTTGATCGCACATAATTTACAATGCTCCCTGTCTTCTTAACTCCTGTTGGAAGCTTCAGAAAAATCATCCAAAACCCCAAAGTGAGTATAAATTGGTTTTATCCATGTGATTTTAGCATCATATTTTAGGGGATCATAAGGGAGCATGCACAAAGGCTGACATTGTTCTACTGAAAGCAGGCTTCTTAGTTTCCCTTGATAGTCAATGAAGATACAAATACCTTTCCAAAACAGCATTTCTCAATGTATAGATCACAGTTGTCCTTAAAATCAAACATTCCTCACTAAAATAACAAGTGAAAATGCAAGAGGAAAGAAAATATAAATAGTAAGTATTGTGAATGACTAACATCATACATGGGTCTGTGATTTTTCTTCTCTCTCTCACTCCCAAAAAACCTATGTTAGTTGAAAGACCACTTTACATAAGGCACAACTCTAATGGTGAGTTTAAGCCAAGAAACATTAGGCACTCTGACCCATCCCCTGATGGACTCCCTCTTCTGACTGCAGGGAAACCTAGAGAGATTGTTCTGATTTAGTCAGATCATCAATACTCCTGTCCTCTTCCAAATCTGAAAATACTCACTATTGTTATTCTCGATAAAATTTTATTTGAATTCAGAACCTTAAATGAAATCCTGTAAAATTTCAGAATTTCTGACATACTTTTTATAAAACACCACTGGAATCAGCTGTCTCTTTTGACATTTTACACCTGGAGTAATCTCTTGAGCTCAGTGGGACCATGGGACCAAAACTGAAGTTCGGAGTGGTATTGGGATACACAGAGTTCACTGACATCAGCCTTCAAAGCAAACACTGTCTTGAATTGCACCACTCCCTAAGCTCAGAGGAATTTCTAAAAATGTCATGCTAAATGAAACTGGATGTTGACATCTGTGTCATCAAATGCATCTAAATATTGAGAAGACCCCATATGGATTTAGATTCATTTCTGGAACAACTCACCAAGCACTTGTTTTCACACCTTACCTGCTGCACTTAGCACTGCGCACATTCTCACAGCCCAGCCTGGGACAGTAGTCACCACCAACTTAAAATATTATGTTTCTGGTTTCAACCTTTCTGTTAACTACAAAATGAGATACTTCCTTTTATTGGATGCAGACTGACTAGAGAGAAACTTTGGTGTATTTTTGAAACGCTTACTTAGTGCTTTCTGTTGTAAAGCAACAGAACAAAAAACAAAAATAAAACCACACCACCACTCATTGTTCAAGGTGCTAGCTCCTATCTCTGTCAATACAAAATTAATTCCTACTGTCACAAATTTTCCCCATGGCTATACAAAAAGAGTAACTTTGTTAGATATTCGAGGTGCCTATAACCAGGAAGTTCATTCAACTTCTCTCAATCTATTTAAACCTTTCCTTCCTACCAAATACTACAGTATCGGAATGTTGAGTCTGCTAACTGAATTCTAAAGGTGCTTCAAAATGCAGTGAATTAAAACTGTTTTTCAGCTGGTCTTAAATCTTTTATCCCTGTAACTTAACACAACACACTCTGTTTTTCTTGAAGTGCATAACTGGTTGCTCATTATTATTATTCATTTACACTTCTACAAAAAATAATACTGTCCCATTGACAGCAAATATCAAGCCATTAAAATTAAATTATAGAATGGACTGTTACTTCAGACATTCATTAATCACCTCTTTTGAGCTCAAGTCATGAAGAAAAAAAAGTTTGGTTATGAGTCATTGTTATTTTATCTCAAAAACAGAATTTAAAAAAAGTGATTTTTCTACCAAGGTCTCACAAACTTAAAAACATTGCTGCATATTTTTTCATAACAAGAGATGTTAGTTTTCTGAATTCATGATCAAGTTTCTGGTTTATCTATTTCCAGCAACACCTTTAAATCTACTCCTTAGTGTTATACAATAGCTCTCAAACACACATCTGCTGAAAGTCTGCTATTCACAGACTGTTTCCTTCCTACTAGTAGGATCACATGTTTTCGGATACAATGAAACTTTCACTTTCCTATCTAATTTGAAACAAAGCAAGAAGCAGGACTTTAAAGAAGGGACAGACACAAGTTGTTGACAGTTACAATTTCAAAGGCAGCACTTATATTTAAGTACTTGCCAAAACATAGAAACCAATCCTTTCTATTCTTTGCCAATTGATAAAACTACAGATCCACAGGTTAAGCAGTAACAACATCACTTTCCATTCTACGTGAAAAGCCCATGTTTTTCATTTCCCTTTTGCTAGCAGAAAATGTAGGAACACGGACATGTCATCAGAATTTTCTATTGCAGACACTTCTCTCCTAAAGCTGCTATAGAAAACCATTGGCAGCAGTGACAATGAAACACAATCAAAACACACATGCAGAAAGAAAAACAAACAAACAAACAAACAAAAAAACCCTCTCCCCCAAACCCAGCAATGAAAAGCAAAGTCCCAAAATTTCACTACCGCTTCCCTTTAACAATAATAATAATAATAATAATAATAATAATAATAATAATACATTCTATGTTCACTAGTTATGTAGTCTGGTGAGCTGTGGCAAAGTACCCTGACACATGACTATGTATGGTGTAAGACCCTGTATTAACAAAAATACATTCTTTATTGCAAAATACTTCAGGATACCTAATTCTAAAGAATATCCACTGTGGTTGCCTCTGCCTTGCTCTCAGTGGGAGCTGAGCTCTAATCCAGCAAACTTCACTCTCTGAAAGTCTTGAGACAATTCAACCTCCAAACTGTTAAAACATGAGATTTTCTCTAAGTAAGGATATTCATGATACTAAACTGTATTAAACCTTGTAGCTAGATTTGTGATATAGACTAGACCCTGTCATGATCATCATTCCTGAAGTGTTTGAATGAGCATAAGAATGTTTGTTATTCATATTTTAAAAAGGCAAACCGAAACTCTACAGAACCCATCACTAAGGCAGACTTTTCCCCCAAGTGTCATGCTCTGTTCTCTTCAGTTACATGTGCCAGTTTTTAATAATGCAAGGGAGAATTGGAAGGGTACAAGAAATTCTTCGGTCTTATACCAAGTGTGCAATAAATTATGGACACCTCTCGTGACACCTCTTGTTATAGAATAAATATGGTAGATAATTCTTTCCCTACTAGTTTGTATGCAATTCTTTTCCTGGGTTCCACTACTTTACCTACAGCAGTTCAGATATGTATCTTCATGTCCAACAGGCAACTAAATATGGGTTTATGAACACCAGTGTCACAGTTAAGCACAGAAATTACCTCAGCTGAAACAGTTTTTGAAACAAAGTATTTTAATTTTCTATTAATTAACATTATACATTTGTGGAAAAGTACAGAACAAGGACATTCTATTTCATTAGCTCAAAAAAATTTCGCCTCTTAGCAAACCAACCAAATCCCGGTGTCTTTTTTGTTCTGCTTGACCAGCGTGACAGTCTTGGACAGTGGCTTCAGCCAGAACTGGAACAGGATGAGTTCAGAAAAAGTCACCATGAGGCTGTGTGTCAGTGTGCTCATAGCCCCAGCTGTGAGGTGTCAGCAAGAGAGAGACTACAAGCTTCATACACTGGTGCTTGTAAAAGACACCAGTTTTCAGAGAGGCAGGGATATGTACACTATAATACACAATTCTTCAGAGCATCAGATCGAGTACCTCAGAATCACCGACCCGTTGCATATATGTATTGCTTGTTTAAAAATTTTGTATGGTTTTTAATACTTAGTTGGAATATCTGAACTGCAATACAGTTTACTTGAAAAAAAAAGGAAGAAAAGAAAAACAACAGGCAGAACAGGAAAATTTTACAGAAATATTTATATAAATGAATTCAGTATATTCAGATGGAAACTGAGAGAAGGGAATGTAAAAGCTGAATTATCTGTTATCTAATTAGCCTTGAGAGTATGGCAATCTTTGTCTGATGGTAAGAAACAATAAGGCCATGATTACTAGGGACATAAAGTTACCTTATGAAGTACTGTTCTTCCTCATCACTGCACTTAGGGGAGAGACCTAAGTTGAAAACATACTGTACTTTTTACTGTTTTGTCATGCTCCAAGTTTTCCCCAGCAGCAACAATGGGAAAGAAGAAAGTTTCAAACTGGTTTCTGTGGGGCTCTTGAAGACTTCCAGAAAGCAAAATAATCTCAACCTTTTCTGCTCTTACTATTAAAAAAGACTAGGCAACAAGATATTAGTGCTACTGATGCAAGCTATTAACAGACAAGGAAACACACAAAAATAAAGAGGTTTAAAGAAAAAAATGAAATAGCAGAGAAGTCTTTTATTGCCACCAGGATAGCTACCATATAGCAAAAACCACCAGAGCGCCTGTGCTGAGGGTTCTCTTCAGAAGGCAAATGAGCAAAAGAGACCAGAAGTAGTATCTTAATATATATATATAGAGAGATAACTAATTTTATATACAGAAGGCAATGCCTTGCTCCTAACATGAGCAAAATTAGTTTTTACTTGCTGCTAATTTTTCTCATTGGCTACAAATAGGGAGGAAAATGAGCTGTCAAAGGTTGTTTCCCATAGTACAAATGAGAGCACAAACAGCGAGGTATGTGTATGTTAATAAGCAGAGAGCAATGATCAGTATGCCCTTGAGAGAAGAAGCATTCCTTGAGGTTTCTGATAATCTGATGGCATACAGTAAGTTGCCTTAACTATGAGCACATAAAATGCATTTATGAAAATAATTCTGCTTGCACAGGGTCTCTCAAGCTAATGTAGCTCTACTCCTGCACCAGTATTTAAAACAACCCTGTTTTACCCATTTGTGATATCTGTATCATTTATGTATGTACAATATGCAACAGCTTCTCTAATGAACTGCAGTATTCCACAATACTGTTTATTGTGCAGTGCCTACAAAGACCTATTAGATCACCACACCCTAGCTTTGTAGAGATGGAAGAACATATTTACATAAAAAAAACCCAACTCTTTCTTTTTACCAACTTTTTTCCCCAAAACAAAAGCATACCTTCTACTCAGATATGACCATATTAAAACTGAATCCCAGGTACCAGTAACACATAGTCTTCACATTTTAAGTTTTACATCTTTTTTTTCTAAAGTATGGTTATCAGTGTGGAAATGCTTCCCACACCCATCTCCTCAGGCCAGATAACTACTAGGTCCTTTGTTTTTGATTTGCATCTGTATTAACGTGGCTGCTAATTCCAGGATGAATCTTGACAGCATTTGCTCCTTTAAGTAGCCTTTACCTAAAAAAGTACTGACAACCGATTAATCACCCATGGGTCTACTGCGGAGAGTTAAATCTCCTTGACTTAAAACTCATAACCTACTCCCATCTGACGGTATATGGACGTGAAGGAATATGACACGTGATTTTAGTAAAATCCATATTTTTTTTTCATTCTGTCTCCTTTTTTCTCATTTAAATGATTACTCCTGCTTTTAACTTATCTAAATCCCATGACATAGGCCAAGTGTGATTCAGAAGTTTGCATTGCTGTTAGCACATCCTTCTCTTGCTCAAGAAAAATTTTCAAGTTAGCTTTCAGTTTATGATTCCTGAAAAATTTCCTTAAGTTACTTCAGAAAACATGATTTATTTCTAAAAATTAATTTATTATTTTACAATTACTTCTAGGAAGCTTTGTGGAGAAAGTAATGCTACAGTTCTGCATTAGCTTACCTGCTCATCCACCTTCTGATACATTCCTATAGGGCATTTCTGTTGATGTTTTTATGAATTCCGCGTGTATTTTTTGTCACCATGAGTTAGCAAATATGCTTTCCCTCACAGACTTTCAAAAAAACAACAATTTAACATCTTAGCACATTCTGTAGTCATCATGACCTCCTGGTTGCTAAATGCATTAAAAAAAAAAAAAAAAAAAAAAAAAAAAAAAAAAAAAAAAGAAAGGCAGCTCTCTAAGAGGCACAATTTAAACCATTTTTTGTCCCTTTTGGAGGAAAAAAAAGGAAAAAAAGTACACTACTGAAACTTAAATGGATCTGAAGAACTGTAGTCATTAATTTTATGTTTCTTAACTGCTGGAAAAGGTTACATTCCTACCATTCCACTCAAGATTCACTCTACTATTACTACTATTCAAGATTGTTTTTTAGATAATATACATGAATAAATCATGTCTGATAAGATACATCCAGTTACAAAGAATTAAATAACTTAGGTGGGAAACAGCATATACAAATAAAATGTTTTCCAGAATACAAAAGAACTAAGGGTTGATGACAACTGATAAAAAGATCACAGGCATTTAGAATTTCTGATCTGCTAACATATCTTTCTTTCTTACATACTGCTTTACTGATTTGGTTCCTGAAATCTATTATTTTTCTTCTTCTGTAGTTCTCTTGGTACCTGCCTGGAGGAAGGAAATTGGCAACAATGTTGGTTGCTATTGACACTGACTTACACTTTCTCAACAAAACTATTCAGTAAGAGGTAGAGGGATGGAATAACATGAAATATTTCTTTTCTGCCATAAGGTTAACTGCTTAACAAAGGTGCATCCAGCACCTGTTCTGCCAGCACATGAACATTCAATATAATGAGAATAAGAAATGGGGCATGTTCCATTGATAGGTCTTTATCTGTATGGCACTGCATCCAAATCCACAGGAATTCTTACATCATGTATCTGATTTCAGAACAATGAAATAACCCATGTATACAATACAGGAAGGGATATGAGTTTCTTAACTTTAACACCAGTCTCTTTCAAAGTGCCACAATACAATCCCACAGCCTAACCATCTTGCTAAGCAGATCTATTTTTAGGAAGCTTCTTTGTTATTGTATCTCACTGCCTACTTTTTAAACTCAGTCTAGTTTCGCTGGTAGCTGAGCTTACAAGTGCTGCCACATGTCTCCTCCAAAGGTAAATACAAATATATGGCTGAGTTCTGTAGCAACAGATACAGTGTTAAAATACACTGGACAACAAGTCTGAAAGAAAACAAAAGAAAAAAAAAATACACACATCTGCAGAACAGCTCAGGCGTGACAACTTCACAGAGACACACACCTGTATGGCAAACTGTTAGCAAGCTGCGCATCACCCCTGACACGCGTCTCTGCCTTACACAGGGCCAGTCAAAGGAAACCAGGTACCAACTTGACTCAACGCTCGGGAGAACTGCCCGAGTTTATTAACTCCGCCGTGCGCCCACCGCAGCCTCCCTGGCAAAGCCCCCGCCAAACTACCTGTAACACAGCCCCTATTTCCCACCCTGCCGCCTCGCACGGATCCCCATCCCGGCCCCCGGGCCCTTCCTCGCCCAAAGCACGGCCGCTGTCTTCCCACCCTGCCCCTCCCCGGGCCCCCACTCGGGGCAGCGGGGGAGCCGCCCCGCAGCCCCCTCCTTCCCTCCCTCTCTCCCTCCTTCCCCCCCCTCCTCCGCGGGCCGCCCCCGCCGCCACTCACCAGCTGCGCGCCGCACACGGCCACCAGCGTGCACCGGCCGCTGCAATAGCCCATGGCTCCCGGCACCCCGCGCCGCCGTCCCGCGCCGCGCCCACTCAGGCGGCGGGAGAGCACCGCCCGGCCGCCGCCCGGCTCCCGCCTGCCGCCGGCGCGCCCCAGCCCGGGACCCGCATGGGGGCGCGCCCGCCGCCCGCCCGCCCGCCCTCAGCCGCGGCCGCAGCGCCCGCCGCCTCGGCGGTCGCGGGCAGCGGAGCCGGCCGCCCCCGCGGAGGGCGGCAGCGCCGGGGGGAGGGCGGCGGCAGGTGCCTGCAGGAGCAGCCGCGCTCTGCCGCGCAGCCCCAGAGGCATCTGGGCTTCAAAGTTTGCCCCCTCAACTCCGCTCGCAAACCATCCGGGCTCGCAGCCGTCTGCGGCGGGGGGAGGCGGGGGGAGGAGGGGAGAAGGGAGGGAGGGACGGACGGACGGGGAGGCGAGGCAGGCGGCGGCGCTAAGCTCGGTTCACGCTCGCAGAGCGGCTTCCCTCCTGCCCGCGGCACAGCCGCTCCCCCGCCCGCCTTCCTCCTCCTCCTCATCCCGGTAGGGCTCAGGCAGCCCCAGCTGTGGGAACCCTTCCCCCGGGGGCTCCCCTGCGGGAGGGCGCGGAGAGGCCGCGCAGCGACGGGGGCGCTCCGCTTTGTCTGCGCGGGCGCGGCGAGCGCGGCTGCACCTTCCCGGGCGCCTTTGTCTCGGCGGGACACCCCTCCGCGCCCACCCTGCGCGGGGCTCACCCGCACCGCACGGCGCCCGCCGCAGCACCCTGCCGGAGGGGCTGTGCCTGTGCGGCGGCGGGGCACGGCCCGGGCCGCGGTCACGGCCGGGCAGGGGAGCGGGGCCCGGCCGCGGGCGCGGAGCGGAGCCGGCGCGGCCGCAGCCCCGCGGTGCCGCTCGCTGCTGCCGCCTGGCGGGCCGCGGGCGGCCGTGCAGGGGAAGCCGCCCCAGCCGCGCGTCCTCCGCTGCCACCGGCACCGGGGAGAGCTCCCCGGGACCGCCGGGGACGCGCCGGCCCCCAGCTGCCCGCCGCACCGCTGTCACTCCCACCCTGAGCAGAGCTCGCAGGCGGAGGCAGATCAGAAGAGTCTGACCTGGAAGACTGGGAGGGATCCGAGGCAGAGGCTGGGAGCTGGAGGGTGAGAGCAGGAAAAGAAGGACAAGACTGGTCCAATTTTGAAAAAAAAAAAAAAAAAAAAAAAAAAAAAAAAAAAAAAAAAAAAAAAAAAAAAAAAAAAAAATTAATTGGTGTCGGGGAACTGGCTCTTCCCACCATTATGATGAGGAACGTTTGCACTTAGTGACTTGATCCGGCCTTCCTCTGCTGTTAAATGTGTTCAGAATACATCAGGTTGGTGGGGAATTATGTGTCAAGATCTGGTGTGTCAATCAGCCTCCAAAGGCTGTTAATTGCTGTGTCATCAGCAACCACCTTGACATTGCATTTGGACCAGGTTCCTCTTACTGAGCTGTCCATTGACAGAAGTAGTTTTATTGGTGACATCAACAGTGACGAACTGGAGGAACGTCACTGAGTTTCCTGAGCACATGATGATATATGTTTGCAGCACAAATACCCTGTAAAACTGGAAGCTCTCTGGAACCTTAGAACCCCATGTAGTTTGTTCTCACTTTATAAGAAAGTTTGTCAAAACAGTTGGCAAACCATCAAATGATCAGTTACAACTCCTAAAATTCTTAAAATGTAATGAGGACTCCACAGGAAAGCAAAACATGCTCAAAAGTGACAGTGTTTGTCCTCTGCTCCATAAGTACATTCTTCTGATTGTCAGCCCCTGTGCTGTCAGATACACAGTACAGACCAGTCAAATCACTGGTCACACGGGACACCAAACACAGTGAACATACTCACTTCAGGATCCAAGGAGGCAACTATTAGGGATAGCCATAGCTGAGAACAAGTAAAGCTGTGGAACAGCTGAGGCTCGGAAAGCAGAGATGTGCAGCAAGTGGCAGAAAATAGTTCAGGTACCTCTGCACTCAAACAGTCTGTCTTGACTTCTTCAGCATATCAGGCTTACACTTCAAGGGTCACAGAATGGGTAGAGTTGGAAGGGACTACAGTGGCTCATCTGGTCCAACCTCCCTGCTCAAGCAGAGTCATCCTGTAGCACATGGCAGTGGCAAGAACAGTGTATCTCATTATCTGAGATTGGGAGCTGGGAAGCTAACAGAAAGTCCAGAGTCATTTGGACTCTTGTGAGGAAGCAAACGGTTCTCTTTCTGTGCCCATAACTATCTGGTTGTCCATTACAGTGGGAGGTTTCCTGAGGAAAATGTGAGCAGTAGTGAAACAGTCCAAAATGGCAATCTCCGTGGACTCCAACAGCTTCCCAAAACTCCTGATCTTTTTCTTCTTAACACCTTCTCCTATAGCTTTGCATTGTAGTAAGAATCTCAACTTGTTTGCCTTCTCGTAAGTACTTTTAAAGTAAATGTGTCTATTTCTATGCTGTTATCCACTTCCCTCTGGTCTGTCGCTTATCTCTCCACACAAACTTCCTTTCTCCATGTCACTTTCATCTGTTTAATCTCTTTTATGAAGAGGACTTGAAGTGAGCCACAGGATTGAGCTCTTGTTGGGTCAAATGCTCAGGTCAGAGCCTTTCTGAGTCCAGTATAAACCTGTTCTTGGGGCCCTGCAGCTTCAGCATGCAGCAAAATCAGCTGTGTACACACAGCAATACTGGTTTTTTTGGTTCCTAGTTAGACTTAACAAAAGGCCTGTTATGTGTGCTCAGTGAGTAATTTCCAAATGTTCATAACTTTGTCAAAACAACTAAATTTCTTCGAAGGCAGGCTGTGCAGTGCTCTTCACTGAAGGTTATTCCATGCAAAACATTAACTAGTAGGTTACAGTGGTTTCACCAGTTGATTTGTAATCAGAGGCAAAAAACAAAACAAAACAAAACAAAAACAAAACAAAACAAAACAAAACAAAACAAAACAAAAAAAAAACACCCACCAGATAAAAATAGGTTTTCCCTGTTTCCCTCCAGTTTCCCTCTCAATCAAGTATAATTTTATTCCTGTTTCTACAAGTCATTTCTGGGAGGAGATCAGTTCCAAAATCTGTGACTCTCACTAATGACTGGAAACAAGAGGCTACAGATTCATTTTACACTTCCAGTTACAGGAGCTGATTGCTAGTGCCTGTACACCCTCTCTTTAGAGATGAGAGGGGAACGCCTTTCAGCAGCATAGTGGTGAAAGCCTGTGTCCCCTGTGTGCCCCAGAGTGCCCTCCCTGTGATTTGACAGGACTTACTAACTGGTTTTGAGCCTAACCCTAGCCCGCTCCTTCCCTGAGCCTGGGGGAGCACCTGGGGAAAAGGGAAGCCGAAGGAGGGCTGCAGCTGCCAGCCTGCTGCATCAAACCAGCAGCCACAGGGGAGAACAAGGACTTGCGAGAACAAGCCGCAGGCCAAACAGACTGGCAGGAAGGGCCACTAGCGGCTTACGGACCGTAGCTTCTGTATCCCTTTCCTTTAATAAAACTTTTATGGGAAATCCGTTAAGCCAGCACAGTGTGGGTTCAGCGGCATGTCATCCCAAGCATTCCAGCCGTGTAGGAGCTTGCTGCCACCAGCACCACCTCCCCAGGCTGTCCCAGGTGCCAGTAAGTCAGCATGGGCTCCTACCTACTGCATCCATTCTCATATCAAACCAGTCTGAAAATGCTTTATAATTGATAACACCAAACCAAGACATTGTCATCAATAGTAAAGGGAAAGTACTGTTTCAATTTAACCAACACCTTGTTAACAGAGCAGACGTTGCTGTGTCACGTGCATGTTGATTTTTCTGGGGAAAGAATCAATTAGGGGGAAAAAATAAGTGATTAAAACATAATACAAAATTATTGCAGGCTTAAGCACACTTCAATAAAAATTCTATTCAAACCTCTACGACTGTAGCAGTATTAAACGATTTTTTTGAACATCATCTCCACCATGAAGATTGAATGTCAGGTACTTTTTTTTTTTTTTACCTCCTGCAGGATTTCAAGACTTGATTGCCCAAATGACAGTTTACTTATTTTACTGTCACATACTTTTGTGAAATGCCATAACAAGTTGATTACAGGTTTCACATTTTGCATAGTGACAAAATCATCTGTCATATAATAGTCTGATGCTTGAAAACCATTTAACTAAGAAGCAGTTGCTACTGAAAATAATGATATTTGAAACATTAAGTGGGTTTAAATGTGTATATTTTCTAAGTAAGTCTTTGTTTTAACTGAATGAGAAGAGCAGTGTTATCCCTTTCAGGCATAAATTTAAGACTTGTAAAAGTCACCAGACAACAACTAGCCAGAGGGTGAGATAAATTAGGAGGGGCATCATTTCATGAATGAAATGAAAAATAGAGATGGAAAGCCTAGTGATACATCATAGCTTCTACAAAGATGAAGAGGTCCTTGGCTCCTATTTCCAAAACTTGTTATTCATACAAGCCTGTGTTGAGATCTGAGGCCATGTCGTAGCCAACTCTGGCTACTGGAAACAGAAACAGTCTCCCTTTCCCTTATGGAAACAAATACTGGGTCACTGGAACTGGTGTGAAGAAAAATAATAAGATTTTACTTTCTCATTCAACAATATCAATACCTTAGATGAGGTGTAAGTAATAACAGTAATAAGGATAATCCATTTGTTTAATTTATTCCATTTCTTGATGGGTTCTAAGGGACTAGATTTTGGAAATAATATGATGTGTCATTTCTGCTTAGCAATACTAACCAGTAAGGGAATTTTCTGGATGTTTTATTACTGGTAATGAGTGGATGAAGTAATGGTAGTAGCAATCTCACTTCTCATGTGCAGGCAAAGGACAAGCCAGTTTTCAAAATAGGAAGGGAACAGGATGGGGAAGTTCAGCAAGGTGTTAGATTTAAGAAGAGAATTATGCGTCCTTTATCATATACTATATGTGCACTTTATCATATACTGACTTTGTAGGCAATTCAGCCATCACATACCTTCCATTATGAATGCTGGTAGAAAATCATAGTGAATTATACATGAAGGATGCATGTTGAACCTGTCTGGAGGGGTGCTGCACCCAGGTGCTCAGCTGGCCTCCTGCAGTGGGCTGCAGCACAGGGTATGACCAGAGATCAGCAGAGTAGCGTCCAAGGGTGTCTGACCTTCCTGGGCCACAACTGCAGCACTCCACAAGTAGCAAAAACCCTGCTCTGGGGCCACTGATCAACAGCAGCCAAATGCTGTCACTGCATCCTTGCTGTTGAGTTTGATTTCCAGCCGGGCTTGAGAGACATTAAGGATGCAATAGCTTTGGTATTTTTCAGGCTGCTCCACCTTCTGTGGGAGAATGGGAAAAACAGGAATCAGAGGGGAGGAGGAATTCCTTGCCATGTTGTCTTGCTTCACAAAGGAGCACAGTTAACAAAATTGTCAACCTGAAGGCTTGTCATTGCTCTCTCTGGTCACAATGTTTTTCTTAACTAACACTGTAATTTTCTGTGCACTTATTAGTCTTTCTGGAAAAAAAAAACAAAACAAAACAAACAAAAAAAAACCCCTACGAGTCTAATAATGCTATCACTACTTTATTTTTAGTCAATGTTTTCTCACTTGTGGACATTAAAGCATTGTGTAGGTAATTTAATATTATTGATCCTACATTTCAGTAGATCTGCATACAGAGATTTGAAACACTTAATATGTTAGGTACTTTGGACATCCACACAGTAGATTTTTCTTATCTGTCTCCTATAAACTTGTGTAACCTTTAGCAAGTCGATTAAACATTCTGCTTCTTATATACCTCATCTGGAAAATAAATGTGTTCTCATTTTGCCTAGGGCAAGGTAACACAAGGGAGAAATAATTTTCATAGCATTGGAATTTCTTCTCACATTTAAAATTGGCCAATGAGGAGGTCAGATTATTCTTTGTGACCATTGTTTTTTCTATTTGCTTCCTTGTCATGAAATCATGGATGCATATCCATTAACATTATATTTTTAAGCATTCTGCTATTAATATTAGAGTTGCTTTTTTTTTTCCTTAAATAATTGTCAAATCTAATTTTCATTTTTCAAGTTTGAATTTAATCTATTTAAAATTTATTTTAATATATTTTAATTCTGAAATAAACAGGCTCTGTTTTCAGCAAATATTTTGATTGCCAGTGAAACTAAAATCCTGACGTTTGACAAACAGAAGGATGCTTTCTTCTCTAACAGAAGTGTGACTATGGTCTTTGAAATGGAGAAAAATGGAGAGAGGGGTAAAAATATGGCTCGTATTCAAGGAGGAGATTTGATGGGCAAATAGAAGAAGTAGAATGAACCGTCATATTGCCAGTCGCCAAGGCTCTGAGCAGTTGGAGTAGCTCTGGTTGTGCTCTAGTTGCAGCTGAACCTTGACAATCTTTGTAAACTGAAACCCGTCAAGAGAGGGCACTGCGTTCATGCACAGACACGGCACTCGTCGCCAGCTGCTCTAGCGGATCCCTGTGTGTGTGCAGAGTCCCAGCCCCATGGATGCACAGATCCCCAGCCCCGTGGATGCACATATTCCCAGCCCCATGGATGCACAGATCCCCAGCCCCATGGATGCACGTATTCCCAGCCCCATGGATGCACAGATGCCCTGCCCTGCCCTGCCCAGGCCGCCGGCACGGCCCCGCTGCCGCGGCCGCGGGCGGAGGAAGCCGGGCTGGGTCCCGAGCTGCGGGAGGCAGCCGTGCCTAACGCGTTCTCACTTTGCCACGCAGGGAGGGAATCGATGGGCTTCGTGAAGAGTGGACTGTAAAAAAGGCAAAAGTAAAAGGCGTGCAGCAGGTCTAATGATCTTTTCTGGACTCTGATCTTGGAAAACCCTTTTGTTTTCCTGAGATCGTGGGTGGCCTTTTGACTCACACAACACATCAGAGAAGAACAACCCAAGTTGTGTTTGTTGATAATGTTTTAATGGCTTTCTAGGTGAAATGGAGTCCCTTTGTTTAACCAGACTGGCCTTCTGCAGTAGGCAATAGGTCTTCCTTGGGCTGATTTCTGATTGAACTAAAATTGGGGAGTACTGTTCCAGATGTTATTTATAATTTTCTAAAAACAAGGAATACATAAAGCATTCTGTAATAAATCCTAGAGATCCAGTAGAAGAAATAATATCCAAAAATTACATTTTAACTGTAGTCTAAGCCTTATTTTTAAAGATCTGATTCTTGCTCAACTTCTAACAGCAACATTGAAAAGTTCCCTTTAAAAATCAAAAAAGGTTGTTTTCTTCTCTCTATAAGCTTGTCTTGACTGTTGCCATTTTAATATATAATCTTCTTTCTGATAAGATAAAGACCTTGGTCTCCCTGTGCATTATACTATCAGGTAGATTTTTCATTCCTCTCGATCATTTTCACAATTTTGTTGTTGTTGTTGTTGTTTTGTGGTTTTTTTTAATCCTTCCAACATTTTCTAGAAATTTAGGCTGTGGAAGTGAACACAGTATGTTATTAAGGAATGTGGCATTTTCCAATGCAAAAAGCCTCATATCAGATTTGTTTTCTTCATTCTTATGAAATGTCCTGTCCATCTTGTTCATCTCCTATGACCTCTAGAGCTCCTTCTCTGGTTCTGTTTCCTGAGATAGGCTTCTCCATGGATTCTCTCTGAATTGCCTTGTCTTTTCCTGGCTATAAGCCCTGCATTCTGCCCTACTCAGATAAATGTTTCTTTATGTTCAGCTTGCCAAAGTTATCCAAGTTACATAAAACTACCAGTCCTCTTCACAATATGCCGCTGAAGCTATTTTTTCATCTTCAAATTATATTGATAGCAATTTCCTTTGCTTTTCCTTTTCTGTAGAAATATATTAAATAGTAGATAGTACAAGGTGATACTGACTTGTTCAGAAGTTGCTTTCCATTTAAAGTTCTAATTTGAGATGTATCATTAACTACCTTTTTTACTAACTTAATATGCTCTATGTTGAATTTTCATCCTAGTTTCCCTCGTTAAATGGTCATCAAAATGAGCTCAAAAAATCTGAAGTTTTTGAACCAATATGTTTACCATCATCATCCAAGCTTGTAATCTCATCAGTAAAAGCCATCAGGTTAGCTTGGTGAGATCTGTTTTCCACAAACTCATGTTCATCAGCATTAATTATCTGCCTTTAGTTCTTTATTAATTGAGTCTTATTTCACCTGTTTCATCCTTTTGCCTCAGATCAATGTTAGACTGACAAGTCATCTCATTTACCCCTTTAAAATATTGGCACAACATCAACTTTCCTCCTTTTCACTGGAGCTTTTCTGGTGCTCTTGTTCTTATTGAGAATCAGCATTAATGGTTCAGAGAATTTCTTTACCAGATTTTTCTAAAACTTCTCAATGAAAATTACCTGGATCTTTTTATTTGGAAATGTGTGCTGTTATTAACTGCCTTTTAAATCTCTGGAGTAACCACTGGAATGGAAAGTAATTCAGCCTTACCTTATGATAAAATTTCTACTTTCTCCCCTCCTAGACAGAGAATGGGGCTATGCACTGAGCACACATGGTTTGTCTGCATTATTTTTCTTTATTCTGCATTTCCCATCTGCTAGTGCAAAACCAATATTGTCCTTCTCTTTTATTTGCTTTTAATATCCTTTTAAAAAAGCCCAAATTGTCTCTCTTCTTATTGTCCTTGGCAGGTGTCCTATAAGCAGCCATGGCAGGTCTTATTGCCTTTTCAATTTTGTAATTGATTAATCGTGATTTACTTGAATCTGATGAGATCCATTATTAAATGATTGTGTATTCTTTTACTTTTGTTTCCTTTATCTATTTTCTCTGGTTCCTACTTCAATGTAGCCTCATTGTGTTGTGATACTGTTTCCCCTCCTTTCCATTTAATTTGGTTCTTAATTTCTATCAGTTCATTAAAGTCAACCCATTAAAAGCAATATGGGATCACTGCTGACTGGGCTTTGTTTTCTGTGCAAACAGCAAATCTTAGAATTTGTACTGATATAACCATGATTTTTACCTAGTAATATGTTAGAAATTTTTGCCTGTAACTTTGGAATTCTAGAAGAATATTAGCATTGGCATCAGAATTTCTTCAGCATATGTCACTCAGACTGAAGCTCCTGTGATTACACAGCCATTTAGTTCTCCTACACTATAGACAGGTACCCACCTGAGTCCGGGGCTTCCTGCTGTGACTTGGTAACTTGCAGCTAATCCCAGCTGGTACTTTGTACTTTGTCAGTTAAATATTCAACCCTGAACTTCCAGTATTCGTCATTTCTACACTGTCAGCTCCATTTTTTGACATGAAGTGTCTTTTTGCACTCTTTTTCCCAACTTCTTTTTTCCTAAATGGGTTATAGCCAGTGATTTCAGTATTCCAGTCATGCAGATCACCCAATCAAGTCTCAGTAATGCCAACGAGGAAAAATCCATGTTCATAAATGAGCCATTCCAGCTCTTGTTTACTAAAAAGGCTCCTAGCCTTACAACATAGGCAATTAAAGTTGTTTCTTCCTTGTATGCTTTGGATTTTTGATTAATTTCATTCTAAATGTCTTCATTTTTTGCTAAATTTGTTGGTTCTCTTCCCCTCATCCCTCCATCATTCCCTCTTGTTACTTGTTTGTGATCCTCAGACAGCACTTGCAAAAGGACTCTGATGTGTTGCTGCTTGGTAAAATGTGCAGTGGAATTTCCCAATGCAATGTATGTCAAGTGGCAAAAAGTGAATTTACAGCAGCCAGTGCAGAGTGCTGCCAGAGATAGGCAGTATGAATTTTTCCAGAATCTGGCATCTTCTTTGGCCATGACTCACATTCACTCACAAGTGTTAGGATATAATTTCCATTGTTTCTGCTTGTAGTATGATCTAGCTAGTATCTCTAGATGGAGTTCCCATTTTTTCCCTCACAATAAGGCATCCCTCACAATGGACCACCTTCCCAGAGACACTGTACAACTCTTCATGGAATCAGGCTGTAAATCAGAGCTGAGAAGTAATTCAGGTTTCCAAAAACCCCTCCTCTGTGCAGGTTGGGGTGTGGGGGAAGTGTGCTGGAGAGCCAGACAGCAAGCTTGCAGGTGCGAGTGGGGCTCATTATAGTCCTGCTGTGGCAGGGTTGGCTGCTGAAAGTTCCCTGGTCAGAGGCACAGAGGCAGGAGAAATACCTTTACTTCTGCACACTTCCCTTCTGTGCTGGGGGTAAGTAGGGGTGGCCATCTGAATTTTCAGGTCCTTAGGCAGAAATCCTCAGCACTGTTGATGGGGAAGGCATAAGCAAGGAGGTCTCTCCTGTGGTGCTCCTCTCCTGTGCCTGGAAAGCTGCTACAAACAGCACGGGAACAGCTTCCAGCTCTGTGGTTAACACAATTCACAAAGAGTCGGGAAAAGGCTTTAGTGGATCAAGTTTTGCTGACTGGCTTAAAACATTTATCAAATAGCAATGCCATATTTTGTGTCTCAGCATTCGGATATCAGCAAACTGGTTTACATTTACTTGATGGTGATTTTCTTCAACTCTATAGCTGACCAAAGATTTGAGATAGATTTAATATGTGGAGACAATAGGGCAAAAAGGAGTCACATTATTGTGCTAAAAGGAGGTACATGTTGGAAAATTATTAACCTTTCAGACCACTAAATGTGTATTAGTTTAGTTATAATAATAACTCCCAAACTGTTATAGTTTTATAGTTTGGTTTGGGGGGTTTCTTTGGGTCTTTTTTTTTCTTTTTTCTTTTTTCTTTTTTTTTTTTTTTTTTTTTGTGTGGGGTTGTTTTTCAGATTTCTTTTTCTGCTGAAGTAAAATAAAGGAAGTTTAGATCAAACACCTCCTCAGGACAAGAATTAGATCTTTTGGTGGAAGAAGCTGTAACAAACTTATCATCACATTATAAAAACTATGAAATAAATTTCTTCCCTGTCACCCAACTATCTGTGAGACCTGTGAAGCTAGTTTAAGCCTTGGGTTAATTATGATTTTTTTTTTTCTTTTTAGTAACAGGCTCCTGAAGTGTCCACCAATCTGATCATTTAGAATATTATCTGATTATTTTTAGAAATTTAGGGTTTATTTTGTTCTCTCTCACACATTTCATTATCTTCTCCATCTTTAAATCCTTATTTAAAATTAATCTCTGATATGTTTTTGCTAACATGAAATATAGGTTTCACATATTGCTGAGACCCATGTAAGCTTAACAAGAAACCAGTTGAATAGTGAAGCCTGAAACTACCAATTCCAATTATTTTTATGATTTTTTTTTCCTAAGCTGTGCTTTAAATATAAATTGAATTCTTCAGGACAGAGACTGGGCTTTTAACTGTATCATAAAATGTTTAATACATTTGGATATTTAAGAAATGACATTAAGTAGGCTAGGCCATTAAAAACTGTGTTCTTTAAGCTTCTATTTTGTGTATCTTGTTAAGATTTATTGCAGAATTTTTCAGTTGCTCTTAAATTTACTGAGTATTTCAGAGGGATTTAATTTCTTTTTTTTTTCTTTAGCCATGGCAGATGTCAGCTCTCTCAGTTTTCTTCCAATTAATGCTTTTAACAATTTTTCATGTTCTGCCTTGAGGTTAGATTTTAATATGAAGGGTTTGTCAGTTCCTGCAGCCACCAGATCTGAGGTTTTATTGTTGTTGTTTCTATACTTTTTCATAGGTTTTGTATCTTTTTATTTAAGACTTGTTGTTGCTCCCTTCTCCATGTGTCTTTTACTGGTGGTGCAGAGTGTTTCTTTATCTCTGGGCAAAGCCTTCCTGCTTGAGAGACCTATTTTATTTGCTTTGTGGATGCAAAACACTCATCTCTGTTTTTACGTTTAGGAAATATTTGTATTGTTTCTTCTTTGGTATTCAAATTCATGTGGTACATTTCACTTTATGCCCTCACCTAACAATACCTATGCACCTCCCATGTGTTTTCCATCTATACCTCCAGCCAGCTACTGAGTATTACTTTCCCATGCACCTGTTCTAGAAACACACAAAAGTAGACTAAATTTGACATGACGACTTTTGAGAAAATGCTAATCTTGCTAACATTTTTTACTACAGTTCCTTGGAAATAATGCAAAAGCTTTTTCATTTTTACCGACCCACAAGAAATAGCGCAGTAGATGATCATGAATAAGATGGTAAATAATGTAAAAGACTTTATTTCTGAGGGTAAGAGTTCAGTACCATTTCTAACATTATATTCAGTAAAAGGCCAAAATAAATCTCCCCTTCAGTCTATTTCTCGGGATTATTTTGCCTAAGAAGGTTTAACCAGCCTGAAGTAATCTTTCAGTACATGTTAGGAAGATTTCACATAAATGAATCATCCAGAGAAAAACTGTAGTCTCCACTTACATTGTATTCCTATTCCTCTTCTTTCTTCATCTTTTTTTTTTTTTGGTTCTTTTACTCCCTGATACTCTTGAATGTGTTCTTGCTTACATATTGACTCACTTTCTCTTTGGTCTCACTGCCTCTAGGTCTTGCTTCTGCCGCAAAGCTTTTATCGCTTCACTGAAGTTTTTTCTTCACTTTCTAAAATCCCTTTCATACCTTAAAGTTTCTTAAGAACTCTAAAGTTCATTTGCAGATAATTCCAGCAGGAAACTCTCAAATTGATCTTTTTTCCTAGACCTGGGGCTTTCTTCCCCACTTATTTGTTTTTCCTGATTCTAAAAACATTAGTCAGAGTAGTCTGATTATTGCTTGAACAGCACAGGGGGGAAAAAATCACATAAGCTGCACATTCAACATCTGTCTACAGGGTAAAACAGAGAAGACTCGGAGATACTGGATATTCTTCCCACTTCTGCTGTTTGTTGATTATATCAATTTGATCAAAAAATATTGAAAACAGTCAAGAAATGAAGATACTTCAGTCATGCAGGTTTTGACATTGCCAAAGTTCCCTATTACAAAGGAATCTTCAACTTGATTCTGTCTGTAGCTTTCTTTTTTAATTATCTAAGAATGAGATGGGAAATGAAATCTGAATGAAAAAACCTCAAATATCAGAAGTGAATACCCAAGCTATAAGCCTTCATTTTTCTTCTTACAGTAAGCAGCTTCTCCTGTAAATATGCAAAGTAATAAAGTTATAACATAGGAATAAACAATCTTGTTCTCCATGCCCTCTGCAAACTATATTACTAAAGCGATTTTCATTTCATCAAACAAGATTCTAGGAGTGGATAGAACTAACTGGGATAATGCAAATCATCACAAATAAAGGAATATGATCAGTGTTACCTTTTTTTTTTTTTTTAACACCAGCCTGTATGAGTTGAATTTATTTTTCCCCATATTTGGCTGCTTTATCTCTCCTTAATGCATTTATTTTGGATGATTCATTCAAGGTGATCTTCTTAGAGCATCTCAGCCAACATAGTGGGGCAGTTTTAAGAACTGTTCCTCACCAGAGGCACAGTCAGTCTGTAAGACCATAGGCTTTCCTTCCCTCCCTCATATCTCTGCACATCCACCACACACACCATGCAATCGGCTTACGGATACATCAATTGCACAGCAATAATCTGCTCCCCTGTGGGCTGTGGCTTTTGCAAAGGAGTAAGGTCTTTTTTTTACATTTTACAGATGTGTGGAGCTCAGCCTCACAACCCTTTTTGGTCTTGATTATTCCTTTCATGCAGGCCCACGCAATTTCTGACAACATTGCAACCAACTGAAACTTCTGATTAAGAGTTTTGCCTTCATGTGCCGGGAAGCAGAAAGTAACTCTGCACTGATGAGCTCAGTTTCTGGGCTAACCCATCTGCAGCTGCACAGAGATAGCAGGTAGCATCTGGTTTTCCTTGGTTCACGGGCTTTTTTATTAGATCAGATGAGCAACCCGGAGAGGGGAAAAGTGCCTTCTTGGTTGTAAAGGCTAACATTTGCTGTTAGCCTGTTCCACCTATGGATTCTAGGGCTGCAGAGAGAAATGAGTATAAAACTGGGTCTCAGAGAAGCACTCTGTCTTTGGGAGCTGTTCATGGGATGTCTGGGCTTCAAAGGGTGTACCTCACCTGTACTGAAAATCCTAATGCTGCCTGTAACAATAGCACGTGTATGATTCTCCTTTTCCTTCTTGTTCATGCAAATGGAGTAAATAGATACAGGTGAGAGAATAAGAATAGAAACAGAACAGTCAAGGTGTAGGTTTTAGAAAGCTACCTGAATTTCTTCAGTTGGCAGAGCTGAGAGTCATAGACATTTGAGATTGACTGGATCCATTTTCCTGTATTCAGCTGGTCTATCTTAAATCTGGGGGGTCAACAGAGCATAAATATATTGTGCATGTGCATTCTGACAGCACATCTATCAGAAGAAAATCTCAATAAAAAGCACATAAAACAATTGTCACAAAAACATTTTTTTATATCACAGCTAGTCATCTGCCAGCAAGATGCCAGAAAGAGTGTTAAAAATACTGTAAATATTCAGCTCTAAGTGTGTTTACATTTGCAATATGTTCTTTTATGTGAAAGAACAGAGACAGAATGAAAGGAGAATCCTCCTCTTGGTAATAACTATTTTAACGTCTGCTCAAAGCTTTGTAAATAATGCAGCGCTATAAAATTTAGTCATAAGAAGTAATCATTATCTCTCAATGAAAGAGAATAATTTTTCCATTTGACCTGACATATAAATGTCTATAAACATTATATTTATCTTTAAGAGTGTTTCTTCTATTCATATGGTAATACAAGCAATGTGAAGATTTCTAGCATCTCAGAAAATTACCCCAAAGTACACCCAGTTGCCTGTATTTTCCAAAAACTGCAGTCTTGAACATGAATTTTTATGCTTAAAGCAGATTGGGTCAAAGTCAGAACAAACAGGCACTAGAATCTTCTTTTGATTGCTTCTAAACTTCATTCATCAGTGGCTGCTAAGAGTTATATTAGTGAAACATGCTCCTGCTCAAATAGGCCAAAACCTCTTTTCACAAGATTCTCAGGTATCTATTTCCTTGAGTCATGATGAGAAAATTTTGGAGGATTACAACATATCTTAATAGACAACTTTTAAGTAGGGGTTATTAATTGGAAGAAAAAAAACCCAAGCAGGTGATTATTAAACAATTTTATGTTACACTGGGTTGAGAGAGGGAGGTGGTACTTGATGACTGATGCATTGCCAAGGGATTGTATCTTCTTGTTTATATGTAGTGTGCTGTTGTTATATGGTCACAAGATGTGACACATGCTCTGTGTGCCAAACTGGGAAGTATTTTCATTCTATTTGTTGACATAGTGAAAAAAAGTGCATTTTGTGAAATACATTGCTTACAGTTAGGTAAGATTAAAAGACTTAATGTAGGAAAGGAAAACAGTAGCAAACAGCATGATACAATACACAACACCAATGTAACAAAGGATGCATCCGGGGCTTCCAAGTTTTTACTTCTCAGGTCAATCTTGAAGTACATATTTAAAAGCTTAAAAGTTTCCATTTGCAGAAAGAAATGAAAGATGAGGTATGAGTCATGAGTGCTGCATTATGAGTCAGGTTTGGAGTCCTGATTTGTAGAAAGAAAAACCCAAGCATAGATGCATCAGATTATCTTGACGAGACAAGAGTGGGCCCTGTGCCACCTCTTCACCAAACTTTTCTTCTTCCCAAACTTTCGCACATGCTCCAGTTTCTCTGCAAAAGAAATGAGTACACTTTCCAGATGGGGTCTCTGATGCATTCTGAGCAATACCAACCGGCATGCTGCAGGCCTCAGGGCTCCACATGCTATGCAGCAGAAGACAGCAGAAAAGCACCCCAAGAGAAGTCATTAAGTCATGCCTGCTTATTTATGAGTGCTTTAGGGAGTTGCAAGTTTAGGTGAGACACTTGCTTCACTCTTATTATCTGAAGATTTCACTGGTCTGTTTTGTGTAAATGATGGTAACCAGAGGGTACAACCTGGGTGCTAAACAAGATTTTTCCTTTTCAGTGCCCTACTTCCAGAGTAGAGCACTGACAGCCTCAAAAAGAGCCTCAATAAAATGTCTGAAAGAGGCAGTTTCTGTACAGATCACAAAATATATCTATAAGCAACAGTTTCTTAGATCTTTCATATGAATAAAAAAGTCAACAGGAAATACTACAAAGAGTGGATTATCTGAAATCTAACTAATAGCCATTTCCTCACAGTCTTCAGTTGGTATAACAATCAAAAAATGTCCTTCTGCAATTATTCTTTCATGAATTTCATTTAGGAAGTATAATTGGTCATGGTTGTCTTATAAAGTGTGAGCCAATGAGGAAAATGTGATTGCATGTCTTTTGTATATTGCCTGGCTAAATAAACTTTTTCTCTCTGTTAATCACATAATTTCATATTTTGCTTGTAGCTACTAGGTCTTGTGAGACTAGTCTGGAGAGGCAGCTACACACTGCTCTGTTGTCAAGGAAACTCTCGTAATCACCAGTTAAACCGTAGTAGTGAGATGTTTCTCATGTTCATGGTAAAAATGGGACATTCTGCAAAGATGTGGGAGAAAGGGGAAAACCAGCTGTAACAAGCCACTGACAAGAGTCCTTACCTGGGAGAGAGGATACTGGTTCCTGCTCCAGATAATTTTGGTGTATTTTATCATAGTATTATTAATTATGCAATCTTGGAAGCAGAGAGGTCTAAATCTCTGACTCTGTCCTGAGAACTGTGCTGGATTTCAACTAGAATTTAACAGGAGGGACCACAAACCCTATCTAAACAATGTGAAAATAACTTGAATATAATCACTGCTGTGTTTTATTTTTTCTTAATACTTAAAATATAATTACTTTTAAAACAAAGAAAGAGATATAAAATGATATGATGATTTTATAAGAGAAAAGTCATATAACCATGAATTGAAAAGGTTACCTGTATACAACTAAGATTACTGAGATGGCTCTTACTGAATCATTAATGAATCCTTTTGGGTTTGTTTCTAAAATACAATCTTAGAATAAGGGGAATAAATGGCATATTCAGGATCTAGGAGAAAGTGCACTGTGTTTTGAAGGGGAGCAAATATTTGGTTGACATATGTAAAGAGCATACATTTACATGGGACATAATTACTCCTCCTCTGGTGTTACTTCAAATGGCTAATTCCATGCATCTCTCTACTAGGACTCTATCAAAAAAAAAAAAAGTTAAGGCAGGTCTGAGAAGAGTCTTTTAAAGTTTTTTAGCAGCTTTGAAAGAAGTCACCAATAAAAACGACAGATCATATGCAATATTCATGTAGAAAACACGGACACCCACATCATTCAGCAGTACTGAAAAATCTGACTAGTACAAATGCCCAATTTCATTCAGAATTCATTTTTTCTCCCCAAAACTGGAAAAGAATCTGAATCTGGAAGCTAATCTAGTGAGTATGCACACAGATGCCAATGTATCAACAGATAGCAGTAGACTCAGCATAAAACTCAAAGATGAAATTGACTATAATATTCCAGCTGTGGTTATCACTGAATTTCACGGATGAAAACTTTTCCTCCTCACTTGTGTACTGATGAAAATACTTTGATTTTGTAAATGAAGATCAAAATTAATTCTGAGAGTCACTTGGATATGTAAGAGTAAAAGGTCTGATGCTTAAAAGAAACAACCCTTCAGAGGAACAAGATCATGTTTTCAATTTTTTTCCAGATGTAACTACACTGAGCAATGGTGTCATTATTAGAATTGAAGTAATTCTAGAAAAAATCATCATGCAGTATCTCTGTAGTCAACAGAGATCTGGTTATAAAAACAGAGAGAAGCTATAGATGTATTTCTCAAGTAAGCTCTGTGTTGATTACACAGATTTGTTTTCTTTGACAATAAAGCCAGTTTGTTTAAAAAAGCAGTTTCATATATAGACATTTACATTGTGGGCAATTAAAGACTGGGCCAGGGAAAGATGCTTGAATCTGGGAAAACAACATTTCTGAGTTAGGGTTATGATCATGGAATAAAGATGGCAACCTTTTTCATGTTCTCTGCTTTAAACAAGGAAAATAAAGTGTCTGGAGAAAAAGCACAGGGAAATTATAATTAATATAAATGCCTTTCAGTCTGTAGAGCATCAATGGAACTAATATGGGAGCTTGGATGTTTTCCTTTCAGGTCAATTGGCTGCAATCTGGCCTCAGTGTGAGGACACACCCTGTATGTTGAGATCAGATATTTTCTCTATGAATATGAACAGGCTTAGATCAGTCTTGTTGCTTTCCTGTATGTAAGGATATACTATGTATGACAAGGGAGTCTTTGCATTACACTGTTGTTGTACTAGGTGTGATGAGTACAGAAAAAAAACAAACTGTCATGGTTTATGAGGGTTTATGATTTAAATATAGGTCACATTTCCTCAGATGTATTGCCATGTCCTGTGGTACACATGCTCCTGTAATACAGCCCAGAAGAAAATGTCTATATTTTGAGAAAGGAGTAACCAAATTGTAAAAACCTTACGGGAATTGTGAGTGCAAAATCTGGAGAAATTCATTTTAAGCTGGAACAGATAACTAAATAAGTTATGCCATAATGGCCCATTAGAGTATAAAAATATGTTACCTTTTAGATAACTTTCAGTTTGCTAATTTGAAAATTGCAACCATATGAAAGCTTTCAGAGTGGCAGCGCATTTGTTTATAGTCTGGTATTTGAATATGCCAAATACTGGTTCTATTAAACTATTTTAAATCTAAACATCTATATCAGACACATTTTCTTTCTGCATGAACACAAAGGTATAACGTACCATGCTTTGCTGATATCTGCATGATTAACTACATTTGTTTTCTATTTACCACAGAATGCTGTGCTCTGGAAAATCTACTTGAAACATTCAAGATTCAACTCAAGTGACATTTCTCCCTGTATAATGACTAAAGAGCAATAGAGGTCAATAAACAGAAATCTCTAAGGACACCAGTTTTTAGGGCCTCATTGCTAGCATCTTAATTAGTTGTCACCCAGGTTCGCCTTGACTTGTTAAACTCATACAGACTGCACTGAGGAGCAGCTGATGTGTTCTCAAAATGTTACATCTTGTATCCATGCTCCATTTTTATGATACTTCTGCTTGAAAAGGATAGTCTGAGTAAAAGACAAGTGGTTTTCTGACCTCTTTTATATCTCTTAGTAGGGTCTGTGGATTTGCCCTTATTTCATGAGGAAAAGAGTATTATTTTAGAACATTTTATATATGAATATTATTTTCAAATGCAATTTCATATATTTATATATATATGCATATTTATACATTATTTCTTTATCTTTCCAACTTCCATGTTTCTCTCTTCATATGTGGGGGGTATGTGTATGCATCTGTATAAAGAGAAATGTGTATATATTAGAAAGTCAACTGAGAAATGGTGTTCTTTAATGTATAAAATTGCAAGGTACGATGTTGCATTGTGCCTTTACTGGATTATTTTCTCATGGAAGTGCTTCTTTTCCATAGCTGTCCTCATGCTAATATAAATAAATAACTTGCTATTTCTGGCCTAATTAGTGAATGTATGTCTGCCTTGAGCAAGGAGGGCTGGACAAATTGACCTCCAGAAACCTCTCCCAATCTAAGTTATTCTGTGATATTATTTGTGGGGAAAAAAAAAAAAAGTGTGTGCACACACACATTTCCCAAGTAAAAATAGATTTCAAAAATGCTTTGATGATGAGTAATTGCCTATTTACATGTCTCCAGGATCTTGGTAAAATGGAGATAAAAAAAACTCAAGTAAAGAAAAGATAGATATGAGTTGTGGATATGCAGGTGATCGGTGATCAGACAGGTGGTGCCTTTTGTTACTCATAACCTTGGATTCCATGGTTTGGAAGAAGAACCTTCTGTACAGAGAGTAAGCTCTTCAAAACTCTACACAAAATTGTTTTACTTCTTGTTAATATTGTACACAAGCTTAATTATGATTATAATGGCATTATTATTGTATTATTACTATTACCTCCTGATAGGCTTCTGAATGATTTCGTGTCCTGATTTGTGTATGTCAGCAGTGGTCTTTACATCTCTGCGGATGGATGATAAGTTTGGAAGGAAGGCAAAATATACAATACATATATTTAAATTATGTGGTTTCATATAAAAGAGTTATGAGTGACACCAACTGTGCTAATTTTTCTCTTATAAATGTAATCTTAAACAACTAAAATGATGAAATCTCAAAAGATTTTTGAAAGAATGCTACCAAATTGATAAGTCACCAGCTATAGAGATACATTAATAAAAGCTACATTTGAGATCATAGAGTTGTGGTGAAAGGATTTTTTTTCTTTCTTTCTGCTTCTAAATAATGTTTGAACCTCACTGGACAAAAATTTCCTCAGTGTATTTTCTGTGTGTCAGCTGCCCCTAAAATAGACAGGTCCATACACTCCTTTAAACCCCTAACCAGCAGTAGTGAAACTACCTGTGAGATGGAAGAGCTATGCTACTTTAGACAGTAAAATAGCTCAGATTATTACCAGCATATGACTCACACAAAAATATGTTACCCTCTCTCCTCTTCACTGACTCGCCAGACACCCTAATGGAGTGGGTTATAAAGGCAAGGGAGAGAAGATCTCCCTGAAAGAATAGGTGGAGAATAAATCAAATCTCACTTGAAATAAATGAATATAAGAGCCCTCCACCTGCCCCATCATCATCTGCTGGAGTGACACATTGGGCACTTACATTCAGTGATGAAAAGTAGTCCCCTGGGAAGCTGAGATTTTAGGTTGAATAGTAGTTGGTGCAATAATATGTATTTCTAGTAAAATAGGATTTTTTTTTCTTTCTTGAGGAACTCAGTGATGTGTTGCCAATATCTTGAAGGTATTCTACTCAAAGTAGTATACTCCTAACAGTATGATAAATTATTTCAGTAAGGATTTTGATTACTGAATAAAGACAAGGTAGCAGAAGGTATTTTCATTTGCTTGCTTAGGCAGAAATACTCTATTAGAAAAAAACTAGCAAAAGCAAGAAGGGACCCACTAGTTAATAAACAACTAAGAAACATTAAGTTGAATTTTTTTCATATGACTTTTTCCTGAAAATATCTTTCATACATTTAACTTGTACAACAATTGACAAATGGTATGGTTCAAAAGGTTGGATACATTAAGACAATTTTTAGTACAATGTATCAAGATGTATTGGGTCATTAGAGCCAAAATAAAAGTATTCATTTGCTCCATGGTAGTGATCTGAGTGTAGAGAGTGAAAGAGGTTCCTTTCTTCCTGCATCATGGCTCTATCACAGCACTATTAAGTAATTTTATGTATTGTGCTCTGCAAGTGAAAACACCCAGTTGTTGCTTTCCTATCAATGAAACATTTCTGTGGGTAATTATCTGACTCCTCTTTAAAAGCTGGCTGAACTGCTGTTTTGTGGATCCTGCTAACAAATCTTGAGATAAAACTCTTCTTGTCCTTTCAGATCGCAGAAGGGCTGCCAGCTATGGGAACGGTCACACATTCTCACCCATTCCCACCACTGAACAACTGTCTGCTGCACGTGCTGCTGCTACTGATTAGTCATCAATTATTTGGACTGAATATTTGGACTGAATTATTCCAAATTCAGTTGTTTTCTGAGGCTGGATGAACTCTTGCACTCCTGCATCTAGTTCTTTTAGCCTTCCTTTACAGTCATGAATTAATTCAGTTAAGCAGCAAATTGTAGTCATATACTTACTGAGAGTTATTGTAATTTTATAGCTTAATTAGTGTAGTTAATTATATTTTGTAATTATACCATGTTTTCTTTCTATAAACATGGAGGTCACATTATGTTTAGTCAGATCAGCTGTAGAGTTTCAGCTAATGATTATTTAATTATGAGAACAATTTTTTTTGTTTGTTTGTTTTAAGGCTACTATATACTGACATTAGAAACTGGGGATAATGTTCTTTATTGACCCACTTTCCCATTCATTTTTTATACAGGCTCTGTCATATAAGACTCATTGTTTTGTTGCTCTTTTGCTGAAGATGAATTCATTTAATGTTTAAGTTTTCTCTATGATCTCTAAAATCCCATATGGGAATCCAAAGGTATGAAATAATTGCATAATATGAGGAATTTTATTTACTTACCTGCTTAGAGATGAAAAAAATAAATGCAAGAATTGTTGAGCACATATATGTTTTTTTTTACTGTGTAAATATTCTATTAAAGTAGTCTTTTACTATATTATGTTGTGAGGGTTTTAATGCTCAGATGTAGAAGTTAATATACATGGTAGTTTGATAAAAGATGTTGCAAAAACTAATCAACTTTTAAAGTTATCTTTTATTTTATTAGTAGAACAAATCGTGCTTTTGCATCTAAATGCATGCTGATAAATACACCATCATCAAAAAATCCACCTCCCTGAAAGAATTTCAGCATACAAATGTGACTTTGATTCAGTTTGGGGAGTAAGATTTTAATTATGCAGTTCTTCAAATTCAGCTGACATTTTTGATTGCTATTTCTGTTCTATTCTCTTGATGATTTTGTTCGTGATAAGGTTTTTAATTTCATGACTATATAGCACTGGTGAATATGACACTTTATTCTTTTATGAAAATAATTCAACAAAAAAAGAAATGTACTCTCTCTGAAATCTCATAACACTGAATTCATCATATATGCTATGTAATCTTTTAAGAGAAGTTGTTATGAAAATGTATGCTGATATAATCACATGAATGGATGAATCATTCAGAGGTATATCAGCATAATAGGTATAATATATTTTAAAAATCGACAGAAAACTTGTAAGCAAATTCACAGCTAGAATGTCTTTGCACTGCAGTTCAGTACACAGGTTTGCTGTAACAGTGCTTGCCTATCTAATGCCAGAGCATCTCACGTTGTTTGTAATATATAAACGTTTTGCATTTTTATGCTTCTGAAGACAATAAAATTTATATTTGAAAGATAAGCAATAATTGCAAAGTTCTAAGTCTCTTGAAACTCTTTTGATGCCATTATGCCAGCACAGTTGAATAACTACTACAGAGAAAGTTCCAGAAAATATAGTAGATAATGCCCATGCTCTTTTCAGCCATTATGAGATAATTTTTAGCTGTTTTTCAAATGCAAAGAAACTTATAATCTATATTTTGTATTTTTGCATATAATGTTTGTATTTAGTATTTCCCATGTTAATAAATTCTCTTTGCAGACTGTGAAACACAGATTTTTGTTAATCTGTAATACAGCCAACTTTGTTTTTCAGTCAACTGAAAATTTTGTGATTCGAGTTTATGGCTCATGTATGAACAACAGTGACCTCATGTGGCTATTGCTTCAGGGATACACGTGTCAGGCATCTTTTCATGGCAGGAATATAAAAACATTAAATGATGCCCACTGTGGTTCATTACAGCTATTTTTCTTTTTGTTTTAAAACAGTGTTAAATACAATATGTTCATTAAAGTACTTCTTGAGAAAGAATGCAGACGTGAATTTGGCCAACAAACTCTTATACATAGTTAAGATTTACCAAATACACTCTCAAGACTTTCTGTTTTCTTCCCTGATAACTTTGGTGATAATTACTAAGCAAAAAAGCCTCTCCTCTCCTCTCCTCTCCTCTCCTCTCCTCTCCTCTCCTCTCCTCTCCTCTCCTCTCCTCTCCTCTCCTCTCCTCTCCTCTCCTCTCCTCTCCTCTCCTCTCCTCTCCTCTCCTCTCCTCTCCTCTCCTCTCTTTTTTATGATGCCTTTATTCATGATATAGGAGTATATGTGCTTAACTATTTTTTCTTTTCTGAGAGGATATTGCATTAAAGCATATTGATTTTTTTCCACAAGTGATGTCAAAAATAGTTATTAATTAGGGAAGCTTTTAGACAATATTGCCTGTTTTAGAATAAAATATCATAATCATTCCACACACCATGTCTAAACAGAATTAATATTTCAGCATGAAAAGAACAACAAAGTAGATGCCAAGGTCTTCCTTGCATCAACTGGTATGGAATTCATGTTTAATTCATATCTAATGTTCTGCTTATTTCACCATTAATGGCCACAAAGAAGTAATTCTGTGGTTTAGATTGGGAGAGGTTTTTTCGTGTTGGTGGATTTTCACATCTAGATTAACTGTATTCTATGGGTGGATGGATGGATGGATGTATACACAGTATGTGAATCCATGTATCTACAGAAAATGACTGTTGGACAGTGCAGAAATCAGAGATTCACCATCTGTGGTATAAATGCACCTGAACTGACCTAATGGAGAATGAGTGAAGTTTGACATGACTGATCAGCTTCTTTAACCATTTCTTCAGATGCCTGGGAATTAATAGAGAAAAAAAAAAAAAAAAAAAAAAGCGCTACTCCATAAGAAACCATCTATAATTACTATAATTAGGAAATTCTAGCCAACTTCACTACTTCACTGTTTTGCAGACACTCAGACTAATAAGGTGCTACTTGGACCTATCTGTATCAACATCCTTAATTGTTTTGATTCCAGGAAGAAGTATGAGCTTGGGAACTGCACTATATAGAGGGCAGACTGCTTCTGGACCTGAAATATTTATATTTAAAAATACATCCCTTAAGCTGGAACACAAAAAAGGATGGCTGGCTTCTGGAAGAGCAAGAAGAAGTACTTGTGAGATGATGTCCACCCTCAGTGGCTTTCTTCATGATGAGCTTTCCAGTACACCACTGCTGCCAGAAAGAACTTGACTAATTGGAGTAAATTCAGCTGAGAACCACTGTGATGATTAATGACTGGAGCACATGACATATGAGAGGAGGTTGAGGAAACTGTTCTGAATGGGGTTCTTACTGCTGTCTTTCAACATCTAATGAGACTGTGCAGAAAACAAAGGAGACAGACTTTTCTTGGAAGCCAGTGGTGAAAGGACAGCAGTCCCCAGTTACAACAGGGGAAACTCTCAGTTGTTAGTAGAAAGAGCAACAACAAGAGTTAGTGCAATCAAACACTGGAATGGGTTTCCCAGAGAGGCTATGAAATCTTGCCCTGAACCACTTTCTCTAAAGCTGCTGGTACTTCGAGAAAAGATGGCCTCCAGAGGCGGAGAACAACATGCAGAACTGTTTTAATTGCATGTAACAGATTACAAGTTCACAAAATTTTCCTGATTTGAAGGAAATCTTGATCAACTCAATAAAACTACTGGATTTGGATAGAACATTACTGAAACTGATGAGTTTAATTGTTTCAGTTTACGAGAAATAGAGTAAGTGCTTTCAAAGGAGACATCTGATTAAATAACAGTCCAAATCCTCAATACAAAGCACTTATTTCCACCCAGTTCAAAAACAGAAGGACATTTCTCAGTATTTTTTGAATAGGTAGATATTCAAAAAGGGGAATGTGTGTGCATGCATGTGTGTATGGAGAGAGAGAAAAAGAGAGGGAAGCAAATAGAAAATCAAAAAAGGGAGTGGAAAGTCTACACTGTAAATCTATTAGAAAAGAAAGTTATAATATCAGTATTCTCTCTGAAAAAGATATAGGAATGTGAACAAGAAAACTTTATGGTGATTTGATTTTTCTCATATTCAAGATAACATGATGATTGCATTCATATTAATAGAATATTACAAAAAATACTTGATTTCATCAGTAGATCATCCTCAGAATTAAAACTACCAGGCTGATCTTATGGGTATCTTATGATTTTACGGATAGTTAGGGAGGAAATAATAATTTGTATTTATTAGAAATGAGAAAAACTATCGCCATACCTAAATTCTGCCACCAGCTGTTTCCTCTGCTCCAACTTGGACAAGTGAATTCTGTCATTTTTATTCAAACCCTCTAATTTTAATATTCTCCGAGTATTTATCTAGAAAGTGCTTCTTTTAACAACACTCACAAAAGCTGTTGTGAGGCAGTGGCCTAGATTATGCATCTGCTTTGGCAGACAGCTATGAACTGCTGAATTCCAGCTGCAGAGGGAAAAATGCAACTTGCCAAAAATATTAACCTGTCTTTTTGGCCAAAAAACATAATGAAATTTGTTTTAGATGAATGCTTGCTTTGCTTTTCTTTCTCTGCTTCTTGAGCTAATGCTCTTAAGCTGGGAGGAAAAGACTGTGTGAGAGTGACTACGAAAAAAAGGAATAATGTTTCTTTTTTTGGTCTTTCTGACTCACAGTACAAATCAGCCAAATCTGGCAACCATTGTTCTCCTAAATCACGAGATTTTGGTCTAACAAGGATTCCTGTTAATTAGTGGAATTTGGCCTTAATTAGGCATCTGTTTCATTTCTAATATGTGAGAAGTTTCACAAGCAAAAAGCCTTTTCTAGACCACAGACCTTTTCTGCAGATTTTTTTAGGTTTTTGTCCTCAGCTCAAAACCATTTCTATTTTAAGTACAACCTTTGCAGCAAGAAAGCCATCTGAATTCTACGATAACTGGTATCAGTGCACCTTGTTCTTTTAAGTGGTGAAATCTTCCTGCCAAGTTTTCCATTTCAAAGCAGAGTTAACAGTCAGGTCCTTTAGTTTGGAAGGGTTCTACCTGATGATTAAGAGAAGCAGGATTTCACCCTGTGTCTTACAGAAGATCTCCTACATACATTTACTGGCTGCTGGATCGCACTTCAAACGTAAGAAGTAAGTCTCAGAAGAACATATGCATAAAAGATATTTCTCTGAGGGAACAACACTCTTATGTCCATAACCACCCATCCCTTGCATGACTGCAGGTCTTTTCTAGATGTGAAACTTTTAGAAATAAAATAAAATAAAATAAAATAAAATAAAATAAAATAAAATAAAATAAAATAAAATAAAATAAAATAAAATAAAATAAAATAAAATATATAGAGAATGAGTCATATCTAAATAGGCTAAAAGGAGAAAGGAATTGTTCTCGTCTAGGCTTCCTCTTCCTTTCCCATGGAAGGCTGGACCTGATGGTCTTTGAGATCCCTTCTAGACTGGGCTATTCTGTGATTATATGATCCTGTGTCTTTGAGTTATCCCTTAAAAACTCCAAGGATTTTTTTTTTCACCGTGAAGTCAATTGCAAAAACTTTTTGACTTCCAAAGAAACACAGCAAGGCCAGAAATTTATAAAAATACATTTCCAGACAGAATAGAATGTAAATATAGAAAATGAGTTGGAACTTCTTCAGCTGCAGCTTTAGCCTTGAAAACAACTAATTCCTCTTGAAAGTCTTTGTAGGTGAACATGAAAATTCTTGCAACAGTACAGCAAGTTGCTATCACACAAGCATAAACAATGACTTGTGCACCAAAGAAATAAAGCATTTTCTGTTTGTTTTAGTTCTAGAATGGGGGGGGGGGGGGGGGGGGGAAGAACAATAATCTTTGTCGAAGTGCATTATTAATTAAAGTTTCTTTTTCATATGCTTATATGCTTTATATGCTTACATTGCATTTTTCATTAGCAATTTCTTCTTTGATCCATGAAATTATCTGAAGAAAAATTGACCATGGTCTTAGGACAGTATGCAAAAATTACTTAAGAGATGGTTTGATGCTAGCAATGAATAATTTGTTTCAATATTAAGAATATAGTAACCCTGAATCCAGATAATCCCTAATTTTCCTTTTTTCCTTCCAGTTTCATGGTTAAAAAAAAAGCAAGTAACTGCTGAAAGAAATAGATATGAATGAATCATGCTAAGTCTACTTACAAGTGAAAGTATATGTCATTGCATCAACTTGAGCTTATCAGAAGTAAGAGCATAGAATTCAAAATACTAGGAAAATTTGTCCATCAAGTCCTATAAAGTGTGTCTGGCTGAGCCCAGTAGCTGAAACATTACAAAAAGAGGAATATAGAGACAGGGAATATTCAAACAAGTAACACTTTCCTTAATGCTACCTATGGATTTTTTATTTTAATTTTCTTTTTTTCTTTTTCTCTCTTTTTTTTAATTCTGGTGATTGGGTATTGCTAGATAATATACTACAACAATCAGATGCTGAAGAAGCCAGCTGCTTTCACAGGCAGCAGCCATATCAACCACCTTTTCCTGGATTAGGAGACAATTCCACAATATACAAGTAATTCCATGGATTTTTTTCTTCCTGTATTACAAAGCTAGTTGAGCCATCCAGTAAAATCTTAAACTTCAGAAATATAGATTTGTCTGTGTTAAGACAGTTGGTATGAAAAGGAAATTCTGTATCATCAACATGAGTGAAGTCACAATACCTGTCTATGAGGAAGCTGGGTATTTATTTTCATGACAAGGCTATCATCTGATAGTATAATTTATCAGTTATAGTCTTCTGGTGTCTTTCTAGATCTGGTCTTGCAAGAGTCTGAAGATGGGGTCTTGTTAAGATTATTGTCAAGGCTGCATAGGAGACATCAGAAAAGCTTATAAATGACAAGTATGGCTCTGGAATCCATATGATTAATGTCCATTTCAGTGAAAATGTGAAGTGTTCAGTCAAAGGCTGACTTTGATTCCTAAGCACTGTTTATAATAAAAGTCTGAGTTGATGCTGAAGACAATAGTATAATTTTAAATACCAGACAAAGAACATGTCATGACAATTCTTAATTTAACATTACATTACCAGTTGTTGAAGGAAGCCTCTATATGGAGAGAAAAACACTTGTTTTCTGACAGATTCTTGGTGTAATTGAACTGTTTTCTCACTAACTTTCATGCAGTTCAAATATGCCTTGGGAAGAGAGGAATAAAAATTTTCAAGGAAGTGACTCTCCATGTCATTGTTTTGGAAGATGTCATTTCTGTACATTATTGTTAGTCTTAATGGAGTACATCTATCTCAGAGAGAGTGGTGCTGAATATTTCAATGGTATTGATGAGTTTAACTCAAGTGCCTACCATGAAGATTCAGGTTCATGACTCCAAAGAAGAAACTGCCCACAGCCATCTGTGGGATCATGTTCTGAGGCAGTTCTTATTCATTCACTTATATTTGCTTTGTGTAAATGGAAATTTTCTTAGATATTTTAGTCTGTAAACAGGACCAAAAAACCCCTTACACTTGCAGGGTATTCCTTTTAATCTTAGTTTTATAGTTTTAGCTAAGTTTGTAAACCTACTAAATAAGTTGCTTAACAATATAACCCAATTTCTAAGAAGTTATTATCAGAGAGTGTGAGCCATCCAGACTTTTGTTCAAGTCATTTATTAGCAAAGATCTCTGAATTGCATCAAGGTGACTGGAATGTTGATATCCATGATAGGCCTGTTTTACCAATCAATTATTTTTATAAGTGTCTATGTTACAGCATATATTAATCTAATTAAGAGATAATATGAATCAAACAGGACATAGCCACAGGATAATAATCTCTTCCTTCTACATGCATCTAAGGCATTATATTCATAAAATAAATACTAAAGGCACACTAAAATATTAATTTTCAAAGAGATATTTCTTGTTATGTGGCACTTGTTATTTGGCTCTAATAAATTCTACTGTTTTTATATAAATGTCATCTTGGGCAACATCTGGGATAATTTGATTTTTGCAAAGTAAGGAGTTAAACTGCACTATTTTGCTTAGGGGGAAAAAAAAGAAAAAAGAGGAAAAAAAAGAAAAAAAAAAAAGAGAAAATGTTTGGCTTGAGTGAACTCTAAGTTCTCATTTTTTTTCCAAGAAGCAATTTCCCATTTTTTCCCTAATTTTCCATCTTTCAGAAATAGCACACTTGGGTCATTTCTACCTAACAAGTTGGTCATAATTGAGCCTCATCTCACTGATTCTGAGCTCATCTGGCTCTGACATATTTACTCAAATTTTCTATGGCAGACACTATCCTAAGTTAATCTTTTTGCTAAATTGCTCTCTTTAAACCTTGGTATTATTCTGTTATTATTTCGACCATGTGGGCTGCATTTGATTCAGGTTCTCCTCTGCAGTGTCCACACATATAGTGAGAAGATAATTGCTGCTTAAAGTTTTAGTGTGTAATGATAAGTAGCAGGTCAGCTGAAGAGTTGACAGGAGATGTTTGGTCTTGGTTTGGTTTGGTTTCTTTTTTTTCCCCACTTTCAAATCACTTCCCAGGATATGTAACTATCTGTATGTTACTGCCATCATAAATTTCACATATTCCAGCATAAAATGGATTCTTTTTCTGGGTCACATGCTGAGCCTTTTGGAACCCAGCTCTCAGGATTGTTAGGTAGCTCCTAATTTCCAGCCTGTATTAATTCCTCACCAATGTACAGTAATTTGTTTTGTGTCGGTTCTGTCCTTCATTGTAAATCACTTTTACTCCTTTCTTGTATTTACACTGTGAGAGAACTATTAACTCTCTTCTCAGACTCTTGATTTTAATGGCATTTATTCTTAATTTGTATCTGGAAAGGAAAGATCTCCTGTAAAGTCTTTCAGGAATTTTGCCCTTATTCTAACAACAGTACAGAATTCTCTAGTGTGGTGGTAAATTACAGCTGTAAAACATTTTAAAGCACCCTCTCCAAAACAATTTGACTCATATTGATACTTTTGTCTCTTTTTTTCTACTTATTACTATGTAGTGTCCCATGACTTTAGAAATCCCTGTGAGTCCTCTTACTTTCCTTTATTTATACCTTTTCTGGTCAGCTTTGCTGTAGCACCCATGCTCCACCACATTCATATAACATTCAGCTTTATGTGAAGAACTGGAAGCAGGATATTACAATGAAACAAGTAATGTCACTTCATGGAGAGCTAGTAAATAGCTTAATACTCATTAAATGAGTATTAAGCTTCTTTAAGAATAATATATTACTCTTTAAAAATATATTCTTAATACATTCTTAATATATTCTTAATATATTCTTCTTTAAGAATAATATAAAAAACCCAATATCATTGGTTGAGTCCAAGTTTTCTCTCTGTAGATGGAGAATACACAAGGGTGGGTAAAATGTGGAATGAGGACAATCAGATTAATAAGTGAAGAAAGGCGACATTATGGGACTAACTCCAATGCAGAATGAGAGTTGCTACACAGATGGTGTTATTCTGCATTTGCTCTCCTTGCAGGTACACCATAGCTCCTAATTGCTCCTTGCACAAAATTCTTTCCAGGCTGTTCTCCTAGGGAGGACTTTCAAAGACACTTCCAGAGGGACTTTGATGTGTAAATCCCTTGACTGTTTTTGAAGGTTTGAATCACAATATGTGGCAAGAAGCTTTGGAATGGAAGTCTTCTAAAAAAGAGTTTTTCAAACAATTCCTTCTTTTATTTGTGATTATTCTTCTGTACTCTAGCAAATTTTTCTGACTATTTAACATACATGAAATGTGTAATTTCGTCTATTTTTTAAATTTTTCTTTATTCCTGTTCTTTGAAAATCATATTATTCTTCATGGTATTACATAACCTTAAAATGAATAAACACTTAAGAGATAATTAATGGAACTATCATATTCTCTGAGTACAAGAGGTTAAATAAATGACAAATCAATGTCTAAAATACTTAAAATCTGATATGCAAAGTCACCATGTAGCATGAAAATAACTCTAGAATAATCTTGGTAGGACTACTGTTCTGATAGAGAATATTATACATGAAAGAGATACATTTTAGAAATTGAGATGAATTAAGATACTTCCCTACTTAAAACCTACAGCAATAAAGAATAATTAAATAACATTTTCTAATCTAATTAGGGCAAAGCAGCTCCTGACACAGCATCAATTTTCTGTTCTTGGAGTTTATCAGCCAGCTGCTGAGTTGATGTTTTATGCTTTGGGGGATGCCTAGACAGGGAATAGAGAGGCTGCAGTACAGTTGCGAGAATGTCATTCCACCTTCTCTTCTGCTCCATTGTCCCCTGTCAAATATCCTGAAGAGGAATCTGACCACATGTTTTGGGATACACAAACACACCTGAAAGGAGTATACTTTCAGCTAGGTTTACTACAGGAGTGCGACAGTAACCCCAAGGAATTGTTTGAAAAATGTGGATTAGCTTCTCATTTCAGCTTCCCTGGTAAAATGTGAGACCAAATCAATTATCATAAAGAAATTTAAGCTAACCTACAGGAGTGAGATAGATATTTCTGTTCTGGATTTTCTCTACTCAATAACTTTTTTTAACCTCCAAATTTAGCCCTAAAATATTGTCAGAAAGGCTTTGGTTATAACTTACGTCTCTGTGTTTGTGTGAAGAATTGTGAATGATGACGGTAAAATGAGGTTAAGAATAAAATAAGAGATGTTATTGTCCTCCTATCTCCATACATATAGCATTTTTAAACAACTGGAAATTTTCTTTCTCGCATTTGTGTTATTTAATTAAAATTCATTGAGTAATAATATATGCATGGCATATACATGGCACATACAATAAAAGTAGCTAAATAAGCTAATTGGAAACTTAGCTGTTAAAATGAAAAATGGCTCCATCTCCTGCTTTTAATTCATATATCATTATATATCAGTAGGAACTAATTTTTAAAATGCCTCACAGGCTTTGATTGACATTGACTGGCTAGCTGTAGCTACCTTAATGATAGACATTTGCACTAGTCTCAGGGGTAAAAAGATCAGTATTATGCAACTTCTGAACATGTTTGAGTCTATGAAGAATAAGGTTAAAGCCATGGAACATAATGTGGATTGACATTTTCTTCCCAAGTCATGTCATATGACAAAAGGATTCACTTTTGTCAGGAGTATTTAACCTCATTGCAATTATCTTCTGACACGTGTTCTTCAATTAATGCGTTTGGTTTGTCAGTGCAATTATTGCGATTGGTTCACTATGTAAAATCTATGGCTTTCTAAATTCACCTTATACAGAGAATTTTAAGTCAGTATTATACTGACTGTGTCAAGCTGTTCTTTTCCTCAAAACAAACAAACAAACAAAACAAACAAAACCCAGAAACAAACAAACAAAAATACAAACAAAACTATCCACAAAGAACTGTGCTAAATTCGTGTCTGACACACAAGAGTCTGACAAATGTGGGACAAAAATTTACTGCCTTTGGTGGATAAAAAAAAAAAAATTACATGGACAGGATAACTCCACCAATATACCAGACCTCTTTACTGAAAGAAGTGACATCCACTCTCCAGGGTCCCACACCCAAGTTCTTTGGGGTTCCATTGTAACAACACCTGAAACTTTCAGAATGAGTTGTGAAAAATTCCCTGAACATACCATGGCAAATGAAGACAACCAAGTGCAAATGCCATATTCACAGTATGAACTAAAGCATTAATACCACCACCTCTTCCCTCACATGTTTATCTCCATTTTCTTTTTCTGCATTTTTTTTTTCTTTTCTTCTTTTCTCTTTTGGTCTTCTGCATTAAGAAGAGCCTGGGTTTGCCAGCTACAGCTTCATGTCATAGACGCTGCTGAAGAAATATCCTGCTGGTGATGGCGGTTTTATTAGCCTCACAAAGAGACTATCTAGTGAGCAAATACCTCATCCTTTTCTGGCTGACAAAAGGAGCTTCTTCAGGCAGCACAGCTGTGAACAGAAAAGGACATCTGTCTGGTGGGGGGATGAACATGGTGGATTAGCTAAGGCAACCTCCCAGCTCTCTGTATATCTGAGTCTGCTAATGATTTTGAGGAGCCTTCCTGTTACAGATGGTTCACATCAACTTTCTGAAGGGTGGATTAGAACCACATAACCTCTGTCCAGGCTACCGGACCACCTTTTCTCATTATGGGCAAATAAACTTACATATCCTCAGACACCTTGCCAAAAACAAATAGGGAAAGGAGGCCCCAGTGCAGGACTTGAGTATTGCTCTGGATCATGTAAGTCCAAAGCAGGAACATGTTCTCTTCAGATTAGCCAAAAGGAGGGCATGCTTTTCAGCATAGTTTAAAAACTAGTTATAATCTGGTTTTTTTTTACTGCTCTTTTTAACTCTCCTTTGCTTCTGTTTATCCTCTTGTCCTGAAGGACACAGACTGCAATAACAACCTCATTTTAAACTGCTCTTCCTTTTTTTCTCTATTCCAAATGGACATGTATTACTATGCAGAAGTTATGATATAAAGCTATTTCTAAAAGCTTTAGAGCTTTTAGAAAGCTCTAAAGCTTTCTAAGGAGAGTAATAGGAAAATGTTGTATAAAATGAGCCTTGTTTAGTTCCTTATATGTTCCTTATATGTCATAAAGCTTAACTGTTTTCCCTGGTTATTTCTCTGTGTTCAATAAAAGTTAAAAAGATTGTGGATAGTGTTTATTATCATGACACTCAAATTCTGAACTTTACTTAACTGTTCACTGTATTATAAAGCAAGTGTTGTAAGAGCAACTTTGTGAAGTCCAGCCAACCTATTCCATCTGAGTTAATGCAGCGACACTATATTTTTCTAGGTTTTCTATTAACACTTTTCATTGTACTGTCCAAGTTCCTAAACATATTTTTAGGAAAAAAAAAAAAAAAAAGGCATTAAATGGCTTTAATAACAGGATGGATATAAATTAACTTTATGAAATGGGTATTTAAAGATTTTCAATTTGCCATCTCCTCTCTGCTTTCAGAATTCTATTAGTATGTCTCTTCTCTTGTCTCTCCCTTGCAAGATTTAAAATTCATTCTGTTGTATCTCTTTGGTATCCCCTCCCTCCCTGTGAAACCCTACCTGCTCCTTGACTCTGACCTATGGCCTTTGGCCATAGGTAACCCCGCCCCCTACCCTGAAATGCATAAAACCCCCTTTCCCTCGGGGGTTGGGCCTCTTTCGCCCTGGGATCCCCTTCTTGGAAATAAACCTTGGAACACATCTCAGGGTAAGAGCCTCTTTTGGTTTTATGTCCCTATCCTGAAGATTCCCCTCACCCTAACCTCCCTAAATCTGAGCTAGCAGCTGGCCTCGGGGGGCAAAGGGAAGGGGAACACTTCATCATTCCTCTCTTAAAAAAATACAGTGATTTCAATCTCACTCTCTGCATTTCTTTGTCTACCATAAAAGGCAGTGTTTACATTAGTTAGATGAGCATGTATTTTGGTCACACATCAACTTTTTCTCCCCAAAACTAATTTCTGGAATTAAAATTGTGATTTCAGGAAAGTTTCATTATTTGAAGACACATTTCTAACATAAATCAAGCTCAGTTATGCTCAGTGTCCTGGTTCAAGACAAGACAGGGTTAATTTTTGCTGTAGCCTAGAGCAGGTATGGCCAGGACACAGAAGTTATTCTAAGTCACCTCATCTCATTATTCTCTTCAGGTCAAGGGTAATGTGGCAGTGGTTCAGGAATTGCAGGTTCTCATGTAGTGAGAATTCACGTGTGAATTGTTCTCTTTTCTTGTACACACTTTCATTAATGTTGTTGCTGTTACCATTTATTTCTCATTTCATTGCTGTTTCCAGTAAATTGTTCTCATCTCAACCCATGACCTTTACCTTTTGTGCCTTCAATTGTCTTCTCCATCCCACCACAGGGGGACAAGGAGAGAGAAGGAGGAGAGTGAGCAAATGGTGCATGGTTTGGAGTGTTTTATTGAGAACACTAAATTGGGAACACCATTCCTAATCCATAACAACCTTTTTTGGCACCCAATGTGTGGCTTGTAGTGTTGAGATAACTACAGGTTTGCCCGTGAGAGGGCTGGAAAATATTTGATCTAAGCATTTGTTGTGTTATGACCAGAGACACTGGTCATAATGTTGCTCGGACTGTTCACATGGTTGTGGTACATAACCAGTATAGTTTCCATATATGCAGCATGGGATCAAAGCTGTGCTCTTTTTCAGAGAAGGGAGAGGGATCAGGATTGCTTTGTTGCTGTACTATGCTATAATATGTCATATCAGCTTATGACATGAGAACATCAAGGCCAGTGAGGGTCATTTGGGATGTGTATTCAGTGTTGCTCTTCTACCCTTACTTTGGGTGCTACTTTTTGACATCTATTAATAAACATACCCAGCCTATGGAGAGAACAGGGGAGAATTCCCCAGTTATTCCCATCCTTTTTCTCCTTCAGACCTGTTATAGCAGCTTTTGAGAATTCTGAATTTCCTTTGGATGTTAAGTAAGGCACACTGTTTTTGCTATGTGTGCAAAGCATTCCCAATATGGTCTGGACCAGGTTTAGAGTACAGTCAACTCCAAGTTTAGGTTCAGGACAGAGACTTCCAGAAAGGTAATTCAGAGATCTGCCCTAAGGGTGGATAGCCATGAGTGGCATGAAAGGTGGGAGAGAGCAGGCCAGCTTTTTAAGGGCTATTCTCTCCAATGGATTGGAATTACACTCTTGAACAACTGCAGAATTCTGATTGAGTGACAGAATATTAGCAAGGAGAATGCTGTACTTTTCTTCTACACCCTTTTATTAATATTGTTGCTGTTAGTGTTTGGTTTTTGTTTCACTACTCTTTCCAGTAAATTGTTCTCATCTCAACCCATAATCTCTACCTTTTGTGTCTTCAATTCTTCTCTTCAGCAGCCACAGGGGGAGAATGAGGGAGTAATGAGCAAACAGCACATGGTTTGGAATGTTTCTGTGGGAACACTAAACTGGTGTCTTGGGTTATGGAAACAAAAATGTGTATTCTATTTCATCTGTTGAAAATAGTTGGGGAGATGTTTTTTCTTTATCTCTTGTTATTCTGGGGGGAGGGGGCAGGTGCCTTCTGATGATGGGCCGACTGTTAAACCCAGGTGGGGCAGTGTTTCTTATCTCTTTCACCACCCATCCTCCCTCCAGGGGGATATTTTCTGCTAATGGACCATTAAGACTCACCAAGCCATCACCCACAAGCCATCATCCACATTCCATCATCCCATTGTGAGACGCTCCACCCAGTGGGGGGGAGCCAACCATTCCTACCTAAATAAAAACTGAGATGCAGGAACATGAAGTATCTGGTTCCAGCAGATTCCCAGAGGAAGACTGGACCCTTCTCACCATTACTGGACCCCTTCTCACCATCACTTTTCTACAGGATCATCTCTACTCCAACAGAACCACATCTGCCACTCCAGGAGAACTTACTTTTTGGACTGCTTCCAACACCCTGACCAACAGGGTGTCAGGTAGTAGCTCTGACTCTGTCAGGGTTTCTAGGATTGTTGTTTGTTTGTTTTACTGCTAGATTTGTATTGTTAATATTCCTAATAAAGAACTGTTATTCCTATTCCCAAATCTTTGCCTGAAAGCCCTTGATTGCAAAATTATAATTTGGAGGGGGTGAGGGGTTTACATTCTCCATTCCAAGGGAAGCTCCAGCTTTCCCTGGCAGATACCTGTCTTTGCAAACCAAGACAACTGGGAACACCATTCCTAAACCAAAACACTCAGAAAGATTAAACATCAGAAGAACGTATAATGAAGGATATACTCTGGAACACATGGAGCTATTTCCTTTCATAAGTATTATTTTTGACTCAATTAATTTTTCACTTGTTTTTTTTTTTAATGGTGTATTTAGCCTCAAAAAGTTAAATTTCAGTGAGAAGCCTTCCATCTGTAGACAACTTCTAGAAGCTGCTCCCAGCAGAAGAATAGGGTCTCCAAAAGAAGTTATTGCTCAGCTTATTCCACGGGGAAGAAAATTCCAAGATGGTGAATGATGTTACTTGAATATTTCTGATGGCTTTTAAAATAAGGAAGGCAAGGTCTGGTCATTTTGTCCACAGTTAGATGAATATTAAAGTACTTGATCATATTACGTAGGACATAAAAACTGAAAACTTCCTGTATTATTCCTGGTTATACCAGTCTGCCCTTTTCTGTTTAAATCACTAAAAAACTTTATCTCATACATCATGGGAGGGTCTCAATCATTGCTTTTCTGGGAAAGAATTGATAACCACAAATGCTTTTTACAAACCAGCTATTTATTTACTTGTCTTCTATATAAGTTAACAAAACAAAGTCTATTACTCTGCTGTTAACAATGAACATAATCAATAAGAAATATTTATTATTATTTTTATGCTAAGTGAATTTTTTTTTGGTTTTTGATTTCATGAATTCTAATTTTAATTTCTTGAATTCATTTTCTGCACAGTTGAAGTGCAAAAACCCCCTTATTTCCCAGCTTTCACTTTTCCATCCCTTTGCCATCCTGACAGGGCAACTCAGTAAGCATACAGAAAGGAAAATACTGACAGTCATGTAAACATTAAGAGAGCAATCAAAATCAAAATATATGTGCTCTAATTTACAATCTGGAGTTCCATTTATGGGAATAGACTACAGAGAACAAGAATTAAAACCATGAACTCAAAAAATGAACATTTTGTAGTGCGACTGCATTAAATGTGTGTTTATTCATCACATTAGTATTTACAGGAGTGAAATGGATGATTTGAGGGCAGTAAGAAGACTTGAGAAGAGTACTTTGGCAAAAGCGAACAATACTCTGAATGCTCTTAAATGTTAGGATAACAGGAAACTTCAAAATTTGCCGAACATTTTCGGGAGAAAAGAAATTCTATTCAAGGATGCATTAATAAAATGAATGCATTTAGCTGTCTGAAGACTGGTTATTTCTAAGGCTCTCAGGAGAAGAGCAAGAGAAACTTCAGTTTCCCAAACTTCAGTTATCACATGTATCAAAACTTAAAAGATTGTTACAACAAAATTTAAAGGTTTTCTAAATGCTAAAGAAATTAATGTGCCAGGCCATGATGTTGCATAGGAATGGTTCCAAAGGCTTGGAATGTTTTAAAGTCACTGTAACAGATACATAAAGCACTTAAATCAATTAAACATGTCTTAAATGTAAGATTTTAGCAGCCAAAAGGAAACTTCTTCCCTGAAAGAACAAATAAGAAATATTTGGTCTTTCAGCTAGTAAGGCAGCAAAACTCTCATGAAAACTCAAATTTAGTAATCAAGATACAGAATGTAGTGCAATTGGTATTGCAATGAGCACTTCTTGGAAAAAGAATATTAATCTTTCATATGATGATGCTAAACCCTGGCCCTAATAGGAAAATGGGTTCCCCATTTTATTATCTCATGCTCACAGAGTCACTGGAGAGAGTTCAGATGGGATTATATGCTGATTATTCCTTGAGAAAGAGAAAGGGATAGGGGAAAAACAGGCCAAGAGTGACAGCAGGATATTGCAGTTATTAGTGGAAGGAATAAGGGATGGGAGCAGCTTTTGGCAGCAGCATTTAACACTGAAGAGGCTGCACTGCGTTTCAGGGACTTGGATACCCAGGATGTGGCCGTATCTAACCTGAGGCAGCAGCACCACCAGTAGGCAAAACCAGCAGACTGAACATGAACTTGAGACAATTTTCATTGTAAGAAAAAGTAATAAATGCATACTGCAAATAACCTGATGATACTGAGACTCTTTGTGGCAAGCAGTGTGCATAGCAAAAATAGGAGTACATACTCAGCAGATCATGAGCATGAAATACAGAAGGCAGTGAGTAGGATCTATGTGCTGAGAGCCAGAGGCGAAGTCCAAACCAGAAGCTGAAGAAGAGAAAGAGTAAAGGTATGTTTCCTGTGCTTCCACACCTTTGTTGTAGTTGATCCAAAAAAGCCTTCACTAAGTGCTGAAACCGTTTGCATTACTTCTCCATGCTTCTCAGTAAATCCAGAAAGTTGATTGTATGCAGAGAAAATGCAAACCAATGTCTTCATCACACAATATCCAGGCAACATGCAAGACCAAGTCTTAGCTCCATGAAAATGAAAAAGAATTGTGTATTTCTTAGTTTATTTACTTGAAGACATGTTTAAAAAACAGATAAATATCTTACGCTCTGTCTGAAGATCATTCAGACTTTCATAAACAATTCAGGCTTTCATACACAATCACATTTCATTTCAGTTTTGTAATTTTGATTTGTAATTTTGAGGAATGTGTTCTTTTGACTCATCATTTAATTAATTTTCTAGCAGAAAACAGTTTTGTTTGCTAAATCTTTCTATTCATGGAAGGAAAAAAACCTCCAGAATTATTTCCAATAATTTGAAGTACTTTGTGCCCTTTTTTAACTGCTTAACAAGGATTAATTTTTACTTCTTGGAGACAGTAATGTATGAAAGAAATGCATTTAAAATGCTTTTGTTAGCAGTTTGGGAAGCACTTGCATGGTAATCAAACAGTGTGGTTGCAGATAAGCCAGAAATTATTTATAAACAGCTAGTTCTGACACCAGTACCTCTGTAATGTAGCAGTACTCTGGAGTTCAGTCTAGTGGCATGACTCTTAGCTAAAATTTCCCTTACATAGGATATTTTTGCCAGTCTGTAGTTACTCTTTCCTCTCTGCTGAGTTACTGAGCTAAATAATCACTAAATAACTTTTTGGTTTTTTTTTTCAGGAGTTTTCCTAATGCTTTCCCAGCACCACAGTTTTCTTTCAGACAGAAAGACATAACCCTTCATTATTTTTTTTTTTTGTGACTTTTCAGTTGGGAATTACTAGGGTGGCAGCCTTCAGTAACACCTGTGACTGGGTAATGGGGTGTCAATGTCACCAGCAGCAGAAGTGGCTTGATGAAGCCACCTTCTAGGGCAGAAGTCCCAGTAGGTTGTGAAAAACACTAGCAAGAAGCAGGCTTCTCAGAAAAATATTTTTCTCTGGGATTATTGCCAAAATTGTCAGAGTGTACTGTCACGAAAGCAGAATAGTACAATTGCTTAAATAAGAAATTATGCAGTCTTAAGCCTACAGTGTTTTCCAGGTCGGGAGCATTTCCAATTAGGTGCCAATGAATATAGGTTTCCATGGTGATTAGCTAAAATGTGGAATGAACTTAATTTCATGATAATTGCTACATATTTGCTACTGAAGTGCATCTTTCAGTTTCAGCCTAAGATTTTTAGGTCTTAATCACAGCTCTGAATCTGAATCTACTGATGAAACCTATAATAAAATGCAGGGCTATCCTCCATTTTTTTTTTTTTTTTTGAGACAGGAGGATTTACAAGAGACTAAATATGATTTTTTTTCAATGCTTTTCATTCTTCTGGCTTCTCTTCTGTCGTTTGTGTCATCTTTAAAGAAGCAGTACTTATCATACTTAAAACAAAACCAAAACCAAAACCAAAGTTTTATAAAAATCCCTTTTTACAAAAATTGTGAAAAGTATCCATAACAGATTACCTATCAATAACAGAATTGCATGTTTCTGTTTTTCTCAAAGCTTACATGTAATGACAGTTATTGAATTTCACTATAACTCTTTCATCCCCTGTACTTCACACATTTTACATAACAGCACACTTGCCAGTAAAAAGTAACAGCACACCCTTTCACACTTTCATGGCATTGTGAATGTGCAGCAATTAGACTGCAATAATTGATGTCAAATGCTTCTTTAATAGCAATCCTGAAAGCTATCTTTTCTTGGTGGAATGAACAACTATTTACAAATCTATTTATCTTACAAATTTTAGTTGGGGAAAGATTGCAGGGAAAGGTTGGTCTGTTCTACTAGGCCCCCACGCTGATTCAAAATTAAAAGGTCTGTTTCTCTCTTGAAGGAATATGGCATACTCCTTAGATTAGATCATATCCAATTTTGGACAAAAAATTCAATCCTTTTTTCACTGGTCTTTGAGCTGTATAGCTGCTTGTACAAGAAGAAAAAAAAAAGCTTTTGCTTTCACCTGCTAAAATTTCTTCCTTGAACACACTTTTTAGGGATTAATATTGGCCACCCTTTCATTGTCATGCTAAATCTGATTCTGTAGATGACAGCGGTGAAATAGTCACAGATCCTCCCTGGGAAACTGAGTCACTGGCTGTGAGATGACCCTTGAGAAGGACACAAAGGTCACCTGTGGGGCTGTTGAGCCCCAAGCTCTTGGTCAATATGCTCCAAAATGGAGAAATCATGACTGTATGTGGATACCTAAATGGCTTCTGTCATTAAATGATGAGCTATGTCAGTATTGTATAAAGCTGAAGGTGTCTGGGGAGAAGGGATGGATTTTACAGACTCTTGCATTTTAAAAATCTGAGGTATATGTCATTCATCAAAGGACTAGCTTTTGTATAATTTATCTTTGTGTTATTGGAAACTGCTGGTATTTTTCACTTATAGCTCAAAAATTGGTGTTTGGTAATACAAATACTTTAATTCTGACTATTAATAGCACCAATCACACTATAAAGTCCATTTTTTTACTGGAATCTGCTACCAAAAAATACTCAGTTCCTCATATCCATTGTCCTTAGTGTTTTGCATAAATGAGTCAGCAGATGCAGGAAAATGAAAACTGTAGCATAGGGCTTTTTAAAGTAGTTAGATCAATTTTACCACAAGTGATGGAGGAGGTATTTGGCTGATTATTAATAACGAATCCTTCCCTCATGTCAAGAGGCCCTAAAAAAAAAAAAACAAACAAAAAACACCCACGTTCATCTTTCTCTCTTTCTCTCTTTCTCTCTTTCTCTCTTTCTCTCTTTGTCTCTTTCTCTCTTTCTCTCTCTCTCTCTCTCTCTCTTTCTCTCTTTCTCTCTCTCTTTCTCCCTCTTTCTCTTTCTCTCTCTTTCTCTTTCTCTCTCTCTTTCTTTCTCTCTCTTCTCTCTCTTCTTTCTCTTCTTTCTCTCTCTCTCTGTCTCTCCTTCTCTCTCTCTTTATTTTTTCTCTTTCTTTCCAAAAAGAAACCTTATTCTTCTGGAATAAAACACTCTTTAGACAGAGACAGAAGTGTTACTACACCCAATGATTTAGTACAATGGTAGTCTTGCGGACTGAAAAGCAAAAATTGTTATTGCAGAGGAAACGACAGTACACGGGTATTGAAGCCAGCCTCTGATACTCATTTTATCTATGACTAATGTGTCACAGTGATCAGTAAAAGGATGTACTAATGAAATAACAGCTCTCTTAATCACTTGATTAAAGTTGAAATAGGGCTGTATGCAAGGGCGTGTGAGCCAAATTCACATCTGGCGTAAGAATAGAAAAAGAATATCTGAAGATAAGTGGATGTCTTTGCAACAGGAAATTATGTTTTCCCTGTGATTATTTCAATTTATTTTCTGAATATTGAATTGCTTTTTTTTCAAACTTTTCACAGAAAATAAACATGTGTTTTGATAAAAAAAAAAAAAAGAAATGGAAATTATTTTTAAGTGGATTTGATCCTATGACAAGCTTTGCACAGCAACGAAATAGCAAATGTACATACTTTTTATTGGATAATTTGAGCCATAGATAAAAAAGTATTTGTATTTTGTGTTTCTTGAAGAGTATAGAGACAATCAAAGAAATAATTAGAAGCAGTGTGTGGGCTTGAGACCTAAGAAACCTGGGTTTTATTCCGAATTATGTTGTTGAGTAGTTGATAATCTTGGTAAATATATTTTTCTCTCTGTGGTTTTGTTTCTTATGCCTGGAAATAGCAGCAATAAGATTATTTCATGACAGAGAGCTCCAAGAACCAGAAACAAAGAGCCGCCAAAACATATATAAATCATGGCCAAGGTTTGTGTACTTTCTACACTTTCATTTTTGTCAATCATGAACATTGAGTGTTATATATTGACAGGGAATATGAAAATCATGAGTCATGGAATATCCTGAGTTGGAAGTGACCCAGAAGGATCATCAAAGCTCAACTCCTGAAAAGTGTCTTCATCAGTTGCATACAGCTGTGTAGAAGCATTTTTTTCTGGCTGGACTTTTGTTCTGAGTGGACTTTTATTCTGGATCTAAATAATAATTCTATAACAGGAAGAAGTAGTCTCTTCTGGCATCTTTGCTGAAAGAGGAAACCTCAAACAAGTAAATGGGGCTACCTTTCACATGTCCTAAGGAGATGTGCCTAAGGAGCCAGTTGAAAGACTACAAGGACCACTGGCCCCTGTCAAACCTTGCCTCTGAAATCTACTGAAACTGTATATTAATATGAATATGTCAAGTATGATCACACATGGTATGCTGGGCCTCTAAGGAGTTTCAGTTCATAATGATGCTTTTACAGAATGTATTTATGTCTGCCTTACCTTGTTATTTAAATTAATTTGAATTTGAGGGTGAAAATATACAGTGGTGAAAACTACTAAAGTATAGTTTGTATGTAAAATCCTCTCTGAAATCTGCTTATTTGACAGAAAATGTTTCCTATTTCCTTCAGCTATTATTAACCTTTACCTATTCCTATCAGTTTTTGTAAATTGATTAAAAGCTCGTAATTTTTTTTCTTGATTCAAGAATTCCCAAAGCTTATAGGCAGCATAGTGGGTTACTGTTAATGCATTTTTAATCTGTATTCTTTCCATCTGCCACACCATGTTCTGTAATTTAGGTGCAAAGTATAAACACTAATGGGAATATAATGACTATTATTAGAGTTCTGGTATTCTCATAGACATGATTCAGAGATGACAATAAAGTGTGAGATTTTTCATAATAATACATTCTATTTCAAGATTTGTTAAAAAAATTAGGAATGTTTTTCTTCTCTAAAATCTATTGTTTAGATCCCTTTTTGTAATTTTGCTCATTTTGCAAGACAGACACGATGGACACGGTCCAGAATGAATCCCTTAAGATCTTCACAGTGAGAACATGGAAAATGCATGTGTAACTCAGTCGTTAGCATTTACTGTGATGTTATTTATAACTTGGATTGAATACTGCTGGGAAGGCCTGGGGGAATTATCATCATGTGATAATCAAACTCCCTGTTGCCTGCCATTGATTAAAATTTTTCCCTTTTTTCCCCCTTTTTAAATTTAAAGAAGTTTTCTAGAAGTTATTTTTAAATTTCTTTTATGCATTATTTTTTGATATTTTTGTACCTTTGCAAGATTTATATCTATTTTATATGGTATTTTGTTTGGCGTCATATAATGTTAATAATTTATATTGAATATATAGAAAATAACATTGTAACAATCAAATACAAGAAATCTTGACAAAAAAGGCATATTCCACTCTGAAATAATAAATATTATTTCATTTATTTATTAAATGAAAAAAATTACAAAAATTAAAAAATTAAGGAGAAGAATATTAAATCTTGGCTACTTGACATGATCTAACCTCCACTTTGATTCCCCAGTCTTGAGATAAAGACTGAGGTTAGTGATATATAAGGGGGCTATGAAAACTCCAGGTCCTGTGACTCAGAAACTGAGGAGAAGGCTCTTTACAAACTTTGCAGCAGTCCTGAGGTGCTCTGGGGACAGATGGAGAATGGCAGGCATGTGATTGATCTTGGCTATCCCAGTGCCCATGGTGGGGTCCACTGGAAGTGAGAAAAGCATCATTTTGGGGCATCTTATAAGAGTGCCAAATGTATTCAGAGTGTTATTGTTAGGTATTACAAATCTCCAGATTAGCATGCAACTGGAAATAGAGTTGCTAGGCATCTCAATAAGGATTTTTAGTCATCTTCAGAACTGGGCATTCAATTATTAATTCCATACTTGGAAAGATTTATATCTACTACTTTAGCAATGCATAGTTAGATCACTGAGGAGAGAAGTCTTCCCTTCTGAGGCTCCTGTAGCACTCCCTGGATCCTGATTCCAAAAGGAAGGTCAGGCAACATAAATCTTTTAAAAATTGAATAGTTTCCTTCTGTTATGGGGTTGACAAGGACCCCTCAATATCAAGATACCTCCCATTATTCCATGGTACTGAACTTCCTTCTTGGGAATTACCATTGTAAATTACAATTTGTCCTATTATGGCTCAAAAATGAGAAATAAAGTTTGAGAAATAAAGAGTTTTTTTTTTAATAGAAAATATATAAATAAATAAAGAGAAATAAAATAATGTTTGTCTTTTTCCACAGATTTCCCATTCACTAAGGATCTTCAAGATGTCTAATATCAGCTGATTTTTTAAAAGGTTTTGGTCACTGGCTGTACTGCATATCTGTGAGAGGGGATTGGAAATCCTTTCCTCTTTCTCCCTAGCCTGTCTATAGGACAGTGAGCACATGATGATGGGCATTAATGACCACTTTGGCAAAACTCCATCTCCACAAACAAACTCTTTGTACCAGTGAGCTGTGGAATGAGTTGGCAGGGAGAAAAAATAGTGAGCAATACAATCACTTTTCCAGTGTGAGTGAATGCAGGCACTTAAGATACCAACTTATCCACAATATTCTAGTCTTGAGCAGCAAATGAAAAATGTGTACAACTTTGATCACGGAAGGAATGTTCAGTACTGAAATATTCTCAGTTTGGAGCACTGAAAAGACCTAGTAGAGATATTTGCTTTTTCATGGCAAAATATTAATTCTTGTTTTTCCTATTTTACCTTTTCTTTAGACTATTCCTTTGAGTTATAACGTCAAAGTTCTTAAGACTTGAAGCCACAGTCATAATAAAAATTATAGATCAACCATTATCTGTGCAAAAAATGCAGTTCTGATAATATTTTTACGAAACAGATAACGAAAATTTTGTATTTTATACCTCTTGTGCTCGCCTACTCAAAAAGTAATCACTCTTTCAAAGTTTCCAAGCTCAAATACATTTCTAATATATTTTAGTGAATGTGACATAAGGTATTTCCTATTCTTTTTGCCTGATACATGATAAAAGTCTCTACATGGAATAGGTATACTTATGCAGAACAAGAAGGATCAGGATGCTTGAAGTTCTAAAGAGAACCCTTTTTTCATATCTGCCATTCATTGCTTTTCTTTCTTCTGCCTCTCTAGGATTGAACATCTGGTAGTCAGTAACACATAAGAAATTAATTTCTTGTTACTCAAGCTCTTATCTTTTGCTACCAGAAAAAAAAAAAAAAATCACGAACAGAATAAAAATTAAGAGTCTAATTCAGGATGCCAAAGGGTTGACTTTAGAAGTGACATTCAGACACTCTTACTGTATTTCAGGCACTGTAAACCCTTCACCTTTTACTGACCCTATCAAATACTCTTCCTTAGAAAGTGTTCACAGAACCTCTGGGAATGGGTTGTCTGTAGAAAAAAAAAATCTCAAAATGGTTTTCTTTAATGACAGTGCAGATGGAGGATATAGCAACTTACCTCCAAAATTGATTCCCTTTGCTCCCTGTTATTAAATTTTCTGTTAATTTCTCCCACTGCATTCTAAAACTGTGTTTTATGACAATCCGACTTTAATAATTTTTAAGGAATTGTCTTTATTTTCTTTTTTTCTGGGGACTTCCACTGTCTGTTCCCACTGCTACTTCTCTCATAATCCCTGAGGGGTCAGATATAGAAATAAGTCCTCAGTTTCAGGGTATTGAAACCTGCCTTTTTATTGAAACACTGTCTTTCTGAATTTAGGTTAGGAGCAATACAAAGGTCACTAAACTCTAAATCCCTTTAGAGTGTTTAGGTTTGAGCTGTTCAATACAGACCTGACAAGAAACTGCTAAAAACTAATCTTCTGCTTTCAAACTTTCATTTTCATTCCATGTAATTTTAAATTCTGTTTCAGCTGCAGTAGTAGTTACCAAAAAAAAAGAATATATCATTATATACATCATATATATATGGATACTAGGTAGGAGGAGAATCTTATGATTTATTTTTTAGTCAGTGAAAATTAATAGAATTATTTTTATTCAGTTCTCAGATACCCCAAGATAGTTTTCAGTCAAGTGGTCCATCCATATTTAAAGCAAAGAAAGACAACATATTACATACTTTTATTTTAGGAAGAAATGCAGCAGAAGTAAATTGATTTGTGTAATAACTGTATTAAATCTTGGTGCAAAGAAACGCATGTCAAGTTGAAATCTTCAGTGATTGCAGTAATAGACAAACTACCAAAATAATTAATACACTCAAAAAAGGAACCTTGTCAATATTAAAAGCATCTTCAATATGTTCTGAGCCCCAAGGATAATTTGAGTCAGCAGTAAACTGTAAAATACATGTAGGAGTCTAGAGTCCTGAGAGAAGGCTTAAATGAGGGACAAAATCACAGGACTAATTTTGAAGGGAATACTTCTATTTATCACAGTTCTCATGAAAACTTTTTCTCTTTCTGAAGCACTGTTACGCTGCAATGAAGTGTGACATGAGTAAATTAATATCACTGCTCATTCACAATAAAGTTAAAACCTGATACATTTTAGCTCCTTAGAGTGAGAGCAGAAGTAGTTTCACAGGTCCCTTTGGTCCTGATATGCAGTTATATTTTTTTGTAACTAGACTGTATTTAAGCCTTGCAATGGAAAACCAGCACAGCTTTCTACATTCAATTAGAGGTGTTAAAATAAAGCTTTTCCATGGAATTTTTCCCTACTACCCACCATTATCAGTGCTCCAATACTTTTCTGAGAAAAATAAATCTTTCCTTCTTCAGTAAATTTTGATTTAACTGTTGACTTTGTCTTTTACTTCGCTTTAAGTCCACTTTAGGCTCAAATTTGAAATTCAGAGATGTCCATATCTTGCACCTGAATTTTGATCCTTAAGGAGATCTGGCAGGGAAAACTGAGATGTGTGAGCTGAATCCCTAAAATGGAAAGAGTAGAAGCACTGATGCAACTGTCTCATAAATTAGGCAAACTGTCAAGTCAGTTGGAAGCAGATAGGCGTGCAAAGACAGTGAAGGTCTCAAAGGATGGATGTGATTATCAGCTCCATAATTTTGTTTTGCAAAATGCAACAAACCTTGAAATCAAGGCAACAGGTACTTATTGGGTTTTGATGGTTCTGGCTGATGCTTATATTCAACCTTACATCTGCAACTGTTACTGGAGATTTTGCAGTCACCAAAGAAGCTATTGGCATTCTGTGAGACCACTCTAAAGGGGGAGCAGCCAGCTCCCTACTTGGTGCTGGGCATATCCAGGGGGAAACTGTTTGCCAGTAGTTGCTTCTAAGTTCCCCGATACAGTGAAAAAACCCTGCCTCAAGTGACAAGTGGAGGCTCCATGTGGTTAGAAACTACCTGGAGAATCATAAGGGGACAAAAGGCCTGTGGCTAGTTTTGCCTTTTTTGGCCAATGTCTATAGCAGGATTTTTGATGATATAGACTGAATGAACTGCATTAGGATAATTAATTTCTTCTGCTCCAAGAAAAATTCAGCTTAGTCTAATTACTAACAGACTTGTGTTGCAGCACCCCTCTATTTAGAGTGTAAAAGTGAGCTGAGACACAGACTTTTTGTTTATCACAGCACAAAAAGGGTCCTGGTTTATTCCTCTTTACAGCTCAGCCATCCTGACCCTGACTGCAGCAAGCTCCTGCTGTAGGTTTCCCTTGCAGACTGCTGGTTATTTCCTGCTGGACTATGACTGCATATTGGTTTGCAGACTCTGCAGGCTTTTACCTAGCTAGACTATGGCTGCAGGTTCCAGTAACAGGCTCTGACTGCAGACCCAGACTGACCTCACAGCAGTGATTCTCACTCCTCAGGCTCTTTCTGCTTCACAATTTCTTCTCTATGATCCTATCCTCACTACCTAACCCACTTCCTTTTACCACACTTGTCTTTATTGGATGTAGCTGTGACACATCAGGGGCGAGGCTGTGTTGGGTTATTAACACAGCTGTTACTTATCAGGGACCAGGTCACCAGTATTCCCTTCTCCTACAGAGTTGGAGATATTTTGTGCTGTGCTGATCATCTCCAGTCTAAGCACCTACAACATGGCAATTGTACAGCTTATTTCTGATGATCCTTGCAACACAAAGCAATCAATTGCTATTCATCAGGCCATGTGTCCACCTCAGTTCCATAGAGTTAAGGAATAGATTTTTTAGGGAAGTAGAGAGCTTTCACTGGAGAAATGGGACTCAAAATGATAGGAGTCTGATAGTGTTCACTGGTGTGGATTGTCATTGGTGGGACTGGTGCTCTAAGGTGACTAAGGGCAAAACCTGATGGGAACAGACAGAGCAGGTCTGTGACTGACTGCAGAATGACTGTGCGTCCTTGAAGGGTATGCAAACTGTCAAAGGACAGTAGACGTGTGAGAAATACCAGGGGAATATCTTGTTCCAGTGCTTCTTTGTTGGCAGAAGATCTCTAAAGCTAAAGGAACAAATGATAAATGTAAGGTATTTTTAATAAGGACTTTGAGATAGAATAGTGGAACAAAGGTGTAAAGAAGCGCCTAACTTCATCTCAAACTCTGCGACAGAATCAATCTGACATTGCAAAGATTCAGGAGATGTTTGAAAATCTGGCAGACAAAAGATCAAATTTATGAATGCAAAGTTTTCCAGAGGGAAATGAGAGAAAAGAGGCTGTCATTTTATAAATAACTTTTAAAGGAATTCTTTACAATCAGGTATGTATGTGCCTGGTTTTGAAATAAAAAGCCAAGCCTTCAGCTGACAAGTCATCAAGTGCAATAATAGTAGAGTTTCTGACTCTCCAAAACATGGTGATGGTTTTAAAATTTGCCAGGAAGGGAATGTAAAGTAGATATTTATCTGTAAAATAACTGCAGTGTATTGATACAGTCTGACTAATGAGCTAACATTTGGGCTGAAAAATGCTTTTTCTATCAGCAGAAGGAAAACACAAGTCTGCTCATATCAAGTATTATTTTTTAATTTCTGGTTGGTTTTGGTATTTCATTAGCAGGTATGCCCAGAGAGTGTTTTTATACTGTGTTGAACTAATGTGTTAGATTTGCTCCCTTTTTTGTTAGGAGATGTTTCAGAATGTTCTCTCTTTGCAAAATTAGTGTATTAATTGCACAGCAACCAAAGATGCAATAATCAAATAAAGTGAGGGATATTTTTGTTACAAGCTTACTTTGGCTCATTGGGATAACCAGGGCTCTAACCCTAGATTATCTTAAAGGGGATGTGTGGATAACACAGAAAACTTCAAATTCTGATTTTTTTTTTCTTTTTTCAAATGAGGAAGGATAAAAGAATACTACTTTTGCCACCCTTATCTTGCATGTACTGGTATATATAGTCCTTTTGATTTTGAATTTTGGCATTCTCACTTTCTAAACATACTTTTTCAGGAAGACAAATTTGGTTCTTTTTTTCTGAATTTAGCAGCTACAAAATGCTGGGAATTGTCTCTGAAGTCATAAGGCGTGAGAAGCCATTATCTGCTGTAATAATGAATAAAATTTCAATTGCCACTGGAATTCTTCCACCTCAATGACACTACAGTGCGTGGCCATCAGAAGGTTGAGGCACAGTACTTCTCTCAGCAGTGGTTCCTTCTAAACAGCCTCAAAATACACTCTTGTTCTCTGTGTAAAATAATTGTGAAAAGTATAAAGGGCAAGGCATGTATATTTAATTTTGCCTCATTGGTTGTGACCGTAAAAATAGAAGCTCGATTTGAAAGGAGAACCTTTTAAAACTCTTTCCAGACTATAGTGTTCATACAAATCACTGTATTAATTATATATCCTAAAAAATTATGCAAATAATCTCTTTAGCAGTGAGTCAATACTGTTAATTATTTGAAAAATAACATTTAAGTGTGGGGTTTTCTTTACAAAAATGTGTCAAAGTATTTAAAATTCTCATGCTGACTGTACATTTTAATAGTTCTGATTTATTTCATTTTTAATAGTGATAGATGAATACTCCCTATATTATTTTACAGACACAGTAGACAATCACAGGTGTAAAATTGTTACACTGGGTTCCAGACTTTTTGCACAAATTTGTTAAACAATCATTTAGATTTCACATCTTAATGTTTCAATTTATTTGCCTGTAGCACAACTGAAATAATGCTAGTGGAAACTCAAAAACTGTAGCAACTGAGAGAGACACATTCAAGTGAGGCACTTGTCCTCCTCTTTAGAGTTGTGGACATAAATTGTCACCCAGTCTGAAAATTTGTCAGAAAACATTTCTCATGACCAGGGCATTGATATGCTGCTGGATCAGAAAGATTAGTTTGTAAAATATTGGATGTACCCATATCCTTTTAGTGTCCCAAAGGCAGACTTATGTCTAATACCTCCTCTGGTAAAGGGAAGCATAAGTCTAAAAAGCAAGGTAACCACTTCCCTGTGCCTCCCACAGCTCATGCTATAGCATGAGACCCTTGCTTTCAAGCATGTTTAGACACAGGTACACAACACTGCTACTCTTCAAGTTGGGCTTTCTATAGCCTTACAGCTGGACCACTTGTGTGTCAACTCTTTGAGTCCCAAAATTTTACAGTATTTTGTCCTGGATTTATATAAGCAGTGGCTATGATGAGGTAAGCTGCTATCACTGTGTGGGACTACTAGATAACACTCAAGTCATGAACTACTGGATTTTGTACAGTATATCTGTAGTACTCCAAAGAAGAACAAAGCAAGCTAAAAAAGTTTACAAAATTAAACTAAAATTGGAGAGACAATATCTTAATACTCTCAGTTATGGAAATTAGGGTTCAGTTCTGTGGGGTGTATAGCAAGATTATTTTAGAAATAAATAAAAGCAGACCACGAGGTTTGTAAGGAAATGTGACAGATATTATATGTCCTCTTACACTGAGAATAGCAAATAATAAAGGACTAGACCACTATAATGTGTGGCTATCATTCATTCATTCATTCATTCATTCTTTTACACATCCACACATTCTTTTCATAACCTGACTCAAATTTCCAGCTATGTTGTGCATTTGATGAAAGACAACTGATCAAGTGACTGCAAAACTTCCAATAACTCAATAAATTGTCTTTCAGTATAATCATGACATGCATATTTTCAATTAAATACTTATTTTTTAATTATTGATTGCGTATACAATGTGAATATACAAGCAATAAAGTACATATTCAAAATTTTGGTTTTGAAATTTCCCACAGTTCTCACTTGCTTTAGCTGAGGTCCTTGAATACTCTGAAAACTGGCCTTTAATTGATCAAGTAGGGTGAGAAAGAGGTTCTTTGGTGCCAGAACCTCTACTGCAATGCATGATAAACAACTAACAAAAAGCTCCTTTCAGATAATTATCAGAAAAAACTTGCACAGCCAAAACTTCATCTGATATCAGACACATACCATGGGAGAAAGGCAAGTTGTGCCATAAATTAAAGTACTGAAATTTGCTTTTCATGCTTTTTAATGTTTTGTTGTTGTTTTTTTTGTTTTCTTTTTTCTGCTTCTCAGTGATGGTTCATTTATGGTGGGCAGCTGAAAAATGTTTTATACATATGAGGGCACAATACCACTGCCACAGGACTTTGACAACTTTTTTTTAGTAAGTAGGTTGTATTCAGTTCAGTTCCCTGAGCTATTGCATTAGATAATATTGCTTTTTCTCAGGACTCAGGAAAAAATCTGTGTGGAATCAATTCCTACCTTCCTGAAAGAACACTTTATTACACCAGTCTGTCTAACATATCTACTCAACAGTCTTTAGTTTATCAGAAAGTTTATGAGATTTTGCTCAGGAGGGAGAATTTGCTCCAGATTTTACTCTTATTCCTCCCTGATTAAAACAGGTAATGTAAAAGAATCTGTAGGTTGGGTTTTACACCTGAAGATGCAGGAGAGCTGGTAACCTGGCAGAACCCTTCACACTAAGGGCTCAGAAACCCTGATAAATGTTAGTGATGAAACCCTAACCACTCAGCAATGGCTGACACAGATGTTATTTTTGCAGAGAACAGTCTTATGGTACTCAAAACATTAGTCATATCTTTTAAATAATTCAGCAGAATATTAATATACTCCAACTGCCTTGTACTTACGAGTGACAGGTGTGTTTAACCCCTTAAAAACACCCAGGCCATGCAAGACACGAATTTACTTCAGGACCACCTGCTTCAAATGCCTAATTCTCCACAATTTTGACTCCAATAAAAGGGTTGATGGACCTTGTATACTCAGACAATGTAAAGGAGTTTTTTCACTTTCTAATATGCACTGATGTCAGTCTTTTGGGAGGAAAAGAGCAAAAGCGAATTTCTGTTCCAGTCCACTGGTGTTAGTATGAAGTGGAAAACTGGAAACATTACTCTGAGTGTTTTAAAAAGACCATTAGGATTTATTCTGCCAGGAGTGTTTGCCTGTTGCTGTCAGGGCACTACTGTGACAAATGAAAAGCTGGGGGGTTTTTAACTAAAACCAAATTTTACTGGTGGGGAGAATGATGAAAAGGACTCATTTGACAAATGATGTAAAGGAAGTGGGATGGCATAATTTACAGAGCAGGTTTTTCAATTCAGGTAACACAGGAGAACTGGGACCATAACTCTACTTGTGGCATGAACCATTCCCTATTTGCAGTCTTCTGCCTCTGCATAACCTTCCCAGGGCTATGTAACACCCACATTACTGTCAAGCACCTCTTTGCTGTATATGGGTCACAACATGATTCTGAACATTAGCTCAGTTTGGTGATGTGTGAAAAGTTCTGGTTGATTGTGAAAAATGCATGTTCTGGTGGATTATACTTTACTTTCTGTGTATCTGATGTTGTGTGGCCTTTTCTATTTCTGCAGCTGAACCAAAGGTTTGCCCCACTCAGCTGTCATGCTCTGGTTCTTATTTGTGGAACAGATAACATTTTTTTGTTGTTACTCTGAAAATGTGGAAAATAGAAGTATTGTTATATCTGCCCTGCTCAGAGATTGACTATAAGCCCAGCTACTTTCCCTCTTTTAAGGAAAAAAAACCGCACAAAACCACAATACAACAAAACCAACCCCCCTTTCTCAATTGTCTGCACCTCTGTAACAAGAAACATGTTTTTTCCTTGTTCATCATATGGCATCATTGTTAAGTGAAGCAGAATCCAAATATTCAGGTTACATTTTCTTCACAAAGCCTTTCTTCTGACATGAATTTGAGCAAAACCCCGAACTTTCCAAGTAGCTGAGGAAAGTGGAAGAAGCAGGAGTGACCAGAGAGAAAAATCTTTAAGGTACAAGGCATATAAAATAGCATATTTTTTGTCAAATGCCCACTTCACAGACTGCCTATGAATTTACAAACCACAAGCATAGTTATAATTACTTCCAAGTCCCACAAGATGATCTCAAGCACAAACCCTTATACTGGAGGCCAGATCCTCCAGAAAATATTTGCGTCCCGGTCTGGATTGTTTTACAGTTGCACAAGAGCTCGACGTGCTGCCCTGCCGGGTCTGGCGGCACGGCCCCTTCACCCCACAGGGAACACCTGCCAACAGCTCCTTGGCAGCTGCAGTTTGTGCCACTTGTACCAGAGCTGCACGCTTCCCTCAGGCCCTGGGAATGCATCCGGGAGCTTCCCAAAGTCCCCGATGCCCTTGCCTTGCCTTCTGAGCTCTGGCGACACAGCTGAGGATCTTCTACTTTGTGCCTCTGGGGTAACACTTTTATTTTCATTTAAACTGGGAATTTGGAAAAAGAAATGTTAGAACTGTCCCTTACAGATCATTGTAGTCCTCTACATTTGGACTATTTGTGTTCTGCTCTTTCAGGGTGACTGGAGAGGAGAAAAAAAGACCTAACAATTCTTCTCAGTAAATGCTTTGCTGACAAGTATTCTTTTAAGTTTGGATTAGGAAGTTGACTATGGATGTATGTTTGGAGCTTGGACAGTAATCTAAATTGATTTACAATGAAAAATGGTGATGTATTATTGAAGGAAAATTAATATATATGTGCTATGATGAATTGTGAAGACATCAATGCTCAAAATTATTTTTCCTTTTAAAAGATCTTTTAATTTTTCAGCATATTTTTTTCAGTGCAGTCACAGCTGTCAGCACTGACAAAGTTGAATTTACTAATTCGTGTCTTCCACTCCTACTCTGTAAAGAAGCTAAACTGCCTAATGAAAAAAACTCACAGATTAGATTTCCTTTTTAAAAAGTGATGATAATAATGATGATGATGATGATGATAATAATAATAATAATGTGATTTCTTCATCTTCAATTCTAGCTTTGATCTGTCCAAGACTGTGACTAGAATGCAGTCACAGTCTTGGACAGATCAAAGCTAGAATTGGAAGAAAGAGGAAACACAAAGAAAAATTATAGCTTTTGTAGAAAAAACCTTTTTTTATAAGTCTGGTTTCTTTCATGTAATTACTTTCTTAGAGATGAAAATTGCTGAAATACTTTGTCTGCTTTACATTTTTTCTCCTTTGTTCTGTATCTGTCTCTCTGTATATTTGTGACACATAATAGATTTGATTTTTTTCTTCAGCATTTTGCATCATATGTTTGTGTACTGATGGGTGACTATGTCACATAAAGAGTTAATTCATCTGCAGGCTTTTGTATTTCATTAAAAAATGATTCATCCACTGTCAGGAGCTGATATCTATCGTGTCTGTGGAAATGTATAACTCAAGCAGGTCCTGATGTCCCAGGGCAAACAGGGACCTGGGAATAGCAGAAAAAATCTGACATTCAAAAAAACCCCAAACAAACAGAAAACACAGGAGACACAAACTCTGGGCAAAACCACTCTTGGACCTGCAGCTGTATCAAACACAGAGATGTCTAAGACAAAAAGTGCTTGAAAATGGCTTTTAATTCACTGTGCCTAGGTACCGAGTGTCTGCTCTCAGAAAAGTATGAAAGTGCCAAAATCCAGATGGACCTCCTGACACTTTGACTAGGTTTATTTATTAGGCAAATACTTTGGCAATGTGACTAGGGGAGGTCCAGTCTAGCCCGAGTGCCTAAGAATATGTGATACATAATGTGCCATATCAAGCAGAAGAATAATCTATTAAATGGAAAGGAAGATGAGATTTCCCCTTGGTTGTGAAGGTCAGCCTGAGCAGATAGTTTAAAGCATCCCAGAAGGGATGCTTGATACTTAGTTATACTCCATATTTTTTCCCCAAGTACTTGGCATGAAAACATTTATTTGTCTTGGTTTTTCACATCAGACTTTTGTTCAAAATTGTCGTTCTCTCCATCTTTTTTTGGCAATGTGCTTGACTATGGTCATATCTGGAAAAAAAAACCCACAAAACACTAAATGCGTATTTCCATTGAAACTTTTCATAAGGCTAAGATGTGAAGACAAATTTAAAATACATTACTGGAAATTTTGAACTGGGTTTTAAACTCAAAGTTCAGGAAGAATTTTGATTGTGTGATATATTTCTGAGTCTTATTCTTTCAGCATAGAGTCTTGGTTTAAATTATTTTTTTTTTAAGTCAATGAATCTTTTCAGAAAATTCCCTGTTCTCAAGGAAAGTCATGGGAACTGAAGTTGCACCTTCTTTGCAAGGACATTTTTGACCCGACACCAAATACTTTGATATATTTGAACAGTTTTCAATCAGTATTTGACAGGGGTAATTCATGTTGTGTCAGAGCCAATCCCCATCTCTAATAATCATTTGGCAACTTTCTGTTCTGTCTATGGTCAAGCTTTGATAAGATTGTCCTGAAGAAAAAGACAATTGTGTACTTTCTGTCATTGTTTTTTAAAAAGGATCAGCTTTTTCAGTGTCATAGGACTTGTCTGTGAAACAACTTCTTAGTAATCTTCTAGATGTGAAAGTAAAGCTCCACAGGTGCTAATAAAACAATACTCATTAAGAATAGCAAGAACAGACTAATCAAAGGAAAAGGACAAGTGTATTACATAAAGGTCATCTAAATGCAGTCTACTTTGACATACTGCAATGAACAAAGCTTATAGTAATCATTTTTATAGTTAAAGCAGAGAACACTGAAAACACTCAGATCTCCTAAGCTAGGAGACTGCTTTAGTCTGATTTCCTGCCATAGTCTGCCTACTTGGCCAGCTTGCAAGACTAAGTAGGATGCTCGTGTTTCCTGGAAGTAGTTTTATAATGAGTTGGCCTTCTTGGATGTTAGAAAATGTTCATTAGATACACATCTTAACTGAGGCTGCCTCAGGAGTTTTGCAGTACAATGACTAACAGTGATATTGTCCATAGTAAAGCAGAATAGTCAGTATCATATATATTTTCTTTTGTACGTGCTGTGTTTCTATCTTATAACTTTGGAAGAGTCCTTTAATGGGCTCAGAGTGCCAAGGTGATGTGACCCCAGTGTGCTTGTCAGGCAGAGGCTGATTTGCATTCAGACCAGCCAGCTCACAGAGAGGAGCTCCTTATCAGTCTGTCAGTAGTTCACATTAAATGTAGGACAGACCTACTATGGAGTTCAACCTACTGTCTCCTACATATTAAATAAAATCTTGTTTAAAGGTACTATATACACAATTCTCTGGAAAATGATGCAAATTGATTTATGAGACAAACATATATATGCCAAGATTTAACCTAGATCAGAGGTGATACCAAGGTCTTGATTTGTTTTGTATTTTGGGTGTGCTTCAGAATATCCAGAATATGTTTATATTTTGGTCATGCTGATTCCAAAAAATCTTGCAACCATTAATTATGAAATATCAATCACAAATGGAAAAAAATTTCTTGAGAGTTATCTAATGGTCTATAGAACGTCACAGCTACTTCTTCAACTGATCAGAACTTCAAAGGCACCAGAATGTGTGCTTCTATTCATACTGGAAAACACAGTATTACTAGTGGGGCTGAATGAAAATCTGGTCTACAAGTAACAGTATTCCTAAAAAAAAATAAAGCATAAAAAGTGAAAGCCTGTTTCAGAGGAAACCAGCTTCATCTGCACAAAGCTCAGTTGGCAGACATCTCTCTAATCCTATATTTGTTTCTGCATTTGTCTTTGTTACTCATTAGATTCAATACCATTCACCCTCTCCTTGGCATTATACTTTCATCCTATGTTTAGTTCTTATCAGTTGATTACTGGGTGTTTCTGATAACAACATACTCCCATCTGATCCAAGGACATCATTGGGAGTATCAGAGTTAAGTTTCCTTTCCTTGACCCAGCTGTGCTGTTGAGCATGCACTGGGACACAAAACTCTTTTCTTATGAAGAGTTTGATTCTCAGTAGGACTGAACTCTGAGCATTTGTCAGTAACGTGTTTGCAGACAACTCAGATTTGTCCTCCATTTTCTTGAATGACAGTGAGTCTCAATTCCTCCAATACTTCCTTTATGGCAGTACCAAAGTCTTCCCTCTCATTTCTTCATAATTTCATGTGAACTGTTGTCTGTCCCAATTCCCTTTTTAATATTATCAAGACAGCCAGAAATGAGCTCATGAAGTATTTGCATATTTCATTATATGAACAACTAAATTTTCACCAATAAGCAAGAGTTTGCATTAGAATCTGACAAAGAGTAAACCTCTGGCATTCCTCTCCCCACACTAAATTTCTCAAATAATTGCTTTAATTTGTTTCATCAGTTAGGTTTCTAAGTGAAATATGCATTATCTGAGATCAAGACAAGTGCTTACATGCAGATATTAATAGCAGCATATAGTATGTCCTTCTCCCCTCTTCCTAATATTGTTATTTTTTTCCCTATCCAGGAAATTTTAGAGTTAAGAGAACTGTCATTTTATTTTGTGTAACACAGATTTGTGCATCTGAGGAGTCTGGTGTGAAGGTCTAGCTGTTTCTACACTTCCCTCCAACCCTTCCCACCACTGAACGTGAGAACTGATCCCAGGACTGTTAATTTATCACGTAACTCCTGTAAGTAGGAGGGGAATATCTATTGCTAACTTGAGGCAAGAGCATTTTCTCATTGTGCCCAAGGCATAATCAGAAGAAATTATGAAAAACTCGTGTGTGCTCATGTTTAGATATCACTTGCAATAACCAAAGTAGTTTTAGATTTTTCAATTTCCTTGTTGTTTGAGGAGCAAGGAGAGAGAAAGGGCATCTTACAAAAGAATATTTCTGGTCAGGTTAGACAGAAAAGGTTCCCACTAAAATGCAATTTCTAACATATAAACTAGGCCAAGAAAATATGTTTACTTTGTTGCATGAAGATTTGTATAAATTATGCACTTTCTGCATACTGTGAGTTTCACAGATTAGTTTAAAAGAAACTCCTAAACTGAGTCAGGAGCTAGACTTCAGATTTTGAAAAAATCTTCTAACTTGACCTAAAAAAAATTTCAGATTTTCCATTCCTTAGACTCCTAAAGAATAAATATTACATTCTTTATAAATTCCAGATGGCAATGTTTGTTTTTCAGACTGAACATATATGCACATACACACAACTTGTTTTATTTTATTTCTGTGTATTTTCACCAACACTGTGATTATCCCTAGTAAATATGATACCCAGATCCCTTGACTTTTCCTTCTTAAAGGGAGCAACTGTGTAACTTCCAATACAGTTGCTCAAAGCTTCACTTGCATGTTTAAGGTTTTGGTGCATATGACATCTTTAGCCTGCTTCCCAGGACGAATATTTTGTGCTTACAAGGGATGCAGAGGGTACCAACCACTTCTCTTTCTGGACACTGGGCTGATGTTGTGGAAAACTGGTTTCAAATTGGAATCTCTCACTTCTGCTCTTGTATTTTGGTTTCAGAACAACAGCTGATGATTGAGGGTAAGCATAAATAGTAACAAAAGAGTAAGACATGGAGGAAGGAGGGCAGGTGGTAGGAGCTGAAATGTAAGGTAGTGAGGCACAGACAATCATGCACATACAGTTAGTTGTACAAACACCTATGTCTGAGTGTAGATTTTGTGTATATATATATATATATATAATTTCTGGATCTTGCAATGTAAAACAAGAAAAGATTCAGACATGAATTTTTCCCTGTTTATCTCTCTCCCCACATTCCCAAACTAAGACTTTAATATTTGATTCAATGTGAATAGGAATACAAATGAAAAAAAACCTGACTTCTCAGGATTGATTAGCACTGTGCTTCGCGTATTCAGATGATCTGTCTCACATCTCAGGCAAGTAGTAAAGCTGTCAAAACATAGGTGACTCCAAATATTTAACTGTTTGTGTAAAATGGAACTGCTTCAGCAGAAGAGAAATAATTAAGAAGAGCAAGGGATTTGCCTTAGTATCACACCTTCTATCATCCCTTACTAACCACTGACCTTTTGTTGGCAGCTGTTTTGTTGATATATGATTGTGACTCAGATCATTTTGGTATTCATGAAAGAGCATTTTTGAAGAAGTAAGGTCTTATCTAATATCTCGTTATCACCCTTTGTGCGGAGTATCTACTGAAGAGCAGGCTAAAGGAGAAAACATAGTGTTAGAGGCATGATCAGGAAAGTATTGAGTACTTAGCACCAAGCAATCAAAACTTGCCAATGCAAAACATTCGGTCAGAAGAGCTAAAGAAGAAAGGGGCTTAAGCACTGATTGCAAGCTTTGGCTAGAAAAAGCTACCATTTTCAGATGTGGCAGGTTTAAAGTGTATTAAGAGTAGAGGGAAGAGAGAAAACCTATTGGTGATTTTGTTGTTCAATGATCCTTTGTTTCTCCATCTCGTGCATTGGATAAATAGATTCCTTTTCCCACACTTTGCCACAGAGACAGGTGCTTTTCTCTCCTCAGGGAAAGATGAGAAGTGTAAATGCCAAGTCCCGTAGCAGAGACAAGGTGACTATAGGTTCACTAGCAGGAGCTATTTAAGATGGTTTCTGATTTCATGTGATGACATTTAGGTAGAGGTATGCTGGCTTGAGGGCACTTTTTTGCTAATTTCATTTTCAAGCTCTTGACCACATACATAATTCTACAGCTGTGAAATTGCAAGCAGTGCAATGAAAAGATTGCTCAGGTTTTAAAAAAGTTATTCTTAATTAAATTGTTAATATTTTACTGCCTCTAAATGCTTTTAAGAACCCACTTCTTTTCAGTTTTACAAAATCTTTTTAAAAATCACAGTGTTTTTGAACTACTTAAATATTTCTATGAAACAGACACAGAAAACCAAATCTGATCTACTTAATATTTTTGCTTATTACTTTCATATATCTAGACTATATAAAATATTATTATTTAAATTTTTAACAGTGTTCTGTAATACCTAGATGAACTTTACCCGTATGTGTGCTAATTGCAGCAAATCAGAAAAGAACCAAAAAAAAAATCCAAACCAATTTCATTGGTTTAAATTGGTGTCTTAGTTGGTTCTGAACTACAACTAAGAGTTGAAGTGGAGAAAATCACCTAAATTTACCCTCCCCCTTAGTCAGCGGTGAGCTTCATAGGACCCTCCCCAAGCCATATAAGGCTGGGAAGAATGTGCTAAGCACTGAGTGTGCTAAGAATAAAGTTGTACTGGGATGGATAAGGTTACTTTGAACTCTATATTTCATGTTTCCTGACATACCCCTCAAAGAACTGCAACTATGCTAGCAAGGCTGTAGGAGCGTTGAACCGTTCTTTCCCAGTTATTTTGATTTTTGTTGCCTCTACATGCATTCCTGTCCTGTTCAGGGTTGGGTTTTTTTACATTTTATTTGTGGGGTGCACAGTTCTGATGATATTAGAAAAACGTGCTCAAGGTTCACTCTGAGGCATGGCTATTTTTGTTAGAAGCTGATATTTTAGACTGAGCTTTAAGTGTTGCCTCTGGAAGGCCTTGGGTTGTTCTGGGAGGCCAGGATTCTGCAGAGGAAACAGACATTTCAGGGAGCATAAAAGAAGAAGGAACACAATTAGAAAAAGCTGAGGACCTCCCTCCTTCTCATTCTGCAACTCCTGTGAGAGTCAGCAACCCAGAAGTACTATCTAAGCTGCCACAGTAAATTTTGACCTTTTAAACAGAGTAGCTCTTATCATCATCATGGCCGAGATAACAGCAGAAGGTACAGTAACTATTTTTAAATATAATTTACCAAAAATGATATGTGCTTTAACAGTATAATTGAACTGGCATGTCAAAATGATTTGTTGTTCTTAACAAATAATGTTTTCACTCCAGGATCATTTAATTTTGTTTTCTGGATTCCTTTATATTTTTCTTTCCTGTTTTTTCTTTTCTATTTTTTAGTTTTTACTTTCACTGAATTTTTACCAGTTACTGAAGCAAGTTCTCTGTACACCTCTAAAAATAACCTTAGTTTCGTTTGCAGAACACCACTATTTAGGCAGCTCCATTAGAGTGATACAAACAGGGAATGTCTGAAGTTCAGGGTGTTCTATTCTAAGGCCTTTGCTCAGAAAAAGCTTTGGTAGTCTTATAATCAGAGATTTACCAGAGTCAGAATAGCTTAATTTGTTGGCTCTGGTTTCTCCATAGGGAGCACACAGTGTTTGTGACCTGTACGTAAAGTTACTGAAGGGTAAAGGGTAAAAAAATCTCTCTGCTGTCCTTATTTAGGTAGACTGCTAAGGGAGTCATTGAAAATTGTGCTGAAATATATATGCCAGGTGTTGGCCTGCAAAAATGAAAAACAACTGTATTAACCAATAAATGCATATTCTAAAATGTGAATGTTTCATGTATTTTAATATTTTCTGACCATTCATATTTAAATAATATTTTAGATGCATAAAAATATTTTATCAGCTGAAGTAAGAGGGGGGATATATTTAAAATGCAACCCTCTATAATACTGAATATTTTAGTTGAATTTCACTCAAACTTTTTTTCCACTGCTTATCCAAATTTAATAATGACAAAGATCTGATAATGAAAAAAATACAGTCTTCTGAGAATTATTTCATTCTGTTTCTCAAGGCTATTGGTGGTGCTTCAGTGTATGAAAGGTATAGTTTTCATCTTCCATTTTTTACTGTTTACAATTGTAAGAAGATCTGCATTAAGTGCTATTAGAAAGTAATCCCCTTCCTTCTTAAGGGCTGATGTTAGGACTGTGTCAAGTAGTGCAATCCTTACCTGATGTCTAGTTAGCCACACCAGGGAGGCAATGTGATTTTTTAATGAGTGGTTGGATGGATCTGTAATTCACTTCTGGCAAATACTGCTAAAACAGGTGGCTCAGCCTGACAGCCCTAACCCAAATATCAATACTGGTTCATTCAGATATTCTTAACTAGGTTTGGTGGAAACACTGGTTGTTTTCCAGCTGTTATGAGGCAATCTGTGAAATAATCAAATCAGTGAGACTTTTGGTACAAAACTAATGACAAAAATATAAGACTTTCCAACCAGTATGAATTTTCAGTCATTTGCCTTATTAAAGAAAGAAAATTAAAGACTTTAGAATGAAACAAAAGACCATAGAATGAAAGGAGATAGAGTCTGAAAATGTTATTACTTTGTTTGTATAGTGCTTTTACAGGAGTGGTTTTACAGCTGTAACAGTGTGCGTCTTCTGTGGGGATTTTCGCACAAAGCATAGACTTGGATGATAAGGGGCATCAGCTCCCCAATAAGCTGACCTTCCACATGACAGGGAAATAAACTATAAAATTTGTTTAGTTTAGCTACCTTTGGCTTAGTTTTATTTTGTCTTCCTGTACTTGGAATGCACTTGTGGTGATTGACTGATTTTTAAATGCTGTATCCACAAGATGGAAATTTTATTTATGGCAAAAAAGTAAGAATTCAGCCTGAAGCTAATGTTTCATTGCAATTTGTTTTTCCTCTGGGGCTTGTACTGGCACTCCAAGTCTAAAAGTTTAGATATAAACATCAGCAACATACAATTTGGATAAACAAAAAAAGTATTCAACTACCTGTTACTTCACACAATTTATTTTGTTTTCCATGCTGCTTTCCAGCCCATGATTTGCTGGGCTCTTCATGACTTTGCCAGGATTAAACCACTTGCTCCTGGCAATAGGTATTTATAACTCTTTTATTTCCACTGTCAGTCACAGAGGCAGACTCTCGGGCTCCTTGCCTTTTGGGTGCTGTGCTGACACATCAGAGAGCAGGGCACAGCAGTGATGCAGGCACTGCCACGGCCAGTGGGGCTGCTGGTTTAGAGGGGTGGCCCAAGCCTGGCAGGGTGGGCTGGTGCACATCTCAGGGTTCTCTTTCTGACAGTCTATGTCAGGATAACGATCTATTCAGAATTCAACAGGGGCAATGGGGAGCTCTTTCAGGTCAGCAGCATGATAATGACAATGAGATTAAGTTACTTCAATATGTAGTCAATAAGCAATTATCCTACAGTCTCTACTTGCACCAAAACCCACATGTGCTACTTATTCTTTTACACAGCTACAAATTGTTGGTTGTGGAAATACTGGTGAAATGTACACTGCGAAAGACAAACTGAGATCCCTGAAGACAGCAATTTATAAATGTCATTAGAAAGTTGGCAGGACCTATGTCTCTAGCTGACAAGTATTTAGGAGAAGATTCCAAAGGATTATCTTCAGCATTCTCATATTACATATCATTAAGATCACAGAAATGTACTATTAAAAAGTGGAAGTCCTTAAAATTGCATTTAAAAAAAAGTACAAAGACTCAGTACAGAGACTAAGTACTCTGTCTTTGCTATACTCTCAGGATCTAATATTTATGTTAGTATTAGTCATATTATTACAATGAGTACTAATTATTGCTCTTGTTATTATTACATCTAAGCAGTTACTCAGTATTCTTGCAGCAGCGAGTATCTCTTCTGTGGTCCACTTAAGACTTTGTCTAAAAAGCCATGGGTCACTAACTAGGCTACTCCACTGTGCCTGCGAACAGAGGGATTGGACTGGACCCAGTGGCAGATGTATTTGGAGCTGCCACCACAGAAACACCAACAGAAAAAAGCTGACACCTCTGAGAAATGGCTTCTGCCAATGTACAGCTTAATCTGCATGTGCACAACAGCTCCAGCACCAGCCCTATAGCTGCTCCTTTCTAGTCCAATCTCCTGCAGGTCACAGTGCAAAGTTGATGGCCATCCCCTGACATTTCATCCTCCCACGCAGGGAAGAAGGAGAAGACACAGCTCTTCTTGCTTCAATGCTCTGGAGACTGTGCACTGATCTAATCCAGGGAGGTGAGGAGAGGAGAAAGACAAGGTTTCTCTGCCAGCTGTTTGTCTGCCACAACTTATTTCCCCAGTGGAGCAAGAGAGAAGCAGGAGTCAAATAGAAATGTGACAATGAGTCACAGTTTGGTCCTTATTTTGCTGCTGAGAGCTGTGCAACTACATGTTTCCCCTGTCTGGGAGCAGGCTGCAAGGAGACAGGCTAGCCCCAAGGCTACACACAGCTTGTCAGTGACAAGATCAAAATTAGCTTCTGCATTTCAGCCCTTTTCTCAAGCTATTGGGATAACTATGAAAAGTTTTAAGATGTAAACCACTTCAAAAGGCAAAAAGATGTGTATGCTGGAAGATTAACAGACAAGACACTACTACTGTATGAAAGAGAGCACACAAAAGCCAGAGGGTAAAATCCCAATTATTTCACAAGTGTGATGGTCAGAAGCTAACAGAGGTATTCAATTGGCAAAATGTTTAATGAAGGCTCACTAGAGACAAGAGGCAGATAGCTACTTCTCATGGTAATTCGTGAGTTGCTGCTAGAGGTGCCAGTTGTGCTGGCTGCAGCAGGGGCCTAGATGAATAAATTGGATTAGATGATTCATTTTGATGGCTAAAGGCAAAAGAGGTTTCCTACCCTTCAGTTAGACTGCTGTTTATGCTTGCAGGTAGGATGTTTCTGTAGACATTATTTGCATCTGGCAAACTCTCAAAATGAAAAGATGTCTTCTTTTTCTGCATTTTAATGTTGATTAGGAAGAAGATAGTATACTTATTAAACGAAGGTAAGGAAAATACAATAATTTTGGGGATGAATTTTTGAAGGAATCTGTCTATTCTTGTTCAGAACAACCAGGTAAAATCAACAGCCTGATTACGCAAAGTGAAAAAAACAGTCAGAAAATCCAGGTCTGCCTGTAAAAAAGTCTTTGTGGGGAACAGAAGCCCTGAATTCTTATCAAAATTCCTTAAAAAATATATTCTCAGTGAATGTGGGCCTGTACAATCGTGCTGGTTAGTTTGTCTTCGGCCTTGGTGTTTTCTCATAGGCAAGCATGAGGCCAAATTGATTAGCTTGACTTTTAGGTTTAAGAGTTTGTGGAAAATGCTACTCAAAGCTGATACGGTATTTATGGGCCTTCAGTTGGTACAAGGCAACACTTACATATAACTCCTTACCTTAGGTAGCCCCTTAGAGAGTCAGGAGCTTAGCTCTGGACAGCTGGAAGACTGAAAACCTGTAAACCAGAGGGTCAAGCTAATGCATTGTGCTAGTACACAACAGGTTAAAAGTGTGTGTGTTTACAGTTAGCTTCTGCTTACTTCTGGGCAAACAGCTGGACTGTAGGGCTGAATATTTATTCACTTTTTTTAAAGAACCTTGTGATCTTAAGTATTTGGAGCATATTTTAATGTTACTTATGTAATGAGAATTTTTTAAAAAAATCCTGCTGGTGTTTTCAAGTTGTTGGGAGGATCAGTTACCTCTGACTTAAAAATGAAATTTGTGCAACTACTTACATTCTCAGAAGTCCCAATCAGAGACTTAAACTTTGAAAAAAAAATATAGTCTAGAAATATTTTTGAGTACCTTTACCCATTCCTACAATATAAACACTGAGTAAGAGGTAGATTCAGTCTGTTCTTACTGCTCAATTCTGGAAAGCAGAAACTGTTTTACTTTAAAACATTTCATAATACAGGTCTGGCTTCAGTTCAGGACATACTGAAGAGAGAGAAAAAAAACCAGAGTTATCCTACTTGAAGCAGGTCATCCATTTACAGAAATAAAAACCTTTTTCTTTTCTTTCTGATGCTGACAGTCACTGGTTTCTTCTCTGTTTAAAAAGATTAAACTAGTGGAAACTACTCATTTTACCAGCTTAAACCATATTACAGTAGTGGGGGTGAACTTCTTTAAATCAAAATGATTGAAAAAACTTTTAGATTGTTGATTTTAATCATGATTTAAATCAACAAACAAGAAACATGGATTTCAAAATAGCAATTTTCAAGTTTTTTATATATGTCATGTATCTCTTTTCCCAAAAGGGACTAATATGGCAACTGAATACAGTCCTTCTCATTAAATTTGTGCCTTTTAGAGAGAAAGATAATCTAAATATCTGTCTAATTAAAAAAAAATTCTCTATTTTGGGAGTAATTTATCTGGATTCTTAGTTTTTTCATGGGTTTTTGTGTGTGTGTGTGTGTGTGTGGTTTTTTTTTAATGCTGGAGAATGGTAAATGGAGCATTTCTCTTTTGCTAGATAATGGTTTCATTTTTACTTGTGCTTTCTTTCAAGCTTCATTAGGATGGAGATTGGAATTCAATTAAAATGGTACAAACCCAGCATTTAAAAATTATTTATATGTGTACATTTCCATACTGGCTAAATAGAAAAAGCCTATTTTAAATATATGTTGTTTTGATAAGTTAAATGATTTATTAAACAAATATAGTGCTATTTCTAGTTTAGGTCCTGGTCAATGCATCCTTCAAGAATATATAACTGATAAAGTTCATTTTCTTTCATGTAATGTTTATTTAAAGCTTAGAGAAATAAAAAATATTTCCTACTTCTTTTTTAAAAAAAATCCTTATTAGTCCTTGATATAAATAAAATAATAATTGAGTTCAAATAGTGAAATAAACTGAAATAAGGAACATATTCTCTGCATTTGCAAACAGGTTATACTCTCAACAAAAGGCTGCCTTAATTTGACTTAATCTGCTCAGCCAGTGGTTTCCAACAATTCAGTGATTTCTTTAACTCTTCAAAACTGAAATGGCTTGACCATAGGGTTTGGGGTTTTTTTTAGTAAACGTGATTTCTATAAATAGTAATATAAAATGACGGTATTGTGAAAGTGTGGTCCTTACCACAGGGTTTTCTTAGATTCATTTTTAATTTTAAAGGGCGTTTTTAAAAATGACATTTATTGAAAATGTTAGCTTATGATTCAAAAAGCGTCGACAATTATATTCCCTGCCTATATCCCCCCACTGCAGCCGCATTTTAGCGGGCCTTAAAAAGAAGGATTGTTGAGCAGTAATATTAAAATATCTTCAGAGAGGTGTAAAAGAGGAGCACAGTTTTTCACTGATTTAAAACCAAACCAAAGGTATGGTCAAAGAGAACTTGCAGAGATTGGCAGGCTTCATATCCTTGCTGCTTTACATTGACAGATCAGATTGGTCATATGTACATGAAGTAGATAAGCACAAGATAAGTGGATCTCAAGTCACTGCATCGAAACACTTACAGCGATGGACAACCAGCTGTGCTTATGATCCATATGATAACACTGCCATGTTCCCTTTTCAACTTTAAATATTTTTCTAATATTTAATATTTTAGTCATATCCCAGTACTTTATATAGTATGTCTTGCTTTAATACATTGGAACAGACTATTCAGACTTTAGATTCCTGAGTGGGAGCGTGTTTAAGTTGTATGTGGTCAAAAGGGACCAGCAAGATTTAGCTTCTGGGTTTTTTCCTGGTATGTGCCTACAGTACAGTTGATTTATGTAAGAAAGTCTGTTTTGGGAATTGAGGAGCAAGTACATGGCTACCAAATCTTTGACTAATGGAAGAGATAGTGACACCAACAGGTAGCAGAAGTACCAGATGACACTGCTGACAGATCTTGTTCTGTTCTGCCCCATGTTCTATCCTTTTCTTCACAGCCTCCAATACTTTTTTGTCCCCCTCCTTTAAATGCAGAACATAATGAGGAAAACATGATAAAGCACACTGTAAGCAGCTACATTGTTCTTTAGACTCATATTTTGAGTAAAAGAGATGAGCTAACAAAACAGGTCATGCAATGCAGAGGACGCTAAATAGAAAAAAAACAACAAACAAACAAACAAACAAACAAAACACAAAAAGCTGTAGGAGATACTGATTTTTAATATTTTTTTAATTTTTTTTTAATCCCAAATGGTCCATATGCTAAAACATACCTACATTATACTTTCACTCAAACCAGTTCAGTTGCCCAAAATCATAGTCAGTGCTGAGCTTTGTCCTTACAAATCAGTATGAAAAAGCTCTAGCTTTAAGCCTTGAATAAGCCTTGCTTGAGTCCAGGGGCAGATTTGACCTTCTTTTAGAATAAGTCTGAGAGGACAGTATGATCTTGTATCTGGTCTGGAAGTTCTGCTTGGTGCCATGCAAAGGCATTTACCATGCAAAAGGAAAGAATTAAATGCCAGGCAAAGAAAAACTTTCTCACTGGAGAAGCCTTCTCTTTCTATCTTCAAAGATAGCTTTAAAAATCCTTTACAAATATGTAATAAGTAAAGATCTGCTACTCCCTGTACATGCTTATGTTCTCACAACTTCAAAAGTATCTCTGTACCTTTGCCTGGAGTCAAATTGTCAAAGGCACAATGAATCTAAGCCTTTTTAGCCTCCTTTGGTATGTAAATGAACTCAATCTTTTCCTATATTCCATTATGTAGATTTAAGTTGTGGTTCTCTATGCATGTCAGGAAGGCTAAATCTCGTTTCAGTCTTTGCTGAGAGGCTATTCACAATTGACACAATTACCATAAATATAGTTTTCTGGTAACTATTTTACTGTTTTTAGTGGCCTAATTTAATACATCTTTTCAAATGTTAAGGTCCTTATTTTACATTGACTATTTCCTCACATAGCAGGTAGGACTTTAATTTTGACTCCAGGTCTATCCATGCAACTCTTACTGAAGTCGGCTGTATCAGTACATGAACACAACTGGCGTAGGATACACCTTAACACCCCAAAGAGGTGATAACTCGTGTATATGGTACAGCTCAGGTGAAATACATTGAATAATTTGGAATCACAATATTTAAACTGTAACTGCAACATAAATTTAGTATAACTTCAGTGGCTTTTTATAAGGAAAACCTTAAAATACTCTTTTTCCTAGAAAGTTGTGGGTTCTTTTGCATCACTATTCAAAATAGGAATAAAAAATTTAAAAACATTTTATGGGGAAGCATCCAAGGTTAGGCTCACCCTTTTACATATTTACAGTTGGTTTGGTTTGTTGGGGTGGTGTGCTTTTTTTGATGGTTTTGGGGTTTTTTTTTGGTGCTTTTTTTTTTTTTAGTTATTTGTTTGGGGTTTTTTTTGTTTGGTGGTGGTGTTTTGGGGGGTTTTTTGTTTGGTTGGTTTTGGTTTTTGTTGTTGTTGGTTTTGTTTCTTGTTTTGTTGTGTTTTGTTTTCTTTTGTTTTGTTTTACCAGGAGTGTTAGAGTGTTAGCATAACATTATTATAGCAAAAGATCTGTGGTAGAGATTGAATGAGAACCCTGCCTGCCTGGGACAGCTACATGGCTGCATCCTATGAGCTGGAGCACTACTACTGTACTCTAAATTTATCTTGCAATCCGTTAAGTCAATGAAAATATTATTTTGCAGTAGAAAGTAAATTCTGAGCACACAAGATTTTCTGCCAATTCAAAAATAGAAGGGCACAGAAACATTTTTTTATTAATCTGTGATTTTTTTGATAAAGTCTATACTTTAGTAAGAGGCATGTAAACTTAAAACTAAGTACAAACATATTTTTCCCAGCAAGATTAGCCCCATTATCAGATGCTCCAGCAGAATTAATCCACATGAGATACATTTATCCTAAAATGCATCTCTTGTTCTAACATTGTGATTTTGTATTGATTAAATAGAAACCACCTGAAATGTTCTAAATAATGTAATGCTCTACTCTGCTGTTAGCAAAGCAGATGAAGTGATGAATTTCCAGATGAGTAGCAGTGAAAACTCTCCCAGCTTTTTCTCTCTCTTCCTTTCCCTTCCAGAAATAATTGCAGAGTATTCCTCTGCCCAGAGACACACTCCATGCCTATTCCTTTCATTTATCACGAGGCAGATATCCATAGATTTTGTAATACAACTTGACTGTATTTTGCCTGCAAGTTCTTATTGAACCAGAAGTGCCCAGTGATTTGTTGTTGTTTTCTTTACACAGTGCCCATGTAAGAACAATCACAAGGGAAATTTTGCTAGGTCACTGTTACTCTAGAAAGAAAGAAACTTTGAAAATTATGTGGAAAACAGCTATAAATACATGAGAATGAGTTTTTGGGAAACTTTGGCAAGGTTAGCTGCAAATACTGATGAGGTTTCAGCATACACTTAAAATTAAAATTAAATGTGATTTGAAGTGTGCATATGCAGATATTAGTGCATTGGGGAGGGGAACCAGCAATTTTTCTAGAGTTAATGAATTAAGATAATTTTACCTATGCAGAGAAAACAGTGATGAGAACTAGGATTTTGTCTTAAAAACTAATTAGTAGAAAATTCCTTTGAAACATATATTTGCCATTGTTTCATTCATCAACCAGGATAGGAAAATGCATTTCACACTGTGAATGCTAAGGACAGTTTCACAAAAGTGGAAAGTAAGTCCACTTACGTAGTAAAGCTAACTTCTACAACAATGTTGCTATCCACTCTTCGGTGTGTCATTCTATGTATAGATCAGAAATAATGCCACATCTGTGGAGGCTGTCAGGACTATAAGGTGGCACTGGATCTAATTTTTTTTTTTCCCTGTGGTAGTGCTGAGGTCAGGGCTACATTGTTCTAATGGCTTTACTTCATACAGCTGGAAACATTCTCTTCACTAGAATCCTAAAATAATTTAAAGATTCTTTGATTTCCTTAATATTTTATGGAATAAAATCTTTTTGGTAACAATTTTAAGCTTCAATGTGCTAGCAAAGTGAATATTAAACTACACAACTGTCCAAAAGCATCCTCCCTTGCCTGGAGAAAAGGAAACTCTGGAGAGACCTTACCTCTCTCTTCCTGAAAGGAAATATTAGTGAGATGGGGTTCAGCCTCTTCTTCCAGGCAAAAGTAATAGGACAAGAGGGCATAGCCTCTAGCTGCACTAGGGAAGATACAGGCTGGACTTCAGGAGAATTTCTTCATGGAAAGGATTGTAATATATTGGAATGGACTGTCCAGGGAGATGGTGGAGTCTTTCTCTGGAGGAGTTCAAGAAACCACCAGCCATGGCAACCAGTGCCTGATCTAGCTGGCAAGGTGGTGATCAGTTAAAGTTTGAACTTGATGATCCCAGACATGCTAACCCTAAATTATTCTGTGATTCTGTGATTAATTTCCGTAGAATATTTCTAGTGCTTACTTGTGCTGTTCTGATATATAAATCATGCTTTACATTTTCTGCTCGATGACTGGGTTTTTTACATGAGAAACACAAAGAAGAAGAAAAGTGATTACTGCACGCTTCATTCTCCAAGATGGCTGCATCTGGTAGGCTTCAGGATCTATGAAATTCCTCACTACTCCCTGCCAGAGCCTTTTGCAGTGTCATTCCTCTCCTTCCAGCGCTGGATGGCTGCAGCTGTCCCATGTCCCCAGGTGCAAGAAAGCAGGCAGCTGAGCTGGTGCTCCCCCGAGGAACACACCTCGCCAACCCACCTTCATGTCTCACTTTCCTCACCTTTTGTATTCCCATTAATCATCCTGTCTATTAAATCTAAGTTCTGCTGCCTCAAATCAGTACTACTTCAAGCAGAACAGGAAGCACAATACTTCTTAGTTTTTGTAGTTACAGTGCTTCTTGAGTTTATTCTCAAATATCAGAAATCTTCCTATTGTGAAATAGTTTTTCAGCATATCAGAAATTTGTCTTAGATTATATAAAACTTTATATCAAACTTTACAAACTTTATATAAAATTTCAACTAACACTCTCCATTGTTTTCTCTATGGTACTGAGACACTAGAAGCTGTGAATGCAGAATATTTATTTGCAAATATCATGAAGTTGTAATCATTGGTTCCTTGTATCTGCAGACTCTGCCACTTTCCCCTCTGTTCTTTCATCAAGCTGTTTACTTATTCTTGGCATTTCTCAAATGCGAACCCAATTTTAACATCCAGATGCTTCATCTTCCCCTGAAAATGCTCAGGTAGGCAGATATGAATTACATCTTTTGACAACAGATGTACTTTGGTTGCATTGGAGTAATTCCAGTGTTGGTCTTCTCCCACCGGAGGAAGCAGCTGTTCTTCAGGTGAAACTATTTACCTAAGAACAAAAAACCCCCTATAATACGTGTCCACTTTCTAGCCCAGAAATAATTTTTTAGCTAGTTCCACATCTCCCTGTTTTTCTATGTTTATGCCAATATGCAGGAGGGGAGACCCTTCCTCTTGTCCTGTACGATGTTTGCAAAAAAGATCTGCACAAGCCAGAATTCCTGGTCTTGTGGGCACACAAGACATAAAAAAATAGTTATGATTAATATTAGGTCATTGAGTTAAAGATTAGAAAGAAATAAAATAAAAGCTTGGTGGAATAAAAGCTTGTTGGTCCGTTTAAATTCTCTGGATTTTCTTCCCACCCTGACTACTCATTTTCTCATTTGCCTGGTGAACAGCGTGTAGTTTGCTATGTAATATGGAAATCAATTTCCAGTCTGCAAAAAAACCCAGCTAACCAACAAACCAACCAACCAACCAATCCAAAAAACACCAATAGATTTCTTCTTTTGCATAAGAGTAGGTATCAAAACAAAGAAAATATATAAAGTGTGCTAAAAAATTGAGTTCACAAAAGCCTGTGAATTCCTGGTTGTACACAGTGTTCTTTATCTCTCCTCTCCTCTCCTCTCCTCTCCTCTCCTCTCCTCTCCTCTCCTCTCCTCTCCTCTCCTCTCCTCTCCTCTCCTCTCCCTTTATCTTTGAATGCAAGCAATACTAAAGCCCCTTCTTCTCTTTTAAGATGTGCTTTACCTAAGTAAATATAAATTAAGCATGAGCTACATTAATACACTTTAAATCACAATATGCCGTGTATTCTTCGGATGGAGAAATGAAGGTGTTAAAATCTTCACGCTTCATGCTCTTCACCGAAGAACTGCACCTGATCTTAAATTTTAGGTTGTGGAAGCATATTGTAAACTTTAGAAACTTCAGTGTATTTTTTTAAAGTATATTTTAATATAATAGTTGTCTCAGTACTTTCCTCACTGAAACAACTTTCTTTTTTTCAGTTGTCTCTTAAGGAATACAAAAGACTCTCCTTCCCCTAGATTGAACTAGTTCAAGTTAGCAGGAATGAAAACTCAGATAATATTTTCAGCTTTCACCGAATACATTCTCTACACTCCAATTCTTCAAGATAACATTCAAAATTTTTCCCTATCTTAGTCTTATTTTTATTCCACTTTTGGTGTTTACTGTAAACTCTTTTACATTTGCCAACTCACTGAATATTTCAGTCAATGCCTTTGAAAATAACCTTTGTTGTTGTTGTTACTAATAACAAAATCCTTGTTGTCTTTAAGGTTTTGTAGAAAATAATTTCACTTTGCTTAATTATGTAAGTCTTAAAAAAGTAGATGCACTTATGTAGGCCTTCAATGAATATTGTCTACATGAAATTTGCTAAACTCTGAATTTGGTTTTGGAAAAGATTCACCTGTTTTCAGCCACAGTCAGGACTATCTACATTGACTTTTAATTTTTCCACTTCTTTCATGGCTTTCGTTATTTTAATTGAGAGAATCAAGGTTTCCTGACACATTAAATGTAGAAATATTACCTTTTATTCTCACAGTGATTGAAGAGCATATTTTCAATCGCTTTGAATAGAACTAGAACTGTAGTTTTATCTCATCAGCTGAAAAAGAAGAGTACCTATTCTATGTGAAAAAACACATATTTTGAATCTTTTATTAACATTTAGTACCTTTCTGATTTACTTTTCGTTGAAGAAACATGACTTTTGTTTTAGCTTTACAACTTGCTTAAATGCCAGGGCAATCAAGAGGGAAGATAAGGAAATAATAAATTATTTTATTCTTCAGTGATTTTATAACCAGAATTTAATGAACACATTTTTTTGGACATAGATATGAATAATGTGAACTTCCAAACATACAGACTATTAATTTTCTGTGGATCTCTTGTACAAATACAATTTTCATGGCTTGTATGCTTCTGAAGTTATCATCAGAATTTATTCTGTATAAAAGTTACCTGCTAAAATTTCCACTATATGAATCTGCAAATGCTGCAGCACTCTTTTTAATCTATACTTCTTTCTGGAAAAAAAAAAAAAAAAAAAAAAAAAAAAAAAAAAAAAAAAAAAAAAAAAGTAGCTCCTGACTAAAGGTGATGTGCATTGAAGTATCAGTTTGGAGAGAAATACCTTGTGCATGATACAAACCATGACAATATTTCTCCATGACAAATGGATCTTACACTTTTTCATACATTCAGACTTGTTATCAACATTTTCAGTACTTGATCATGGGAACGGTGACTTACACAAGCCCTTGATGTCTAATGCTCCTCTATGTCCATTTGTGCACTGGCTTACTAGGGAATAGCACCCTCTGAGGAATAAGTACCAAAGTGACTCTCAGTGTTTGTACTGCACCAGGTCTGAACATTTGGAAATGGAGTGAAGAACACCTAACCTCTGCCTGCCTATTTGGAGTCAAGGAAAATGTTACAGTTCTCTCTTATAACACATGGATGTCCCTTAAAAACTAATACAGTTCCTGCCCTGACCATCAAGATAAATAAAAAGAAATTGTTTATCTGGACTGTGGTTAGGCTCAGCTGTATGTGAGACTGATGTCTTACTGTCACAGTTTCCAATGATGTTAGAACCCTAAAAACACTTTAGCTTTTCTCCACTTACCTGTCAGAAGTACCCTGCCTGTTCAGGTCCTGAGGAGTGCACAGCATGCGGTGTAGCATGTAACTAAAGTTCTTTAAGATCATCCTATACAGTTTATTTCACACTTCCTACATGACCCTTGGTCTAAGGTCTAAAGAAAGCACCACCTCAAACAAACAAAAACCAAAAAAACCAACCAACAAACCGAACAAAAACAAAAAAACCACTAAACCAAAAACCATAAAACAAACCAGGAAAAATAGCAAGTATAGTACAATGCCTTAAGGCCTTCCTTATTTCATATTGTGAATGCTATTCATTATTGCTCATTCAACCATATTACCATATTAGATACATCTTTTGTCTATTCTTGTCTTTCACCATAACAGTTTAATACCATTGTGAATGTATTGTAGTTCTGGGTGCAAGGATTGTATTAGTGAGTGAAAGATTATCAGTTATATGACCATAAGAATATAGTAAATGTAAGCTCTAAGGCTGAAATATTGACTGTAAAATAAGTATTCATTTTCAATAGAAATGAAAGTATGCATTTTTTATTTATTAGCACTTACATAATCACAGCTGAAGCTGCACTCTATTGATATAATAGAAAAGGAAATTAATAAAGAAAGGTTAGATGATGAATAGGCCTTTGACTACAATATAAAAGCCAGAAAAATCTTGCAAACATGTAGGCAGGATAACTAAGAAACTCTCGAAAGCTTTATTAAAAATTTAGAAAGGACCATCAACTTTTACATCTGCAGAGGACATCTCTATATCTTTTCATTATACTGGCAAAGTAATGAGTTGGAACTGCTGTATTAATACTAAAGAAATAGCAGACAATTGCTTGAAAGTTTCCTAAAATTAGAAGGTGGTTTAGGTATTCTTAAAATCCAAGAAGAAAATGTTCAAGGAACTCTATACATATGCTGAATGTATATAAAAATATTACAAAAATGGCTGGAGAAGACAAACGACTACACTCATGGGAAGCCTGTGTTATGTTTAATGTAGAGGAGCAGTAAGCCAGAAGTTAGGATATTCCCATTGCTTTTTTTTTTCAGAATGAATATAATATGGCCTTGCATCAGAATGTGAAAAGGAGGAAGGATAAATACTAGAAGACTAGGGGCAAATAAATCCAGATTTGAAGATCTATAAAAATACACAAAATACAATTCCACAATTTGAGTATGTCTTGAGACTATGTGAAGATTTCATAAATAAGATAACATTGTGTTTATATGGACATGTTTGAGCATAATATAGAGAACTTGTGAATGCAGGACAGGTTGTTTGGGAAACAATACCATCTACAACCTCTATTTCCACCATATGAAACAAACATGCATAAATACGCTTTTCATGGCTGAACTTCAGGCAAAGGTATGCAGCTTTGTCTTCTCCTACCTCACCAACAGTCAGAGAGCAAAGCACAAAATAATGAAGGTCAAGGCAAGATGCCAGGAACATTATAGAGGTCCTGCAAGTGTCTGGTGTTCACACAAGGCGCTCAAGCTGGGTGGAAACTTTGCAGCACCTGCTGTTACTGGGGGCTACGAATACTGGAGCTATATGGATCTGCTCTACAGAGAATGTGGGGAGGTGTTACAGCTCGTGAGGCATAGCTGAATGTTTTTGTGATGACTTTGTGCATGTTTACAGCAGATGCTAAAGATTAGTTGATTTAGAATCCATGGGAGGTAATAAGGAAACTATCATTCCAACCAGGTCAAAATTTTTCCTTGATGTAGCTCACTTTCAGTTCCAGTTAGCAATAACAACATCAAGGGGCCACCTCAAGATGGTGGCTTTTTTTTTTTTTTTTTTTTTTTAATTAACTTGAAATAAAATCTTTTGAACTGTGCTGAGGCAAAGCTTTAACATTATGAAAGCTTTCAGGACTGATCATGTTATTAAAATAAGTGGAAAGGTTTTCTTCCCTTCTAAGATGTATAACTGAGTTTTCAGGACTGCTCTGCTTCAGTCATCTTGTATGTTAATTAGTCTTCCACTGTCAAATTAGGCTGAACCCTATGTATAATGTTATAAAGCAGACACAGGAACTGCAAAAGGCTATGAATTTCAGAAAAATTCACATTCCAAAAATATAAGGAAATGGATTCCTCATGCATACATAGGGCAGAGTTGCACAGAAAGAGGAACTCAGACATTTCAACACTTTTGCTTAATTTTTATGCCAATGTTGACTACAAAAATGCAATGAGTGTCAATTTAAATTAATGATAAGTTTGCAGTGTTCTGAAGAGTCTAGTGCACAAGCCTTATGAGGAACATCTGAGGGAACTGGGAGTTGTTTAGCCTGGAGACAAGGAGGCTCAGGGAAACCTTATTGATCTCTACAACCACCTGCAAGGAGGCTGTAGCCAGGTAGGGTGTGGTCTCTTCTCCCAGGTAACAAGCAATGGGATAAGAGGAAATGGCCTTAAGCTTTGCCAGACAAAGTTCAGGTTGGGTATTAGGAAAAAATATCTTCATGGAAAGAGGGATTAAGTACTGGAACAGGCTGCCCAGAGAAATGGTGGTGTCACCATTTCTGAAGGTCTTTAAAAGATGTGGCACTGGGGAACACAGTCTAGTGATAGCCCTGGCAGTGTTGGAGTTAATGGTTGGGCTCTGAATAATCTTAAAGGTCTTTTGCAACCTAAAGAATTCTCTGACTCTATGCTCTGCCCAAGAGTGTGTAGTTTGAATTTCTTTTCTGGAATTTGGAACCTCTTACTAAGATAATTTTACAAATATGTATCTCAGTAGACAATAATTTTTACTTCACATATATTAGAAACACAGAAGCTTATAATCCATGTATTCTTCCTGGTTTGGATTATGTGTATTGGAACTTACTGTGAGTAAAAAATATTTTAGACATAGTCTATATAGATAGATTTTTAAAATAACTCATCTTCTGCTTTAGGAATCTTCTCATTGAGAGAATATTTTTATTTTAGCTGTTATGGAATTTGTTTAAAGAACTGTTAGCCTACAAGTAAAACTTTCATGTGAATAATTTTCAAAATTAAAATGCCACTTCTCTGAGACACTTAACAACTAAACCATGGATCTAATTGTTTTCCTCTCCTGAGGCCTAAACTCCATATTAAAATCATTCTCCTTGGTATTATATATTTTATATGGATAATTTTTTACAGTTTCAAAGACACAGAGAAAAAGCTATTTAAATATATATATATATAATTCAGCAAATTTATACTGAAAATTTGGATATATTCACAACATTAGGAATTTGTTCTGTAGTACTATCCACAGTGCTTAGTGAAAAAAAATCTATTTTTTTCCATTTCTTTATATTATGATTATTAATACCAAATGTTCTGGCATATATATTGCAAAAATTAATTTGGGATTTGGATCTACTCTGTCAGATGGAAAAATAAGCATTAGCAATTAGCATCTTTTGTAGGAAACAGGAAAACCTTGAGCTAAAACAATCAGTTGTGAATTCTGCCAATTCTTTCTCTGTAAATCACAATTTTTTATAAAACCAATATCATACACCAGAAAAGACTAAGCAAAGAGAATATCTAGCCCTATAATATACACAAAAACACTACTTTCTTTAATAAACTTGCATTTCTTGATATGTTCCATGTATATTCCCCTGGTTAGCATACAACTTAGATGACATTTCAAGTTAGAGTTGACACAGAAATTGGAACTTCATTCATAGTTGGGAAATAAAACAAACAGCCTTTTTAAGTGCACACATCAAAGTGTTCCTTTTTGTGCACTCATTTTTTGCAAGAAAACATCATAGCAGGCACCCAAAACATGGAACCTGAATTCCATAGTTTCTTTTGCCAAGTAGGAGTGGAGAGGTATGAAACTGTACTTACTTGTGCATAGATTTTAATCCAGACTTTCCAATAATTTCAAATTTTATTTTAAATGCCTCATGAATGTCTCACTTCCTAATGGAGAATATTTCTAGTAATTATTATAAAGATTGGATTAGTTTCTGGAGCTTAATATAGCCAGGTAGTCACTTGCATTTATCACTGGTATAAGTTAGAGACCCAAATTTCATATTTGTGTGGTCACTTGAGGTCTTTATTATTACATCTTTTCTACTCTGCAAAGAACTGAAGAGGTGTGATAGGAAGACTTAAATGGTAGGTAAACCTCTATCCCCTTATGATAAATGTGTTTGGGACCTGATATCCAGGTCACAGAAGCAGGAGTCCCTAAACCAAGCTTTAGGCTATTCATTATGCCTCTAAGGATTTTTTTTTTCTTATTTGGAATGTAACAGTGTGAAAATTAGCAATATTATATATTCTCTGGACTTAGGTATGTGTACAAGACAGATGCATTGATAGACTCATTTGTTATTAATTTACTTGTAGCTAAAACTCAGGGGTTGCTAACAATTTCTAAAACCTAGTCATCATCTCGTTCTGCAGACAGGTGTTGATTGATTTGGGCTATCAGGAGGAAGGATGCAGAGAATTCAGTTACTGAAGGAATTTTGGTTTTTTTCCTCAAGTAGCCTTCAAAAAACCCTAAATCTTGGTTTTTTCAGTGTGTACATGAGGTTCCACAAAAACATTTGCATAGGGAGAAAAAGAGAAAAGAAAAGGTACCTAGGGCTCTATACCTGGAAAACTATGTAGTGATTTTTCTCATCAAATTTAAATTGAAAAGTTTTTCACACATTCCCAAACTTGGTCAGAGTACAATCCTGAGTAAAATGGATTAAGATATGGCTAAAATATGGTAGCTGGTTCAGAAATGGGTCTCAACACTCTCAAAAATATCCTATTTTCCCAGATTATTTCATATTGATTTGAAATAAAATTTTCTTCAAAAATGTGACCATCTGGCACAAGATTCTATTAAAGAAATCTTTGTTAAATAGTGTAAAGATTTCTCAGCTCTTGAGAATTTCACAATACATGTTAGATGACAGGTGTGTTGTGAATATGAACCTTCAACAAAGATCAACTGTTCTCACTGTGACAGCGTATCCTACGTCTCAGCTGCCCTTAGAGATCATGCCTTTTTCCAAATAAAGATTAGAGGTGAACGATATTATTAATTTAGTCTATCAAGGTTAAACTTCCACTTCAAATTACAACCTTAGGAATTGTTATTGCAAAAAGAATATTATGAAATGCACCATTAATTTTTACTTGAACACTGAATTCTATAATTCTGCCTCAGTTTAAGATTCCTTCTGTGCCCTAAAACTGAAAGGATTTTTCCCAAAGGATTCTTTCAGACCAAAAACAGAAGAATAAACAAACACAAACAAACACACACAAAAACAAAACAAAACAAACCCACAAACAAACAAAATACCCACCACCAAAAACAAACAAACAAACCAATCAACAAAAAAAAAAAACCAACCCAACCCTAAAGCCTTCAGATTAACCATTTCTATAATGATTGCCACTGCTTCCTAGAAATCTTTTCTTATGGGAACACACTGAATACAAAGAGTATACCAGAAATAATTTTCAGTTTATATTTTGATAGGAAAATAATTTTAAAAGCACATTTCAGAAAACCTAATTTCCCTAGTATTTTAAGTGCCTATGTAGTGGGCTTGGCTTTAGCTATTCTGTAAGCATACCGATGGAGTACTCCCGTATTTATTCAGAAGTAACTCCCTGACAGAAGACAAACCTTGGCTCATCTGTTTGCCATAGCTAACTACTGTGTCTTTGAAAATTGGTTAGGCTATTTTGTAAGCCACATAAGTTTTCCTCAGCAGCTTGCTTTCAGTTTTCTCTCTCACAGACAGAATGACCTTTAATGTAGTTGCAAATTATCATTTACAGGTGGGATCAAAAGTGGCATAGATGGCTAACTTGCCACAAGCACCCATTTTAGTTTTTTCCTTCTGTCAAATGGGATTTTTTTTCTTCCAATTTTTAACAGAATTTTATGTATATATACATATACTGCATAACTTAGTATTGCAATTTCTGTTTGCCAGAAATACCTTTATCTTCTATCTCTGGTAAATGACCTGCAACCAAGTTTCTTCAATATGACTTATGAGTATATACATTCAAACTATACATGTGGTGAGCTTTGTATTTGAGTGTTGTAGTGACTGGGTAATTCCATATGGAAGACTTGTCAGACTTGCACCATAACTTGTAGAGTATAGTAAATTATTGTCAGAACTACTTTTTTTTTTCAGAGTCTGTACATGTTGGTCCATTAAGACATACAAAATTGCTCCAACCTTCACGGTCATGTTAGCTTGGAATAAAAGAAATCAAGCAAATAATCTTATTAACCATTCCTCAATACACTTATTGGAGAGAAAATAGTAGTTCTATCAGAGGAAGCACAGATCTGGAATTGTCTTTACAGAATTTCTTTATATAGAGTGAAGATAGATGTGTGAAACCTCCTATTTATTCTAGTAACTTTCCTTATATATTACATCATTTTACAGATGATAACAGTTTTTTTTTTCAACAATTAAAAATAAGTCAATGTTTTTTTCTAATCCCTTCTGCATATTTCAAGGATGTGTAGAGTTGAGTTTCCAAAATATAATAACAAGGGGACTGCACACAGTGCTCTTGCTTCAGAAGTTCTACTGCTATTTAGAGATAAATGGCAATCGTTTTTCTCCAACTTTCATTTTGACATTTTAAAAGATAAGATGTACCTCTCAGCTTATATCAACTCAGAAGTATGTCTAAATATCCCTTTGGCATCTCTTTCTGAAATGTCAGATAGCTAAGATGAATGGGAAGGTAAAACTTTTTACTGTTTCAGAGCACCAATTTATTTCCAAAGAAAGGGAGTTATTTCTACCTATCAATAAAAAAAATTCTGATCTGAAACCAAACAAATAATGGATTTTTCAGACTGCTGCTAGTTTAGGACTGAGTATTCAGAAATCAGTTGCATTCTTATCTCATCTGCATACTGAGAAGCCAGAAATGAAACTGATTTTTTTTTAATAACATTTCTAAGACAATGTAGAAAACATACCAAACTGAAGAGATACTTAAAAGAGAAAAATGTAAATTTCTAACTTTCAGTTCATGAAAAGGTGAAATCTGGCGCCTTTCGGAAAGGAAGCAGATCAGTGTCCCTTTTCCATATCTTAGTATCTAGTTTCAACTGCAGTAAATGGCATTTCTCTTGTTCTTATCAACTGCACATCCTCCAGTTTTGATTTTATAAAATAATTTATCCTATTTTATTATTATTCACTCCTGTCGTCTGCTAAGTTCTCAAGAAATTATTGCAAAAAGTGATACAGTTGTAATTAAAGTCTGTAAAATTTCCCGATAAAACTCATCATCTTTTAAACCTGGTCCTTAGATCTTCCCTCACAATTATTTCTAAAATATTTTCAGGTATGAATTATTGCAGAGAGGTTCACAATACAATCAGTAATTTAAGACTAACAGCACAAAACATCTTTTAACTACTGCTAATGCCTTCTTTGTCTGAGATACTTGAATAATCAGAGTAATGTAAAAGCTTGCTGAAATGTATATGCACACAGGAAACAATGCCACAGAGCAAAAGGTTGAAGTTCATATGAGCCTAATGATCTTTATAAGAAATTTAGGAGTGAAGACATTTTACTTACTTGCTAAATTATGAGACAAAATTTCTTCTGCTTAATTTGAAGTGTCAACCAGTGCTCTACTAAACTATGAAATTAAAACATGTGAGGAAAGATGAAAATTTAGCTCTAAATCTCTGAAGTTCAACTTTTAATGTGATTTAGGACTCATCTTGTGTGAACTTTCAATGGGATGTGGGGACCTAAATCCTTCAGATTTCTGCTGACCTAAGCAGGCCCTCGGAAGCCAAAAGTTAGAAGTATATCAGCTGGGAGGGAGTTAGCTTATTTTACTGCTTATTTTATTTTAGGTCTGTAATTTAGGTCTGGCTGAAACTGGTTTTCACTTCCCCTCCTTGAAGTTCACAGATTGCTTCAAGACATCTGTACAAATAGATAGATTCTTAATATGTAATTTATCTAATTCTACATTTCATACTTTGGCCTATTCCAGAACAAGCAATGTCTAATATTAATATTTCTTCAACAGGACCCAGTGATGCATTCCTTAAAAAACAATTTTCTTTTCTGCAGGGGAATCTGACCGGAGCAAAGAGACTTTTTTGCAGTTATGTATACTTATTCCTTTCCAAAATCTTTTGATGATCTTTTTTATCAGTTACACTGGTTGCTAGAGCAAATTGGTTTTCTCAGCTGTGCTTCCCAGGCTTTCTTCCCTACTACCCCGTTCCATTCTCTGAGATTTTCTAGACAAATCATCCTCTATTGTTATTGCTTGAATTTCTCTCCTTGATCAGTAGGGAAGTCCAGGTTGCCTTCAGGGAATTCTGACTCCTTTTGTACAGCAGAAGTCCAGATTCATCATCTGAATCTGCATGGCAAGGAGTTAACCACATGTGTCATCTTCTTACATGAGGTACAACCAATGTTTTATATACACAGAAGTATTTTAAGGCAATCTTTGTAGATGACCTCAGGGAAAAATACACGTGTTCAAATAATTTTCGCAGTTGAAAAATGAAGGTTTGAAAGTACCTTGTCTTTTTCAGCAGCCACTGGTTGAGGAAAAAGTTTTAAGTTCACACACTAGATGCTTAGACTCTGTCCTGCCAATATACATGCCCAGCATGCAGGGATATGAAATAAAGAAAATTCCTGAGTCAGAGATTATATCTTTATATTCAAAAGTCCTTTTTCCTTATATGCAGTTGTCCATTCCCTACTGCAACCTGGTAGTACATCACAGGAAAGTAATTTTCTGATCATACAGCTATGGAGGTTTTCTAGTTTGTTTTAGTTATTTTCTTCTGAGATCCTTTACTTTTTTCCACATAGCCCAAGGTACTGTAATGTATCTGTACTGGGTTTTCATGGAAAGATTTTGGTAGTGGGGGAGGATACAGCAGTGGTTCCTGAATGAAGTTTCCAGGAGCTTCCCCCATGTTTGACAAACCCAATATCCTGTGGCCCCAAGATGGACCTGCCACTGGCAAACACTGATTCCATCATGCTCTGAGATAAAAGATTTAGGAAGGGGAGAAAAAAACCAAACCAACAAGCAAAAAAACCCTTCTACCAGAGAGAGGAGAGAGAATAACGAGAGAAACAGTTCTGCAGACGCCAAGATCGATGAAGGAGAAGGTGCCGCAGACACCTACAGCCCAAGGTGCAGCCCATGATAAGGCAGGCTGGCTCCCTGCAGTCCTACAGGGGAGCAGATATTCACCTGCAGCCCCTGGAGGACTCCACACCAGAGCAGGTGTGTGCCCACAGGAGGCTGTGAGCCCAATGGAGCCCATGCTGGAGCAAGCTCCTGGTAGAAATGCCACCCTCTGTGGAATCGGTATTAGAGCAGCCTTTTCTTGAAGACTGCAACCCATGAGAGGAGACTTACCCTCTGCAGCAGTTTGTGAATAATGCAGCCCAGGGGAAGGCCACAAGTTGGAGAAGCTCATGGAGGCTTGTCTCCTATGGGAGACTCCATGCTGGAGCAGGGGCAGAGTGTGAATCCTTCCCCTGAGGAAAAAATGCAGCAGATACAGCATGTAATGAACCACCTGACCACAACCTCTGTTCTCTCTCCCTCTGCAGGGAGGAGGCAGAGAAAATTTGAAGTGAAATTAAGAGAGTGGTTGAAAGAGTTAGATTATATTTCTAATTACCTATTCTGATTGATTCAACTAAATTCCCTAAATCCAGTTTGGTTTTCCCATGGTGATAATTGGTGTTCCTCTCTCAACCCATGAGTCTTTTCTTATATTTTCTATTCCCTGTCCAGGAAAGGAGTATTACAGCCTTGGTGAGCACCTGCCATCCAGCCAGGGTCAACCCATCACAGTACCCTAAGCAACTGCAATTATTACAATAGCAAAATATATGTCACACTTTAATATACAGCAATAATAGTTTCTAGTTTTCACCCCATAGCAGTGGTATTAGTATTATTTACTGATCCTGTATGAAGTACACAGTTTCTCTGGACTTGATAATGAAATGGCTTAATAGAATGCATCTTCTCTTCTAAAAGCTGCTTATTGAAATCGATGGAATGAAAAGATTGGTGTACATAATTTCTTGGACAATGAATAGAAAGATTAATACTATCTACTTCTTTAAATTATCAGATGTTCCATATTGATCAAAAATAAAACCAATACAGATATAATAACAGAAAAGGAAATTAAAAATGTACACAGCACCAACCACCATAATAATTATAAGTGACTTTTCTGAATTCAATCATTCAGCTAATTTTCATGCACTATCTTCTCCATATTCCGTAATCTCTATTCTATTTCTTTTGTCATGTAGAATTGGTTGCTGCACCATCTCCAGCCCTGTTTTCCACATTTCATAAAGATCATTACCTTTTTATAACTATCAATCACCAATAAATCTGCATATGTTCTCTCATACACAGTCCCAAACACAGCTAAGCCTCTAGTCTGCATGAATGACCACCTCAAAGTCTGAGAAGTTTTGAATACACGCATGATATATGTTGAGAGGTTTTCCTCCTTGCACTTGAGTAAAGCAACACTTGAGTACATTATGTGATGAATTTAAAAGTGTGTAAATTCTGGTATCAGTTGTGAAACTCCATTTATTTATTTTTCCATTTAGGCATTCCAGTGGCATTCATTCATTCATATGTACAGGGATATAATTCAATACAAAAGAGAAGAAATAGCTGAATTTCAGTCATGTCAAGAGAAGATTTCTGCTGCATCTCTAAGTAAACTATCTTTTCTTAAAATTTTTACATTTCTGCTCAAAAGCTTGTAGAAGCTTGCCCATACTCAGAAGATCTACACTAGTTGCCCATCACCCATTTTTGGGCTGTACTGTGGATCTTTGTCCTACTCACAATCTATTGCAAATAACAGTGACAGAGAGGAGCTTTCAAAGATAAGCTGAATTTTTCTGATTAGGTTGTTTTTCCCTGTTTCTATCTCCTTCTCTGTGTTAGAAAAAACCTTGCATGTATATTTCCATGTATATCCAATAGAAATCATGACCAGTGTTAGTGGACCTAGCTGAGTTTCTAACCTATTGAAGTTTGCCAGGGCTACAGATCTTCCACAGAAAATGGTTTTAAATCCACTTCAATGGCATCCTTTAACAGTATTTGGAGGATATCAAAGGGTTTTGATCAGCTCTTGTTCTTTCTCCTCTGAAATATTCTGCACTCTGTTGGTTGTTGTCCAGTATCTGCATTTTTGACGCCTGGTGTTGCCCAGATAAGATGATAGAGGCTCTCTGTTCAGTGCATACAGTGGATCTTGAGGGTCTCTCTGCTCAGCATTTTGTTATCACATAAATGTATAAACAAGACAAAAAGTATGAAAAAAGTCATTAGGTTGCTTTAGGAAAAAATATTATTACTAATATTTTATTGTAAGGTACTAGTTTATTGACCACGGAATTAATTCTGTCATTTCCTTTGTGTTTGTATAAGCCAAGGAAGAAGAAACCCTAGCAGAGAGATTGAAACATGAGGATGTCAGTCAGGCATAAGTATCACCTGAAAAAGAGGTGTAGGTGTAATCCTTTCTTGTGCTAGAAATCATTTTCCCCACATGGCCAAAGCCTGATTATTGTGATGCATGCAGATCTGTGGACTCACTTAAGGGTGCTGTGCTGAGCTTGAAAAAATTGCAGCAGATCATCTTATATCCATTGCCCAGTTCTCCACTGAAGGGTTCTAATCCCTTGTCCTCCTCCCCCTGCGGTACCCTACTTACTGTAGGCTGAGACTCCTGCCCACCTGATCGCAGCAGTGGTGAATTGATAAGGTCACCAGGTTAAAGCCTGAGGCTTGAGCTGGTGCTTAACATACAGTGCCGATTTATACAGCCGCTTTTTCTCTTTCCTGCTTCCTTAATTAGTATTTAAATATTCCAAGTGAAGTGGAATAGGTCAAACAGGAGCCATTAATGTCAAAACTCTACCAGCTCTCTCATTTAGAGCAGACTGCACTGAGATTTCTCACATCCCAACTGCATTGCCCTAGCAACAATATTATTATTTAGAAGTGAACAACCTCTTTTTTTAGTGACTAGTACTCTGCTTTTAATATGCCTAGCCTTAAAAAGACATTGCACATTAAATATTTTACTTAATTTTTTTGTCCTATTGGCAGAATAAGATTGTTATACATGAAATAGTTATGAAGTGATGTAAATACAAAATTTCATTTTTCTACTGGAGTGGTAGAAGTTGTAGAAGTTGAACTGTAAAATCAAATACCCATCCTTAACCAGGGACTCCTATGCTTATTAAGTTTTAAGGAGATAGTGCCTCAGCCCACAAATACAAATATTTTACCTAAGCTGCCGGGACTACAAGCTCACTCTGGACTTGGAAAGTCGCACAGTGTTCTCCTCAAAGTTGTCACCACTTGTCAAGGTTTATTTATATTACAAGACCTTATGGGTCTTCAGATTGTATTCTAAGTGACAACTCTGAAACCAGAGGAACAGTAAGAATCTCAGAGTTTTAGCTGTTTGGAATTTAACAAATCAATCTGTTGATGTAAAGCTGACATTTGTGACCTGATGGGGTAGTCCTGTGTTCATGAGAAATTGTGATGTGCAGTCAGAGATATATATCCCTGGAGTAATCTTTTTATAGGAATGTACGTATAACTTCCTTAACTTCCCATCCTCATTGAAAATCAATAGTAATCACAACCCAAAGTGCCAAGAGGCTCTAGCAGACATGTGGCGGTGGATTAAAATTGGATGGCTGAAATTGTAGCAGCCTTCAGCTGCACCCTCCACTCCTATGACGGATGTTGCCTCTCCCAAAGCAGGGACAACTGATCTGCTCATGAATCTCCTGATCCACTGCAGTGCTCATCAAAAGTAAACTGACTTGGATTCAGGCTGGTTGTAATATGGACACAGAAATTTGTCTTGAGAGAGAAAAATGTTTATTATATGGACAGCAAGGATACCTAGAACAGTTCAGCAATTTTATTTTAACCTGCTGCTGAATGACCTCTGCTAATTGTAAATGCAGAACTCTATAGGCACCATCAGGTGATTTCAAAGCAACAAAAACCCTGTCTTTCTGAGTCCCCCACTGGGCACCTGAGGCCTCACTGCCCTCTTGGGCAGGAATTCTGTCCAACTTTGACACTTTTCTGAGAAAAAGGAGAATCACTGCTGGCTGAACTGATGGAAACATTGTATATACATCCCCTTTTTTTCTGCTGTCTAGCACTGTAAATATCATCACTGATGGTTTGGAGGGAAAGTTAGCATTGGTAGGAGGTAGACAAAAATGAACAGAGCACCTAGACACCCGAAAGCAAGAAACAGGCAGAGAAAAGCATGAGGATAACACCTTGGGCACTACAATAGTAGAATGCTTGTAGAGAGAGGGAGATCATCTCAGTGTTATGTCGCAATACGACACAAAAGAAACTACACTGAGATGTCCAAGGCAAAGAAAGGGGAAGTTTATTTACAGACCTCAACATTTATATTATAGAATTCCAACAGCGGCCATGGATTGGAGGAAGAAAATCTTACTCTCCAACCACACTGGTCAACCCAACAGTCCATCAACTCTCCCTTCCTGCAGAAAGGAACGCAAAACAATCATTGTTTACATGAAAAGTGTGTGAGAAAACTCCATTGCAAAAGGTAAACACAGAAGGCTGAAATAGAACTTGAGAAGAACAGAGAAGAGTAGAGCAGAGAAGAACAGAGAAGAACAGGGCAACAGTGTTACTGCCTCTTCATTTTGGAGTCATTGTATACCATTATGATGGCATCGATGTAAAATCCACCCTACAGGAGATTACATAGCAGCAAACAATTTCTTTCTCAGGAGTCATCAGAAAAAATCCCCCAGCCAATTTTGTTTATATAGGTATCTAGGGACATAAAAATCTAATTTCTATTTGCTTTAGGACATCCTGTCTGGCCTTTTGTTTTTAGGCAGTTCCGAAGCTAGGGTCCTGTAGATTTTGCCTGCCAGTCCTGTGAGGATGTCTTTGAATATGTAAAGAATACAAAACAACACTGGAGATTTTTCTTCGGCCCCTGAGTCAAAGTGCAAGCACCAGTATCAGAAACATCAGCAGTATAAGGGTATTTTCCTAGCTTGACAGCCAGTCAAATTTGAATCAATAGCTGTTCACTCACACTTTAATGAATACAATGACAGCAATTTTATTGTATAACATCTGTAGACTTTAGGGGGAAATCTGACTTGACTACATCAACAGCCAAAAACTTGCCATAGATAACCTTCTAACATACTTGAGCTCTGTCTCTGCAGCATTGCTCTGATTGATAAATCATCAGTTACTATTTTCTTCACCAAAGAAGACATAGTGGTTTGAGTTTTAAAAGTTAGGTATACTGAATAGTAAGGAAATATTTTTACTTTGCAACAGACATAGAGGAATGATCCTTTGACTTCTATATCTGTATACACACATAGAGTTTAAATTGTTTTCATTATAACTTCAAATATCTGCCACTGGGATGTCCTTGAGGACATGCTGTGGTACTAATCAGATTTGTCAAGATGAGACAGTACCTTTCTATTCTCTCTTACACATCATAAACTCTGACTGATATCCCCAAGGGGAAAAAATGCATAATGTGTCATTTATGACCTGTTACATGCACAAATTACTTGCATCTTGTATGCAGTAGTATAACAAAATGCTATTGATTTTGGATTTGACTTAAGAAGCTGATCTTCATTGTTAGCTGTCACTTGGCAGATTTTTCCTCCTGCTGTGAATTGTTTGAGCTAAAAATCTTTGTTTGGAGAAATGGAAGCAGTGACGGTTATATAATATTTTTTAAACTTTGTATACATTCTATCCTAGGAGATAGGCATTATTTATAAGCAGAAAAATATTCTGTAAATCAGAATAAACTTCAAATAACAAAAAACATGTAACATGCCAATCTTGTTTCGCTTTTACAACTCTGCTGTGCAGCAGAGCCGTTTTTCAGGGCTTCAAGCAGGGCACTGATCAGCACCAAGACGCTTGTGCAGAAGCAGAATTAAAAGGCAGAGATAAGGGAACTATTTGTTAATACAATGCACTACATAATAAAATAAAATTTTAAAAGGAATTCTAGAGCAGATTAGGGTATGAAAACTCAACAGGTATGACAGATGAAGAATTAGAAAACCTCTTCCACCAAAATAGTCCTTCCCAATTTTATATGTTTTTATCAGATACATAAAGGGGTTTTTCAGTATCACTTTAGGATATTGTTTTAACATTCTACAGGAAAGGAATAAAACCAGTATTCATTAGCATAAGGATTGGAACATTTATTTGGATAAAATAGGAAGGGAAAATGTATGTATGTATGGATAATATTAATGATTTTATCCTTTCTTCATTTATTTCTTTAAGAGTATAGATGTTGTGATTCCCAAGGAGATTCTAAATACAGATTGTGATGGTAAATGTTGGAAAGTCTTCAACAGCCTGTACCTTAACTCCAGAAAAAGTTTCTCAGTGCCTATTTGTCATTTTCTACACCCAAAGTGAGGTTGAATCTGCTTACCTTCATACAGAGCAACTCTGTCACACAGAAAATATCAGTTTTATAGGTTGTATTAACTGTGATAGAAGACAAGCAAAAAGTAAAGACCTGTGCAAACCAGTTGTCACCTGATTCCTTGAATTAATTTATGCAAGTTGGTGTCAACAAGCAAACCAAGAACAGGTGTAATATATCTTTGAAGATTTTAACTGTAACATACAAGAAGATATTGCAAACTGAGTAGAGATTCCATGGTCTTCTATTAGATTGAACTGTGGTACTAGAAATACTTTAACTATTTTTATTGTATATAATTGAAAAAAAACCAAACGTCCCTAGACTGTTTAGGTTATTAAAATGTATTTTATGAAGCAGATTAAATTGAGAGCTTTCAAATACAGTTCGGTTTTAGTTACCATAGTTTTTGTTTGTGTCCAGAATTAGAGTTTGTGTCCAGAATTAGCATTTTTAATTCCTCAGGAAGAAGTAATCCCTTCAGTAGTCAGAAGAAGTCACTACTGTTACTGTCCATTATATAGTTAATGTGTGTCAGCTGGTTACTTAGCTAAGTAGCATTCAGCTTCCTACCAGCTTTTTATTACCAAACCTATGCTTTCTGGAATCAAGTCTGCTTTGGCATTGTAACTCTTGTTTTTTAGGAGATTATTTCATTAAGTGAAAAATTCCACAAACAAAAGTACTTAAAAATCAGCTACAATCTTATTCACAACTTTTAAGGATCCTGGACATGGCAATCATTTGTGATTCAGTTAGATGAAATGAAGTATTTATATATATATATATATATATATATATAATTTTTTTTATTGCTACTGATACATGTCCTTCACAGCAGCATTCCAGCCAAACCTCAAGTGGCATAGATGCATTAGCTCCATTAAAGTCAATGCAAGTTCACTTAATCACATCACCTGAGAATCTGGCCTACAACCCGTAACAAGACAATCCTTTGGAGGGTAATAATATTTTATGCTTCCATCAATCACTCTCTTAGGCCTAGCTATTTGTGGCAGACTAAAAAATGTCACATTATAATAAAAAATGCTGCTTGTGACTATTTCTTCCAGGAGCTGCGAGAACAATTTTTTAGTAATACAACATTTATATTTATTTTAAACCTTCTGATGACAAAATAATTTCAAAACAGCATTCTTATTCTTGGTTTTAAGGCTCCAAGTTGTTACATTGTTTTCCTCTGTTTTGTCTGTTTGCATAGGACACATGTCTACAACCACGACGATAATAGATGGTAAGAACGGATCCGTTCCCTCGTCATCCATGAAAGTGGGAAAGAAATCAGTGACAGAAGACCTCATGACAACATTCAGCTCACCAGCAGCATGGCTTCTTGTTGTTGCTCTGATTGTTACCTGGTCAGCAGTAGCTGTTGTAATGTTTGACTTGGTGGACTACAAAGACTTAGCAGGTAAAGCTCAACCTATTCTATTTGACACCTTGTGTATTCAAATTTAAAAATTTATTAAGCAGAATCTATTACATAAATATGCCTGTGTCTCACCTCCTTGGGGACTGCACAGTGTCTCTGCTGAGTTTACCAAGAGAGAAGATATTGTGAAAAATGTCAGAACACATTCACTTACACTTCATACACCTTTATAATTTAAGTCAATCCATTTTGCAGCCCATACTGGAAAATGAATATGTTCACAGTAACATAAAATGTATATAAGCATGTAAGGTCAAATATCTGTTTTCCAATTTCTATATAATTTTTTTCTAGAAAAATGAAATTAGTATTAATTCATCGTTTCAGAAATATAAAACCTATAATAGTTGCCTTGAGTGTTCTGATATCTTCTTACACAGTTTGATGATCAGAAAATGTAGAAGAACATGCTAACCCTAAAATTGATCTTCAAAAACCCTGATCACAGGAGGACCAGATTCTTAATACAAACTAAGACACATCCTTGTCTTCAATAAGGCAATAACTCTAGGCTAGTTTTAAGACTTGGCTAGATAAATTAACAAGATCAAGCTTCAAGGTATGTATTGATTACCGTGGACAAAGATGAAAATTAAGTGGGTGGTACAAGGACTGTGATTCTAATTGAAGAACAGAAAGAAAGAGTGACAAATAGAAAGAAATAGAAAACTTTATGCCTTTTATCTGGCAATGATATATAATGGAAAATAAATAACTACTTATGTTTGTAAAGGATATGTAGTGTGCAGCAAGCCTTCAGTAGTAAAACCTTTGTGAGGCGAACAGCCATTAACTATTGGGAAACATGTATGTGAACCAGAAAACAAATGATTAGGGTCCTTGGCTTCCTTAAATGAGAACTCCAGCTCTAAGGTTATCACACTTCTCACAATAATTAACTAGGAATTGAAATTCGGACTTCAGCCTTTTAATTCAAGAGAAACTGAGTTGATGTTTTGGAATAAATTTCCTGGACTTTATTAGTTTACTGATAAATTCATAGATTTTTTTTGTCCTGCTATATATCAATATTGACTTCAAGATTTACTTAGAAAGCTTTTGAAGCACATATAGATCTTGAAAGAAACCAACAAATCCTGGATCAATAGAAGTCACAGACCTTGAAATGTGGAGAAAATATACCACAAAACTTTCTTAAATTTTTTTCTCATTGGTTTTTATTTTCAGAAGGACATCTCTGGAGTACCAGGAAAATACAAAGTTATTTTTTGAGAGATCCTTCCAAAATAAGCATCAGATTTTAATTTGGACACAAAACACTTGATGCTGCAACAGAGAGACAAACCAAGAAAGAGAAACTATCATATTCAGCTTTATTTTTTTCCATATTAAATTATAATCAATCAATCAAGTTATTAATATATTTTCAATAGACTGTCAATAATCTGCACATAACTCAGATTAAACTCTTAAACTCAGAAATTTCTGAACTGACTGTCAGGTCACACATTCTCAATAAACAAGTCAGGGTAATGCTAAGCAATAAGAATCTGTACTTGTACCAGAGTCTGAAGGAAACTTTCTAAGCAGATGGAATTCTGTCCACATTGTATTGGTTGAATGAGCTTAAATCTCACAAGTTTTTATAGAAACCACTATTTTCAGATCAGGACACAGGAATAAAATAATGTAAAAATTAATCTACAGGGTTTTTTATTTTGTTAAGGTCTCTGAGAGAAGATACTTTAGTATCTTGAGTTCATGAGTTTCTTTCTTCCCAGCAACATTTCTCTTCCTAAGTGATTAATTAAACCAGCATTCAAATCAGGTCTTGCTGGTCAAACATTAAGAGAAGGAACTGCCGTTCTTCTTTAGACCAGGATTTAGGAAACTCTTTTCGGCATTTAAATACATATAAGAATAATTATATTCATGGCTTTTATCACAACCTTTAGGTTTCCACCCCTGATTTCTTACTAACTTTTTTGAGTTAAACCCAGTGATTTGTAAAAATTTTTACAAATTCCATGGAAGCTGAAGATTTTGCATTGAGTCATGGAGCTGACATTATTGATACAAGAATGATTTTCGCTTTTGGACAGTTTGCCTACAGTGGAAGTAATGCCTCCTTTTCATATAGAAAGTAGAATTTGTAGCATATTTCTAAGTGGCTCCTTAAATCTAAAACCCAGTAATTTTTTTGTCTTCGGTTTGATACTGTTCTTTGAAAAAAACAGACCTACATAAAAAGAGCAAATAGTTATATTCAGGACAGCAAATTTAGTTTTGCAGGCATGATTAAAATAATTTCCTAGTTTTCAAATGCAAATGAAAGATGCCAAAGAAATTATATTCAGCTGTGTGCTGTTTAAATCCATAAAACAGGGAAAATTTAGTGTTTCTTTCCTCAAAGAACACTTGCCTTTCATAAGCGATTGCATTCAATTTATTTCCTATTTCTCTACCTGAAGTTCCATGAAGTTCAAGTTCAGAAAGTATGCACAGCATATGAATGAGGCAGGCTGAGAGAGCTGAACTCAGCCTAGAGGAGACAGAAGGGTGACCGAGGAGTAGCCTGCAGATTTTTGAAGGGCAGTTACAAAGCTGGCAGAGGATTCTGATCTATGGGCTCCCGCAGGGACTTTCACTACATTTCTGTGCCAGAAATTACCATCTCCATGGCAGAGCTGCAGCAGCGACTGCATCACACAGGAGTGAGTGCAGCAGAAAGCAGGAACAGGCTGACCTGGTAAACCAGTCAGGGAACTGTGTGGCTGGGGGACAGACATGGAATTTCCCCCCGTGATTATGCTACAGAGCTGCTAATGTCTGGAAAATACAGGATTTTTCATGCCCTAGATCATAAGTTGCCTAGAGTACACAGAGATTCATGGAGCTCAGGAAAAGCACTGCATGTGAGCTGAGTAGGAAGTACTTTAAACCTGAACCTCAACATTCTTTCCTTAACAATTAACAGTTTTACTCTCATTATCTGAAAGGCAAATAATTCCAAAAGACATAAATTTTCATTATATGCATTTTAACTCTTATATATTCTTTTAATTGATCAGTGTGAACTTCACACCACCCTCTGTGATTAGAGTGCAAACCCTTAAGTTTTGCTTCTTGATTGCTATGGTCTCATGTTCTTTTAGAAGTAAACTATCAAGTTTGTGAAATTTTGACAATTTATATAAAATGAAATTTGTCCCAGAATGACATGAAAAAGAGATATTTAGTTTCATCCTGAAGTAGATGTGATAAATTACTTCTTTTGCTGGCCTTCTTTATTCAGCATAAAGAAGCTTATAGAACTGATGGAGGCTGAGGGAGGTTAACAGGGTTTAGGTAAGTGAAGTCAGATTACATGAATTCAAGCTCCACCCAGGGAAAGATTTAAGATACAGTTTTGTGTAATTTTACACATCCAGAACACAACGGCTATAAATTCTGTAGCCCTTTGTATTGTTCAGGAGGTGCTGTTTATGATATAAACTATATCATTACAGGAGGACCCTGTGTCACAGGTTGTGTGTGTAAAGCTTTGCTGCTTCCTGGGTGGTTATGTGTCAGTTTGTTCAGAAGTTAGGACAGGGATGGAATCTGTGAAGCAGCTTTAGCTTCAGCAGTGGATTTCAAGGAAAGTATGAGACAATAATTAGATCTGTACTGAAAGTTTCACCCCTGTTCTATCTACCCAGAAGAGGGAAATTAAATTTTACAGTGTTGTGCTTTAGTATATTATGCTCATTCCTTTGAGGAATCAAATGAAAGCTTGCATTCCTAGCATGCTGTATTGTACAACTATGAACATGACTGAAATATTTCTAACGTGGTATGAAAGTGACATGCATTACAAAAGCTTGAGAGAAGAAACTACAAATCTCATGCAGTACACAGTGTATATGAATATGGAATAAGTAGCATACCATATTAAAGGATCTCTTATATTTTCAATATTTTCAGAAATGAAAAAAAAATGATTTTGTGTGTGCTTTGCAACAGTTTATTACTTCCATCCTTTGTGTTAGAAAACACACCTTTTTAACCGGCTTCATAATTCATGAATGTATTTCATGCATTTCTTGTACACATAACTGGATTATACATTTTAATTGGTAAATGCAACTCAACAATTTAAGATTATTTTTGTCCTTAAGATTTATTGCCCAGGAATCCATATTTGCTAATGGGTTAATAGAGCATTCAAAATTCCCTGCCATCTCTGTGACCAATTACAGCTAATTACATCCCCCTAATTTCAGATCCAGAGTGTTCAATATTCAGAGTAAATTGACAGTGATTTAGCTAGTCATCTGAAGGCCAGACCAAATCAAACCTAATGAAACCTCACCAAATCTATGAAACCCAAAATTACCTACAAAATAATATAGGTGAAAATATAGAAAAAACACAGAAGACACACTTAGCAGAGTGAGCTTGTTATGTTGCTTTCATAAGTAGAAAAACAACAGAAGTACATTCTTTATTGGGGTTAATTTGTTTGGTTCACATAAAGAGGCTTTTTAGACACCTGTAGCAAAGGCAGATCTTTGTGGAGGTAATAGCTTTAGGAATGGGGAGTTAACAGAGCACGCAGCTCCCATCCAGCCAGATGCTTTCTTTAATTAAATTTTTAAAATCTTTTTAAGTTAATGCAAAACATTTGGCCAAATGTTGTGGGGCTTCCCATAGTAGCTTCTGAATAACACAGTCTGAAGTCACCATTTCCCTGCCTGTACTTGTGATCATTTTTATTACTGTCTTGCAGTCACAGATAGATTTTGTTTGGCCTTGGGGGGCATATAATAATTACAGGGAATGTACACACACATTTTTCCCCTGCAATATCATCTCACTGTAGTAACCCTATTGGGCTAATGTTCACTGGAAAGTTTTAAGAACCACAAAAAGAGCACGCATTTTTGCTCTTGTATTTTATGATTATATATCCACCAGTGTTAAAACTGAAAATACATTTGCATTTAGTCAGGAAAAAGAATGAACTTCTGGATTAGTTTAAACCACCAGCAAACTTAATGGAATAAATATTTTTTTCTTTTTTCAAACATGCAAAGCCCTAGACAAACCTCCTACTCTGGAATTTATCAAAACAGTACTATAGTCTTCTGAAATATATTCTTTTAACGTATTTATAAATATCAATTCAAAGCATGATTGAACAGCCTATCTATTTAAAAGTTCTTAATTAAGTTCTTAATTGAATTATATGAGACTTCAATTAATGTACCTAAAATCTACAAAACATTTTTTCCCTCTTCCATGATAAAATTCGTTAAAGGGATTTAAGCCTAATTCCGGTTTAAAGAAGGGCTGCTCAGATGACATCTGGTTTCTCATGTTTCAGTCTGCAGCAGATTTCATAGCTGAGTTATAAACCCCTGGAAAATAAGTTTATACTGAAGAGTGTCAGTCTATGAACTATTGCAGTATTGCAAGTGCTGCTTTCATCCCAAAAGGTCCCAGTGCATAAAAGATGATAAATATTGATAGATCAAACTTTGTGTAGTTATGTAGTTGAAAATATGAAATTCCAGAAACCATTTCAACGTATAGGGAAGAAAATAAGAAGAGAATTCATGTTTAATATGCTTCATGGGACACAAAACAGAAAGCAAATTTCCAGTGCATAATGGTATCTGTGAAATTTCTAATTTTAAACTACCAAATCAAAGCAGTAATTCATTTCAGTAACAATTTCAGTGATGCAATTCTTTCATTACTTGCTTTTGAAGAAATTGAAGTAACTCAACTAGAATCTCCTACATGTAATATATTCTTTTCAGCAATAGATTTGTTTAGAACTTGTGAAAATACTGTGCTTTGTCTGACCACGTTTTACCTTGCTATGATTCACACTGTATTGTCTCACACCTACAGCATATTGTTTCTCTTTTTAATGAACTCAAACTTCTGCCATATAATAGCAGCCCCACAGAGATTAAAAAATTCCTCACTTCACTCCTTAAGTGCTTCCTTTAGCCACGCGACAGCTGAGAACATTTATTATTGCTAATGGTGTTTCTTCATTTTTTTTTATTGACCTTTCTGGGGTTCATCCTGTTGCCATCAGGTATAGCCACCTATGCACAACATTGTGATGATCCCTGTTTTCCACCTGGTAAAGACCTTCTGCCTGCAGTGTTCTGAATATGTGTGTGGATGGTAACAAAGCATGGGCACGAGCAGAGGCCAGGACATGGCAGCACTGCTTCTCAGCTAACCTCAACTCCACCTGGCTGGGGCTTGCAACAGCCTATTCCTCATTTTCACATCGTGCTTGAAATAGATCTGACAGCTAAGAGATGCTCCCAGCCAGGAGAGTCCCAGGAAATGGTGGCAAGCTGAGATTCTAATTTTACGCTTTAAAAATGCTGTTGTACAATTATCTAACAGCTTTTTAATCTGAAGACCTGTGTTAGTCAGAGAACTGAACCTATTGAATGAGAAAAAATAAAGTTTTAAATTATTTTACATAGAATGTGTCTCAGGAAACACTACCTAATGATCTGAAGTGATCAAACCCTTCCAGCTGATATCAAATCAAGCCATATAAACTACACTTAAAGCACATCCTAAACTTATACTCCTATTGACATGTAGGGCTATAGCAGATGGACCTAAAATTACTGAATTTGTGAGTTTGTGAATGTCTCTTATTTTGGCAAGTAAATTCTAGTTATAACTGATGTCTGTTCACTTTCAGCTGAGGTTTCCTCTATGAACTTGACCTCAATATAGTTCTCTAAGGCTGATATTAGAAAGAGACAGCTAAAGGGTGTAGTCTTAATGTTTACAATATGGGTACTTATAAAATGTAAATTACTGAAAAGGCTGACTGCACTTTATTTGACAGTTTTGATATTTAATATTTTATACAAATAATTCAGTGATACCAACCAGAGTTTTACCTGTTTTTGGCTTAGAGCTATAAGCTTGATAAAAATGTTAATCTATGAAAAAGAAATGCCAGATATAAGGACAGTTATGTTGATGAACTGCAATGTTAATAATAGACTATGTGTATATTGAGTTCAGTACCTTAGATGCTACTTTTCAAAAGATCACAGAGTAGAAAGAAAGCTTAAAAATCTATGAAGTTTCAAATTAAAATATAGGTCTCTATATTTATAACAGAATATTTTACTAAAAATAGGATATGTTTTATTACCTCAAGCTCATGCTAAGCTTTTTTACTTTATCAAACACAACTGAAATTCTCTGTCTTCATCAGCTGTACCTTGTCAGTGTCAATGAAGTAGTTTATATGTCATAGATCAATCTTTGCACCAGATAATTGCCATCATTTGTTACTTAATTGCATTCAATTCACAGGAGTGAATTGAATTACAAAATATGTAATTGATGAAAATCCAACAATTGTTACCTAATTTGCTGCTATTCATTAAAAAAACCCAAAAACAACAACAAACAAACAAACAAATGAACAAACAAAACCACAACACAACAAAAAAAACCCTTAACATAAGTTAAATTTTGAGTATACATTTAACCATTTGACAAGTAAAAAAGATTGATAGGAAACTACATTTCTGGCAGAGTTACTAAGACTCAAATAATGACAGAAATTATTTGCACAGATAATCAGTTAGTCACTTTTTGTTGTGCACTTCACAGGAATGAATAACACAGACTATTAAACATAACCAAATTTGCTCTAGAGTCTACAGCAAATCATACCATGTGATTACTCAATTCTTGTATCCAAAAATTACTTTTAAAGTATCCATTATCAGTCCTGATGAAAAAAAAAAAAAAAAAAAAGGGGTTTCTGTTAAAATACACTTTGTCACTTTATGAAAATTACCTTCTATCTTCTTGTTACCAAGAACATACCTAATGCTAATGGCAGGTCTTGAGAACTTTTGTCATTGCCTGGTTTCAAGGATCTTTTTGAAGTGTGAGTTACTAATTGCCATTAAGGTTAAAAATTTTATTTTTAATTTGGAATTAACATTGTGAGCTAGGGAGACTTTGGAAGTGAAAAAATTAATTGTTCAGAACTGCAGCACTTGACGTCCTGCTTCAAAATACATAGGGATTTTTTAGAAGGATTTAGTACCTACAACAAGTCTGAAACTATTTCTTAAATAATTATTTTAAAGATACTTGCATATATTTAGTACAGAAAATCCAAATAATCTTCCAGGTGTCTCCAACAGTTTACGAACATTCTCCAATCAAATTCAATTGAGTTGTTCTACAATAAGATTTCTTTGAAAGGTAGTATACAAATGCCTTCCATTTGATTGGAATTCTTCCTCTGTCGTCTTTAACTCTTCCAAATTTCAGCATCTTCTAGAAGGTTCTGGAATTCTGATTTTTCCTCTGAGAACAAAACAACAAAACTGTTACTAGTGGTAGTGAACATGCCTGCACAAGTAAAGAGGAAATTTTACTGATCTGAACAATATCTCTTTTACTGTACCAAGTAATTAAAGACAAACAAAATGTTCTAGCAAAGCAGTTTTGTGGAATCAGTGTTGTTCTGGAATGTAAGTAATTTACCAAGGTGAATAGTTGTACAGACATGGAATTAATTATGAATGTAAAGTTACAAATCTGAGTGCTTAGCCAAAGTGTGCAAAAACAAGAAGGATTTATATCTGAAACAGCATCACTAGGAGGATCCATATCACATACCTCAGTAATATGAAAATAAGGTGGCATGTCCATGCTAATTTTTTGGACTTCCTTTCTAGTCAGTGGAAAGGAGTGGGTATCATTTGGAAGATAGTTCATGTAACCCTAAAACAGATTTCAGAGGAAAGAGAGACACTTGCCCTCTGAAGGTCACAATATCTTCCTGCACTGGCTTTTGAGGGAGTTTAGAAACCACCAGGGATTGAGTACTCTTACAGGTATATTTCACTACATAGGATAATCTGCACTTAAACTGTGATTAAAGGTAATTGCATAGTATCAACTAAATTCTTCAATATTAATTGTATGCTTCATGTCTGCACTTAACCTACTCAGTAACCATTTGCTTCCTTTCCCCTCCTTCAACAGGCATTTATTAATTCGTTACTATTTCATCTAAAACTAAAAAAAAATTGGCTCAATTCCTATTTAAAAGTTAAATAAAAGATAAAACTTCACCGGTCTGTATCTATCTGAGAAATATTCTGTATTGATAAAGGCTCTTCACAGTTTAAATTCAAATTCCTGCCCCCTCTGCTTCCAGAGCAAGGGATTTTATGTCATATATTAATTACAGTTTAGATTGATTAATCTATAATAATATTGATTATAGCTATAAATTGGTTACAAATTCTATATTACACACCATATGTTAGCAAAAGAAATATATTGTGAGCTTACTTGTAAAATAATTAGTCTTCTAAGATTTGCTGAGAAATGAGAATCTGGATAGAAGACTGTTAATGCAGTTGAATATGTTGACTACAAGATGATTGTAAAAAAGTCTCATCATTCTTTTCAATTGTTGGACGTCTCTAAATTAAAAAATATCAAGCTCAAACTTTGTTATGAAAATCAGCATTCTTTCAGCTTCACTTTTGAAGCAAGAGTATGCAAATCTTCTGGAAATGGTTGTCCTTCTTTGCATGTGTGTGAGGTAAACTGAATCTTTCTCTGTACTTGTTAACACAAGAATTGTTTCATTTCCTTTGTTTTTAGTGTATTTCATTCTACTAGGGACCTCATAGCACCTGGTATTGTCAAAGTTGTTGGGAGAACTAAAAGCATGGATTTAATCAGTTCTAATTTTCACTTCAGCATTACTTGGTGTGGTGTTCTTAAGAATTCTAGAACACATCATGACTATCAGCACTACTGTTAAAAAATGTTGGAAATACAGCACAAGTTTAAAAGATCTGTGCATGAGGACTTAATTTTCCAGGTCTGTGCCTCTTGCACCAGACCTCAAATGTGCTCACAGTATCTGTTTGAATGCAAAATTTCATTTTGCAAATAGGAATAAAATGTCCTCTACACAGCCCCAAACTGATTTTTCTAAACTTTGTGTGTTAAACAGGATTTGCAACTTGGGCCTGCTAGCACAGGCATGACTGGACACACAAATTTGCCTCTGGACACTTATAATTTCTAATTCCTTTTCATAGTTGGTATGAAGATGTAATGAATTAAAGACCAGGATACGATGTTGAAGACTGATTCATCAGCAAAGATGGCTTGCCTTGGGGTGGTTGGAATAATTTCCTCTGCTCTTGATCTTGCACTTCTCTGAACATTTCCCTTGCCTGCCCAGGGGGGACAGCTCTGCTACCTGTGAAGCAGAAGCAGTTATTGAACTTCTAGTTGATAGACCAGTATATTAAAATAAATTGATACCAGTTCTTGTTTAGTTTACAGCTGTAGTCCCTGCGGCTGTAAAAACCTGTGGCTGTAAAAGCAACTGAGCTCTCCCTAAGCAACCAGTGGGTAAAAGGAGGGTGGAGAGCCACATGGAAAATCAAGGCAGCTGTCCAAAGTTAAACCATCCCTGCTTGTGAATCAAATCTCAATTAAGCTAAGACACCTGTGGCCATGTCCATTCTACTAGTCCACTTTGATTCCTTAGCACCTCTAGATTAGAATAAAGTGCAAATGGCTTCAGGGGTCAGGTCATAAATTTACCTTTTTAGGAGCCTAAGTATAGGTATCCATTCTCTTGGTTAACACTTGAGAAGGCAATTTGTGGCAAATCACTTGAAAAAATTAAATCTCTACATCTCAATGCATGAAGACAGTGCAAACAAATAAGTGTCATGCTAAAGAAAGGAAATACTTGCTGGTTTACTACTCAATCTTTCTGAATAAAATAGTGTGCAAGTAGTACACTAAATTAATTTATTTGCAATTATGTCATTGCATCATGTCATACCTTTAATTTGTTTGATGTGTCTGATTGTTCAGTGACAGACATATACCCATAAAATACAATATTCACAAAAATATTAACTAAAATATTTCTTTGGTCTGCATTATCAAGAAGCAGGTGCAAATCAATAGTGTCAGCCTGGTCTCTAACTGTTTCAGAACAATCAGTTAGAAATAAACCAAACTATTTAGCGATGCATTTATATTTCAAATAAAGCTGCATCTAAGTTTCATTACAATACTTTTAGAAAATAACTGCTCATACTGCTGCCACTGAAAAAGTTCCTTTAAGCCTGCACCTTGCATGTTTTTTAGCCTGCAAGTCCATGTGAGACTGTTCCTGATTAATGCTAAGATTTGGCTTGTGAGTCAGAACACTGCAATCAGAAGTAGTTCTGAAGAGACTTGTCTTTAGCTTCCTACTAAAATATTTACCTACAGAAAGATAACGTGAAACAGAGGTATAGTCCCCACTTTGATGCTGTTAAATTCAGTGTACATATTTCTATCAAAACTTTAAGGAACAAGACTAGGCCAAAAGCTCAGTTTCAAGTACAGTGGGCAGTAACGTAGACTGAATGAGGGTCGTCCCTCTTCCTAAGCAATGTTTGGTACAAAGTTCAAGAAACTAGAAAATTGCTGCACTAAATGGTCAGAAGAAAAAACCTTTCAGAGGCTGGAAAGTCCCTCTGAAGCAGTGTGTCAGGTACAGAGAAATCTGAGGAAATCCCAATTGGAACAGCCTTTAAGGGAATACTGGTATTACCCACTGATGGCTGTACTGCCTGGGTGTGGGTACAGTGGGGAGCAGAAGTCTCACTTCCATCAGAGGTTCCAGGAAGTTAAAGGACACAAAACTGCACAGCTTCCTTGTGTCCCAGTTTGCTTGCCTGCAGGGGCAGTAAGACCACAACAAGTAAAGTATGCACATGTGCACAAGTGTATGTGAAAGAAACTATAGAAAAGTTGTGAGAGAACAACCAGAATCACAGGAGTATGTGTTGGAAAGCAGCTGTCTCTGTACCACTATCTGGATTTGCATCCCTGTTTATTCTGAACTCAGGTTAATTTTGGCCTGAGTATGCACAGCTTTCTTCTTCCCATCCTGTATGCCTGGTCCATGACAATGACGTGACCTGTCTGTGCAGTTAATCTGAGGCTCAGCAATTTCTTCAGCCAGGACTTGTGTGAAGGAAGGAGCTCAGCAGGGAGATATGACCAGTGGGACTGAATCCTGGACATGCATCAAGAGACAGGGGATCTGAGTCAGATTAAAAACTGAGCTGAAATGAAAAGATCATCTAAAATGAAGGTTATTAGAATGAAATTCTCACTTATCTTTTGCCCAACCAAGTCTCAAAAGGAGAGCCACAACTTGGAGTACAACATCAGACCACATTATACACCGGGTCCTTAATCACTCTGTGAACAGCAAGTGCAGTAAGATACAGTTTATTCCAGTCTTCCACAGGAAGGAGAGCTGTCCTCAAGTGCTTGAATAATAAAAATTAACGTTCACAATCCTTGTTTCTGCTAAAAGAGGTAGTATAATTAGTCTTGTATAAAATGAAGATTAACTTTTATTACTGAAGGAGTTGTTTGGTTTGGGTTCTTTTTTCAAATTGCTTTTGTTTTAAACTCTGCACTCAGGAAGATCTGTTCACAAGCTCAGCACAGAACCACTGAGAATCATTCATGAGACACTGGAAGAGTCTTCTGATTGGATTTATGGCTTTTTTTCTTTACTGTCTGACATCGTATGGAGTGATGATGATGACAGTGATGAAGGTATTTGTAATGCAAAGACTTCTGTAACTGCTCTAACTGGTGTTTTACACGCATTAAAATGGCTTACTCAGCTTTTAACCTCACAGACAAGAAGGTCAAACAAAAGGAAAAGTGAACATTGTTGCTAATAAAGCATCCGCTGGCTATTTCAATCAGTAAATTGGTCTCTTTGTTAACTTTCATCTCATGTTTAATGCACTATTACAGAAAAGCTCTAATACCATTAGTACATTTTGAATAAGAGAGCATTAATTTATATATGACTTCAAAGCCACAACCAAAATATGCATCAGGATATTGCTTCAGAGAATGGAAATATTTTCTTTTAATCAGCAAGAATCTCAAGAACCCTGGAAAATATACAAGATACATCAAGAAAAATAGAACTTTTTTTAAATTTGACATATTGATGAAGGGGCAATACACTTAAAGGACAAAAACCGTGACATTTCAACTGAACTCACAGGATTTTGGATGGCATAATTCAGTTTACTTGAAGTTATAGTTCTGCCATTATGGTACCATTCTTCATCTGACGGAATCAGATAAATGAAATTAAATGACTAATGTTTTGATTTTGGAAATAACTCTCCTTTTGTCAATAAAACAAAAACAAAAACAAAAACAAAAACAAACAAACAACAAAAACCAAAACAAAACCACAAACAAACAAAAAAAATCCCAGTGTGAGCAGATACTGCTCACAGTCAGTGGTGGATCATCGTGTCACATCATATTGGTCATTCTGACAAGCGATGAGTGTAGGAGTGACATCTTCATTTCACGGTAGTTTATTTTATATTCCGTTTGGCTACACCAGATTATAATTAAAAAGCGACACGTGCTGAAACTGACTTCTACCTGTTTGCCTAGAAACCTGAGATGTTACCAAGTGTTTACCTTTCAAATATGTGCATGAGCTTTTTATATTAGCACTGTATATGAATGCTAATAGATAGGCTGCTACATGTGAGTCTGTGGATTGGATATCCTATTCTGAGATAAGATTTACAACCAGCAGAAAGCCGGTCTCTCCTAAGGTTGACAGATGGAAAAAGGTGAAAAATAGACAGCTTGGTAAAATTTGATCAGTGTGAATTTTTAGCATTTCATAGCTCCCAAAGCACGCGCAAACTTTCCAACACTCAAGTGTCTAAGTGTTAATGGCAGTAGCAAAAGTCATAAAATACCTGACAGACAAAAATTTGAGATCTGAATGTTCATTGCTTTGCCCAAGTGAAATGTCATCATCAACCAGGAGTGTGAATAGGCAGTAAGGCACCTTACTGCACTATATCATAAAAATTAAGTGCTTTGAGCACCCGGCCCACTCTGTGCTGTAGTCACTGCAGCTGAGGCTGCACATTACCCAGTTATTCAGGATGATTCCTTCAAATTCCTTGTCCTACACAGAGGTGCAATAACATATTGCAGCAAAGTGCTTATAATTACACTGAAGTGCTTATAGTTACACTGAAATGGATTTTTTTTTCCTTGCATTTCACTGGAAGCATTGCTAGATTTACAGTCTTGTTAAATTTCATATATATTTTATTTGGAATTAAAAAAAACAGTAAGCTTTTCCTTAAAATGTGGAAATATGCATAAAGTAAATCGAATTTTTAATTGTAGTCACAAGTTAATATTTAGAAGCACAAATAGATATTTATATATTTCCTTACTTACTACTTAGTTACTATGGCACCTTGGATTTATCTACCCAAAACTCTGTGGCAAGATAAATTTTGAATTAAAAATCAAAAATCTCAGAATAGATGCTTGTCATTTAGAGTATAAAAAAAATTGTGGAATTTTTTGGGGTGTTTTTATTTGTTAGTTTTGTGGGGGTTTTGTTTGTTTGGGGTTTTTTGTTTTGTTGTTTTTTTTGTTTGGCTTGGTTTTGGTTTTGTTGGTTTTTTTTAATCTTTCCTCTGATATCTGTTTTTTTCTCTTGGTTTAGCTGAAGTGGAACCTTCGCTGAAAAAAGGTTGGTCAGTAGCTTAACAATAGAGGGAAAAGATTTTGTAATTTTAAGATTTAACTGTATATCTGTGATATAAATTCTGTCAATAGTTACATGGCAGTCTACTAACCTTTTCAGTTGTGCTCTAGCAAACTCATTAAATGCAAAACACAAATAATAATATTTACTGAGTTGTTTGTTGGTCTGTGAGAATTCCTTACTATTTCATTATTACTGAGAAAATCTGAAAATTTGTCATATAAAAATAGAATTACAGAAATATTATTTATAGCCTTGTCATGCTTGTGGGACTTCTGCTAATGCCAAGGAGTTATATGTATGTCTGGATAGAAATAATGTTCAGGAATAATAATATGGAAAGTATGTTTAGTGAGAAATAATGATGAGGTACTGTCAAGCATTTTACCTGAAGTCAACACAGACCCCTAAATAAAGAACTTTGTCCTAATCTTCTGAAAAAAATTACTTAGTTATCATTGAAATTTTTAAAGCAGACAAGCAAAGGAAATAGGATTTATATTATAATCTTTATGGATATTGAAATTGTTTTGCTGAAACATTAAACTTATATTCAACTTCTATTAAATCAAAATGCAAATGTATAAGAAGGCTGAAATTACTGATGATAGAATGTAAAGCTTTTCAAAACTAGGATGTGTTTTTTCTCCATATTGAGCAAAACTTGAGAATAGTAGGATGTGTAACCAGCCCTATGTGAACTGAATTTAGTATCCATCAAATTCTCAAGAGGTAAATGCCCATATTGAAGAATCTATCATTGCAGTTGCTTTTGAGACTGCAAGCCAGTTTTCCCTGAAATTAATTGGAACTGGATTAGTCTTCTGTTTAATGAAATGTTTTGTCAATCTCAATCTGCAATCCAAGGAATTAATAGGCTTGAAGACTAGGACCAGTTATCTTTCTATTGATGATTCCTTGTGTTAGGAAAAGTTACAGATAGTGTAGGAAAATATTCCATCTCTTTACCTCATTTGTAAGAACTGTAAAACCTTCAGCATCACCCTGTCTCTTTTCTCATAGAGACAGGTGCATATTTAATTTTACAGAAGGTGCACAGAGTCTGAAGCTGTAGCACATTTTTGGCAAGGATGCACATGGTGGAATATTTCTTCTCACCACAGCCCATTGTAGGGGCCAGGCTGAAAGTGCTGCTACTTCATGGCTAGGAAGGCATAATCCATAAACACTGTGGGCAACACCACCCTCAGCATTGCAATCCCTTCCTCTCTGGAAATCAGTCACATAGGCCTTACCCATTGCATTGGGACACAAAGCTGTAGAACTAGAATTTGGAGAAGTCATCTAAACAAGATGAAGGCTGCTTAAATTGTAATCAATTGGGGGTGATGATATAGTTATTTGGACCCAAAATTGCTCCATCCAAGGAGCTGGGTATCTAACTGCAAGTTGGGAATGTTCTTCTCACTATTCAAAGTTCACAGCCTGGCTCTGGCCATGAATCCTGAGGGATTCCACCTGGAGTATAAAGGAAATGGACAGGGAGCTGGTGATTTCTCCAGATCTGGTATCTTACAAGATAACACAAGGCCCAAATTCAAACATGCCTCACCTGCCTGAAGAGTAAAACAAATTTTGAGTGGGCTTTTCCGCTTCCTGGATGTGCGCTCAAGATTTTCCCTCTGTTTTTTAGAGTATAAACATTCTTGTCTCCCTGCAAACTGTTTTTTCAGGCTGGGCCTGCTGAAGATAGTACCTCTTTCTGTCACAACTAATGCCATAAGCTTTCACATAGCAACATCCTCAAGTAACCATCTCCAGGTGACTGGAGGTCTCTATTTCATCCTGGCAGCCAGGATCTGGCCTTGTTTATACTTGGTTTTGTCACCTCTTTTACTGGGCTACAGAAATACAACATATGTGGCCTGAAGCCACAAGTCCCTTGGTAATGCCAGGGCAGAGCACTGCGTGTGCCTCCTCAGTGACAGACACCTCCCAGCCCCTCAGAATTGTTCCTGTCTCTCTGCAGACTTCTCTTAAAACTGTATAAACATCAAACATTCGCTGCCAGGGTCTAGAGCTAAGAGAAGTTTTCTGAGAGCTCCATGGTGTAGCCTAGTGAACAGCTTTTGTGCTCTCCCAGCACTACAGCTCCTGAGCGCAGAAGGCAAAGCCCTGGGAGGTGAGCTGAGGGCTCAGGTGAGCTCCTGCAGGTAGCACTCTCACAAACATCACAATCTGTTCCCCTGAGCACAAGGTGCGGATCTCTCCAAGTAGGTTTTCTTAACTAATTTGTACTGTTATTTACATGGTCCATAAATAAGACTTCCAAAAGTATTCTAATGAAAACAAAACAAAACAAAACAAAACAAAACAAAACAAGACACTGCATTGCTGATTTTTTCTATATTGCTGCTGTTAGGGCTGGACCCAAAAAAGAACCATCTATGCAAATAGATCTGGAAGGTTTTGAGTGTCAAGATGTTAGTTTGATCCATGAAATTAGAACCAATTTTTTTGGTTATGGAGTTTTTTCTGTCTACACATAAAGAACCATTTCTGTGTCAAAATCCCTTCCACTCTGTGCAGCAATTTTATCTATAGCTTTATGAAGGATCTTTCTTTAGGTGACACTGGCATTTGAACATTCTAAACAAGAAAAAAAAGAAAAAGTGAGATTGTGCAGTCTGATTGTGCAGAGATACTGCTGTCTCCAGAATATGAACAGATTGACATTTTTCACATCTTTATTGAAAACCTCTCTCAAATTTCACTCTGGAAATGTGCACTATGGTTGCTGTGCCTGATATTTCAGTATTTGTATTGGATCTAGCTCACGGTTATTGCGGTATTCACAAATGGAATGAGAATTTTTGAAAAATCTCCATGTCTATTTTTAGTGAATGGACAAGACTTCACCCCTTTGCTTTGCTGACTAACAGCTTTTATGAATGCTAAAATGTTTGCACAAAACTTACTTTATAACAGAATATAGTAACTGAAAAAATAGGATTGCTGGTATCATAAAACAATTGTATATTGGAAAAAAATTCAAGGGGAGTGGCAAGGACATTGTCTAGCCATGAAAGAAGAAAAGTCTTATTATAGCTATGATCCCAAAGAAAGCAAAGATCACTTTCCTGGAGATGTAAATTAAAAGCAAAGATAATAGAAGTACAGGTAATGACAATGGACTTCCACAGGCAATGGGATTATTATCAGTTTCAGAATCCTTTAGAAGATATGAAAATATCTCTCAAGCACCTATTTTTTACTGCAATTATTTTTGCCAGTCCAAGTCTTATCACTAATATTTATCTTCAATAATTGGAAAAGAATGAACATTTAATATTGTCTGGCAAAGCAGTATTCTTCAGTGGACTTAGCGAAAGAATATACTGGACAGGATTTTGCAGTCTTTAACAATGCATATTCTCAACATACAAAAACTATAGGGCATTTTCACAAAAGACAGAGAAGTTTAATTCTTTTTTTCAGGCTTAATTTGCTTTTAGTTTCATTTTTTCTACAATAGTTATGATTGATAATATTTTTTTATTTTTTTCAGGGTTAGTTTCACCTTTAGAGACACAGTCTTTTATTTGACAGCTGTGTGCCTCTATGTTTTTACTAGAAATTATTGCTATAAAAAAGAAAGTGTGGGGGGCTTGGTTGTTTGTTGTATTGGTGGTGGGGTTTTTTTTTTGTTTGTTGTTTTCTGGGCACTACTGGCCTCAGTTGTGAGTTTAGAAAAGATCTGAGAAAACGCAAAACTAGAAATAAAGATCTGTAAATACTAAAGAAGTGCAAACACTTCAACACTGACAACCATGCTGAAAAAGGTCTATTAAACTGAAAATAATTTTAATTTCAATAAATACTATTTGATTAAAAGCAGAGAAAGGAAAAAAACACACCATCATGACAATTATCCATCTCTGTATTACCAAAAAGTTTTATTATTGGCATAGGATTATTCTTACCAATAAGCAAAAGCACCTCCTTCAGGTAGAGATGGATCTCTAATTTCCCATGAAATAGCCTATATATGAGACAGAAAAGGGAGGGGTTGGCTCTTTTCTTAGGAAAATGTAATTTAAAAAATCATAGATTACAGCAAAATGCCAACACAAACTAGAAATTTCTGTTAAAGGTCACCAGAAATTTTGTAAAAGACCTTTTGGCAAAGCACCTTATCCATCTGTCTTCAGTTCAAATGAGGGTATCATTGCCAGAGTATTAGGCTGGTTATTAATATGCTGAAGACACATCATGCTCTTAAAAGACATGTCAGCTTCTAAGGGAATGGTCAGTTACACTGACTCACCCTCAGCAACCCTGCCCAAAGTGCAATTCCCCAGACCTGATGCCAGACACCCACTCCTATTAACCCCTTCTCTACCCCAAGGTTAGGCCAGTCAGAATTTATTCAGCACAATCTATTGGCTTGTTCAGACCTGGTTATTGATCTGTGCTGACAAACAAACCTTTCCCAAAAGGAAAGGTTCTCAGACCAGGCAATTTCCTGCACCATCTATGGTGTAGTGATCAAGTAAACATATACAACAATTTTGCCTGGAAGAGGGGAGAGGAAGGAATAACCTGCTTAGAGAAGGCAGAGGGTTTTCTAATTTGGGTTTGAAAGTAGTTTTGATATGATAGCATGTACAAATCTGAAAAGAACTGTTCTCAGTATCCAGGCAGGGTAGGGAAAACATACTGACAAGTAATTAAGTTATTAGTCCTACAATTTATCATGTGTGTCTGATTGTTTTCAACGATTAAAGTGCCTAAGAATGTATGATTAGACCAAAAGTCCAGCTCACTCAGTGGATGGGACAGCAGTCCTTATTGCTGCCCTAGAGTGACCAGTGCAAATGCCTCAGGAAGTATATCAGAACTGTTAAAAATATGGTTATAATTTCCCAAGGGAGCTCTCCATACTCCAAACATTTTCCCCAGTGAAGGAGCACAGGGTTTGCATGGCTGTAATCCATCTACAACTTCTGGTGAATCCAAGGTTACAGACAGTTTGGAAATTAACTAGAGAATAAATTCAGAATAGCACAAGTGCAACCTGAAAATTTTGTTACCAGTTTAGTTGTCATATATGTGTCTTAAAAAATAATTACGCCATTTCATTCATCCCCAAACTGTGTACCTATTTGTACTGATAATGCCTCCTGAATTCAGTTTCTTTTATGCTGCTGTATGGCAATGTTCACTTCTCTGCATATGAGTTGTTACTAAAGATCTCACTAAAAGGCTTTTGCTGTGTCCCTTGGCTACACTTTACTATAAAGCATTTTGCATATCTTTGTGTAAAGTACACCTTGTGTTAAAAGATGGAAATCATTGATTGGTTCAATTCTCAGATGTTAAACTGCTTTTCCAGCTATATATTTTTTGCATTTTTCATTTTTGTGGCATCCATTTCTATTATTAATGTTCTTTTAACAATTTCATCTGATTTTACTTACATTGATCAATACAGCAATAACATATCCACCATAAAATAGCATTTTATAAAAGAAAGAAAACATTTTCCATATTACACAGATGAAAAAAGGCAATATACCACCAGAGTACAGGGATGCTCAATTACAGTTCTTTTGCCTTTTGCAGAATACTGATCTGTTTTCATCTTGAACTGAAACTTTTCAATACAAACTTACCAACTATATTTTAAGAGAGAAAGAGAGATCTTTGGAGCACAAGGCTAGTAGGGACCCTGGACAGAAGTGTAGAAGAGAGTCTCTCAGCTGTTTAAGTTGTGCTCTTAAATCAGGGAAAAACTTAAATAAAGATATCCATGCAATTTTTGTGGAAATATTAATTTGTTCCCCAGTAATGGACCTCTGGGGAGGTTCTTACTCTGAGAGGAGAGGGCATTAAACAGATTCCCACTGGCTGGAGCCTGCTGTGCCTGGAAAATGAACAGCTTTTCTAAAACTCAGTTAACCCACAGCATCAAAACTGGGGGTCTTGCATATTTCTGAGTGAACTCAGGTCCCTTCATAGTAACTGCTGTGCCAAGGAGAGGATGTAGCAAATGGAGCCCATGCTCGTGACCCACAGAAACTTATTATTATAATAATAAATTATTTAGGCTTTGGAAAGAAAGGAAAGGTTATGTAACATGTCAAGTTGCCTTGTTAAACTGAGGATTCCCTTCCCTTCCCTTCCCTTCCCTTCCCTTCCCTTCCCTTCCCTTCCCTTCCCTTCCCTTCCCTTCCCTTCCCTTCCCTTCCCTTCCCTTCCCTCTCACTCTAACTTGTAATTCCCAAGGAGGTAGATAAAAAATTCTGGAATCATATTTAACAGGCACTGTGGTCTGGTTCCTCATGTCGTGGATGAACACACAAACTGTTCAGCATTTTCACTGGTAAAAGCAATTTGTCCCCTGTTGCATTTTCAAGAAAGCTGTTATGCCACATGACTTCAGAAAAAGTTATTTTGTACCCCAGCTTGAAGTTGCAATGAATCCCCAGAACAGGGCGAGATCTAGGAAAACACTGAGGATAAGACTGTGCTACTGGCAAGCTGGTAGGGAAGTACCTGAAAAAGTCATACGTGTCACTCAGACACTCCAACATTCAATATTTGGTATTTAAGGCCTTGTGTTACACTTTCTTTGGTTCCTGGATATGAGCACAATACACCAATTTCATCCCCCAATTAAATATTCCCTGGGGCTTTTTTTATTTGTTTGTTTGGGTTTTCTCCTGTGCTTTTTTTTCCCCTGTTGCAAAGTGGTTTTTGGTTTTGCTGTGGTTTTCTTTGCCTGTGGAGTACAGCTACTTGATGTATTAGTGGTTAGATAGAAGTTGCTTTAATGCACAGCTTCCTTTCTTCTCCTCCTAGCCCCGCAAGGATAGCTGTCACCCTCACCAGCTGGTACTATCTAGATTAAAAATAGACTTCAGCTGCACCGTTGCAAATTTCTCCTGAGGATAGCAACAGCAAGAGAGTTGACTACAATTCTTCACCCAGGCAGCAGCTTTTAGAATATTAGAATATTAGAAACTACAACTCTCTCATCTTCTAAAGCTCTTAACACCATTCACTCTGGCCTTGCCCTCAGTATCTGTTTCCACCAACTCTTCAGGATAATCAGCAGCCTGCTACCAATTAGTCTTGATAAACTAGCAAGGATATAGCCCCACTAAATTTTTGGCAATAGCTCTAATGATTTTAATGGCTCAAAAGCAAATTATTAACCTCTGTCTCACCAGACTCTGGGGTTGGACTCATTTTCCTTTTCACACTTAGATATTTGTAAGAGAGAGAATGTCAAAGCACTGAAGGTGTATATCACTGTATTGCCTTTAACAGGTTATAGAAAAGATGACCAGCTGGTAAAATTTGTTAGGAAAAAAATCTATTCTCATTTAATAGAAAATTCCATCTGCTTAATTAAGCCTTTAAAACACTAGATATATTAAAACTATGTTCTATCTTCACTGCAATATTTAAGTGGAAAGAGGATGGCTTTAAGCATGGAGGGTAATGTTTAATGTCAGAGTTCAGAGGTAAATTCCCAGTTCTTCTGCTGACTTTCTGGGTTACCTTAGGTAAAGCATTCTTGTGTTTGAAATCAGGACTCTTTTTTTTTTTTTTTCCCCTCACTTTGTCTCTTATATCACTGACACTTTTAATATGATTTTGGGGATTTTTTAAAAGACATATTTCATCAAGATGGAAACTCAGAGGAGAGTGAAGTGTAGGTGCTGTTTTAACAATTCCAGGATGCTACTCACCATTTTATCCTCTAAGAGAGCGAGATGCAAGGCTGTGCTTTCCCAGTAAGAGAGGAAATGCATCCCTCAAAGTTTGAACTCCTGTGTTACAGAGATGAGATATTTATATTGTGTTACAGCTCCATGTGGTACCTAAAGCAATTCATGTAGGCTAAGGCTCATAGATGCTATTATAACACAATAAAATTAAAATAGCTGAAAACAATGCTATCCATTTCACTATGTTATAAAAAAGGACATAACAAAAAATCAAAATCAGAAACACAAAGGCAGACAAAGAAGGGAACCAGGAACCAGGAGAATTGCCTCATGTCCTAGCGTGAGGGGCTGTGCTCTTCATTCACACAGAGGATGTAAACCTGCACAATGCTGACCCATTAGTTCACACAGATTCAAGGGACTGAAATTATTTTCTCCCATCCTGATCTTCCTGGAGCTGGAGTGCACAGTCAGTTGACAGTGTCAACTGCTGTTAATGAAAATTAGCTGGGTGAGGTGTGGGGAAGCTGCTGCCCAGACTCTGCTGTTCAGCAGGGATTTCCAGTAAAGCTGCCTGCAATACTGACCCTCAGCTGACTGTCAAGGTCTGTTTTGGGTCAACAGGACATAGATAAATCAGCCTGACAGCAATATAGTTGAGTGTGTCTCCTCTCAGCATCTTGAAGCGGTCAATGAGAAGATTCCTAGTATTCCTTCTTGGAGTTATTTAAAATAATCAGCCTGCTTGTTCTGTATTATCTGCACAAGACTTGAGGTCTAAAGAAATTAGCATCAAGCAGTACCCATATTTAAGGAAATACTTATCTATTCAAAACCCAAGCAACACAAGGGGAAAGATAATTTTTCATGTCTGTCAAATAATTTAAGAAAACAAACAATGAAATACAGCTTTTAAAATACATACTCCTTTACAATAATTTAATAAACTGGTCTGTCATCTCATAAAGAATCCAGATGGTTGCTGTGGTGACAAAGATTATCCTTGCTGCTGCTTGATTCTGTCATTTTTTCTAAACATGAGTTCGTAATATTTAGGATTTATTAACAATGTGTCACATTGATAGAGATAAATTACATGCTTTAAACTGGCCATGTAAGTCTTCTATGATATTACAACCACTTTGTCAACTCAGCAATAAGAAATTATGTGATTACTAGAAAATTAAAGCTATTTGTCATAAAAGATGAAGCAGAGAGTATCAACACTCATAAAACAACAACAAAAAATCTCCAATAATCTAATGTGTTTCCTGATTTTAAATACCTTGAAGTCAGCAAATAGTTGCTATTTTCTGTTTTGTAAATTGATCCAGTTTAGCTTATATTGAGACTAGATTTACTTGTACTGGGAAAATTTGGGACTTAGTGTATCAGAATTAATGTGACCCAGGCTGCAATTTGTTTTTTGATGGTTCAGACTATAACAGGAAGTGTGTGAAGAGACCTGAATGATGGGACACTTCACAGTATATAAAAGCAAATATATGCACACACTTGTGTGTTAAGATGTACCTCACATCTAGGAATTTGCATATGTTTCTTTGCCATGTGTGGTATCTTAATTGTAGCAGAAAATCAGATGACATTCTCAGTGTGGCTGTCTAAAAAGGGTCTTTTTGGGCACCATACTGGAATATTTATTTGAAGCCAGCTTCACTGCTGATACAGTGTGAGTCTGATTTAAAAACCCAGCTCTAGAGTCATTGCTCCATACATATTTTGCAGTCAAATTAGCGATAAATTCCCTAAATCAAGAAAAAATTTAATACTTTTTTTTTGAACTAAAAAGATTTATTCTTATTTCATACTTATTTTTTCAAGAAAAAATAGACCTGTTTTCTGTAGTGTTACACATAATGTATGGTAGAAATGCAAAAGAGCTGAGGCAGTTTAAAACAAGCAAGGAATATGTGTCTGTGTAAGAGACTTTGCCTGAAGAATATGATTTATTCATATTCATCTCTGTATGCAGGGTGACTTCTTGAATTGGGTGAGGTATGTCTCCACTGTATGTTGTAATGCAGAGGAAGTGACTCAGCTTTCTTTACGTCCCCTGAGTCAGTGATTGGAGGCAGTCTAGAACAGTGGCATGGAAAACTGCTCAGATGTGCCCAGAATTAGGGAGCAATTTTCCATCTGTTCCTGTCTTACACCATTCCTACCACTTATGCTACCTAAACTAGACCAAGTAGCCATTTAAGCAAAACAAGTGGGAAAAGTCTGAAAATCCAGCAACAGGATTCCCTCAGTCAATAGAAATAAAATATCCTCACATATTTGAAAGAGAGATAATCCAGGCTCAGCTGAAATACAGTGAATCAGTAGAGTATGTTTCTTCCTATTCTCACCCTCTGACATTTATAGAACAATAAATGAGCTGCACACTCAGGCTGAAGAGAGCAAGATGAAGACTGAATAAAAACTCCTTTTAGCCAAATGACATCACATAATTAGCTTATTATATGACGTCATTATAATCACATCATTATAATTAGCTCTATTGTGTTTCCATACATTAGCGGCTAACAATGATGTGTTTTACCCTTTGTTACTCTTTATCTCAGTGAAATAATATTCTCTCTATCTGAAGACAACAGAGCCTGATACCACAGAATAGTTATGTTTCTGCAAACAACATACAATAATTATTCCAGATACCAAATACTATACAATAAAAACATTCTGCACTATTTTCAAGGACTTATGTAAATATCTGGGGATGGAAAATTCCATTGCCTTACTGGATTTCTTTGGCAATGTGCATCCTGAGAAAATAACTAAGGTTGTAAGTGAAATATTTCAGTTGTCCTCAATAGGCATTAGAGTAGCTTCTTAGACCTGAGATGCAATATGCATAACTTTTTCTCAGTTGAATTAATTTTGGGGACAGTGTTCTTGTTATTTAGGCCCTGCAGACTACAAGTAACATTGAAATACATGAAGGCATCCCCCAAAGAGTCTAGTGAGGTTTGCATTTGCTTTTGTAGAAAACAAATTTCGGACAGTATTTTAGAGTGGTTTCCAACTGCAGGAAATATGTGCACAATGTGATAAAACAGGCACTCTCTATAGTCTTAATGACTTTATTGCACAGCTGTAATAAATACCTTTTAAATTTCTACAACAGTGTGCAAGGAGGGATTTAATTCTGGTTTGCTTTTTTGAAAATTCAACACTTTATCTTTTTTATATTATCCTGGTTTTGACACAATAAGGACAGTAGAAAAAAGATTTACATGGAGGTATAAAGCAGTAATTTAATATGAATATTACAGCTGAAATTTTTTGTTCAAAAAGAATGGCATAACAAGCGTACATAAACACTGTACCCCTTCCTCCTTTAAGACAGTTCTCAGTTTTTGTTGTACAGCATGAGCAAAATGAGTCGTTCTACAAGACAGCAATCCCTAACCTGGGGACTTTTTATATCTGTAGTTTATATAGGGCATTGAGTCTATCTTTTACTGTGTGTTGGAGAAACCAATTCAGTACCTGAGCTTTAAAAAATTTAGCAAATATAGTAAAAAAAGACAGTTTTTCCTTCCAAAGATAATTTGGAAAACATAAAATGCTAATCTTGCTAAACAACTCAAGATAAATACAAAAAAACCCATGTTTTTCTGAATCATGACCAACATGTATAGCTATTATAGATCAACAAAACCTTTTCCTGCCTTTAAAAGTAGCTGTATGGCTCAGTCAAAAACAGAATAATTATTAAAAACCCTTAATCTTGTGATTTTCATCCATATATAATGTCTGTATATATATATAAAATTGAACTATATTGTATATCTCTGACTGTGCAGGTGATAAAGCCATGGTGCAGCCCTAACATTCTAAACACTTTAATTATTTTTTTTAATATAAGAATGCATATTCTTATATTAAAATAATTCTGATATTTCTGTGTGTGAAAATTATTTTAGTATTGATAAATCTGCTTTGCATTATTTTTTTCAGAAATTCAAAAACAGAAAACAGAGAGAACGGAAAAACGAGCACCAGCAAAGGGTAACTGGTTTTGTCTCTTTGCTCACATGTTTTTGTGTAACATACAGTGTCTTTGTTAACTACATAATTTTTGTTTGTTAACTTGGTTAACTATTGCTCTTGTATCATAGAAGCATTCAAAGATCAGCTGGCACAGACAGCAAATGATCAAAAATTCATGTATACTTTAGCATTACCAAAAAAATTGTAATTTTATGCTTGTGTAACTAGATTGAAAATGCACATTCATAATAAGATTCTCTTGCCCAAACTTTTCCAGAAATCTTTTTTTCTAGCAAAGGTGCAAAAAAGTTGAGTGTTGATGAACTTCCTCTGGTGCAAAAGGCATGAAGTGTGTTGGGTAAGGAAAAAAGCAAATTTATAGGCCAGTGGGTGCCATCCAAGTTAGGAAGCCATAGCTAAGGGTGAGCCAGGTGTGTATCAGAGATAAGAAAACTTCCATTTTAAGAATCTGCTCTTTTTCAGACTGTTTAATCTCCTATAACTGGCACTTTCCAAAAATTCACAGAGGAACTGGTTTGGACTGGTTTTCAGAGGTCATATAAACAAAGGTGTTTCCTGGGATATCTGAAGGATTTTTTGCCTAACAGAGCTCCTCCATAAAGGCTAGGCCACATAAAACTTGATGAGCATCCCTCTAACACACTGGTGCTCAGCTTGATAGTGGCAGGAGGAAGCAAGAAAGACGCTTATTAAAAATATTGTGTTTACACATACACCCTCCCTCATGCAATTATATTCATTTCTATATGTATTCTTAGTGTGGTTTTGCACTATTTTACATCTCTGTAAAATGTTTTTGTAGTATTTTTCGCCTCCAGTTCTGTGCTAATCAGGGTCATCTGGACTGCCTAGAACTGTTTCCCAACTATTTAATAAATCATGCTTTATCAAAATGAATTTTTTAGGGTTCCAGTGGGCAATCCAGGCAATAATGAACTCAGATCCATTAGCAAGGATCCCAGTTAAGGTATTTTCAAGCAAAGTAATCTAAAACCACAAATAATGTTGCAATCTTGACCAAAAGAGCCTCTTGTGTACCATTTCATCCATGCAAAAGTGCATTTCTTTACACAGAGCAATATTAACATTGCAGAAATTATTACAAAGGAATTATATGATGCGAGGCAAAAAAAAGGGTTCAGGTGTCATTACTTAAGTCCCATTATTCATGTGCCTGATAATGCACTCTCTAGTTATCCAATCAGTTGCTGAAGCACAAAATTTTTTTTTTCTGTATTTTGTTTTCATGTTTAATATCAACAATGCAACTTGTACATAGGAGAAACAATTACAAGAAAACATTCTGACTGACCTCTGTCTACAGAGTGGTAAAAGCATGAATCCTTGGGGAATTTTACTGCTACCTTCTAAAGTACCTTCAGGAAATATGTACAAATACAGTCTTTTTATTGTTTTTCATAGGAAAAAATCCAGAAGTAAAATGAATATTTTTTAATAGCAGGAAATGGAAAAATCATTTCTGTCTTCTGCACAACATGTGGGAACACCAGAGTTTTAAAATTAATTTAATTATATTTTTTGAATAGTCAAATCCTCTGAGTACAAGTTCCACAATTTACAAGGGAGTTCAATCTATAAACCTCATTTTTGAAAGATTGAACTGAAATATGAGGAATGGTTATAATGAATAAAAATCCCAGATGGAAGTGACTGAAATTAAAAGATTCAAACAGTATTGAGAACCAGGCAAACTGGTGCCCTAAAATTTGCTTTTAATTAAATATTTTGATAAACTACTAGCAATAATGTCTATTTCAATTATTGCAGCCAATTTAATCCTGGAAAGAAGAAATACTCTGAGAAATAATTTCACAAAGTCATTGGTCATGCTTAAGAGCCCTGAAATCAAATTATTCCATGATAACGTGTACACATAAGCACAAATTTGCTACAAAGGAGTATTACACACAAAGTAGGGTCTTTCCAGTTTGCTATTTGAGGTATTAGTAATTTCACAAGGGCAGTGGTAACTGGGCTGCATTGGCCGGGAGCTTGATCAGCCAACAGAGGCACAAGGGACTGATTATCTTCCTGTACACACCTCTCCTGAGCAGCCAGATATTGTGTTCTAGATAGATTTTGCAGGACTCTGAATTGCTGCTGGAGCCTGTTTTAGAAATAGGTGATATAATTGTTATTACTATTACTGCCAATAAGAGTTAATTATACATTGTTTTGGCAAAAAGAACAATAATAAAAAAATCAAGGTAAAAATATATGTAAGTACAGAAGTTCTGTCTAATGGAAGGTCCAGTGACAATTTCTGACTTTTATGGAATACTGATCTTACCAGTATAATGAATTGTCCTGCATTTCTGGGAAATAGCTCTAATTAAAACAGGCATTGAGAAGGAATAGGAAAAAGTGGCTTTTCCCAAAATCACAGAAAAAGTGAGGTATGGAAGTAAACAATACAGTGGTAGTTAATTTGCTGTAGCTGGAAGACAAAGTATTTGAGACATCTAAATAGAGTAGACTGTACAAATCCTAAAATGCTAAAAAACCCACATATTTTCACCAGGTTAATAAATTAAAAGGCACATTTCGTACAAAGACAAATCTGTCTAGCCTAATTTCCTAAGGTACAGCTGCAACTAACTGGAGAACACGGTACAGATGGCACCATAGCCATAGTTTCCTTAAATTACGTATTTGGTTCTGGAAGTCTACGCCCCTCTCCAGACCAACCCCTTTTTTTTCAGTGTTTCTTCAGGAAGAATTAAGTTGTAGCCATTTAAGCTGCTTTACTTCCAAGTGAAAGCATCTACACAGAGGTGTAGTGCTCTCTGACTAATGCACTCTAACTTCATTGTATTAGTTCATTTGTCTTAACTTTCCTGAGAGTGTTGCTCTGTAGACAAGCACTTAGTCTGTCACCTGGAGCAAGCAATCTCTGCTTCATGCTTGCTGCACTCTTCACCTGGCTTTGTACTAAGCAGCAGACCTAAGACTTACTCAGCTGGAAACTACTTTTGCTTCTCCTAGGTACAGAAGTAGTGTCTTACTACATCTCTTCTTTTTGCACTTTATGTTTTGGAGTGTGGAATGTCTTTGTTGGAGAACTTTATCGACGAAAAACTAAATCACATCCCCCTTCACTATGTCTTCTATTTGATGCAAATAAAATCCATGGTGATGATTGAAATTAGGAAAATCCTCTCACACATATGCCACGCTTCTTATTTTTGTTTTTCTGTGAAGCAGATAGCAATATTAAGTTTGGAATACATTGTTAAATTACCTTAAAATTTTCCATTATAAGCTTCTATTTTAGATTATTTATAAATTTATCACACTCCAGTCACTAAGGATGAGATTTCCCACGTTCATCTTTTTGCCTCAGGCTAAATTTTCATTCAAAGACATGCAAAAATGTTTCAGCAATTTCTAAAATCTAGGTTAGTGAAAATTAGGTTGGGGTGTTATATTTTTTTCCCAATGCTAATAACATTTCAGTCTGAGCTTATGACTTCTTGGTGTTTGCAAGGAAGTCCAAGAAAATTTCTTTTAATTTGTGGAAAAATTTTACCTTCCACAATTGCCATAAATCTACTTAATTTTTAAGTCTAGTCTTTTTATTATTTTTTTCTTATGGATGTCACCAGCATCCTAGCAGCAAAAGTAACAAAAGAGAGTGATCTTTTAATTAAAAAATATGTCATAAAGCTGATTAAATGGTTGAATTCAAGTTGAATGAACAGTTTTAGTTTCAGCATTTTTCAGCCAAAGAGTGTATAAATCAGTAGTCTTAAAAACATTTTTATATGTTTGTGCTTTTTTTTTCACCTTTTTTTTAATATGGAAAAGAAAATCAAAACAACTCTAATTTGTTTCACAGAGACAGGGTAGTATGATTAGCCTGGCTAAATCTAAAACTGAATGCTTGCACCTAGCATTGTGGGCTTGATAAAGGGCATGTACTAAGCCCTTGACAAAGAAAAAGATATCCAAGTGACAAAGTATGGAAAAGATCTATAGACAACAATGTATTTTTTATGAGAGAGCTTTTATGAGTACATATGAAGTTGAACATGAAAACAGTCCAAGGGAAAGTTAATATGCTAAGAAATATCAGATTTAAATTTGTCAGATCAAAAGCTTCAGTGGATTTTGTTGGTCTTGTGACTGAAGAGTCAAAAATGAGCAGTGATCACAGCCCTGAAACATGAACACTTTAAGTTTTGGCAGCACCTGCCCTTCCCCAATTAGGGAAGGCGTAGCTCTGACAGTGCCCATAAGAGGTAATGATAAACATTACAATCTGAGATTAGCAACCTCTGAGGCTATGGAGATATCAACACACAGGATAAGGCTCTCAAACTAACCAGAGATCACCTTCAGCCTATAATTGGGAAGAGAAAAATAGCTTATGCTTATGCCAGCCTGGTCTCTGCTTATCCACATTCCAGGCTCCCTGCCCAGATACATCAAGTTACTTTTCTTTCTCAAGAAGGGGCCAACTGATCCCTTCTTCATGTTTTAAACTGTAGTCCACATGAATATTAGTATTTCTTTGCATTTTTGCTGTTTGCATCTTTTTGAGGATGTGAAACTAATTTAAATTAGATTTTTTGTCCACTTTCAGGTCTACTGACATTCAATTCACTTATTGTTGATCAAGGCTCATTTTATGGGTTTGTTGTGTGGGTATGGGTTTTGTTTGTTTTGTTTTCTTTTGGTTGTTTTTTTTTCTTTATTTGTTTTCCTGTTATGTGGGTTTTTTCTCAAAGCATGAAATAAGAGAATGCTATGGAAAAACTACAATAAATTTTTAAAAACCCTCAATAATCTCTCTTACACAAGTAAGATGTACCATGAATAACACCAAGCTTTCTGATTATCAGTCTGTTCTGCATAGTTCAGCTGTATTTTTTGGCATAGAAACTACAAGAGCTTTTGTCTGAATGTGCAGAAGCTCATGTTTCACTCACATTGACCATCACAGAGCCATTGTTTGCAAAACTGTGCTGTTGGTCCAGCCAAAACTGACAAAAGTGTTTAGCATAGAGCCAGCATCTGCTATACAAGTGCAAGATGTAAAAACATGATACAGTTTCTGCAAAAAGACCCGGTTTGGAAAATGTTGGTTTTTTTTTTCTTGGTATGCTCCTAGATGTGCTAAAACATTTGAATGAGTTGCAGTTTGAAATTCATTCAATAATACATTGCTGGAGCTGCTGCTTTCTTCACAGCCTATTTTTTTTTTTAGTGTAAATTTTCTGTCCGCATTCTTTAAAGGCTTTGAAATATCTCTCTTCAATCTTTTTCAACTGTTTGTTTGTTTGTTATCAGCAATAATTTTCTTGTTATGACTAAAATGAATTTTGGATAATCCAAACACATATAAGACATAATGAATTTCCTGAATGTTCTGAATGATTTTTCTTAATGACTACAGCATGCTTTTAATGTGGAAACATTCCGACAACAAAAAAAGCCCTTGCACTTTTGTGAAATGGCATTCACTGCAAAGCTGGTGAAATGAATGGTTACAAAAGCATAATGTGCTGGTTTATAAAGCTCACCGTCTTCTAATCAGAATTTGTTTTACTTGTTCCCAGAAACCTGGGTACAGAAAAGAAAATAATTTTGCCCTGAAATTACAAAATGCTAGTCTTCTAGTAGTACGGGTTTACTAAGAATAAAATTGTTACTATGTGGGATTGAACCATTTCACAACATGGTCTGGACCTGGGTGGGCAATAGAGTCCATAAGGAGTCAGGTTTGCCTGCCTCTTGCAGGACATGGAGTAGGTTGTGTTTTGAACAGCTGCTCTTCCTGAGGTTACACTCTGATTAAAAGAAATGTTGTCTTGTTAATCCATCCTGTGACGGAAGTGACAGCTAAAAATAAAGGAAAAAAATAGCATAGAAAGGAATATGCTGGCCAGTTTTTTTGTTAAGAATAGAAAGCAATGCTGTCAAGGGCTGAAAATAATTTCCTCTATCAGAAATCTTAGAGTCAGGGTGGTTGTGTAATGGGACCAAAAGAGAAAGATTAGATTGAGGTTGCTGAATAATCACTTCTTTCAGAAAAATATAGTCTAATATCTGAAGGCTTATTCAAGAAAAATATTTCTCTTGGACCTGGAGTTAAATATTGACATTAAAAATGTCTATGCATCATCAAGTACCTGTGACTCAGAGTTAAAATCCATTATTTGGGTCTGCAAATGCTTTTCCTTGATCACTTTCATGAGATAATAGGTGTGCTTTATACATCTAGATTACAGAATTTTTGAGAGCTGGGGTTTATTTATTTGTTTATTATTTGTAGCAACACAAAGAGACAAACCTGAAAAACAAGAAAAAATTGAGAGAAAGGAAGCCCCAAAGGGTACGTATTCAGCTTTTGATACTCTTTGTCTTTTTATCATTGATGCAAAATTGTCTAATCTATTGACTCTTAGACTGTTCTTGTAGATCCCAATAATGTTTAAGGACAGAGGAGGTGTTGTGAAAACCAGCTGAAAAGAGAGTTAGGTGTTTTAAAACATTTTGAATTCATCACTGTACAGAAAAGCTGAAATTATATTCAGATATTAATAAGTATTTACTGTGCTAGTATGTTATGTAAAAAATGCCCAGAGCACAAATAGGTATCCTTTTTATTCTTCTTGAATAAATCCAAGCATATTATATGTACTTGAGAATACTTTGCACCAAACTGTAAAGAGTAAATTATAACATACTGAAAGTGGTCCCTGTAAACATTCTGCTTTGGAAATCTGCTTTACTTTGGAAATCTGCTTAAAAATAAATAAGTAAATTCCTCCAGATTAATTTCAGAGACATTGGGGAGTGGTCTTAGAGAGAATTTAATAATTTCCTGGTGGTGTATGCCAACAACAAATTACAGATCCTTTGCAGGAGTCAGAATCAAGATACTGCTTACCCTCTACCCCTAACTCATGAGTTAGCTCTGAGTTACAAGAGTCACCATCTAGTTTGCCCTTTGTGAGTGTATTTTAGGAAAATGCAATTTTGGTGGAGTGCACCTACTTGTCAAAACACTTGAATTCTTCTGAGAACGTGTCCTTTGCACTAACTTATGGCTAATGAAGTCTTGGGCTGGAGGAAGAAACACATTCTAGAAGAGCAAACAGGCCAGCAATCATAATAAAGTACTGAAAAAAGAAAAGAGAAGGCCGAATATCCAGCCACAGCAGACTTATTTGGGCAAAGAACACAAGGGAATGTGCACCTCCTGAAAGCTGTGCTTGACTAGGCCTGTCTAACAGCCTCTGATAGGAGTTTTTCCATTTCATATAAGTAATTCAAAGTGCCTTGAGCTGATTTTAGAAGCTAATGGCACGCATATAAATTGAGGTATCTGTTAGAATGAAGATTTATTAATAGAAAATAGACTGGTGATAACAGGGGAGATTTTTTCTGGGATTTGGATAAATGACAAAGCAAAGGCAATAATGTCCCATATTAAAACACGAATTCATCTTTAAGACTTCTGTTATTGTGCGAAAAATTGGGGATCTCTTCAACTTGACTTCACAGGAGAACAATATTTAATGTTTTATTAAGTTTCTTAGAACAGGAAAAAAATTATCCTGTTTTCCAAAATGATCCTGAGTTTTCCAAACTCAGATAGCCAGTGGAAAAAAATGACAATTATACTGCTTTAGCTTGCCATAAATCCTATTAATATTCTCTCTACCTAATGGTATATTTTCTTACAGGGAACTATTAATTTTATTTTGTGAACTATTGCCAAAACTGCTATGGAAACCCTACTGTGTACAGAGATCCTCTGTATTCACAGTACTACTAAGCATTACTTTCAGACTGTACATGAAATTTCAAAACTAAGACTACAAATTAGTGTCTTTCTAAGGTCCATTTATTGTAGTGCAAGTGGGAGACTCCAGAGACTACATCTCTGTATTTTTGTTGATTATTTTCTACATTAAATACATTGCCTTTTCAAGACTGAGATAATGGAGAGTATAAACAGCATCCTGTAATCAACTGTAATCTGTAATCAGCTTCTGGGATGAAGTTTAAGAAAGTTATTTGATGACACAGAAAGTAATTAGAAGTGTCTCAGTCACTTAGCAGTGTCTCAGTCAGAGACGTCAACCATATTCTCATGTATTTTATCACTATATGTGGAAGCCTGAATATTGCCTACCATTCTTCTTTTGTATCCAGTTCCATATGTAATTCATGGTACTATAAAAGAAGTTTCTTATCTCCTCATGTTAGACAAAAGGAGTTTTACTAAACTTGGATGAAATCTCCACATAATATAAGAGTTAAGCTAGGCTTGCATTTTCACAGCTGTTCTTTCAGAAGTGCTCTAGAACCCACACACTTATTAATCATTTTCTGTAAAATTATAGTGTAAAACCCTAAGAAAAATGAGAGGTAAATGTTCTGTGAACGAGTGTATAGCATAATGCAGTTTCCACTGTCATAATGTTAGTTTTACTTTGCAGGCATCTAATTATGGTTCTGAGATCATCACTGCCAGGGACTGGTGTCAGCTAGTGTCCATTACTAGCTTATCCATATCCATTACTGGTTATCCATTTCAAGCCAGCTGGCACGTCACAGATGTATCGTTTGCACATGTGATTCTCTTGTGTTCCAAGATTGATTCCAGGGTTTTTACAACCTGTGTCTGACAGAGTATGGGGTGGCCAAGGTGAAGCCCTCTTTCTATCACAGGCAGCAGCATTTACTGTGAGCTGTGCCTTAGTAATTGGCAGTTTTCTGAAATTCTTCTGGAATTGACAGACAATTGCAAGAGATGATGTTATGCCGCAAACAGCTGAGGCATGTTACCATGGCAGTAACTTGTTAGCCAGAGCTGGCTGCTCACACCCCTGTGGTATGATGTACACTGTGAAAATATGCACGGGGCAGCTCAGCACTAACACCCTCTGCCACTTAGTATCCTAAGGCTTATCTTGGTGAAATTGTTTTGGATTCTTAATTTTTTCCACTTTTTTTTTCTTTTTTTTCTTTTTTTTTTAATTTTTCTTTGTCTTTTTTGGATATACATAACGCTTTCTTTCTTTCCCAGTGACAAGTAAAGACAAACTGGAAAGACAAGAAAAACCTGAAAAAAAGGAAAGGCATGCAGGTAATTATTTAATGTCAGAATTTGTTTTACATTAAGAGGTACCCCAAAGCTAATTCTCTACTCAGTTTCCATTTATGTTTCCTTTTGATTGGAGAAAAAAAAAGATTTATGCAATAATATGAATAAAAATAATGAAATCATAAAAAGGTTTTCAGTCTTACACACTAAGTAGCTTTTAATATTCCTTCTGCATATTTTTCGGTTTGTTTTGTTTTGTTTTTCTGGGGAAGAGAGATAATATATTTTGTACTCTGGATTAGTGTAATCTTATGATAATCACTGAGTATTTCCAGCACTTGCAATAAGAATAGTTGCTAAGAGACTGTGGTCATCCAAGAAAAAGGCACCTGACAGCCCATTCACAGAGGTAATCAGGAAGGCCATGTAGGAAAAAAAAGCATTTTAAATAGAGCACTGTGTAGGGCCATTGCATAGCCACCGAGTGGGCCAGGACTAGTTCTTTCACTAGTTACTTGCAATAAATAGGTTTCTAGCACTGCTCTACCTTCCCCAATTGTTAGGTTTTTGGGGTTTTCTTGTTTCTTTAAACACCAGCTCAATGCTCATGCATACATTTTTGTGTCCCTAGGATAATGGCATACGCTGCACTCAAATAGGCAGCTGTGTGTTTCCACAGACATGATCCCCGTGGGCCACCTCAGGGCACATCAGCCCATGCAGACATCAGCTCTGCACACCCATGGACAAGTTACTGTGCAAACACTAATCACAAAAATTAACAAATCCGAGCCCACACAGGAGAATATTTCAGATTACCCACCACTCAGTGACTACTGCATAACTCAGGTGTATTCTGAAACCTGAGCCAGAAATCCAGGGACTACAGTGCAGTTAATTTCAATTTGTAAGGTGGAAATTAAAAGCAAACAAAAAGCCCCAAAGAACATTAGTTATAATGTCACTGCAATTAGATTTGTAATTAATTATAGTGCTTAATCATTTATAGCTGGAGAAACTGTTAGTTGTTCTGTGGAGTTCAGAAAATCCTTCAGAAATTAACCAAAGTAATAAACAAGAAAGCTAAAAAATAACAATAAACCCAAATAAACCAATAAATTACAGTATATAGATATATTAAAGAAAGAAAAACAGTAAACAATATGAAGAAGAATGACTCTTCTTGACTATCTTCTTTTGTGGGATGACAGTGGAGCTAAAAAGGCTGCTGCCCCTCCAGCCGAGGGCAAAGACCTCAGTGATCGCAGATGAGTTTTGAAAGTTCCAGTCCCATGTTTTGGCATGAAAAACAAACAGCAGCAGCTGAATCAATCTTTCTCATTCTTTGCATGCATAAGTATGATGTCTACTTCTGTTTCTTGATCCTTTTTGTCATTTAAATGCAACTTATTTTTTTTTTAATGACCATTAAGACTATTGGTTTTATTTCTAGCTGTTCACAAAGAGAAACCTGAAAAGCCAGAAAAACAAGAAAAGAAAGCACCATCTAAAGGTATTGCAGATCATCATTAAAAGCTGTACAATTTAAGAGCTTGAAATCTTGGGAGAGTGTGGAGATAAGTATATAAAATACAAAGCTCTTCTAGTTCATGTTGTACGTTTTTTGGGTGTTGTCACTTCTGATTGAGCAGGTCTTGATCAGCCCCTGAGTGAAGTCTTGCTCAGCATATTTTTTTTGCTTTACTCTCCTCTTTTGATGCACAGTGTTTATTACAAATCATTCTTGCACAGCTAAAACCGAAACCTATGACTATTTTATTTGCACTCCCTGATGCCTTTGCCTCCATAAAGGCATTCAATAATTTGCCTGCAAAAAAGGTTTTCTCTTGTGTATTAGTTTTCCACCGGATACGGACCTAATGCAAGAGTATTTACTGTCTCTCAGTCTGGGTCTTCCATCATATCCAAAAATAGAATTTCATTTTCTCGCCTTTATTTTTTTCAATAACATTTTAATTTCAGTATTTGATTTGCACTGTCTTCTACGGCAGCAGTGGCTTTGGTTAAGATTTACATATCTAATAATTATCATATATATTTTGAAGCAATATCATGGGGGTGTGAGTGGTGATTTTCACTATTCTTTTGACTGATAATTCCATTTTTTACTATGGTCTGGGCAGGGAAATTTTAAAATCCTATCACCTTGCCCTATTATGCTATTTTTTTTTAAAGACTAACAGTTACTATTGCTTGGCATTTGAATGTTTTTCTCTGAGGTTAGCTATTTCTCTGTGGCAGATGTTTCTAAAATGAAGTTCAGTTTCAGTCATCATCTCTTTTTATTTTACTCGGTTAACTCTTGAGGAAATACTATGCAATGTATATTCATACCTGTTTGTTATGGCATTAAGATTAATCTCATGATGTTGAGATGCATGAATTAACTAGGTTTAATTTGAATGTTCAGACAGTATAGACACAAATATACAAATCACTCTTTTTTTGACTTGACCCTAATCTAAGGAGAAGTGTAAAACAGAAAGTAAAAGTGAAGAAAGAAAGCAGAATGAAGACATAAACCCTTAAAAAATTTTGAAGGGTAGCCATTGTCTAGTGTCTCTTTTAAAAGGATATTTTTTGGTTTTTTTCTACTTTCACTGCATAGCTTGCAAGTGTGGGATTTTTTCATAAAATGAAATCATGCTTAAGGAAGCCAGAGAAAATAAATGCCCATAGTGTTTGTGTTCATTTGAAAAGCAAATAACTTCCAAGAATCACTGAGATAGTCCTAATAAGCAGCCAGCCTCTTTACCCATTTATCTTCTGCTAGCTAACCAAATAATCACTTAGAGCCTTAATGTGTTTAATAGCAGCCATGACTCCAGTCACTGGCCGGAAAATTTTATGAAGAATTTGGACACTATTGCTGCAGACATTTGTAGCTGCAGTCTGACACTGACATGCTGCCCTCTCTTGGGTAGTTTCCCTGCCCCGAATCTCTATGGCATCAGGGGATCAGTACAGCTGTCCTCAGCATGTCCAAAAGTGCATCTCTGCCAGCAGTGTGTTGCTGAGCTTTCCATTGCAAAGCCTCCCTTTTCTCAGGGGTCTGCTCTAAACTGGATTTGCTACCAGCAGTGCTGAGGGGCTATTTCAACCACTTGCAGTCCCTAGAATATGAAAAGATTCAGGTCCTGGCCAGCTCTGGGGAATGGACATACTGAAAGTGGTGTGGCCTACTTCCCACACAGACAGTAGGTTTTCTTTATGCTTATTGCAAAGACTCAAGGTAATTCTTCAGACTCTGATGAAGGCTCCAGAAAGCCTCAGTGATATGAATGTTTTTTAAACACATCATCTAAAACCATCTTAAAAAAAATAAAACCAAGTCTAAATATCAGTTATATCTCTTATGGGCTGGAATTCCAGGATGGAATTCAGTTAGAGAGGGTGTTGCTATTATGTAGTTATTAGTTGAAGGAAGTGTAATTAACTCTCAGGGCTGGTTTGTTCTGGTATTCTGTCTGGATGGTGACCAGGAGGGCAAAGATAGAGGTCTGTATAAAATTTTAAGCCTTTTTGGAACATAGTCGTGTGTGTGTTTACACAGTGTATCTTATACAGACATGAACTCACTCAAGCTGGGCTCTGAAGCGAGTACCAGACTTATTGCTGTGTTTGTAGACAAAGAGCTCAAGCTAAGAAAAATACCTTTCTGTAAGACAAACACAGCCACATGGCTTCCTGTTGGCTGAAGCACAAGGCCAAGTCATCTGGAATATGCAGTAAAAACATTCCCTAGGAAGCTTCAGATCTGTGTGACTCGCTTGTCTTCTGGTAAGGGAGCCTCAACAGATATTTTGATGTTTCTTACCCCACTATATGGATCTAAAAACAAGAATTTTGAAAACTGAAAAAAAGAAATTGTAAGGAAATGTGAAATTTCCAGTGATGATGTTGTGTTTTGCCAATATGTTCTTGTTCTTTGGTTTTTTCCTAATATGCAGCTATTTTCACTTCTAGTAACTCAAAAAGATGTACCTGAAAGACATGAAAAAGCTGAAAAGAAACCTCCTCCCAAAGGTATTTATTTATCTATACTACAGTTTTTTAAACTGAATTAACAATGCATAAGCTTTATTCAAGCAGAGATTGTAAATGTGAGTGAAAAATCAGCTACATGAAACTAAAATGAAATTAATATATAAGCAATTAAAATGTTTGTAGAACATCCAGGCATTAATTCTATGCTTGATCCCTTCCAAAATCTGTTTAAATTTCAAAATTGAATTAGAAATTGAGAATAAAAGTATGAACCACAATTTTCGCTGAAAAACAAGTAAGCCTACATGCAATTGATTGGTCTTTCATACATTTTCACTATACCTAGTTAAGGAAATTAATTCTCCACTAGCAGGCAATACCAGTTTTTGTCTGGGAGTAGTAATGCTCTTATATAAATATCTGAATTCTGGTTTGCAATTATTAGATATTCCACTTTACATGTTGATAAATTAAGTTTAGTCATCTCAGTGATTTAACAGAAATAGAAGTCTACAGCCTTACAGAAAACATAAATTTGGTAGTGTACAAGTTTTGCCTCAAGAAGGGAGACATTTAGATCTATGAAGAAAACAGGAGTGTGAACTTTGCACTAAACAGATTAATTTAAAAGATATCCAGTGGTAGTTTATACTACTATTGGATTTTCCACTGGAGTGAACTAGAAACACACGTACTGGGAGCATGCATGGCTCAGGTGAGAAAAAGTTGCTCATGCATAAATGCAGAAAGAATATTTTGGGTCTCACCAAGCTCTGTGCAGCTTCAGCTACTGATATTTACAATTTGTTAATTCTCCTTGGAAGCCTCCTCACTCTGCTGAAGGGCATCTCATTAACTGGTCTCAGACACTTTCATGAACTGGTGTAGAGTCAGACTCAAGAACTCAAAACTCCTTGGACTGACACCTGGAATCAATGCATGAAAGCAACCCTTAAAATTGACCAAGCACTATTTTTCCAGCTAATAACAGTTTAACTCTGAAGTCTAAACTTGTTCATATAGTACCTCCCATATTTGTTTGCCTAATGACCAACATCTTTCTCCCTAGTTTATACCATAAAACAATCATATTAGAAACAGTTAATATTATTTGTTATATTCTATTATATTTAGCATCAGCCAAGTACATGGTATAGCACTGAAGACAAAACCTCTTTGGATCTCATATTTCTGTTTAATTCTGCCTGGTTTGAGGGGATTATAATTTTCATCAGATCCTACCAAGCTGTTAATAATGAAAAATGCTCATTACTAACAGCGCAATATAAAGTAAATGGCACTGGGATTATGTTGGGGGCAGAGAATGACACTGAATGCTTTTTCTTTATTACCTGCAGAGGAGAAGAAAGTAAAGAGCGCTAAAGTGGAAGCAAAAGTTAAAAAGGAAGTGAAGGATGGAAAAGGAGAAGCAAAGACAGCAGAGAAGGTCAAGCAGACAGAGACAAAACCAACAGAAACTGGGCTTATAAAGGCCAAAACGAAAGTTAAGGAGGAGAAAGGTCTTCAGACTGTAACTAAATCGGACAAGAAAGGTAAACAAAATGAGGAGGAAACAGATGAAGATCCTAAAAAGGTAGTAGGGAAGAAAGAGAAAGAATTGAGTTAAGTCTGTCAAGGACCAAAGTCCACCCATGGAAAACCAAAGTGCAGTACAAATAAATTCCACATGAACCTCACACTGCTAGGATGTGATTACAGAAAATAAAATAAGTTTAATGTATATAATCAGAAGGTCCTAGAAGTTTGTCATGGCTAAAGTTTCATTTTAATTTAAATCCTTTACCAAGGACCAATTTTTGTTCAGATAGGTCTGAGACTTCATGGATTTGCTCAGTGGCATCTAATGTAGTAGATTGCAAACAGAAATATTTTTGAAAATTCAGACTGTCCAATGACCTATTGGGAATTTTGGTTTTTTTCTACATCTACATATGGCCTCTGTAACTATATTGAAATTAGTGACAGTGTAAAGGGAATGTAATATTTTATCTAACATCATACTGTACGAGGCGCTGTCAGGTTGTCAGGTATTGTACAACATAGTGACACACCTGCCGGATGTAATTTAATGTGAACAGCTTCCAAAGTTCTTCCAAAAAGGAAAGAAATGCTATCTATTACTCTTGTTAAAGGAAGAAATTACGTGATAAAACAAAGAGTCAATGTGCATCGACACCCTACAGTTAACAAGGTGTTAACTATATGCTCCACTTTGTCAGACTAAGCCTGGGTTCCTCTACTCCCAGGGTGCACAGACTGGTTCCCTGATTTCCCTGTGTTGATTCCATGGCACCAAGTATAATTTTGTATGAATGAAGGCAGCAGGACCTGGCTTTCTGTATGAACTGCCACCCTGCAGCCACAGGATTATTCTGACATTGAAAAGAGACAGCTCAGTGTTGCAGAGTGCACCTATCTGATCCTTTCAGCTTTTAACCACAGATAAATCATTGTGCCTGAACATCAAAGAAGCCATCCCTGCCTGGATATCTGAGTCTGCCTGATCAGATTCTCTCAGACTTTCATAACCATTGCTCTGGATCCCTTAGGAGTTGCCTAAATTATGCTTTTCTAGAAAACGGAGAGAGTTTGAGACATAGCCCACTTTCTGATATGCATAGTGTACTGAACTAGTATTTTTTAGTATTTATTCGTATTCCAGTTAATTTGTCTTTTACTTGAAATATTGGGACCCTTGAGGCATGGAATCAAAGCAGCATCTATCACACTGATTGCTGTGACCAAGGACAAAGTTCAGCAAATTGTTCAGTTCGCTTGGGAGGTGAAAATCTCTTTCAATTTTTTGTTTGCCTTGGCAGAGTTTCAGTACACAGTGGGATCCACTCAATACTGTTCAGGATAAAGCTCTCAAAAAGAAATGTGCAGATGACAACAAAATTTTAATTAGAGATCAAAGATTACAGAGACCAACAGAATAGTGGTGAGGTTTTTTTTGTTGGTTTGTTTATTGTGGGATTCCCAATAACATCTTTATTGGGAATATAAATATTAACAAAATGATCCATCTTGACATCAAACATTAATAGATCACTTTGCAAGTCTGCTTTAGAGTATGACCCCAGTGACTGTGCATGGAATCCCAGCAGGTGAAAATGAGAATAAGCAGCTGGAGTGGAGGAAGGAAGGAGCCTCTTCACTGCCTTTATCACTGGAGACAGGGCTACGTACATCTAGTGAAAGCTGCATTTCCTACTGTCGTGCTTCCTTCTTCAACCATAAGCCAATGCTGCCCAGTTGGATACTCTAAAAAAGCCCATTTTTATATTTCAGGCCCCTGTGACCCAAAGTGAACATAATTTTAAAGCTGATGCAGTTTTGTGGAGATTTCCTGATCCTGCAATCTTTACTTTTGCTTGTTCAAGGGAGTAGTTCTGCCAGCGTATCTGAAACAATTTAAAATATGTAGCAGTGGTCACAAAAGGGTTGTTGCATCATTTAGTACTGAAATTTAAATTAAAAGAGATAGGTCATCTCCCTCAGTAAACCACATTAAGTCCAATGATGGAAACACCTATGAGTATTTTTATCAGTAAGAATCTAGTCCAAAATTTTGACACGACTTACTAGTACTTATATTTTTGCCACCATTACAGAGTTTTAGGTGAAAAATAAACGGTGATTTTCTCCTTTTAATAAAGGAGTTTAGATTAAAATGTATTTTTAGCCATGAAGGGGCACTTGAAAAATCATATTAATTTAAAATTCCTTAGATTTCAATCTTTCCTGATTGGTAGCATTCCTATAAACTTAAATAGGATGTTATGGTGCACCTTGCTATGCCATATAGAAATTATATTTTACTATTGAGAGTTTCATATTTAGCCTTCAATTTCCTTTATAAATCCCTTTTTTTGGGGGGTTTGAGTTGCTAAAGAAATAACAGGAGGAGAAAATTAATGCAAAATCTTTTCTCTGAGGTACAATTAATATTAGGGCTTTTTAAAAAAAGTTTATTCAAATTATATTTCCACAAAACAAAATAAAATAAACCCACCAAAACCAAAACCAAAACAAACAAACACAAAAAAAACCCCCACAACAACAAAAAGACAAAATCAACAATGTGGTCTGGTTTATTTCTGGTCTATACTACTATGTTTAGTAAGTTTAAAGGACAGATTGTTTTAATATGAATTAAATGGTGTGATTCTAGGGCCTCAGGCTATGTCTATACCACAACTCAAATAGAACCAGCACAGGCTTGTGCTCTGCCCTGGGATTGTCCATACAGTGTGCTGCCCCTGCCACAGTTTTGCCCCATATCCTCTAACAGTTTTTTGTACAATGCCCCAGATGGTCCAGGAAATCTTCCCAATAGGCAGCAAGAATAGAGGCAGCTTGTTTTGGCAAAAGAGAACTAAGAAAATCAGCTTTTTGTGCAAGAACTGTGCCCTACCGTTTGCTTTCTGGGCTAGAGTGTTGGCATTGCTGCATTTTATGTATAAATACTCACTGAGGCCCTAATGTAACTGTGTCAATGTCAGTGCAAACACTTTGCTGGCTTCAGAAGCTTTAGGCAGGCTTAAGAAAACAGATCTCTAGATGTTTTCTCACATACACACTGTTTGGTTGGTTTTTTTTTTAGAATTATCATATAGACTTAGGACAGATACTGTAGCCTTAAGTATGGAATGCAAAGTTGGAGTCAGCCAGAAAGATAAATTTGAATTGCCAAATATGAAAGTAAAAATTATTATGAATATTCATTAGAAGTTTTAAAGGCAATGTTTACAGCCATAGCCTTGTGTACATGCTGAAAGTTTTGCCCCAGGCTCAACAATCCTGACTACTATTACCCTTGCCATCTCACTAACTCAAAACAGCTGCCTTGGCTTCTATCAACTAGAAAAAGTGTTCCTAATTTCTACATCCGTGTAAGAAATAATGACTTGAAGCTCTAGCTCTTCATCCAAGGACTGCTGTATCTGTCAACATAAAAGAGCAGCAGTCACAGAAATGCCTCAGCATCAAGTGATAGTGATGTAAGTGACCTATGTATGAAAGTCAATAATACAATGAGTTTCACATACTTGGCAATTAAATTTTGCATTTAAATTTAACAGCAATGGCATTTTTAAAACTTGAATTATTTCAAAGCCAGCATAATTTTATTTTGGAGCTGGCAATGGGGAAAGCAAGTGGCTTTGTAAGCAAGTAGGATGGAGACGCCTCAGGAGGTGGAGAGAGGAAGAGGTGTAACTTCTACTGTGTAGGAACTGTGCTAGAAGAGTCTTGTACAGATGGATGAATGTGCACAAGGACAACTGAGACAACTAACTTAGCTAACCAGAGCTGGCACTTGGACATCAACATCAGCTTTCAAAGCAAGTGCCCCTTAGAGTCCGCTGGGGCAAAAAGTTGTTTTTTCTGACCTGCTGAAGAGTCCAGTGATATTGCAATTCTTTAGTGCACAGTTAAAGCTGATAACTTTTCCTCACCATTTTTAATGTTAGAAATTTTTATTAAGCTTTCCAGCTCTGCTTATGTATAGGAGAAATCAATAGACAATCAAAACTTCCAGAATCAGTATTTCATTTAGATTCAGAAGACTTAAATTTTGAAGAGTAACATTTAAATATATATACACACACACAAATTTAATATATACATATATATTTGCAAAGATTAGTGTTTGGAAAATGATTCTGTAGTGAAGCAGTAGAATTCTGTGGAAAATCTTGTTGCTGTAGGAGTGTAAGTACACAGAGTTCTCTTTATATTCCCATTCACTAAATATACGTATTTATTATATGGGTAAAAACATATTAAAAAAATACTGCAATGCAAAACCTTTTTTAAAAATTTTCTATCAGCTGCCCGTGAAATTGATCTTCACTGATGATGAAAAGTCTATGGGACCTGTGGCCAGGCAGCAGCTTGCACTGTACTTGTGCATGGGGTTAAGAGATATGCCAAGCAAAGCTGGTTAAAAAATGAGGTGGTAGCTCTGGAACATAGAAAACTCTGCAGTTCTTGGCTAGGAGGTTTTGAATTAGATTTGGACAACAAATTGTCACTTTCTGAACATGTGGATCACTTGAAGGTCAGGAAAAGAACCACAAATATATAATAAGTAAGACTACTTATGAAAAGGCTACAGAGATGTCTTTGTGCAGCCAGATTTTATCTTCACTGTTAAATACAAATGACTTTCTAAATTTACTTTCTTCATTACTCTTCTTTTCCTTTTTGCTCTGTTAGATCAATATGCATTCTGTCGCTATGTGATTGACATGTTTGCGCAAGGGGATTTTTATCCAGGTACTTTCCTATATCATTGAACTCTGTTCTAATATTCTTCTGTTTCCCTGAGAGTTTTTGCTCCTTTATGTATTAAAAGTGTGGGTTTTATTATTGAAAGGTCTCACAAGAGCAACAAAGAGTGTGCAAATAGTTTTAATAAAGCATAAGAGCTAATGGCTGTTTTATTAAAGCTTCTAATTTTCTGTCTACAATGCATGAATTAAAATTAAGGTTATGTTAAAAGTAGAGTCAATGGAAAGCTGTAGAAATTGCTAAAATTTTCCATGCTTCTTTTGGCTGAGATGCAAGAGAAAGGAGCTTATTGTTAATAGCTTATTATTTGTTTTATTGTTGGTTTTTTCCTCCACAAATAGCAAGGCTTAATTCCAAAAGGCTTCAAAAATAGACCTTTCATTGTTGCTAGTATATAAAATACCTTAGCTGATCCACCACTTCTGTGCTTTATCTTCTCTCTTCCCACATCTCCATGCTAATCTGTTCTATCACAGACACTTAATTCCTCACTGGAAAAAGAAGATAGAGCTACTGATGATGACTGAGCATCATCTCATAGTATTAAGTCTACCCTGACCTTATTTAATAAGTATTCTTCCTGCTGAAGTCTAGACATACCACAGAGAGGACATAACTCTAGGAATGAAAAGCAATATTCATGAAAAGAGTCAAGGAGAGAAAGGTTTGTTTATTCAGTTATTTGCTCAACAAGCTCTCCACTGGCATAGTCCTGAATTTGTTGTTTTTTTTCTTATCTCTGCCTTGTGGCTTACATTCTCTCTTGACATGCCCAGGCTCAGACAGAGCTGGGAAGTCCTAAGAATGTAGCTGAGAAAGAAAGACTCGCACAAAGGGGAGAGGGAGGACACAGTTTTTTGTGGAGGGAAAATGAAGAAGCTTGGGATTCTGTTGGGAGAGAGTTTGTGTGTTCTGTTCTCAAAGAGTGACATGGAGAGGTAGCGGGTTCCATTAAAAGAGAACAAAATGCTGCATTACCTCTGGGACTTCTAAAGACAGCCAGTTACAAACAGAGGCACTGCTTTAGAGCAGGAGACTGCTCAGAGCAGGAGAATGATTAGCCAAACCTTCCAGAGACTGTCATGCTTTGATTTAAAAATAATGCCCTGTACCAATGTCAATGGCCTAGCTTCTGGATTTACACAGCTGTACCATCAACAAATCACATGAGAAATACTTTCATGGAGATCTTCAGGATCATTTTTTTCAGTTCTCCTGACGTTTACAAGCAGCAGTGAAAAAGCCTTTACTCCCAGAAGGCTCCCTGGCCTGTTTGAGGCTCTCCTGAGGCAGAGCAGACATGCTGTAGGAAGGGAGGGTTTGGGTTTTTTTCAGTTTCGACCTTTCTAGCTGCAAGAAATCTGGGAAAACCATGAAGGGGAGCAGTAAGATAGAGAGGGACGTATGTAGCTTGAATTTCAGAAGATAAAAGACGACTCCTTCCTTCCAGTGTTTGTCATGTGTTATACCAGAGAACTATGACAGTCTTGTGGTAAGAAACCACAGGTTAAAGATCTGAAAGACATTAAATGGGCATAGGGTGATCAGATGGCCTTACAGGTGAATGAAAAATTAGGGTGACAGGTTTAGGCTCGAAAGAGTGGAAATAAGTATCTTAAATAATCTAATTTTCAGGTGAAATTGAAAAGGACTGCCCCTTAACACTTCCCAAAGTCCACCTGGGGCTCCACCTGTAAAGTGACTGCTTTTTTACCTCTCAAGTCATTTTTTGACCCTTGAAGTTAAATGCTGCAGATGGTTGTTGTGTGGAAGCCAGATACATTTTTGTGGGAGGGAAAATAAACAAAAGCCTTGCCTGCAAAACAAGCTTTAGTCAACCCACTAGCTGTGAAGGGCAAGGCTGAAACATCCAGACTCCAGAAACACCACTCAGTGTTTCTGAGAAGCAAGGTAGAGTTCAGTCAGTAATGATCAGACTTGATTTATGGAAATCATTGAGTGCCACCAAACAGTACTTGGTTAGTTTGTTACTGTCTTTCTCAGGCAAAGTGCCCATTTTACATTGTACTTTTGAACAGAATTATTGTACTTCATTTTACTGAATAGATAAATGTGGGGGAAACACCCTTTATTAACCTTAATATCCAATTAGCTTTACTATCTGGTATATTTTATCCTTTTATCTGTCTATATATTTTATGGTAAAGAACTTTGTCCAAACAAAGAGCTCAGAGTGCAAATCAGCTGAAGAATTAAATTACAATCACCCTGACACTGCAATTCTTTCAAACAAGGAGTAATTTCTACCAATATCAATATTCTCAATATTACCATTTGTGAAGGAGAAAAAAAATTCTGTCATAGAAAATTCCTTTGCATAGCCATATTGGGATTTTCTCTGATTGATTGCATCAAACATGAATTTCTGATTCTTTAGGCAAAATATATGAATTTACGATATCATTAATAGTACTATCATTCAACATTTTTTCTTTCAAAGTATTTTTTCAATGTTTCTATTATAAAAATGTATATACATTACTTCTAAAATTAGGAGTTTTTTATTTTTATACAATTTTTAGCAAGAATTAATAGAAAAGTAGTTCACTTAATATGGCATTATACAGTGCTCAAACATTTAACATTAAAAGTAAATCTCAGTTCCTTAGGTTTCATTAATAAATACATTTTTAAAATACAATTAATGCATTTTGTCAGTCACATCAATCTGTTGGAGGTCAGTTAATGCTCTTGTGTTCATTCAAACAAATGAAGCTGAAATACTCTTCACTTGCTCAAAGTTTCATCATGACACTGCAGTCTTAGCCATAAAAAATTAATTAAATGTACACAGGGAATTCAAGGAAGCCATATAAGGAAGAATTTTTGCTAAGCTGCTTCATGCAGCATTAGCTGGTTTTCTTGTTTTGCTGGTTGGTATTTCTCCTTGATACTGACAAATTTCATGGATGTCTTCCTTTAAGCCACAATAATTGTATCAATATCAAATAACTTCTAAGACTTATATTTTAATTTTTATGACAGAGAAGTATTTGAGGTTCTCAGCACTTCACAATAGATAATAGTGGAGTTTTAGCCATAAACTCATTTTTTCTCATCCAGAAGTCCTTCCTATGAATATCATAACTGCAGCAGTGACTGGTTGGGTTCTACTGATACATTTTTAGGTAAAACACTTGAGGACTACTGCATACAGGAAAAAAAAACTGCTTTCTGATTTTATCTCTTGAGAAATGGGCCTTAAAAATATTTTTCACCTTCTGTCTAACATGCTTGTGATAAGTGACAATTTCTCAGAGGAACTGCTGAATCTCTTTCATAGATTTTCTGGTCTTAATTGTCCCTGGACTACAATTGCTCAGCCGAGGCTGTACTGTCACAGCATTAACAAATCACTCTGCCCAAACTTCTTCATACTCATTTTGTCCATCTATAAAGGAAAAATTAGTATGCCTTTATTTCAGGATTAATTTTCCAAGTTTTGCTTATAATGATTAAAACCTTAGGTAGAAACTTGTTTATTAAGAACATTAGTTCTGACTGGTACTTTTATTTTTCTACTGGTGTTTCTTAAGTCCAAGATAGCATTTTTGATGCAGAAGGTCACTGACTTATATAGTTTCATGGATATAGTCCATCCCACGTATTTGATAATTTGATATTCTGTATTTTGTTCTCAGTAGTATTTCTAATGTTCCTATTCATAGTTTATTTTTTATTGGTAGGAGAAAGGGTTCCATTTTAGTAGAAATTTTAAAACCTGATTTTATAACTATTTTTTCAAACTTTAGGGAGTTTGAAATCCTCATCCATGAGGAGGCATTTCAGGGGCACTAATTGGTCACTGTTTCAGCATGGAGCACAGGATTCTCTAAGTTAACTGGATCTACTCTGTTTTATTCCCCCTGTGCCATATGCCTGTTTTCCCACTCTTCTCCTGCTTTCCCTTCAATGTTGCCTTTTTTGTTTTGCAACAACTGAAATCGGATTCTTGCATGCTTGTCTTTCTGCATGGCACCTCAGCATGGTGAATTAAGAGTGATAAGCATGTCTTGGGCATTTAGTCATAAAATGCACCTTTTTTTTTTTTTTTTTCTTTTCTCACAGGCATATTGTCTACTCATGATGTGATTTTGTTTTCTTTTAATCACTTAGAAGTTTATTTTGCATGCACAGTTTTACTCTGTTCTGATTTTGGTTAAACCACTTGCATTTCACAGTACACCTGACTCACTGCTGGATGACCTTTACAGTTGCCTAATTGGCAACAAAGACAGTGGGAGCACAGATGTGGTATTTTTCACAATTTAGACTTTTTAAAACTTTAGCACTGAAGCACATTATTACTTTATGGAGCTTGTACCACTACATAGCTGTTTCCAATAACAGCTAGACTGCAAAGAATGTGGCCATATCAGTTCCTTTCATCAATGTCCCTCTATATGTTCATTGTGTATTTCCATACCAAGGTCTCAAAGCCAGTCCCAAAGCCAATATGAAAGCCAATGTGATGCAGACAATTTTACTTACCTTATACTGCTGAAAAAATATATGACTTGGAGAAATTCATCAGGATTTCTGGCATGTATACATTGCAAAAGACTATCCTGTGGGGTAAAGCAGTCACCCCACCTTCTCAGTAAAAAAATCATTGAAGCCTCACCTTTTACACATATGCTCATGAAACTCCCCCACCCCACCCCCCTGACAAACATGAAGAGTCAAGAAATTAAGGTAAATTGTGGTGAGAATCCATGCTTGGTCCTGGAAAGTGTAGCCTTAAAATCCTTTATGTATACAATTTTCTTCCAAGGTTTACCTCTTCTCCATTGTCAGGAAATATTCTGTCAAAGAGAGGGGACTACTGTTATTACACAGTACAGCAAGAGAATTTCAAGCCTGTCAGTATGATACTTGCCTTTTAATATCAAAAAAATATGGAGATACTGGTATAAATGTACATCAATATTGAAAGATCATGGATTATATTACTGAAAAAAAAAACACCAAAACAACAACAACAACAACAAACCCTAGAACAATAAATATTAATTTTGAAAGAAAAAAAAATGCCTGTATTTGCTGTGGGTGGGCTGTAGCACTGGAACTAAATACTTGCCCTCCACTGTTCAGATAGCAAAGTGCTTTAGGCTCTTGAACTATTTTTAAGTGTCACTCCTACTTGATTAGGCTAGGATGTGTTGTGGATATCTCAGTGACAGGGAGTAACATTTCAACTTATTGCATTACATTTACATGGAGACAACTTTGATATCGTTTCTCTGGGGATATATTTAATGAAGTGCTATTAGACGAAAAAATAAAAATCAGTCATAATGAATACGAAAGTAGCATATTATTAGCTTGCTGTTTAAAGAAATTCAGCATGAAAAACTTTCAGCTGAGTTCTGGGCTTCCACATTTGAAGTCAAATGCTAAAGAATTTTTTTTTCCAATGGAGAGATGCTTTCTGGTGTGAACGACTCAACAGACCCATCCCCAATGATAGAAAACAAGCAAGCCAGATATTTGTTTAAGCAAAATACTAAAGAAAAATATGGGAGGCAGTGAGACTTTTGCAGTTTTACTTTTTAAACTTTTTACTTTTTTACTGCCAGCTGAGGGAAATATTGTACCCCAAAATTTGAAAACACTCATCTGGATTCTTCTTCCAACATGACAGTTAATTGTCTATCAATTTATCAAAAATCTATTTACATGATGAAATCCTTGCCAACCCATTTATTTCTGTGGATGGCATAAATGGAGATGATTGAACTGCAGAAGTATTTATTTCTCTAGTAATATCCTGGGAGAGTCTAAAATGAAAGAATTAATGAACACTAATTTTAAATACATGTATGAGAAACTGGAAATTAAGTTTAAGTTATTAAAAATTTCTATAACTAATTTATTAATATGCAATTCTTACAATAAACATTATCTATCATTTGAAGTTAAACATTGCTTCTTTTAACTTCTGTTCAGCTACAAGAAACTATGAGAGGATATCCAACTATCTCATTTTAATAAGATTCTTGTACTGCCCCCTCCTCAGAAAAACCTGTCTATTTCATCAAACTCTGAAATGACATTGATCTCTCAAAGGGGATGTTATCAGCATACAATCCTGACACCATCCCACAGAGGCAAAACAACTATCCATTATTCCCAGTTTACATCATCCCACTGTGAATCAGAGCCAGATGCTGGCACAAGAAGCTACATCTGTCAACACTCTTATGGCACTTCATTGTAACTTGGCCAAAAAATTTCAAACTACTCCCTCTCTTGGAAACAGCTACAAAGAGAATGTGTGGTATTCTGCTTCTGCAGAAAGGAATGGATGTCTTTCTTTGATAGTTCACTGCAAGGGATTCTGAGGGTCAAAATTATGTGATACAAGAGAAAGCCAAAAACCTTTCTTATCTAAATGAATCTAAATCTTTGACTTTAATCAAAAGAAACCAATTCATCTGTGAAGGCAGAGAGATTAGTGTAACAAAATTATTCTCACACTTGCATTATGTTTCATTACTACTATTTAGTACTATAAACATTTCCCATCATTCAGTAAACAAGTTTCAAAATGAAGGGTGATTTCAATGGAGGATCATCAAAAGACTCAACTACTTCAGTTTTGAAAAGTAAGCTATTTAGAAAATAAAGGCAAAGTTAAATGCCAAAAATCCCCTCCTAAACAGCTAATAGTAAACAAATTGTTTCCTATTTAAAAGGTAAAAATAAGTTTAGCAAGTGACTTTGTAAAATGTCATTAATATCATTTAATGACTCATTCTCATAATTGATCTCCAGTTAGAATTATTGCAACAGATGCTGATGTTACATCAAGTAAGTTAAAAAATGGAAGCATTCTACAAGCAGCTTGAAGCAGCCTCAAAGTCACAGGCACAGGTTCTTGTGAGGGAATGTAACTACCCTGATATTTATCAGAGAAGTAACACAACAAGACACAAACAGTCCAGGACGCTCCTGAAAATTGATGACAACTTCCTGTCACAGGTAGTGGAGGATCCCACAAGCAATGGTGTGCTGGTTACCTCACAGTGACACTCAGGGAAGGCCTTCTCAGAGATGTGAAGGTTTGTGGGGCTGCCTTGGCCGCAGTGACCATGAGACTGTGGAGTACAGCATTGGGCAAGAAGGAAGCAGGGCAGTAAGATTGCAGCCATGGATTTCAGGACAGCTGACTTTAGCCTCTTTAGGGATCTTCCTGGAAGAATCCCATGGGAACTGAGCCTGTGGAAAGAGGGGTCCAAGAGACCCAGTTGATATTCAAGGATCACTTCCTCCAGGCTCAAGAACAATGCATCCCAATGAGCAAGAAACTAAAAAGGGCAAGAGACTTGCATGGATGAACAAGGAACTCCTGTCATTACTCAAGTGTTTGCAGGAAATAGGAGATGGAAGCAGGGTTGCTCACTTGGAATGAATATAGGGAGGTTGTCAGGGTACACTGGAGTCAAGGCTCCATCATAGAGTTGCTTAAACCAAACAAGACGGCCACCAGTATCTTAAATGCCAACCATTTCAGTAAAGCAGGAATCCTACATGGGTTGCAAGTGAACATCTGTCTTTGATGAAATATGATAACCCACAAGGTTCTCCTTCAGTCAGTTTCATAAGCCCAGGTTATAAAACACTAAAATTATCAGTGAGCTAATGAATCTATTACCTTTAGAATAAATTCCGAAAATTCTTAGGGAATTTAATCACCATATGTTGAATCTCTCTCAACTTTAGTGATATGGAAAATAGCTGACGTCTATACAATGTGCCTTTAAACACCTTTTGATGCTGAATACACTGAAACATCAAGAAGAAGGAAAAAATGTGTTCTGAAGGGCTTCCAGTTTTCTCCTGCATTTTTTATTAAAAAATGAAAAACCTATATCTCTATTGTGAAACTAGAAGTTATTCTTCTTATCCCAATATAAAATTCTATGCTGTCTCTGCTGGAAAATGAGGAGGCTCGCTTTCAACAACAGTAATGGTACCAGCTTACCATATCACATAGATAAAAAGAGCATAGAAAGGATCTACAAGTACTTTGACAAGATATATTCCATCATGAAGCATTTCAGCTTAGCAGGAATTCCTCACCTCTTCTGCTCTGAGAACATGAAATGCAGTAGACAGAAGAGTGTTCAGCTTTGCCCTAAGCAGCACATGCTCTCCCTGCCTTGTTCTATGCCCACCTATTTATACATCTCATCTGCAGCCACTGGGACTGTAAGCTGAAGCAGATCCACTCCTTTCAGCATTCTCTCTTCAGGTGCATCTTTCTTTTGATGTCAGCTTTCCTCTTGCATATATTTGCCCTGTCAAAAAGAGGTATAATTTAGGACATATACATATAATGAGTCAAAACTACTTTATTTTTTCTTCATCAGGAACTTCTATTCCTCCCTCTGACAATTCACCTTCATTCCTATTGTTTCACTTTGTCCTTCAATACACCTAGCATTATCTGACAAAGTAAATAACAGATTTCAAAAGGTGTTCAATGCCCACACAAACTATACCAAAACAATGCGCTCCCCCCCTTTCTTCTTTCTTTTTTCTTTTTTCTTTTTTCTTTTTTCTTTTTTCTTTTTTCTTTTTTCTTTTTTCTTTTTTCTTTTTTCTTTTTTCTTTTAGTTAGGCTTAAAAAACAAAATCCTTTCTATATGTGAGATTCAGACATACAATTGGTGGTGGTTTGGGGAGCAAATAACTGTGTTACCAGACAGTATCTACAGTATGAAAAATCTTGCATGGCTCTTTTAGTCCTGGAATATTTTGGTGGCATAAAGCATCATCTTTGTGGACAACTGCAAAATAAAATGTTTGCAATTCATTGCACCTCACTTAGATACCCAAAAGTTAATTGCCCAACTTTAATCTTTAGCTGTCTTTATAGCTAGTGGTATGAAATGGAGGCCTCCAGAGGACAATTTCATCCTAAGAAAGATGCCTAAGATAGAAAAGATGAATCACCCTTTGAAGGTACCAATTTCTCTCCATTTACTATAAACGGATCCCTTGGGTGACTTATCTAGATATACCTGTCTGAAAGCTAACTTTTAAATGTCTGGTAGTGAGAGAGCCTACATACATTCAAGAAAAATGCTGTAAATATGCAAGCAAGAATTTTGTTCAAATGAAGACTTGAAATGACAAGTTTTCTGTAAGATTTCAAATGATATCAGTAACAGCTGTTGACTCAATTGAGGAAACAGTGGTGCCACTTGGAAAAAATGCATTCCAGTTGCTATAGTGTTTTGGGAATGAGTGAAAGGGAACAAGAAGAAATGGAAAGAGAAATATTTTCTTGAATAAATGTGGAAGATATTCTCTATCCAAATGATTCAAACTGAAGAAACCTAAACAATTTTTGCACCAGAACAAAAGCTTAGCCTTTAGAGATTCCACTTTCATAGAATTTAAGAATTGGAATTTTTTGTTGCTGTATGCTCACAATGTATTTTTTTTTAATTTCAGTTAGATCCATTTCTAGGTTCAATTGAAAGGTATGGTAAGTTAAGTCATTTACCCAAAAAATCATGGAGGATGCCTTGAGCACAAGGGTTAAAACTCATGACACTGAATCCCAGGACCCTTTGTCCTAAAAATAACTTCTTTAAAGGACAGAGCGTCTTCCCGGGCAAAACTAAAGGAAAAAAAAGAATCAGCAGTTACCAAAGCATTATTGGTTTTAAATAATCATTATCTCCAGCACTGCAGGTTTTTCTTCCAGTATTTCTCATTAACTACAGCCATGGCACTTACCTCCTAGTGATTTCAGTGAGAGTGAATAAAAAAGAGTTAGAAGCCAACACCTCTGCACCTTTGGGTCCTCCTCTGATATTTGATCTAATAAAACCGCTCAATTCTTTTCCCTCTAACTTCAGACTGCATTACTGAAAATCTAATTTCTGAAAAATGGCTATGGATTCACTGTCTTAGGTGATTGTCATGTACTTGTCACGGACAAGTAACATAATCATTAACTTCTTGTTTGTCTCATTCTAGCAAAAAGACAGAGATATGAAAAACTTCGTGGCTTGGGGGCAGAGATACTTGGATTTAGTTTAACTTCCAGTGATTTCTATATTAAATATATTCATTATCCTCAAATATCTGTAATTGTGAGAGATTATCACAATTTGTAATTTTATCTGTAATTTGATTTTATCCATGTTAGACTGTTTGTGTTTTGCAAAAACTGGCACATGCACTCTTTCTTGAAGAAAACATAAAAGTATTAGCACTCTTGCAGCATCACTTTTAGCTTTTCTGACTTGAGCACTGAATGTTTCTTAGATATAGTTGGACAAAGGATGGTTGAAACAATGACATGTACAGCTAAACCAAACTCAAAGAACATAAATCACTAAGCAATGCTCACATGGCATAGTCAGTGTCTATTACTTTTTGTCATAACAGCTTATAAAGTCCCTCTTTTCTGTTTAATTGTTAGTTGCAAGTATTTAGTTGCAGTGCTTTCTTTTCTAATTGGATGCTTCATATTGTGAAAAAAAATAGCATCTATGCCAACTCCAGATATTCATGATAATTATGCTAGGGTTAGTTCATATGATACCAATTTATTAAATGTTATTTGGGGAGAGAGAGAAAGACTGAATATGTCTTTTCATTTTATAATCTGCCTTTACAGTCCTTTTGTACTCCACTATGCATATAATAACCCATCATTACCACACAACAACCCCTAATTTTCACTGTCCTGGTGCTTAGTTCTTTGAGATCCATCTTTCGATATTTCTAAACATAACATGTAGGTTTATTTTTACCTGCTAACTGCCCATGATAAATAATGGGAGGAAGTGGAGGCAGCAAATTCAATTTTCAATTTTTGCAATTCAATTTTATTTTAATGTCAGGAAAAGCTGTGTGACTTCTTACATAACGTACAATGACAAAACTATTAAGGCTTAGCTCTTAACTCCTTAAATACTTCAGTCTTCTGAACATAAAAATAAGAACAGTTTTCACAAATATGGATTGAGCTAAAGAGGGATTTTGTGGTAAAAATCTATGTAAGAGAGTTCTCCACAGATATATTTTTGTAAATAGATTAAACTGCAAGGTCTGTCATGCAGCTAAAATATGCTGCATGCATTTCTGGACCCATAGTATCTGCTTTAAGATAAAAAAGGAAAAAAAAAACCCAAACACTGATAGCTCTACCCACACCTGTCTTGCCTGCCTCATTTGTACACTTGTTATGCACACTTGCATTGTGTGAGATACAAATGCACAGGAAAAGAAAAAAAATATCAAACAAATTCCCAGCTGTGACTTTAATTGGATTTGGTGTCTGAGTGAAAACACAGCAACTGATGTTCACACAACCTCCAGGAGTCTGCAACAATCATTCTCACACCTGTTTAATTACCAAATCAAGTATTTTCTGTTTGGAAACATCACTAAACCATGCAAGGAATTTGGAAATAGATGATCTTCAAGGTCCCTTCCAACCCTAACCTTTTTATGATTCATTCTAAATAAATATTGACATGCATTTATATGTTTATGCATGCACATGTATAAAACATATATTATTACTACATAAAAACAAATATAAGAATCCATGATCAACAACAAAGAATGAACCCAAAATCTTATTGTTTGGTGCCTTGAGAAGAGAAATTTAATCCTTCCCCTTACTCCCTTTCAAAAGAGCTTTTAGAATATCAGTCTGCATCCTTCCTTCCTACATGCTCAATTTTAACCTACTGGTTCTTGCTTTCAGCTTAATAGATGGATGGACTCCCAAGGCTGTTAGGTCATTTGTATAGGCCTGGTTTCATTGTCTGTGTGTTGAGGGGGAATCTCACAATAATGTGCTTTACTTATTAGACTCTATGTAGGGTTCCAAAATTATTTGTGGTATTGTTAATGGATTTTAAATACACAGATATAGTGGAACATAGAACTTTTCTTCTATCCTTAAGCATTGTAAAAAAAAAAATCCCTGGCTGTTAGTCAGTATGACATAGTATTAAAATGTAAAAGATTGCATTGCTACTGGTATCACTGCATATATTATAGCATAGGTTTTTCTTAAGTAATATCATCAACCTTATGCAAAATTAGAGTTTCACTTTATGTTGGGCAATTAATCATTTAATAAAGGGCCACATCCTGAGTGCAATTAAAAAACTGAAATGTATGTTGGTTACTAAAATATACTTTCTTAAAAGTCTCATTTTATTGTCCATTAATTCCATTTTCACCTGTCAAAAATTCAGTTCCAAATAGGTCATTAATATACTGTTTAGACTGTTTTTTCCCATTTGATGTAATTTAGTTATGTGGTTCACATCTAGATTACTAAATCAACTCAACTGTTCTCTCTCTGAAGTTGATTTTTTCTCTCAGAGAGATTCACATTCAGAACACTTCCTCAAGGTCAAAATGGGCTGGATGTATCTTAGCTGCCTATTGGGAGTGGTCCCTGGCCCCTGCCAATTCCTGAACTGAGCCAATGAATTTTTTGAGTCACTGCTGCTTGGCACAATTCAAAGTTGTCAGAGGCTGTCCAAAAAAAGGTTGCACGATATGTATGTCTGAATTCCAGAGCCCAGTAATGTTCCCAGGCACCACTTAATTGCCAGTGTGCATGAAATCCTTGTGTGTTCCTTAGGAAAGAATGTCTATATGGGGCATCAGTATTTTATTTCAAGTAATGCATTCCAGAAAATCAACATTTGCATTGTTCATTACAGTTACACAAACTCACCTCTTGATCCTCAGCTGTTCCTTCTTAAAGAAAAACAGTTTGCTCCTGGTTTTTCATGCACACATACTAGGCAGGGAAACTCTTCCCCAGAACAGTCACAGCCTAATGTCTGGAGAGTAATGACTGAAAGTTGGGAAGAGACTCACCTTCAACTTGCAGCAACTTACACGTCAAAACTGGAAGCCTGGGCAAAATGGTTGGACTCCATTACATTTTCAGTCCTCTAAAAGCATATTTGGCAGTCTTGCCTCATTCTGCTGATCCATGCCTTGTTCCAACACTCATTAAACATTTGATTGGAATTTACTTTTCAAAACAAATGACTCTGCAAAGACAATTACTTTATTTGAATTATTTTTACTGTCACTAGAGAATGATGTCATATCTGAGTATAATGAGATTTATCTGAAGACATTTGCTGCACTGAGAAACTGTAACAGAGTGTTGGTGATGTTGGACCATAGCATTCCTGTTATTTGAGTAACTGGTGTATGGATATGAGGAAATGAGCAGTCATAGGAATGGTATTTCCGTGTACTCTGTGATGGCATTATTTCTCTCCATATCCAACTGGAATATTCACCAGTCTGAAATGCCTGTAATAATAATAATAATAATAATAATAATAATTTTTACAAGTATTTAATCTTTTTTTTTATCCAGAAAGATATATTTAGACATTTTATTAAGGTCACTGCAGACAAATTGAACTCAGAAGATCAGGAAAGAAAGAAAACTCACATAATTTGATATTATCATAAGAAATCAATTTATACACAATATTCAAACATGACATTTTTGACACAAGTAAAAAGACATTTCCTAGATTGAGAAAAGTAAGGTAATTAAAGTTTGCTTTATATTCCTTATCATGCAATAAAAAATCTAAAATATTAATAAGCCAAGTCAGGATTAATTTCTTCAGGACATCTCAGGCAATTTGATAAACACTTATGACAGAATTTTCCCAGAGCTTGAGGACTGTAGCTGATTTTCAATGAAGTATTCATGTTAGAGTCCTAAACCTTCCACTCATCCTTGCAGCCTATTTCCTTCCTTTCAGGCTGTGGTAGAAGGTAATTGTGTCTTAATGTGACACTTTTTCTCCTGGTGAGATCATTCCCATGAGCTTAAATCCAAAATACTTCACTCTTTCAGTTTTCATCAGATGTAATTTGTTGTCAGCTAATTACAATATCATATATGAAGGAGATACCTATAGCACAACTGCATTGACAGATGACACATGGAAATGTTGTAGGATCAGCTCAAGGGACAGATTGGCATAGAAATGCATGCACATTTTTGTGCTTGCAATTACATCTTTTGGAGAAATCAAAACCTATTTTTTTTAATTTATGTTTTAAAGCAGCTTAAATGAACCTTAGTGGCTTATCTCGTAGCAGTAAAATGAAGGCTACGTTTGAAATGAGAAGCAAATAACTATGCAGTGCTTTTTGTGGTTACATTTTTAAAGCTGTGAGATAAGTGTATGTCCAGTAATAATAGTGGTAATCTGGATAATAACTTCTCGTAATTCATGGACTAATCTGATTGTCCACTGAGAGCATTAAAAACATCCTGCCTTCCTCTCATTTACATCATGGGTATGTGTCCAACTGGCCACTGCTAGAGTCAAGATAGTAGACTTCATTAATACTAATGGTCTGATCTGTTGAAGCCAAATCCTCATTTCCATTTATCAGTTGTCTGTACTGCAGAAAACCACTTGTGCTTTATAACTTCAAGAGGAGAGAAGAAGAAAAAGAAAAGAAATTTGACTTAGGTTATCCCCTTTAACATATTTCATCAAAAGAATGGATAAAATATTTATTCATTTACTGTCCTTTACATTCCCATCAAAGTGAATAGAGAGACATTTAATAAGACATGGAAACATTAAAGAAGCCTTTTATCAGAGTGGATGGGAACCTGCTCAGAACAAACATTTTGGCCTAAGGGAAAGTTTTTGATCTGTGAAGCTTAAACTTAAAACACTCTCATATTGGATCATGTGGTCAATTTGCATGAAATAAATGATTTGCTTAAAACTTGTAAAGCTATAAAATAGAACTTGACAAGTCATTAGCAGTAAGTGGTATCATACTGGCATTATGTGCACACTGGTGCAATCATTAGCAAACTGCTGCCACAGCAAAGCACAGGAAGATAATAGGGCCAGCCTACAGTTTGACCTAGAGGAGTTAGATCATTGCCCCACACTATGGATACCACACTGCAGTCCAAATTATTGACTGTTCTTCATCATTACTCATCTACTCAACATTCTGAGCCACTGCCTTGTATTCTTTTCCATACAAAAAAAAAAAAAGTCCAAGTTATAAAAATATCACTTTTTCTAACTGGGGAATAGGTGGTCTAGTTTTAGGAAGGGAAATAAAAAGAAAAAGAAAAAAGAATGGAAAAAAATAACTAATGTTTATTATTTACTTTGATCAAATGTAAAAGGGAAAATAAGATTGCCCATTCTTCATTAATTGCTGTGTTGTTTCTTGTTTTCATTCTCAACTGGAAATTCAATAGCTCAGGTTTCTGTGTGTTGGCATGATTATAAATATAACTTTTCTATTCTGGTTGACAACAAAGGTAATCAGCAGTTTATTAGTTCAGTTTGCATCTTCAAAATTATTTTTTTAGACAAAAAGCACTTGGAAAATCATAGCTAAACATCTGAATTCCTGAAGTTTGCTTAATATTCATTTTAAGGCTGTAGTTATTCTGTGATGAGATTGGTAGATATCCACTTGAGTTTATTGCCAAGACAGGAGATACATGGAAAATGTAGGATTATTACCATTGGTTGCAAATTGCCTTCAATACACGGGGTTTATCAATGTGTTAACATTTTGTCAGTGGCTCAGACACATGCCAAGTTTGAGCAGCTCTGTGTCTGGTATTTTATACAAATTAATGGATGAACTGAACCACATGCTTGCAAATTATGTGCCTGCAATTGTACATATGTTGACGAGATGCAATAAGATTAAGTCCAGGATGCTCAAATCCCACTGCTGTCTTCAAGATGATGTTTTTCTCATGCACTCCCCATAAGCATACACACCTTTGCAAAATGGGAGGGGTAAGTAAGATGCTGCAGTTTCCAAGGCCTAATAAAACTTTAATATTTTTTTTCTGTGTCTACCACCAAGCATGAGGCATGGCTTTGAGTTTCTGATGTGAAGCTGGAGCTGAGAATTAACGCTCTGTTTGCATGTGGACTCTGGTGCAGTGAATATATGCTGGTGCATATGACTGAATCAATATTGTATTTGAGCACTTAATTTTTTTTCTCAGGTCACAAAAAATTGCACTTTCCGAATGACAGTGACACAATAGCTACTGGGACTAAATGCCAGTGAAATAACTTAAAAGGAAATAAGGAGACTGCAAATATGTCATAAGCATAAGTAATATAAGAGTAAATTAAATGTTTGTGAATCTGTGAAGAAATTAAGTGAAAATTGTTCTGTACAAAACATGACATCTGCACGTATAGGCTGACAGTACAGAAAGTCCCAGCTGAACACTCTGAGAGTAGAGGTGTTTCAGTCAGCAGCTGGAATCAGAACCTCATCAGTGTTTACAATGCATGACCTGGTTGGTATTGGCTAATTAAGAGTAATCCTTAAGGATGAGAAACATCATCACTTTTACTGGTGTTTCCAGGAGCTCATAATCAGTAGACTTGAGGGAGTAACTGAAGATCATTTGTTTGACAGAAGAAAATAAGACTTTGTTGTAGGAGAGGTGTCATGAATATGTAAGCTTCTTATCATAGTATTATTATTCTCCTTTGAGTCTATGGAAGAAAAACAGAACTGTAGCATTTCAGCATATGTTTGGGTCACTTGGACTTCTTTGGTTTCAAATGTGACTCTTAAAAATAAATTATCTGTTGACAAATACATTTCTTTCTTATAGTGTCTGAAAGATATTAGCTTTTATGCACACTGTAATATTTTTAACATGAACCATTTTGAAGGGAGCTCAGCCTCCTAGTGAAAGTGCTCAGCCTCTTGGTGAATACATTTTCTATGCTTCTTAACCTGTATTCTTAGGTGCAGGACATAAGGAATTCGTACCACCTCGTCTTCTTCTAGAACACAGTCCAAGAAAGAAACCAGCAGCTGTTGAAGGCAAGTTTGAGTTTTTCACATTTATTGGCTTCTACTTATTAACCACACTTTGTTTGCCCTAATGGGGATTTTTTTTTTTCTTAATATAACCTATATTACAAAAGTGATCACGGTACTAGGCCTGGGACAGGACAGGAATGACATACTGACAAATGCCTGACAAGATGTAAATGTTCCTTATAGTGGTCACACATGTGGTTTGGGGGATTTCCTGAGGAGAACAGATTACAGGATTGAGGCCTAATCTGTAAAATGCTTTGAATGGCATTCAGCCATAACTTGCTATCTAACTATAAACATAATCAACATTATCATCTTAATATACTTTGGATTATTCTTTCAGCTATTGCTATTCAGTAATTTTTCTGTGCATTATTTTTAATAATGAACATAACATATCTGGCTCTGCATTTATCAACCCTGTTGCTATTGTTAAAACTACTGAAAGAGAAATACAAAGTCAGGTATTATGTTCAGAAGATTAAAACAAAATCCCTGAAATTGAATTATATTGTTTATCATTTGATCATTACAGTAAAGTGGTTGAAGTACTCATTTTAATTTTAAAATTAACTATGTCCAATGACTTAGAACTACAACTGCAATATATGTTCCTGGTTTTTACACCATACAATTTAATAGTACAAAACACCTGAGTCTTTTTGTGTAATTATGTAGCAGTTTTCATATGATACTTGAGTCCTTCAGTCACACCATGGCACATGCTAATTTCTCTCATAGAGGTCTTAGTTCTATGTTACCCAGAAAGCAATTGCAGTCTAAGAGAAAAACAGATGAGGTGGCAGCAGAATAAGTAACAAGAACTACAAGATTTCCTGCATTTGAAAACAGAAAATGAGACTTAGGTTTTGCCAGGACCCATTTTTTCTTTCAGTCGAAAGAAAGTGTTACATTAATTAGATATTTCTGTAATGTGATTATTGTGAATCAGAACATTTGGATAAAAATAGTTATGTGACTTATTATGTCTTTCCTCAAAAATCTTGTTACCTCAAATGATTATTTCTTTTTTAACAGGCTGCTTAAAGGAGTATAAAACCGTGGTTATTTTGAGACAGTATAGAAATACATTAGCAGTCCTGCTTATTTTAGGAAAATATTTGAACCCTGCTTATCAGCAGAAAGAAGTCCCTGCAATGTTAAACTCTGTTATCCATCAATTAACCATAATGGAAAAAAGACATAATAGAACAAGGCTGACACATTTGCTGAGTGATAAACTTAATCTTTAAATATAACTGTTACACAACATGAACTGGCATCAAATTAACATTAGATTCTTGATTTTCAAAATCATGAGGAGCATGCAATTACTGCAATTGCACATAGAAATTACTGTTTATGACCAGTTACACATTTGTGTGTTTCATTAGCTCATTTATGCATGCAGTTCAGGTAATTTGGAATGTAAGTTAGACACCAATTTGGCAAAAAAATTTGGGGGAGATTATCTGCTCAGAAGCATATAACTAAATTCCCTTTAAGGCTCAAGGGCGGTCACTAGGATACAATGCTTTTCATGCAAGAGATTTGGAGGAACTGAAGAAGGCAGAAAAATCTTACCATGAAAAGGTGTGATGTTGTGCTATTCTGTGTTTTCCATATATGAGAAAATATGCCCCAGTGCCTTGAGGAACCCTAAACCCTGAAGCTTTATTTCAGCCCTAGGGAATTTAAAAAAAAAAAAAAAAAAGTAATTTATGAGAATATTTGGCAAAATGTCAGAAGGGAAAAAGAGGTGTAGGCAGTCAAATTTAAATCTTTAAAATAGCTGAAGAGAGACCTGCGTGTAACTTCTTAGTGCTTAGATACCTTTATGACTGGTACATCACTAAATATCACTGATCAGGAGACAGGACGTTGAAACAAAAGATTCTTCTTATAAATATAGTTGAAAATAATATCATACATTTTCAGAATAGAGAACAAATAGAAGCCTTTTTTAATTGAAAAATATACTTTATATAACAACAAAGACTGGCTTAGCCTTTGACAGAAGAAACCAACTCTGAAAAAAGGTAAAACTGTAGGAAGTAACAGAACATTTATCACACAGAAAATTTATTAAGCCAATCTACCTACACCCTAGGCTTTCCAACTCAGTGATATTCAGACATTCTATACATAATTATGCAGTTGGTGAAGGCTGAAAGGATCTTACTCTTTTTCTAGATTATATTCTCAGTATAGCTATATTTTGCCACTGCTGCCTTAGGTAATCTTGAACCATTCTTCTTTTCTGATAAGGTGGAAATAGTTGTATGCATGTGCCACATATCTCTAAAATTTTTAGATTAAATAAATTTGATAAACTTGATACCTTCAAATAAAATGCTTTTCCTGGATAGTATGCAATGTCCTGTAGAAATTATGCTCTGCTGAATTCTTGAGGCCTTAGAAAAAAAAAACATATTGTTATTAAATATTAAATCTCAAACTTTCTCTCTTTGTCATTGCCTTTTTCTCTTCCTTTAGCTCCATAGTAAATCTTTTGGCAAGGGGGTAATTGCTTAAGACAATCTCAATTTTACATTGTATTCTAGTACCAAGCAATAAATTGCATTGAAGTGTGTGTATGAGTTGAAATTTTCAGATATCTCCCGGTCAAAAAGCAAAATGCTTTGTACTAATCCGGTCAGAAAGAAAAGAACAGTTCATTGCTCTCCTATTTCATGGTTGGTTGGCTTTTTCAAAGATCTTACCTTAAATCTTCAATGAAGAGTTTGAATTTTCAGATCACCAACAGAAGAGAATAATAAAACAAAATGTAGGATCCTGTAACTGTGAACAAGAGAAAGAAGGTAAAGAATTTATGAAGATAAAGGCATTGATATATAACATCTGCTTGTATTTCAGGCTTGGAAACCTTGTTTGGTAAACTAGGAAGTAAAGAACTAATTTTAAATTCTTTATCTTATCTTTTTATGGAGCTTTCACAAGTACTTGGAAGTAGTGCTCTCAGCTTGGCTGACAATGATGTTGCCGTGTCAGGACATTGGTGTCACCAGTAATTTGAACAGATCAGTTCTTCATCATTATTTGAACTTTGATTTTAATATCCTTCTTCTTTCTTCGCTGTAGTCTTCCACACCTCTTTTAACTCTAGATTTCTTTTGTTATTCACTGACATCCTAAAACTTCTCTGTAGTGTCTATTGTTTTTCTGTGATTCTCTCTTAGGTCTTGAGTTTTTGCTCAGCTCACACAGCTTTTTCCTTCCTCCATTTCCACATTCACTTGAAAAGGACTTTCCTTTCTGACAGTTCTCCCATGTTTCCCTCTCTCACATGACATTATAATCACTCAGGAAGATGTTGCAGTTAGACAATTGGAAAAACTAAGATTAGAGGCTTAGTGAATCTTCATGTTAATTGTTCCAAAATAGTATGTCTTTGCCTTCTCCCAAGACCACAGCACATTTGTGAGAAGCCTGTATCAAAATCCTTCTCCTGTTGGAAAGAATCTTAATGCATGTGGTATATGATCTCAAACAGACCTATGCTTTTTACCACTTTGAGGAGCACTCTATTACAAAAAGCCTTTGAACAGCATTGTATCTGAATATGATTTTGCAAATTATATTGTCCTAAAAATCTGCTCCTCTATCTTTGACTGGGAGACCATTTATCATGGAAGAGTCATCAACATATCTATTCTGATCTGTTAATGAATCATGACAAGCTCTGAAATATCCCCCTTCCCTGACTGAAGTATACTGGCCATTCCTTGCCATCTTGATGGTAACTGTGATATTAAGAGGGGAAAAAAAATCTCTGTAATATCTTCAGAGGATCTATTAGGAAAACAAAAAAAGTATTTTCTCTAGGTCATTGAATCCTCTAATCACAAATTTTGCAGAATGCAGTAAGGCGAGTTGCTGTGAAATGTGTTTAACCTACTCCAAAACTCCTGCTGAGGCTAAATTGGCAACTGCATCCATGCTGCTATATGGAATGTACACTATCTGACTGTCTCAGGAAGCATTTCTAGTCTATATCTCTGTTCATGAATATAACATTAGGGGATACAACCAAGAATATCTAAATTACTAAAGTCAATACAAATTTTGACAAAGCTCCCTTGATGTACAGGAGTGTATAAATCTTGTACGAATCAATCTGCTTCTGCACAGTCTGTCAATGTCTGCCTTCTCTTCTGTACATGGATTGTTCTATAAAAAAACCTCTGTTTTCCTTCTATACTGTAGAATCAATTACCCTTAAAAAATCTTTTCAGTAATTCAAGACACAACAGAACCTTTTAAAAAAGGCACAATTTTAAAAATTTTCTCCCCATTTAAAATACTCTTAATAATACTGACATGAGTTGTGGATGAAAATGCATTTTTCTGATAAATTTTAATCCAAGGGGGAATAAAAACAGAAAAAAAAAGAAAAATATTCCTATTAGATATATCATAATACATGGTTAGGTTTAATCTAGGTTAATAGATGAACAGTTTAGTTAGCTTTAATGCATTGCTATATATACAGCATAGCAAGTTTTTTGAGAAATATGGGCCTTATATCTCCGAGTCTGCACTGAAGACAGTAAAACTTTTGAAAAAAATATGAACACAGTTTCAAAGTGAGCTATTTAATGATTTAAATTAGACATTTAAGCAGTAAATTCTAATGATTTAGCAATGATGAAAAAAACCCTAAATCTTCACTGTTTCAGAAAGCCCTTGACATTTTCTTTAATGACATGAGGCTCTTCTGTACTACTTTTATTCTATCACTAAATACAAAAAGTTAAACAGACATGAGAGGAAAGCTCACTAATGTAAGAAAAAATGTACAAAGATATGTATATTTTGATTAGATGTATTATTATATTTTCTCATCATTTGTAATAATACCATTTAAAATGTTAAAGTATGCATTTGAAAATAAACACTCACCCAAGTCTACCCAATAAAACACAAACAAATACCTCTGAAGATTATTTTAACTTTTCACAGTGCCTTTTAAATGTTGCAGAAAAACAACAGTCTTTTGCATACGTTGCATCTGCAAATGGAAAATACTTACTGGGATTAAGGTAGTCTGGGTTTTCAAAGGCAGAACTTCCATGTTTCTTCAGAAAGAAAAAGGAAACTCTTACAAAAGAAGTCCTGCATAACCTCATCATCCCGTTATTAAAGCTCATACATTCTTGCTCAAAAGCATGCCTCATAAAAAGTATCAGCAAAACCCTTCCCAGCACTGTAACAGAATTGGTCCTGACATTGGTTCCTGTTGTCCAGTAGGAATGTCAGTCACAAGGAGGGACAAGCCTAGCCAAACTACCTCAGCTGTGGTTTATCTCTCACCAGTAAAGCTTGTACCATAAAAATTCAGTGCTCCCCTGGGAATTTGAGTATTCATCATAATCATATTTGTGTCATATTTACCATTGACCATTGTCCAGTGGAGTTTCTATTCCTGGTCTTGTTATGGAAGTTGCTCTGTTTTCTTTTTTGACTTGCCATGCGTACTCTGGCTTCATCTCACCTGTATTTTTATTCCTTTGCTCCACACTGTGCTGTTCAGTGAGGGTAACATATGGCCCATGCTATTAACAAAGGGTTCTGGTGCTTAATGCAACAGAGCCATGAAAAAGGAGTCTATAATCACTACAGGAAAAAATAAGGAACGTTTATGTAGGTCACATGAAAGCATTAGGAATTTCAAGCATGATATTTCTATTGCATAGACACTGCAGACCTCAAAAATATCTCCATAAGCAATCTCCACAGCTGCCAAATAGTGTTTCAGACTAGGATTTGAAACACTGAGGCAGTTTTAAAAAAGGAAAGTCGAGCTGAAGAGATTGCCTAGGCCTTCAGGGTGTGCTATATCTCCAGTGATTTGTGTGCCCCAAGAGTCCTTCACTTGCCCAATATGAAAAGAAATTGTGTTTCATTACTCCGCAGAAAAAAACCCCAAACAATGGTGTCATTTAAACAGAGCTTTGCAAATAAATGCACTTCATTTTGGCCTAAGCACTCACCTGTAAATTAGAGAGAGCATGTGTGTGCATGTGTTCATGTGTGTACATGTATGTGTTCGTGTATGAACAAAAACAATTCTAAGAACTTTAGGAATTTTAGAGTAATACTATTCAGGTTTCTTTGATCTTTCTTGGCCTTTCAGTATTTTGGCTGAATCAAGACAGAACTATTTCTCACAGGGAAAGTAACCAGAGAAACAAAGACTCTCTTACCCCAGAAAGAGATTTATTTTTTTTTTTTCCAAAGAGAGAGCTAAGGTCAATTTTTACTTGAAATTTAAATTTAATCTTAAAAGTATGAGTTTCCATGACATCCTAAACGAATCAGAAATATCTCTTTGCATTGTTTATTCATTTCTCCAAAAGCTTTGTAAGTCTTAGGGGATCCTGTTTTGTGAATAGGTGTTGAATTGTTTAGAATCAAAAATGCAACTGACCAGCCACTGTCAGTCTCTACTCTGAGCAATAAGGCAAGGGGAAACAAAGATAATATAATCAAAAACTGAAATGCAATGAGTTATTTTAATATTTAAAAGTATGTCCAACTCCCATTGAAATCAATGGCAAAACTTTTATTGAGTCCAGCAGAGAAAGGATTTCAGTCACCAAAGAGCAACTGTAATCCCTTCAAAATTAATACGGAAAAAAAATTTAAAATGCAGCTTGTGTTTTGTTTGAATGGTCTTAAAATTATGCCAATGACAGCTTAAGGTGTACACAGCTGCTTGGAGAAAAGTGAAATGAAGTCTTATCTGGAATGAACTCAATGTGTTCAGTCTGAATTATGGTTTCTCAGGAAAATCTGAATTAATGTTTGTTTTGTTCTATTTTGTATGTTGGTGAGTAGACATGTATCTCTGCTGTTTCTGAGTTCTGCCAGGACTAGAATCTGTAGGCAGGAAAAGCTGTTGTAGCACTTCACAAAGTCGGGCAATAAATATCCAAAGTCTCTCACAGGAGCTTTCCCCCTGAGATTTCCTGACCATGAGGTTTTAGATAAATGCAGATAAGCCTCGTATAAGTATCTAAACTTTAGAAAGCTAATGTGGACCAAAACACCTCCAAATTTCTGGCATTCTGTCCCACTAGTTAGTGCTATATGCATGACTCTCCAGCAGAAGCAATCTGTGGCTATATTTTGCTTCCCTGCTTACCTCAGTTTCTCAGACAGGATTGGATGAGCTGACAATTCCTTCCAGAATCAGACTTTCCATAAGAACATGGATCATCTGGTGCAATATTGTAAAGAAGCTTTAAGAGTACCTTCTTCTTCCAGTTCCTGTGCTGCATTGCTGTGACACTGCCCCGTAACTCATGTGCATCCCTAAATTTAGATTCCACTCAGCACTGGCAAAGTAGCACACTGGTCTTACCAGGCCTGATTTCAAGTGCCACGTAGTTAGCATGCTTCTGTTATCTCCCCTCCCACCATTGTCCAAGAATCAGCTGCTCTCCAATGAGAATAATAACAAAGACCTTGTCAAGATGGGTGGAGGAAATTCAGATTGCAACACCCATTTCTTGGTCTTTGTTGAATCTCACTTGGATTTCTACTGGCCTCGGTCCTTCATCCCTTATTGGATAATAAATAATTTAATCTCAGAGGTTTCTTTGCTTCAAGGGCTGTTCTGTTCAATCCAGCCACTTTGCAAGAAAATTATTCTATGCTGCTTTTTTATTTTCCACCTAGGAATATTTTTTTTTATGTGAATGTCCCATTCAGTACTGCTTTAATTTGCAATACTCATGTTCACTGGACTCCTTCTTATACTACACAAAGCTCAACTTTAGAGTCTACATAGAGTCTAAAGGAAAAAAAAAAAAGACTAAATGAAAAGTCCATTGCTGGCCTTGCTGACTGATTCTGTCACTCTTCCAGCTGCATATATCCCTATTTCATTCTTGTAAATGCACAGCAGGCTTTTAAAGATGAGGTCTTTTTGTATTTGTATATCTCACACTGTCCATGAAATGTGGCTACTGGTGAAAAAATCTGTTAATTACATTATCAAGAAACAGTAGCAATAAGACTAGATTGTTCAATAGTTAATTGCACTTGAATGTCATATTGTGGTGGATGCCAAATCCTCAAAAGCACCTTGTGTTTCCTTGTGTAACCCACAATTAGTGCACACTAAGGTCCCTCTTTATGCAGTTGGCCCTTTTTAGTTCTGTGACTGTTCTTAGCTGAAAAAAGTAAGTGATTTCAATTAACAGATGGGGTTCATATTTTACAGTGCAAAAGACATGCCTAAGTTCCTATTTAATTATTTGCTCTGCCTCTTAATTTAGCTGTGTACATTTCTGCGTAAAGCCCACTACATTTACTGCTTCAGAAATTACAACTTTTGCTGATGTTAAATATACACTTAATATGCAACATTCTAGATGTGAGCTGCTCCAATTGAGAAGAAATAAATTTACTCAAGAAATACTTCCTTAAGTCAGAAATAGCTCTTTCCATAATAGTCATTTACCAAGTCCATCGTTCTCATTTACAGAAATTTCTCTCAGTGGTAACTGTGAGGGGCATCAATGGGGCTAGATTCAGCTGAGACATGAATGGAAGCTCAGTGACTCTTCTTCTCAGACTTGAGCAAGAGTGCTTATCTTTCATTAGGCAGTGTAATTTGGAAATAGGGGCCACAGTCTTTCAATACTTCTATGTAATCACCCCCAGAAATTTCATAACAAATACAGACATCTCAAAGCTGCCTGGACATTGAATAATGCAACTTGAGAGCTTGATAGAAGAAAATTATGTCAGTGGGATTAATGGGTGGAATGACATGGCAATGAAGATTCTGCAGCCAGGGATGGCATCATCTCTGCTTGGGTTATTGGCAGTGAAAACTCCTGCCACTTCCTGTACATCTTCCATACAAAGCTTCACTTCTCAAAGCTCCATGCCTCAGCTTGTGGTTTTCAAGATGCATATGGCTCTGAACAACTTGCTCTACAACTTAAGGCAGATTTCATGTGGGTTTTTCTGGGCCCCAGAAGCATTCAAAATGCTACAAATTGAAAGGCAGAAATGGTCTTGGATTGAAGAGAATCTTCTTGTAAGGACCTTGGGCTTACAAATTGTTGTTGTGCATCACCTAGCACCAGAAATGTAAGAAACCAAAAAATTCAGTCTAACTCACCAGAACTGAAAAAAATGGACATTAGAGAAGTCCCAGCATCACTTCAGCCACTAGTCATTATGAATAAAGTCTCATGGAAGGAAGACAGAAGGAAGCTCTTTTCTGTCAGTAAATGACACAGTATGTTTAACAGTTTTGATTAATTCAGGCAGAGTATGCAAATAATTAAACCACATTTTAGAAATTAGAGGAGATCCACATTAAATGTGGAAATAATTCACTGAAGGTGGCACAGGAAATTGGAGCTGTAGAACAGCTTTTGTGAAATCTGAAGCTGAAGAGATTTCCATTTTGACCACACAGACACAGAGCCTAGGAAAAGTCTCTGGAGAAGTTTATCAGGGAGAGAGAGAGACACAATATCAATATTACAGTATACAAGAATATGAAGTCCCAAACAAGTTAGTGTAGGGTGAGCACTACTCTGATGCTCTAGACATACCTAAAAAAACCTCACAAAGAGAGGAATTTGTAGCTTGAAGTGCAGTCTGCTCAGAGTTCAACAGGAAAAGTTAAGCACAGAAAACTCTGAGAGAAACATTCTTTAGAAGGCATGTGAGAACTTTCTGAAGACAACAATGAGGGAAACACATTTAAGAAATCTGTTTAAAACATGAAAGAAGTGGAACACATCTATATTATGCTTAATATTAAAACCAATTGACAGTAAATCAGCAGAGGTATCATTTGAGAAGACCCTGAATATCGATAAATGCATTGCCTCCACAATAGGAAAAATAACTATTCATGAAATCAACATAGATTGTGGAATTCAGGTACTCTATAAACCCAGCAATTTTTCAATTCTTTTCAAAAATCAGACACACCTTTCTTTTGGTTTAGGTAAAATGTTATAAAAATTTTAATTTTTTTCCCTGTTTGTATATATTTTTTCCATGCAGAAGAAAAGTCTATTGTGGTCCCTACAGAAGTGAAAAGTAAGTTTATTTTGTTTTGTTGTGTTTTTTGTTTTGTTTTGTTTTAATTTGTACTTCATGTTATTTTTATGCAAGAGACAGGAGTATATTTGTTTCTTGGATTTGCAAATATTACTTTGCCTTAAATAGTTTTCAATTAAAGAAAAGATTCTTGCCTAAAGTCTTAAGGTTCTATTTGTTATAAAAAAATAAAACTTGTTTTCTTACCCATGTTTGTAACAGTAAAAGATAACGAAAAGAGAGCTATAGTTTTGCTAAAGTTTGAAATATCATTTCAAAGCCATGCAGCACAAACTGAAGGAAACAAATTTGGCTTTTCACGGATGAACAATTAAAAAAGCACTTAGATTAGCTATTCTTTTACTCTTGTATTCTTTCCCATCAAAAAGGCGATTCATTTCCCAAAGGAAAAATAAGAATTTAAATTTTCTCATGTCCTTTGCCAAGCTCATAATTTTCTAATTAAAAACATTCATGAAATAAGTAATTAAATTGTTGTAGCTTGTTTTAAAAAGAGAAAAAATATTCTCCTTATTTCTACTGTTGCCCACATAACTGCCAAAATAGAGGCAGATGCTTTTGAAATAGTGCCATGTTGTTTTGTAGATGGTGCTTTAACAACTACTCTCCACAAATAACAGAAGTCCCGTCATGATAGTTTCAAAGATATGAATTAATGAAAAGTGTTATAAAGGTATGTTGTATATGCAGGGTTTTCCTGGCATTCTACACTTGTTCTTAAGTACCACATGCGACTTTTGCTATCATTCAGTCAGGTCTTACAAAAGAAGAACAGGTGCATGGCTATTGAGTCACCACCATAAACTCTTAGTTACGACAGGTTATTGGGCATAGGTTCCTGAATTAGTATTTAAGTAATAATCTGAAGTGCATATTTGTTCTAGTTTTATCCTTAGCACCACATTCACTGTCTGGGTATTAAGCTGTATTTCTGAGCTGCTGGTAATAAGTGACCAGCCTGTCAAACCTTGAACATGCTGCAGTTAGTGGATTCCCCATCCCAAATATATACATACATATGTACATACATATATACATACATATGTACATGCATACATACATTTGTTTGTGCTTTTCTGCATAAAAGTAGACAGCTGAATTTCGATTTCTATTTTTAGAGAGAAAAGATGAGAAGAAAAAGAGTGATGAAAAGAAGACTACGACTGAAACGAAGATGAAAGGTATGGTTTGGAAACATTTCTTACAGGCCTCATTCAGCTTTTACTCACACTTCTGGCTCATTTCTCCCAGTCTTCTGTGCTTCTGGCTGTATTGTCCTTCTCTTAGTTGCTCAGTCGCTATTTGCATGTTTCCACTTCTTCAGTATCTCATGCCTTATATGTTAAGCATCCAATATTTCCTAAACTCATTTTCTGAAAAATTAAATGTCCTGTTTGGTGGCCATCTATGGGCTTTTAAAACAATTTAATGGAGTCCATATATAATAGGACATAGTTAAACAGCAATGCACAAAACTCATTGAATATACCACTCAATTCATGGTACATCAGTTTCTGAAAGTGGGGTATTTATTTTATAGAACCACAATTGAAACTTGCAGTGACCACGCTACAAAGTCATGGTATCCATCTAAATAATATTTCAATCATGCATTTTCAGAAAGCATCTGAAGTCAACTAAGGTGTTGCTTCATGCAAAGTATTTAGGTCATTCATTATTTTTTTAATGATCTCATTGCTACTGGAACTTAAGCTAAAAGGTACCACATTCATGCACTGATGATTTTTGCCTAACTTTTGATGAATTATTAAGGGTTCAAATCATTTATAGTTGATGCATACTGATTAATTTTCATTTTTAGCTGATTGCTCTGTGGCTAGTTGGGTGCAAGTGCTATAAGAGAATAATCTGAACTCCCAAATAAGTCACTTTTTAACAGTGTGAACCAATCAGGACTTGGTTGACTGCATATTTGAGTGTGTGATTCAGAGTTCTACCACATCAAATTACTCTCTTTAATTAAATCTTAGAAAAAACAGGAAAAAAGGAGAAAGCTCATGAGAAGACAGCTGTCCCTGAAATTAAAAAAGCAGGTAAGAAATTGAATTCTAACTTTCTCTGCAGTGGTATCTGACTATTTAGTGTAAGCACTTTCATGTATGTCGTCCATTATCATTCAAGAATCCAAGTGGAGATATAGATAGATAGATACAGATGTATCAGAGTATATTTTTATATATATATATATATATATATGCATTGTGATTATATTATATTATATTATGATTATTGTATTTATTATATTATATAAATATCTGTTATATATATAATATATGTAATTTTCTTTTTTTTTTTTTGATCTTGGGACTTTTACAATTATATTTAACTTGTAAATACAAATATATTTACAAACAAATTACAAACACCACTTTTATTCATACATTAAATCTATCAATAGCATAACTAATTTCAAAGGCTACATGGCAGAGACTGAAGGGAGAGCATATTTTTTATTTTAATTATTTTACAATTACAGATCATTTTTAGTAATAAACAGAAATATTACCATCTCAAACCACTAAGTAAGGAAGAAAATACATGGTTATTTTCTGAATTTTTACTCATGCCCAGAAAAGAATATTTTAAAAAGTTAAAGTTAGTAAATATCCTAAACCTGATTGTTTCATGCATATAAATATTTCAATAAAATCAGAAATTAGCAGTTTGGGTCGTCTGCACTAAAAAGACTGCATTTTTCTTCTCCATTACTTCAGTAAATCTGCGAGTATATTTAATGCAGAAATGCAGAAGTGTCTCCAGTAAGTGGCATAGCCTGCAAAACTGTCTCATTAGAATCAAGGAGAAAAAAAAATGCTCAATCTAGTGGTTGATCACCATCTGAATACCTAGAAACACTGATTAAAACTGATGCTTTATCTGTCACTTTCAATATAACATTCTACAAGACCTCAAGTACTCAGATTAACCTTTCTGTAGATTAGTGTAATGCCTAAAGCCATGGAGAAAGATTCAAAATGGGATGTAAATATTCAGGGTTATATTGTGTCCTCAAGGCAAGCCTTGTGCTCTGTTTTCTAATTATTTAAATCTGTTGAATGTTATCAAAAGCTGAAAGCTGTATTCCATTGTTTACTAATATTGTGGGTTACATATGCAGATTGCAATAAGCAACTGGTTTCTTTGCCACTGAATCATATGTGGTATGTACAAGTTTTCCAATTCAAGCATTTATTGATGGGAAGAAAATTAGTAATTTATGTTTGGGAAAATATAAAAATGCACAGAGTACCTGGGACAATTATCCTTGTAGCCCCATATTTAAATACGTCTTTTACAGTAGAGAGTTGTACACACTGGGGAAGGGATAGGGATGAAAGAGAATATTCTTTTCCTAGTTAAGTTGCATATTTTAATGTATAAACACAGGTTTAAAAAGAACATAAGCTAGCAATTCAAATATCTTTTGTAATTTTATTCTGGTTCTAAGCTTGTATTTCACTTGAGAATACAGAATTGTAAAAGATTACATTTTATGGCAGAGCTGCGGCATAAAATTATTAATAAGTTCATCTTCACAAGCAGTTCCCAAATCCAGTGAGTCATCCTACCAATGCTAGAAAGACACAAATTAGACAAAGCAAGATATCTGCACATTTCTGTCCCTTTTATTAACTCTGTAGGTTGCTGCATTTTTTGAGTTTACTAGACTTTGTGTAAGAGGATGGTAATCCATAGTGCATTCTAGCTACACACTTTGCTGTTACTTCTCTTTCAGCTTGTTCTTTGAATGCATATGCACTTTCTACCTTTGATTGACAGCACCCATTTCTATCCCTAAAATGTTTTAAGCCTGAAATAATTGCCATATTTGATCAACAGAATAGTAGTGCATAGCCCAATTTTGAAATGAGGCACCTCGATGTCTGATGGTCTTTTCATAATTTGGACAGACACAGAAAATCAACCTCTGAGCACTTGAATCAGCAGAATAGATAAGCATCCAAAAGCAAAGAACAGCTTCCAATTTTCTTACCTTTTCCTTTTAAAAGACTAGGCAGAGGTCATTGCACTGAAAATAAACTCCTCACCTTGGTTTTCAAACTCTTGTATTGCCTCTCATCATCTCTGATTTGTGTCTCATTTTGCTTCCCCTGACCTTTGCAAACCATAAAGCCGAGGGCAAGCTGCCTTCTCACTGCCACCCACACTCATCCCCTTACCAGTGGGCAGCTCCTTCTGCTCCGAGGTCCTCCTGGCACCCAAGTCCCACCACTGCTCCACATCCTTGCATACTTTCCCCAGAAGACTCATCTCTGGCTGGAGGCCTGTTAAGCAGGAATTCCCTACGGAGGAATGGTGGCATGTACAGGCTGTCAGGCGAGAGAGAGAGAGAGAGAGAGGAAGAAGTGCTTTGAAAGCACTAAGTGATAAAAACATCTCTAAAATAATGTTCTGAGAAAAGCACTTCTCTATATTCCTCTCCATCTCTCTTGCTCTAACAAGGAATGCTTGTAATTGCAAATACTGAATATATTTGCAGATTAATATTTTAGATTGGTCCTTTGGTCCAAGGCACAATTTTATCTCTACTGCTACCAGAATGGAGGGTTTTTTATTGCTCTTCATTAACTGTATTCCTGTGATATATTTGTTTATTTGCATGCCAGCTCACTCTTTCTCCAATTCTCTGTCCTTTCATTTCTCTCTCTCTCTCACCCCCCTCTCTGCTGCTGCAGAGGATCAAGAGTCATCTAATATGAAATGTTCTCAGTCTTTAGTACAGAGCAAACTGAATGATTCTTAATTAGCTTTTAAAAATGCACTGTAGATAAAACCACATTAATCCTCTGACCTTCAGCTCATACAAAAGCATTGTGTTAATTGTCCTGAAAAATAGATAATTCCATTGTTACAAACTCAGAGGTCTAACTTAAACAAACATAATCATCAGACACAAGGGTCTGCCACAGTCAGACTTCAAAACCTTTTACAAAAATCTATCCAAAGCTATGCTGTATAAAGAAAGCGCTGCATCTCCAAATCCCCTTTAGGGGCTTGCTACACCTCAGCAGAAATAAGCCTTTTCCAGGCCCAAAGTTTGCCCTGGTGACATCAGCCCAGGGTGCTCCAGTCTGCAATCTGACTGAGAAAAGGGACCCTCTGTCTTAAACCTTTGGTGTCCAACCCTACATGAAAATGAATATATAGAGACTGGTGCTTTCAGGCAGTAATACTTGCACATCTTTTTTTCTGATGGTCCCTTTCCCAGAGTCTGGAGCCTTCCTGCTCCTTCCTGAATCAGCTCTCCTAGAAATTATATTAACATCAGCCTATGTTTTTGATTGTAGCAAACTCCTTTCCCACTTTGTTTTGGTTCTCAAAACAAACAACATAGGTAAAATGAGTTTATAAAGCAATAAAAATGTCATCTTGGATTATCACACCATTTCCTACCTAAAATTCTGTTTCAACTGTCTTTAATGATCTTCCTGTTATTCTTGTATTTTTTTGATAACAAATTTTATAACTGCTTTAGAAAGATAGCCAGTGTCTTTTTCTCCACTCTCCATATGGGGAAATTCAGGTACAGACATGCAATCCAGGCCAGATGTCCACATATTTCTTCTGTTTATACATATCTTCTAAAAGCTAAACCAATGCTAACTGGATTAAAGGTCTCAAAATTTTGTGCACTTTCACTATTCCCCTTGTGATAAACCAGAGACATCAGCACTGTATAGCACTGATGTTTAGGAAGAAAATGGTTTTGCTGAAATCATAAAAACTTATCAGCAGGACCAGCATTCAAGAATCCCTCACTTCTGTCACATCAGTGACAAATGTTTTAGGGCCACTACGCTTAAGTACCTCCCTGAGTAGTTCTGGTGTGCAGATCTACTTATCCCACATCAGAAAGCATGATCTGACTTCCATTTTGTTGTGTTGCTACGTGCATGCTCCCAATAGAGTGTACAAGCCCCTACAAAGGAGCATTGAATCTGCTCCATAAATAAAGGAACTAGCTTGCAGTGCTTGCACACCCATTTTTTGAGTGCATCTACCACATAATCACAGAATCCTTTGGGTTGGGAAAGACCTGTAAGAATATTGAGTCCAACTATTAATATAGCACTGGCAAGTCCCACTAAACTGTATCCCTACACATTTGAATATCTTTTAAATACCTTCAGAGCTGGTGACTCAACCATTTCCGTGGGCAGATAGCTCCAGGACTTGACCCTTTCTGGGAAGAATTTTTTCACAATATCCAAACAAAACCTCCTCTAAACAGCTTGAGTCCATTCCCTCCTGTTCTATTGCTTGATATCTGAGAGAAGAGACCAACACCTGCCTTCCTGCAACCTCCTTTAAGGTAGTTGTAGAGAGCAATAAGGTCCTACCTTGAGCTTCCTCTTCTCCAAGCTAAACAACCCCAGCTCCCTCAACCACTCCTCATAAGGTTTGTAGTCCAGACCCTTCACCAGCTCTTTCTTCTCTGGACACACTCCAGCACCTCAATGACTTTCTTGGAGTGAGGGGCACAAAACTGAACAGAGGTTTCAAGGTATGGCCTCAGCAATCTCAAGTGCAGAGGAACAATTTCTTCCCTAGTCCTGCTGGTCACACTATTGTTGATGCAGGTCAGGATGCCATCGGCCTTCTTGGCCAGCTGGACACACTGCTGGCTTACATTCAGCTGGCTGTTAACCAACATCCCAACCTCCTTTACTGGCAGTCAGTTTTCCACTCTTCCACCAGCCTGCAGCACTGCATAGGGTTGTGACCCAGGTGCAGGACCTGTCACTTGGCCTTGTTGAACCTGATACAACTCGCTTTGGCCCATTAAGCCATTCTGCCCAAATCCTTCTGCAGAACTTTCCTGCCCTCCACAGATCAACACTCCTGTCCAACTTGGTACTGTCCACAAATTGACTGAGGAGTGCTTCATCCAGATCATTGATAAAGATACTAATATGGTAAAGATATATTTATGACACACGATACTGTGTCATATGTTTCACACCAGGCAGTATAGCAGATGAGGGGAGTGATGTCTTTCTCTAGATATCACAGTAAATCTTTGTCTCCTGTATAAGAAAAGTCTCTGGGGGCTTAAAGTTACAGACACCGAGGTACATTTTAATTATATCACTGTAACAACCTAGTCTCTCTGCAGTCATGAAAGAAGCAAAAAAGTTAATCTTGGACATAAAAGTTGGAAACAGTACCTTAAGACCGCCACAAAACTGAGATTACCAGGTTATTTTTACTACTCTGTTACCCAGTGAGATCAAGAAAAGAAACTCTGTCTTTAAGGAGGAAGAATATTAGTAGTAGCTAAAGCAGAGTAGAGGTGACCAGACAAGAGCAAACATGACTGACCAGGTCCCAGCAACTTTTTCCATGGGTTGACCACAGATGCATTTTTTTTAAAGGACAGTCCTTGCAATTTGGAAACAAACCCACAATAGTTTGGTAAGAAATGGAGGGAAAAGAGCATTTTATATACTGATAGTATCTTCTTTGTTATTGTCCTCTATACAGGCAAGAAGAGAAATTCTTTCAATCATTTTTAAATTCCTGTTCGGAACAATAATTAAAAAAATGCATTTAATTTTGTGGCTATCTTGGCTCAGCTTCTACCTTTCCAGCCTTAATATTAAGCCTTCCATTACAATAAAGGAACCACTACTGACACCTGGTGGCAAATTTTCTTTTTCTTTCAATCCTTATGCTTGAGGGTTTTTTTGTTGTTTGCTTTCAAATATGGCTATTTAAAAAGAGTTTGCTGAAGCAATGATGAACCTACTAAGTAGGTTCATTCATTACCTCCCCATGCTGCTTATTATCCTACTGCTTTCATGGCTAGAAATATGTTAGACTGTCACCTAAATGTGACACTATTCTCAGAAGAATAATTTCGGAATGTAAATGCTTTCAGTACTGCCAGAGAAGTAAAAATTAATTAAAATATATCTTATGAAAAAAGTTATAAAAAAGGGAAAAAAAAACCTGCTTGGCTAACCCACTGATCTAGAGAAGTAGATGCATACCACACGTCTTGAAAAGATTTGGGCTGATCTAACTGCAATAGATTGAATGTTTCATTGGGGATACAAATGTTGATCCTAGGTTTTTCCTGATGCACAAACGGGCTGTACTTATACACGTCTGTAGGAAGACATCTCTGCTTCCTCTCAAGAGCAGGGTTTGAAATTCCTCACTCTACCCCTCCCACTGCCAGGAGTGCATTTCCAGCTGAGTGTCTGACAATTTTAAGCAGCCCAGCTTGGGCACTGTGGTGTGTCTCATGCTCCCTTGTGTGAGAGATGTCACACGACAGATGTCAGCAGATGGGAGGATGATGTGTGGTTTCGGAGGAGGCCACAACGTAAGATCTGCAACAGCCAGTGAGATGTAGAGGCTGTCACGATTTAGGTTTGCTTACAAGGGAAAATGGAATTATGAAATCAGAACAAGACGGCTAAGGTATTTTGAAAGTGATTGGTCACATACAGAAAATGAGATTTATTCAGAAATTTTCTTGTAACTTATTAAACAAAATGTGAGGCAAAGGTAAAACTTAGGAACTGCAGTGCATACATAAGTGCTGCGATGCATTTTGGATTGACCAGACCTGTTTTCAGAATGGCTGCTGCAACAAGTAGAACATAAGAGTTTTGAGTGGTAGAACCCTGTCTGATTGTTGTGGGGTTTTTCGTGGTTTTGTTTGTTTGTTTGTTTGTTTGTTTTTGGTTTTGGTTTTTTTTCTTGTTTTGTTTTGGTTTGGTTTTGTTTGTTTGTTTTTGTTTGTTTGTTTGTTTAATGACTAAAAGACACTCTATTGAGTTGATCCTGGCCAGCTGCTAAACACTTACACAGCCACTCATTCACTCCCCCCTTATCAACATGATGGGGAGGAGAACAGAAAGAGCAAAAGTGAGAAAACTCATGGGTTGAGACAAAGATTAATAAATAAAATAAAGAGGAGAAAAACAAATTATGTAATCACTCATCATCTTGCCTAACAGAGAAATTCCCAGTCACTTGGAGCAGAGGACACCCTTCCACTGTTCTTCCTCTACTCTCAATTTTTATTGCTGAGCATGGCATTGTATTGTAAAGAATACACCTCTGGCTAATTTGGTTCACTTATTCCAGCTGTGTCCTCTCCCAGCCTTTTCCCAGCTCTCAGTAGGTGCAGACAGAGTGGGAAAAAGCTCTGATGCTGTGCAAGCACTGCTTGGCAATAACCAAAATTCAGGTTTGCTAGTAATGTCTGAGTAACAAATCCAAACCACAGCATCATACAGGCTGCTATGAAGAAAATTAACTTCTCCCTCCCAGCTGAACCCAGAACAGGAACCTACAGTTTGAATTTATTTGCAGCTAGACTTAGAAAGATTAGGAGAGGAGGCAAATGTAAAAATTAAGCAACAGAAATAATAAGCAATGAGTTGCTTTGTGATTCCTCATGCAGACGAATGTTTAAGAGCAATAATTAAGGAAACAGTGTGTTATGAGTTGAGAGCAGTTTTAGGAACAAACCATGTTAAAGCATGCACACAAAACAAAGGAGGAACTTAAGGACCTTAGAAGTGGGTGATCCTTCTCTAGGATGATTCTTACCAATATTCTTTTGACAGCTTTCTCTGCTAGACTGTTCATCCACTTATACATTTCTGCCGGGGTTTGGATTTTTGTGGGTTTATACAACTCCTAGCAAAGCCCCTGGCTCTGATTTCAACTTAATTCCAATTGGTAATATCATTATATGAATCAATGCCCATTCACCAAAGCCTTTAAAAAGCACCTACTTTTCCCAGATGGATGACTACAGCTTCAGGTTTCATCTCTTCTACTACAGGCCAATCCATTTCTGACTAATAACTTGCCCTATTATGTATGTTGGGCCCATTTTCCTTTTCCACTGCTCTTCTCCTGGATCTTATTCATAATTCACTTTCAGTTTCCTGACATTTTTTCATGAGTAGATGCTACTGCTTTCACAAATTATGCACACAGCCATCCACACTGGTAGCACTTACTAACCCACAGAAATGCTGGATTAGGATTCCTACACTGCTATGATATAATTTACTCTTTTTTCTCTTACACAAACAGGGTTTAAAGGCATCTCTTAACTTTGATAAAAATTTCCTGTTTGTGGGGCTTTGTACAACAAAATCACAGACAGAGGAGATGGGAATGACCTACTAAGTCATCTAATCCTTCCTTCTGGCAAAGCAGAATTCCTTACAGAATATCTTCAAGTGCTTTAACCAGTTTAGTTCTAAATGTCTGAGGTAACTAGGCCTCCATCAATTCTCACAGAAGATTATTCTACAACCCCATAGATCTCACAGTTAAGAAGTATTTCGTTCCAGTCTGCCTAAGTTTTCCCTTGTTTAATTTTATCCCATTACTCAGAGTTATGTTGTCTTGTGACACCCAAATATAATCTTTCTAACCTCAGGGCCCAATTCCCTACTGTCTCATGTTATATTGGCACTTACATTTACATCTGGAAGATAGCTTTAAAACTGACGAGGTGAATCAATTGAGGTTGATACTTTTTCATACAGACATGAAATTATAAACCTTGTAACAGGGGACACTGACCATGGCCACACATCACCTGTCTATAAAGCACGAAGTTGGGCAACTTGAGTTATTTACAAAGAAAGGATTTTTTTTTTCACATAGAAGAATAAAGTATTCAATTAATCTCTTCAGAAAGAGGTGACTTGGTTATTGTAGATACTAAGCATCTTTGCAGAAAAAGAAAAAAGGATGCTGGCTACAATAGCTCCCTTTAACACAGGGACAGTTAAACAAGAATGAATGACTGGGATCTGAAGCTAACTGAATCCAGACTGAAAATGAGGTGCATGTTCTTAACACTAAGAGTGATAAACTACCAGAGCACAGGGTGGATATTGCTTCCCCTGGTGTCTGCAGAAGATGATTGTTTACCTAATGAAAAACACACATCAGCTGAAAAGGTGCCTAGCTGAAATATAGGAGTCTCTGACAACAAAATGTCACACTAGATAGCCTGATGGTGTGTTCTGGCCTTGAGCATTACAGGGGTATACCCTCAGAGATATACATAATGAGCTAAAAGAGAATGTAGTGAGGAGTCAGTGCAGGAATGCAGCTGGAGACAGCTGCTGAGCAGGTTCATTGGAAAAAACAGAAATTCCTTTCTGCATTACTTTTATAAGCCTTTTTAAGCTGACTACATGACTGACTGCTTAGAGGTAGTCATCCTCTAAGTATTTAGTCTTCCATGGAAAATAGAAAAGCCTGCTTTCCTAACTGACATTTCCAGAAATCCTCAAGACAGATATGGCTATTTAGTAAAAATAAATTGTATGTCCCCAAACAGATGAAAACAGAAGAATAAAAACTGGTTCACAATGAGGGAGAAGGGAAAAAAATCTGGCAGAATAGAGATGCAAGCAGCAGAAAGGCAATTCCCATGGTCTCTGTGTGGCTTGTTGTTAAGGGAGTCTGCTCCTGAAAGAAGGCAAAAGGCAGTTCGAACACATCCTACACCAAAACCTCAAAGCACTCCGTGGACTTTGAATTCTATGCCCCATCATCATCAGTGACTGACAACATGATTTCAAAGCATGTCACCTGGTGGACATACAAACACGTCACAGGCCAGACACATAATTCCCATTGATTTTCTGTGAGAACTGAGCTCCTAAACACCTCCTCTGCTTTTGTGAAAAGTACAGAGGCTGTAAAGTCACCATGGTGTTTCTGTGCCATATTAGCTATTGAAAGAATTTTTCAACTGGGAATGGTAACATTATCTATACCAAAACAAAACCAAACACTTGAGCCATCCCAGGACATGGTGAGCTTTCAAGTGTTCAAGAGATAGAAATTAGATGAAATGCAAAGAGAGAAAGAGTTAGAAAAAAGTTTTCCTGCCTTCCCACTGTCTTTCCTTCACCTCACAATAAGAACTGAGTCAGTCTAAGACTAACTCTCCTTTACAACTGATGTGGTAACTCTTAGGTGGAAGACTCATCTCCTTTTTACTAGGAATCAGCTTTAGTGGAAACTGATCCTTTCCAATCCTTTGCCCACTACCATGTGAAAAAAGGAGATTTTCTTAAACCCTTAATGTTTGATTAGTCTGTCTGTGTGCCAGGAAAACTGAAACCCTTGTGCCCAACCAGCCTGTCAGTGTCCCATTATGGGGACTCCGCACTGAGGGTGCTTTGACTGACTTGTTCAGAGTTACATGCCAAACAGAGAGACCCCTCCTGGATCTCCACATTGTTACCTCTGCCAGTGACTGCTAGCACCCATTAAGGACTCACATTAACAGTTCACAGAATAGCACTCTATTAATAAAATTGTGACAGGTTTAGGTTGAAGGATTGCCAGTGATAGTGTCTGACTGCAAAAATGTATTCAAAGCAATATGCTAAAGAGATGATCATTCAGCATGCATTAAATACAGCTCTTACCCAATATGAGTCCCTGTAGGGGAGAAGAGAGGTTCAGGCCATTGACTGAGCCCAGTAGTGAAGATGGAGTATTCCCTAACTTCTGCTGATTCTTAATTTACTTTTGTATTATTTATGTATGTTCAAGTGGAGCTCGAGTGAGTCTAGTCATACATCTGTACCTTTACTCGATGAGGGGTGGTGGTACCTTGGTGGTGGGTATCTCAGTATAGTATCTGAGGTAATCTTGGGATTGGAACATGCATCAGGCCAAGGAAAGCGGTTTTACCAGAGTTGTTGACTCAACAGCAGGTCTTCATTCCTTTATCTCTCTTGGTTTTCAGCTCTTATGTGGCTTATCAACTAGAAAGTACCACCGAGTTCCCTCCTGTGCAAGGGTTTTGACACAATCTGGCTGCAGGCTCCACTCCACCCTCTGTTTAGTCCCCCTCACAGTATTGTGTGAGGGAGGTTGGGTATGTTGAAAACATTCCATCCAAGGAGTAGCAACAATATTTTCCCCTGTAATTTCCATACTGGAAATCTTTTTATTTACTTCCCCCCCCCCCCCGCCCAACACCACCTCCCACCCCCCTGCCATATGCTGTATGAAGAAATCTCCAGCACAGAAAAAGTTGAGTACTCACTGTCTGTGGCAGCTGCTCTGTCCAAGAAATGCTAGTAGCAGACAAACAAATGCAGTGCACTTTTCATGGCCCTTTTGCCGACTGTTGGGAGTTGAATGCTTTCAAGTCAACGCTGAGTATTGCTTGGTCCAGATCTGACGTTTTGTGTTTGTTTTTTTCCATCTTGGACTACACAAAGTAGGGAGAGATGTGAGAAAGGAAAATGGTGAATGATGTTGGTAAGATCTGACTGACAAAGAATTAGAAATGTCAATCCTTTAATAAATACAGATAAAAAGGAGGAGGCTTGGGTTTGCACTACCACTCACTGTTTGAGAAGTTGGCAAGAGAATCTTCCTCAAGCAAAGCAGAGGAGTAATTTAGTGTCTGACAGGCAACCTCTTCTGGCACTGTATTGTCAATCTCATAAAGAACTTTTTGGGGAGATGTGATACTAGAAATAATCAAGCCTGAAAGTGATAAATAATCTAAAGTCCACACAGGCAACCAAACGAACAGATTGCCTTTGGACTTTCAGATATATAGAAAGAACCTGTGCTGTGCAAGCAGCTGGGTGGCATAGCTTTAATTAAAGAATCTAATTTATTTCCTCAACCTTCTTTATGCTGGTCTGGGGATTAATGCAATATTTATTTTTCCAGTCATATCCAGAAAAAAAAGGATTAGAATATGCCTATGCCTTAAACAATACAAAATTAATCTCTTTAATGAAGAAAAACTGTTCTATGCTCTCAAAATAAGATGTGCATCTGAGTCAGCAGGCCTGATATTTGGGATAATTATCCTATGTCAAATGTCCATACACAGATACATCCACCAGGTTGAAATGACATCACTATGCAGTGCTATTTTCTGCTGTTGCTGAATAGACAAGTTCATGGCTTGACTCACAGTTAAAGTCAGTCAGGAGGAATCTTCAGAGTCTGAGATCAAGATGATTTTCTTTCTTTTCTTTTGCTTTACACTTAAAAAGAAAAAAAATCCCTTGACCTTGAAATAAAACTTAAAAGCTTTTATTAAGTTTTGATGAGTACATATTAGATAAAGACATTCATGTCACTGAATTGAAAGTATACTTCAGTCTCTTGTGTGCCTTTCCTCTGTAAAGGTTCATAGATTAGAGATATTTCTGACTTTAAATATATGCCTATATACACTTCACTTTTAGTTATGATTGTTTAACCTCTCAGTAAATGGTCCCAATGGCTGTGCTTGCTCTTCTGATCTGTTTTTCAAGAAGCAGAGCCAATTTTGTGGTTTGCTATATGTAACTGAGAGACTAAGCCAGATAAAGTATTATTGAATGATTAGGAAAACAGAATAGGCAAATGTTCTTTAACGGAAGAGCCATACATAACTGGTTATAAAAGCATTGATTTTTAGCTTGATTGCTGTATGTTCCACGTGAAGCTGCTTTCTCATAGATTCTGCCTCACTTATGAGAATATAACTAGTGTGTCACCCATAAAGATGAGTGGATGGACATTTCATTATTTAAGATTTTCTTCTCACAGGGTGAGAATGTCAACAGCATCTGTGATCAGAGATATAAACATTATCTTCTTCCTAGTGATAATGTCTACAGATTCCATCTGTACATCTATCCAACAGACAGAAAGAAATGGAAAAGTGTTAAGAAGTATAGAAAGAGATATCACAAGGGTGCATAGCATACATGCATTCAACAAAGCCCATTCTAACTCAAAATTCTCTTCTGAATCATTCAAACAGTACTGGTGGTGAGCTTCATTAAGAAAAGTTTAGCATGCATCCCCCAGCTGCTTCAAGGAAAGATGAAGAAATTTCTCATCCATTACAATTTTTACACTAATTCAAGTGATAGGTTATTCCAGGGAAATATCTGATTCCTAAATTTTAGGATGTAATGTTATTACTCACATTTACTAGATAAAAAACCATTACATTTTCTTGACAGGACTGCAGTTTCTGTAACACGCTGCATTTACAGATTCCTGTGTGTGGACGACTGCAATCCCATATCATGCTCCTGAGATATGCTTTTTTAAACCATACCTGAGGAACACAGAAGATAATATAGAAGCATAGAACATTTTAGGCTGTAAAAAACACCTTTAAGCTTATTGAGTCCAACGTTCAACCCATCACTGCCAAGTCCACCACTAAACCATGTCTCCAAGTGAACACACATACACTTTAAAACACCCCCAGGGATGCTGACTCACCCATTTCCCTGAGCAGCCTTTTCTAATGCTTAAGCATCCTTTTTGCAAAGAAATTTTCCCTAATATCCTAACATCCTCTGCCACAGCTTGAAGCCATTTCCTCTTGTCCTACTGCTTGTTACCTGGAAGAAGAGACCAATCCCCATCTTGCTACAACCTCCTTTCAGGTAGTTGCAGAGAGAGTGATAAGGTCCCTCAAGAGCCTCTTTTTCTCAAGGTTGAACAACTCCAAGTCCCTCAGCTGCTTCTTGCAGGGCTTGTGGTTTATACCCTTCACCAGCTCCATTGCCCTTCTTTGGACTCATTCCAGTCCCTCATTGATTTTTAAGAAGTGAGGTGCCCAAAACTGGAGAGAGGATTTGAGGTGCAGGCTCACCTGTATTGAGTACAGGGAGATGATCCCTGCCCTAGTCTGTCTGGCCACAGGATTTCTGATACAAACAAGAATACTGCTCATGCATGAGCATGTATTTAACATGAACAAGTTCCTACCTGCTCTGCAGTGGAGAGACTGAATCCATTCCTGTGATTACAAAGTAGAAAGAAGAAATCACCAATTAGTGGAACCATGAACCACTATTATACTTGAAATTGGCCATTCCCCAGGAGCAGGCTTTCTCTTACTCTAACTGATTCACTTGCCTGCTCACATCCCTCCTCCACTTGCTTTATTTTTTGCTCTATTGAGCAAACCCTTTTAATGATCTTGGGAAATTTGTTTGAGATAACATTTAGTATTTTATCCATGTGCATTGCCAAAACACTTTCTGAAAAGCTCTGGGGCTTTAGGTTGCTGTCTGCTTCTGATGCTCTGGTGCCCAGGGCTTGCAGGCACTCATTGGCTGCACAGAACATAGAGCTGCCTTGCAAATGGTGATAGACCTGATGGTGTGAGGAGACCCTGCAGAGAGGTAACAACACCTCCAAGGGCTGTTGATTAGAAGGGACTTGGAGACATGAAAGAAATTTAGAAATTTATCAAAGAAATTTATCAAAAAGCCTGCTACTGTGAGTGGAGAAGAAACAGAGAAAATGCTGAGGTGAGAAGGTACCCTTCTCAGAGAGTGGATGGAAAGTTTTGCCTGTTTTTTCTGCTTCAGTGGAAAATTATTTGTTTACATTTAAGAGTACTATCACCAATTTTCTAGTGTAATCAACAACAGAGTAATTTTAGTTAGCTAACTCCTTTTTCATTGCCCTACACCATTCAAATATCTTTACATGCCACATTGGGTATCAGTTAATTTTAAAATTTCTGTTCTGTAGTTCAGTGTCATATTGCTTGAGGAAATTTGATTTTAACACCCAGAAGCTCTACATCTGCCCATTTTACCCAGCTATAACCCAGCTATAATAATATTATCTGCAGTTTCCTTTTGTAGTTGTTGTTGTGTTTTGGGTTGGTGGTGTTTTTTTTGGTTTTTTTTGTTTGTTTGTTTGTTTGTTTGTTTGTTTGTTTGTTTGTTTTTAATGGAAAAATCTCTGCAGGCAAAAGATCAAAAGATCAAAAGATCAAAAGATAAAAATGAAAAAACCTGCCGTCTGGGACTCAAGGCTTATTGGTCTCTGCCAATGAATTTCTGTGTTACTCCCATTATCCTCAAAGCAAGACAGTTGCTGGTCAGAGAGTTTATTGCTGTCATGTAATGGAGCAGCTCTGAAGCAGTAGTGGCACTGTACCTTGCTTTCCCTTGTCCACAACTTCAGCCCTGTTGGTGGAATGAGATGCCTTTCTCATGCCCACCAATAAATGTTATTTTGGAAAGACAAGATTTTTTGCCAGAAGTTGTCACAGAGCATATGGCAATATCATGTACAGTGATTAAGAAAGGGAACAAAATCAAGTATTGGTCCAAATACAGAACTTTGCATGTAGAACATGTAGAATAAATGTTGATATTTGTTAATAGCTTTTATGCTGTCAAATCTTAGGGGTTGGAGCATATTAAAAATTTAATTGTAGATTAGTATGAGCAGTCTTGATAAAGCCTTTGTAGATTTTAAGTCTAAGAAGAAGAAATATTATTTTTTTTATTTCTGTGTTGTTTGGAATTTTTAGAATCTTTATTGTAAAATGGAGACATAACACCAGAAAGGGAAAATACTCTAATATAACACCCCTATATGCAGGCATCTGCTGTTTCAGAAGTGACTGAAATAAATAAAAAAATATCCCAAAAAGCTTTTAGATGTGGTAAGGTAAAATTTACTTCAGTAATTCCATGTAATTAATGAAAAATTATCAAAAATAATACAAATTAAAAAGCAACTTAGAAATTCTTAAAGCCACTTCAGGAATGAACACTCTCAAAATGGTTGGAACACTAGTTGAAATCAATACTGTATTGTGGAAAGTAGTTTTAAGAACTCCAAGTAAATGAAAAAATAAAGAAATGTTAAACCACAGTGTATTTTAATAAGTGTGACAGTGCTTTTTTAATTACTATATGCTCAACAGCAGTTGAGCAATTTTGAAAAATGCTCAGCTATCTGGGCTGTGTTCCTCTTTTACCACTGTAAATCACATTAGCTGCAAATTGTGGCACTTAATAAATTGTTTCTAAATTCTGGTACATCTGCTAGCTTGGGAGCAGAAAGTAGTGAGTCTGGTCTCTAGGCGACTTTAATTATGTTTTCCATTCACATGATGGAAGTTCTCAGCCATCAGATGCCACCTGTCATTTTTATTTCCAGTCATCTGAGCTCTTGCTCAGGGCAGAAAAGGGAACCTTAGCTGTCATACCTGTAAGGTGCAGTGTCATGAAAACTCTGCTGTTGCATTGTGTTTGCAAAGCCAGAACCAAGCTCCCAAAGCATGCACTCGATTGACTGTGCTTTGGACAGTAATAACAACAAGGATTTTTTGGTTTTATTTCTGAAAAACCAGCACAGTTTTGATTTCAAAGCACTGGAAAGTAGGTTTTTTTTTTTAAATTTTCAACATAATTCTTTCAGATTCTTGAAGTTTCTGTTCATTTTTCTGGCATCTTCTCTTTTTATTCTCCCACTTTTAATCACAAGATGAATTGAATATCTATGTCAAAGTAAGCAATAGAACAGAGAAATGAGGGAAGGTTTGTGTGAGTCTCATTAGGAACATTCTGCTTGGAGAGCTATTGGTCACATTGTGTGGGGCATTTTCATCACACAACATGTTTTCTGCAGGTACGTGTAGACAGACCATTAGCCAGTTAGTGGGGTTTGATTAAGTCCATTCTAGTATGTGATCATCAGGTAAAAACCAGAAGAAGTTGAAAGTGTTAGCTGAGATTTCAGGTGAAAATTCCTCTTTCAGTAATTTCTTAACATTTTAATTACTTCTTTAGGTTTTGATTCAGCGAACCATATCTTCCTGAGCCATCTAGTAATTCCCCAGGGTCTTGGTACTTAGTCCATTGGGTTACACCATGTTCCATTAGGATATTAGCTACCATGCAACTTGGACACTGTGGTTGCCCACTGATGTTGAAATTAGTTTCTGTTTGAAAATTTGATATTACCAACATGTTCTTTTGTAAGCTTCCAAATAGAAAGGCTGTTTTAGGTACAATATATATGGTAATGTTTCTATTAATTATAAGGGTTTTAGCTGCTATTTTAACAAGGTGCATCATTATCTGAGCTATCAGTATACTGACTCTGAAACACTCATCTGAATAATACTTTAAGATTTTTTAATACTCTTAGATATGTTTGAGTGATAGATTACTAGGAAAAAAGGCACAGAGAAGCTTTTCAAGAGACTGCAATTTGAGATCCATTTATTTCCCAGAACTTGCTTTTAGTTATCAAAATTACAGGTTCCATGGAGATGCTGAAGGTCTCCTGTTCTGAAATGTACAACGTACACTGTATTATAAATCCATTGTTAAAAGAGGTGTAAAAGTTTTGTGAACCCCAGATCTGGAATTCACTTCAGAGCAGTGTTTGAAATATTCCATTTTGGAAGTTTGTTCAAACTCAAACAACCAAACTCTGTACCTGAGCACTGGGGCATCCTTGTCTAATAGCTTATTACCAACCTCCTAGGGACTCACTGCCATGAAAGGCACTATATAAGCTTAGAGGGATTTTTTTTTTCTTGCCCCATGTGTAGTTTAGATGTCATTTGTAGTTACTGTGTACTGGTAGTTTACTTCAAACGAATGCTGATCGAGGCCTGAGGAAAAGATCGAGCTATGTGCTAAAAAGAGGCAAAAAATAAAATACTGCTTTGCTGTTCTAGTGAGATACAGCTGTGCTGGCTGCCAAATGTTCATTCCTAGTTTGAATTCAAAATTAATCGCTTTAGCCTGTAGAGATAAGAACAAAGTCAGATCATATTTGTTTAAATACTCGGTGTTTTTTAATAAAATAATTTTTTAGGTACTTTAGTCTCACAAGAGTCAATAAAAGAAAAACCTGTTCATTCACCTGAGGAGAGCTTGTACAATCATGCTTACTTTTTGAGAATGTAGACCAGAATACAATTGTCTTCAAATACCTCCAGAGAATAACTGTAAAAAGAAAAGGGTGCTTCACAGTGTTCCACAGATGACAAATTATTTCATCAGCTTAGTCTTTTAAAATCTGTTGCAGGTTCTTTCAAGAAAAGGAAATGGATAGGGTTCTCAGAGGTACCCAAATGCTTGAATTGCACAGTATTTGGGTAGTTTACACAAGCCCTTTAAGAAGACTTAAATATCAAATGTGTCTTCAGAATTTTCTGAATAAATTGGGTTTTTTTGGAAACTCCTCTTCTTAATTAACATTAAAAAAATACTCACCAAGAAGCAAGAGAACATATTGCTGTTGTTTTGAAGGAATAAACATAATGAATATTAAAACCTGATTTAATATAAGTTCTGTTCCTAACCACACTCCCATAATTTAAAAGTTAAACCCCAGACCTGTGCAAAGTAAAAATGAATGTGACAAATTTCTCATTGTCTCAAATTGCACCCATAAAACTCATTGGTCAACTCATTTTTGGTGTTGTTTTCCACTGAGTTGATAAATTATGTGTTAATTGTGCCTTATGGCATGTAACCATATTTAGGGACTTTGGAAGTCCTGATCAGCTTTCCCTTCTTCTGTAAGATCTATCAGTTGTTCATTTCTTTGCAAATAGGTCATTTATCTCATTGAAGTGTGTAGATGTAAATATACCTATGCTATATACCTTCAGAAGTACTTCCATGGTTCAAGGTCCTACACAACCTCCTCTGGACAATTTTATGTAAATCGCTCCAACCCAGCTGGATAAATATGGTTTTAGAAATCAAATGTGAGACACCTGGCTTGAAAAGACTAATACAATCCTAACACTATTTACATTTTCATATTAATATGTGCTATTGAAATAAATTATTGGTATTTTTTCTTCACTTTAAAAACAAAACAAAAAAAAAATACACAACCTCCCTCCCAAATTATAAGATTTTCTTACTGGAAAAATTGTCCAGCTATTTACTACATTTATTATATATTATACATTTCAGATGATGGGAAAACACATTGATTCTTTCAAAATAAATTATGGGTTTAAAATATATGAAAGTATGTTGCCCTAATAAATGGCAACTTCTATGAAAAAAGGAAATAAAGAACTTGAGGCCTTTATTTAGATCCAGTATGTTATTGTAAATGATGCTGTCAATTTATTTATTTTTTCATAACCTCTAGCAATGGAAGATTATTGTGATAAATGATTCATATCGTTGCAATATATACCTTTCGAAATTTCCATATCTGGCAACTAATAGGCACTTCTTGAAGGCTTCAATAGGCTCCTTAGCCAGATAACATGGCTGGAAGCTGCTTCATGATTAATTTCATCTAAATGTGGTAATTATCATACTTTGAAGTAATGCCTGCAGAACGTGCTTTCACAGAGAGTTAGTGGAAGCAGAGGATTAACCCAGAAATATTTCAGTTCAGAGCAGTATATCACCCAAGTAGAAATATATTTTCTTCCAAATTTTTCAAGATTATTAGACTACTTGGCAGTCATTCGCATTACCTTATCTCATATCAACTTCTCCACAGCAATTTAGAAAGCAACAGAAAAAGAGGCAACTTTGTATTATTAGCAGTAATGGGATAGTCTTGGGTTTGCAAGCAATTTAATTTGACAGTTTCTGCCCTGAAGTATTTCTTATATTAGTGTTTAAGAGCACAATTCATTTATCATTCATATATGTTGTGGACATAAGCATTATCCTGCCTATATTCCAGGCACACTATAGCTTATTAGAGAGGATGTTAATTTCCTCATAACCATCCAGGGGAGTACCTTCTACCACTGCTCTATGCATGCCTTTGCTCCTGTCTCACAGAATCCCCATGAATAATTTCTTGGTTGTACAGGTGAGACTAGTGAAAAATGTATGTGAAGCACCAAGAATGTTTCTAAAAATGGGTGATTTTGTACCCAGTTAAAAGCCCTGAGGTAGAATAGCACCAAGAATTATAATGGAGAGAGAAGCTAACTCTGAGTTTTTCTGCACACTTATATCACCTCAGTAAAGACTCCAAATCTCTCAGCCATCAGGAAAAAAAGCCCTGTAAAAAGTTGCACAAAAATCCTGCCTTAAGTGAAAGTGAGACTGAACAGCCTAGTTGGGTCTTTCTGGTAGACTGCCTGGACATGCTGCATTGTGATTCAGCTATGTTGTTTCAATTTCATTCAATGAATAAATGGAATGAGTGTTGCCTGCTCTTACATGGACCATGTGTGATATGTTTCTGTGTGGGGCCAGTCTTTTTAGCTCTATGAAGGTGTAGAGGGTTGACCAGCAATCTCCCAGAAATAGCTTAAGAATAATTAGCGAGATGGCTGATCAGAGGTGTTTTGAAAAAGCAAGAAGGTTTTAATTAAAGCAAAAATAACAAACTGTGCAGAACAGAAGAATAAAAGCTGTGCACAGTGCAGAGAGGCCCCTTGCACCTGCTAAGACACACTGAAAAGGGCTGAGAGACTCCCTGCTCACTCTTAAGTACTTAACAGTCTAGAAGGGACTTCTGGCTTGCTGCTCAATAGAAAATAGCTACATTACTTGAAGAATAGCTAAAGGTGCCTTTGTCCTAGCACTGGACCAGGTACAGTGAGAGGAGCATAGAAGTTTCTAGTTCTTCTTCCTTAAAAGTTCAGGGGTGAAACTGAAACTCTTTTCCTAATATGGCCACACCTACTCGAGTGTGGAGGTGCACTGCGACACATAGGTAGGACTGAGTTTCTCCAGGTTCAAAAGATATTAGGCAGAACATCTAAACTAGGCCCCAGATGTGTGATTGCCAACAGCTGCAGGAAGAGAATGCCTCTCACTGTGTCTCCGTTCTTAGGCTGCTAGCACATCCTCCCTTGCGTTTCTGCAGCCTGACAATGTGCACATGGGTGAGCAACCCTAGCTCAGCCACTGCATGTAAGCCATGGTAACCCAGTCATGTCCCAAACCCCACCAATTACCACACCAAAATTAAACAAGAGTGTTCAGGGTCACACAGCCTTTCCCGTATTTACACTTAGGGTTAAATTAGTGCCACTGTACCATGAAGCAAACAGAAGTGGAATGAATCACTGTATCATTCCAATGCAAATAAGCTGTATCACCTCTAAAGCACACACTGCAGCTTTGTCTACCATTATCCTTACTATGTTTTTATGCATATGCATTTGTTTTGTTTTTTTTTTCTCTTACAGATAAAAAAGAAGCCGCTGTGTCCAAAGAATCCAAAAGTAAGAAATTATCTCTTTTACATGCCATGCAGTTTCAAAAAGTGCATTTCATTAATGCAAATATAATAGTTAGTGAGTTGTTGAAAATACAAAGGAGAAAGTAGCTATACTGTTTATAATTGAAAAATGACATGTTTAGACTTTGGCTGCCTCCTACTTTCTAAATCCATTCTTATACTACTTTTAATTGCACACCAGTCTTTGTGACTGACAGTTTTGCCTTTCCCTCTTTCCTATCACTGTCTTCAAAAACAGAGGTTTCATAGGGGATGAAATGTCAAATTGAGGTCTCAGCTGAATGTAATCACAGTGGCAAGCAATTTTCATAAATAGGCTGGGAAGGCTCAGAGTTCAGTATGCTGAGGAAGCTCGTCTAGGTAGCTCTGGTTCCAACAGAGAAACTTCTTCAGCTGAAGGGAGATGGGAATCGTGCTCTTCTGAAAAAATAGCCAAAACATGCTCTGAGAATATAGTATCATTTAAAAGAGAAGAGCTACACCTTCCTTTTCTGCAAATTTGCAAGCATCAATGCCTCAACACAGTAAGGCAGTATCTTTGGTAAGACTTCACCTGCTCAGCATTCTGTTCTGAAAGTACAGTATATAAGAAAAAGTAGGAAAAATATGGGGCTTCGAAATCTGATTCAAATTCACAATTAAAGATGCACTGACTCATTTCCATGCATGAACTTTTGTGATTTCTGTGGCAGAACAATCTCCTGCCATTCTCAGTTTTGCAGCAATTTATTAAAAGATTTCTTTTGGCAATGAAAAAAAAAAAAAAGCTCATAATTGGGTTCTTATGCAAATTTTGCAGAAATATCTAACAAAACATTTCATAGACTTACTCCACAAATAATGTCTTATTAGTGAAATAAGTACCTGTTTTCAAGCAGGTCTTGAAGGACCTATTAATTTGGACACACAATTCCTCAGAGCTGCATTTGAGAGCCTAAAAGGCTAAAAGCCTAAAAGTCCCCTCAAAGGGACTTCTCACAAGGGTATTCAATGACAAGAGGTAATGGCTTTAAGATGAGAGTAGGTTTAGATTGGATATTAGGAAGAAATTCTTTACTGTGGCAGTGGTGAGGTGCTGGAACAGGTTACACAGAGAACTGTGGATGTCTCCTCCTTGGAAGTCTTCAAGGCCAGGCTGGATGGAGCTTTAAGCAACCTGGCCTCATGTAAGATGTCCCTGGCTGGCAGGGAGGTTGGAACAAGACTATCTTAAAGGTCCCTTCCAACCCAAACCATTCTGTGATTCCTTTCATGGGAGAATTCCTCAGCGGCTGTCACAGCAAAATTTCCCATCTCCATCACATGAGTGAAATATGCAGACTGAAATTTGCAGCTGAAAGTAGTTCATGTAAAGATGCAGAATCATTAGCACTTAAATAATTAGTGAATCACAAACTGAAAATGGTATGCTTGCAAAAGCCAGTTTAAATTTTGGGCACTTTTATTTCAATGCTACTAAATGTTATATAAAAAATTAAATAAATTACAGAAATTTTAGTCAAATGTATCCTTCATTTAATTTTTTCTCAAAATTATTTTATTTGCTCAGATAATAAATATTTAAAATCAAAATCTTTGTATAAGAGAAAGAATCCTAACTTAGTTTGTTTTAACAGATGTTATGAAGAAAAGCATACTCTAGCTGAGAGTTCAGAAGGGGAAAAATGAAAGAGTCCTGCTATTTTATATTAGGTCCATTTGACACTTATAGAACAGGGGTGTTGTATCTCTTACTTCTGCAAAAACAGTCACTCAGAAAAGTGATGCTAAGTAAATTCTCCAAGGTCTTCTACACATTTCCCTGAAGGAGGAAGGGCGAGCACCCCAAATAATTACAGTGCTGTGGTAATAACTAAGTTAGGATATAATTATCAGCTGTGGGCTTTTAAATGGATGGAAATAAAGCAATCCCACACATGCAAACTATATTTTGTTTTCATTCCATTTCACAAGACAATCTGATGCATCTTTTATTAACTTCTCAAAAGACTGGAGGGGAAGGACTCAAAATTACATTCCTGATTTAGCCATGTTCTTTTTCATTGTAATAATACAGTGACAGATGTGAAGGATTAACTAACATTTTTTGGCATTCTGTAATTAAGCTTGTGATTAAAATGATTAGTTATTTCCTCTCAAGATATGAAAATGTGAATTTTAATTTACAGAACCTTCTAGTTGATACAAAAAATCCTTTATGACCATTGGTGGAGTTTAGCTTATGGATATTTGTTAAACTATTGTGGTTTAAGTACAGTTTGTTTTGGTAGATCCTGAGGATAAAAGCAATTAACTAAATGCTAATAAAGAATGAACAAATCTAATAAGTTACTTAGGTTCTTCTACGTGGGGCTGAGATTCCCCAAATCCACTTGAGGATGCACATACCATTCGTCATTAGGGCCTTCATTCTGCAAGGACATGCTCTACAAGCAAAGACAGCATAATGCAAATGCTTCGTGATCATGAGAAGACCAAGAATAGTTACATGGCCTGAGAGGGCACATTTCTCTGCTAGGAGACTACAGAAATTGCTCTTTCAGTTGCAGGATCAGACATGAAGACGTTCTCCTAATACTCCTCCATTCTTCAAGATGGAGGGAGATTCTTGGTATAGCCAAGTCTGTGGATGTACTTTGCAAAAACAGCCCAATTTCAGCTCTTCTAACCAGGGCCAGTTTCAGATTAGGGGAAAGGATGCCACTGTGAATAGCTGTGGGATCCCCTGAAGTGCCACTGCTGAATTCACAAGAGTGAAGCCTCAACAGCTGCCAGAGGCTGCTTCAGGACCTTCTGCTCTCATAGCTGCAAGATCAGGTGCAGGGGCTCCCAGCACGCAGCTGCTGCCTGAGGGGCAAGGCCATGCTGAAACCCCTACGTGCCTTCTTTCCTCTGCTTTGCCAATAGATACTGAACTAGTAAGCAGAAAAAGGTTAAAGAAGGGATTCAGTGCCTAACAACCAGGGCTTACTAGCCCTTCAGCTGGTTATTCTGGTTGTTGCCTTTGAGTTTATTGAAGACAACTCAGCTCTTCTCCCTTTGGGTAATCTCTTTGTTTAACTCTTCAGTTAAAAAAAAAAGTAAATTCTCACAGGCTTCTTCACTAGAAGCCTTTCCTCAGGTTTCTGTGGAGTTTTTAAAATATAATGCTTTGTAATAAATGGTTTAATTTTTAATTTTTTTTAAGAGCCAGCAAAAGCTCCTGCAGCCAACCCAGCCATCAAAAAGGCAGCAGCACCAGGTAAAGGAGAATAGTGCATGCAGTGTATTTCTTGTACTCTTGAACCAGTTTGTTGCATCATAGCACCATCTGCTGGATTGCACATAGGCCAGTGGGTTTTGTTAGTTGTCAGGGTGGTTTTTTGCCTGTTTTGCTCTAAATCATTGTGTTAATTCCTATGTGAAATATTTGCTAAGAAAAAAGTATTTAGCACTGATTTCCAACATCATCTTTGATTCTTGTCCTCCCATGACAGCTATGAGGTTCCATATTGGGCCATTCTGCAGGGCTTCAGCTAAAAAAAAAAATCTGAATGTAAAGTCTGATTTTAAAAGCAATATTTACAGAAACTAGTTTCCATGTGAAGCCCTTTGAGAAGATCTGATATTTCAAAGTGCTGATCTCACAGTAGGTTGTCAAAATGCAGTTCTTAGATAATCATAAATATGCACTGAAAAGACAAGCAAACCTTTTTTAAAAAATAGTGGCATAAATTCCTATCTGAATTTAGATTGGATTGTAAAAATCTAATAATTTTTATTTATTTGATCTCCTCTGCTTTACAGCCATCTTCAAAAATGCCACATCTCATTTCTGCTTATTAAATAAAACCTAATATAATGAATAAAAAAAAAATAGTCATTATATTTGTAGTTTGACTACATTTTTTACTAACTATCAAAACCCCCTCAGGAATTTCCATATGAAAATTTGGAGAGTATAAAACCATAATATTATTGTAGTCTAAAGCAGGATATCTGGTACTGCACCAGTCTGTGCTATTAAGCTGCGCCTTATGTTGGCATCCCAGCAGTGGCCAGTCCACACTTCCTCTGCTGCTTCTTGCCTACAGCTGATCCCCCTGTATGGATATGAGACCTTCTTATTTATTTTATTTATTTTATTTTATAATTTTATTTATTTTTTTATTTATTTTAAGATTGTTTTCTGGCTATCTTTCTCTAATTCAGACCGTTTCAGTAATCTATCTAAGAGCTGTCCTCCACTGAAAAAGGAAATAATAACTTACATCAGTAGGGGTGACTGAGAGTTGGTCAAGGATCAGTGCAAGCCAGGAATATCTCTAGTTGTCTCTCTCACAAATGGACTGATAGCCACAGGGGATGGGGGCTATTGCAGCCCATATTGCATGTCTGTACAATGCACTGTGTGAAACTGGCCCGGGAGGCGCCATTTCCCCCCCAGTGCTCCCCATCCCTGCCTGCTGTGTTTGCTTGACACCACGTCCATCTCTGCTAACACAACAGTGGTGACAGTGTAAACCACACCATTGCCATGGCTTACAGCTGAAAGCTGTCCTAGGAGTGTGTGTGTGGCAGGGCCTTCAGCCTGGATCATTTCAGTAAGTCTGGCTCCACAAACATTTATATTCATGTCACTGATAATTTCTTAAAGCAGCTTTGTTGCCAAAGTGTGTTGTACAGCTAGACCCTTAGAAGTCTCGACAGTATTCTGTAGAAATTGTTATGTTGGAACCATATGCTTATAATTAATTCATTCCACCTGCTTGCATCCAATATTTGTGTTCATGTTTGAAAAATATTCCAATGAGTCTGCTTGTTGACAAGAATGGTGATGACAGTAATCTGCTTAAGATAAAGAAAGGAGGAAAACTGGCATGGCTTCTTATGGAAAAATAAAATAAGTTTGTCTGTTCTGACACATTTCTAAATATCTAGTTTGCCTTAAAAATTATAAAGAGCAGTAGGCTTTGAGTTACATTTAGCTACATTTTAGCTTCCTTTCCAGGTCTCTGAAAATTAATTCACCGCCAGAATAACTCACCATAGCAAAATATTAAATATGCTTGTTTGGCAACATCATAAGTAGACTTGCCTATTAGCACAGTAAATTAAATACATTTTCCAATTTCATATTTCATTTTCTTCCACATATCTTATTACATCATAACCTGTACCCAAGAATGCCTAAAGCTCAAGGTTTACTCCTCTTAACAGACTGAACAGACTGAGAGAACAGCTGGTCATCTCGCAGTGCATCTACATCACATATGTTCCTGATCTTAATGTCACTGGTTGAGAAATCCCTGCCTAATTCAACATGCACTATTTTTACCTCCCTACATGTATCTGTATACAGAGAAAGCAAAGAAAGTGAATATGGAATGTGGAAGTCTATGAGAACTTCTGGATCTGTAAGCTGACAGGTGCTCTAGGAAACCAGCCTCAATAAATTTCCATTATTTAATTTTGAAAGTGGATATTTTCAAACATTTCCAGATTTCTCAACCTGGAAAAAAAATCACCTCTCTGGCAATCATCAGAAACTTGACTTGAGATCCCAGTATTTGGCTGTAAAGCAGAATACTTTCATAGATACATGCAAGTTCTAAAGAGAGAAATCAGAGTTGAAGATGCTTTGTTAAACGTCTTCCTTAATTACAGTGTTTTATGCTGTTCCCATTCTACATCCTGCAACCATTCCCTCATTTTTTCTGCACAGTGCATTGTCTCCCCGGCTGTGTCAGCAGAGCAGGTCTGAGAGTGACCTACCCTTACAAAATATCAGTCTGTCCTTTTGCCCTGAGGAGTGGCACAGGTTTCTTTCTCAGGATTTCCCCAGGCATCCCTTGTGTGCTGCACCCAGCAGGCTCTTCCTGAAAGGTTTCATAGAGCCAGGGGTGTAGGTGGTGAGTAGTTGCCTTATCCTGACCTCCTTTGAAAGGAGAGGGGGCTCATCCCTTTGCAGCCTCACACCTCAATCTTTATCATGCTCTGCAGCAGTGGCTGATTCTGCTGGGTGAGTGTTCCAGCTGTTGGTGGGGCAGAGACATCACACCACGGTTTCATAAGTTTGCTGGGTCTGGTTTGTCACTGTGGGGAAAGCAACTGCATGGATGTGTAGGGCAGGGAAGCAAAGGTTGAGCCATGCAGAGAGCATTTCCAGCTAAATTAGCAGGAGGGTGACTGCATTCCCCTGCAGGCAGTGAAGAACCTCAGTGCCACTATCTCATGCACTCCTGTAGCCAGGGAGAGGGATGGGAACAGCTCACCTGTGAGTCCCTCTCAGGAGATGGCCTCACTTCACAGATAAGACTCCTGCACCTTCTCTAAGCACCGGTGATAGTGCTTTTCCCTGATAATTTGTCTGATTTAAAAACCAGTTCTAACTCTTTTCAACATTGCAAAAATTAAATCCTAAATGCTGCTTAGAATTTCCCTGTAATGCTCTTGAAAATTTTAATTTTACAGTATGTTTAACAGGTTTTTTACTGTCACTTAACTGCCTAATTAGTGGGTTTTAATGCCTAATTTTCCCCATCTCCCTCTCCACACACATAAAAAAAAAATTCCTGTTCATCACTCACTTTGGGTTCATAACAGAAACTCTTTTTGAGAACAATTTCCCCCTTGAATGTCAATAAAATTTAGTCTGGGTCCAGAAAGAATAAAATAAGTATGACAGACAATAGCTAATTTTAAATGTTCAGATGTCAGCTGCATCCAGTCTCCCAAACTGACTGCCAGTTGTACTAGAATTATTATTACTTTATTATGCCACCAATCTTTCTGCTGTTTGTAAGAAGCAGAAAGAGGACATTTCTATGAAATTATGTAGGAAATGGGTTCACGGGGTAAGTATAGAATATTAGAATGCTAATATATATTAGCTATTTATTAGAATGAAAAACTTGGTTAGAGGATGGTTTGTATAGGTTCAGATCACTCTGCCTAGAGCAGGAAGAACTACTGGTTTTACTGGTAATGGGCACTATTTACTTAGCAGGGAAGTTATTTTCATTCTTGGTTCAAGATAAATGATTGTAACTAAAATAACCAGTTTTAGTCTACATAAAAAAAAAAAAGCCAGAAGTTTGTGGCACAGTAGGTATGTTTGAAATGTAGAAAAGGTTTATCAAGGAGCTGGATTATTGATTATCTTTTAAATATCACCTGTAGGACACAAGTATATAGAAAGCTAAAACCATGTGTTACAGAAGATTAATAAAATACAGCATTTCTATTGAATAATTTAGCAATGCAATGGAACAGAAAACTTATCACGGATTATTTGTCAGGTTTCTCAGATTCAAGTCTCACACACTAAGAATGTATTTTACTCACAGTGCCACACCCTTTGCATCATCCATTGAACTATGTATTCTCCTCTTGAGTAGGTATGTGTAGTCAGTCCAAGAGGAGAGACTTCAAAAATCAGGGTCAAGTATAGAGAAAGGGAGAGGGGCCTGTCTCTCTCACTCTATAGGGACAGAGTAAAGTTTTCAATCCTGCATTCTCCTCAGGATCTTATGTCTGAGTGCCTCTGTGTGCCCTGAAATTTCTCTTTATAAGCAGCCACTGCACCTGGTGAAAGCATCTCTGCATATATTTCTGTCATACTGATGTTACCAAGAAAATTATTCTGGTAGCTGGAATAGACAGTTCAATTTTCTGTTCCCTGAAGTTAACCCTCTCAAACTTTCTCAGAACATAAGCACAGCCATTCTCGGGGTTTATATTCTGGGTTCATAGTCTATCTCTTCGGGGACAAATGTTAGAGGCAACTTATTGAATGAAGTACAAGCCTTGCAGTTTATTTCTGTACAGAATGAATCTTCAATCAAATAGCAGGTGTTTATACAGCAGTAAACAAAATAATGAAGCCCTACCTGTATTAATATTGCTGCTCAGGGTCTTTGGATTTAGATCCAGGATCATTCTGTAGTCCTTCTGAATCACCAAAGCTTTCTTTTCAGTCCGTTTTAGCATAATTCTTCCTCTGTCCCACCTTACCTCTTTGGGAAGCTAAATATCATATCTTCTCTGACTTAGTAATTTTCTCTCTGGTTTCAGTGGGGTGGTTCCAGGCTTGCCTGGTTTTGCACAGTAGCTGGAAATTATCTGATCTCAATCCCCAGCAATACGTCCAAGGACAGGAGAAACTGGGTCTTGGTCCTCAACTGTTTGTCCCAGGGTGGTTCCACTAGGCTTTATTGAAGCCTCAGATCTGACTCTGCTCATGGTCTGCCAGGAATGCATTGTCCCCTCAGCAGCTAAAGCTGTGTTGCTGGTGCAGTAGTCCATCACTCAGCCACTTAATATCTGCAGGAATCTATTATGTGGATGGAGATGTATTCCACAAATCATTTCAACCCACTGACATTTTCATCCCAGTTGATGTCTGAGAAAATATTACAGAACATGATGTCCCAAATTGTCCACAGGATTATGTAAGCTGAGCCATTATCTGACTCTGAATGGGAAAGGAAAAATTAATTCTTTACTTATGTCACAATAGATGATGCCCTGAAAAGGGAAGAATTTTCTGATGTTAGAAGATTTTACTTTACAACCATGAACTCCTTACATATAGGATTTATTTAAATAGAGCATGAAATAGCTTTTTTTACACTAAGCTTTCCAATCTGAAATCCAGTTTTTATTCACCAAATTTTTTAAATGTTTTTGAGTAAATGGCCTAAAATCCATGATATTTTTATTAGTTTTGCTAGGATGTTGAAATTGCACATTATTTTGCATTTATATTTTTATTAGAGTATTCTCTGTTTCAGGATAATATAGAGTTAAAGTAATTTCCAATACTTCCTTTCAATTCACAGTGTGTGTGAAGACACTTGTACTATAAATGCAGTCTTGTTTCTTTTTTTCTCACCAGATATCTGCTGTGCATCAAAGTACTTTTGTATTGCTAACACAAAGACAGCACTACTTTAAGAGCAAGGCAGGGGGAGCAAGTTAACTGCAAAAATTATTTTTATTCATTGTTACATGAAAGTAACAATAATGTCAATAAAAGAGGGTCAAATTAAGTGCAATTTAAAAAATCAGACCTAAAAGGATTATTAGAAGTGCCGACTCATTACAGAAAAAACATTATAAGGTGTTTTGTTCTGAGGCTGACAGACCTTCATAGCCCTGAACTTTTTCAATGATTCAAGTGCACTTTTGGCTAGAATTAGGCACAATTTCAACAAGGATTTAACATATCTTTAGCTCTGTCTTGAATTCACAGAATCACAGAATCATTAGATTGGAAGAGACCTTTGAGATCATCAAGTCCAATCTATGCCTTAACACCTCAACTAAACCATGGCACTGAGTGTCATAACCAACCGTTTTTTAAACACATCCAGGGATGGTGACTCTACCACCTCCCTGGGCAGACCATTTCAGTACTTCACCACCCTTTCTGTAAAAAACTTTTCCCTAACATTCAACCTGTATTTCCCTTGGCTCAGTTTCACACTGTGTCCTCTCCTTCTGTTGCTGCCTGGAGAAAGAGACCAACCCCCACCTGGCTACAGCCACCTTCCAGGGAGCTGTAGAGAGTGATAAGGTCACCTCTGAGTCTCCTTTTCTCCAGGCTAAACATCCCCCAGCTTCCTCAGCCGTTCCTCACAGGGTTTGTGCTCCAAGCCCCTCACCAGCCTCGTTGCCTCCTCTGGACGCGCTCAAGCGTCTCAACGTCCTTCCTGAGCTGAGGGGCCAGAGCTGGACACAGCACTCCAGGTGTGGCCTCACCAGTGCCCAGGACAGGGGGAGAATGACCTCCCTGCTCCTGCTGGCCACACCATCCCTGATCCAGGCCAGGATGCCCTCGGCCTTCTTGGCCACCAGGGCACACTGCTGGCTCATGTTCAGCTGCTGTCACCAGTGCCCCCAGCTCCCTTTCTGCCTGGGCACTGTCCAGCCACACCATCCCAGCCTGTAACCTTGCAGGGGGTTATTGTGGCCAAAATGCAGGACTTGGCACTTGGACTTATCAAACTTCATCCTATTGGACTCTGCCCATCCATCCAACCATTCCAGATCTCTCTGCAGAGCCCTCCTACCTTCCAGCAGATGGACACACACTCCCAGCTTGGTGTCATCTGCAAATTTACTGATGAAAGGCTCAGTACCCTCATCCATGTCATCAATAAAAATACTGAACAGAACTGGCCCCAGCACAGACCCCTGAGGGACACCACTGGTGACTGGCCCCCAGCTGGATGCAGCACTGTTCACCACTCTCTGGGCCCAGCCATCCAGCCAGTTCATAACCCAGCAAAGAGTGCTCCTGTCCAAGCCATGGGCTGCCAGCTTTTCCAGGAGTGTGCTGTGGGAGACAGTGTCAAAGGCCTTGCTGCAGTCCAGGTACACAACATCCACAGCCTTTCCTGCATCCACCAGGAGGGACAGCTAGCAAACCATTCAAAGGCATGCTTTGTCGAATCCAGACTATCACATACACTACAGATACAATTATCTCCCCAGGTATTAATATTTTGGAAGTGGTACCAACTTCACTTTGTAAGAAAGGGAATAAATGGGCCTCATCCAGTTCATTGTGATCATTATGAAAGTGCCACTTGATTTTCAGGGGAGCAGTGGTGTGGATTAGACTTTTCTATAACATATATGCTTACATTACATCTACAATTTATGATGGACAGTTTTGATGCCATTGCTTTCTGCCTGTGAAGAAAAGCCTCAGACCAAATAAATGGAACTGAACACAGCTGAATTTCATCCAGGCTTTTCTTTCTTTTCTTTACACAAAATTACTCTTAGTACCTCAACCAGGTAGCAGATTTCAAACAAAGATGCTGATAGAGAGAACTGTCACCCTCAAAAATCCATCAGGAAAGCTGTTGCCCTCCTCAAAAGATGATCATATATAGAGGATTGAGTATATATGGGGCATGATTTCACGTAAGAGGTTTCCTTGGTGTGTTCTTATTCCAGAAAGAAATGTGTAATGTGTTTGTACAGTTCATGATCTTTATAAATCAGTGTAAAACAGCAGTGAGATTTCCTACAATGAGAAGCAAAGAATAGTAGTGAAATATAGCAGAACACATACTCCTTGGGAGCAGGAGAGCAGGAAAAATCTAGTTTAATGCAAGACTTTCTTTTGTGGATTATCTCAGGTCTAACAACATGAATGAACTCATTGCAACATTTCCCTTCAGCAGAAAGGACTAAAGGGATCTCCTCTTTATCTAAATGCTTATGTTCGCAATATTCTTAATTACAGGATGTCTTGGAGAGCTTTAGTATTCTGTCTTATTTGGTTTTAATTAATCATGATATGAGGTTCTGAGAAGTTTTATATATAGCTTATGAAACCAAGATTATAAAACTATAAGACCAAGTTAACTTTCTGCTAAGGATTCAAGTATTTAAGACACTGCATAGAATACAGTAACAGTAGGCTTGACTGAAATATTTGTGGTAAAAGATAAACAACAATACAGAAAACACCATTTTTATGCAGCTATGGAGTGCAAACAAAATGTTCTTGGTTTACTAACACGTGGTGCATCCCACACAACAGCATATCCACTTGAAATGCCATTTATTTAAACTTTCCAATCTGTGTCATTCCCAATACAATTCTTATTTTCCTGAACCACTCTTGGACATGAGTGCTTTATCTGAGTTAGGAAATACCAGGTGCACACTCATACATGTGTGCACATACCTATATAAATTATGACAGGAAATAATTGTTCTTTCCTGTTGGGTAGCAGAGGGTCACACTTTGTGACTCTCTATTCTGGTACTAAAGATTAAAATACACCTCAGCAAATTTGCCAGCCTAGATGATTTTCAGCACTGTTTTTGCTTTAGGGAATAATGTGGCTTAGGGAAGACCTACAGAGTCAGGTTCAGGTTTTCTTGTGTCTCCCACCTACTCTGGATTGCCTAGGAGTATGTCACTAGTAATGAAGCAAAAAACACATTTGTATGGTTTTATGGGCATGTTAAACATAACTTTGCCAGTTTACATAAGAAAAAAGAAAAACAATTTGTTTAAGACCTCAGAGCGAATAAAAATGGTAAAATGTCAAACTAAATCAAATCTCAATTCCATGCATGGTAGAAAAATACTATATTACCAGCAAAACTTCCCCCAATGAAAATATGCTGTACAGTCTCATATACATACAAAAATGGTTAAATATAAAAATAATGACAAATGCCATGGCAATTTGTTTAATTTAAACACATTGTCTAATGTGTTTACAGCTGGCAATATCCTTTCATGTGTAATACTAGCTACTTGAAAGTACAAAAAAAGTAAAGAATAAGATATTGAGATCAAGTAAAGATAACTTGTGGCAAACAGGAATGTTCTAGGTCTGAAATTTCCTGCAGTTTATGGCTTGTGCAATGAAAGCTTTCAGTTCATTCCATTCAAATATCAGGACATGAATTACCTGAAATCTCATATCATGTCAGATTTCCCAGAAATGTTTGATGTCAAATTCTATCTTATTCATTTTTATAAATCTCATGGCAAAGGATTTTATTTAATATGCCTCTGGCAATAAATCTATTATGAAATAAGCTCTATAGGTCTTTCCTAATGTTTGCAGTTAATGGGAAGAACAATTGTGAAATAAAGCTAAATAAATGGATGATTTTATGCTTTACCAAATAACTTGCTGAGTCTTGCTAGGATTGTTCTTGTATCTGATCTCCTAAGAGCTGAGAAATCTTAGAATGAGAGAGAAAAATATTTGCCTCAGAACCACTTAAGACAGAATTACATTTCCTTTAGTTTACAGGAAGCTGTCCTGAGCAACAGTAAAACAGAAACCCTCACAATACCAGTGAAAATTATAACTTCCAGAAGAAGTCCTAAAATATCTGCATGAAAGTGGAGAGTCTGAAGAGCACTCAGGCTACACAAAACCAAAGCTGCAGATGTTGTTATGATTAAGAACATTTAGGCAGCCAAACCACTGACTCCCAAAGTTTTGTCCTCTCAGCTTTTGCTATACTTTTCCTCCTTGACCTGTATTAAAATTACAACCCAGGATATGATGCCATCAAGAAAGTACATTTATTCAAGCAATAAATGCCAACTTGCTCTCTATTTCCATCACTTTTTCATATTACTGGGAAAATCTCAACCATGACTCTTTTTTTTTTTTTGATGACACAAACCTGCTCCATGATCATTTACACTAAAATTTCATTTCTCATATACAATGTGTCATTAAAGAGCCTACAATATTTTTAATATTTGTTATGTAATCAATAAACTAAAATGTGCTTTATATAACTATATTAAGACTAGGTCCATTATTTCAGTCAATTAATCTTGATGCTATGAAATGTACATTTTGGCTCAAGGATATTGTTTTTGAAGATGTAATGGAATTCTATAAACGGTTGGGAAAAAAAAAGAAAAATAATTTTTTTTAAGAACTTGACTCAAAGCTTTATTTTGGAAAATACATTTTTCTTTGAAATATATATAAGATGACTCTTCAAAGAGATTTAAAAACTCAGACAAAAGAAGTATTTTATTTCAGATAGAATGGAAATGTGTTGTTTGAGATAAGCTTTTTTGAGGGTGGGAATATAGAGTAATGACATATTTTGTTTAAACCTTAACAATTGTGGGTTTTTCATATTTAAGATCAGTCTTGCCTTTCAAATATTAATTACTTTCATAGCTCTGCATGCAGTATATGTTTTTTCTTTGCCCACTGTGCAGGCAGTATTAGCATTGATTACAAATGAATATTTAATGGAAATATTATTCATAAACATGTTGTTGATAAACATATTTAATTTTATGTTAGCAGTTCTTTTTTCCTTTTTCTTATTTAATTGAATGATAGGTCACATCATGAATAAGGTTGCTTTTAGGGAGGGTACAACATTCAGGATCACTTTGAACATGGAACTTTATATCATGATTCTACAGTAGAAACTGTTTAAACATTAATGTTGCTCAACCTATATCACAGCTTTAGTACAAATATAATCTATAATAAGCCTGGAGAAAATACAGCCATCAGATGCTGGTAAGCGATGAACTTGTATTTAAAAGTATTCACTTGGAGTCCTGTGTGCAGTTTTGAGCACCAAAATGTAAGGATATAAAGTTATTAGGGAGCATCCAGAGGAGGACTGTGAAGATATTTAAGTGTCTAGTGGAGATGTCATATGAAGAGTGGATGAAATTACTTGATTTGTTCAACCTGGAGGAGACTGGTGTACACCTCGCTGTGGTCTGCAACATCCTCATGAGAGGCAAGAGAGTAGCAGACCCTGATCTCTTCTCTGGGGTGACAGTGACAGGAGCTGAGGCAATGACCTGAAGCTGTACCAGGGGAGGTTTAGGTTGTATATCAGGGAAAGGTTCTTCACCCAGAGGGTGGCTGGGCACTGGAACAGGCTCCTTGGGGAAGTGGTCACAGCACCAAGCCTGACAGAGTTGAAGAAGCACATGGACAATGCTCTTAGGCACATTGTGTGACTCTTGTGGTTATTCTGTGGAGAGCCAGGAGCAGGACCCAATGATCCTTGTGAATTGTACAATCATAGAATATCCTCAGTTAGAACTCAATCATATGCCTTCCAACTCAGGATATTCTATGATTTCATGATTCTGTGGTATATCTTGTGATCAGTCAGCTCAGATACTCTTGAATTTAGGAAATGTTCCTGTGTGGATGCAAACTTGCACAGCACAGGCTTTCCATATGCTGTTTAAAAGCATCTGCAGACAGAAAAAGCTTAATTTTTTTTTTTTTTTTTTTTGCTACTGTGAATGTCAGCACAGGCTGGTAGATGTTGTTCAGTATCTATCTGTGTATGGCAGGCTGCCCTGCTCCTTCTCTGACGGGGTGTTAAAGCACATTCTTGCAGCATGGAAAGAGGTATTACAGAAACTACCTTTAAAAGGTAGGTGTCCTGAAGCACATATAGTCGGGTTGCAGACCTCCCTTTAAACCACCCTGAAGCAGAACTGCAGATGTTTTAACCTACAGCGTTTCTATGGTTTCCTTTTAGCACCTTATTATAAAAGATGAATCCTTTGCTCTCCCTTATTAACAGCTAATCTGACCTTGTTTATCCAGTGTGAAAACCACTGAAGAGATTGATTACAAACATAAAGGCTTTATTTTGACATACTGGAAAGCAGGGAAGGGCTCACTTAACTGACATTCCATAGGAATGTGTCATATCTGATGGCCAACAGTAAAGTGAAAAATTACTGTCCAAGACAATCAAACAAAGCATTACAAGAAGAGAAATATACTCATTACTGTTTTTTTCTTTTTCAGAACCACATAAAAAAGAAAAAATAATGGAATCTGGTGAATATTCTCTCCTTTTTATCTTACTTTTAAACTATCCTAATATTTAAATTTAATCCTTGTCAGAAGTCAATAATTGATACTTCTTAATTTTTTTTTACAGGAAAAACAACAAAGAAAGAAGCAAAAGTACATGGTAAGTCCTGTAAAAGACTGTAAGTTTTAGAGTCTCATTTATCTGGCTTGATTTTCAGTTGAGACAGGATTAGGCAGACAGATTAAAAAAATAAAGCCATGAAAATAATTTTGCTGGTTAGTTATTTAAGCAATTGAATGGATGTGGAGCAACCATTCAGTCTTCTGGAACTGAGATCTAATTAAATGCTGAGAAGAACAAAAGGATGAGAATTCTTTATTTCAGCTTTTAAAAGGTTTGTCTTTTCAAAGAAAGTTACAGTAAATGGATGGAAAAAAACAAACACAAAATACAAAATTCCGAATGTGGAGGATAGGAAAAACAATTAGGCTGTTAATTTTTTTTTATGCCAAGCACCCATTCATTTTATTGTTGCAGCAAGGTGCTCTTGTTCCCAAGTGGAATCCACTTCTCCAGTTTTTCCAAATTTGGGAGAGCATAAGGATTTTCTCCTTTTACAGCCAAGCTTGATGACTCATTCATCAGATGACTATTTTCTCACATAGAAATTCGGAGCAAGAAATATACACAGTAGACAGTCAATTTGTAGAAAAATGAATCTGTCCTTTTCTATAACATAAAAACCTGTCATAGTGCTTCAGAATGAAGGAGTGAATAATGAAAAAAAAAAGGAATGTGGTAGTTCAATTAATTTGCATTTACTTAATGTAATTATGAAGAATAGTGAAAGAATTAATCTGAGAAAACTTATAAAAAAGGAAGACTTTTGAAACTGGATCATCCCTATCAATTCTAACAGTTTCAATAAACTGAAAAAAAGAAAGAGAAAAATTCCTAGTTTCTGCAAATCACTGAAATTGTTAAAAGAACATTTCTATTGCATACCTTCCACCTATGTTGAATATATGCTCATTCTGGAGCCTATTTTACTCCTTGTCTCATCCTCACACTTGAAAAGAGCAGAGCTATTGAAGCTCCATGTATAACTTATCTATTGGCCTTGTTTTCCACTGCTTTTAATCTGCAGGTTAATTAGTCATCTGCCATGAGACTATCTAAACAAACAACATATGTGTGTATCAGTTTTTCTCTACATAAAAATTGAACTCCTGCTCTGCATCGATAGGTAGCATATTGACAAAGAGAGGAGGTGTTAGGATCAATTTTAATTTCTTTATTCATTTATGCAGTTTGGTTCTGTGAATGTTTTCTTTTGTTTTACAGCATCTGTGGTAACTCCAAAGTCAAAAGGTGAGTAATATGATTTGTTTTGAAAATTGAAATGGAAGAATGGTATTGTTAACTTTACTGCAATGGCAAAAAGCTTCTTGTGAAAAAAAAAAAAAAAACTTGTAACAGTATGACTTATTTAAAACAAATAGCCTTTTAAATTATAATGGTGTCTTCCTTGCAGCATCTCAAAGCAGGCATCTTTTCCTTAATTTTTTCATAGACCAGCTGTAATTCTCCAACAAAATGAAATTCAGTCTCTAACCCTAACTCAAGCCATAAGGCTTTTGTGACAGGCAGAAAGGAGAAGTCACCAATCTTCTACAGAGACATGAGACAAAGCAATATTTCTCTTTTTGCCAGCCTAACTGCAGGACAAACCCAGTGATGGAACAGTTGTTTTCCTTAAGGAGTCTGGGGAGTTTTGCAGGGAGTTTTGCAGTTTTGGTGTAACAGTTTTTGCCTACCTTTCATACATGAACTGTTGATGGCAAATGTAGGAGGTGTGAGAACATCAGTGTTTGCTCCAAAGTTTTCTCCTTTCCTCAAGGCACAGGGAATTGGGGCTGGTGAGAAACATCAAAGACATAAATTCAAGCTGAGAAAATATAGCAAATATTTAATTGTTTCACATCAGTGTCTGGTTTTTACATACATACAGTGTAAGTTACTAGCTCCAAATTGCCTTCACGAACATTACAGATTTCAGTTGTAACCTAAACAAAAACGGAAAATGGAATGTCAGGTTACAAACAGCCCTTCACTCTTAGCCCGTGTTTATTCATGCTAATGACCACCACACTTTCAGACAAATGGGGGGAAAAATAGTTTTAGAAAGTTCAGTCAATTAAGGATAAGTAGAAACAGTGGGTTTCCACTATATGTTATATATATAATATATATATAATACGAATAATTCTGTTTTTCTGATGTCAAAAGAGCGGTCTCACAACTGAAAGTTGGCCTCAGCCTTTACCATAGGATCAACCTAACATTGAACCTGAAGTTGTTCTCCAGTGTTTAAGTAACAACAATTTTGTTTTATTCTTCATTAAATTACAATAAGCTGATTTTAGCTCTGGGGTAATTGTTGATTTCTTGAAAATTTCTTGTTAGCAATTCATCTAAATTTAGCTTTATGTTGCTAATTTTGAAACTCAAATGTAGCCTGTACTCCAGGGGGAAAATCATATTTATATTAAAATGTTACAGCTGTTCCTTTTGCCACTTAGTAAGAATCACAAAGGAATGCTGTTATTTTCTTCTATGTTCTTTTGTGCTGCAGACAAATTCTAGTAGTGTTTAATAGTAGTCGTTAGCAGTGTTAAACCTTTCTCTAAATCTGAACAAAATCATTGCTTTTCAATCCATATTTCTTTGTTCTATATTGTTGCTATTTATTTGTTTGTTTCTCATTTTTGTGCTGTTAGTCCTTACTTAGCAGCTCTCTGGGCACAATGTGATTTTCAATATTCAGTAGGTGTTGGCAGATTTTTTAAACATATTCATGGAAGGCAAGCAAATCTGTTCAGATATAAAAAACAAGGCTTTTGATGAAATTCTCTTCTTTGGTAATTAAAAAAATTATTCTGCTGGCATAGAATGAGGTCTGGGACATTCCCACTAGCCTGTATTTCTTATGAACTATCAAACTCATATGGAGCTTTCTTCTCACAAGCCACTACAGCAAGATTTTTTGTTGTTGTTGTTGTTTCTCTATATAAAAGAACAGTTCCTAAACCATAACATGTTTGTGATGTCACAATGAGAAGCCTCTGACCTCAGGGTTCAGTGAGTGAAATGTTTTTTGTTTCCAGTGAGAATGATTTCTTTCAGTCTTCCAACACACTGAGCAAATATCTCAAAATAGCTTTAAAATCAGTGACATTTTAGAATGCATATTTTTGATGTTAGTTATGCAACCTGACTCTTTTGGGATAAAAATATTCTGACAAATTTGATTGTAGCCTACAACTATTGAGACTGAAAAAAATATTTGACTAATGAATTGCTCTCCTGGCCACTTTCAGCATAAAACAATATCTGCTGAATTGTCTCTCATTTATTTCCTAAGAGCTTATGATGGAATCAGAGAAACAAGAAACAATTATAAAGTATATGCCCATTTAGTCTACATTATGCCAATTTGTCAAGAATTTTGCTGAGAAATGACAAAATATATGTAGGAGTATTGCTCCATTTATTCAATCTATTTTTTGTAACTATATTTTACTGAAAATATGGATCCCTGATGAATTTCTGATTTTACCTTCACGTGCATTTATTTTATTTTGTATTGTTTCATGAAGGGGTTTTCGTGGGTTTGGTTTGGGACGGGGGTTGTACTCCTTTATTTTTTTTTAATGCCTGCCATTCTGCAGAGGAGAAAATTATAATACTTTACAAGATTCATGTTACTTAAGTCATATGGCTAAAAGATCAGCTTTTCAAATAGGGAATACCTGGAACAGGATCATTTTTCACAGAGAGATCATCTTTCAGGCTGCCATTCAGAAGTGGCAAGAACTTTGAAAATGCCCAGTGGAAAGGATGACTTCTTGACGTACTCAAAAAACTTGTCTCTGTTCTGGTAGAGACAACCAAACCTTCTGAAATCTTATTCCAAACTCTGACTCTACATGGACAGGCTTCTTGATGATAAAAGACCTCTCAACATCACCAAAGTAGCTCATGCCTCTCTTCTAAAAAAGCAAAGGGAATAACAGAATGTCCTGTTTGTCCTTCCAGATACTGCTCTGCCATGTCTAGATGATGTTACTTGGCAGTTCCCAAAAGTTACTGAAGCTCTGTTCTGTCTCAACAAGTTCTTCTTTACACTCACTCATGGAAGTGGTGTTGCATTACTGAATGCACTGATAGCCAGAATACTGTTAATAATACTGGTTATTACAGCAGCCTCGATGTTTCTTAAGGATGGATGGTTCCTTCATGATACCCACACTTGTGGTCTACCACCACCACATTTGATGACTAAACACCTCATTTTCTCAGAAGGCCATAATGTTCTTCTAGCTTGCAGTTCACTATCCAGAGAAAAAAACTTATATTCCATTAGTATTCTGGCTTTCAGAAATTTTACAAACCAAAACTGCTTTCATTCCAGCTAAAAAGGATAAAAACTCTTTGAAAAATAATAATTCTCAATAACTCATTTAACTCTTGTCATAGCTGCTTTTGCAGTTTTAATGCTAAAAATACATTTTGAAATGCATATGGGACAGGTTTCTGGTGTCCCTTTTCATATATTTCTTTCCGTATTCAAACAGGCTTATTCTTCAAGATATTAACCACTTCAGTCAGCATTTTAGAAGCATTATGATACTGATTTGCTCAGTGGAAGGGCTCAGTGCTCAGATTCATCTTGGCTTGTCAGTGTCTAGTTCATGGTCTGGGCCCAGGTACCATGGATGATAATACAAAGGTCTACAATAAATATTAAGGGTCTTTGGTTCTCTTTCATTTACTCTGTGTCCATGAACACCAATAAAAGATTAGGTACTTGGATAGAAATGGAATGCTCCCTTTTTTCTTCGAGAGTCGAGACAGATGTATTTTCAACCTAGATCTTATTTTCAGGAAAATTGAAGATTATCTTCAGTAAAATAAGATCTCTGAGGTAACCGAGGTGCAGAAGTTTGTGAGCTTGCTCACAAACACCTGCTCACATCACAAGGGAGTAGTTGATGCCTGTGAGTGGGTTCAACCCACTCAACATGAAGGGGTTCATCTATTGACTGACTGATTGATTTTTCAGTGAATCTCAGATTCAGGGAATGTGGGAACAGATCATTCCTTTGGCCCCCAGCCCACCAGCAGGCATTGCAGACAGGCCATAGCTTGTTAACTGAGCTGATCTGCTTGAGCCATCATACCCAGCAGTTTCAGAATGCTCCTGAAAGGATGTCCTGGTGGTGCCTCTGGGGCCAGACTTGCAGTCCAGGCAGCAGGGAAGGAGTGAGCACACACAGAGGAACCTCATAGGTCCATTGAATCCCCTGACTCTCACCATAAATAATGATAACAGAACGTGACCTTCAGAATTTACATTGTCTCTAAGACTCAGACTCTTAATTTTCAACTGTGACTTGTTCTAATAAAATGACAGGGTGAAATAACAAGCTGAGAGGTTCTTATATGTGCTAATGACCCTGAAGCTGCAAAGACATTTTCTATACCCATCAAATGTAAATTAATTTTCACTGTCCACTTTACATCCTGCCACTTACAGTCCTGCTGATTGTTTGTTCTTTGTTCTTTATTTTCAAACAATGACAGTGACATTATTTTCTTAATGCCACATTTTTTGTCTCGAGCACTGTAAGTGGAACGCCTTTTAAATTAAAGCAAGGATTTCATTTAGCATAATAATTATAAAGTATGTCTACAAAAGCTTGGTTTCACAGAAGTGTTGGAAGTGTCATTTACAGCTAAACATGTATATTTATAGATGTACAATATTAACCCCAAATAATTCAATAAGGTAAGAAATATATAGGTTGTCTGAAAGATATAATCTTGTACACAGCAAACCCGCAGTGTAAATTGTCAGAAATTATAAAAGACACCATATTTATGTAAGCAAAGTCTAATAGCTTGTTGCACCACCTCTTCTTAGATAGTTTCATCCTTAATATCCCTTGTCTCTGGAGATGTGTAAAAGAATTTACAAACTCTGCTTGCAAAGCTTGTGAATAAGCAATTGGATATGTCCATGCATCCTGGCCTGGGCTGTTACAGCTGCTTCCCCTGGTCTCAGTAAAGGTTAAGCAGCCCTGCTGCACTGGTTCACACTTCTTGCTTGCCCACAGAAACCTCAGTTTTCAAGTAAGGATCAAGTTAAATGTCATAACACACAGTCCATCGGAGGCCTGCTACCTTCACTGAGACTAACCACGTGCTTAAAACAGAGAATATGGGGCAATGTTTTGCTGTGTCAGGGGTGCAGGGTGGAGGTTTCTGCTGCTGCAAACAGAAAACCGTGCTTGCTTGGGGAACCCACGAATGGCTGGGCAAGGTGAAGACCTGCTTGTTTTGCTCTCTGCTCCATTACAAAATGTGTGCTGCAGTTTAGTCCCTCTTTCACCTGACATCACAGAACCATAGAATGGTTTGAGCTGGAAGGGACCTTAAAGACCATCTAGTTCCAAGCCCTTGCACTGGGCAGCTCCATCTTCTGCTCGATCAGACCCACTATTTATTTTCTGAAGGAAAATAAAAAAATCACTCTTCTTTCAGACAGACAAAAATATCTATTATGTATTCATATCTTGGGGAGGAATCTCACAGTTGCAAATCTTTGAAATCTTTTGGCTCAAAATAATGTGTAAGCATTTAAGAAGAGCTTTTTCTGATGTAGCAACACTGACTAGAAGTCTTACTTAAACTGTATCTTTTATTTGCAGGAGGACTTGAAAAAAAAGAAGGAAAAGCAACAAAGGCAGCAGTGCAAGGTAAAAAGAAAACAAAACATGTTGGCGTTATCTCTCTTAAAACACAATTGCACAGAAACAATTACCTCAGATTCAGAGAGCTGGATGACAGCAACCTTTAAATCCATTGGTTCACCAATATTTTTTCAGAGTTCTGCTGGGTTTGTCAGAGCAACAGGGAATTTCCATTGTAAAACTGGCTTTGTACCACTTCCACAGAACTGCCACCCCAACAAAAAGCTTCAGGTAGATGGCTGCCCACTTCAGATGAAAGATTCAGTGCTGGGACTTAGTGTCCCACTGATCTTGCAAGAGGCTTCTTTGTCCCTGTAGCCTGGACAGGGATCAGCCTTTGCTACTCTGAGAGAGTAACTTTCGATGAAGTAAAGGAGCAGAGGCCTCTGAAGTCAGCTGAGCTGTCCCAGATAAAACATCAGCCCCATGAAGAATCACAAAGGTCTAACACAGAGAATCTCAAAAACTTTTGAGACCAGACTTCGTACAAATTTTTCCCAAAATTCTTAGGATTGGTATGGATAAGGCATGAGTGGGAATGTCAGAATGGGAACACCAGAAGAAAAGTTGTAAGAACCACATGTTGATGGCACATAGTTCAGAGGGGCACAAAGTCTATATCCAGTGTCCCAAGCCAACAATAGCAGGAATACCAAGGAATGGTTTACACTAAGGCCAAAACAAAACTGAAGCCACTAGTGAACACAAAAAGAGAAGGATTGATGCTTTGAACCATCTAAAGATGTGTCTTTTCCTACTATATACATTATTATTATTATTACTTTCAGCATTATATGTTGCATACTTGTTTCTTGTACACTTGTTTAAAACAATACATTCTTTTTTAGGTTAGTATGGTAAGAGGCAAAGTAATAAAAAGGGGGTCTAAATCCTCAAAGCTTATCAGTTCAGGCTTCCTTTATGTGATACACAGCTGCCTACTGAGGAGATTTTTGTATTTACTCACGCTCAAATTGGCAGCTAGAGCCCTGATGATGAACTTGCCAGTAACCTTTAGTATAACGCGTAAGACGTTTACTGGTGTAGCTCTGGTCAGTCAAGCTATTATCCCTTTCTTTTCTCTAGTTTCTCTGCTTCAGCTTTGCTCAGAATTACTCAAGCCAGCAGACACCCTGAAGCAGCTGTCAGCTGCTTGGTAGTTGTCATGGAAAATGTTATAATTAGGTGGGCCTTGGCCTAGATTTCAGTCATTGTTGGGCTGGATATCTCCACATTATTTTCCATTGCCACATAAGTGCTTCTCCAGACACCTGCAATGCTTCCCCTCTTTTTTGTCTGTCTCATGCAGCAGTGAGGTGTGTGTGGTTGCTGTAAGATTTGTCCTTTCTACAGTGTACCACAATTAATTGGGATTTTATCTGCCAGACATTTTAACTATGCCATAAAGAGCACAGTCTGAGCAGTACAAACTATAGTTCCACATGGTTAGCATGGAGCAGGGTTTTCTAAACCAGAGGTTGTGATAAACAAGGAACTCAAAAGGGGGGCAAACTCTTTCCCATGACAGCAGTCAGCAGTCAGCAGCAGCAGCAGCACTGTCTCCCCATGCCAGCACTATCTAGTCTCTCCAAGTCTCCAAGGAATAAGAGCAATGTCTGTAATGTCTATCACAACTATTTCTGCAGCTACTTTCCAGTGCTGGCAGCAGCTCAGTTCCTCTGGTGCACAGAAGAGAGCAGAAACACTTTCACACAGCAGTTCCCTCTGCTTCTTTTTTCTCCTCCGTATAAGCTGGAGCTGCTGCCAACACATTTATCAGGCAAAGACAAACAAGCCAAAAAATACTTTATGGATGCTTTTTGAATATTACCCTGTACTTATATTACTCAGGGAAGAGTACTTTGGATCAGGATGCAAAAAGTAGAGACAGTCCTGGTCCTAACTGGGACTTGCAATCTGAGAAAAACAATATAAGGAGATCTGCAGGAAAATCTGGAGTGTTTGAGGCTGGATTTGCTCAGCAGTCAGGACATAACTTCATTGTTTCAAGCAAAGGCTTTAGTGATTATTGCAGTTTGACCTCAAATCCCCGCATCTGTAAATGGACTGAAAGCAACACCTCAGTTCAATCATCTTTTATTAGCTGTAAAGCCAAAGTGCAGGTAGTATTTTTAACTGTTAAAAGATGAGCAAGAAGGCACTTAACTTTAACTCTTTGACCTATTTGTTTGAAAAATGTCATGAGCAAATATCAGCTGGTTTCCAGGAAGTTAATGCCTGTTACTGAGAATTAATATTTAAAGGAGATGATAAAAACGTAATTTTTTTCCTGATGTTATCCAATAGTACTAAGAAAGGAGACTTGCCATCAGTTAAAGAAGATCATAACAGATTAGGGGATTTCATGTTCTTTGTGCATGTATGAAAGGCAATAGGTGGGAATCATAAACTTTATTCACATACTCTGTCAAGAAACAGTGGATGTCCAAGATATATTTAAGCACTTAGGGTCAACATGCATTTAAATACATTTTCATTAGTTGATTATATTTTTAAAAATTCCCATATGAGCATGTATTCTAACATTTCCTTTTTCTTTTTTCACTTCTGTTTCCCTTCCCTTCTCTTTCTCCAGATAAACCAAAGATGAAACAAGGAAGTAAGCTATAGTTTTACTTATTAAAGTAACATCTTCCACAAGAGTTTGGGTAACTATATTCTTAATAACGGAGATGTACAACATATTTAATTTCTTACAGACAGTAAAGTAGTTTCTTTCTGAAAGTAAAGGCTTTATGTCATGCTTTAAATTACTTATTTTGGCTGGAGCTCTTTCTTCAGCTGGCCTCTTTTTTTGTAGACACTGTTGCACTAAACATGAAACCTCTTGGAAATTTTTCATTATACATGAGCACGGAAGAAAAAGTTTTTCAGTCTTCTCACTGAATTTTATTCCACTGTTCACAGTGTCTTCTAGGTGATAAACCTAATATTTAAAAATTTGAATAAGTTTTTTATTAGGACTATGAATATATCTGAATATGTCCACCAAATATACCCACAGAAATCTGCAGTAAACTGTATATTTTCTCATTTTGAAAAAAGGGACTGAACAGTAAATTGGTGAGTACAAAACATGAAGGTCAAAGCAGGAGGTCAGGAGTTTCTGAAGCAGATGTCTGAGGTGTAGTGAAGAATAGAAGAGACAGCTTTATTTCCAAAAAATTACATTTTTGACCTTGTTCAACAGATTTATTTCCCAAGTCTTCTCTTTTAAAAATTATATTGTATGGAAGTATCTAGTATTGCCTTATTAGAAACACAATGTAGAAGGAAAAAAAAAGAATGAAAGATTTATTTCTTGACATCAGTCCCAACAGAAGAGGACTTTCAACTTCAACAACAAATTAGGTTTTTCCACTTCATAGCTATTTCTACCATAAATAAAAAAGTTATTATTTATGTATTCCTTCAATTCAGATTCCCCAGGACCTCAGTTTTTCTTAATCAGAGACAAATACTAAACCATGAACAAGAAGCTGTATTGATAAATTGCTTTGGACACAGTCTATGCTTTTATAATAAAAAAGACAATTTGTGAACTGTGTGTCATTAAGGCAGTAAACAATTACCACTAAAACTACTTAGCTTATACAAGTTTTATATCTATCTATTAAACAACCTCCATATCCTAAACACAAACTCCTCCTCAACAGGAATCTTGATTTCTTATCCTATGTGTAGAAACCAAGAGGGTCTTCTCACAGTTATGTGTAATATCTTCTGGCTCTGAAATGCTGCTGAGTTTTTCAATAGAAGGAATTTTTGCTTCATATGTGATGGAGAAGCTAGTAATTTTTATTTTGTCCAGAAAACACCTGTTAGCATTTCTGAGATGCCATGTATAAAACAGTTTAGCCAGCAGTCAGACGGTTAAATTACTTAAAATGCAGGAAGTCTGAATCCAAGTCTCTGATCTCTTTAAATAGACTGTTTTGGGACAGTCTTACCTGCCTTTTTAATTTTGTGCTGGAAACCTTTGGAGACCTTTTATCAGTCCAGAATAATGATCTCACATTTTGTCTGAAACCGAATTCTTGTTTTCCATCTGGTGCAAATTATTTCTTCTGCTTTTTCCAGGGGGTTACCCTGCCTTGAGGAAGGCTGTGGGGCATAGCCCTCTTCTCTATCTGTCTGTAGGCAGAATGAAAGCAGCTCTTTGTCCACCTATTTGTCACCTCTATGTTGCTCACCTACCTTGATCAGCATCTGGCCTTTAGAAAAGAATAGATCCAATGAGAATACCCTTGGCCTTGCTCAGGAAGAATGGGCAATTCCAAGTGAGGGAAGTTGGCCACAGACAGCTCCAATGAGTCAACTTTGGCAAAGCATCAGTTTTGACCTTTCTGGTCAAGAATACTGAAAAACTGTCCTTGTCTCATACTAAGTTGAAGTTTGCAAATTTTATCATTAAATCTGCAATGGTTAATCTATGAAACACATTTTGTGGACTGAACTTTTTGAATGATAACCAGTGAATTTTGTACAAACCTTCCAATAACTCAATTTGTATCCATGTCTTCCAATATATAGTTTTAGTCTCTTGCATGATCTATATGCTTCATTCTCTCCTCTGGCTAAATCTCATTGTTTCATTCAGTTGTGGTTTCTGACTGTCACTTTATTGATGTGACTAATTCTTTTACAGATCCTGGAAAAGAGAAAGAATTTAAACCTCCAGCTGCCACAAAAGATAAAGGTAACATGGCAAGACGAATTTGTATATAACTCTTATATACATAAGTGTGTGTGTGTATATATATATATATATATACACATATATATATATATATGTTGGAACCCTGGGTACTGAGAATTTTAGACTTTATGTGAATATTATAGACTTTCTAAAACATATATAATTTGCATATATTTGTGTATATAATTGGCATATAATTTTGTGCATCAAAAAAACCCTTGGAATGCGTTGCCATTTTGGTTTTTAAAGTATGATTTAGTTAGGAATTTATTACCATAATGATATTTCAGCAAATTTACTATGAAACTTAGTTGGCATTATCTGAATTAAAAGTGCAAGGAGAGCACTGGTTACACTAGTTATGAAAATTCATAAGGCTAAACTCAGAATTTAGTAACACTTGTTACTATTTGTTACGAGCTGCAAAGTAAAATAACTTCTGAGTGATCTTTGTTCTTTCATCAAATTTAAGAAAATTTGTGGTTTCATTTTGTGAGCATGCTAAAACTGATGAAAATTATTTTTTTTTCTGCAAATTTAATTGGTATCTTGTCTTGTGTCAGTTAGAAACCACCAATTATTCAATCAATCGTTATCCTAGAGGCATTAGATGTTAACTGTTTAACGCCCTATCTTGAAGATTAATAGATTATTTTTTGCAGAACATGCTAAAGAAAAGGAAGGAAAGAATCCTACATCTTTAAAAGAAAAAGGTAAGCATACATAATAAAATATAACACTTGCTAAAACCACATAAAGTACAATGAAGATGTTAATTTTTTAAACAATAGCTATCAGTCTTTCCCATTATAAATCTTAACCAATCAAAATTTAATTTGTTAAAATATTCTACAGGATATATAGCATTAAAAAGGCAGGGCAAGGGGAATATAGATAGAATACATTGTGACAATTAAAATTCAGAGTTCTCAAAATTAATTAAATCAATATCATAAACCACTCTGTGTAATAGTCAAGCACCCTGCAAAGAAGGTCTGAACAACACCAAGTCTTTAATAGGGGCCAGTTAAGAAATTCTGAACTGAATAATTTGACAAATGTGTGAACATAATAGGAAGAAAGTAAAATTTATGAGCACCTGAGTGGGAAATATGTTTTCTGTGCTCCGTAAAAGTTCTAGTTGAAACCTCAGAGTTTCATCCTGTCAACCATCTTCAACATGAGAGGTGGTCTGAATCTTTCTTGTATTCCTTATCTTTTGTTGTTGTTGTTGTTGGCAATTTGATCAGAGTAGAGAGTTAACTCAGTTAAATTTCCTTTTGTCAATTGTTTTATTGGGTGCTTTTTACACATCTTATTTCTTCCCTCCTTTTTAGAAAGAACTTTGTTTGGAAGAAGTTACTTATGGATAAGCCTTATTTGACATCTTCAGAATAAAAAGATCTAGCACATATATATTCAAATTAATATTTATTCTAAGTTATAGCCTATAGCTATTTTAAGTCTATAGGTATAGATAGATAGATATGGTCTGCAATACATAGACTTTAGTCTATACCTATTTCAAGTTACAGCCATTCTATGCAATTTCAAAGAAAGAACTGAATGAAGAGGTCAATTCGAGCAGTACTTAAAGATGACAAAAACATATAAAGCAAAGGAGAAATAATTTATTGATAGATATATTTTCAAAATCCTAGAAGCTATGTTTATTCACTCTCATCTTTATTCAAAAATTTAAATGTACACGCGCCCCATTTACATGAGCTTAGTTATCTGGACCAGAACTGTATATCCAAACTCTATGGAGTCCTGTGGCCCTCTCCACAGCCTGCCTACAATCTGTGTCTGTCTGATGGTGTTGTGCTGGAAAATTAGAAGAAGCACTTGAGTGACAACTCTGCCCCCCCTTTACCTGCACAGAGCACGTGTATTCAGCCTGCTGCTCCTTTCAAAGGATTACAGGGAGGCAGGGAGAGGAGAAAAAGGAGAGAAGATCCTAAACTTTTTCTGTCTTTGTTAAGAGTTTCTTTAGAGTAAATGAACAGTGGTTTGCCAGCCCTAAAAAAAGCTCCCATAGTGTGTCCTTTGTTGAGAATGGCCACAGCACTGCTTTTTGTCTCCTGTGCTCATGTTTAACATATCAACAACTTCAATTACTAATTTATTAGTGATTAGTAATTACAGGTCCTTCTAACATGACAAAGAAGCCACCCAATCTTCAAAAAACAGCAGGCAGGACTTCTTTTAAATGTCAATACAGCAGAAAACTTGCTGCTGAAAATATCTGTAAAGACGTCACAGGCTCCTGAGCCCCTGCAGTAGCACTGATGTCCAGCCCAGCTGAGCCTGTCTCTCAGATCCTGAGAGCTCTTGCTGATGCAGCCATCACTGTTTCCCATAACAGGCATCAAACTGGCATAGTTCTGTGCCTCTGCCTAAAAATGAGGGTGATGATTAGTGAGCTGTAGAGCTCAGTTGAAAATATATCAGCATCCAAGACTATAGGGACAACTTATAAACCTGTGGGGGGAAACCTCTAGAAATCTTGGTGCCTTTCTTAGCTGTGTATTTTCTTATTGCATTATAGATTACTCTGCTGCATAACCATATATTTAGCATTATTTTTCCCCTCTTTCAATTATCATATCTGCCCAAACCGTAGTTCATAAATTAATCAAAGCCTATGTGCATGTCATTCCTTCCCCTCTCCATCACCTCTTCAAGCCTCATGACCTCTGTAAAGGTTATTGACCAGGTCACTGGAGATTTCTTTTACTCTTTGCAACTTGGAGTTTTGCAATTTTTTTTTTTTGAAAGTGGATCTTCCTGGAAAATACAAATATATCAAAGGACACAGGAAAGTAAAGATTCTTAAGACTGAATACACTTCCTAATTATGTATCTTGGGAGTTTGTTACTATTCATGTAAACTAAATAAAGGAACACTTCTCAGTGAAGTGTTAAATACTTGTGGTGATTAATGTGTGTCTGGCACCTTATGCAATAAAAGAGGTATCATCACACCTCATTCCCTTTCAAGGATGGGCTAAGTCTGAATGAACAAGGAGGATGTCCAGACCAAAAACTTTATCATAAAGCAAGCTATTTTTCATAAATTGAAGCATAGTGATTTTATTTAAAACAGAAAGAGGAAAAATAAATCCCTGAATTTGGAGTTGCTTCTGGGATACTCTATAGACCATAACCCTATAAAGGTACTTTATCTATTTTATGAGATGAATAAAATGTCTTCAGTCTTGGAGCCTAATTTTATTGCGAGCAATTAAAGAGAACACTGGAATAATATGTTTTCCACTTCTTCAGGACATCTCAAGACTCTGTCTGAATTTATAGCTGTCTTTTCAGCTCTTCCCTGCAGTAAAGAAGCCCATTTGTACTCACAAATATAAAAACGGATTTTCTGTTGACATAAGCATATCCAATAACTTGAGGTCAATGAATCTCTAAGATATAAATTGTCATGTGGTTTTTGGGTAGGTATCTTATCCAGCTAACCAGAGTAGAAGCTCATTCATACAGAGGGTGTAACAGTGGCACTACAATACATAATATTTCATTTCAACTCCTCACTGAATTTTTCTAAGGTATTTGCATTGTGCTGAGTTATTAAATTGACAACTTTTGTCCTCTATAGATAATATAAATTCATTCTCACCCTGTGTTCCATGATTTATTTTCCAAACAAATGCTCTTTTTCCTTCTTTTTTGCTTTTGACATGTTTTGGGATGTCTTTGAATATTTTCTTATGTCAGCTATGTGTGGATGATAAACCTATTTATTTTTATGTACGGATTGATAGGAGAAATAAGTCAGTAATGTGTATTTCTTTCTTGCCATAGATGTTATAGTATACTGTCATTACAGAGACAAATGAGCTGATTTGCACTTGCTATGCAATACTTGGGTTTCCTTTAAAACAAAAGTAACATGAAATAATATCTTGCCTGTGGCATTTTTTATCTTAACTTGTAACATGCTTTTTTTCCCTTAAAAATGGAGTTATACTGTGAGCAGCTGCAGTTCACATTTCTGTCTATTTCTGTTTACTTTTTTTGTCATTGTCATTTGCGTGAGAACTATATCCTGAGGATATCACACGCTGCTGCTGCTTCATTATTCTATACCATCTTCCTAACCTGACCCAGCTTCACTCCTGGAGTAGAATGCGGGAGGAAAGCATTATGGTGAAAAAACTTGAAGTTTTTCCCCTTCTGAGACCAGCAATAAAGTGGTCAGTTGAGAGCAGAAGTTTAAAAAGTCCTCAGTATAAGTTTCTGCAAATGAAAACCTGCTCCCTGGAAGAAAAGCAGAACTGGTAATCTCAGCATCCTTGGTTCAGGGGGTAGGGAACTTGGCACACCATGGAAAGTGTCCTGCGCTGATCATTGCATCCAAAAGTTGTAAGAATCCAATGTGCTGAACCTTCTTAAGGAGCTACATATTATAGGAAATCTGAGGGAGATCTGCTACTTGGATGGCAAGAAACCAGCATGGGCATATGGCACAAAACCCACAAGGCCAAAGTGGCTGTGGCTGCAAGAGTGGCTGCTGATCACTGAGATCACCAGTGTGCCCAGAGTAAAGTGGTCAAGTGGGGCAGCTCTTGCCTCAAGTCTTTTAATGTAGTCCACATAGAGGCTGCTTCAAAGGGTTTCAGGCTTCACACTGGAAGTTTTCTCTCAGTCCCCTGGAGAAGAGTCCACCTGCTGCTGTGAAGATCAGGCTCCTAATTTCATAGCCTATCCCAGTGCAGTGTGGTTTCTCCAACAGTTTCAGCCACACTGGAAGTGATTTTTTTTTTCCTGTTACAACTCAAATCCAGATGGATAAGTGGGATTGCTTCCTGGTACCATGGCAGCCAGGAGGATGTTCAGAGTTAAAATTATTTTGCAAAGGATCTTCTTTTAGCTTTTTCTGTTTTACTGCAGATTTGGTTTACTTTGATTTGGAATAAATGGCATGGTTTTTTTCCTAGATGCTTAGGTGCTATATCCTGTCAGATGGAATGCAGCTGGGTCTATTTTCCATTCTGCAGGCTGTGATATTCTCTCACTCAAACCACATACATTCTATCAAATTACTAGCCTATCAAATTATTTCTTCACTTTGGAAAAAAACTATTTTCTTGTAATTTCCCTGATAAATACACTTAAGATGTCAGGAGACCGTTGCTTGAAAAAATATTTAAACATTAGTTGTTTACACAACATAGTGTATGCTTTTCCTGTGCTTGCTGACCCTAAATACATTTTTCCCTGAAGGACTGAGGCAAAAGATATATTCTTCAGACAGAGAAAGCAGAAACTATGTTCATGAAGCTTTGGATAAGACCCAAAGAATTCCTAATCCTGTGACATTGCTTGCATTTTCCTCTTCTCCTTTCAAATTCCTCTCTTCAATATTGTCTCTACAGACAGTTACCAAAAGCAATTCCTATTCTTGCTTTTTCTAGTTACATTATTGCACCTTAAAAATATGAGACAGTCTCTAGAGAGAATGTAAAGAGAGGTCAAGCTTGCATCTATTTATGTTCACAATTTTATTCTTGGTATTTAAATATTTCTTGAGTTTTCTTTTAAGTATAGAAGGGTACTCCTGTCTTCTAAGTCTCAGAAACATAATTATCTCCCTACAGATTCCCTGAAAGGAAAAAATCCCAAGAATCCAGAGAGTTTAAGAGAAAAAGGTAAGTGAAGGAGTAAGAAGTCCAGACCTGAATATCAGAACAGTTATTCATTCAATCTAGAAAGAGCTTGTGAGTAGGAATACAGAAGTGTAGAAAACCAAATCCATCCTGCTTCCCGTTTAGATTATTTAAGCCATGATATTGTTTTTAATAATATTTGTGCTGTACAGATCCCAGTAGGATCCCTAGAAATCATCTGGGCTTCTTTAAATGTGGTTATTTGAATTGGCATCTTGGGGGAAATACTAAAATTTATTTTCATACCATTTTGGATGTTAATCTATCAAAAATGAGTTGTCTAAATCCCATATTAAGAATATTACTGAAGAGAACCAGACTAAATCTAGTCCGTGTGGATATGGCTCAGGAATCTGGGTGTCTGAGAATGAAACTGGCTGAGGCTAGTGACAAATCCAAGTGTTTGAGGATGACTGATACGTCAAGATTTTTCTTAATTTGTTGGCAACATGGGCACATACATCTCTGTCTCTAATCCTTTCAGTTGCAAAACCACTGCTAACTGTTCACACAGGGGTCATGGGTTGCTTGATAGAATCTATTTGGAGAAAAACCCTATTTGTTGCAATGTGATGTGTATCAAACACTCTCTTTCTGGAGAGTACTGAAACAGCTGAACAATTTAAATGAAACAGCAAAGGCTGTCAGAACTGTGCCTGGTTCCTGAGCTGGAGCAGCACACGTGAAATCCAAATTGTTACAAAGTCCCATTTTTTTGGAAGCTGGAGATATTTGATGAAGTCCAGATTATGGCTGCTGAATAGATATAGTGCAAAATGACACACTTCTGCAAGGAATATATTATTCCTTGTGAAATCTGTAGGAAATGGAGCCAGGAGCCAGGACACCACTTGGGGCTGAGAATTCTCCTCTGTGCCACTGCTGTCAGTTCCTGTGTCTTACCTGGGCACCAAAAGAAGATCATACCTTTATTTGTGCTTACCTAACTCCTGAACTTTGGAGGAAGGGGCTTTTGGGAGGGTTGGTTGGTTGGTTGGTTGGTTGGTTGGTTGGTTGGTTGGTTTGGGGTTTTTTTGTCCTTGGTTTCTGCCTTGCCAGTTACTAGAAAGAGAGAACAAGAAAATCAGGGGTTTTCCTCTCCTCTCCTTTAATACTTTGGCATATATTGAAGAAAAAAAAATTAAAGATACAATTAACTCCCTGGACTATTCATTTTGACATAAAATATATTATTGTACATTTGAAGGATGAGTACTGCTCTTCTTTTATAGCTAGTATGCCTGTCATTTTAAAAGGCTATATATATGTAGGAAGTGATATTTTGTTCAAAGGTAACACCCATATGGCCTCTTTGATATTAAAAGAATATTGGAGTCCTAAATGAGTAGCTGGTCCTTTTGTCATTCCTAAATAAAAAATAATAATAATAATAATAAAAAATAATAAAAAAAACACCTCCCACTTACCTTTATCAGCAGCCTATGGCTTTCAAGACCGTTATTCCTAATATTTCCATTGTATCAAAGTGGATTAATATTTTTTTGAGTTCAGCAAAAGAAAAAGTCATTGATGCCAAATGCTCTATAGAATTTTTCTTCTTTGTAAGTTTTCATTGCCTGCTTGAGAGAGGGCTCCACAGTTTCCTCAAAATGCAAAGAAATTAATGACATATTGAAGGCTTATTATTTTGCATATCCAAGACTAGAAAGATGAATGGATGACCTTGCTTTTTGTCCTGTTCTTTATTTCCATGTTGTTAAATCCATTTAATTATCACATCTCTTTTGCTCTCCACATATCAAATTGTTTGACTTGCTTTCTTTTCAAGTGTCATCTTATTTCTGTAACCTGACTTGTGATAAATGTTAAATGTTTCTTTCTAGAGACTGGTAAAAGAAAAGATGTGAAGTCTCCAGCAACCTTAAAGGAAAAGGGTAATGTCTTATCATTATGTGGCTGGCAAATAACAAGTCTTCAGCTGGTATCTCAGTGCAGTTTTGATACATTTTGAATTACAGACTGTTGGTGAAAAGAGACTAAACCTAGATTCTTCTCATTTAATAGAACTGAAATATTGAAAGGAGCAGTGTCTGACATGATTCAGAAATAATAAAGTCATAACCCTTCTTATTGTGCTGTTCTTAAACTGCTGTCTGACCTGCACAGCCAATATTGCAGTGGGAGTGCTGGTCTGTTCTGAGTGAATTAGTAACAGAGCTGCTAATGAATGCACATGGCAGGCTGAAATGATAGGCTGCACAGAAATAAGTGCATGGTTTGACCTGCAGAAACTCTGCCAGCAAATTTAATGGGAAATATTTTTGGTTTGCTTTCAACTTTAGTTTGTGTTTTTTATTGAATTAAATGGAAATTCTAATTCTTAGCAAGTCTCTTTTACACATTTGGTTGATTGGGTGTTATGCACATTTGTTACAGTACAAATGAGTGCAGTGTATATTTCTGTTGCTAACTTTCTACTTTCATTTTTTGTTTGATTTCTTTTTCAGACTCTTCAAAACAAAAAGAAATTAAGACTTCAACTAATCCTAAGGAAAAAGGTAACAATCCCAAGTTGAATTGAGCCTCAACATAAGTTTCAGTTGAGAAAATAAATCCATTGTGAAAGGAGTGCCAAATTAAATCCTAGTTTCTTTGGTTAGCTATTCCTAAATATCCTTGAATGGCATCCTTTGCTGCTGGACATTCTTTTTACCTGGCTGAACAAGTGACAGGTGCATATGAGGCTATACAAGCAAGTTGTAACTGTGGTATTTTATAGACTCCAAAGTTAAAAGGATTTATTTTCTTTTTTCTTGATTTTGTCTCATTCTTTCTATTTAAATTAGTCATTTCCAATTGCATTTTACTTCTTCTATATTATTTGGTTGCACTTTTCTCTCTCTTTATATTGAAATATCAGCACTAGCCATCAAAAAAAATCAATTACAATTTATATTACATCTCAAAATACTAGGCATTTTTAGGCACTGCAATTATAAATAACCAACTATGTTTGGGTTTCTTTATTAATATCAAATAAACTCAAACAAAATTTAGTTTTACTGTTATTCTATTTGCATAGGGATTAAATGCCACTTTTTCATTATAAAAAAGCCACTCAGGTTGTATGTAAATAATTTAACATGGATTAAAAAAATGTAATAACTTGTTAGCTAATAACAGTTATTTAAATCATGGGAATGTAGTAGTCAATCTTAAAATCTTCCTGTAGGTTTTGAAAACTGTGTCAGATAATTGAATAATACTTCTATCTTTAGAGTTTCCCTAAGGAATACTAGAAATATTGAGGCAATATTTTCTCTGACAAAATTACGAAAGACAACACTTCCAAGTTTTAAGTGCAGCCACTTTACCTGGTGTACAGCAGACTAGCAGAAATCAGCTCTTTGCATAGTTGTATCATTCTGACTCAAAGTATAGGCTTAAATGCTACCAGAAAAAAGGGCTATTGAGAGTAGCCCTCTCAAGAAGGGCTTGGGGGTGCTGGTGAATGAGAGACTGGACATGAGCCATCAATATGCTCTTGCAGACAAGAGAGCCAAGTATACCCAGGGCTGCATCAAAAGCAGTGTGGCCAGCAGGTCACAGGAGGCAATTCTTTCCCTCTGCTCTGGTGAGATCCCACCTGCAGGGCTGCATCCAGCTCTGGGGTCCCCAGCACAAAAAGAACATGGACCTGTTGGAACAAATCCAGAGGAGGCTACCAAGACAATTAGAGGGATGGTGCACCTCTCCAGGTGCCTCTCCTAATGAGGACAGGCTAAGAGAATTGGGAATGTTCAGCCTAGAGGAGAGAGGGGTTCAGGGTGACCTAATTGCAGCCTTCCAGTACCTAATGGGAGTCCTCAAGGCAGGTGGAATGAGACTATCTACAAGAACATCTAGTGACAGGACAAGGTGGGATGTCTGCAAACTGAAAGAGGTTTGAAGTTGCTTAGAGACATTGTGGATCCATCCTTGGAAGTGTTCAAGGCCAGGTCAGATGGGGCTCTGAGTAATATGGCCTAGTCAAACGTATCCTTGCTGCCATGGGAGGGGGGCTGGAGCTAGGTTATCTTTAAGGTTCCTTCCAACCCAAACCATTTTATACTTCTATGTAAATTAACTAGGGCTTCAACAGTCTGAAACTCCTTGTAGGAGTCAAAGTAGATGAATCTGAATTGTCAGTTCAAGGTCCAGGGCATTAGAAAAATAGGGACACAATGTTGTACCATTCCATTTAGTTTACTTTAGTCAACAGAGAGCAGAAAGAGCTGGTAACTGTTGAAAGAGATCATCCAGAGAAGTGGTGGAGTCATCTTTCTGGAAGTATTAAAAACTTTATGGATATGGCATTTTAGGAAAAGGTTTAGCAGTCAAAAATGGTGGTGATGCTAGGCTGACACTTGGACTTGATCTTAAAGGCCTTTTACAGCTTTAATTCTATAATTCTAAGTGTGGACAGCTTTTTGTATATTGATTATTGGTTTAATAGAACTTGGTTTTTTTTATTTTAAGCTTGAGACAAGCAAGGCCAATGGTCTTCCTGTTAGGTTCTTGTAAAAATGTCTATGAAAAATAAGTTAATGAACAGTTAAGCATTAATTTGACCCTTAATTCTAATTAGACTCTTGACCTTATCAATGAGTTTCTTCTCCAATTCTTCTCCTAAATATTTCTGGTTGGAAGATTGATTTATTTAAAATTAAGTGATAATCCAAATAAAAACCTATTTACATCAAAAGATAAAAAATTGTAATGAAGAAATGTCTATAAAAGTGTTTTAATTGCAATGCTAATGAATTAGCATCAATGAAGTGTCAAACACCCACCCAACTACACAAAGAATAAGTATTTTTAAAAGAACTTCATTAACTCAGTCTGATCAGACAGTGAAACAACTGGTGAAAAACAGTTCCTTTTAAGTTCCAAAACTGAATTATATCATGAAAGGACATGTTTAATTAAACATTGTAAAATTCCACTGGCTGCACATGAAGTGGTTTATGCTTGGTATACTTGAAAAGTTACTACCCAGAGGTGATTAACTCTAGTATTTCTCCTTTATAGTAAAATGAAGTCTTCTTCCTGTAGTAGCTGATAGAACATGAGCAAGATTTTTCTTATAGTATAGCAGTAGAAAGTACAAGCTGTGTTCAGAAATGAACTTTCATTTCATGAAGATTTTTTCTACCCAGCCTAACTTTTTAACCTACAGATTAAAACACTGTAAGAAACATAGAAATCTATGTTGTTGTGTTGTCTTGCAGTCTTATAGTTTCCTGCTTATCAAAACACAGGAATGAAGATTTGTTTATTCTGAAGTATGATGAGTTTGACTATACTGAATTTTAAGGTCACATTAGAGAACCCATGATTGTTACAGAAGAGTGGGTGAAGTCTGAAGTAGAGTTGATTGATTTTATACTTACAGCAGGATATTTGGATGAGCAATGCCATAATCTAGTGGAGTTTGATAGCACTGAGTTTTCATAGCCTTTACCAGCTTCCCAAGCAAGATGAGCACTACCCACTTCAGTTATTCCTATGGGATTGCATACAACCTTGTATGTCTTCTGTGGATGTACTTGATGCCTTGCAGAACTCACTGAGAACAAATGATATCCCACACCTGATACAGAAAGTCTCTTTGACTCTAGCTGACTCTATAAGAACTTAAAATATTCAGATTAGATTCTGTTAGAAACACAATTAGGCCAACTGCCTCCTAAGTCTCGTGTATCTTAGGTCTGCCCAGTGAGCAGGACTACAGACCTTTCAAGGTCCCTGAAACAGGACTGCAAGAGAAAAGTTGAGTAGGAAAGTTGAGCTGGAGTGGAAAGATCTCAGGTTGCATCCTCGTGCATAGTGACATCACTTTTGTGTCAACAATAGGATTCAGTCATTTACTAGTCATCAAAGTTCATGACACAGCATATCTCATACAATCTTCCTTTGGGGGCAGTTCAGCTCAGTGGCTGCAGGGTTTTAAAAGTTGTTTCTCTCTTTTCTGTTTCATGTGACAGATATGCTATTTCTTATCTTCTGGGATCCAAACAAGTGCAACGTTTCCAAAAGCAAATGCAACTAATTCAGTGACACTGAATATGCATGACAAGACATTGACATTTTGTCAGAAGTGTGTAACCCCAATGTGTAAAGTGGCTTTAAGCATTCATGTGGGATGCTGCGCATCAGTGACCCTCTCTTTCTTAACAATGATAAGTGACATGTCACATACATCAGAAAGACAGTTTGAGAAAAGCCTCTCTGAGGAAAAGTATTCCAGAAATTTTGTGGCCATTGCCCTGTAACCAAGTGTGAGCAGGAGGTCACCTTTATGAGCACTTTGTTTTTTAGCCAACTGAGAGTACATGGGATGTTTTCTCAGAGGACATCTCAGGTTAAACTAGCCAACCAAAAATGCCTCGAGAAATAGCAATGTTTAGACTAGCACTTGCTGCTTTACAGAAATCTGTCAAACCTAGTGTAAATTGGAGTAACAGAAGTGGCCTCAGTGTAACCCATTTGTTGATATGTATATTTCAGAAATGATAAATACATTTCTGAAATGTGAAAACCAAATTCACACAAGTTCAATGTAGAATTTTAATATGAAATCCTGACTAACAGAGAACTAAAATGTAATATAGGTATATTTGGTATACACAAACTCAATATCAGCCTGTTCAAATGACCCATCCATTACAGAAACATCATCGCTTCACATCGTTGGCAAGAAATACTTCAAGAAAATACCAGAGCTTTAAAAGTTAGATTAAGATAATGACCAAGATATATAACCAAGACTGAGTCATAACAGCAGGTATAAAATTCCCATTTTGAGTCAGCACTGCTCTGTAAAAATTCTTCAATGGACATTTGAAAACAAGAGAAAAGGAACAGTAATAACAAACATAATGTGAATGAACACCAAAAATTTAGAAAAGAAAGGAGTTAAAATTTTAATTCCAAAAAGTAAGTTATTTAAAGATGTGGTATGTTTTATGGCAAGCTACAAAGTGCAGTTATCCTCTTGTATAGCTTGATAGGAAAATATTCAAGCTGTATAAGTAGCACCTGCATATGTATGTAGAAATACAGTCTGGGTAGTAAAAACAGGTTTTAAATGAAAGTATGTCTACAGATGCTTCGAGTATTTCCTGGAGGTAGGGACTGCTACCTTCTGGTACACCCAGGACTCCATAACAGCATCCTGAAAAGTCCTCTGAATCATAAAATCACAGACTCACAGACTCATTTATGCTGGAAAAGACCTCAAAGATCATTGAATTCAACCTTAGACAGAACATGACATTGTAAACTAGACCATGGCACTACTGCCATGTCCAGTTGTTTCTTGAACACCTCCAGGGGTAGTGACTCCAACACCCTGGGGAGTCATTCCAATGCTTAGTAACCTTTCTCATGAAGAATTCCTTCTGATGTTCAACCTGAACCTCCCCTGGTACAGTTTGAGGCTAAGTCTTCTTTACCTGTTGCTGGATGCCTGGGAGAAGAGACCAACCCCAACCTGGCTATACCCTCCTTTCAAGGCAGGAGCAGGAGGGAGCAGTAAAGTCTCTCCCGAGCCTACTTTTCTCCAGGCTAAACATCTCCAGCTCCCTTACCTGCTCCTCATAGGAGCTGTGTTCCAGACACTTCACCAGCTCCATCACTGGACACATTCTGGACACATTCTAGCAATTCAGTGTCTGCCTTGAAGTGAGGGACCAAAAAATGAGTCTAACTTTTTATTTTTGCATGGTTATGCAATAAATCAAAATTATTGATGTACAGTATTATTGTTTCACATATTATTTTAGATCAGAAACAAAGATTCTCTCTGACTGGGACAATATAATTCTCAAGAGCTAACAGAATAGGACTTTTTCTCTTTTATTGCCATTTTCTCATTGACTCATAGAATAGTTTAGATTAGGAGGGCTCATCTAGTTCTACCCTCCCTAGCATGGGCAGGGACACATCAAACAACACCAAGTTGCTGAAAGCCCAATCCAGCCTGACTTTGAACACTTCCAGGGAAGGGTCATCCACAATTTCTCTGGACAACCTATTCCAGACCCTCACCGCCCTCACAGTAAAAAAATTCTTCCTAATACCTAATCTAAACCTACACCCTTTCAGTTTAAAGCCCTTGCCCCTTGTCTTGTAAAGAGTGTTTCTCTGCCTTTCTTGTATGCTCCCTTCAGCTATTGGCAGGCCATTATAGGGTCTCCCCAAAACATTCTCTTCTCCAGGCCATACAAACCCAGCTCTCTCAGCTTGTCTATGTGGTGCAGGTGCTCCTGCCTTCTGACCATATTCATGGCCTCCTTTAGATTCACTGGAACTCTTCATGACCATCTCAAGTTGTGAGCCCCGGAACTGAACACAGGACTCCAGGAGGGGTCTCACCACCAGAGCAGAACAGGACAGAATCTCCTCTCCTGCCCTGCAGGCCCAACTGCATTTGATGCAATCCAGAACATGGTTATCTTTCTGGGCTTTGAATGCACATTGGTGGGTCATGCTGAGCTTCTTGTCCACCAATATCCCTAAATCTTTCTCCTCTGGGCTGTTCTCGATCCATTCTCTGCCCAGTTTGTATTTGTACTTGGGATTGCCCCAGTCCATGTGCAGGATCTTGCACTTGGCCTTGTTGAACTTCACACAAGCTTACCTCTCAAGTGTGTCACAGTCCCTTTGGATTTATGGCCCCAATTGCACTGGACCAGGTTCCACACACAGCCAAAGAGAACTTGCTTAGGAACATTATCACGCTCTTGCCACCTCTACCAAGTGGTGGTACGCTTTCAGAGACTTTACAGGACAGTTGTGGTTTATGAATGGTATTCCCCAGTCTAATGTTCCCACAGGAAAACTCAAAATCACACAATGCTCACTCACTTTCCCCTCACTCCCCAACCACAACAGGCAGGAGAGCAGAATTGGAGGCCCAAATGTACAAATCATGGGTTAAGTGAGAACAATTTGCTAGAAACAGCAACACAATAAAACAATGAACAATGACACCAACGATATTAATGGCAGAGTGTACAAGGCAAAAAAAATAAGCAATTCACATTGGAATTGGAAATTTTCATGTGGAAACCCCAGGCAGTAGATGACCTCTCTGTCCAGCACTTACCCAGCCTGGAATCCATCTCTATCTCCATCCCCAGAAAATGACCTGAGGTGTTATAGAATTACCTTTATAATAATAACACCTCTGCTCCCTTCAGGCTACTGTAAAAATTAACCCTGTCACAGCAGGATCCAGAACATGGTGTTAATAACCCATACAGTGCAAATGCATGAGAGTTTGCTCACACTTTACTTCTAGACTTTTTTTTGTGTATTCTCATTAAGGCATTGCTAGTAATAAAGATAAAAAACACTACAAACTTTTGGGGAGTTATCTAGTGAATAATTTTTTTCATAGTAGGTCAGCAGCTATGGCATACAAATTAAGGGAAAAGGGATAGGCAGGTTGTGAGGGAGTTCAACTGTAACATCATTCTTGCCCATTAGTGATAAAATACATGAATATAATTGAATAAGTGGTTATTTCTCCAAATCTGTTCATTAAAATCTGGACCAGAGAAGGAAAAGAGTAGGAAAGGTTTTTTCCTGCTACTGAATGAGAATCATTCTAAATAGCAGATGCTCCAGCCAATTTAGAGGCTAAATTCTCCTCTCTGATGCTCACTATACTGGTTCTTCTAACTGTGGTTTCTTAACATGAGTAGGATTTCACTTGACATGGATAAGAGAAATTCTGAACTCCAAAAGACTGAAAGGGAGAGAAAATATCTTCCAGGAAGGTCTGAGAGAGAAATATCACTTTATATGAGTCTTAAATATTTTAAAACAGTGTCTTCTTCTCAAGCTATGAACAGATGGATAATTTATGGTGAGATGGGCAAAGACAGTATCAACTCAGTGGATGCCAGATGCTTTGCTGTAGCTGTCTACATGAGGTGGTTTTTACTTCAGCATAGCAGCATGCATATGAACAGTTACCACGGAGTACCTGACACATGGGATGAGTTTGCATTTGGTCTTGTTTCACCACAGCTTACATGGTTATAAGAAAAATAAATGTAAGAACTTAGTCAAAACTTCAATCTCTTTCAGAAAAAACAGTTACCGTGTCAGGGCAAATACACTTAAATTTCTCAGGATTATTCATAAATTTAAAAATCTGTCAGAATTTGGTGAATTCATAATTAAATTCAGAACAAAACCAAATATCTGGAAAAACACTGAGTTCCAGCCCATGTTGTATCTAGAAATGGAAATTATGTCTTAGTAATAACTGATTTAAATATATTAATAAAGTAAATAACACAACATTTATTTAATGGTTTAGATAGACCTTTATAAACTTTCAGTATAAGAACAACTGCAGAAGCCAAGTAGCTGCTGCCTAAGACCTACAGTATTAAAAAAAATAAGTATCTGGTTAGGAAGCAGAGAATAATTGATTTATTTTCATCTTGCAGCTTGTTTACAGAATAATTGCTTATGATTCCATGGCTGTACTCATGTTTTATTCCTTTATTAACAGGATAAAATATAAATAGCAATGTAATAAAATTTTCAGATGGCAAAATCACTTAAAGAATCCAGGATCAGAAGGGGCTGTAATACATTGAATTTACGACGTGAATGGACAGCACAATGTCAAAGAAAATTTGTTGTCAATAAATAGAATTCAATATGTAGTGGAGGGAAAATATTAAAGAGATATTTATCTCTAAATTCACTATGTAAATTCAGGAAAGTACCTAAGTATTGCTGTAGACAAGTCAGTGAAAATCTTTCTTCCGTATGCAAATGCATTAAGAAAAATGCATAGAATGTTGTAAACCTATTACATAAATCAAAGCTGCATGTTGTCTAGAGCATTGTGTACAAAACCCTTACATGATAATCTGTCACTGGAATGGCCCAGGAAAAACAACAAAAGTCTCATACAAAGTGAAATAGGAAAGATTCAAGATTCCCTTTGAGATTAATTAGTATGATCGTGATAAGATTGAAAATCACAAATCACAAATCTAAGTCAAGGGCTCTTTAGAAATGACACAGAGGAACTGGATATCTTTGTGGAAATGTGGTTTTCATAATTAATTACTGCAAATTTAGAAATGAACTTCCTGATTCAGGATGGAAACTAATTGATTATTATAAGAAAATAAAGGGAGAATTTGTAGAAGTATTTCTATGACAGTATTTAGACTAAATATCTCTTTCTGGCTATTCCTGGGTCATAATGCTACATAGAAAGGACTGTTGTTGAGTAGGAACCAGTGTTTTCAGGATTTTTGCTGCTTTCAAGACATCTTCATGATTTTGGAAGGGTTTGTGTTTGCTCAACAGCTCAGAAAAATGTCCTTTGAAAACATCACTATGTATGAGATTGAAGGACTGCTAGTGATCAAGGTTCACGTTTCTGATAAAAGTCCAAAACAATAGAGCAATCTTAAACTTGATTTTTTTTCCTCCTTCAAAATACTTACTACATTATCACAGTTTTCTGACCTTTCCACCACTGGAAATTTACCTTTATTTTCCCACCCTCCATAAAAAATTTGAACAAGGTCCTCCATGGCTTCTAAGGATTTTTCTAACCTATTCACAAAACTTAACATACGACAAAGGTAATTTCTGGTTTCTGGAATAGTTGTCAATCTAGATATATAATTCCAGAATACATTCTTGATAAATGTGTTTTGCTTTGTATACTATCTATATTAACTGGAAAAGCATTATTGGATTTGGATAGACCTAGAAAAGACAGACTGTGATTTAAGGCTGCTAACAGAGTCCTCTTTGAACAGCTTTGTGTGCACAAATACCTAATTCAAGAAGTACAAGACAAGTCTCATCAGTACAGAGCAAAAAAAGTTGACTCAAGAATTTGTTCTTTCTCCAAATAATTAGAGTAAAAAGCACATGGCCAAGAGCATCTCTTACATTTTCTAGTTCATCACTCCATTTCATGTCATTCCCTCCCTAGATACTATACATTATTCAGCAGGTAATCTGGCCTATCACTTGCAAACCCACTTCCTTGAGCAAACTATCCATCTTTTTGCTGATTTTCAGATTCAGACACATTGCTCAACTTCTGATAGAGCAGTGTAAAGGACGGTTTTCTGCTCTTTTTCATTTATTCCTTGTCATTTTATGTTTGAGTAACAATTTGACCAGAGCAATGCTACTGGCTACAGTGGTCAGAATGAGGCCTCTTCTGTCTCATGAGATTTGTTGAGCATTTACAGTACATTCCATCAGAAAGACTGTGGCCAAGGTGAAAATTCCAACAGATGTCACAACAGGCTATAAAAGCATAATAGCAAAAAGTAGCCAGCCATAAGTGCAGTGGCAGGCGTGGATGGGCCCGGCTCTGCCAGGGGAGCAGAAGCATGGGGAGCCCCATCCCATGAGCTGGCAGCACAGAAGTCAGGAGGAGCCCAGAGGTGCACTGCATGTTCACCTGTAAGTCCTCCCCAGAGTCTCAATATCTGGGGTTTCTGTTGATTTAGGAATCACTTCAACACCCCACAAGTGGCTGTGTAAGTATGTCTTTCAAAAGCCATTGAGGCTCCTATAGCAACCTCTGGGGGTAAGAACTGCTGAATCTGCTATAACAATAGCTTGTGTAAGGTGCACAGCACAGCTTTGATACACACATTATCTAAAAAAGAGTGATTGCAAAGAGGACCAAACCTTGTGCCAGTTCTTCACTGATTCTTGTCTTGAAACCCCTTTTTTTTGGTTGGGTTTTTTTTAGCACATTCTTGAGATGCTTAAAATTTATCTAATTCTCAAAGGAGAGTAAGTAGTAGAAAACATGAAAAATCTTTGACATCAGAATGTTTTTGCCACAGGCCATTGATTAATAGCATTTTAGTAATTCAAGGTTTAACCAGTTCCTTCTTTTATCCAAATGTACAAACAGTTTGAAGTAAAATGATTTCTCACTGAAAACACAGAGATCAACACCCAAAATGCAGACATTTGAAACTACTAGAGAGTGTCTATCCTCTTCTGACCTCATGATCCTTGATTTCTGTCCTGTACCAGGGCACATTATCCAATGAAGGGCACAGTTATACTTCTGCCTGTTTCACTTCCAGTTCCAGTGCCACATCAGATCCATTCATATTGGCAGCTGGATGCTGAACACCCATTTCTGGGAAGTACAGGCTCTGAATCTTAATTCCTCTCTCTTTTGCCTGCAAATGCTAGCCTAAGGCTGAGGCTTACTAAGACCACTTCTAACAGACATTTCAAAATAAACTGACATCTGTAATTATGTTTTTAGAAGTTTCAGTCCTATAAATGTAGGCTAGGGAATGGGTAGTGCATGGATCTTGAATGGATTTAAGAATAAGCTTGGCTCATCTCCGTCAGAGTTGCAGTAAACACAGGTAACTCTCATTTTAGCTACCTCATCCTTTTTAGTAAAGTTTTGTTATGATTTCACAGCACTCACTGTAGATGTATGCAAGGTTGTATTGGAATACTGGGCTGAGTTTTAGAGGACTTTTAATCTGCCTGCAGAGTTTGAATATTGGCACACAGCACAGCTTCCACTGAGGAACTAATTTCAGGGTTTTTAAATTTGGTTTAAATTTTTAAGTATCAGTTTTCTTCCAGTCTCTTTCCCATTTTCCTTACCATAAAACTCATGCTGAGATTTAGAGGTGGGATTGTGGGATAATCAGATCTTGAAAAACTCGATATTTGGCAGAGGCTTAGAAACATAACTTCAGGAAGTTTTTTCCTTCTTATTTTTTGCATATTTTTAATATTACAATTTCTGATAGCAAAAAAAGCGCACATTTCTCTTTAACTGATGGTGTCTCATAACCTTTCTCTATACTCCTCTTACTGCTTTATGCCTTGCCATTTCAATCATTACTGATTTTGAAATATTCACTCTATGACTCTCTCTCCCATTATCAATGTCTGGGAGGAAGGATGACCGTGACTAAAGTTACGTGTGAGAATGTAGAAAGATGGAATTTGCTCTCATCAATAGCAGAGCTGGGTATCTGTGAGGAAATGCTTCAGTTTCTTTGTCTGGCAAAGAAATTTATTCCTTCATGGCATAATAAATGTGTGGTTTGAGATATGCACACAAAGGCTCATACAGGTGTTTGAATTATTTGTACTGATACTGCTATTAACTTCAATTTGGAAAACACAGTATTTTTGTTTCTATTTCAGCTGCAGTGAAAAAGGAGGGGGAGAAGAAAGGTAAATCAATCTTTTCCCTTGACTGAAACGTCTTTCAGGCTGTGTCTGCTGTGAGAAATGTTTCTTTCGTTCGGTGTTACAATTGCAGTGATACACAGCATTGTGATGACATACAGCCCCTCGTGTGCTACCATCAGCCAGCTTTATCTGCTCCTACTGTGATAACACTGTTGTCATTCCCACTATTGGTAGCTCCTTTTTAAAACAGGCCAATACAGACCAGTTTCAGACACTTCATCATTCTGGCTGGGAGGAAAATGAAAGGCCTTTGTTACCACGTTAGGATTTGTCAAAGAGAACAGGACTTGCAGTGCACCATGCATGCTGACCTGGCTGCTTGCTCTTTGCAGAAGTTGCTTTTCTAGGCACATTTAATTTCCTCTTTTCAGATATATATATATATATATGGAGCTTGCACGTAACCTTTGCTGAATTAATTCTCTGATATTTTAACAGATTAGTGGACAATTTTGCCTTAAATCAGAACCTAAAATATTACTTTTATTTAAAGATAAACATAATGTATTTATCAGTTCCTAAATATCTATTTATAGTGTTCTGTTTTGGAATAAGATTTGAGGAGTTAAAACTTCTTTTCCCTCATTTTCTGATTTTATTCAAACAGCAAAAATAACGAAATATCTGCACTGAGGTGTTTTGGTTTGGTTTATTTTGTTTGTTTGTTTGGAGGTTTTTGTTTGTTTTTTTTAACCTATTCAGCTTTACTGAGTACCAGATCTATAAATCTCGTCTTTCTCACTAAACAGAGCAATGGAACATTTTCAGAATATAGCCATATATTTCTCCGGATTACTTGAGATTTTTTTTTTATTCAATGAGAAAAAAATAGCTCTTTATTATTGATGGGAGATTTGGTATGGGGGGGCAGAGTATGTTTTTTGCCATTTGGAAATTCTAAGATTCACATAATTGAACAATGGAGCCAACATTTACTGTCTATACATGAAGACATCTTCAATCCTACTAATTTGGGTGGGTTGTTTTGTTTTTTTTTCCTTTTTTCCCTGTACAGAGCTGTTAACTGAACTGGAAAAAAAATTATGGTCTCAACTGTTTTATCAGCTCATGAGTGAAATCTTGGCTGTATTGATGTTAGTGGCAAAATTCCCATTCACTCCACTGAAGCCAAAATTTCACTTCATGTCTTTAACAGAATAATAAATTTCATTTCAGTTATCAAAAACAACCATGCTTAATAGGTATCAAGCAGGATATTTTGTCCAAAGATTAATTTGAAACAACTGAGGCATGAAAAGTAGCACATGAAGCAGGGAGAATCAGAAAACTGGCAGCCATTAGAGTCATTGGTTTTCAGATATCAGAATGTCTATTGTGTTCAAAAACATGAACTGCTATATCTTTAATGGAAAGAAAAGAATGAGGTAATTGTTAAGGGTGCTACTTCTCTCACCTTTGTCACAGATTATGGGCCCATTCATTTACAGACGAACATCAAGGGAATTTGTTTTAAGCACCTAGTGCTCATTTTTCACCAGTTAGGATTTTCTTCCCCCTTAACCATAATCTTCCCCAACAAAACTGATTGAAAAATGTATTTTTCATGAACGTTCTTTGAAGTTAGATCAATTTTTCCATTTCATTTTCTTTTCTATATTTCTTTTGCTTAAAAAAATTTCCTTTGATTTCTTAGTTGAAAGGATTTTGCAACAAGTACATGTAGACTACTTTCAAGCACCTGGCTCAGGCTGTATCTCATCCTGCTGGTTACCACCAACATATTTCACAGAAACATGGAAGTATGAACTGAAATTCAGCTTTAGTCATTCTTATGATATCATCCCTTTATTAATTGTTTTTGATTAAACCTCCCTCTGGTTTTCTGAGTTTCTAGTTTTCCGACTACCCAATATTGTCAGCAAGGAAGGTAGTGATTATAGTGAAAAAAAAAAAAAGCCAGAAAAATGAAATCTTTCAATGACTAAGGAAAACTGGTTCAGTGATGTTCCTGCCTTTAAGTATATATACACTAAACTGAAAAACTGAAAAAGTAGAGAGAAATAATAAGACCTGTTCCAAAAAATGAACATGCTATGCTTTAGTTGCCATGCTTTCTTATCTAGCCTCCCCCTCTCTGTAGGTCCCACATGGAAAATACTGCATGCTACTAGCTAACTCCTAATATGATAAGGTTTTATTTATTCCTGCTTATTCTGTTGTCACAAGAAATTGCTCTAGGCTGCATGTGTATTCCTCTGACTGGCAATAAAAAAAAGGGTAATGTTCACTGGTTTTGCTTAAGGATACAGTATTTTTTGCACAGCTGCAAAAATAATAGAAGTAGCCGGGCAGCGCTCTAAATTGACTGCCTCATTATCCAAAATATATTGAGGTAGTAGCATGCACAGTTCAAACAGCACTTTACCATTTCTCATGTGAATCATGCAGCACACAGCCACTGTACTCTACATGAAGCTTTCTCCAATTATTTTGTCTTATTCAAATACGCATTCCTCATCTAGAAAAACAAGAATAATGAGCCACACAGAGTGACAAGCCATCATAAAAGAGAAGATGGAATGACGTGTTCAGTCGATGGTACATTCTGTGCATAGCATAAATCAGACTTGAAGGAGCTGGCAAGAGACAGAAAAGAACAAAATTAAGATGGGGAAAGATTATATATTGTGCTGATTTCTCCAAATATGGATGATAATAACAGGAACCTTGAGGCATGAATTAATGCATGAAATTTAGGCATCCACTATTTCTCTTTCAAAGGTTAGGTCTCCAGGACTTTGTGACCAAAGTCCTAGAAAATGGTCAGCTTTACCTTCCAGCATCATGTTATGCCTTCTTTCAACATGTGTGGGATAGAGAAGCTGTCACAGAAATGTGTAAATGTTGTCAATTCCAAAAGGGCAAGAGGCAGCAAACCTTTGCAATGAGGAAGGCACTTCCTAAATTTCCCAAGAGCAAATCTGGCTGCCAGTACACAAAAAAATTTAACTCTTGTTAATAATTCAAAGCACTGTGAGCAAGGAATCAAATGAATTAAAATAGATCCAGGTGTTGGTGAAGTGATGTAAATCCCATCATTTCCAGGGTATCTCCAGAAAACATGCTGAAATACTCACTATTTTTTTACATTTAATTGCCATTTTTAAATGAAAGAAATATTAATAATTATTTTTGTCTCTATAAACCAAAGGAGTATTTTCATATTTCAGAAATGTTTTATAACTACAGAGTGTCACAAAAATCTCTTGTTTGGAATAGAACCCGATCAAAGAAAATTTCAAGTAGTTCTGCACAAAGTGGAATTTCTTATTTCAGTTCACAACTCCCATACCCTATTTATTTCTGACAATAGAGGACAAAGACTGAGTTGGGGACGCTGAGCAATTAAGCTTAGTGAGTCTTCTCTCCAGCCAGTGTCAGGAAGTCTTATTTTGTAAAGATTCTTTACATCTGTGTTTCTAGTGGACCAAACAGGATTCATCCCTGTGGTTGCTCATTCTCACGAGTGCATATAAGAGCACTCCCATTGCTGAAAGTGAATCATGAACCTGAACTGCCAGGGATTTGGTTTCTCCAGGCTCTTTGGAGTTAATGAACAAGAGACAGAGACCAAGCTCTGCTTGCTTCTGAGAGTACATCTAATTCAAGACCTGAGTCTCATCTGCTCTGTAGCCTGCCTACAGTCAGATATTATGAGGACTTGTAAGTCAGTGAGCTGCAGACGCTGGTTGCCCGTCATTAGCAACACTGCCATTCTGATTCTCAGCATTAGCACTCTGACACCTTGCTCTTAAGTTCATTTACTAGTTTTTAGATAGCAAAATGAAAATCACATTCGTGTGACATGTTTCATCAAAATAAATTGACGGGAGAGTATGTGGGATCACACTTAGAGTTTTTTTCAATAAATGTGTCATGGTGTAAAAAAATGTATACAATATGAGTGCAACTAAAATCAAACAAAATGGGCAAGCCATGTACATTCAGGCTCCAAACTACACCTTTTTGTCAATTCAGTAAAGAACAATTTCCTTCTAGTGCTCCTTGTAATGGTACTGTATAGCTTGGAAACTGCTGTTCTGCACACAGATGTGGAATAAACTGGCCAAGGCACAGCAGCATCCCTTCTCAATATATATAAAAATCAAGATACTTTCCAAACTGAAAATAAAAAAAACAAACAAAACCAAAACAAACAAACAAACAAACAAACAAACAAACAAACAAACAAAAAAGGAGTATTTCAGAGTCATTGACTGGTAAAATTGGAAGTCAGCCATCTTACTCATAAAGCAAATGGTCATGGTAGCATGGGATTTCTGCTCAGCTGCAGATGCCACTGGTTCAAGATGAACCACAGCTTCATTATGCCATTTTCTAGCAAGCATCAAAGGATAAGAAAGTAGATTATCTGATTCTGTAACTCCAAAGTGTATTACACAGCCTCTTAATAGAATTTTTAGTCCTAAAAAAGGGATTAAAAAACCCAAAATCATTATAATAAATAGTTTTAAAACTATTTTCTTAGTATAGGGTCAAAAATTCCTTATCATATAACAGAAAAAAATAAATACAGCCATGTGCTAGTATGCTGTTGAAACTAGTAGTGCTGTTTTGACCAGCTGAAGGCAGGCAGCTCTCTCAAAGGTAACAATCATTGAAATAGCCACGAGATGGAGCTCAAAGGATCTTCCAAACTGTAGTTAATGTCGTCATCCTGCATCAGATTAAGAGTTAAATAAAGTGATTTTACTGAAGAATGCTTTACAGAAATCTTGAACTACAAAGAAGATGTCTTTTCAATGTAAATACACTCCTGACTAAAGATGTTTTTAATTGATTAGATGGCTACCCATGCACTGGTGAGCGTTGATTTCCCATGCTAAAATAACAAGTCCCCAGTATTTTCAAGAAATACTGATGAACAGATAATTTATATTAAATAAAGAAAATTATCTGAAAAGACTACATCAATTAACTGAAATTTTCTTGACCTCTGCTTGCCTTGTCTCAACTATCTTAAGGGTATAAATAATTTACGTCCATTTTACAGGGTCATGTAAATGATCTCTTAATGATCTCTTCAACCTCTGTTTAGGGGTGGACAGAACTTTCCATGTTGCAGATATTTCAGTGGGGTAATACATGACACACTCAATACGATAAGGTAGAGGAATGAATGTCTCAGCTCATGACTTTTCAATGAATTCATAAATTTTAAGAATTTTTTAGATACTCAGATTAATGTAATCATTAAGAAACTTTACCTCATGCAAATTTGAATGTCTAAAGTTAGGCATCTACACTGAAACTGTTCACCCTAGTCTCAGTGTAGGGCTGATGGAGAGAAATAAGCATCTGCAAAGAGTGCTTCATCTGTCTTATATCTGTGTCAGAATGCAATTACTTGCCCCTCTGGAGATATTTTTATTTCTCACTTAATTATAACAGGGAACATATTTTAGGTTTAGTAACAAGAACAGAAAACAAATGTCAATGGATATTAGGATTGTTTTGGCTAATTAACAGCTTCCCCTCTTTTTTAAGAATCTGACATTGAAAGAGAAGTGAGAAGGAGCAAGTCATTTGTAGATCTTAATAACTGATTGAATATTCACTCTCACTATACTTAGATGGGGGATCTAATACAAACATTTAATCTAGACATTTTAACAGTAAGATGAAATCTCCATGTTTAATTACCTAACACCTTGATGTACTCACAGTAGAAGCACAACAAACTAACAATGCTACCTTGCATCTATGTATTTTCAAAAAATGCCGATACTTTTATTCTTAGTCGGATTTACCAAAGCCTTGACATTGGTTACGACTTTGTAATCTATTCAAGGTAAAATTAAGATTACACTCTTTTAAGTCTTATGTAATAACAAACCTGCAAACTGATTCATATTGATAGACCTGCCTTAGCATTTCAATTGCAGTTATGATTACAACTTGTGTTAATCATTCTTACTTGCGTTAAAGTACAACAATAATTTATTCAGCTGCTGCTACTAAAAACTAGAGTCAGTTAAACTACTGTTTTAATGATTGTGAAACAGCTGTGATTTCTGAAGAAAAAGTGCTCTGTGTAATTGGTGGCCTGTGTTGTGACTGTAAGTTAGGTATAACACTATAACATTAGGATCATGTCAGAAACACTCACACCTGTCAATCAGCATAATATGCTAGAACACCTGCATATCCACATAGCATGTGTTTAATTGGCTAAAAATTTCCCCGTGGGATAAACTATTACTTTATTGCACTGCTCAAAGGTGTGCAAATGAATGCTCAGAGGTATTCTATTCATACATCTATTCAGATGCAATTCCAGAATGAATAGCTCTTCTAGCGTCAATCTACCTTTCTTTTTCTTATCTCTGCAGACATCATTTGCAGAAATGTGCTTTTACAAAGTCATAATTAAAGCAAAAGCATTGATCAGCAGCATTTCATGAGGAACAAGGATGGTTCAGTACATTATGCCTCTAGAAGTTAGTCATTAGCCCTTTGCTTTAATCACCACATTAATTTGAGTAGGACACTGGGAAAAGTCCATTTCTTCAAAAGCTAATTATTTTTTATTGTTCTCCACCCCTTATGCCAACCAATCTCTCCTCCAAAATTCTTCTTTTCTTGATTTCCACGGTAATCTTATTCTTTTCTCATTTATTATTATTCCACATTTATTTAATAACATATCTAAATATATGTTCAGCCATTACTATACTTTTACAAATGCAGTCATAGATAAGAAGGACCTCAAATAAGAAGTTTCTTTTCAAAGTATTTGCATGGAATCTGGACCCAGGGGGTTAGTTTGTCAGCTTTCACCAAGAGCAGGCATTATGACTGAAGTTTCAATTATAACGAATATTAACATCAGCAAGAGGTGCTACTTTTGCATCCAATCTTTAATATAAAAATGGCAAACGTTTTTTGCATAAACTAACATATATACTCTGAAAAATCATTCTAACATCCTATAAATTTCAGTCTGCCTGATTTCACTCAGTTGCCTTTTGTGAGTCAGTATTCATGTTGCAATAAAGACAGCCCAAGCTCCACTGTGTTTTGCCTTAGCTATATGCAAATGTAAAACTGATATTTCTAAAAGTGAAAGCTTGTTAGCATACTCTCCCTCATCTGTATGTTCCCATCCCACAATTTCAGGGAACAGCACATGAAAACGTCAGAAGCTGAGGATGATATTGAGAGGAAGCTCTTCAGGTCTTTCACCACACGTGCCTAAAGATGAAATGCATTAATGCAGCAGATGTACCTCATCTACATTTGACTGAAATTTTATTCTTTCCAGCTCTGTCGATGGAAGATTTGTTCTCCTGGGATTTTAGGACTTACAATACTTTAAAGATATTAGTTTTCAGTGCCATCATGCAAGATTGCTGTTTCAACAACTTACATTTCCCAGAGCATTTCTATTGTTTAAGTGACAAACTGGGAAACAGGGAGAGATTGGGATCATTACTGATGATTCCTAAAGGCATGCATCTCAGATGGAAGTTGAAGCAATTCCTCTTATTAAAAGTCATTTAAAAATGTTGGAAATGTCTGTACTTCTTTGCTACTTCTATTATATTTACACCATGATAAAGTTTCTCCCTTCCCTCCTCTCTCTCTATTACTTTTTGGTTTTCCCTGTTATATAAAGTACTCCTGAACTGCCAGTTAAAAACAAGTCTTAAAAAACAAGCTGTTCTAGACAACATCAACAAAATCCTCCAAAACCAAGAGTCAGCTCATTTTTCAACATGCAGCCTCAAGGTATAAAACAAACCAAACAGCAAGGAGACAAACATGACAACTCTAGGAAAGCAGATAGATATCTTGGCCAAGCTTCTCTGGTAATGAAAATAAGGCAGTAAGAACTGTGAGAGCAGCCTGACAAATTTCTTTGGCTTAAAACGTTAAACCATGGCTGTTTAGGAGGGTTTGCCTTAGCCTTTTATCCTATTATCATCTCTCAGCCACTGCTGATAGAGTGATCCAAGGAAGTCTGTGGAGATGCACACTCAGAGGAGCATCCCTAGACTAAGAGTAGGGGTAAGAAGATCAAGTTCTCTGCTTCCCTATAAATATTCCAGATAGCCTTAATCACTTAGCATTTCATACTTGTCATGTTAATGTGGTATAATACTTCCTTAATGTTTAGAAACCTGGACAAATATCCTGTAAAATACTAGGTTTAAAGCAAGCCAGAAATTTAAAATGGATGTTGTAGGGAATTAAGAGATCATACAGCATGCACTATATTTTATTCTTACCAAATGCCCCTATTTATGCCACTGCCACATACTTCTTGTTTTCTTTACTTTGACTCAGCTACAGGGTAACTCTTGGTCATACTCTGTCAAGGAAATTTTTAATGCAGAGCTGAGAGAGGTCAGGATGAGCACAAAGCCGTTCTCTTTTTAGGAATCCTGCTGCAGCTAATCTGGATTTTGAGTTGCTTTTTTATACATATGCTCAGTAGACTGGCTTTGCAACACAGTCTGCCAGCTGCTCATCTAGCCAGAACTTGAGTAAGACACAGGCAGATATGACAGATGAGGTCTGCCGATCTAAAAACTTATGAGAACTTTTGACTTCTCCTTTGAAAGACAAAGAGTACAGACAATAACTTCACAAATACAGGGAACTGCTCCTTAACAGAGTGGCAAGTCCTAACAATCCCCTTTTTACAGAATTTATTATCTGAGACATGTAAGGAATATATTTTATTCTGTTTGACTTCTTTATAACACAGTTACTTCACAGTTTGAAAAACCTTGACCAGCTAAACCAAAACTGTCTTATTTAAGTCATGCACAATGTTGTGGTCTCAAAAGTTCTTGAAACTTAAATTTGGAAGAAGTAATATCCACTAATTTGTCTGAAGGACAAATAGTTTGTATGTAGTTCAGGGAGAATGAACTTATATTAAATATGGAAATCAAATTTTATCTTTGTCACGATGCGTAAACTGGAAGGTATACATTTCAAATTTTGATAATTCCATTAGAAGATTCCTGTTGATCTTGGTCTCTCTCTTGGCCTGTAATGTTGTTACAGATTAACATTATGTGTGTGTTGTGTATTCATGCAAAGTCCAGTCCAAAACATGGTAAGGGATCTCTGTGTTCTCTTTAATGGGAAATAAGCCAGGCTCTTACTTTGTCTAATGGAAAGTAAATTTCTTATTTCTGATATACCTGTAACTATCTAATTGGAAATAATTTTTCCCAGCTACAGCATGTGTTATTATTCTGTTTTTCTTAACTAAAACAAGTACTTCTGGCATTGCTTTTATTTCCTGCACAACATATTCTTTTCTTACAGAATGTGCACACTCACAAATATATTTGCTGTCTGAATGGCAAGTAACTGTTACCCAGATGGAAAATAGACATATTATAATCAAAAAGCACATTCTGCTTTTAGCCTTACCAATTTATGGTTCAATAAAATGCAGAATTTCATTTCTGAACCTGGATCAGAATCTAATTTACAAAAATATGCCATATATAATTAATACCCTTGCGGCCTTCAGAATAGCAGGCAAGTAAAAAAAAAATTGAAGTGAAAAACAGCAAGATATCTATGGAGCTTGTTTTCCAAGTTTAATTTAGAATGGCAAAAAAGACATTTCAAATTTTTGCTGAGAGTAGAACCAGATAATTTCATTTATCCCGTTCTTATGTAGCTTCAAATACTTAATCAAAAATCCAACTGTTTTCATTCAATTCAAATCTGACCTTGCTCCTCCTCTAGTACAGCTTAAATGTTAAACAAATGAAGATAAAACACTTAGGACTGAATTTTCTAACATTGTGAACAATACTTTTTTACCTAGTAGGTGGTCCAGCTACCTAATGGTGTCAGAGCAACTATTTCAAATGAGACCAAGAGTTGATTTAGCCCAACACCCTCTTGCCATAAATGGCCAAAACAAAAAATGCTTGTTTGCACTTTCAGTGCAAGATATTACATGAAGTGTGTGAGAATCCCAGAGCTGCAGAATACAGCCTTTCATTTCTCACCCTCTAGGCTAAATAACATATATCGTTAAACATTTTGCAAAGTCTGACCTGGACTATTGTCTTGCCATTTTCACTAAGTAGAATAAAAATCAAGGTACCCATGATACAGACAGTTGTGATACTGTAAAAATGAATCTAATTGGTCTTGGGATTTCATTTTTTGGGATTTCATTTTTTCACTTTCTGCTTAGTGAAAAATTTCTGCATTTGCGCTGCATTTTTTATGAGATAATGACACACAAGAAGGATAACATTAATATTGAATGGACTGAAATCACAGCAAAATATAAAGGTTTATTTTTATGGCCCAAATACCATTTCAAAATTTCACCTTCCTGTTTCATTTCAGCTTTTTTTTTTTAATAGAAAACCTATAAATATGTTTTAGAATAACCAACACACTAGAGACTTTTACTTTAGAATATATTCATTATTTCATCAAAATATCTGGTAGAAATATCTCTCAGTGTTGTGGCAGCAATAAGAAAGCTGGACTTCTAGGCAAAGCAGAGATAACAGTAATCTCACTGTTCAATCTATCTTGATGCTGACATTACACAAGTTTGTCTAATCAATGCCTCTACAGAAAAGATGGATAAAGACAACAGATACTTTCACAAACTTTAGCTGAGTTCCTATTGTTTTATGCATTTTAAGTGACTGATAATTGCCAGCATAAAAAGGGAAATAACTGTACTGGCTTCACTGGAAAGTTAAGGAGTAATGGTTTTGTTCTGATTTTAGGTAGATCTTAGAAAAGGATGTTATTACAAAAGTTTTTTTGTCAAATTTGTTAAGGACTGTCAGTAGACAGTCTTAAAACTAACATTTTTCATATGTGGCCTAGCTCTGATTATTTGGGGTGATTACTGAAAGAGTTATATGACACAATATTCTGCATTAATTATGTAAGTCATTATACTAGCCCCTGGTGTAATATTCAGATTTAAATATTTGCTGTGCAATTCCTTTTTGGAAATTGAAATTCATATTACCTGAGCATATCTCACTATCTCTTTTGACACAACTAAAATGTAATTCCCTCTACAAATTTTTGACATATTTCATGGAAACTCAATTGCAACTACTTTTTCATTGGTTTTGGGGTGTTGAATGAGCCTGAATTTACAAAAAGGTTTTCTTACACACATAAAAATAACAAATGTGGTTTTGTCATAGGACCCTCTTTTCCTTTTGATTTATTATTTCTGATTTCTCAGTTCAGAGCAAGCATATACATTTACTTTGCATCTTTAGTCTTTATTACCCACAAAAATATTATTTAAATTTTTTTCACTTTGTTCTGTGTACCATCTCCAGTTGCTCTCTCCTTAAATGCACCACCAGAACTTGGAGTAGAGACTGGATATAAAATGGGAGTGGATTTTAAACTGCAGGGAAAGCAAGAGAAACAGAAACCCACATACACAGCAGTTCTTGTCCCAAGTGGAAGCTGGGGAGCTCAGGAGCTCAGTGAATCACAGCCTGGGAGCTCACAGCAGCAGCTTTATTGCTGGTGCTGCTGGGGCTGCAGAGGCAGCTCATTCCCTGCCCTGCTGCATCTCTCAGGGGGATTTATTTCTCTCACACACAGAAGACATGCAGGTGGTAGAGCCTTTTTGCTCTTGAAAACAACAGCTGCGTAGCAAAAGTCAAGAATTAAAATCCAGCTGGAGGGCTAGGTCTTGACATTTCACTTCCTTCTGTAGAACCAATAATGACATTACAGCTGCCAAGGTCTCTCTCTACCTGAGGAATGTTGTCTTAAAACTGAAAACCAAGTGAATACTATCCATGGATGTTATCTCATCAGGGATTTTTTCTGGAAAAATGCAGAAAATGAAATGGCACAAAGTTTAGAAGTTGCAACACTGAAATCCTTTTGTTTAGAAGTAGCCTAATGAAGTTACTGATAATTTTTAAATATCTTTCTGCTTCTTGGAATATCACTGAATCCATCTGAAATTCATAGAGCAGGTGCAATTGTCAGGGACTCTCATCTTTAGACTGCCCTAGGTGTTGTTTCTTCACTCAAGCTAAAATTATTTTTCTGTCTTTGTCTAGTAGAGATCTTATGGCCTGAGTTTCCCCTGTCTCTTAGGGGGCACTAAGTAAGGTTCTAAGGTAAGCACCTTACCTAGCCAGGTAGTTTCCCCAGGTTTGGTATATGGCCAGCATTTAGTGAGGGTGACTCAGCCCCCTCAGAAGAGGTGCAGAGCATTCCAGGGGTATTTGTACCAAATTTTAGCTAAATGAGGAATTTAGGGTGCCTGTGTTCCTTAGCTAAGCATCTTATTTATGCATCTGGGGTAGACAGTGTAGGTAAGACAATGCAACTGTTGCACAATCCAATACATATTGCACTGAAATTTTGTGTGTCTAAAATGTCATTAAGAAATGAACTAAATTCTGCATCACAGATACAAAATTTTAAAATATGCCTTTTTTTGTTTACTTCTAGCTACCTCAGAGAACCCTCATGAAAACAGTAAGTACCAAGGCAACATAGAATATTGTTATTTTAACTTTCAGAAGGAAGAAATTTCCTTTTTTTTTTTTCCAAAGTTTTAGCATCTTAAGGTGGAATTCATCAACACAAGCTCACACTACATTTTGACTTGTGAAACTAGTTTTCAATGACTCACTCTGTAATGCAGGACCAGGTGTGTTTCACAGGTTCCAGTTTGCATGAAACTATTTTCCAATTCAGCTGAGACTCACCTATGTCTTTTGTCTCCATGGCAGCTTCACACTGGGAAACAAGGGGGCCACAGATGGGGAAGGGTTTGTGCAATTCTCCAGCCAAGCTCTGGTTCAAGTTTTAGAGATTTATTTCCTGATATGCTGCAATGCTCACCTGCTGCACAGCTTAGACATCAGAGTTACAAGTCTGAATTAAACATATTTCTAAAATTCCCCTGAACTATTTTCTGTCTCATAAAGTTGGGATTTGAATTTAAAAAGTACACTGATTTTTAAAAGTACAAAATTATACTACTAAAAAGTACACATCATATTATAATACAGACTAATATCCATTATTGTTAGTGCTTCACATTATATTTCTGGGATCCCCCTACTAGCTAGCATGAAGAAAATTAGCTCTAGTCCAGACAAATCCAGAACACAGTGAAACATGGAAAGTTTGGGGGTTTTTTTTCTTTTTATTTATGCATGATACTGAATAGTTATTTGTCATTCTGTCCAAGAAAACCCCACTTCTGTTATAATAAAAACTGCCACCATTTCTATATTAAACATCAAGGAGAAATTTTTATACAAAATATCAGTGATACAATCAAACTAATGCTAGAAGCAGTTAAAAATTTTAGAAATTCTATGATATTTCTAAAAATACACAGAAAATAATTAAACCACTTGAAAAAGTCAAAAAGCCACTATTCATTATTTTAATTTTATAGGGAAAAAGTAGTTAAACATCATTTCTTGAGACATGTACCTATCAAAAAGTTCTTCTCAAGTCTAGTGGGAATCTGTAATTCAAAATCATCTTTTAAAACTATAATGAGGATCTTTTATTTTTAAAATCTTCCAAAAATTGAAAAACCTTCTAATATAGGAGTTCTTATTTTCAGAGCATGAACGTGTCAAACGTGAAAAAGCTGTCTCTCAGAACAAGCCAGGTAGGTTTGGTAAAGCAACCTCCACTTACACCCAGCTCCATTTAATAAGGATAGGTGTGGTCTGCAAAACTTGGAGACTTCCTTGAGGTAGGCACAGGTGTTTTGCTTTGTGCCATTGGTTTCTTTTTTCAGTATCTTGGAGAGGAAAAAAATTGAGAGTGAAATCTAACTAAAAGGATTCGGCTGTCACAGTTTTTGACTGTCACTGTGACTTTTCTCATTGGTGTAGTAAAAAGCATTAGCAAAACCCATTTTCCAGAGTGTGAGGAAGGAGTGCTTTACTGCCCTGAACTACATCAAAGAGGCGTAGTGGGAATTAACCCTTCTCAACCTTTTCAGTAAATTAGTTACTACCATAAGTGAGTGTGGTCCTCCCAAAAAGAAGCTACAATCATTGAGTACACACTCAGCACTAGAGTCAGCCTTCAGTTCATGAAACTCAAAAATAACAGGAGCTGGACTAAGAATAGCAGTACTAATCCTGGACTGACTGTGCACTTAGGTAAACTGTAAGTAATAACCAACTGCAGTGAGCAGGACAAAGGGTCCCTCTTTCAAACCAGGGCTCTGTCCTAACTAATCATGTTTTTTGAGGAGGAAGGCACTCAAGGATCCACAGCTGGGTCTGGTGTGAATTAACAAGACTAAGAGGATAACCTCACAGAAAACTCAGCTATTCATGCTCAGCTTCCATCACTCCTGAGTAGTTTTCCAGTCTCCATTCCAAAAACAGTGGCGACTAGGAAAACAAGTATCCACATCCCATTGACCTTTGCTGGCAGTGCTGCTGTTTGAACTTCACATTGAAATGAAGTCCTCATGAATAAGTGATTAAATAAACCATTTAAACCTTATGTGTTCAATGATAAGCAAGCAGGCTTTATGTCAAGACTTTTTTATACTTTTTTTAAAAAAGAAATCAATTTCTCTTATGTATTTAGTAATTTTCTCATTATTTTTTCAAATGTACAATATTCTACCTTGTAAGCTACATATTTTCATAGACATTTTGAGGTTTCCTGGAAGCCTTGAGGACATGCTTTAGTGAAGGTGTATTGGTTTTGAGTCAATAGGGAAATAATATTTCTCTCTTCTTCTTTCTAAGACACATAGGCCAAGCTTTTCATTTAACTCATTGATCACTTTTTATGTATTAACAGCTAGCAGAATGCTTCAGGCATTAGGTGAGCTCAGCCAAGGCAGGAATGTCCTAGCAAGGAAGCCAAGCTTGATGGCCACAGTGGTGGCCAGAAAGTGTGTTGCTTGGATGGGTGGCATGACCACCCACCTTCTCTGCTAAATGAAATCAGTCCTGCTGCAAAATTAGACCAATTTTATCCACATAGCAGCAGGAAAATAAATTTCCTTGGTAAGGCATTTTCAAACATCAGAGCACTGTGTCACAAACGGGTATATTACACTGATGAGGATTTTACTCGAGCATAAATACAGTACATTCCAGACCCCAAGCCCTTGGAATTTAAGTGTTTGAAGGGGAAAAAAATATATAGGAAAATGCTTGCTAAATTTCCTTTAGCATAAAATCTCTATTCTCAGGTGATTAATGGCTGCTTTGGAGAACAGGGGCTGTTTTGATTTTCACTTGATGACTGGAAGTGTTAATCTGCAGGCACTGGTGGTAGTAGTGCTTCTGCCTGCTGTGTGCCAATGAGTGCTCTTGAGTTGGCAGCTTGAATTAAAAAAGCTTCATTCTGTACAAAGCTGTGGCCTCCTTTTTCACCTTGATTCAGTGCAGCTTCAAACCATTTTTCCTATGCCTCCTGTCATCAGACTTAGAAGTATCACATAACTGAAATGCTACAGAGTTCAGAAAATATATTGATCCTGTAGGAAAAAGTTTAAATTACAGAGTGTTTTGTGTATGTCTGTGAAAGCAAGTAAAAAAAGGGGACTCATTCCTGATGTAATTCTGCTGAAACTGTCTGCAATACACAGAGAAATGCTTACAGCCTTATTTTTTCCATTTAAATTAGGTACATCAGGGAAAAAATTAATATTAATGCTTGAAGTGCTGCAAAACTGGAGCCCTGCAGAGCAAATAAATTCTCTTCAATGAAAGATTTCAGAACTTTAAACTTTGGGCTTACTCAAAATCAAAGGGTTTTTTTAATATTCATAAAATTTATTTTTTATTCTTTATAGATTTATGAAGTCCTCAAAATTGTTTAATTTTTTATTTATTTGCAAGACTTCTCATGATATGGTAAACAAAAAATGCATGAAAAATTAGAAATATGACTTCCGTTCTTGTCAAAATAATATGTATTATCCTCATCATATGTTTTCCTCTGCTTTTCTTCATATTGAGCATCGTGAAGAATTATAATGTCTTGTAATGTCTTGAAGTGTATTCCCTTTTAGAGACTGTTCTCCTGAAGTCTGGATATTCTGCTCCTTCAGTTTCCCTTCTGGCTACAGCCAGTGGCTAGAATCTGAGAGGAAAGAGCCGAGCAGCCCCCACCTATAGTTCTGCCAGGGAGTGCATCAGGGTGTTTGTTCTCCAGTGGAATCAGCAGACCAGTACTTGCTGTGTGGTTAGGTTGCAGAATGGGTGGGTGGATGAATACCAGAGAATTACTGTGTTCATTCCCAGATGAATGCAAATCCACAGACCTGTCCAATTTTCAAGAATAGATTCATTCTGAGAAGAAGCACTCTCCCTACTTTCAAATTAATCATATAGGCCATGCACTCACAAATTTATTTCCTTACTTATTTTCTCACAGACTTATCATCCCAGAGTTACAAAGCAAATATTGCTGTACATTTTCAACAGAATTAGGAAAGGAAAAATATCTTATTTGGTGTTCAAAAGTGTCAGGACAATATCCAAAGAAAGAGAAGCCTTTTGATTTTTACTTATCATTAATCCAGTGCATGTTACAGGGCCTTTGTTTAGAGTCAGCAAACCGGGTTTTCTTCTATATTGGTACATAGAAAGTTTAATATTCCAATCTAAATCAGTGAAATGTGTTGTTACATGTTAAAGCTCCTCTAACAGCAGAAAAAAAAAGACACTTTTTTTCAATACATTGCATTTTCAAGCTGCTGATTGTGCTATAAAACATTTCTAGCTTCACAGACATTCACAACACGGAGCAGAGATGTTTAATTCACTGCTTTCATAAGAAGCTGACAGTAACAATAGCTGAGTAAAGGGGATAAAAATGTCCTAAACGTAATACAAATTAAGATAAATTAAATTGTCACATACCAGAAAACGTATGAAAAGCATAGCAATGCAGAGCCATATTTAATTTCCAAATAATAGAAAATATCAGTAAACATAGATTGTTATCCCTCCATATTTTTGACCACATCAGTACTGATTTTATTCCAGAAACAGACCAAACAAGCAAGAGAGGGAGATCTGCCCAACCTGATCTCCAGCCAATCATTGTCATCTTTGATCTGATGCCTTCCAGAGGTCTTAGTGGAAAGGAAGGGGCCAGAGGCAGGTGGCTGAAAACTGCTTTCAGCAAGAGGAACAGCAAATACAGTCTGAATGTGTCTTAAGCATATTTAAGAACAATTTAGTAATGTATGTGATTGTTGAAAGGTAGAGGTTAGCAGAGGGGCTTGAATTCAATTATGGAAAAACATAAAAGGGAGTAGCACTATAAAAGGATGAGGTAGAGTGAATTTAAAATCAACCAAATGGGGCAGAGTAGAAATCTGAACATAAACATCCTAGTTTCCACATGACTGGGATATTGGAAAGGTAAAACAAACCCCACTTGATTAGAAAGTGTAGTCCCTCCAGCTTACTTGGAGAAGGGGAAGTTCAGGTCTGGTGGCTGATGTTGACATGGGCCCACATCATCTGAGAATTGTGTTGAGCAAATCTACAGGCAACTCAAGATCATTTGGGCTTGGGCAGCTTTTCTCATGAGATTAGCAGAACTTGAAGACTGCTCCAAGGTCTTGTGACAGATGTCCAGCTAGGTCTAGGTAGGTTTGTCCAGTAGCAGGTGGTATGGACTGGCATTCAGACTGTCCCCTGTGTCCCCCTGTGAGCTACTACGTGCTTGGGTTCCTCCATACCTTTTTCATCTTCAGGGCACAGACACACGTGGATACCTCCACCCATATTTGTGGTTAGGCAGTATCTAACCACAAGTTCCAAACACATGGACTTGGACACTGATGAAGGTGCTGTTGGCAAAGGTGAAATGGGTGCAGGAGCAGGGTGGTTTCCACCTGAGTGCCTGCCTGAGAGGCGCTGCAGGGTGTGCGGCTGCTTTCCGGCAGCTGGGGCGTCAGGCCCGGTAATTTACTTTTTCCATGAGTATGATCTCACCACGCAGTCAGAACTCATAATGCCTGCATGCTGTTTTACAGTGCTATAATGGGATAGTGATGCTGAAGACATGCATTTATTTTGTCCTTGTGAACCATATGCATAATATCACCTCTAGAAATATTTTTCCAATTATATGAACCTGTGCTAACACATTGTGGTTTCAATGCTGCTTTCACGGTACAGAGGAGAAAATGAAACAACAAAAGACAACTCCCACTGAGAAGTCAGGTAAGAATAAGTGATTCCCTCCTGATTTATGGAGGGGAGTGGGGGGAATAAAACACTATTCAGAATTTGTCTACTGTAGTATATTTGCATTGCAATATTTTTTTACAGTATTTTGAAATATGTAACTGATAACAAAGCAAAACAGAGTGTTCTACTAAGAATTGTCTTTCCAATCATGAAGACAGGTGAAGGCCCTTCAGCTCCTTAGCTGCTTCTTCCAGCCATAGCTGGGCTAATGAAATGAGGTGTAGCTGTAAATCAGACCTCTGAAAGGATCACAAATATCAGGATAAATTACCAGATGTATTAGGACTTTGGACCAGTCTTATGGAGAAAATGTTTTTGGGACTAAACTCTAAATCTTAGGGTCTTATTTTTAAATATTTTTTTAAATATAATGCAGGCAGGGGAAATAAGTAATAATGAGTGTTCTAGAAGCTGTGAAGAGTAAGCCAAGGAAATAGAACATTCTCATCATCACTGGCAGTCAACACAAACCTGTCTAAACTTTAGAGGTTCAAATGCTGTGCATCCTTGTACAAGTAGGGGAAGCTAAGAACAAATTAGAACTGACTCCAATAAAATGCTTGAATGTTAAAAAGTAAAGGGGAAAAAAGACCATGTTTTCTCCTCTTTCTGTATCTAACTTTTACAATTTAACCTCTTTTGTCTTCTGTAGCCCAAGCAAAGCCAGCAAGTATGTGATTCTTACCTTAATCAGAAAAATTCCTGTAAATTTGTTGGATGTTTGTGTCATTTTTTTTTTAACTTTTACACAAGGAAACATGCCCTTGGCAATTTCTAGTTTTTCTTAAAATTATAGTGTCTTTATCACCATGTCTTCCGTTCCTTTCATTTAACATACTGACTTGTCATTGCTATTTAAAAGTCCATTTGGCAGAATCAATTGCTTCAGTGCAGGAGTGAATTCATTCTAGGCTTCCCATATCAAAAGTTCCAACAACAAAAATCCTTATAGGAGTTACAAGTCTTTTAAAAATCACTATTAAAAATTACCTGGGTTGAATAAATGCTTCTGCTAAGCTAAAAAAAGAAAGATATAAATTAATTTAACCGCATCTTGAATTCTTCTCAGTCAAAAAGAACTCAAGAGTACATAACTTACCACATAGCCTGCTTGTTGATTTTCTATACCTTTGACACCTTCAGAATGCAGATTGTACTGCAATAATAATAACTAAAACTGTTGATTAATTCCCCAACTAATTTAATGATCAAAAAAGTCCAGATATGGGTAATGAATCATTCTTCACTGAACCAAATTTTCATTCATGCTTCATAAAAGTGTTTCCCATTTGATATTTCATGTGATGTTTTCATCTCAGCATTTCTCAACTTCTCTCCTCACCTGAAATCACAGTTACTAGGAGTTCAATTATTCATCTGAGTAGCAGCAAGGCTGAGGCTTATTGCCTTTTTCTCAGAGGCTGTTCACATTTTCAGCACTTTCCACTTTACAGTATGCTTTTGAGTCTTCATTACTCAGGAAAGGAAAGTGATGTACAGTCCTTAGCTGTAGGAAACATCACCAGGAAACAAGGCCATCCATTGATTCCACAGCCCTAAAATGTATTTTGGCCCCAGTTTCCATTGCATAGTTTCTACTGTGCTGTGAGATGTGTGGGGTATTTGTTTGGTTTTTTTTCTGACTTTTGTTTGCTAGACCTATTTGGAAAAAAAAGAAAAGCTTCTTCAACTTTTCTACTTCCATAGAAATAGAACATAGATGGAACATAGGATAACATAAATTGTAATTTTTTCAGTAATAATTATGAAATAGAAGGATAGGAGGAGGGCTAGGGAAGCAAGAATGTGGAGATGAGATGCATTTTCCACACCTAAATATAATTTATTCATATGTAATAATATATGTCCAAGACTTTGGGGATTCAGCTCAAGTATATCTGAATCAAGAACAAAGGATGAGTGAATGGTTGCTGAGTTTACTCTTCACTCTCTTTTCCAATAATAAAAATTGAAATTAGACAAAAATTACATTTAAGAAATTATAGGCCACCCTACTAACTTCTTCTTTAAGAAGCATGCAATCTTAGTAGCATTAATAGTAGCTATGTTTGTGAAGCTATGTGCAGTACTAATGAACTGTGTTATTTTGTGGCAGATCCCTCAGTAGATAATCTTTTAATAACCATTCATTTGTGGGTGTTTTTTTTTTTTTCAAAATAACAGCATGAAACAAGAGAAAGGAAATGTTTAATACTAAAAAACATACATGCAATCCTTCTTACAAAAAAAAAAAAAAACAAAAAAAAAACAAAAACAAAACAAAAAAAAAAATCACCAACCTACATTTTTAATGAAAAATGTGTAAAATGTAATGTAGAAACATTATGACAATTTTGTTATGCTGTTGTTTTTTGTCTAGAGCATGAAGCAGTCAGACATGAAAAAGATATTCCCCTTACAAAACCAGGTAAGCACTGCTGCATTTTATTTTGCATATTTATTTTGAAAATGTTATTTAAAGAAATAGTGAAATACAATTGCATATGACAAATGTCAAAACCATGGCCCTGTGATCCATTTTGATGTATAGAATGGTCCTGACATGCCATATCACAAACTAAATAGCGCAGTACATACTTGTAATAATGCTGGTCGTCATTTTAAGATATAGATATATGTATATATCAAAGGTCAAATTTCTGCTTCTGTAATTCCATTGATATCAAAGGTATTTGTCAGCAAAGAGTTTGAACTGCTTTCTGAAGCTGCTTGCTTTAAATGGCTCCATTTTGCTAATTATTTGTGGGGATCTGCCTTTTATTTGGACTTCACAAAAGAGTTAGCCTCCCAAGATGAGCAATACTTGAATTTTCATCCATTGCAGGTATCATATGATATATTATTCAGTCAGATCTTGATCTGGCACTATCCATCATCTGTGGTAAATGTCTCTGATATCATAGCTCATGCACAGTCTCCCTTGTACAAGACAGAGCAAAATTGATGCTGGTATAGGAAACAGCATTGTTCAGTTTCACTGTGGACTATCATCAGGAGTTTTTAAAATGTCTGCTCCTTACTTCTTCATGAAAGGAAATAAGTGAAGAATTAATATTTTTACCATTTATATTAGTCTTCCTTAACTCTGGCAAAACAATTGCAGTCTGTAAATAGAACACCCTTACAATATTCATTCATTATTAGATTGTTATTAATTACTGTGAGATCAGTAAAAAATATCTTCTCATACACAGAAACATATAGAACAAATAAAACCATTCTCTGCCATAACAATATAATGCTGAACCTGACTGTACTGACCATTTTTCTTTCCTCTTTTTACTTCCCAGTCAAACCAAAAAACACTGCAAGTACGTGCAATGACTTATTTCTTATGGAACATAAACCTTCTTTTCAGATGCATGCTCTCTCTATTTGCATTTTTATAATTTTGTCATATATAATGCTATTTTCTTGCTTATACTACAGATGCTCTTGTATTCTGTCTGCTTACTAACAGCCAAAGACAAAATCAAGCACATTTATAATGCAATATTGTGAAGATACAAGTTTCAAACTCCGCAATTTTTACTCCCTAGAAAATAACATCAATTACCCTGGTAGCAAAACTGATATTCTGGTGGTTTTAGATGAGTGTAGATGTATAATTTATATTTATGCAAATATATTGTTTATTGAAAATAAGAAAATAGCATGTAGCATAACTGAATTAGACAACCTTTTCCTTACTCCTTTTACCATTTGGAAATTACTTACATCATTAATTCACTAAGCACGTTGTTGGCCTTGTTCCAATAAAAGCTTTCTTTAATAAAAAACCTAAATTAAATTAAACAAGAGAAAGGAATATTTCCAATTTAGATTAGTTTTAGGGAGGATTCAAGGGGAATATATCACATTGCAAAAACTTCCAGTAAGTCATGGGATAATGTCCTTTTTAAGGTCATTTTTAAGGAAGGCTTCTGAAGAGAAGACGACTGGGATCTATGCTTACTGTGGCAGGTCATCCCACATTACATACTGCAAAGCATGGTCAGACAAGAATCAGAAGGACAGTGTTTGTACTCCATGCTTTGAATTGGGAAAATGCTGAAGTATGGACCTTCACAGATGAATTAGATGTTGCCTCTTTGGCACAGGATCTGTGTTTTCTCTTTGGTCCTGTGCCTAAGAGGAACACAGGACTAAACCATGTGTTATTCTGATGGAAAGTAAGCTGATTATAAGGCAAAGCAAAATGATCCCCTTAAACTTCCCAGACCAGTCACTTGTGCTAGGTGCTTAAAGTTAGAGAGAATAAATACCTGCTCTTACACACCTCTAGGGAAACAGTGGTACTCTGAACCCCATATGTAAAGTAGAAGTGTGAGCACAAGGCGTCTGAAATGTGCCTACACTGAAGGTTCTCCTTCAGCCCTGAACTGTAATGTTCCATTTTCAAGTTATTACTGCAAAATAATTACTTCCTGTGAGGCTATCCATGGGCTTATTTCCATTTTTGCCAGTATTTTAAAAAAATTTTCTCTATTTAGTTCTATTATTCACCTTTGTTTCATCTTTTATTGGATCTATTCACTGACATGTAGTGTCTTCTGCAGTGATTTCTCTGAGACCCAGTGATGGCACTCATTGCTGCTAGAGGCTCATCACTGATCTAAGTGACTAATTCCTTATGCTTTCATCTCAAAAATCACTGTTTACAATGCTTTTTTATCAAGAGCTATATTACCCTGGTATATTGTGAATATAAGGAATAGCCAGGATATTTTCCCTTGACCTTTGCAGAGGGATGTTTGTACCATATTCTTGAGCTTATATTCTGCTGCTTGGAATGATTATAAAGGTTAACAGTGCCTTTAGAAAAATGAAAAAAAAAGAAAAAAAAAAAGAAAAAGAAAAAAAATGGCAACAAGCAGACCTATGGTCATTTACAAAAGTGAATCTCTATACACTGCCTCTTTTTGAGTAAACCATCCTTGAATAGATCTAGCTTATGAATTTAAACACCAGAGCTATCTATTTTAAATTGATTTTCTCCACTTAAAGGAGAACACTTAGCTGGATCAGTGCCCTCTTTATTTATAGAGGTCTATGTAGCTTTGCTTGATGTATTTCTTAGCCAGGTGTACAGTGTACTTACAGTAACATGAACGTAGCTATCATGTAATTCAGTATGAGATGTAGTAATGGACACAAAATACCCACTGATTTTGGAGTTCAGGTCCAGTGGGAATGCAAAAATGGGCTGAATTCATTCACACATTCTATCTTGTTCAGTCTCACTGTAAAAGCAAATGTGGTTTAAGTTAGTAAAGAAATTGGATGATTAAGGAATGCAGCTATAAACAGCAAGAGAAGGCTGAGTTTGAAATCTACCCAAATTTACGACGCATACAATTTTGTAGTAGTAACTTGCTGCCATGATCTAACTTGGTATACACCACCAGGCAGGTGTACACCACACAGCCACTCACTCAATTTTAAAAGCAATTGGTAAATCATCTTATGTTTCACTATTTCTGTTTTAGTTTACAGGAGGGTCTTTGACAGCCATTGACCCTATATCAAACTTGAATGCATAATGAAACAGAATTTACTCCCTGCATACCAAACAAAGACTCACAAATTGTGAGACATTACCTTGAACAGAAAACAAAGCTAGTAGCAGATCTTACACATGCTGGAATACTTTGTATTTTGCAGTCAAGAGGAAGAACATGTAGGCTGATATTTAAAAAAGACCATAAGAATTGGCAAATTATATTCCCACTTGGGTTTATAATGAAAGTGCCATAATAGGGGTAATATGTTTCCCAACATTCTCAGAGTAAGTGGAATTTTGTTGATGCACTGAGAAGAGGAATGGCCCTTACATTTCGTGCAACAGATGGTCAAATCAACTGCCCTTCAGGTCCACAGTCTTCTCATACCTGACTGTCTAAGGAAATCAACCCTAAATTTGGGTGCATGCAAATAACTGGGCCCATCCAGATCCCTCAGAGAGACATTCCTTCAAGTAAAGAGTGAGGGCATGAAACCTTTTTTTAGATTTACCACCTCAGAAAAAAATCTTTCTTTTTTTTTTTTCTGAAAATGAAAAAAAATATTAATTATACTATGGGTCACAATGCAGTAATGTATCATCTTTCAGAAGCTATGAGCAAGACCATAAACAAAAAGGTAAATATTAAAGGACTTTAGCATGTTAGCATTTAATAGCAGTAAAACTGGCCTTTGTTGAATGCCCGTGGTGCCTAAGCATTGAGCACTGACATTTACAGGTCTCCTTATGGGCCAAGACTTGAGTGAAAGTTTCCTGGGCTGTTTTAGGGAAAATGATGCCTAATTGCTCAGTCTTCCTGATGAAAAAACATTGAATGAAACATTTTCACCTTGGTGTGAGTTCATGCTCATCTGAAGCCAAAACTCAGCAGGAAGAAAGTACAGAGATAACTCAGTCAAAGGAAAATCTTTAAATCCTTTGTGAACTTATTCCTTTTTTGTCCTGCTCTAAGTTCTAGGAAAAGAGGCTTTGCTTGGGTAGCAAGGTCATTTCTTTCAAAATGTATTCTTACATAAAACTGGGACTAATGAAGTAATAATGGGTAAAAAATTAATTGGATTCAAAATTGCAATGTAGTTAATTTCTTTGATTTAAAATGAGTGATGATGATTTATACCAGAGAATGCCTATCCATTGGATTGACCAATTTTCATCAATTATTTTGGGTTTTATAATAGCACAGGAATATATGCTTCTCTTGTGCTAGGTGGTGTGGAAAGATGTAGTCAAAATCTCTCAAGAGATTTTATTCTTAAAAGGCAAGTCAAACGGCAAGTGTGGAAGAAACACTCAGGGGTCAATGCCAGCTATTCAAGGTCAGTGTCAGTCTTTGGTTGGCAAGTGTGGACCATAGGAAAAGAGAAGCAAGAAACTGAATGAAAAATGTTTTTTTGGAAAATAGTGTAGTCAGCTATAACCTTGAAGGCACACTTAAAAATAAGTCTGTTTAAATATTTGCTTGCTGGAAAGCTTTGATTGGCACAGTGTTTGCATTTGCAGGGATCATTGCATGCTGGATTATAGTACTTCAAAGAGTGAGACACTCAGATTTCAGTGTGAAATTCTTCATACACACCCATTGTTAAGGCACATTTGTTTGTAAATTAATACCCTGCAGAAAAGTTGCAGATGAAAGAGATCTACTTAAATGTTTGCTTGCCCTGAAAAAACATGGTACTGAAATTCTTGTTCTTTTCTTTCCCTTCCCCACCTCCTTTCTCTTCGTTACTGGTTATTTTCCTGGAGAGTCAACAGCTGAAATCCCAACATCAGGTAAATATTACATTTTTCCAGTAGGACTCATGGAAAGAACTAGTGAACATACCAGTATTGATTAGTGCATGTTGCTCATCAGCAAGGAACAATGATAATGTAAAGCAGCATGAGTGGAGTGACAGCATTGCAGCTACACAGGTTTCTGCCTCTCATAGGCTCCTTTTCATCTGATTATGTGATTTTCACTGTCCACCTTCACTGTTTTGGTGAGCTAGACACGGGTTATCCTCACTGAAAGAGATGGTGTGACACATCCACCAGAGGACACTGAAGAAAGCATTATTACAACTGGTTGGACGATGCAAATTGCAAATGAACCATTTGAAGGCAGCCAGCAATTTTTCTGCTGTAGTCAACAGGGAATACTGAAATGGGCTCAGGTGCCTGAAGTGATATACTTTGCTTAATTTCAGTCTGCCTTGTTAAATGGATTCACAGACCAAATGCATTTGCAGCTGGGTAGAAAGGATGTGGAAAAGGAAAGAGCACATGCTCTAAGTGAATGTAGACTAGGAAAAACACCCCTCAATAAAATAAATCACAATCTATTGCCGCAGGACTTCTGAATGGTCAATGTGGCAGTTCTAAAGGTTCATCTAGCTCCATATCCTGGGAATCTTTGGCTGTTTATTTCTTTCAGATGTTTGAGATCACTCTGGAAAAGGGAGTAAGAAGCAAGCAATGGGCAGAGGCCTTCCCTAGTGTATTTTGGCCACAAACAAATAGGTAAATCTGGCAGTAGTTAGGAACTACAGAATTCAAATGCTGAAGTCTTTATCAGGACTTTCTAAACTGCTCTGCAACCAGTAATATTCAATATTCAGCAGCAGTGGAATAATCAATATTCAACCAGCAATATTCAAACACAAAGCCCAGAACTGCTACCACCACTAAGTGTAGCAGGCACTGTTGCAATATTACACACAATGTCAACGTGCCATGAGAAACATTTACCACAGTTATTCTTCCAGGGAAATTACCAGGGAGAGAATCTTTGTGCAATGTACTTATCGTAAAAGCCCTGTATTTGTGATGCCTGTCACTTAATGTTATTTCTTTGCAAATCTTTCTAGCAACAAAAAAACCAAAGACAACTAAGGAAAAACAAGGTAGGAATTTACTCCATTTGTTCATATATATGTAGAAGATCACAATAAAAATAATATGAGATTGCAAATTTGCATGTATTATTGTTTGAAGCAACCCCTAAAATATGTGTTAATTCTCAAAGAATTTTACTTGAAAACTCTAGGTAAAATCTATTTGACAGTCAGTTGACCAAACTTTAACTGTGCTACTTTTTCTTTGTAGAAAAAACAACTGAGAAGAAACCGCTGAAAGATGAAAAAACTAAAGGTAATAAAGGGATGAAAATCTCTGCAAACAGCAATAAAAATGCAAACATTCAGGTTTGTGGGATTGGAAAGAGGAGCTGTTTTAGTCTTTCCACACACATGCAAGTAAGCCAAAATGATGAAATTGCACATAAATCCCCAGTAATTGAAAGTCTGGTGCCTCCTTTGCATATGAGTATCAAGGATTACATCAGCGCATCCAAGCTGGCTGCAGCGGTGCCCTCCCCATGACCTGTCCAGCCCCCAGCACTGGAGCCGAGGATTAGCAGTCCCCACACAGTCTGCTCTTGTGCTCCCTTCTGAGGGAGTGCAAAGTTCATCTCCACAGCTTGTCTGATGCCTTAGGTCATCAGTTTCATGCTGCAAAATAACCACACTGATAACGAAAAAAGGTTTTTTTCCTGCACCAGACAGACTTCACGATCACCCATTTTCTGGCTAACCTCTTGTACACAGCACTGCCTTGATTGTTTCCTGACAGTAACATGCAAGTGCAGAAATAGTTTCTGCTATACCTCTAAAGAAAATTAATAGCAATAAATTACAGTATTTTATTAAGGAAGTGATTGAAGTCATAAATATCTTCTCTACATTTGTTAAATGCAGTGACTTGCACATAAAGTTTGTATATTGAAATCCTGAACCTCAAATGATAACAGCAGCACTGGTACAAGTTCATTAAACTACTGTCTAGAAGCAGTTTGCTTATGTGGTTTTACTGGACAGAAAATTTATCTTATTATATAGGAGAGCCAGGCTTAAAAAAATCTGCTTTATAAAAATCCCTGAGAGATGATTTCAAGAAACAAACATATTTCTTATTGAAATTAATTTCAGTATTTTGACCTAAAACTGTAGATTAATTTATTATCTATGGGGTTTTTTTATCTGTCTCACCAGTAAAAGAAGATCCACGACATCAAAACCTGACATCAGGTACATGATTTTCCTTTATTGCAAATATTCAGGAAAGCTGTGGTTTGTAGTTTGGTTTTGTTTGGTTTGGTTTGGGTGGGTTTTTTTTTAAGGGAGATCATACTTTTGATGTTTTCACATTTCTAATTCAAGTCTGTGGGACAAGATGTGAGGCAAGCCAGGCAAATCAAATCCATAAATCTTGTTCCTGTGAAGAATGAATTGCTGAAATGGTATTGTTTTACCACCTTCTTAAATTTTTAAACATATATTCATCTGATTATCTTATAAAACAGGAGGTCTGTAATTAATTTGGCAGTACAATATTTAGTATTTTCACCTCAGGAAATCTTTCCTGTAATAAAGTCACATAGGGAGAAACACGTTCAATTTGTTTTCTCTGATATTAATAAAAATTGTCTCCCATCACAGTCTGCCCCAACTCTACCCAACAAAAATGGTGAATAAAGATGGGCATCTCAGGAGAAAATCTCCCTCCAATCATGTTTTTACTAGTTTATAACAAAAAGAAAGTATATATTCCAGATTCTTGACTAGTATAAATAAAACTAATAGCTATGACTTCAGTGGAACTGCATTATTTCATGACAGACAAGGATCAAAGTGTTTAATCTCACCTGAAGTCTAACTGGCTTACACAGAAAATATGAACTACATGTGAATATGTTTCCTCCTAATGCAAATCTGTAGTCTTAACCTACTGAGGAAAGTATTTCACTTTTAATCATCAAGACTATTTTGTTGTGCATGCATTTTTCACCTCTTTACTGTAAGTAAATAATTTAGAGAATAACTTAGAGTCGTACATCCAGGATATAAAACATGTAATATATTTTCAGTTATATGTATCTATTTATTTAGAAATATCTATTTATCCACATATAGAAACTTTGAATCAAGGAATAATAAAAAAGATACCTAACCATAAAATAAGTGCAGAACAATCTGTTTTCAAGGAAGAGAAAATAGGAATGAAGTGCTAAGATAAAACTCGGATTTGTTACCATGTATATTATATGGAAGTATTTGCACACATGGCTCACTTTGTTTTATGAGGGCATTTACATAAGAATAGCTTGGGGTTTTTTGGTCTTATTTTCTTTAATAAGAAACACAGAGATACGGATTCAGATATAGACTTTAATTCCTCTTGATTATTATGTTATCAACTGACAGGTTGATAGAGAAGGTAGGACCCATGCCATCAAAGATTTATTGCTATTTAATTAACACAGAATTTTTATAGATTAGGAAGTGGTATTAAACCAAAGATTTTGCCCTGAGAGAAATGAATCCTCCTATACATCAAAATCCCAAATATAGTGTAAAACAAGAATGTACTAAAATTTTTATCTCATTGGACTTTCTCCTGCCCACCATCCTCCCACGAAGTTTACATCATTAAAAAACTGTGTTTCTGTGGCTTTCATTTACATTAATTATAATGATTGTTTAATTTAGTTTTACCTTATCACTGGGCAATTATTCTCAACTGAATGTTTATAAAATCATAAGCAGCTCTGTGCAAAATCAGTCCTTCATGCCTGCCTTTGCAAACAGAATTTACTATGTAAGTATTGTCCAAATATCCTTTGTCCACTGAAAAGAATAGTTAGCTTTCAGACAATGGATGAAAGGTTTCCAGAAGAACATCAATGTTACTCTTTTATGGGTGTTGTTTTTAGGTATTTGTACAAATCAAGAATTGGAAAGTTTAGACCAAGTCCCAAGTCATGTGTAGTTGAGTTGGAACTTGATAACTTCTCCCTGTTTTGTATGCAGATGAAGCCAGTGGGTTTTTCCCAGTGCACTGAATACTAATTTTTTTTCTGATAAATGGAAGTAGAAAAGGTTTTACACATTCTGAGCTAATCTAAAACTTTAAATACTTAATCTTCATTCAGTCTTCAAAAGCTAAATAAAGTAGATTCCCATGTCCTTAGATTTTGCTCAGAACCCTTCAACCTTTTCCTGATATTAAAAAGCAATCAGATAGAGAAGAATATGCAATTTTAAAAGCTTAATATAGCTGCAATTTTAGAATGCTACACATTTGAACAGAATTTTAAGCACTACTTTACCTTTCATAAATAATGGTGGCATGTGCAGAAGACACTAAATTTCACTCTTCTGTAGATCTGCAAGCAATTAATTAGAATGCTTTCCTCTTCTTTTTCCTCTCCTAAATGTCAAAGTTGACACCTGTACAGAGACTGAAATTTACCAACAGCAAAAAAAAGCAACAAAAGCCAGGAATTCTGGGAACTCCATTTTTATTTCTATCTTATAACAGATGTATTTGAAAGCTCACATAAGCAGCTTTTTTGACTCTTGGAATGAAATGTAAGGAGTGTACAAATTCAATTCTCTAATGATGATTATCTACCATACTCTTTATATGAACAGCTGTACACTTATACATGTTCTAGTTTGTTTCAAGGTTAATATCAAAGAAAGAAAATCTAAATGGATCAATAGTTGATTATGTTTGTTCTAATTACCTTCCAACTGCCCTCTTGGATGAAAACTCTGGAACCAATGCACATTGCATTTATAAGTACAGTTAGTCGAAGGGGTTGAGGTTTTTACTGCCCACAGGTGTGCAATTGTGGCACAAAGAAATAGAGATTGTGTTACAAGAGGATGAAAAGTGAGAATTAATGAAACTGATACTATTCTTATATGCATTGGTTTTTAAATTAGAGAAAAGTTTGGATTATTCTCAAGGTCAAGTGAAACCAAACCACTCATGATAACTTCCTTGAAAACAGATGTGTCATAAATAGACTTACATAATTTGTGCATCTATTCTCATACATTATTAGACGTTGGAAACTTTCTTTGACATGGGTGAAACTTCCTTTGATGTGGGAACTGTTATACCTATGGTTTAGTTAAAGAACTTATACTTCTGTGAAAACTGAAATTAACATTAAGCACAGTTGGAACACTGCTTGTATGAACATACTATGCGAGAAATTTTATGGAAGGAGAAGCTCGATTTTTCATTGTTAATTGCTTCTGCATTGCTAAAGAGTCTCAAATACAAGACCAATTCTCAAAAATTTTCTAGCACAAAGAGCAATAATTTCATCATACTACCAATATCTATTAAATGCTACGTATTAATCAGCACATGAAAACCTCAACAACTGCAGGGAGTGAAATCATTTTATGTCTTTTAAGTGTGTGGAGGCTGGTTTATTACTGAGTTTGTTTTAGTGTTTTGCACTTTCTGTTTAGTAATATATTTTCCAAAGCAAAAATGATTTCCAAAACAGAAAAAGCAGAAAGTTTATTTTGATGTGAAGTTTGATATGACAGCCATTCATATGTGAAGGAGATTTCATCAGTTCTAAGGAAAGGTAAACTTGTCAGCAGTGCAATCTGTGAGATTTTTCCCATATATTATTATTATCTTGAAAGAGACTAAGACCTCTTCATTTTTTTTTCCTTGGTTGTGGAGCATTTGAAGGCTCTGGAATAAAAAATTATCATTTTTACTGTTCTGAAGCAGCAAGTTTTGTCAGTTTTATCAAGTACAATATTCACAATATTGCTAATATTCTAAAATATAGAAATATTGAATGACACACTGGTCAAAACAGAAGGCAAGAACTTCATCTCTGCAGGGCGAGTAGCTCTCACCTGTAGACAGGTTGATGACTGCAGATGTTATATTTACTTTTCTTGCCACCCAGTCTGTGTGTCTCATATGTATGATGGGTCTGGTATACTCTCGGCAGTTTCTTCCAGAAATTCAGCTGCATAAACTTATACTGACCAGAATTTTCTCACCAGAATTCGGCAATAATCACCAATATTTGTGTTGTTGTTTTCTGGGCGTAAGAAAGTCTGCTCTTTCCTAGAATATCATTAGAAGGAACTTACTCCCTGAGAGGTTTCAGAATTTCTTGTAGGAGATCTGTTCTCATTTATTTACAAGACCTGTGTCTGTGTAGGCTATTCTCATTAAGGTTTTCTGGGGTGTTCATCACACGCCAGTACAAGAACTCAGCATGAGAGCAGGATGAACTGTGCACTAAGGCTGCTTGCAGGAGGGTCCATGTAGAACATCTTCCCTTCCGTGGATATAAATTTATCTCAACATTTCATTTCGGTCAGAATTGTGAGGACCAAGCCTGTATATATATGCAGGCCTTCCAGCAACTTGTTCTTAGTCATTCCATTATTCTGAAGTTGACTCTTAAACAAATGCTTGGAGACTAAATCTCATCAGGCTTGTCTAAATGAAGTCATGGAGGAATACTGCCCATTTAGAAGATGCATATATTTAAAGAGCACAGTTAAACCATGCTAAATGCTGGAGTGGTCATTTATTAAGAACTAAGGTGACCTTGATTTAATTTAGTTTAACCTACTGTGAAATTTTCCCTGAGGCTGCTTTAATACTGAATGAGCATCTACACAACGTTTTATATGGACTAATTAATCTCTTTTTAATTTACCTTGAATTAATCTTGCTGATTGCTTCTATGTAGAAAAGACATCCAAGGGGGAAATTTCAGCCATATTTTGGTAACTAGGTAAAATGAAAACTTAAGAATCTGTCCTGAAACTGATTAAATCTCACTGGAAAATTTCTAAAAGATTGTAATAAGTTTTGAAACTCAAAATCTGTAAAGAAACACCAAAAAAAGAACAAAATATGATTTTATGTTAATATAATTAACATTAATTATGTTTATGTTATTTATGTTATAAATAACCTCGCAGTGTAGTGACATTATAATTTAAATTATGATTTCCCAATATTCTACTTAAATGCCCAAAGGTTTATCTTTTGAAACAAAAAACTTCACTGTGTGAATATACAAGCACTCTGGGTTCATGTCGTTCCTTCTACAGGAGATTCTTCATCCTCTATCCCTAGCTATAAATTAATCTTTTTTTACCTTTGGCTATATTTGATAATTTAATTACCTTATCTTGAGTTTATGTATTCTCTAGATTTGTTTACAATTGGGAATTACAGAGATTGAATCTCAATCATCTTTGCCTTATGACAGGAGTTATTTGGAATCAGTTCAAAGGCCACCATTAAAAAAACACCTATGTTTTCTATAAATGCAGGACAGATTGATGTAAGTAAATATACAAGGGTCACTGCCTATGGAAAAAGAAAAAAGACTGTGAAAAAAATTATTATTTAGCACACTGGTTTAGGTCCAGTAGAGAGAATATGTTTTGCCTAAATTTGAAAAATTAATCCAATTCGTAATGTTATTTATGCCTGTTGAACCAAAAGTTCATTCTTTTATCCTTAACTGGTTCAAAACATTTTTCTAAAACCAAACTAAATGGCTCCAAACACTTGTAAATATATATGGGATTTATTTCAAGACAAATGAAGCAAAAATATACGTGTATAAGTCTCTGAATGATTTTGCCACAAACAAAATATAAATGTCTAGTATCTTAGTGAACATTGTTATGTTCATTTTGCCCTTTAGTTTGTCTAGCATATCTTCCTAAATCACATTTCAAGAGAGGAGAAAAAAAGTACATATTATGTATTCCCATTACATACTTTCTGGAAGTTATATACAAAATGTAATTCTTCAGCAGTTTTCTGAGTCAGAGATTATTTATCTTTGTTTCAGATAAATGGCCATTTCTTCAAATCCCTCTTCAGCTTTAGGGAAGTAATTGCTGTCATATTTTTTCATCAGCACAGGTTTTATTTTTAAAAAATTATCAGCTAAAAGCAGGCATCCTGATATTGGAGTGAGTTCATGTTTCCAGACTATCATCAGTATAGTGAAATCCAGTGGAAAAATCCTAATTATGTGATACAATTTTTTTAATCAGTGGCAGCAGATATTGTGAAATATTTTAAGAAGACAGCCTATTGAGTTGCTACAGTTTCTTCCTGTCTTTCCTTATGCCCAGAACTGCAAATTCAGGGTGAAGAAGACATTCTAATTTAGTTCCATTTTTCATTTTAAGTAACACACAGGCACAGATCTGATCTTTTCTAATCTTAAGCACTTAAAAAAGAGCATATTTGCTCCATGGTAAATCAGAGAAGAACTTCTCCAGTGGGTACTCATCCCTTCAGAATCTGAATTGCCTGCAGCTTTATGTCACATGGCTAGAAGGTAGTGCCTAAATCCAGAAGGTAGTGCCTCCAGGCCTATTATTAAGCAGCGTGAACTTGTTTCTGCCAGGGTTTGCCAGCAGTTCAAGTTTATCAGATAGTTCAACACTGTCTCTCTACTGAGTTTTTATTGTCATAAAAGAAGTCCTGCTGCTCCTAGCAGAGTTCTCATTGAGGAAGACAAGTGTGTGAACATAATGCTACACAAAATCCAAAAATCCCCCAAACGTTTATTTAATAAAGATTTCAGTTAGAATGATAACTGAAATGAAGAAATCACTTGCATCATTCAAGCACCAGATTCAAGCACCAGCTTCCCCTTCATTAGTTGCTTAACTGTCTTATCATACACTGTTTCCCTCCTCTCCCTTCTCTTCTCCTCTCCTCCCCTCCTTTCTCTACCCTATGCCTTTACAGCAAAATAAATATATGGTATTAACTTCCAGTTACTTGGTATCCATTCTTGTTAACATAAAAAGTTCCCTGATTGTTTATTCCTTCTTCTTTGGTTTCATCCTTTTTTGTGTACCTAAATGTGTTTGTATGCAAAATTTAAACCAATCTTTAAGAGAATGACAGTTATTTAGAAACAATTGTTTTCTTGTGATACGTTGAAATTACATTAGTTGAATGTACTGGACATAAGAATAAGTTGACAGAGACAATGTCATGTCAACGTGCCTAAATTTCATGACCAGCACTCAGTGTGTCTTACCATGACACTGTCAGTGTTTATTGAGTAAAGCAAGAGAATCCAATTTGATTTTGCTGCCCACCAAAACCACTGTAGTTTCCTCTAATTACTATTGCACTGTGAAAAAATTCAATAGCTTCTGGTCCCTCTTATATATAATTTTTGAATGATTCATCCATTTGCTCCTATGTTTCAGTAATAAAACAAATCATGCTAGTACTGGACTCCTTTGAAAACTCAATGCTAGCAAAATAGTAAAGCCTGTGTGCTCTGATTATTGCTATGCTTTGTTGGAAATGTCTGCATTACCACATATGTGTTGCACTGTTATATCTTGCATGGTTTTACTGTCTAACAAAAGGAATTTTTTTAATGACTTTTGGGGGAATGTCACTTTGGGGATATTCACACATTTATGGGAGAATTACGTGTTTTGTGTGCAGTGACCATAACACGGAACGTAACAATATTCCATAAATATACAGCTTATTTATCCATTTAGCCTTCCTACTAGACAATGCAAGAGCCAGTTAACAAAATACAGAATTTTTCCTTAAATGGTTGTTATGTGTAATCTATCACACTCAAGCTAACAGACAGAAATAATAAATTTCATCTTCTATTGCAGAATTGGTTTTCTTAGAATAAATATCACATTCATTGAGATTTTTTGTTGTGTTTCAAAAAGAGCACTGACTTTGATAAGTGACAGATCATAACTCTTCTTAACCAGTTCTTTTCCTTTAGTCTTACATATATTTTTACTGTGGTGATATTTTCCCCTCTAATGACATTAACTATAATGAGAGTGCCCTTCTAGTGCTATTGATTTGATATTCATCATTTTTTATACTAAGTGTTATTAGAGATGTACTACTGACTTGGTACTGATACTATTTTTTTCCACATTGAAACACCAATAAAGGCTGATTTCTTCTGTATATTCAGCAAAATTTGGGGACAAACTGGGACCACAGACGCTCATTTGGAGCAATCTTCTGGGTGTTTTTGTTTTCTGATTGTTAAGCATTATTTGTGAGGAAAAGCATATTAACTCTTATAATATAAATCTATTTTACTTCCTCCAGACCTTGCTGGAGAAGTCCAACAATTCCTGAAAAAGAGCTATTAAGAAGAATTCTCATGGCTGTAATAACAATGTTATTGCTAGTATTTAATTCTGCTACTCAAACATCTTCAGCCCTTTTTCATTAGATAACTTATTGTTTGACAGACCCCTTGATAAAACAGTTATGAAAAACTTGGAAGGTCTTTGCAAAGATATTCAATTAATTGCATTGCATCACAGACACTTTGAAAGTAGCTTTGAGAGCTACTTTTCAAACATTCTTCATTTTCTTTCGTTATTCAAGACACAGAATAAGATGCCGAAGAAGAGTCCTCATGGCATAATTTCTTTATTTTCCCTGTCTATGCATTGTCTATACAATGCTAGAAAAATGTCATTTGAAGAGGATGTTTTTAGACGTATAGAATTGACTTAAAGTGGTAGTGGTATTTCTTTTTTATTTGCAATAGACATATAAATGTTTTCTCCTCTTCTTTTTCCCATCATTATTCCCATTAAGCATTGTAATTTCTCAGAATGACAATAGTATGACTGCACAGCATGATCAATAGAAAGGAGTTGAAAAGAGTTTATTGAAAAATAAATAATATAATTTTTGACCCAAACATATTGTTTTGAGTAGTAGGTATCTATGTTGTGAACTAAAGAAAACAGTATTTGGTCTCCTGCAGAGTCCCTCAGAATCCAACTTTTCTGTTGAAGAAATAAGATGTAATTAAATGTCAGTTGCACAGGGCCACTAAGCACAATGCACATTCTTCTTTTTAGCCAGTGTGAAGGCAAAAAATTGTGATATTTATGAAAGATTCCATGTGATTTCCCTTCCTCATCTGCCCTGTGCTTTGTCTGGTCACCTTGGCATACTGTAATGTTACTGAAATGTTGCATAAGAGGCACAAAATTGACCGACAGGAAAAGAAGGGGAGCAAGGAGGGAAGTACTTCTTTCTATTCCTGACCCTTTAGTAAGTGAAAACATCTTTGGCTTCCAAGTCGTTGGAACAATTTTATTTTTTTTTACTGTTCTGTGGTTCAGTTTTTATTGCTGAAATTTGTTTGCACTTCATGTGCATTCCTGAGAAGCAGTCACAAGTAAAAGACTGTAGTTGTTAAAACTTTTTGTTTATTTGTAATTGCTTACTGAATAGTAGTTTCTAATGCTATGATTGTCTGAATTTATGTGGTTTTTGAATTATTTCTATTACAACAGCCTCTAATTGAAGAAATTGGATTCAAACTAGAAAACCATTGTCACACATTCTCTGTAATTTTCTCTTAACAACCAAATTTTTATTGCTAAAAGTGTTTTCTTTTTAATGAATATTTAATTTGTATTAAAAAGACCTATCTGAGTCTTATAGAAAGGAGATTTTAATCATTGTAATACATAAACAGGAACACCCTGGTATCCTTCAGGGTTATTGAATTTTATTATAAGATGCTTTCCTGCATTTTGCTAAAGAATTGAAAACACCAGGACAGTGCTCTTGCAATATTCCTCACATTTCTTGAAACCAGCCCTCTGTGTGACATGCACCTAGAGATCAAGAGCACAAATGAACTCCATGGAATATTTGTATACTTTATTAAGTAACTTTTGAAGGTACTTAGTGTTTCCACTATATAAGCCCTAAACAACTCCACACAGTCTCTGAATCCAGGGTGTTTTGTTTGTTCCTTTTCTTTCTGGAGCTCATCTTGGCTACTCTCTCTCTGATTGGTTTCTATCCTATCAAAAATTATTTACAGATATACTTTTTTTTTTTTTTTTTTGAGGAGAAAAAGTTCCTGTTCCTTTCACAAAGCAAAAAAGAAAGAAGCAAATATCCCATCCTCCAGCCTTTAAGAAATTAATTCATCTTAGGTACCAGATGTCCTCATATGAGAGCATCAGTTCTAATGAGTTAAAAAAACGTTATGACACTTTTCCAGCATTGGTATTTTTGTTTCTTCAGTAGCACTCATAAGGGAAATTTAAGTCATTATATGAATTCTCATAAACTACATCTTAAACAAATGTGTAGCCCAGATATAAGGCCCTTTTTTCGTGCTTAAGTTGATTACAATGTCTACTTAATATGTCTACTGTTAAACCACATTTTTCTCCTACTGTTCCTCCTCTTTTCTTTTTGGTAACATTTGCTCTGAAGATATGAGACAATACATTCAAAGTGAGAACCTGCTTCAGTTTAAAAAACACATTCTGCATTCATATTGAATGTGGGAATTGCAAAGGCACGGTGGGATGAATTTGTATTCTTATTTGCATGCCAAAATTCAAATTGTTCTCTTGACTATGGTTTGTATCATAACACTGTTGAGGACACAGTTCCAAAGATATTGGTATTTTCTGAATGAATTTCTTATCTGCATGTTTTGCAGCTGAGGTTTGCTAGATAAAGCAGCCTAAGAAGGGTAACATGAAACAGAAATTGTGAAGAAGCTGTAATAAAAAGTGTAACACTGAAACTATTTCATCCTGCATAGACTTACTATATGGGCAGCTGACTTTGTTTTACCTCACTAGTTAGACTATGCTAGAGACAGACAATTCAGTTTACAAAAATGTATGAAATTTGTCAGCCACAAAAAAAGAAAAGAAATGTGAGATACCAGAAAATATGGAATCTTGTCTGTTTCAAATCTCTGATTGTTTAAGTAGCTAAAATATAAAAGATCGGTTCCATCGTGGAATGATGATGAAATTTGTATTTATAAGTGAATAGTTTTGCACTGGGAGAATTAATAAGATACAACCTACAAAGATAGTATTGGGAAAAGACTTTTTTGATAGTTTGACTGTTTCCAAAAGCTGAAAATTACGTCTTTCTCTACCTACATTTGGAAGCATAACACCTTGCTTATCAAACTTTGTACTCTTATAACTGTAGCCACTAGATCACATATACTCAACATATCAGAATAGTTCAATCTTCTACCAAGTGAATCTGCTTAAGTTTTAAATCAGGTGTAAACATTGACTTATTATTAGGATAAATTCATTAAGCATTGTGCCTTAGTTTGTCTAACCCTCAAAAGAACATTTGAAAAAAATGGGGACTTTTCAGAATGAAATATTTCAGATTATTTCCAAGGAAAATCCAGTTTTAAATTATTAATACAGACTTTTTTCATATTTGTAGACTGATGAAAAAATCACAAAATTTTTTTCAAAGCTTGTGGGTTGAGATAAAGATAGTTTAAAAGTTAAAAAGCCATATGCCCAAGCAAAGCAAAGCAAGGAATACATTCACTCATTTCCATGGACAGGGAGGCATTCAACCATCTGCAAGGAAACAGAGCTCCATCATGCATGACCTTTGCTCATCACTTCAGGTGTCCTGCCTTTCTTTCTTTCTCTGGCTGTACCTGCTGAGCATGGTGCCATGTGACACGGAATATCCCTGTGGGCAGTCGGGGTCAGCTGCCCCGGCTGTGTCCCCCACTACTCCTTGTGACCCCTCACTGGTGGGCTGGGGTGTAAGGCAGAAAGGCCTTGATTGTGTTAGTCTTGCTCAGCAGGTACCTAAATCATTCCTGAATTATCAACACTGTTTCCAGAAGAAATCCAAAACAGTGTCCTATATTACCTACTATATTACCTACCCCAGCCAAAACCAGCACATCCTGGAAGAAGCTGATTGTTTTTTCCTCCTTACCTTAAAACCTGCTTTACCTATCCTGCTTTTTGTAGTTCCTTGTTCTTATTCATGTCCTATTTGCACTCTTTATCTTATCTTGTTTCTACTCTTCAGGCAGAGAAATAAACATAACACCCTGTTGTTGGGGGAGGGTTTGGGGGAGTTTTTATTTTGCTTTTTGTAGATACACATTTTGGGGTATTTGGTGATCTATGCCCAAAAAAAAAAAAATTAAAAAATAGCCTGCAGCTAATTTCAGCACTAAAATTTTCACAAACTGAAAGCAAATTAAGTTAGTCTAATGAAAACAATTAGCAGGAAAATGTAACAAAAGCCATTACTACCATCCCTATTTCTCCTGGTTCCTCTTTATACGACATTTTTCTGATGTTTTCTAAAGATAGATGATAAGTAATATGCTATATAAACATTTGAATACCACTTCAACATATTGCAGTCAACATGAGTACATACCAGCCAAAAAACAGGACTTACTTCACAAACACTGCAGATAGAAATAACACAACAAAGCATTAACATTCCAAACAAGCAATTACAAAGTGATATTTAGAAGTACACATTCCAAGTAAACATGATTCCTAGATAATATTTTTCAAAAATAATTAATTTCTATCTCTATTTTTTTCCAATTTAGAATTACGGACCATGTAATTACTTTGCAGCTGCTGGCTGAGTTTCAAAAATCTTAGTTTGTCCTTTCCCTTTCTCTTTATGAATTTAGTGGTTTTTAACAATAGATTATACATGAGGTTTCAAATTAAATGATTGCAGCAGCTAGTTCTACGAGTGGTTTTAGAATAATGATCAGGTAACACCTCTGGAAAACACTGTGGTGTCAGCCATGCTATAATTGAAATACATAAATAACATAAACATGTTTAAAATACTTGCAAGTATGTAGCTGTGTAAGTTAATCCTTTACAGAATTTTGCAAATGCATGTGAAGAAAAAAGAGGTACATTTTTGCATTCTGATAGCATGTAAAACACAGGGGTATAATAGTATTTTACCCATAAGTAAAATATTTATTTTTATTTATTTGTGCTAGAAAGTGCATGGTGCCCTGCATGCCTTCTTCATGAAGAAGTGTGTAATTGACTTTTTTAATTTTCATTTTTGTATCCATAAAAGAAACACACAAAAATAATTTCCTTTTAACAGTAAAAGGTGAATTTGTAATTGACATTTTTCTTCCTTTAAAGAATTTCTCTTTGTCAATCTTGCATGCACTGTGATTAAATTTTAGGGCATTTTGTGTTTCTGGGATTTTTTAAAAGACCTGATTGAAAAATCTCTGACTATGTATTTTGATAGGATAATACCAGTTTTAATCATAGTGGTTCTTGCAGCAATATATTGTTTGTAGGTTATTTTACTCATAAAAGTTACCTTAGTTCAAGAATGGAATAAATCTATTTGGTGAAATTATATCTCAGAAACTTTCTGTTTCTGCCCAAGTGTGTACATAGAAAGTTCAGTGGTGGAGGACTTAGCACTTACACCCAGTCCATGGCTTGTCAAGCCTCAGAGGAGAACCTTGGTCTGACACATTTGGGCTGTGAACTCTAATCAGGGGAGTTGTTTTATCTCTGTTTTCTAAAAAAAAACCCCCCATCTCACAGAGAAACAGAAACACTGAGAATTTGGGGAAAAATAATTACTGTTCTTAGACTTAGTGAAAAAGCAGTAAGTCATTAGATCCAGAAGGATCTCATTTCCAATTTTATTTTAAAGTGTGTTTTCAGACAAAAATTACTTAACCTTTGCATGAGACAGGCAAGAAAGCCACAGATGATAATACAACACCAGCATTTCTGACACACTGCTCTGTTTTCCACCATTTAATGGGACCTGGAAGTCAATAAATAAAGCCTGCACCCCAGTTCATAATGCCCTGGAGTCCATCTAGATTTAGAATTATCACAGGGAACAGCTAATTATTTTTTAATTTTTTTTTTTTTTAGCATGGGATGAATAGCAGGGGAAAGAAAAAGTCACCAGAAAATCAATTGCATGAAAACTGACCTGTTTAAGAGGCGATATTCCTCTAGTCATTTTCCCAAACAGATAAGTGACTAATCTTTTAAACAGATAACTGTCTTTTTAAATCTTGTCAATGTTAATCTCACAGTGCAAAACTCTCAAAACAGTGCTTCAAAACTTTTCTTTTGAAGCAAATTAGATCAATTCCATCTATACTGAAGTTTGTGTTATTGAAAGCCTTTAAAACATGATGGAAAGTATGACTACATACATAGTACTCAAAAATTAAAAGGGAGAAAACATCCATGATTGTGAAAGGTCAGAAATAGGTGCAGTCATTTATGATCCCTTTTTTCTTCATAATAGAAGATAATTCACCTGAAGTCTAATAAAAGAGATATGAGTTAGATATGAATTAGATATGAGTCTTTCTAGAACTCTTCAATGTATCCGAAAATCGCTGTGAAATATAAAACCATAAAATATATATGTGAATTTTGGGGGCTTACATTCAACTATCCCAAAATGCAAGTATTCTGGAAAAAGTGGGACAATAACACTGAGAAAAATGAAGTATTTAAATGTGAAATTGTCAGTAATTCCTCATCTTGTGCTGCAAGACCACTCATTGAGATTTTCAGCTAAAATTTTGTTAATATGTGAAACCTGGCTTGTGATCATACTAGAGATTTGTGATGTTATAACTGATCTAATGGGAATGAAATCATACAGATGTTTTCTGAAAGATCATGGAATAGACTCATGGCCCCATAAACATTAATCATCTCTTCCTTGTTTTCCTAGCTCCTGTCCGCTACTTTCAATGTGTCTTCCTAAATGGACCTAATGGATTTGGGCTGCAATTTCCTATTAATCCCCCTTCAAACAAGGAAGAAAAGACTCACTCAAAGACTTCCAAGAGAAAGACAAGGAAACCGGGGCAGTAGAGAGACTGAGTCCTATGATCACTGACATTTTGCACTTTATCTTTTCTGCTGAGGTCCACAGTAGCTACAGTGGTACTTGTCATTGCAAGAACGTGATCCGATTGCACACATGTACCTGGGAAAAGTTTCCATGGGGCAGCGGCAGAACAAGCAGTAATGAGCTGTGTTTAACAAAGATAGAAATATAAAATTGCCCAGTTTCTCATGGAAAGGCTGCAATGCTAACAAAGCATTGATGTGACTGCGTGTGTGAGCATGTTGCGTGTGTTTTCATGCCTCTTTTGCTCTTGTTTTTCTTTACCTACATGCTCAGCATTGAAGTGAGTCTGTTTTCCATTTAATCTTATCTAAGGAGTGAAAGGTTGAATGTAGCTCTTATATCAGCAAGGTTGCAAGACTAGCTGCAATCCTAAACCATTTCTTCTTAACGTTCAATCAAATTGCTGACAGGGAAAATGCCTCACTAAGTCATGAAAATGTGCTCTGTGACTGGTGCTATTTTTATGTCTCATTGACCAGTGTAGCCTGAAGCTCACACTTACTCAGAGCAGCTCAATACACTATCAGTAAGTTGACTCCACAAGTCATGTTAATGATGAATATTTCTATTTAATCTGGAGCTGTAAAAGCATGGACTGCTTGCCCTGCTGGTTGGTGAAATACTAGCTCTTCTCTTCCTAAGGCACAAAGTGAGAAGACTAAGTGAAACCACCTGGCAAAGGTTAGGAAAATCAATGTTTTACCAACATGAAGGTCCGAAGAAACAAATGAAATAATTCTAGTGCTTCCACTTCTGTGGCTAAATCCGATTGTTTTGCAGCAAAAAACAAGTAAATGGACAATATACCAGCCAACCGTTTGCTATTAGCTTAAGCCAGATGAAAAGCTAGAATGTGAGATGCCATTCACAAAACTAAAGCAACCCAAATTTCTAGTAATTATGTGAATTTGATCATATCTCAGATCAGTGAACAACAAAAACCAAAACCAAACCCAAACAAAGAAAGAATCTGAAAAAAAATGAAACATAAACACACGAAATAATCCAGGTATCTCATTTTACTAGACGAAATGAAAGGGCTTCCTCACATTTACACTACTGTAAATGGCTTACAGTAGAACTGAAAGTAGATGTGCTTGTCCTCAACCTTCTTTTGTACATTTATATAGAAATAAAGGATTTGTTGCCCTAAAAAAGAGACAAGATGGCATTTGATCAATTTAAAGGCACATGAATGAAAATTGGCATCTCACCAGTCTATGTCTGGGAATGTAAATGGCACATTTTTGCAAGCTGCTATTTGTTTGCATTTCCTTACTATATTTTTGCATTTAATCTGGGAAATACACAGCAGTGACCTTAGTTATGTAGTTGCCTGCTGAAGCAACATGATCCTCTTTGTGCAAACCCACTACTTGTAGAGTCTGAACACGCCAAAAACTATGTATCACTTTTTTATTTTTAGTATAGACCAAGATATCATTGGCCTCCTCCCTCTTACACTCTCCCTGCCCATCCATCTTACTTTAATCAAATAATTGACTCATATGAGTTTTGGACAACTGATTCTTTGACAGATTAGTGCTATTCAGAAAGCTTTGCTGTTACACTGCTGGGTCCAGTTGGTACTCTCTGATTACCTGTGGTCATGGCGTTACTTGAACTGGATCCTTGGTCTTAATGTACTCTGATATTGCACAGGTCATGTGCTGCAAAAACTGTCACTGAAACAAGCAGTTTAGGCAGTGGTGACCAGAAAGAGGTAGGAAGGGGTCCTGCTCTAGAAGTAGCTATTCCTGTGTAGAATCACACCGTAGATATGAGTGTTCATGGAGAATGTCCCCACAGGCCCCTGTGAAATCTGCTCTGGAGATAGCACTGCCAACAGAGAATTTCTAATGGTAGAATGATGATCTTCAATTTTCTTTTAGTGTCTCTTTTTACATTTCCAGCAACGTTTTTCTTCCCAATTTGTGATTTTGTATATATTATGATGGATGTTATTGCTGTAGGTTTTTACTGTGAAAGCTGTCTTAAAAATGAGATTTTAACTTTCTGCAAAATCAGTTAATTCAAGATTTTATCTAATGCAAATAATTAGGACAAGAAAATTTATATACTATCAGCCTTTATTTTTTTCATCTTCTTTTGGAAAAATATTTTTTTTTCATTATAGTTAGCCTTAATCCTTCCTTCCTGTCTGAGATGGGAGATGAAAAGAATTTTTTCTGGATCTCACTTCCATTATGTTTCAATTAGATATCTCAATGTTAGATGTATGAAAGCTTTGGAAATATAAACAATTAATATAATTGCATAAGTGATGTAAAATCAATAATTTAATTTTGTTTCCTAATCTTAGTCACTTCCTGGAAAAACAGAAAAAAAACCACTCTCAGAGAGGCAAGCATTTTTCTCTTTAAATTCACCTGGAAACTTTAAAAAATTTCCTGGTTTGCATGGTGTTACTCAAATTAGCCTGAAATATTGCAAAAACTTATGCTGATTGTTATATATTTTGGAAAATAAAAAAATATAAAACCTGTTTCCGTGGCTGTGATATGTTGTTCTGTGAATTCAAAAGTGCAGGATAAGGGTTTACATATACAAGCTTTAGAAATCTCCTGATAATAAAGATGCAATTAGGCTGGAAAAATTACCCATCCAGCATTGTATCTACTCCCAGTGGGCTTTTAGCAATACTTAGCCAGCTTTTTATACACTTTATTGATTATACTCTGACATATGGAAAGCTTAATGGTTGCTGCAGTCATTCAAGGTAGGACTTCATCTACACCAAATCATTTATGTTCCTCAAAGTGCTTATTTATAGTACAGCAGTACAACCAGTACAGACAAGGCTGTCAACTCCAAAGACAAGTTTATAGTTCAGACAACTAGGAAAATGGCCACCAAGAATCTGAGAGTGCAAAAAACGGTGAGATTCCTGACTCGCACACCCCACAGGAACTGTGGCTTGCCTGTATCAGCAATGGTTAAGACAGGTGAGCTGGTGTGGGAAACAGACTACAGCCTGGAGGTGATACAACTGCAGTTGTTCAGCTCTGCATGGGGGTTCAAGAGTCCTTTGCCCTGCAGAGTTTGGTGAGCCATGTCACATGTGAGGTGTGTCACTCAGCAGTTTGCCTGCAGAATTTTCTCTGAGGTGCTAAAAATCCTGATGAGGTCAACAGGAGTGGTCAATTTCCAGCAAGACCAGTGAGAGAAGTTTTACACTGCTGCCTGAGCCAGAGCTGTTCTCTCTTGCTAGTGCAGTTCTCAGATCTCATCCCCTGCCCTCAGTACCTGTTCAGTTTCAAACTTCTACCCATGTCACAGCTGTAGTCCAATTTCACCCATTATAAAACCTTCCAGCAAATCTGAGCTTTTCTTAATGGCTCATTTCTATTGCGCTGGTTAGTGAAGAGGTGCTCAGAAAGTCTGGGTAAGAAGACCTAGTCTTCTTTAGTGATTAACTGAGCTGGTGCACAGCATTGCAGTGCCCAGGAGATGGTGGGGTCTACAGGCTGCCCTCTGTGAGGAGCAGCCCTGGGCTGGACACGGCTGGTTCCAGGTGGCTCCAAGGCATCCACCTTAGGGCACCACTGAGCCCTGATGCCGTGATGGCAGTGCCTCGGGGAAAGCATTTCTAAGGGAGGTTTGAAAATGCCACAAAGAGAGAGGAGAAACAAAAAGAGTGAGAAGCAGAAGATGGAGCGCCGAGGTCAGAAGATGAGGAGAAAGACGAGCTGCTCCACACCAGGGAAAAGATTTCCCTACAGCCTTTGAAACACTATGCCAGAGCAGGCTAAAAGTCTGAGACGGACAAAGCAGTGAAGAGGAGCTACCGCAGGCCAACCATTACTGACAGAGACTGGTACGAAGGAGTGACTTTAAGCTTGAGAAAGAGGGATGAAAGATGTTAATTTAATGTTTGCCTTTCTGTTTCCCACTATCCAAATCATAAAATCATACATTTTTGTGAGCTTATTTTCCCCAAGTCTTCTTTGTTCACAACAGCAATTAGTAAAAATCTGCCAGTCTTCCGCTCAGTCCGTGAGCTTTCTCATTCTTGTTCCTCCTATTTTCTCTTCCCAAGGGCAGGAGTGAGCAGCTGGGTGGAGTTTAGGCTGTTAACCAAGGCTGACCCACCACAGCTTGTTGTTAACACAGATCCCATACATGTCCTACTAAAAATCAACAAAATGCTATTTGTCCCACACTTGCGGTCACCACTTAGAACATAAGACAGAAGATATGTAAATTGTACATTGCCACAAAAGTTTATTCCCAACTCTAGAACTTCACAACTAGATTTTTTATGCACAACTGTCGCAGTATGACACAAAAGAAGCAGCACTCATGTACTGAGATGTCTAAGGTGAAAAAGGGGCAGTTTATTTACAGACTTTGACATTTATAGAATTCTAACAGCTACTATGGATTGGAGGAAGAAAATTGTCTTCTCTAACTACACTGGTTAACTCAACAGTTTATCAAGTCTCCTCCTTATGAGAACAATGTAAATACGAAAGAACAGTTACAATAATAGACCGTTTATGTGAAAATCTGTGAGAAAGTTTATTACAAAAAGTAAATTATCAGAAGTTTGAAAAAACAGGGCAACACACAGCTATCAACTGCTTAGTGTAGTCGTGTTTAGATGCCAAATTATTCATGATAAAAACTCTAAGACAATGTAATAGAAGTGGAGTAAGCACAGTTTTAGAAAGATGTCTTTATCTGCTAGGACACAGGCACTTCAGAGAGCAGCGGAAACATTTTTCACTTTCGCATCTTAAAACTTTTCTTCCACCACTCAGTATAGTAAGAAATGAGACACTTACCCCCTTAGGGAGAACTTTGGTCATTTAAGCTGCTTTGAACTTAAGACAGTCAGCATCTGATTGCCCTCAGTTACATAGCATTGGCACCACTTCCTTCCAGGGATTGAAGATTTTGGAAGCCAAGAAAAAAATTATAAGTATTACATGAGTAGTAGTTGATGAAAATGAAGATGTGAGGAGTTGGTAATTGACAAAATAAAAGGAAATACAAAATTCTTTATGAGGGTTTCTAGGCAGGAACCATACATGAAAGCATTATTTGCTAAAGATTCCTCTTAAAGGGGGTGATATTTCTGTCACCTTTTAGTTCTCCAGAAGGAAGAAATACAAAGGCAATTGAAAATACGAAACAGGTATTATTTATACATCTGAAAATGTCACTAGATCTCTAGCTTGCCTACCATCCATTTATCCTGAATGAAGTTCTCCAGAAGTTTCCAACTAGCCAAATACTTAAGAAGTCATATTATTCACCTCTCAGAATAACAGAGTATACCTCCTAATGCTGAATTCTTAATCATTTGATTAAACTATGACATAACATAACATTTTTCTCTTGGTTTATGGATTTCTGTGTATGCACATTGTTTTTGATGTATACTCCACACAAACATTTGTTCTGACATCCTCACATCTCAAGGACCGGGTTAGTTAATGTAAATACTTCTCATACTGAAGAAGAGTTTTCTTAAGTTTTCAGTTTTGTCTTTTATTGTGATAGAGATTAATACATTTTTTAGAATACATTCTATTCTAAAGCCTAGCAATTCATTCAGTAATGCTTCCTTTGGGAAAAGTATTGTAAAAAATTCACTTTCCAGATACCATTTTTATTACATAGCTCTTTTACCAATACTCAGTGGATAAAATTTGTTTACAACTTTGACCCTTTTTCTTTGGATGAGTTGCTTATTTTCAGATGGAAAAATATGTTCTTGCTCAAATAGTGACCCCTGCATTCCCTTTGGCTTGATTCTTGTTCTGTATTAAGAAAAACCTAAGTTGTTCTGTTTTTCTTCTCCACCAATTGCAGGAAAAGGCCGAGTTCAAAACCGTTTAAGGAATCTGAAGGTGCTCAAGTCCATGGGACCTGGCAAGCTACAACCATGGGTACTGAAAGAACTGGCTGAGGAAGTGGCTATGCCACTATCCAACATATTTGAGAAGTCATGGCAATCTGGTGCAGTTCCCACTGACATGAAAAGGGGAAATATAATACCCATTTTTACAAAGGGAGATAAGGAGGAACCAGGGAACGACAGGTCAGTCAGTCTCACCTCGGTGTCTGGCAAGATCATGGAGCAACTCTTCCTGGAAACTATGCTGAGGCACATGGAAAGTAATGAGATGATTGGTAACAGTCAACATGGCACCACTAAAGTCAAATCATGCCTGACCAATTTCTTGGCCTCCTACCATAAGGTTACAGCAGTGGTGGATGAGGGAAAGGCAACAGGCATCGTTTCCCTGGACTTAAGCAAAGGCACTGTCCCACAAGATATCTATGTCTCCAAAATGGAGAGACGTGGATCTGATGAGTGGGCCACTGGGTGGATAAAGAATTGGCTGGATAGTCATGCTCAAAGTGTTGAAGTCAGTGGTGCAATGTCCAAATGGAAAGCAGTGCCAAGTGGTGTTCCCCAGGGCTCAGTATTGGGACTGGTGCTTTTTAACATCTTTATTGGTGACATGGACAGTGGGTTTCAGTGCACCCTCAGTGAGTTCACTGATGACACCCAGATGTGTGATGCTGTCAACACGCTGGAGGGGAGGAATAACACCCAGAGGGACCTTGCCAGGCTTGAGAGGTGGGCCCAGGTCATCCTGATGAAGTTCAACAATGCCAAGTGCGAGGTTCTGCATCTGGTTTGGGGCAGTCCCAAAGACAATTTTAGGCTGGGCAGAGGATGGAAAGAGACTAGCCCTGGGGAGAAGGACTTAGGGTTGCTGGTAGATGAGCAGCTTGACATGACCCAGCAGTGCGTGCTAGCAGTGAGGAAAGCCATCTGCATCCTGGGCTGCATCAAAAGCAGCGTGGCCAGCACATCAAAGGAAGTGATTGTCTCCCTCTACTCTGCTCTGGTGAGACCCCACCTGGAGTACTGTGTTCAGGACTGGAAACCCGAGCACAAGAAAGATGTTGATATGTTGGAGCAAGTCCAGGAAGGAGTCATTAAGTTGACAACAGGGCTGGAGCACATCTCCTATGAAGACAGGTTGAGAGAGATGGGGCAGTTCAGCCTGGAGAAGAGAAGGCTTCGAGGATACTTAGTAACAGTCTTCCAGTATCTAAAGGTGTCCTGCAAGAGAGCGGAAGGAGAACTTCTCACAACAGCATGTAATGAGAGGACAAGAGAGAATGGCTTTAAGCTGAAAGAGGTTGGGTTTAGTTTAGATATTAGAGAGAAAGTTTTTACTGTGAGGGTAGTGAGGCTCTGGAACAGGTTGCCTAGAGAGGTTGTGGACTCTCCATCCCTGGAGGTATTCAAGTCCAGGTTGGACAGGGCTTTGAGATACCTGCTCTAGTACAAGATGTCCAGGAGGGTTGAAACTAGATTATCTTTAAGGTCCCTTCCAACCCTAACCATTCTATCATTCTGTAATTCTAAAGGATACTTACTCTGCCAACAGGCAAATTTCTTCCCAGATTTGATTTTACCTGAAATGTTCTATTAATTTTCTTTCAGAATACCTAATGGTAATAAGCATGCCCATGTCTTAAGCCTTTGGGGTTTGTCCCAGTCACTAATAAAATTGTATTAGATAGTATGGCTGGTGGCTGAAACAGCAAACTGCTCAATTTGGGTAGTAGCAGAGGTAATAAGAAGTTTCTTCCTGTTAAGTGTGCTATTTGCTTTCATAGTTCTAAGGGGTTTCCTCAGTTTTGTGCTAAATTTTGCTCAGAAATTAATTTGTTTTCCCACGAATCCCATGCTAAGCTCCAGCTGGAAGATAAAGAAATGTTTTTTGAAATGGAATCACCAAAGTGAAAAATTTTACTTATGGTAAAGAGTAACAGAAATATTTGATTCACTGGCTTTTTTTATCTAAAGAGGGGTATTACAAAATGGAGGTCTTTTTGGTTTTGAACCTGTCAAAGAAATGGGAAAATAAAGCTTTATTTTAATACTCCAGCTGAGTGACAGAGATATAAATGGGCATTTATCGTGCAAACCAGCTCCTGTGGGACTTCTTTTCCTGTAGAAAAAAAAACCAAAAAAAACCAAAAACAATTCAAAGGAGAAGTCTTGAGTACCACTTTGTTAAAGTATGGCTTAGAAGTAGCATTTCAGTGAAGAAAAGGCAAGATGAACACCACTTGATGAGAACCTTCTATGTGCCTCTCTAAACTGCATCTTCCTGCCAAAGTCATACAGCCAGCCTTCCCCCAAACAGCTGAGTCTCCTTTGCTTTGATGTGTGTATAAATCTGCCTTGAGAAAATCTGAATAAAACACTGCTGCTTGATGGCTTTTTTTTGTGTGTGTGTAAGTCAATACAATGTTCTGCTGTCTTACACATTAAAGTGATTACATAGGTGTACTAGCATACCTAAGTTTCAACTGGAGTGACATGTTCTCGGATAAATCAGATTAGAAAACTAGAACAAGGAGCTGGAGTAATGAGTCAAATAACATTAAGATTTATTTTAAATTCATAAAAAATGAAAAAAAGTCAAAAATAAAAATTAAAATACCCATTTTTCTAAGACTTTAAATTGTTTAAATCATACAAAACATTCTCCTTTTTATTTTATTGTCAAGAGGGTTTTTTTTTTTTCCCGTTAATGCCTTGCCAACAGATTTATCATCTCTGAGCAGATGTAGTACGAGTTAATAGAATCCTATAGATTATAGGGACATTTGGATCCAGCTCCAAATCCCCTGTTTCTCTAACTGATTGATCATTTAGCTAATTATTTTGGAATCTTCCCCAAATACTAGGAGAGAAAATTGAAGTACCAAAGCATTTTGTCATGCATTTATTTTCAAAACAAAAACAGAAAGGCATTTAGAGAATTAGTATCAGTAACAGTGAGATTATTAAATGCTAAATGTCATGAAAATGAAACATCTGGGTACTTCAGCTTCCAGAAAATAAAGCCAGCAGCATGATTCTGATTTGCCCAAAAGTTAATGATTTAAGGAAAAAATAGTTTAGCATTGTCAGCTGATAGGAATGCTGTTGGTGTCCCACAGTTTCAGGGAATTACAATTAGTGAAAATGACAAGTCAATGTAATCAAGGACAAGAACGCTTCAGAATTAATCCAGGTGTGGGAGACCAATTCACATATCCATGGAGATATTTTACAGCGTTATCTGTTTGTGGGCAGCTGTGTAAAGGATGACAGTGATTGGCACACTACAGTGAAAAGGATTTCTGCAATTTAGTTGACAAATTCCCCCCAGAAAATCGCAGAAATAGAGTAGTTAACAAGTTTGGGTATGATCCCGTTTGACAGCTATCACCTTTCATATCTGAGACCTCTGTTATGAAGGGGTTTTTTATCACATGCAATCATTGTCATTCTTTTTCTTCCAAAAATATATAATTCTCTGCTTTTATTTAGATAAATGCATATGTTACAGTGCTAAAATCATTCTCTACCACTTTTTCTTTAATACTGATATGCTGTATTGTTGCCATGCTTCATGCCTGCCTGTTTTGGTTTCAGGGAATTCTTTTCCCAGAGAACGAAACTGGCACACAAGGTCATGTAATGTAAACTGCCGTGTGTTCCCACATCTGTTCCCAGAGGAGGGACTTCGTGTGGTGGTCTCTGGAACTGACCAGTGGTTCCCAAAGGTCCCACGTCTAAGGTGGGCACATCTGAAAAAGTATAAAAGGAGTCGGAGAAATAAACCGGGATCTCCTCCCTGCGAAGAGATCATCGCAGCCTTCTATGAAAACTATCACTCCCTGCCTCTCATTTATTGTGTCCCACAGCAACACTGTATAAACAATATGATCAGCTAAGATGCAAAGGATTCACTTGTAGGATGGAGCTGAGGAGTTTAGGCTTGTAATGGAACTATCAGGATAAGAAAAATCTGGTATCCATTTTTAGATCAGACCCTTCTTTTATTTTGATCATACAAATATCTTAACTAAAATTTTAAGTGGCAGAAAATTATTCAAATTAAACTGTTTGATACTTTTAATAAGATTAAAGGAAGACCTTTTCCAATAATTTCACGCACTTTAAAGGTTGTTTTTAAAAAATAGCAGACAATAATTAAATCCAGGAGTACACGACAGAGGTGCTATCTTCTGAGATGCCAGCAATGAGTGCTTTTCACACTAACTTCTTACCTGTTGGTGGCTCAAACAGGTATCACTTGAAAAATACATTCAGTGGAGCTACACCCTAGCTGGCTATCAGCACTTTGACACTGCAAAAAAAGCAGAGACTGAATGAGAAGAAATGTCTGTGTGTGTGGATGCAGCAAGGCACCTGGACTCCTTTGGATATGCACTTGCAGAGACCTAAGCACACTCCTTTTAGCACATATGTGTAAATTCCTGGAATTTAAAGCTGAAATAAGCCCTCATATTTTAACCCATGGCCTTTTATATGGAGTATAATAACTCAAGCTGGAATATAGTTCAATTCTTTGAATGTGTTTCAGCCAAACTAAAAAAAAGGTTTTGTAGATTAAGCACTCTCTTTTTTCCCATGCTGTCTGTAATCATAAGAGATTTCAGTCTCCAGTGATGGAGGCCTGTCTCTTCTTTCCACAAACACAACTACACCCGCTTTAGTAATGGCTTAAGTCACTGTTCTCCCTTCAACACTGATGAATCTATGTCAATTTACTGTTATATGTGACTATTGAAATTTTACTTTGCCAACTGTGAAGGCTCACATGAGGCAGAGATCTGAATAAATCACTTCAATGTAGTGCATTGATGAATACATGCTAACCATGTATTTGATTTTGAAAATCAGATCTCTCCTACTGTGAAAACCTTCAAGAGACACAGATTCAAATAAAACCCATGACTGTTATTCTCCAGGAGGTAAAAATGTGGAAAAGTTGTAAATATTTTTAATTTTGGAGTACCAAGATGTTTAACTAGGACAACAACTTAGATCATATTAAATGTGCACATATTTATACATTAAAAATTAAGGTTTATATATTAAAAATAAATGAGTTAAATTATTTAAAAGTTTGAAAACTGACTTTGGCTTAATAGAAAGCCTTCCAAAATAGCCAAACTAGGCACTGGTTCATTAAACCAATTTTAAACTTATGAAAAAAAATGCTCAGAGATAAACTATTGAGTGGAAAATCAAATAGTGATTTTAGTGAGAATAGTGAGAGATTAAGTGAAAACAGTGAGAGATTAAGGACACAAATACGAGTGCACCCATGTTAGTGGAATCTCTCCTTCCTGAGAAAGACCTTCTTCCACTCCTTTCCTCTCCCTCTCTCTGAGAGGAGAGATCAGATCTGCAAGTAGTTGTTCGCCCCAGGGAGAAATGAGAAGCGGGAGAACAGTGAAAGCAGATGAGAGCAAAGTCAAGGCACAAAGGACATGAGACTCTGGGTGATTTGGAGGTAAAGGAAACCAAGAAACCATGAAGTCACCGCTACAAAATTAGAGAATTTTACTATTCTCAAGCATTTTCTGCTATTCTGAGGGGCTATCTTTGGATGTACAGGGCTAATGTTCAAAACAGGAATTCAAGCCATTTCCATTGCTACCACAAGCAGGCTTAATCTGCTTTTGTTTAATTATTATTTTGGTAATAGCTGTGATGGATATCAATCCCTGGTCAAATCAGCTGGCTTAGCCAGCATAAATCTGCAAGCTCTGCAGCTGAATCTGCTGGTCCTCTAAAAAAATAGCATTATCTTCCTTCCTTCCTTCCTTCCTTCCTTCCTTCCTTCCTTCCTTCCTTCCTTCCTTCCTTCCTTCCTTCCTTCCTTCCTTCCTTCCCTGTTTCCTGGCAAGCACCCAAATACACCAAAATGTCTGTCCCATACTCTACTGATGGACAAACATCACCCCAAATTTTGACTGCTGGTTCCTCTTGGGAAAAAAAAAAAATGCCTCTCTGCAGTGTGATCCCAGTGCTCTTTGGAAGACTGGTGATCATGCACTAGATATTAGACAATGGAGGATTGCATCTGTGATGTGCTGGACAGCTTGGGTCTTCCTGGGTACTGAACTGCTGTCACCTCACAGGCAAGTAATTAGCTCACTCACCAGATATGGTCTCAAAAGTATTTACAGAGCTGCTCTTCATCATGTTTGTGAAGACTGGGAATTATTTCCTTCATGAATCTGTCAGAGCCCAGCTCATGCCAACCAAGGCACCCCAGCAGGGTGTTCCTGAGCTCCTCTAGTCTGGTTCCTCTGTTAAATGTTGATATCCGTAACCATCATTTGCAACTTATTTGTATGGGGTTTGGCACATATCTCAATTATATATAATAACAAAAAAATAATAATATATATTAGTAGTTATATACTTTGATAAGGATAGTTTAGTTAAAAGATTATCTTATCTTTAACTATCAGGAGTCCAATGTATAATATTTTGTTAATACTTGCCTTAATCTGAAAACTGACAAAAACAAAACAGTAACAACTAAACTCATTTAATTAAAAAACTTAGAAATATGTGGGATTACACAAAAAATGTAATAAATTCTATTCGCTAACTCAAATTTCAATGGGAAGTAATTTCTATTATACTCTCACTGGTATAAGCAAGGAAAGCAGAAGGCCCCAGATCTCATCATTGTGTCTGACAGAAAGCCAACTCCTTACCAAAATTAATTAATTTTGTTATTTTCTGCTCTTTTAATGTGTCCAAAATCTTCTTCATAAATTTAATTTCTTTTCTGTTGGAACAAGTATTAGATAATGCAACTGTTCTTTCTTTGTCAAAGAAAAAAAAAATCACTACTATCCCATGAGATAAGCATCTTCTATCTAAACTAAGAGAAGTTCAGAGCCTGAACTTCTCTTTTCAGTAAAACTTTTTCCATTCCCACAGCTCCTCTCTCAGCCTTCTGCAAGATTCTATGAAACACTTGTTCCATTGCCTGCATCTCCCAGTCACTCATGACAGAGTAGAAACCAACTCAGTCTTTTTAATCACTACGTGTTCTTGCAAACAGCAGCCCTGGGCTTAATAATTCTGCCTTTGTGCTGCAAAAAAAGTATAACCTCATGTAACAATACTAGGAATTCCCTATGTGGAACAAATACTCATATCTAATAATATTTTTTTCCAGCAGAGTAGGTTCCAGCTCTTTTGATCTGCATGGTGTATCACTTCCAGAAATGTGATGCTGGTTGCTGACTAAAATTCTGATGTGTGAGGACAAAAAAAGGAAAATGTGCACACTCCTATCACTGCAGAAATAAAAATGGAATTAGATTCTTTGCCTTTCTCCAACTTTCTAAGAAAATTATAGAAATACTTCAGAGTTTTGGTTAAATGTTAGGTACCACCGTCTAGTTGTAAAAATAGTTAATAAGGGAAATTTTTAGACCCCACAGAATTTTCATAATTTCCTTTCAAAGGAAGTGTTTGATAAACATGTGTCAAGAGAGACACTGTAATATCTGATCCTGCCTAGAGCAAGGATAATCACCTCAGAGCCCCCATTCTAGCCCTAAGTGCTATGGTTGAATTAGTACATATCCTTACTCCTTTCCTTGCTGTAGCAAGGAATTCTAAAGTGACAAGAAATTATATGCACCTTTAAATTTAACCAGCTTGTAAAACAACATTTGAGGTGCGTCACTGAAATTATTGCATTCTGACCGTCAACACTGTGGCATATTTTCATACATTTTTGAAAACAGTGGACTGCATTAAGCTTCTTTCTGATAAGTCAGACCTCACTTCAGTAGTAAAAGCTTTGTGAATCCCACTGATACAACCGCTCTTTCAGGAACGTTGGGCAGCACCAACATAAGGAAATTAAATCCCCTTGTTTAAGATTCCTGCAACTGGACTAACTTCTACATCTGGAGATGCCTTAATTTGTAGAGGAATGAAAAAAAATCCATATGTATTATATATTTCTGTTACTTCAGTCTTTATGAGAATAAATCTATAAAAAAAACCTGTGAGCAGGCTCTGAGGCTGTATTTCTGATTTCCCAATGGGTCACAGTGAAGATGTGACTATATAGAAGAAAAGCTTAAGCTCAGAGTGAATCACTCAAAAGGCACTGAATGTGAGTTGTCTCACTTTATCTCTGTTTTGTCAGGTGTCCAGTCTAAGGCATTTAATGATAAGTCTGTAGTCAATGAAAGAGACTGGTAACTGCTAATGAGTTCACTTAATCTAAAATAAAAATCTAAGAGGTGAATTACCCATGAGAGGAACAAGTCCTTCTTCACTTGCTGTTAAGATCAGATCTCAGTAGCTTTCACAATATTTAAGCCATGTGAGACTCACCTATGATTCCATGATGCTGTGTGACTAGAAGTAAAACTAGAAATGGACTTGCTTTTAGTATATGGCAGTAATCTTGATGTATAAAAAAGTGCAATGCAGTATATTTATGTCAGGTTTTAGATGCCAAAACAAAAGTATAAATATCAGAGATTTGGTACATTAGTGTAATTTCTCTTCTCACTCCCTCTACCCTTTTAATTCCATATCACCTAGTGAACTGAGATTCCACTGGAGTTTCTAATTGTATTTTTCTTCTCACCAAGTGAAGAGTCTTTGATGTTTTATGGCACCTTCTAGTACATTACACCTGCCTCTTACATCAGCATGGTTGAGTCAAATATGGCCATCAGAAAGGAGAATACCTTCAGGTCTACAGATGTCCTGGTACTTCCCTGGAGGAGAGTTTTCAGAGTTGAGTCACTTGTGTAAGGACTCCGGCACAATAAAAAGCACTATCCCACCTCACAAGATTTTCAGCCTCGTCCTTTATTTTGTTCAATACCCAGCTTTTACACCACAGATGGTGACATCTGTGTACCTGCTGCTTTTGCAAATGGCCAATAGTTTAAGTAATTGACCATTAACATTCTCTCACACATCCCCCAATACCAGAGCTGGCTGCTGAGACCCTGATCCTTTAAAAAATAGGTTGCTTTCCATTTCCTTCCTGTTTCTCTTTGAGAACAAAAGCAACATAAGAAACAGATCTAAAAATCAAAAATATACACAGATGGGATTCAAACAACAAGAACATAAATCAGCTCAAACACTAAACAATATTTTTACAATATCCCCTGACAATCCTCATTGCTACAAAATTACGTAGAACATAAGGATTATTGGAATGTTTTGGGATATTATAAAAAAAAAGGAAGAATTTATTTTTTCTACTGATACCACTTGTGTGAGAGTCTTGTTTATTTCTCCTCTGACTTATTACAATTATCTTGGATTTACAGAGCTGCAAACCACTCATTTCATAATCATTACTTCACTCCTTTGCAGGGACACCAGTGCAACCATGGTAGCCAATAATGTTTCAGTTCAGGTATAAAACTTTGGCAAAGTCCTTCCTTTCAATTTGAAAGCCTGAATTTGCACTGCTAGAGTTGACTGGAACATTCCCACTTCTCAAACCAATCGCAGGGCATGTCCTTAAAGTGGAGCTGCCTGTCAGGTGCAGTACTGGTCAGGTGTTAGGTGTGCCTCTCACCACATGCATATGAAATATTTGCCCCTGAACCTCTCCTACCTTGGTGGTGAGCTCCTCAACAATGGTGTTGAGGAGAGCAAGACCATACTGGGCTATATTTGCTCATCAGTTGTCCAGAGTGCAAGATATTTCTTCTGACTCAACCCTGTAGTGCATGACAAATTTAGAGCTCCAAGTACACAGTTGTCTTGTGCTTCCTACATCTTTAATGAAAGTGAACATACTTTATCCCTACCTTATTTATAACATAGAGTGCCAACTTTGTATTTTTAATTTTTTGTCTAAATTTATTTTAGACAAAAACCTGCAGCATGCCCACTGTAGAACAGTTCTCCACTTCTTCTCTTCAACTTGCAAAAAAACCACCATCTACTTTTTCAAGTATATTGTATCAAGGTAGGCAAAGAAGGATCAAGAGCATGGACAAGCTATAAGGAAGGGAAACCTGAAATCTGGACCTCAGAAGACCTGAGCAGACCTATCACCTTTGTTTTTGTTATAGAGACAACTGTTTGACTGTCCTTCAATATCCTGATGAAACAGAAGTACTTCAATTGATACTGGATGTGCAGAGAACAAAGAAGTAATATATTTCTCTTTATACAACATGCTATGAAGAGAATTATTCTAGTTGTTGAACCATAAAGGATCTAGATACATGAAAACTGGTTTAAGAAAAACTTAGGGCTATAATTGGAATACCCATTTGATACTTTTCTTTTTGATCTGATACCTTCATCTACCTACAAGTTCATTTCCGACAAAACGGAAAATAGTCAAAACCTTTTAAGGTGCTTCATGCTCACCACGGAAAACTCAAGCTCCAGGAAACAGATATCCTCATGGGACCCAAGGTCTCATACACACTGCCACAGTTTTACCACAGCCAAGCACCAAGCCCCATACAGCCACTTGCTCACTTCCCCACCAGTAAGATCAGAGAGGGAACCAGAAGTGTAAAAGCTGGAAAACTCTTGGGATGAGATAAAGGAAGTTTATTACGGAAAGCAAAAGCTGCCCATACAAGCAAAGCAAAACAAGGAATTATTTCACTGCTTTCCCCCACTTTATGTACTGAGCATGATGTCATCTAGTCTGAAACATTCCTTTGATCAGTCGGAGTCATCTGTCCTGGCTGTGTTTCCTCCCAGCCTTCCATGCATCCCTAACTTCCCTCTCCAATATGTCAGTACAAAAAGCTGAAAATGCCTGGGCCCCGTGTAAGCCCTGGTCATCAAAACCAAAAACATTTCTACATTATTAGCCCCGTGTCCAGCACAAGTCCAAAACACAGCCTTATACCAGCAACTGTGAAAAAAATTTAATTCTACTCCAGCCAAAACCAGCACACACACTCACAGCATGCTTAACTTGTAATGAATAACACAAACCCCCTGCCCCGAGTTTTCTATCATTGTACTGAATAAGCCATTATACCTCTCAATTTCGCTATACTGTCGACATTGTTGTCAATGTTTCTTAAGCATGTTTGGAATACATCTGAGGGAATCAGTTTCATCAAAGAAACAGATTTAGATCTCAGGTCACATGGTATTTCTACACAAGCTCTAAATGGGTCTATGGAATTGAATAACCTTCCCAACCCAAGATACTGCAGTGTGACAGCATGAGCTCACAGACACCATATCCATACAGTTTTGCCTGTAACTAAAACTGTTCTTGAATTGTTTTTTAGCAAATTATTCAAATACACTATTTTATCAGGTGAAATGACCTTTCCATTGTAGAAGATTTTGACATCAGAAACAGTGTATGAATAACAGTCTTCTAAGCATGTCAGAAGAAAAAGCTGTAAAAAAAGTTGTAAATCAACTGATTAAGAGAAAATAGGAAAAATAATTGAAAACTTTTATCTTTGTCTTAATTTGCAGGTTTTTCCTCATTTCTTCCAACATTTTTCCCACTGTGTAGATAAACTTGGATTTGTACTAAGATCTCATGTGTTGGCAATTTTTGTCTTACAAAAAAATCATAATGAAAATGCAGAGTCAAAACAATGTGATTCAGTTATTCATCATAAATGCATTTGTGGTTTTAATAGGCTTTTGCAGTTACCTTTTTCGAGCAATTAAGGTATAATAAAGATAAAGTGTAATACTCTTAAAAGGATTTCTATTACTAATTATTTTTACTGCCTGAATTTGTTAATAAAAAGCAATGGAAAGTTCACTTAAATGAAAAGGTATAACTAAAATCAAATTAGCAAGACTTCTTTAATAAATCAAAATAAACTTAATTTGACACTTTTGTTCTGTAGATAAGGAACAGTTCCAATGAACAGTGATTACAAATAAAAAGTGGGGAAGTGACATAATTTCTGAATGCCCTGTGTGCTTCCTTTAGCATATAAAAGACTTTATTATGCAAAATTTTAATGCGCAGACACTATTAGGCTTATTCTTTTTTGTGATAACACATAGCCATGCTAAGGTTCTTCGTAAATACTTCACATATGGAGTGCATTCAGAGGACCATATATGGGCAGGGTTAATAGTGAACTGTGCTGCAATTTATTGAATTGCAGCAGCACTGAAAGGGGTGACATCACACACAAGTACTTCTATCATTGGGTGAGGTTCAGGGCTTAAATTTCTCATCATCTTGTCTCTAAAATTTGGCTTTCTCTTGTTTCTTCTCCTCATGTATATTTTAAGAAAGAGCTAGGCAGCGAGTCAAAGGACATGTCCAAATTCATAATTCCTCTGCCTGCAACAGAGAAAGAGGCAATTTAAATAATTAAACTGAAAGTACTTTTTTCCTTTTCCTATGATGGAGAAATGAAAGTCCTATCTAGCCAACAGTGGCATTTTAACCACCACAAATTCTCCTTCCAGTATGGCATCTATGGTGTGATGTGTCTTTATTTCTATATTATTAAAATATGTGGGCTCTCCATCCCACACGAACTGGACTAACTCCTACATTCTAACTTCTTCCTCTGTCTCTTAGCTATGCAACAGATTGAGGTAAACTTCATTCACTTTCCATGCCACAATGATCACACTGAATGCCTCTTCAGATGTCTCTAATGAATTATCTGCACCAAATACATCATATTTCATGCCACAGCTTTTTTCAAATTCTGAGTCATTTATTTCTTGTACGTAACCCTATTAAGTCTCTTTTTTTTTTTTTCTTTTTTATTCTTTTTCTTTTTTCCTTTTTTTTTTTTTTACTAATACATGAAGAAGGAGCATTAGTTTACAGAAGTTGTTCTCAGGAGCTGACATCTATTATGCAATTTCTGTTCAGTCTCCTGATACTACTGAAAGCCACATACATGCAAATGGTATAAACAGTAAATCACTCTCAGATTAGAGCACTTATCCATTACAATTATCAGTGTTTGCATACAATTAGAATCAAGTATTGTAATGCTGTAAGAGTGTCCCAGTCAGTCAAGAGAGATAAGAGGTGAAACCTGTTAGTTTCCCTGGCAATTGCTAGTGTTCTCCAGATATGAAGCTAGGATGAACCCACATGAAAGATGAAACATGAAAAAGGGGAAAGGAGCATCACCTAATGTCATGAAACTACTGAAAGCAGAGGAGGTGCTTGGCAGAGTTCATTTTGCATACTTGTTAAAGCTCTTTTGAAGTCTCTGAGCAAGCTAAGTGAGTGAGGGGATTAAGATCCTGGAAGTATATTTAGAAATAGGTTTGGGTAAGTCAGCAGTGCACTGCATTGCATTGCTACACCAGAAGGGTCCCTCCTGCTCTACTGGATTGACAGGTACAGCCTGGAATAGGAGGTCAGAAGGATTTCAATTCTCCTGTCTACACCATGGACAATTAACAACCTAAATGAAAAAGTCACTCAAGTATACACCAAAGATACAGTAAAGAAAGCCCAATCTCTTCCAGGGCAATAAAACAGCACACTACTCAACCAGACTGGATTTTTTTTCTACCAGAATAGAAAAAGAGACATATTTTTGATCTGTTTAGACCAATGTCTGTCACTGGCAGAAGGTGCCTAGGAAATAGTAAGAATAGAGCAAATGTATAAAGATATTTTCCTTGGAAAATCAAAAGCATCAGAAATAAATTTCCTGAACGGAGGCTGTCTTTCAAATTAGTAATCCTAAACAATTTTTTTTTTCATGAGTTTAACCAGTTTTTAAACACTGTAAAATACTAGCATCCAAAATATTTAGGGGTGAGTGGGCTCCACTATTTAATAGCATGCTGTGTGAGAAATCATAGCCTTTATTTTGTCTTCACCTGCCACTTTGATGATGATGAACCTGCTAGGTTCATTTGCTTGTCCTCCCTTTATGTACTAGAAGGGAATGTACAGTCATTTCCTACTTTTGTTCTTTATGATATTCCTGATTTCATTATATTCTCTTATATCCCAAATCATGCAATATATTTTCAACATGAGGAGCCCAAGTCTACACTGTCATTCCTCAGAGAAGAAATATTTAAACTGGGATGTCTTTATTTGTGCTGTTTTACACAGGAATGAAAAAACCCCAAAAGTGCAACTAAACATTCACATCTTTTGCTGGTGTAATTTTTTTTTTTATCTTCAAAAATTTTCAAGAAATGCATGTGTTAATTTCCACTACTACTTGAACAAACTATCTAAAACACAGATTTCCCATGAGGGTGCTCTTGCTTAGGCGTTTATTTGAGAGCAGGTGTCTGAGCTCTGAAGGTCTGCAGTTCAGAAGAAAATGGAAGATCTCTTTGGTAGTGGCTTTTCAATAAACCTCTGGGGCACTTTACATTAGGGGTTTAGAATGCAAGGTTAATGTGCTGCAGACTGTTGACTCCAGTATATGAACACGTGCAATGCCACTCAACTCCTAAAATGCATGTACTTTGTTACCAGTGTTTATTAATAAACACTAAAAATAAGCTCGGTGTTGAAATAATTCAGAATTAAACATCTGGTTCTCTCACAGAAGTTCTTTCCACAGAGACAGTTTCTTTACAAAAATCTGGCTGTGCCCAAGTGGCTTAATTTTAATATGGCCATTAAACTGAAATACAGCAGCCTTTTGCATATGTCTGGCCTGGAAGCCTCAGTAAATGCTTGAGTACGTCCAACACACACATTGCCAACACACACATTGCCAACATCCAACTATTCTGCAATGGAGAGGCACAACCCTCAACCAAAACTGAGAATCACAGGAGATCTAGATAGATACTTGTATCTATCTAGCAGATTAGTAAAATCAGTCACAAAAATTATTCATGTGTAAAACAATAGACTGCAGTTGATACCTTGTATTTCAAATTACCAAATTCATGGCTGTGAAAAGAAACAGTACAGGATGAAGTGATGAAATATGAAGCCTAAGAGCACAGCAGAACAGCAGAACCCAATAAAATAACTCATCTCCTGACAAAAATAATCCATCAACAGAACTAACTGTATTGAAAACTTCAGCTATTAATTTTCCTCATCATGGTGTTCAGAGACTTTGTTATTGGCATATGACTAAATTTTATAATCAAACAGCTGTAGAGGTTAAGGGAATAACAATGGGATAGCAGGACTCTGTGCTAAAAGCTGATTTCAAGCCAGACCTGTCTGTTACTGGCTGAGCATTATTTCCACATGACAGTGCAGCCAGCTGAGACAGCAATTGTTTTCTCAATTCACTTCCTAAAAAAAAAAAAAAAAACAAAAACCAAAAAACTAAGGCAACATTACATAAGCCAGTATCATTGCTGGCCATTCTTGATTTGATCATCAGTACTTTTTATTTTTTAACTTTTTGTGCACAAAGCCCATCTCTATTCTTTCAGTGAATGAAATAAGGATTGCCTTGTCATACTTGTCTTGCTGAGTTATGACAATGACAGATATTCATGTCTCCACATGCACCCTACACAGACATACACAGACATACACACACACATACATATACACACCCTTTGCATCATCTCTGATGGGCATTGTGGTCTGTCCTAAGAACACCAGGTGGAGATTGCAGGAGGACTCATTGTTTGAATGCTCACATAATTAGCACACTCCAGAGATGGGACAGCTGAGTAAGACCTTCACATGCACTTCTCAGATTAACAGATCTTTTATGCATAGTCAAATTCCCAGCTTCTAGTGGAAAGCCTACAAAAATTTATACCTGCTCGACTGTTGAGCACATAGGGTTTACAGTTCAGCACCTACCATGCTTTACAGGGCAGGCACTATTGTCAGACCTCTCAGTTTGGCACTGGAATGTATATTCTCATAGTAGAGGCTGATTTAAGTCAAAAGCAATGTATTTGGATTAGGAGTCATCTGCTAATATTAGGTGCTTAATTTACAGTATACTATTAAGAAAATGTTCTTCTGTGCATGCTGGCTCTTTATACAGGTTCACCTCTTCCTAATGTTGAAAGTTGTTTGGGTCTTTGAGCTTGATAAGGACAATTTCTGACTCATCAGTGTGTATCTTCATTTCTCCTGGGGTTATTTATCAGCAAAATACTTCCAGCTAGAGGGGACATTTGGATGAATATAGTTGTACTCCCCATTAGCCATTCTGTGCACTGACCTTTGCTGAAATTTTGTGGTCTGTCCCCTATTATATTGCAAGCAATCATGAATAAAGCAAATATGGTGATCCTTGGCACAGTTTATTTGTCATAATTAGGTGCTTGCAAGTGATACATCCAATGACCACACAAATTCCAAAGCAAAGCCAACAGTAATATTCTAGTTCCTGGTACTACATGTCAGAAAGAAGTTAAACCAAAATCCAGTATACTCTGTAAGACAGATAATATTTACATGCTACCAGGAAAAGAATATTTATTTGTATGAGGAAAGCACCTTTTTAGCAGGCTCCAGGGTGAAATGACTTTGGATTCTGATTCATCTTGATGCTCCCAGATAGAGTGAAGTGTCTTCAGGTTTAGCCCCATGAAGGCAGAGCTATGTCCATCAGCATTTGACCCTTCTGTTGGGAAATCCTGGCACAAAGATCCCAAATGTTTAACAGCCTGTCAGTGCTCAGCTGAGCTCATTCATACCAGGTGGTTTTGTTGACTCTCCCTTATAATCTGGTACATAATTAATGTTAGGCTCAGGGGAAGCTGCCTAATGAGAAATGTATCCTAGAACAAAAGATTTCATGACGAAGAAAAAGACTGATCATCTGAATATATACTGTGTAGATAATGTGTTGAACTGTTTTCAACAAGATCTATATATCTCAACAAACTTTGATCATGAGATGCTGTTAGGAAAGCCCTGTGAGAATCTGAAGAAGAAGTGAGATCCTGAGTCATCATTTTTTTCTCATATGGTTCTGGCACAGGAACACTTTGATTCCTTTTTATCAAGAACACAATGGCTTCACCCTCCCTCCATGAGAAAATAGGTATTTTAAGAAGCAGTCTTACAACTGTACCAGTTTTCCCCTTGATATTTTCTGTGCATCAACAAGTAATTTACCACACTACAGTGATTGCCTCCCACCAGATATATCCTGACTGGGGTATATCTATTCCATATCTATTCCATTAGTGTATAAACATTAATGTAGCCTGTGAAGATAGAAATTGATTTTAAATGCTCTGAATCACCCTCTGAAAGTGCTAATTACTCCTCTTGGACTGGAGAGGTAGCCTAGGCAAACTATATGAAGTTCCTTACTTATTCCCAAAGAATAATCAACACAAGCTCTGCAAATAAGTATCTGAAATGTGTGATTCCTGTGATTTGCAAAACAGAAGTAGATGAATGAAGAATCACTATCAAAACGTCCAAAAGTCTAAGCCAATCCTTTCAAAAAGTAATACCAATGATTCATCAGTGTGACTATTTAGATCCTTTTTGGAATGTCCCAAGTTTCACACTGATATTTGATGTCTAATTATGCAATTAATTCACTCATTCCAGTACCAATCATACTCTTCTCCATTCTTAAACCTGTCATACTGTAGTAGATTTTTCCTTTCTTAAAAAGGCCTACCATTCTCCAGCATCTCCAAGATTCTTTCCAAAACACTTTGGTCATCAGACTTCTTTTTCACTAGCTCAGCAACACTTTAATGGAATTCATCGTCTCTATGAAAAATTTTCACAACACATCCTTGCCAAAATTGGCTTTGCACATTGCCCTATTATTTTAAATAAACTCACATGGAGTCATGTTCTTAGAAGATTAATAACAAAATTATTTTTTAAAACTGTGTGTTTCTCTAAAATACAGAAAGAAAGTTAGTATCATTACACATAGGAGCAAAGAAATAGAAAGATAAAGATAGTTGTTGGAGATCATAATGGAGAGCAGCATTATTAACACAGAATGAACAAACAAATAAAGGACACAAAACTGGTGTTGTTCTGCAGCAGCTCTGAATTAACAGATCCCCCATTTCCTTCCATGACAGTAGTTCCCTTCTGTACTCGTGTAGTTTTCCCTGTCTCAGAAGTCTGCCAAGCCCTTGTGGCCTGCTCCCACAATGTCATGAGCCCTTCGACCCCACTCCATGGCACACTCTGCATTACTCCAGCAAACTGAGAGGAGCTCAAGACACTCCCTGCTGAAGATGTCCTGAAGTGCACCAACACTTGGATGGCTCACTGCAGTTCCCATCTCCACATGTTTTTGCACCAAGAGAAGCACCAATAAAGCCACTTCTCTTCCAGCTAGGGGTCACTTCATGCAACATTTGCTGGAAGAAAGTCAATTTAAGAATAAACTCCTCTGAAAAGCTCTGTTGAAGTTGTCCTAACCATTGACAACTACAGAAAGAAAACAGGCATGAGCAATCATAAAGTCTGATCAATGATCCATAAGAAACTGATCTCAAAAAAGTGCTCATACAACTATGCCCTCTGGAAGGATTTCTAATACTTAAGCTCTGCCTATAAAAATTGCAGATTTGTTGTTTAGCAATATTTCTGTACTAAACTGGAAATTTTTGAAGACCTAATATTTTTGCTATTACCTCATTGTTTCCACATTGTTATCTACTGTGTATAGCTCTTTTTGAATAATAATATTTTGTCAAAAAAGATAATGAAATACCAGGTAAAATTCAGAAATTACTTGGCTTGAGCTATGATGTGGCAAATTTCCCATCAGAAGGGTTTAAATTTTTTAAATTCTTTAAGGAAGGTTATCTCTGCTTTCCTGTACATTCTTGAAGTAGAAATTACTTAACCTTTGACATGCTACTATTTATTTTAGTAATTTGGTGGTTTTCCAATTTCCAGTTAATTAATTAATTCCACTTTTTCTTTCTTTTTATTTCGTCAAATAATGACAAATAAATTAAAACCCTCTAATTTATGAAAACCTGAAAATCTCTGCTACTTGTCAAAGAAGCCTTTCACACCAGGTATTTTCTTGTGACAATTTGTCTTGATAGGTGTTTTTTAACAATATTTCATTTCCTGTATTTCCTCTCCTGATTCTCCTGCATGTTATTTAGAAAAGAGTGGCAAAAGAACACCATTTGTGGACAAGACTCTTTATTTCACTTTCTCTTCAAGAAACTACAATTTTGAAAATGCTCCAAGGTTGAATTTAAATCCAGTTGAATAAAAATATTTATGGAGTCTGCAAATGGTTAAACTAAGAAAAATACAAGGAACTTTCAAATTAAATTTAAGAAAATTATTCTGAAATAACAAAAAAATATTTGTTTTAATAATAAAAAATTTAGGTGACTACTACAGGCTGGTTAAATGGGCTTTTGCTAGTGTGGAAGTGGCATAACACCAGTGAAAGAACTGGAGAAAAAGGGTTTTTCTCTCTCGTAACTTACAGACCAATGTTTTCCAAATAGAAACACTTACAGTAATTTTAAAAAATTCCACAGACTTTAGTCCAATTATTAATTACTTTTACAATACCATATAAAGGTGAAATCAGAGAAAACATCCACAGATGCTGAATCATATTGGTACTATGCAATCAGTATCAGAGGCATGGTATTTGTCTGAACAAGCAATTCCTTTCTATCTATGGATAGAAAGCAGAGAAATAATGCCAATGGAAGTGGTATTATTGCCTATCAAAGTACAATTTCCTATCATTAGAACAGAAGTTTCAAAAGTACAAAGAAATCGATTTCAGAAGAAATAATTTATCATGCTTTGTGGGAGATAGTTGGTGAAAATCAGAAAAGCTGTTGATTAGATTTCTTGATGGGGAATAAAGATATTTGAACATGTTAATGAAACAGATCTATCCTACAATAATTTTTCTTAGGTTGAAAGTTTCAGCATTTGGGACAGTCATAGTTCTCTTTGATTCCTCTTCCCTTTTTCTAAAACTTCTGGAAACAGCAAGGTAACCTGCTTGGATTAAAGAAAAAAAAATCTAATACTTGCCATGAAATACAGGAACAAAATAGGTCATTTAAAGGACAACTATTGTAACTAAAACTCAAGTAATAAATAATTTCTCTGGATAGATTCTTGTAACATATTAGGAAAGTACAATTCTCCTTTCTCAAGTCTTTATTGGTTTGTCCCCATCAGTCAAATTCAGGTAAACATTCACAATTTCTTCTTTTATTAACTTTCCAGCTATTTCATTTGGAATGGAAAGAGGTCCCCTCTAACTATAATTTCTGGAACCAAACAATTTTTTTCTTTGCAATCTGAAAGCATTGTGCAATTGTCCCCAGGATAAATCTCAAAATGAAGGGCTAAAGCACAAAATCTGTGCACTCAAAAGCTACTTTTCTTAAATTTTTATGCAGTGAAATGACTCCCAGCTGTGACATATAATTGCTACCTTTTATAAAGAACCTGTATAGCATATAATATTTTATATGTAATAGAAAAGTGTTTATGCAGCATGATGCCTTCTTAAATTTCTCAAATATTATGCTTCTTGTAACAGTGAGAGATTGGTTTCTCAGTTCCTCTCTGATATCTCTGCTTGTTAACATGTTTACACCCTCTGTGAATTTAAATTTTAAGTCCTAGCTATGAGTGACTGAATGTTATGTTTTTCCTAGGATCATGTAATTGTTTCAACATGTAGTGTCTTAAAATATGTAGAAAATTTTTCCAAACAGGAAAGAAACTTGCTCGATTTTATGTCTGACCTCTTCAGTGCTAGGGGGGGCTTGAATTCCTTCTTACAAATTTTCTAGTAGAAAGAACTTTGATGAAACATAAAATGAAACTATAATTGCTTCTCATGTGTGAAAAAGATCCCTTTTGTAACCATTGGAAATCAATATGCCAGGCTGGGGAGTACATTTAGAGAAATGATGGTTCAGAAGTTCTTCAGCAAAATTAATTTCCTAAGAACACTGTTGAGAACAAAATAACTAGGACTGTAATAATGAAACTTTTATAAGGCCTAATAAAGAATAGCATTATCAATTCAGGGATGATAGGAAAGAACTAGATGATTCTCAAGACTGAAGTAACAGGAAGGAGTGATACTGAAAAGTACAAAGTAGAAGGTTTCTCACAGAGCAACTATGATCTGATAGCTAATAATTCTGAAATGAAAAAGAGTGAGAGTGAGGACTGATGTTTGAGGGACTGGTTATCCACAAGATGCAGCTATGCAAACATACACAAAAGAATGTATCCAGACAAAAACCCAAAAAACCTGATGCAGTTTCCTACAGATGAAAAGGCAAATTATAAAGCAAACATTACACTTCTAGCTTCTTATTTGGACTACATTTTTTCTCCTAACAACAGTGTCTGCTGTTCATCTGAAATATTAACTGATCTAGATGAAATGTATTTTTGCTTCAGATTTAAAATTATGACAGTAAATAACAATCGTCCCAGAATCCATTGCCTGCTCTATTAAAACCTATATATTGTTTGGTGAAAAGCCACCCAAATTTGTTCATGTGGTTTAGATTTCAGCTCCTGAGGGCAGAGCAATTTGATCATTGAAATAAATCACTAGAAAAGCAGTTTTATTCAATGTGGCCACACATTTCATGTGAATTTCCCCTTAGTGGGTTTTCACAGCATCTTTCCTAAAAGATATTATTCAGTTATTAGCTATAATTAAATCCAAGCCCAATCTGAGTTATTTAAGATATGAACCTGTCCTTTTCCACTTCCTGAAACCAGAAAAAAAAATTCAAGATGAGGGAAAACAGCACTCTATTCACAGCAAGAAGAGATGCTACATTTGTAACAGTCTCCCTTAAAAGTGCACATAAAATTGCTAAGACTGCTGAGAAGAGAGGAGGAAAGTTAACTTAAATAATTAAACATACCTAGGGCATCTCACCTATGTACTGCACTGACTTTCAAAGTAGTTATTTGTGAAGAGCGTTTCACAGGAGAAAACTGGGGTCACTGCGACTTCACGTCCTCTGTGGGAAAATAAATAATTCAACAAGTAATGTCCTGGCTACATTGTGAAAAACATCCATTGAAACAGTGGAGAAATGAGGAGACATCCAGTGTGAACAGAGGTTTTTCTGCTTTTCTGATGAGCGAGATAAAAAAACCCCAAATTTTCTCCAGTGAGACCCTCTCAGGCTTTTACTAAGGACCTTGCTCTGTTTTATTCTCTCCCAAAATGTGTTATACATATGACATTACCAGAAAAAAGATTCTCTCTATTTTCCTCATGAAAACTCATCCATTCCCTATAAATCATTCAACAGTCAAACAATTCAGTGTTGAGTCCTGGCATCAAACTATCAAGCTCTCAACCTCCAGTTCCTTTGTTTCTTGTGCAGACTTGTTTTGCAATGCTATCCACAGCAAAGGCAGAAACAGCTGACATGACCCGTTGCCTCTATTGTCAAGGCTCAGGACAGCAGATTATTCTGTCCTTTCTAGATATGTCATATTTAGATGGGAATGAGGTATCTTTAGGTTGAGAGAAACATGGATGGTGTCAGTAGCAGCGTTCTGGAGGGAAAATTAAGGCAGGGGGTAGGCAAGAGTGAATAAGAGGATGATGTCTATATTCTCATTCCTGCCAAGTGAGCAGCTCACTCTCTTCATGCATCATTGATGCCTATTCCAGATTGAAACATGAAAGAGGATGGACAGTGCAATGATAGAATTGGCATACAGGCAAAAGGTGATGCACAAGGCTCTAAACAAGAACTACCAGTTCTTGTTCTTGGTTCTGCTGGGTGAAAATGGTATGGTGAGAATATGATAAGATCTTTTGGGGCAAAGAGTCTGGAAAAATCCCCAAACTTGAGAAAATTCTACTTGATATTTTTCTAAAATTCCCTGTTTTCATCCCCTAACACATCAGGCCCAAGGCAAGAAACCACTGGAGAGACAGAAATTTCTCTGTTGTTAATCCCATATCAAAGCACTTCCATGCAGAGCATAAGGACACTAAAATAAAGATTGTTTCAAAGATGTCTTCATATGTCTTTCTTATTGGAAGTTACGTCTGATTTTGCTTCATAACTAAACACACAGTAATAATGCTTTCTACAAGTTAAGCTCAGAAACTGCTCCACATAGGTCCATGTAACTTCCTTCAGGCTTATCAGTGACTTTGCAATAGGAAATCTTACTGTCTGAAACTGCACTATTTGTAAGATTTATGGCATTTTAATTACACTTTTACTGTCTTGTTTCTTCTGAGCTGAAATTCTGCACAATAATTGAGGGAAAAGAGTTGTAAATCTTGAATTTGGCTTCTAAAAATTCTTTTCCTCTGGTTTGCATTCTGTGTTCCTTGAAGACTCTGTAATTAGTCCAGCATTGGATCTTCAGTGTAAAATCAGAAAGTGTGACAGTTTCTGGTGATAAAGTGTTACCAAAAAATGCTGCAGAATGGAAAAATATTATCATATTTCAGTGACTTTGCTCAGTGTTACGCCTAAACCAGTGAGAGCACAACAGAAGCATAGCCCTCTAGATATTTTATAACCTTTTAGATCCAGAAATACATCTTCTCATGGAAATCCTATCCCAGTCAACTCAAGCAGAAAGCTTTTAGCTAAGAAAAACACACCAGTTTCATTCAAAGCATTTTATGTGATGAAATGAACATTTTCTCAATGAAGAGGATGAGACTGTAAAAGATATAAATAAACAGTCATGTGCAAAGTTTCTTACAGTATTAAACACTCAAGCTTTTGAACCAAATTTTCAAGAAATCTTGAGGAGGACAACTACTTAGAAAACAGTCAATACATAATGGAAAACAAAAGGCACTGTCATAAACTTTAAATAGCATTAGAATAAGGATTCAGAACCAACCCATCCAGATGTTATTAAAAAACAAAACAAATACAAACAAACAAACAAACAACAACTATCTGGTTTTAAGATAAAATTTTATAGGTTTATGAAAAGGAGTTTATGTTGGAGTCATGATATTGGGACCATAATTACTGTGATATTATCTGTTACAATTTCATATAAATTCTGACTCTCAATGCTTGGACAAAGTTTTTAGGTAAACTCCTTGTCCTGATACTATTTCAAAGATCCTAAGACTAAAACTATCCTCCGGCAGTTTGTAGAAACACGTAAAAGTGTATCAGGTGTCTATTGAGCATGGACAAGAGGTTGTGCTTCATTTATCATGCTCAGCACTACAGTCACCTCTGGAAGTCAGGACCTTGCCAGGCAGGCTGCTGACTGCAGTGCCCTCTGTGGGCAACTGGGCTGTTCAGAAGGCAAGGAGTGGAGCACCCTGTGTCCTTCTGACCACAGCAATAACAGACTGGTCTGAGGAAACAGAAGATGCTTTAGAAAATCTGGTCCAATGCCAAAGAATAAACAAAATCCTGTTTAGTTCCTACTGTGTGGAGAGTACAAATACAGAAACATTAGTGTGTGCACTCCAGGAAGATATGCTCTGAATGAGCACAGATGTGAATTATGTTGTATTTTCAGTCTCCAGACGGTTGCAAAGTGTAGTCCTTAACAAAAACCATTGCAAAGTCTGAGCTCAAAGTAATAGATACTAAAGGTATGATAAAGATATAACAAGCTATATAAGATATAACAACTACACAACTAAACGAGAATGAAGGACTGTCAAGCGTAGGACACAAAAGAAAGATGAGAGACTAAATATTTTAGAAGGTAAGCATAGGAAAAAAAGCTTTATTGTTTAATTCTTAGTACTTTTTACAAGGTGTTCCAATACAGACTTAACATGATTGGTGAATAGGAGGTACACCTCTCTAATCCCATTGGTTAAACTAGAGAAACAACAAAACACCACCTGGAGAAAGATTGTTTTGAGAAAGGATAGTTGTTGACCAAGATTGTTTTGAGAAGAAGTTTTCTTGAGAATTTTTTCCTTGGGAAAAGTTAGCAGCTGCTAGCAGGCTGAAATCTCTCAGACCCAGAAATAGCAGGCCCACAAAGGACAGGGAGAAAAACGAGATCCCATCCTCTACAGTAGCTCTCTGATTTTCTAATATTAGCAGAGAACTAGCTTCATTCCTATCTGCTGCTTTGAGACAAAAGTCCCAAAATTCTCTTTGCCATCTGTTCCCTCTGATTCCCGTGGGCAGCACTTTGAACCCTTTCAAATCAAACATCAGCCAGCCTCCCCTTGGCCCCAAACCCATCCTTATCTCAATAATAGATGCAGTTGCTATGGCTGGGTTGGGTGCTCTGCATGGGTACAGCTGAAGGTCACAGGCTGGACCACTCTCAGAGCAGACCTATGTTCAGAGAAGACAAAGGACACTCTGATAGCACCTCATCCACAGAAATGGAAAATGCACCATGTCCTTGCTGAAATTCTCCTCAAGCAACACATGCAGAAACTAGATAAATTAGGATGGAGGCTCTGAGAAAAATAAGCAGTTCTTACAGCTCCTATAAAATGTATATATTTGTTAGAGAATATTTAAATTATATATCTGTAAAGAAGGCTAAGATATGAGAAGAAAATATTTAGGTTTTAACTTTCAAAATTGTCCAAATTAACTGTTTTGATATTTTCTAACAAAACTCGTGTTTTTCTGCTTGAAAATATCTTTGTTTTTAAATTAGACTTAATATAGTTGATCTAAGCACGATCAATTTTTTTAGGTCTTGGTGAAAATTTCTTCATAAATTAATGGAAAATATAATTTATTTGAATCAAAGATGCTTTGGACTTCCAACTTGCAGTCTTAGATTTTGATGTTTTATTCTAATTTAAAACAGATTTTTCTTTTATTATTAAATCAATTTCCAAGTAAAATGAGAGAAGTTCTCATTTCCTCCTGTGGTTGTCCTTGGATTTTTTTATGCAAAAAATATCTCCATCTGTGTATTACTTAGGTTATGGCTACTGGAACAATCTTGTTCCAGATTTCAAGTTACTGAAAGATGTATTATTTTGTTACCCAGACAGGGACTTTTACTGAGATGCATGGTTCAATTTCTTTTTCAGTCTTTGAGAATGGCTGCTACATTGTGTGCAAACCTGGAAGAAAGCAAACAACATGTTATCAAAATAAATCTCACTCATCTGAAAAGGGCCAAATAGAGGTTAATCCAATTACTTAATGGTTGTCTCCTTTGGCCTCTTCCTTCGGGTGTCTGTGCTTTATACATTCTCTTTCTCTCTGCTAACATGATCCTTTAAAGTTCTTCCCTTCATAAGGGAAAAAGTGCTTCATTGTTCTCTCCAAACAAAATCTTTTTTTCATTATGGAGGAATAGAAATATGGTCAAAAATTGTGCAGGTAGTGTTGAAGTGACTCCTTTAAATCAAGTATTTAATTTTCATTTATAGTGAATGGACCACTGCTCTTAAATTTGTTTGACTTACTCTTGAGGTCAGAACTCTTACTGAATTAAATATATGGTAGGAATAACACTGAAAATTTGATCAATAACATTAATTGATTTGATTGATAACATTAATGTTTGACTCCAATAAATACTTTACTCCAGAGAAAGCAGGATTAATAGCAATAGGAGTCAAATATGCTTAATAGAATTCTAATTTAATGAGAACAAAATTTAATAAACTGCTTGTAAAAGTTTTCAGCATTCCTGCTTCAGGGAAATTGAATGTGCTGACTCCTGCTAAGATTATTCCTCTGGAATTCTAATGCCCAACCAGTAATCTGCACAAAATGGTAACTGTCAGGGAGGCAGGGCAGCAAATGAACAATGAGTGAGATGGCTGGGACAATTAATCTTTGGCATCCGCTTGTAACTTGTGAAATAAGCATTCTGCTGCCTTTAGGGCATGCCAGAATGTTCATAGCTAGAGCACTCAGAACTAGACCTCCTGTGCAGATGCACAGTACTCCTCCCTCATCTTCACAAACATCCTTGCTAGTGATTTCTGGCACTAGCTGAGGTGGGCATTATTTATTACTCAGTCAGCCTGACTCAGTAGTTCTCTCTCCCTGTAATAACATTACAATATTTATGCTATAGATATTGTCCAGAACAGCTTCTTCTTGATAGTCTATTCAGACACGAAAATGACTCCATTACTAAATGAAAATGGAAAGCTTGTTCCCCCTGTGTGTTTTTGCTCAGTCATTCACTCAGAGACCAAAATTTTAAGTTACAGCAATGGAACTAGGAATACAGAAAACTCATTAAAAATAATCACTTTAAAATCTGGGGATATGGACTGGATGACAAGACTACAAGATGGGCGAATCACTTGCTGGACCAAAAACTAATTCAAAGTTGGGATCAAAGATTCAAACTTCAACAAAGATGATTTTTAATGCCTTGGTACAGAAAAAGGAAGTGCAGCAGTACAGGCTAGTAACTAGCTGGCTGGGTAACGATTCTGCAGAAAATCACATTGGAAAACAAGATAAATATAAGGCAGAAGTGCATCCCTGCAATGAGGAATCCTACAGCATGCTGTGCTGCATTAACAGGCATACAGTAAGGGAGTTGGGAAAATGGTTATGTCCCTCTTCCCATGTCTCAGTTTTGCCACCCCAGTACAAGAGGCATGACTGGCAGACAGGCCAGAGCAGGGTCACTCACAAGGCTACAGGCTTGCATGGGGAAAGGCTGAGGGAAGAGGGTTTTTTCAGCCTGGAGGAGACTAAGAGTAAGGACAAACTGCAATCTTCCACAACCTAAAGTGCAGTTACAGAAAAGGCAAAACCGGGGTCTTCTCACGGACACAACGGTGACAATTTCCAGTGAGGAAAAATAAAGAAAACCACCATCAGAATGACAAGCACCAGAACAGGTGCCCAGAGGTACAGCATAAGATTCATCCTCAGAGATTTTCAAAATTTCACTGGTCAGCTCCTGAGTAAAATGGTATAATTTGGACAACAGTTCTGCTCTGTGCAGGAGGTAGCACCTGCAGAGCTTCCTCCTAACCATAATTGTTCTGTGAGTTCCCCAGCCTAAATTCCAGTCCTGGTCCTGCTTTGTGTTGAATTAAGTTCCTACCACAGTAAATCATTATCAAGGTCGTAAAAAGCTGATCTATATGGCCTCCTACTCATTGCACAGGAGTTGTGAAACACATAAAATGGCAGATGTTCCTTCAAGGGCTTAGCAAGGGTGATTTACCCAAGGTCACGCAAGTCTATGGGAGATCTGGAAAGAGAACTAAACACAGCTTTCCAGCCAGCTCCCTGATTAATCAGCTATCCATTCACAGTATGGTAGCTGCAGCTTCTACAGAAACAAGCCTGTTGAAGTGATGCCTTCCATCTGCACACCAAAAATTTTTATGTGGTCCAAGAGTGATTAAAAATGTAAATCTTCAGCAAACTGGAAGCTTTACAAAAGAAACCCTGATGCTACGTCCAGTTCTTCTTTGTCTTTGACAATGTATTTTTGTTCTTGGCAAAAGGTCAGAAGCATAACAATAAATGCATTCATATCCCCTTCAGCAGAAATGTTATTTTGATTCAGCAAACTTCTATGATCTTAGCTGTAAACAAAAGACCCTGAACAAGCATCAGAGAAAGAGAGATTAAAATGATGGGATGTTTTTGAAGGAAAGGAGCAATATAATAATAATTAAAGGATATTCTATTTCTGTCTTTCTCAGTATGCAAAAGCATCATGATTCCTGGTCTCTCTCATTAGTGTCTAATTAAAACTCTTGCAGATTCACATTGATTTGTAGATTATTTTTTAATTGTCTTATATTGCATCAAATATTATGGACTTATTTATACAAAAGGGTGAATATATTACCATAGCAATCATGCCTCTGAAGTAACAAATAATAAAATTGTAGATATAGAAACACATCTTGTAAAAACATCAGTCAGAAATCCTGTCTTGGATCCTGCAACTTGAATCAAAGTTGCTCAACAGCCTCGCTGCATTACAGATTTTTTCCTTCTTTTTTAAAAACACTTAGATATAAGCTAGGGCAAGAGGTAGGTTGTAGCATATGATGAGCCAGTGTTTTGATCTGATTTAGAAATCCTATGTTGTCATGATGAAAAAAAAATGTACAGATACAAGGATCCTTTTCTGTAATCAACAACATTCCTCACAATATTGACACACTTGTTCCTATATAATATGTTGATGTGGTGAAGAAAAATTAAAAGGTCCATGTCAAAAATTATTTGTGAAGTACCCACCATTTTATAGCTTCAGAGAAAAATAAGATAGGAGAAGAGAGCCTTTAAAAATTCTGCATTGAGATCAGGATAGCCATGCCCATCATTTTGCTGCTCCTTCCGTCTGTTCAAATGTGAAGTGCTGAACACACAAATATCAATAAGTGCAAGCTGTCCCTAAAAACCTGATTCTCTTTCAAATATATGAGTTTTATTTCACCCATTTTCTTATGAAAGGGATAGATAAAACCCCAGAAATCTCCCTTTGTGAGAGAAAATTCCTTCATCTGTACAGACTTCTCTGCAATGGAGAAAATCATTGCTGGCAGGGCATGCAAACATATATCAAAGAATACCTCCATGGCTTGCAGTAAGAGTTAGGCTTTAAAGACAACTTGTGTTCTGTGCAGGTGAGTTTGAGTTTGCAAAGTCATTCATAAGGCTCTCGGAGGAGGAGGCTAAAAGAGGAGATTCACCTGACTGAATGATGTCTTTGCTACAAGTCACCACAGGATTTGTTTTGTCTGCATTATCAAAGGTGTTATTTATAAAACAAGCATCTGAAAGAGATGAATTGCAATCTTCTCCACTGTTTGCTGAACAAGTCTATACTGTCTAGCCCAGGCAGACCCTTTACCTCCACTTCTGCTCAGGACACATTTTTCCATTATTAATAGAGGTGGTACAAAAGTGAATCTGGTAAACACTGTAACTGAAATTTTCTTGAACAAACTTTTTTTTTTTTCTTTTTTTTTCTTTTTTTTTTTTTTCCTGAGTATCATATATCCTCACACTGCAGTTCAATGACTTAGGAAACTGATGACAGCTTTTTTGGGATGGGACCTTGGGATATTCCTGCTCCAGCTCTGCTACAGTGCACTCAGAGCTGAGGTCAGAGGGGGCTGGAAACCCCCAGATCAGAGCTGGCACAGCTTCCCTGGACACCCCACGCCTCTGCCCCTCTGGCCCCCAGGGAGAAATACATTTTCAACTGCTGTGGAACTGAAAGGAGACAATGCATTTAAAAGAGCTGATCTTGTCTTTCCACATTGCCAAACTTCCTAGGAGACTGCTGAGGTACCTGTACAACAGCACTGCTCCACCACGACGTGTGCTCTATGTCAGGACTCATTCCACTTCTCCAGTACAAAAGAAGGTGACAGAGAATGTGGTGGCAGTAAATCCCAACCAAATTCTTATGAATAAGAATTTAAGCTTTTTTTCTGGTCTGAAAGTGACCAAATACTGCTGAGAATATAAAGTCAAGATAAGGTTAGGGATAAGTGTAGAGCAGTCAAAGTCACTATCATTTATTGCTGGTTTAACTATGGAAAAAGCAGAGCATTGAAGAAATGTTATTTTCAGTACACTCAACCTTCAAATTTGATTTTCAGGCTGGCATTTGATAACAGGTCTTCATGCCCATTTCCTACTTTATACCTGCAATCAAAAAAATAACAACAGATCACCATCAAATGGATAAAAATCCTCCAATTTTAAGTCTTAGAATTATGATTTCTAGACCTGTTTTTCTAACTGGATTTGGTTAGGTGAACACAGCAAAGTCGTGAACTCATGCTGTTTTGCAGTCTTTGGGGTTTCTTTCCTATTATATTAAATGATGGCAGAGAAATAAAAAATGGTATCTGAATGAGTGTCTTTCAACAATATTACATTTGAATAATTTTCTGAGCATTGTTTCTGAGTCTTCAAAGTCATCATTTCATATTAGTTATTTAATATCACGCTGGAAATGAGTATTCTATGTATGTCTTTCATGATAATATAGTATTTTGTCTGTATAGTTATCAAAAGAAATGTTATACACAGAAAATATTTTGAAAGATTCTACACTTATTAAACTACAGTCAGGTTGTTAAATGCCAAATATTATTTAAGTTTAAAATCACTATGTTCAAGGGGAAAATAATTTATTTTTTAAGAAAATCCACATCAGCTAAAAAAAATTAATTCTAGCAACCACCAGTATCAGTTTGTTTTGTCCTTTCCTGTGAGCAGGTGCTGTAAACACATATGCATATTTCCAAAACATCCTCTGATACAAATACATCCAGCTCTATGGTGATTAAATTCTGAATCAGACCTTCAGGACATGTTTTATCAGCTCTGACATAATTTATTTCATGTGACTTGGAACCAGTTGTAGTTTTTTTGATTCCAGAGAAAGATATATTACTTTATCAGAACAATTCCACATCACTGAGGTTAAAATGAAAGAGTGGTATTACATCCCTGGCAAAGAAAGACACTAATTTAGAGAAGCCAGTGATAGGGCTTGCAAGATACTAGATTGTAGAATTGTTTATTAGAAGGCACATTTTGTTCAGACCTGACAATTACGTTGGCTCAAAAACCATGAGCCAGGTTTCCAAAACTTCAATATCTTTAGAACTGTAAAGATTAATTTTATCTAATTTGAGACTTCCATTATTCTATCTGTCCATCAGTCTCCAAGATTCACTGTTGCACATTAACTAATATTAATCACATTTTGACAGTGGTACTGGGGTCTCACCAAGTTCCTGGGAGTGCAGGGAAAACCACCATCAGGTGGAGTGCCAAAGGTGGTGGAAAGGCAGGGCCTGGCTGGCACATTTTGGTGCTTGACCAAGCACCAGCATAAAGAAACATCTTTAGCAAATGGGGTTCCTGGGGAAGATCAGCATCTTGTGATCTGTCAGGAAAAAGAAGTTCCTACTCTGACAAACTGAGGACAACTTGTAGGAAAATGGGTGGTGTCATGGAGCACAGAGTAGCTGCAGAGAGCTGGAATTATGATGGTGGAGGAGCAAGAGATGCTGTGCTAGAGTCCAAGGGAAGGTGGGGTTCCTCAGTTCTGCTGTTCACAGAGAATGGGGGTTTATTGTTAAATCCTTCTTATGTTGTGTCCTCAGGCTATTTTGGAGTCAAGTATTCCAGCCTTTCTCTGGAGGTAGGAAGTTACTTTAAGTTTTTTTCATGGACAGCTAACATTCTCACAGTTCTGGGAGATGGAGCTTAAAAAAAATAAACTGAAATTTAAAAAAAAAAAAAAAAAAAAAAAAAAAGAGGCACCCAAAACCTAAAGAAAAAAAACAGACTAAACAATCAAACAAAAAGAAAGAAAATACTGTTACTATTTGGAACTGCAGTAGTAACAACACGTAAAAACTCTGGTTTCTCCAAGGGGCATTACTTTGAAGGTTTATTAAAAGACACACTCTTTTATGCAGTATTTCCATGCAATGAATATGATTCGTCATTTAGAGCCTACACCTCTTTGTAAACATGCCAGTAAACAAGTTGGAAAAACACCAGGTGTCAGGAAAAAGGTTATCTACAAGGATTGTTTGGGTTCCCCCTTATGATTTCCCAGGCCAGAGTGGGACACAGCCTCAAGCTATTGCCTGAAGCCTAAAAATCTATTTTCTGACCACTGTCAGTTCCCACAAGAAAACACAATACAGTTTGAGATATGTGGTTAAAATCAATAAATAAGAGAAAATTAAACTAGAAGAAATCTTGTGCAGGTAAGATCAACTGTGCCTAAACTATTGCAACAGATTTTTACCTGTCTTATTTTTCAATACTTCCAGTAACAGAGATGTAAAAGTTTTCCTGGGTCCCCTGTTCCAGGGCTTCACTGTCTCTACATCAACCTTACCAGCAAATCCTGCACCAGTAGCTGGCACTGTAATTGCAACTGCAGTACTTCAGAATAGCAGGAAACTTCTTACCAAAAACTAATTGATGATCATTGTAGGTGCCTAAAAACTGGAATATTCTAACAATTTAGAGAAAGAGAGGACATATCTTCCTTAGCCATAATATCAATTGATATTTTCCATCCAAAAGATCAATGATCTTTTCCATTTATCTTAACTTTTGATGACATTGGGAAGAAAGGACCCCAGAAAACCATCTTATCAATGAAACATTTTAATAGAAACATGAGTCTAGCAAAATTAGGGCAGAAGAGAAAGTCTTGCTTCAAGTTCTTACCATTACATCTACAGCTACACAAGTTATACAAATGTAATGTACAAAAATTCTTACCAGCTGCTTGTAAGCAAAATACTTCCTTCAGTAGGAGATCTGCTTCACTTTAATTTGGGAAGAATTCTCATTTAAAAAGGTCTAAATTTTAAGTCAATCATATTACTTTCTTTGCATTTTGGACAGACACTTGTTTACATCCTTCTGTAGAAAACAAAGCATGAGTTCCTTTAGAGACAACTTCAGGATGTCTCTTTCCTGCAGCTTCCCAGCCTAGTTCTTTCTGCTGCCTGCTCTTAAGAAATTTTAGGGGTCTCATGCTATGCTGCTTCTTTGAATGACAAGAAATCTGACCCAGGATTTGGCCATGGGCAGATAGATGCATATGACAGACTGAGACATAAGAGTAAATTTAATCAATAGCAATAACCCGTTGTTAAAATATTAGAAGGAAAGAAGCATCTGCACGTGTTTTCTAAAGACACAGAACAGTTTTGTTCTGTAGCTCTTCCTTAAACAATCAAGATTGCTGCAAGTAAAACTGAAATGTGACTTCTATAAACCACTGCATTGTGAATATTTGTTCTTCTGCAGCATCCTGAAAGGAAAACCATCATTTAAATGTAATTACTTTGGCCCAGGGAAGAGAGGCACTTACAAGGAAAAATCCTGATAGCTGTAAACAGGCCTTATGGCAGCATTAAAACAAAACCAAATACCAAAATACCAAATAAAAAGATCTTTCTCTCACAGAAATTATGAAACTGAGTTTTAAGCATCAGTTTGTTTTGCTTCATATTTTGAAGAGAGTGCTTGTATGAATGTGTGTCTCATTATTTAACAGTGCAGAGATCCTTGGAGTTTTAAAAAGCAGCTAGAATAATACAGCTATTACTTTGGATCTGAATTTGCAAAGATAATGATCTTTTTTATTATCCATATAAATGGTGAATGTGTCGTCCTCCCTTCCTCTCTCCCAAAGGAAGCAGTAGCCACAGCCAAGCTTCCCATGAAGGAACCTGGTTTGTGTCAGGTTCTGCTGCACAGCCGTCACTGGCAAATCAGGAGTCACACTGACACCTACCTGATCTGACTGCACCATAGCCTTCAGTGAGGCAAAACTCTGCAGAGCACCACTCATTTCCACTGACTCACATCATTCTCACAGGTCACTGCCCCCAGCATGTACCACGCAGGCACAGGGTGGTCAGCAGGTGTGGCTCTGGGAGACCAGGTACCAGGCTGACAGGTATTTAGCCTAACTCTAGCAGACAGAGTTCCTCTTTACCATTTCTAGAGAAACCTCTTTTTGCAGGCTCAGAGGCTTCTGATATAAACTTCATCACCTCTCCCTGCCATGTCTGGCAGCCTGGTCCCTGGATGCCAGCCACTCAAGCAACTTGCCAGGAATTGGATGGAGATGGATGCCTCCAAGCTGCCACACACCTTAACCCTTGCTCACTGGCTGCCACTGTTAGATCCAGTCCCCTCTGTTAGATCCAGTCCCCTCTGCTTCCTGCTTCCTTTTCACTCAGTTTTCCTCCCCAGTATCAGGCAGGCTTTGCTGTAAGACAAAGCAGAGTCTTATTTATCCAAGTCAGAGGCAGTGGATCCAGAAGCATAAATCTTCATTATTTTCTTTATGAAATCTTCATTAAAATAACAAAATTATTACAAACAATTAAACCAAGATCATTAAAATCACTAAAATACGTCATACCTATTTTATTAAAATTTATTTAAAACTTTGACTTCTGGTGTTCTTCCAGCTTTTTGCCTGATACTGCACATGGCTTTTATGGATACAAATTTCAGGAAAGATGGAAGACTCTGCCTGTATGAGTATGGACTTGTGTTCCCTCCTCAGTACCTGTTTCAGCTTCCCAGTGTCTGGATCAGAGTCAAAAGGAGCTCCTATCAGAAATGCAACATATGAGTCTGGGGGTTATCATTTCCACCTTCCAGAAACATTCAGAGCTTGAAGTCAGGATAAGAAATGACAAAAAATAGACTGAAAGTCAGAGTCATTTTGTTCTTGAGATACCTTGCAGATTTTTCAACCCTGACAGCCCTGACTGCTTGGATTAGCCAACTTTCAGAGGGCTTAAAGCCTTTACAATTGTTTCTCTCTTGGACACTGAAATTACCTGCAGACTCTCCTCAGGGACCCTCCAAAGGGACAAGCATATTAAGGCACTAAGCCACTCTTTTTCTGGAAACAGACACTAAATAAAGAGGCCAGAGGACAAAGAGGAACTGTACATATTCTGTGAAACTATATCCCACTGGTTCATTAAAATTTTTCAATTCTGCTTTTTTTAAAAGACTACGCAATTTCTAAGAATACATAATTTTAAATACAACCATAAAATAACAGAATTATATAAAGAACAGTTGGGAACAACCCTGAGAATATTAGCTAGCCCAGTGCTGGCAGGATCAATTATCCCTGTGTCATTCATGAAAGACATATGGCTAAATTGTTTTTAATATCTCCAGCAATTAAGATTTTACAACCACTGCAGATGCCTGCTCATACAGAGCAAAACTACGACTTAGCAGTGTCACTTCCTATTATATGGGGGGAGTGTTTCCTAATATCCAACTTGATAATTTCTCAATGAAAGCAAACCTTATCACACTTTCTTTATCTACCAAAAGCTTGGAAAACAATTTATCCTCTTTTTTTTTTTTTTTTTTGTAGCAGACTTCCATATGCCTAAATTCTATTACATTGTCCCAAACGTCTTCTATTCTCTCCAGATCCAGTTTCTCAATATTTCCCAAAGGGGATTCTCCTGACCTCTCTCATGCCTTACTCAAGGTGTAATGACCATAGTAATGAAGCTTGGCAAGAGAGGTCTGAGAGGAATAGAAAGCCTGTGGGCTGCATTGCTGATAATAAGTCCCAGACATGATGTTCACAGCTGCACAACCCTATTAACTTATATTCAGCTTGTGGTCTACCACGTACCACATTCTGGCTCAAAAAACAAGTATTTCATCCTGTTTCCATCTTGACCATTTTTCATACCTGCCATTAAGCTTCAACTTTGTCTTTCAGACTAGGCTGTGAAGATTTGTCTACATACCTGCAGTGTTACTTCCGTATTCTTTTTAACTATCAACCAGAGATGTTGGGATATACTTTGTACTTTCAATGTCCAAGTACCTTATCTTGTATATTCAAGACAATACACTTTAGCTTCTCCTTTGTTTGTCCTTCCTGAGCTTAGTATGCCAGTTGTTGTTCATACGATAGTCATGAGTTATCCTATCCCTGTTATGCTGGTTATTTCACAGCAGTGATGAGGTTAAGTTTTTTGCATTAATATATAGATGCCTATATAGTTTCTATGGTATTTAGTCTAGAAACTTTGATGGGTTGACCAACTACTCCCATTTTTATTCTTTCTAAAAAAAACCCCAAACTTTTAGGGACTTACTGGATACTAAGAATAATCTTTTTTGTATCTAGAATGTTGTGTGTCTTTGATTAGGATCTTGCCACATACCACTTCCAATGCAGTCTGATACACCTCCTTCCTAAATCAGAAAGAGAACTATTTAGGATTATCTAGATTGGTGAGATAATTCTCCACTTTTCTGAGATGAATTCAATTTGTCAGTGAATCACTGAACTTCGTTTCCTGCTGAAAGGACCAAAGCTCACGCTCTTGATGAACATTAAGATAGTCAAAATCTGAGTTTCAGTTACAAAGAAAGTAATTACACATGCAAATATGTCAATTACTTATGGAAATTACAGGTTATATGAGTACCTGTTCATTTGCATGCACAATTACCCAAACTGAATAAGAAACCATGTCAAATTTAATGTGCCAATTGGGTGTGCAGTCAGGCATTCAGCTACCTCATGCCTAATTGGGCACACTACATTCTGAAAATTATTTTCCCAGTTTTTTGTTTACCTTTAACATTTTGGGTGAAGGCTCTATAGTAATTCTTTCACAGTTATAAAATTGAACAAAGGGCAATCACAGCTGTCCACAAAGAATACACAGCAACACTGTCAGTAGTAATCTTTTTTCTACTTTTCTTTCCAGTTCAATCTTGTCTGAAAACTATACAAGGTCCAGGCCACAATGTTCATGTTGTCATTAATCAGTTTACAGACTCCATTCCACAGAAAGCTATTCACTTTTTTGAAAACAATTCAACATCAACATAGCAACGTGCAGAGATTATAACTGACTTTTCTCTCAATTTTGAGATTTAAGGATTGAACTACATTTACCTAGTGCTTGTTCAGCATGAAGCTATGTTTTTAACTAGGATGACATTTAAGTCACTGGGGACCAGAATTTTGGTAACAGGCAAATATAGATATTTATGGATGCCTTATTTATGTGTGTAAATGTCAGCTGGGTAATCACAAATCAGATATCTGCACACATACCTACTTCTATTGTGAGTGGCTCTGCACATGGGCAAACTGATACAGGTATACAGATCCCCTCCTAATTCAGACATGGGTTCATACCTGGGGAGCAGTACAAGCACTCACATTCATGTTAGTCACAGCTAAACTGGCTGAAAATAGCTGAAGAAGAGTCACATAATAAAGCACAAAAATATTTCAGGAGGAAAAAATAAATATAAAGTAAGGCTCATGAAAATAAGTAATTGTAATTCTATATGTACAGCAGCAGCTTGCAATAAGGTGACTCAAAAATGAGACTGTGGAGACCCTGTGAGCAATTCTTTTGGAAATGTAAGCCTGGTACTTAATAACAGTTACAAAACCAATTAGTACATGTGGATTCTTTTTTAAATTTAAAAAAATAATAATTAATTTTTAAGAATTTAATTTTTTATATCAAAAAAGTAATGGAAAACACAAATAAGGACTGCGGTATGTTATTTTCCATAAAATATAAGATTAAGGGCATAAAATGAAATTATAGGCAGCAGGTTTAACATTAACAAAAGGAAGTAAGTTGTATGAGGTATAAATATAATTAAACTGTGAAACCTTTTGCCATGGATGATTTGGATAGCACAAATAATTATAGGTGCAGAGATTTTTTAATAAAACTTGGAAGTTACACTTAGGCATTCCAAAATATGATGGAGATGTCAATCCACGAAGCTTCTAGTCTCAAGTGCCAGAAGTACAGGGAGTGTCAGGAGAGGTGTCATCCTGTCTTTCCTGTATCTTGTAGTCTTTTCCTAAGCGTGAAATCTTGCTTACTGTCAGAAAGAGACAGTGTTGGACTGTTGACCTTGGTCCATGTGATTGTATTCATAATATATCTCAATCCTTTCCTGGGGAAATTCTATTTTCCTTTTCCCTGTCTTGTGTTCTGTTCTTTTTTCATGTAAACACATTGTTTGTTTGCAGGCTTATTGAACTGCAACCTAGTTTTTTCTGACCATTTCTTCCAATTGTTAAGATCATGATATTTGAATCCATTTCGTCTCATCTTCTCTAGTAACAATGATTACCTAAAGGAATGGCTGAGGACAGTAACATTAAATCTTTTAAGACCTGCACAATTAAATTACCTTAAAAATCATAAAACTGACTGATGCCATATACAAGGAAATTACAGCATTTTAAAATTGTGATATAGATGTCAGGATAGATCTGGAAAGATGGAATATTATGGTTCCCAAAAGTCTATATGATTTTCCTTGTATGCAGCTATTTTGCATAATATCACTATTACTATGGAATATCCTAAGAGTTGTTTCTGGTTTATTAAAATTTATAAGATTGGTGCAGCTACTGTTCTCAGCTTGTAGGCACATGTTAAGTTAAGACAAGTCTAAAAAAAAATGTTTAACGTGATATTATTTTGAATGATTTTGTATTACACTTTCAAGGTAGATTTTCCTTCCATTACCAAATGGTGATACATAGAGGCACAAAAACCTTAGTGCATTGAAAGCCTGTCATTGGGCTGAAGACCCCAGAGTTCATTATTTTCACTTTGACAGTAGGGCCAGGAAGGCAAAGAGCTGCTATGTGCATATATAATATTGCTACCTCTGAAGACTTAGAAGTATATAAATCCTAGCAAAGTCCTGTGCTAAATTACAGCTCAACCAGTATTGGATTGGGGGCTGCACATGCACAATGATAGACAGCAGCCTGTGCAGATATCCTTTCAGGTGTCCAAAAATGGATTGCATAAAGGCAGACTTGGGAGAAATCTAAACTAATCATTCAGAAACAGAGATGCAAGGAAGGAGAGCAGGGAAGAATTTGGGCACTTTATCCTGTTTTGCACCTCTTTCTTGTCCTACTCTGCCATCTTTCTTTCAGAAGATAACAAGAAGCCAGTGTTTTGGGGTTTTTTAAGTATGTCTGGAACAGAGGGCCTGCATAGTCACTCAAGCTCCGACTGCTTTTTTTTCAATACCATGGTGTACTAAGACCTCTCTCACAACCTATGATAACTCGTTTGAGGAGCAATGTATTCAGGGAGGAAACTGCCAGAAAGAGAAGAGTAAAAGGTATCTTGCTTCCCTTCCCCCGGAGATACTTCCACCTTTATACTAACTCACTTTTCATGAACTTACCTGAAAGTGAACTCCACCTGGGTTAGAAATCACAGTCATGATGCTAAATTCCCTCAGTGAAATTAATCCTAAAGAAATATTTTAGTACTTTTCTCTTTAGAACATATTTTGATTCAGATTCTGTAACTCAGTCCCCAAGATGACTGTAGCTATTATTTTCTTTTCTGAGATTTCTAACTTGTTTGACAAAAGCAATTGGTAAAGTCTGCCTTTCATGAGGTGTTTGATTTAGTGAAACATGTGAGTCTTATTACAAAATTAGTCTCTTATACACTAGTAGAGAACATATTAAATGGATTAAGAATGCACTAATTGGCAGATGTCCAAATGCAGCTGTCAATGGAAAGTTATACTAAAGTGAGGAATATTCTAACAGGATGGTCCCTGTACAGGGATTAATTCAATAATGTTTTATTAATGCTCTCTAATAATACACAATATCACTGTTGGTAAAATGTGTGGGTGACACATAGATTGTCAGAATAGCAGATAATAATGATGTAGACATCTAACTTGTCAGTTTAGGCCCTCTTAAACAAATGATCTTTTTAAATACCGAGTGTCTCTAGACAAAAGCATCTGGACCATGACTGGGAAATTAAATACCACATATGAAACTGGGACTTGGTGAGAACCACACAGAATTAGCAACTGAGGGTGGATTTCAGAGTGATGATGAGGTGAAAGGGGGCTAATGAAGTCACTGTCAGTATGCAAATAGTGGAGCTAAGGCTGGGGACAAGAGTCTACTTTGTCATGTGATACTGGTGAGGCCAGCATGAATACTGCTGGAGAAATTTCAACAATTGCCACTATCTTCACACACAAGCAGCAACCTTGCTCAGAGTCTGTTGCTCATCACATCCTATTTTGCTGTGTCACATCCTTTGGACGAAGTCTATGAGTTGTTTCAGGAGCAGGAGAGTGCTGTGAGTGCTGGGCAGCAAAGCATTGCTGTGCTTGCTGCCCCTTCCCCTCTGCCCCCTGCTCCATCATACTGAGTATCAGCTCTGCTCATGTCCTTTCCCAACAGCAGACTCAACCCCATATCCATGCTCCCCCACAGCCTGATAACTTTCTTCATTCTTATCAAAAAGCATGCAAGTATTTATCTCACCAGTGAGGCCTGATGTATGTCTGCATGTTTTTGGACATTTGGACAGGCAATAAATCAGATATGCATTTTTTTCAGTAAGATAAATTTTTGCAGACCCATCACATTCTTGATATTTTAAAAAATATTTATGTTTATATAGTAAAACAATAAGGTTAGAGTTTTATAAACCTTCAAATAAGCTTTCTAACAATAACAAATCTAGATCCACAAGGTTTCAAACAACATAAACAACACATTACAGATTTATGCTAGCTAGCTCCAAATCACACCAAGCTGATTCCCTAGAATCCCAGAGGAAGACTACAATCAATATACAATGTCTTTTTGCAAGATTTTAAACACAGTAGGCCTACAACTAATTAATGTACTTTAGAGAAGCCAGCCATACTAAATCATGAGTAAACACAAGTCCAGAAGATTAGACTGCTGGAAAACCTATCAGTGAGGTGCAATAGATTGCTATTATTAAAGTTTCTAATGGGTTCTCATGGAAGGAGTGATTGATTTCCAGTAAAAAGCGTCGGATTCACAACAGGAAAGCTACCGCCTGCTTCTGTTTAAAAAGAAGGTCTGAAATGTATAAAGTAGTCTGTGTACAGCATTCTCTTTTCCTGCTGTTAATTCTTTAAATTACCTTTTAACTGCTACTGATACCACTTCTGTTTCGTTCATTAGACTTAGGTGGCCCTATCACAAAATTCTCATAACAAACAAAAAAATAACCTTCAAACCTTTATAGTAAATGCTGTTACCATCCAACACTTCACAGAAATGTGACTGTATAATGAAACATGTGCTCAGATGTATAGACAATTTCATGGCTGTAGCCAGAAGAATGTAGTATAAGGATGCGCAACAGGGTAAGAGCTATTCCATACATTACAAGCTCAGACAGTTCATGGAAAGACAGACAGAAGGGGGTTTTTAAATTGTTAAGATGAGCAAGTTGCCATTCTGAAATAAACTCGGGCCACAGAGTTCTGATTCCTATTGATTTCTATTGAGATGGATACTGTTAGGGCACACCTGGTTTTCAGGCTCCCTGGTGCTGCCCTCAGTCATTCAGGAACAAATAGCCAAACTCAGACACACCAGCAATACACAGACTTTGGTTATGAAGCCTGTCAATTTTGAAGGAGAGCCATACATACACATGTTGGTCCATCTCCAGCTTCCTGTATCTGCACAGTGCCTCTGGCTGCTTTCAGTACCTCAATGGCAAAGGGTGGGTGGCTGCTTAAATAACTATTAAATTTGAGAGCAGCTTCAAACACTGGATAGAGTAAAGCTCCAACAGACACCTTGAGATAGACATCCTAATACGTTAACACTTTGCTGCCATCCCTTTTCTTACTTCACTTTTACTATTTTGCCTGCTTTAAATTCTCTACATACAAGGTCAGTTGTCTTTTTAAATTACAGAACAAATGAGTACCAAAATAATTTTGTCCTGACTGCTGCAAGCAGCAGACAACAATCCTTCCTTTCCCGACTGGTAGGTCAAGAGGACCAGACCTGAGTCTCCACTCCCCGTTCCCATGCGAATCAATGTTCAGCTAGTGCTCAAACACACAAATTCATTGCTCAGAGTAAAGGTCTGAGTTGACATCTCCCAACCAAGTTACAGTAACTGCAATCCCAAATGGGTAAGCTCTGCTAACTCTGAAGATTTCCTTCACTCTATGAGTAAGAGTAATTCACAGTACTTCACAGAGTAATTTTTAATTTAAACACTAAGTTCCAGCAGCTCCGCTCCAAACACCTGTGGATCTCCGGGTTATGACATGCCCTTGGCAAAAGGACAGTGAGACCTTAGAGTGAAGCCTCTGAGAGGGGTCTTTGGGTCTCCATTGCTGTTTGAATAGAGGTTGACTTTTTTCAAGGAAGAGATTTAGCTGACCACACAAGAATTATTCTCCAGATTCATAGGCAACAAATCCATGGATCCAGCACAGACAGGATCCTATGATTTTTTTTTTATTTATTTATTTATTTTTTTTTTTAGTTTTAGGGTTTTTTTTAAGGGAAGAAAAAAAAAGTCAAACTGTAGTATACACCCATCTCATAAGGTAGTTCGATTTCAGTATGTGTTGAATGTAAAGAGGCACAATTTCTTAAGAGACATTGCAGTGTCTTTCATTGATCCATCACCATGCAGATCAGTTGTTCAGGAAGCCTGAACATATATTACTCACACTTCTGAGGGCTTGCATTTTCACAATAATAAAGATCAATGTGAAAAGGTTTCCTGCCTATCACAGTCCATTCCTTTTGCCTTGTCTCTCAGAAGAGTAGCTGGAGCACATTTCAGTACTCCTAGCATGAGCTGACACATCTTCTGAAGGAGGTGAAGGAGAGGTCAGATGTTTGTGCAAGTGCCTCTTTGATGATGCAAGCCTTATTAACTACATTTTATTAAGCAAGAATTGTCCTTTAGAGACCTACCTCTTAATTACAGATAAAAGGTGTAAAAACAGCTTCTTCCATTGTTTAATGACTTGTAAAGAAACAATTCTCTTCTCCCGTGGACTGCCTCTGTGCAGTGCATGGGCTGTTTCAGGTTCCCATTATGCCTCCCCTGCCAGTCATACCAACAGCTTCCCCTAGCTAAGATTTCTGCTTTAGGATATGATGAGTCACTTAGAAGTGACTGTTCCTCTTTATTGATGAGGGTGTATAGAGTTAGATGACATGTAAATGAAGGTTGGTCAAATGAATGCCACCCATTTTGACTCGACTAGTTATTTTTCAGCTGCTCTTATTGTACGTTCTCCTTCACCTAAGTATCCAGCAGCTGTATTTTTTTTGCATCAAAACATCATAACACCAAGCAGTTCCTGACAGATTAACCATGCAAAGCATAGCATTTGGAGCATAGGTTATGTGAAGAACCCTGGCTCAAGGCAGATGGAGTACTTCAAAGCATTGTGGTACATTTAACCTTTCTGAAGGAGTGGTGAGCAATTTAAGTGTCATCATGAAGAAACAATGACCTGTTATAGATGCAGATCAAGAGGAATTGAAGAGAATGATTTTCAGCTCTGAAAATAATATATAGATAATTAAAGGTGTAGGTATAATTGTAAGTATAGACACAGGTATTTGACACAGAAATTGCTTTTCACTGGTGATAGGAAAAATATTGAGGTAACAAATTTCTTTCCACATGGCAGAAAGGCAGATGATTTTATCCTGAACACAGAAACAACACTCAAAATAATACATCATACATCTGATACAATTCTACTGTGAATGAATTCAACTACCAGGAGCTACACAGTCCAGTTCCTCTGAACCTAAGCAATAGCAGCCTGCTTTTCCTTGTGCTGCACTTCAGACACTCTGCTCTGTGTACACATCCTGTCTGATATTATTCTTTAGGCAGTTTCATTTCCATTATACAGCTTTTCTGAGCCAGGAGTGATTTAAAAGCATTTTTCTCATTCCTAGCTAGCCCTCTGAATTGTAAAACTGAGATTTTGTAGAAAATACATGGCAATTAGGCAATTAACTTTTTTTTTTCTAGTCAAATTTATCTTTTGCAGACATGTTACACTCACAAAAGAATAATAGGATCTTTCCAGATAACAAAAGATGTCTTTAACATCTTTGTGGACCCCAAAACTGATTGAAATCTGTATGCCAGAGAGATTTTCCAGCTGACTTGCCCTTGCATTCTTGTTTTAGAAAATACACCACTTTTGCCTTGAAAAAAAATTTTCAAAGCCATGTTTCCTGCTTTTCTTTGCAATGTGCTCCACAAATGAGGAAGCAGAACCAGAATACAACTCTCTACTTGCTTCCCTTTCTTGCCAGTTCCCCCTTCACATTTTCCCCAGTGTAGATGCCAGTCAAGGGCAGTGAGAGCTAATCTCTTGGCTCCCCTTCCAGAGAGTTCTGTGTTTCCTACTGCACAGCTTATCTCCTAGGGGAGGTGACAATAACCATGAATTCTCTTCTCCACTGATCAGAGCAGGTAGTAATCACATACAGATGTCTCAAGTCAGGTAACGTGAATTTCCCACATCTATCTTAGTGATAGAAAGCCCTTGCAGCATAGCAGGTTTTGAAGAGTCTCAAAAGAGAACAGCTCTTACAACCAGCAAATCTCAAATCCATCACAGTGTTGGACACTAAATAAGCCTGTAGCATATAAGCTATCTCAGTGAAGGTAGGAAAAGCCATTCTGGGGAAGCTCTGCCTAGTCCTGTTTCTGACAGTGGGCAGCAGCTGATGCCTAGGAGAGATATGAGAGTGCTGCAAGCAGGAATGGATGTTCCCCTGATGAACTGTCAGAATACTTGGAGCCTTGCATCTCAAGCTCTCCCTGAGACAGTGAACATACTCCTTTTGTGTTTAATGATCCTAAATAAATAATCCTTTTATGAATATATTGTTGGGAGTCATATATATTTTCAGCATCTACAGTGCTCTGTGGTAATGGTGAAAATATTTTAATTAGAGGATGAGTGAAGACTCATTTTTTTTCTTATGCATCCTGGATGTGCAGCCTGATGATTTCATGTGGTGACTCTTTGCTCATGTAAGAAAAAAAATAAAAACAAACAAACAAACTATCAAACAAACACACAAACACAAAAACCAACCAACCAACCAACCAAACAAAACCCCAGAAGGCTATTCAGTTTGTCCAAACCACTCATAAGTTTTTAGGCTTTTATCATACTTCAAATCCCACTGGCTATTTTCAGGGCTGAACTGTACTAGCACGTTTACTCTCCATGTGCAAATACCATTACATCATCTTTGTTATCACTCTTTTTTTAGTTTTATTATATTCTCTCTGTGCAAGCAAGCTCAATACTGTACTTTCTATACCGACTGTTGATGGTAGTCAACAATGCAGCAAAGAGAATACAATTTTTTTAATAAAGAACACAATAATGTGGTGTTCTCTGCTAAAGTAAATTGATTTTCAGTTGAGAGCTGATCAGAAAGGAAAGGGAACCATTACATGCTGGAATAATACTTTGAGCATGGCATTATTTATTCTAATGCTTTAGTTCCTTGCTCTCACTGTCACTCTAGATCTTCCCCTCTCTCTCTATAGATTTCCCTTTCCTCTCATCGACCCTCCCCATTGTGGAAGCAAAAAAAAAAATTTTGCTTCCTTGATACACATAGGCTCCTTGTCTACCATAGTATTGAGAAATTTATTGGTTTTCACATGTAAAAGTGAAATATTAAAAAATTATTCTGACACCCATATCAGAATTGTAGGACTTTTAAAAGAAGGATGCAGAGTCACAAACTTATTTATTTAATACACACCTCAGAAGATCTCTTTGGCTGTCATCAGGTGACAAAGGATGAGGCCGAAGCTTTGGTATGGATGAAGAGAAAAGAAAAAAAAGAGCAAACCTTTGAATGGATGAATTGGTTCTGAAGGGCTGGAGGCACATACTAATCAAATCATGACCTTTCTGGAAGGCACCTACAGCAAACAGGAGATGCTGATCCAAACAAAAGATAAAAAAGGAAATTTAGTTCATAAAAAAGTATATGGATTTTGAAATTATACTTGCCTCATATTATGATGAATTGCAAAAATCCCAGAGGTTTTAACAAAATAAAATATCCAGGTTGAAGCAGAAGTATTTTATGCCATTGTTTTAACTAACGTATCATCAAAGGAATAATTTTATCAAAATAAATGTATTTAAACTGTTTTCAAAAATTACTCCAAAAAATGTAGATGACATTGAAATGTTTTACAGTTCCAACTTTGCTGTATCCAAAATCTTCAGTAGAAAAGAGCTTCTTGGACAAATTCTGACCAGTGTCACTCCGGAGAATAGAGAAAGATGGGAAAAATTCAAAGGCTTAAAACTGTCCCTTCCCACGCAGCCTGACTCATCACACAGATGCAGGAATCCAAACAGGGTGGCATTAATCATCTGTACCCTGGAATTATGGACCTCACTATCTGAGCACGGAGGCAATAAAGCTGAGGACTGCATTGCTTAAATTTACAGAGCAGATGCAAGCATTAACTAAACTTTTCAGAAGAATAGTCTTGCATTTTAAGATGGGAGTTAATGACATGATTATTTTTCTAGTTCAGTAAATCAGGAAGTAAGTGATTTTTAGTGTCCTCTTAGGCTCTTTAATCTTATTTCAGCTCATCTGTTAAAGGAATCAATATATATCTGGGACTTATGACTTTATATGACAGAAGTCAAGCAATAGAGCACGTTCAATTTAAGAGCTTTTCTTCCATGAGAAATTGTGGCAGTTTGGCAAATGAGACATAGAACCAAACAGGACTAGAGAACAAAACTTCCTTTAAAAAATGCAGTGCTAATCATTCAGACTCATGTTATCACTTTAATAATCAGGCTAGCAAGCTTGATTAAAAAAAAAAAAAAAGAAAAAAAAAAAGAAAAACCACTTTAACTGTTCTAGTTACATGGTATAAACTGACAGAAAATCAATTTGAAAATCAAAGTCAGGTCATTTTAATCAAAATGCTCTTGCAAATAATGACTGCAAACCTGAACATTAAAATCAATACCAGTACTGCTACTAGCCTCCAGTAGTTTTCCTCACAAAATAAAAAAAGTCCCATGGGAAACAGTCTCAGCTTGGAAAAGCTGACAGTTTTATTCTCTGCCTCCCCAAAATTAGTTCTCTGATGGCACTGATACTTTTCTCCCTGGGGTGCAGCAGTTCTGTTCAGTGAAGCTATGTGACAAAAATCCCACGGAAACTAAAGCCCATATAAAGTACCATTTATAAACAAGAGGTTTCCATATCTGAAATGCAAACACAGGAGCTGAGCTGTAACTGGTCTCTATGGCCCTTCATTATATAATTACTTCAGCCAAACTCAAACTTACTTCTGAAACCCACCAATAATAATCATTCTGCAAACAAACAGTAGTAAAAGGCAGCTGGCAGGTGCCTTTTCATTATGTGGTGCCCAACCAATACACAACTTTCCCTGATAGCTTTTTGTAGTAGATAAATTCTTATCTGAGCTTAAATAAATAAGTAATTAGACAGTGGCCATCTTATATTAGTGTCTTGTTCTTTTTTTTTTTTTCATGTGTGAGAATAAAGACAGGATAAAATTAATTCTTTCCGGTGGAAAATATTCAAGATAAACCACATTATTTGCATTTTATTGTCTCTGCAGAGGTGCAAATTGCTGTCATCTTGGGCTTTATATTGCACTGTTAAGGTGCTTCTCGGAAAGAGAAACTAGCCAGGAAATTGGCATCATTATGAATTTTTAAGCTGCTTATACTTAATCATTAAAACCAGCAAATATTTGAATAATAAACTGGGGGAAATGAACAGTCAAAAATAATTTTTTGTAACTGCAGGATTGTGAAAACATCATTTGATGAATTACCTTGAAACAGAAAAAAGAACTCATCTCCTCCCCTTCAAAAACAAACAAAAACACACACACACACAAAAAAAAAACCAACAAAAAAAACCACCAAACCAAACACCACATGGAAAAACCCTCACACAAAAATCACCTCATCATCAATAAAATTGGAGGACAGAAAAACAGCAGTAAATGAAGATTAAAGAAGTTCTTCTCTAGTGGATCCACCTGCTTCCCTACATATTTCAGGACATTAGCAGAGAAATTTAAAGGCAATGAACTCGAGAGAAAGAAGGGAAAAAGCAACGATAGCAGGTCACATCCCCAGCTTCCCTGAAACCTCTGCAAGATCCTCCACCAAACATCAAGTGGCAGAGGATGTTACTCACAGGAATTATGACTTCAGGTCAATTTCAGTTAATGACTGAATTTTAATTAATCCACACTGCACCGCCTCTGTGTTTCACTAAATTCTTATAATGAGGCAGTTTTATCACAGTGAGAAATTACTGAGAAATTACCAGTAGGCTAAATCTTAGAATCACAAAATGGTTTGCTCAGAAGGAACCTTAAAGATCATTTAGTTTCAAGCCCCCTACCAAAGGCAGGGACACCTTCCACTAGACCAGGTTGCTCAGAGCCCCATCCAACCTGGCCTTGAACACTTCCAGAGATGGAGCACCCTCACCACCCTCAGAGTAAAGAACTTCCTCCTGACATCTAACCTAAATCTCTCCTCTTTTAGTTTTAAACTGTTCCCTCTTGTCCTTACACTGCCTGCCCACATAAAAAGCCATATTCCTAGAGGACATGCTCCTTTCCCCCGTCTTTAATTCTGAAGGTTGAAGACCATCATTTCCTAAAGTGACTGCAAACCACATCTCTTTAAGAGACTATGTACCTGACAAGTAGGTTTGCAAACATTTTTTCAAACACTCTCTTGAATGTAGCACCATTATTTCATTATTAACTTCAGCCTGTCTTTTTTTTTTTTTTTTTTTTTTTTCAAAAGACACTGCATGTCAAAAGGTTTTAATGATACTAAAACAATTTAGGAGACTATTGTGGTTTAGCCTGCTTGTACAGGGGTGCATCAAATTGATGCACCACATAAGCTGAGACCCTTGGCTACAGTTTTATTAAAGAAAAGGAAGTCACATGAACAAGAAATTAAATCAAAAAAGATAAGATGTGACGTGCCAGGTACAAGTTTCCTTTCTTTTTTTTCTTTTTCTGCAAACAAGACACTTTGTTTCTCCTTGACTTCTTTGCTACATGAGCATTAAAAGATTCTAATAATGATAATATAAAGCCATAATAGAAATAATCCAATTGATGGTATAATGCACAGTTGTACCTCATACTTTATTCTGAGCACTTTCAGATTTCAGGGTATATTCTTAGTTTGTGGTGGCTTAATCTGAACTGTAAAAAGGTATATGCATAAAAGAAACTACTGTAAAGCTTTGAATATGTTGTCATTTTCCACTACTGTGTTTATTTAGAAACTATTTCAAGGCTTCATATTTCACATTCAAATTTTGGTCCATACATCAAAATCTAAAATAAAATAAAAAAAATCTCATTAAGATCAGCATCCCAAGAGCTTCTTCATCAGGGTTAGACTTTATTTGGTGGTTCTAGGATTGGGATATGGTTAAAATCAGTCTCATTGCTCCATAAGGAAGAAATTACATGTCTGTTAAAAAAAAAGTTTTTATTTTCAGAGATTGAAATGAAAATTAATGCTATCAAACCATATGATTATCTCTTTTCTCTACCACTGCTGGAGATAAAATTTAAACAGTTATATTTAGATAATATTTTTTCATTGATATTTTTTCTGTAAACTTAATAATGAAATTTTCAAAGTTATATATCTGAATAGAAGAGAATGATAGTGTAAAAAAAAATTATCTCGATTTTGACCAGTGTGACATATTTCTGCTACATAGGCACATTCTGACTTACTAATCTCCAGGGGTTTCAGCAGTTAAGCTGATGGATGATGGGAAGAGGATTTCTTGACAGCCTGGTAATCTGTCCAGAGGAGAAAGGATGCTGCTGGTCAGGGTTCAGGTACTGGAAGGGCTTTTGACAGCCAACCATCTGTACATGTCTGGAGAGCCAAGGGCTGTTTTTCCCCACTACTCAGCTCATGGGAATGAAAACAGCACTGCTAGGAATCATGCAGGCAGTGCAACAAAATACCTTATTTGGCACTAACACTGAGAATTTTTGGCTTTGTGAACACTTACTTTGTTTATATTGTTCTCAACAGACAGAGATTTGTGCAGACACTGCCAGTACTATTGAAATTATTAGCACAGCTCCCAGTTTCTCTATCCACTCCTCTACCCTTCATCACTGCAGTGCTACTGTGGGCTACACCAGAGCTGTGGCAGCACAATAGGTAATTAATTCCACAGAGAAGACTCCCATACTCCTGCACATCCTCCTGACCATGCCACTACACTGATGGGAGTTACAGTGACATTCTCCTTTCAGCTGGAGGTCGTGTATGAACTCCTGTCCACAGGGAGCAAAAAGGATTCCTCTGCCCACCCACCAGCTTTTATGGTACTACGTGTCTAAAATGTCTGTGTAGCCCCAGTGCTGGTCCCCACTGCCTCCCAGTTCCCTCAGAACAAAGACAGATCTGTCACTCTGTCCCCCATCCTCCAGCCCACAGGCTGGGCTCTTCTGGTAGGAACTGAAGGTCCTGGAGTCACAGGTGAACTGCAGGATGCTCCAGCCAGTTCCACATCAGAGCCAGGTGACCTGAGCATGTCACAACATGCTGTCACATGTCAACACAGGATCCAGCTTTGAGGCCTCTGTCTTTTTCCCACAGAAAACCAACATTAGGGAAGGAGGTCCAACATGGGAGGTGGGGTGAGACAAGCAGACATGCACACACATGCACACATTCCAAAGGTGCACACACTGGGATCACACAGTTTGCAGGGAAAAGCAGCCTGGGAACCTACAAATGGAGAGTGATTGTAACTCAGAACACTGGCATTGCAAGCCACACTGCTATAGGGGCTTCAACTCTGCTCAGTCAGAGGGATGCAAGTGAGGGATTTCCAAGGGAGCAGAGAGCTGTATTGACATGTAGCTTGTACAGTTATGTCATGATGAAATGCACCCTTGTGCAGCAATGTGCACGGTATATAAGATATACTGCGTACAACCATACAGCACCTGGGAGCTGAGGGACTACATTCCCACATAGATGAGAACCCATCAACAGTTTTTCAACATGTTGGCGTAAGGAATGCATCTGTATACACCACTGAAATTATGTGTGAAACAGGAAGCTACTGCAGCCTATTTTTATTTATTTATTAATCTGTGTAAACCAAAGAAAAGATATGGAAAATGTACAGAAGAGGTGAATATGTGTCCTTGTGTCTAAATCAAGGCATACTGCAAAAATGACATGAAATAAGCACATAAACACATTACTGTAATTCACTGGATCTCCCCTCCCACAGGAAAAACAAAATCTAGAATGAAATATATTCATTTGTCAGGCAGTGCTTCAATGTCACACAGCCTGCTCTATCCTACCCTGGTTAATCTCTCCTGAGAATAGAAACATTTTCCTGAAGAAAAGGACATCACTGTGAAGACCTAATACCACTTCTCCCTGATGTGGCATAAAAAGAAAAGTCAAGGAACACAAAAAGGATGCTAGGGAACACACTACAGAGAAAGCTTAGAGGCAGGAAGGTAGGAATTATCTTGGAGAGGAAAATGAGATTTTCTTCTGTTGCATCTCTACAGGATCTTCACCTGTGAGATGAGAGACTTCCAAGTGACAGTTCAAAATGGTATTGTAAATGTGAAATATGTTAACTCTCTAAAACTTACTGATGGGTGGAAAGAGACATTCAATGTTACCAGACTTTCATGCTGACATACAACTCAGTATTTTTCTTTCAATACCTTGGTTAAAAAAAATGCAGTTAATCCAGTTAAAAGTACGTCTTCCACATATGTTTTAACACAAGGAAGCCAGACAAACACTCCCATGTACAAACACGAAAATATATATGTATTTTAATTTTCATTTGGTCGTATTTTATTTAACAGAATGTCATTCTTCCTCAATAACCAATGATGATTTAAAGTAGTAGCACTCTCCAAAGCAGCCTATTGATCACAGAGAACTGATGATATTTAAATATACTATATACAGAGTGATGTTTCACAAAGTTGCTTTATCTTCAGACTTTAGGTTAGAACACAACAGACCAAAATTAACCATTTCACTAGGTCCAAGAATAAAATTCAAACAACAAGTTGTGAAAAGAGAATAGTTATTGAAACTTTACAGAGAAAGAACATGATTAATAAACTTGTCCTGGCTTTACAAATCTCAGACCCCCTGAGTCCTAACAGTACTCAACTGAGAAACAAACAAATTTTATCCTGAGGATACAAGCACTGTTTTTAAATTACTCCTGTAATTTAATTTTGAATTTTGATATGGTGCTGTAATATTTTCCATAAGGCTCCAAAGTAGATTGCTGCATGCAAAAAGAACATTATTCAGTAGTTACTGCTATGCAAGTACTACAGACCACAAGAGCCTTAAGGCACAGATTGCCAATCTGCAATTTTAGATGTCACCATAACTAGCTGTTAATCATTATTCTCATAACAGAGCTGTATTAATAGATTATGTGAGTGCTTTTGTATTTGCATGAGTGCAGAATCAACAGAGTTAACATGATTTGTGCACAGCCTTCACTGGGACATGAGTACTTCCATAATATGTTGTTGATTAAATGTTGGGGCAGTAGTTCCTATGTGAAGAATGACAACTAACAGTCAGGGAAGGTAACATCTTACATCACAAGAGTTGTTTCATCTACTCCTAGTCAGACTCTTTCATTTTGCATTCCTCTGTGATGTGGTTGGCCTCGGTCTCATTTTCCATCTCACCCTGTTAACCAGAGACTCATACAAGGGAAATACTTAAAATTCTGGTCCTCAAGATCTTGTCTGCAGATTATCAGTGTTTTGGGTTTTGGTGGTTTTTTTTGATTTTTCTTTTTACAGTTTTCTTCAGTTTTTCATAGAAAAAAAGTACACACAGAAGAAAGGATGTTGTTGAGCACAAGAGGGTAGGAGAAGGGATAAAAAGCTTGGAGTGTTTTGCAGAGCACATTTCACACAGCAATCCATAGGGTGAAAGAGCTAGAGAAGGAAATGATTTAAAAGAGCCATTATTCTCAAGTTGAACACTAGCAAACTGCAAAACAATTTTTCTTAAGAGTGTCAGGTAATCTAAATGTGCCCCTCTGAATATATTCATAGCCTTAGAATGACATTTTCTGCTATTTAATTCCTTCTACCATTGCTGCATCAAAGATGCATGTGAACCTCAGGGACAAACCACACTTAAAGGAAAGTGATTATACTCTAAGTCCCATCAAGGATACAATGCAACCAAAGCCTGGAAGTCTCTAAGTTATCATAATCTTAGGCATTACTTGTAACAATCACCAATTTAATATTCTTAGGCATTAAGTGTAATGCTTAAAGTTGTCAGTTTCCTTTAAATCATCTCTGCTCTGAGTGACTAATGGCTACAATTAACATCACCAGCAGCACTGTTTAAAGACAGGGGACACAGATCACCAGCTGCAGCTGGAGGGCTGCATAATTAGCACAAGACACCGAGGTTTACAGGGGAGATTCCCACACCACTTCCAGCTCTCCACAGAATAGGTGCTGATACTGGTGTCAGGGCAAGGCAGGCTGTAACTCGAGCAAGCACTGAGTTCTCCCACAAAATTTTCTCTGCAGCAGGGTTTTGCAGAACATGTCCCTCCCTTCTCTTCCTATGGACAGGTTGGGGGGCTCTACCCTTCCAGCTCCTGCATGCTACGTGATACCCAAATTCTGGGAGCTACTGTAGAAACAGCAGCAGCAGAGGCACTTCAGGTTTAGCATATGCATCAGGTTTAAATATATTGAAACTGAGTTTGTGTGGGAAAGTGAGAAACATTCTCTCTCCTTCCTGATGACAGATGCGTCATGGGGTTTGTAAGTCCTCTCTTATATTACTGAGCAGGTGAAAGCCTCCCTCACTGTTAAAATGGTTAACCAGTTCACTCCAAATCCCTAATGTTGTTTTCTCCTAGACCTGCCACCTTTCCTTACAGCCATAGGGCTCCTTTCATTCTCTCCTTCCACGACTTCTTCAGCCAGGCAGGACACAGCACTTCTTATATTCCTGGGACCCATCTACAGGTGAGGAGCTCTGCTGTCATGTTCTGACACCTTAAATCATGTTCACAAGCTCAGTTGCAGCACCTACCATTTTACATGGTAACTCATTTTCTAAAGATTTGGGAAACTCCATCATGGCCATACATGGTAGACCATGTGAAAAATGGAAACTCTGCTCATAATGTAGAGGGGGGCACTCAGGCTACTGATTAATTTCTTGGAAATGTAATGCAAATTCTATCACATAAATTTTGGCTTTCCACTTTCCACAGCTTTCCACTGCAAGCTTGCTTCTGTTTTGATTTCTTAATTATTATGTTTTATCATCTTCTATTATCTCTTCCCTTGATTTTTTCTACTCTTAAATTTTTATTAACCAAGGGACCTGATTTGAGATGCCTGCCTTTAGGCACTGCTGTTTGTTGCTGGTGATGCGACAGCCTCTTTAAGGAATCACAGCAGCATTTCCATATCAAATAAAAATCCTAATTAACTCCCGCCATTTGTCTACTGCAAATTGACAGACATGTCAATTTTCTGGAAATGAATTCTCTGCAAAAAGAAGCTTTGTCACACCTTTATTAGAAAAGACTTACTGTAAGCCACTGGTTCAGAGAGAAAAGATCAGGCTGACCACCATCTCTGCAGACAAAATACTTTGGGCCACATTTTAACAAAACATGTATCATAAGGAATTCTCAGCATCTTCCTTTGCAGGTCTCTCTATCTCACCTGTGTGCAGTTCTCCCACCCCCTTTGGATTCCATAGCAATAGGATTATTGCAATATGGATTGATTCCATAGCAATCAATTAGGATTTTGAACTCACTGCAGAAACCTTTTTTTTTTTTCCTATTTTTAAATTCATATCATGCAAGTGTTAACACATCTTTTATCAATCAAAGCAGTTTGCACACACAAAACACCAGAGGAGGAGTGACAGAATAGTGAGAACTTCTGACCTATGTTTCAACTTCACCGCTACCCAGCACTGCATAACTTGTTATTTTTTAACAACAAAACAACTTGGCAAATTGTGCAATCTAACAGGGGTCAATGCTGTTTCCTGCCAATAGACCCTTATGTGGGAAACAAATCAAGATCCCAGAAGCTGATAGGAAAAAAAATTCCTACACAACTGAAAGCTGAAATGCAGACTGAAGGGGATGTCCAAGTCAATCTAAATACAGACTTCTCACACAGGATCATTAAAATTTACAAAGCAATACAGGACATAGGATTTTATCTACCCGGCTTGCACTTCCATTTGGGGTCACCTGAGCATGCATCTAAACAAAATGTTGATGTTCCTTGTATTTTCCTAGTTAATGGGAGATAAGTATCTTGTTTTGTCCCTGACAGAATTTTTTACGGGGCACATTTCCTTTTGAGGGGTCTTTGGATTAAACTACATTTTTCCCAACAATCAGACAGGGAAGAAAGGCATTTCATTTGGGGGACATACACCCTTTTTGCCATTTCCTCAACAGAAATGGTTACATGTACATTCATATTTAACTCCACAGGAAATCAGATCACTCCTGGCTTGCAAAGGTCTCATGGTAAAGTGTTCTAAAGAAACTAGGCATGAGTGAATCGACAGAAAGACCTTCTTACACAAAAAAGTGACACATTTTCTCTCCTGCAGTTAAAATCAGACTCATCAAAGAGTCAGATTAAAATCAGAGTCATCAAAGTGTCATCTTTTTCACACAGAAAAATGTCTTCCATTGAGATATGTCTCTAACTTGTTGTGTTCCTGTTTTACTACCTGAAAGACCACATAAATACCATTTTCTCAGTTTCATAGAGTGTTCTGAAGTTTGTGGACAAAAGAGCTATTCTCAGCACCAGAAGTACACACTCACAGGATACTTGCAAAATATCTTTCTTTAGAGGGACCTGGTCCAGATAGCCATGCAATTAAGTGGGGTTTTTTTGAATACAATTCTTTGAGACCTTTGCTCTTGTATTTCATATTGATATTAATCCTCCAAATTTGTCTTGGAGCACAACACTGCCAATAGCTCAGCTGGACATTCCCCAGACACAATTAAAGATTATAAAATCCAAACTCAGCTTCCCCCTAAAATCCCAAATTAATAGTCTAAATAAAATCCTGAAGCCTGAATGAATTTGGTTTTTTTCTCTCTTCCACGCTCTTTCAAACATGACTTTATCAAAAAACTTGAAAATTACATTGATAATCGTAACTGAAACGATATAATAACAGGGATATGACCAAAGCTTATTGCAGAGTGTTTTCCAAGTAATGCTAAATGGTACTTCTTATGATGCTTGACAAACTTTAATTTCCCGAACAGAACAGGAAGATAATAAATGGCATGAACAAAATACTGTCAGGTTACAATTTTTTCAGGTAATGTGTTTAGGCTTGGCTGTGACTGTCATTAAATAATACAAAAAAGCATTCCATGCAAGGTACTCAGCTAAAACATTTGAGAGCGACATTAAAGTGAATCTGCTCCTCCACATATCAGTGACCTCTTGAGGCCCCTTTTACTCGTCTTTTCTTTAATTCTGTGCTCAGTTTGTGACTAGGCATAGCATGTTTGTAGAGTGCAAAACATCTTTTTAAATATGCTATACAGTAAATTTACATTTCTGTAAAGACATCTCAAACTATTTTACAACTAATAACTATTGGGAGGGAGGCTGTGTATTTGTTGGAGCTTAGTGGGTCTGATTACCTGTCTCTATAAAGCCAAGAGTCTATTGATCTCTCTGATTACAAGGAGATTTTGGTCATGGAAGTTTCCATAACTTTTCCATATATTTTTAAACATTTGTGTCTTGGAAAAGCCATCATGTAAGTGGATATTCTTAGATCTTATCAAAGGCCCAAACCTATCAAATTTTATACTTTTTTTTATCCTCTTTTTTTTTTACGTAGTTGGACAGGTATATCCAGTTTCTCCACTAAGTTCCTCATATTGCAGGATATTTTTATATGCATATTAGCATGCATAATTACAACAAGGTTTTATTCTACCCAATACACAAGAAAGGTTAAGAAGTTAAGAGGAGTTCCTCCCAAGCATGTGCATTCTGTTTTTAGCACTTCAAATCTGCTATAAAAATTAGACAGCAATTCCTATGGTAATAAAGATTGGAAAAAGATTTCAGTCCAAATTCATCTAATAAAAATTGAACTATCTATAAAGATTTTCTACAAGAAAGGTGGAACCCTTTACGTACCCTGATATGTAAAAGAGAAATGCCTTCAAAGAATACTGAGAGCAGGTCAAGTATATTTATTTCTCTTACCCATTTCCATATTCTTTTTCAATGTCACAACTGCAATTACCACTGTGAAAATTTGCTTCAGTGAAATATAAGCTGTGGCCACAAAGACCTGTAGCACAATGCTTCAACAGAGAGAATCTTATTGAAAAAGCAATTTTGTTCTGGGTGAACACAAAATTATAATATATCCTACTTTCACTTTCTGGAAAGAATGTATTAATATTCATTACCTTAAAATTGAAATCAGACATCAGAAAATAGTACATAAATTACAGTTAAGTGCACAAATAAAGGGTTTTCAAACAAAAATTTATAAGCTTCCAAACAAATTTTAAGCTTCATACAGTGAAAAAGTTTTCCATTTTTTGATTAGACAGGTGATGTGCTCTGAAATCAGCATTCTGCTGTCTTACACCAGTCTGGCCCATATATCTAAAAGGATCCACGAAGATTTTGATCACCACTGCGTAACAGCTTGTATACATGTGGAGTACTGACTAAATCCTGAAGCCCTTATAAGGAGAAAATTTCTTCTGATGTTTTAGTTTTATCTGATAAGATTTTTTAAATCAGAACTATGTCAGTATACTAATCTACTAACCAGAAGTGTGGAAATATATAACATACATTCAAATATGGCACTTATGCAAATACTGGAGACACACCTCACTTATACAGCATGATTTTACAAAGAATATGAAAACCAGAACTGAATAAAATAGTATATAAGAACTGATCATTTCTTCAAGTCTCTCAAATCACAGAAGTAGCATTAGGACAGTTTCTACTACTGACAATTGTAGGACAGACTGACAAGAAGTTCAGGCTCTCTATCTTCCCTCTCTGCATTTCCTAACACATATCTTGAAAACAGAATTAAGGAAAGCAGAAAGGCAATGAGTTGTTCAGACAAGTTCCTGCAAGGTGATGGTGTATTAGGGCATACACTATTTATCAGTGCTGCTAATGACCTGGGAAGTAGGAAAGCTTTACCTGTGTGTTGCCTGGGCTAATCAAGGGTGGTGCTGGAAGAGACAGGGTCGTCTCAGCCCTGAGAAGCGCTGAAGCTGCCACCACAGGAGTTACAGCTGAACTGGAGACAACAGACTTTCAAGTTTTCACTCTCTGCTCTTAGCTCATCACAGCCTGCCAAATCTTAGAGCTGTAATCATCCTGGATGAGAAGAGGTGACCTACAACCAGTAACTTTGAAACTTCGCTGGTGACTGGAGTGATGGAAGAAATGTTTTAAACTCCAGCACTTGGGAGGCAGGGTTGCCGTGAGCTGTCACTTCCACGTGGTCAGTGTTTTCTTAACTAACCCCTGCATTGCCTGAACATGCTCTTACAATACCTCTTATTATGCAGATGTCTCACTGGGCACCCTGTGTGTCTTCCCACTCTGACTGTTGATTTAAACCCTAATAAGAAATTACATTCTCACCTCAGCATACCACAGGCTGCATGCACATCAGCCAGCACACAGAGATGACACAGCCCCTGTGTTTCAGCTGATTTCACTCAATCCCTAGTGAAACCTGTTGCCCTTTTGAGGTAAAATGTATTTCTCCATTATGGCACATGTTCAGTATATACAATTACACTACAACCAAAACAAAAGTGTCCTAAACTATAGGCTGAGATGTTTGACGACAACTTACTCATATTAATCCTTGCTTGGAGGGGGATGCTGTTGGTCTATGGAAAGTTTTACTTTATTAATTATGACAGTGTCTCAATATACAATCTATAATATATCTAATACATTGAATAGGTATGATTTCTTGTATAAACCTTCAATGAAATATACTTATCTAACAATGTCACTTTGTATGTTTGTCAGAGATTGGTAAAAATATATATATGTATCCAGTCTCCCAGTGCACAGGATTCATTGATTAACCTCTGCTGCCAGGCTTTACTTTCAGATACTGGTTATTACACCGCATTTAGAGGACTAGTGTCTCACTTCAAGGGAGAACAGAGTTCTGGAAAAATTCTTGATGTGCACCCAAAATGCAAGAGAAGTAATTCCAATGTGTCCCACATTACAACACCCAGATTATGGTACCAAGCCAGGTTACTTGTGTAAATGAAAAGTTAGGGAAGAAACCTCAGAGACCCATACAGCTAAACAAGAAAGCTATCCAAGAGCTGGTTCCAGTTCACCTGTGATCTTCCTCACAATGCACATGGTTTATGCTAAATCACAATCCTAAGCCCCAGTGTTATTTGAGAAACCAATTCCTACAGTTAGGAAATGTTCCACTTTTTAGAGCATCTCCCAAGTACTTATATTCCCTCTTTATCTTAGCACACTATGTGAGCATTGCAGAAAAAATCCAGTAGTCAATGTACTAGTTGGCTTCCCATGGGAAGGACAACATTGATTTGCTTTGATATTCTTCTTTGTCCATTATGTTTCTCTCTGTGTATGTGTGCATGTGCATGTGAGAACACACGTGTTTTCTTCTCTTTTTTATGGTGCACTTCACTGACATATTTAATAGTCACTCATTTCCATAGCTTACAAAGTAAAATTGGAGTATTATATTGTATTTACAAACAAGTTGGCACTTACAGAATAAATTATTGATTCCTTTTCTTTTTTATTTCATTTTCTTTTTTTTCTCCACTTCTTTTTCACCAAAGGGCATCCAGAATTCAGGCAGAATAGTAACACCTGTTGCCAATATGCTACATGAACATGAGTAAATAGTATTCCAGCTGTTACACTCCCAATGATTTGCTTGTTGCTGAGAGGCAGTGCCTTCCACCTCAGTTCATGTCCAATGCTCAAAAACTGTTAGTCAAGTGAAAGCAAAGGCTGCATGTTTTCTTCCTCATTCTTATCCATGCGTTTCAGCACCCCAGGATCCACAACTGACTGAGACCTGCAGAGGGACAACATGTTTATTTGACATTTCTAGATCAAGACAAATGAGATTAAACCTCACCTTTCTTTTGTTTATTTTAATTTCTGTCAGGGCTTAAAAATAAGGGTACAGCATTACCCAAGCATCTGATCATTGCAAGTCATCAGGAAATACCCTCATGGAGGGTTAACAGGGCTTTAAAGGGCTCAGTGCTGATCTGTAAATATAGGAGCAAAAGGTGGAATAAAGTGGATCTTCTCTTCAGTGAAATCGTGAAGCAGGGAGTATCCTCCACACACAAGAGCAAACTAAGCTGTCCTCTGAAGTGACTTGAGCACTGACCATCTCTCCAGAAGGTTATACAGCACCAGGCTGGCAAAGAAGGTACAATTCAGCCACCCAGCTGGCTAATCACACACTGCAATTAGTGGGATGTGTTAGCTGGAAGCACAAGTTGCTCCTTTTCTGAATAGCATCTTAATTCAGCAGTGTGAGATCCTAAGCCAAAACTAGGAATAGTGCCATGGTTAGCAAGATTTCTGGAGCAGCAGACAAATGTGTCAAACTCACTTTTCAGCTCAACTGAACAGGGCAGGGAAGAATGATCAGGGAAAATCCAGTTATGATTGTAAAATTTCTCTGATTCAGCTCAGAAGCATAACATGGCACTGGTGTCCCACAACAGCCATATCTGACGGGCAAAGAGGAAAACCAAGTCTCCAGCAAAATCAAAGTGTTCCATTGAAAACAAAGCCTGGTGTGTTAAGATAGGGTCTCACATCAGCTATGGCTCAGGTCATCAAAAAGCAGGCACTTCTGGAGTACAGTAAATGCAACCCTTGCTAGATTTTCTTTTTTTAGTGAGAAAAATCTCATGCAGGAAATGCCTACTTCTCTTTCTTTCTGTAAATATTTGTGATGACTAAAGAGCATGTGTACATCTCTACAATGCAGGCATCTATTTTTGATCAGTGGAAGCACATTGTGCCTGCAGCATTGCTACAGATTTGCCCATTTAGAGGGCTACAGTGCAGAGAAAAACCTTTACGAATTCTAACCTTTCCTAAGATAAGCATATCAGATAAGTCAATCCCCCCCTCTTATAAACTGGCATCATCTAGTGAAATCAGTGAATGAGGCTGATGAGGTCTTCCTCAAAAAAAATCTAAAGAAAACTTACAAAAACACAAGAAAAAAACATCTGACTTAAAGCCTAGGTGAAAACTTTGGACACAAGGATATTTTCTAATAATATTTATCACATTCTCATACTAATACTAACATCAAGACAATTAGCTTTAAAAATATTATCATCTCTGTTGTGATAAGCATAATTTAAACTTTTTCAATTAAGAGTGTACAATAATACTCATCCAGAGCACTAGTCAGTTCCTCAGGCAGAAAACTAAACCACTGAATTAAAAACGCTTTTTTTAAATCTTCACAAGGTACCGTGCCAATGCAAAGCTGATTGAAAATTTGCTGGTGGGGAGCTGCACTCATGGAAAATCCAGTTCATCATGATAAAAATTGCTGTGGAAGCAAATTAACTTCAAAGGTTTGCCAGCTGGATACAAGTGCTAAAACTGAGCCTTCTCCTCGGCTGCCAATGACTGAGCAGACAGGGCTTCCTGTTCTCATCTGGGGAAAACTGAAGGGGAGCTGGAATGGCTGCAAACCTGGCCTCCAATTCCCAGTGAGGAAGCTTTGGCCATAAATCCCCAGGGCCTCCAAAACCCCCAATGTCAAGGCAGATGTGAAAATTGAGCTGCACAAATCCTGATCTATGGTTTGTAAGCTCAGATGTCCAAACACCTTGAAGAAGAAGGAGAAATAGTTTGCACTCGGTTTTAAACAGAAATTTACTGTCAGGCTTCATCCCACTCAGCAGCAGTTCACAAGTGAAGGTATGTGAAAGGAAAAACATTTGTTTAAGTTTATAGCTCCTTCTCTTCTACCTACATCTCCCAAATAACTTACGAACATTGCTGAATCCATTGTGAGAAAACACAGTGGGACAGAGCTACACTACAGAGTTAACAGTACAAAGTGCCCTTGCAGAGGTGAGGAACCAAACCACAGCTCCTCTGCAAAGTTTATCAACACAGATATCTGCCCTGCTGGGTTAGGTGAGAAAAGGATGCAGGTCTCCAGCTGGGTGCCTCAGGATGACAGCCATAGGCTAAACCTGACTGCTGAGACAGCTGCAATGTTGCCAGATGACATAAACAAGTTTTCCCCAGAGGTCTGTGCTACAGGAGGCATTAATTCCTCTTTATCTCTATCATCAACCCCCCCCTCGCACCTTCCCCCCCATCAACCTTCCTTTCAAGGTGAGGTCATCCAATTCACCAAAGATTCAAGGAGATCTGGAGGAACGTCAGTGGTTCATATTGAGGGCAAAAATAAGTAAGAAAGAAATGAATTCTCAGCAGGATTTTGATATTCTTTCAGGGCAGTAAAGTAATTTTAAAATGATAAGCCAAATTAAACAAGACAATTGTTGGAGATCAGCTAGATGCTTATGAAATTTGTTCTAAGCAAAACACTTTCCATTGCCTTAGTCATAAGTTTTTCACATGTTAAAAACCTTCTGCACTAATGCATCATACCAACTGTGGGTTTAAACTGAGAGAAACATCAGTTGCTGAATCCAAGTTAAATTTCATTTGCAATGAAATTTATCTGTTTTCTCTTAACTTTTCTATTTGTGTTTTAACAGTCTGTGCATTTTATACACTGAAGTCTTGGGACTTTCTGTCAGTCTTAGTACTAGCAGAGTAAGTCTACTTAGTACTTTTTGTATCCAGCAGCAGGGAACAAGGATTCCAGCAGACACTGGAGGCATGCTAACTGAGACAGAATACATAGAAGAGGAAGAAAATTTAGCATAATATTAAAAAGATACACGTTTCAACATGTTTATTTTCTGCACTGGGTCTCTTACTGTGTTAATTCAGTCAGAATGGAAGAATGTCAATTTGAAGCTTACACTGAAGTGTGAAAGTGTATAAAAAGACTTTTCAAGAACAAGTTAAATGAGAATAAAAATTATTTGAGAAAGAATTAAAAATCTGGTCAACTCACTGCTTTTCCTCTTAATAATATGCCTGCCCAGGACAATCTGGAAAACTCCAAACAGGCTGCTCCAAAAGGACTTTTCACAGGCCTTTTGTTTGCTTGGTTGGTTTGTTTGTTTTTTGGTTTTTGCTGCACCCTTGGACTAAGTTATTTACTCTCACAACACCATTTTGCAGCAGAAAGACTTCTGCATTTCAGTTCCTTAATTCCATTCTTCTGTCTAAGACAGCTTCTCTATTGTCGCATAATCCTTGTATTACATATAAACAACAAATAACTGTATTGCTCACCTTTCCCCTCCCCTAGCTCTTTTTGTCAGTGCCATTTTGTCCATTAATTGTGTTAGTTACACAATTCTAAATTCATATATCTGGGCATTGGGGATTTTGGAGGCTCTGGGAATTTATAGACAAAACTACCCCACTGGGAATTTGTGACCAGGTTTTGCAGCCATCCTAGCCCCCCTGTCATATAGTTTCAGAACTTGTTTTTAACTTCTTATCCTTGCACATTTCTATCCAGTTTCTTGCTGTTTCCCACTTTTAATAGAGTGGAGGATTTTTCAACACAAAATCCTTAAACTTTATTGGGCTTTTTTTTTTCCTTTTTTTTTTTTTTTTTTTTTTAATTTTTTTATAGCAATCTTATGTCTCTCTTTTAAATCACACTATCCTTCCCAGTCTAGGCAGAATTTTCCACCCAAAATCATCTTCCTGGCTCAGACATCTGAAACTATTTTATCCTGTTTGGTCTGTTTCCAGAGTTTTTTTTTCCCTTTTGCATCACATGCTGCTCTCCCGAGACTAGGTTCCCAGCCTAGCATATCCCAACTTAATTTTAATGACTTTATATATTGGTTTCTGCCATGTTTGTTCTTTTCTGATCCATTGCTAGGCCTGCCCCTTATGAGCTGCACTCTGACTTTTGTTGCCCTTTCTGCTGCCCTTTCTGCTATCTTTTCTATCACAGTTGTAATCTTTACCCTTTTCTCTCCTACTGCTCTGGCAAGCCTGAATCAGATTCACCCCTTCCAAGCTAAAGACCTCACTGCTTCCATAGTTACTGGAGAGGCAGTTAAAATCTTCCTATACTTTATTCTGAATGGTAAAATGCAGCAAGCAATGACACTGTACCTTCTCAAAGAGAAGAATATCAGAATGCCAGAATGTTTACCAGACTGGTAAATTGGCAGTGATTTTGGTCCTGGTTTTCCTCATATTTTCTCAGGTTTGCAGTCACTGTGACTGATGGTTCAGGTGCTGTAAATGTCCTGGCACCTACAGGCTGGTGGATACCAGGCAGTGGGCTATGAGATGGAGGAAGAGCTAACATCACCACCCAGAAAGAGAACTGGCCCAAATTTACCCTCTGCACAGAGGCTCACTCCAGCTAGCATGTTTCTCTAATAAGTACTGCAGGCTGAGGTGAGATGGCAGCTTATTCCAAAGACAGAGCACAGCCTAGATGGCACCCCAGAAATAGTCATCTGAACTGAGTTCATAACTCACATGGTAATAATCAAGGCCATGTTCTCTCACCAACACTAATCTTTTTAAGAAGAGGAAAAAAAAAAACAACAATTGTCTTCCTATATAATAGACTGAACCACCTATGGCTTCATAGAGGAAGAAGGCAAATGTCAACCTTATGGAAATACTAGAAGACAATAGAACCTTTAACTCACCTTTTCATGGATTTGGGAGAGAGGTCCTTTTCTATATCCTTTGCAGGAGTGTTGTAGGAGTCCACATTGCATTCACTGTCATCATCGTATTCATGGTCAAGCAGTGTTCTTGCCCACGTCCCCATGTCATAGGGGGGCAACATTCCTCCAAACTCTGAAGGCAGGATCTCAGGGTGTATGAGCTGATGCAGGCTGTTGAGGTTGTTACCATGCAGGAATATCTGTATGTACGCATGCAGGTAGAAACACAGGGGTATCACCAAAATCTTCAAAGCCCAAATGACATCATCATGATTAGGAGGGTATTGTACAATTTAAACATTCTGGTTGTGTTGGGCTCACAGAGGTGCAGAGGGAGGCACACATCACCTCTGCCTTAAGCATGGTCATACTGTGCTCATAAATCTTCAAAGTGATTAAAGCATAAATAACTTAAAGTGTTTTCAGGGAAAGGGACTTAGAGAGGGTAGGAACTGATGTCTGGTAGCTAGATGGACAGAATATGAGATAGACAAACTGCCTTGTTAATCCTTGCCAATTGCTCTCCCTAATTCTGTGAATTAAATGAATAAATTTAGATTATATTAAATAAATAAAAATAATATTCACCATATACAACAAGGAGCACATACTGACTTTCAGCATGCAGCCATGAGTTCTATAAATAAGTTATATTGTGCACTGTAATGATATGAGTGCTGGAAATTTCTTCCTTAAATTAGCCATACCAGTAATTGCCATTTATACTTGACAATACATGAAGTGAGTAACAACAGTAAAATAATCCCTGTGACAAGCATGAGGGAATAGCTGATGGACTATTTGATATTTTCCATCAATGTTTTGGTAGACTGATATTCATATCTATTTTGCATTTATGTATCTGTATATTCGTGTGACATGTAATACTTGTATTTATGTTTATGTTTAACTTTAGTGCTTCCTCTCAGAGATCTTTCACGTTCCATTTCACCTTGCAGGGACTCCTCTGGGCAGCTATATCCTTAGCATGATTTATAAGAGCTAAATTCAAAAGGCAGCAAAACAAAGACCAAATATATGCTTGTCTTTCATCTCTTACTTCAGACCACCTTCCAGTCAGCTGTGGACCCAGGAAATTTAATATGACCGTGCAAAACCAGTGATTTTCTTCCATCTCAGAAAGGAATTTATCCTTTTGTGAAGGAACATTTGTTAATGGTGAAAGTTATTTGCTTTATGGGGCCTTTACAGCTAAGTGCTTCACTTCTTAGCAATTGTTTTTATATACGCCTAGTACTGCATTTATCTGAATATAACTATCTGTTGCAAATCTACATGACAAACTAAAAAATGCACCATAATTCAGAATAAAAGCAATGGATAAATTATAAGCCTGATAAAAAAAATCTAAACAGAATTCTCTTGGGTTTGAGCTTTTTCCCCCCAATTGTTTGTTCTGCATCTAATAATTTTTTTTAAAGCTGATTTTAAATTTTACGTGCAGGTCATAACTTTCACATTTTGACACTAAGTTTAGAACTGTAAATCAATATTTAGCCACCTGACTACTTTTTATAGGTACTCAGTACTGACAAAAAACAGTTGTAAAAAGTCAGCATTTCTGAAAATACATGCCATTGATTCAGGTATCTAAATAAAAACTTAGATGCTAACTGATAAGCCCCCATGTTCAACTGCCTTGTCACTTATTTTTAGTGCTGTAACACTTTTATGAGCTGCACTTTACTCCCTAGTCCTGCACATGCAGCACTTGAGCTGAAAAGGCCTCTGACATATCTGGCACTGCAATGTTTTCTTTGCAGAAACTGCAGTCAACAGAGTGCAACTGAGTCCTGCAAAATGGGGCTTCATTTGCATATTTATAACAGATATTACATAAAAGGCTTTGTGATCTATAGTTCAAAATCTGTAAATACCAGAGGCCTCTCAAGCGTAATCTGTCAGTAAAAAACAGCTCAGCACCAAGGATCACTGTGGCCTTGCAGTGTGTTTTCGAGGAGGAAAAAATACAGAGCTGCTTAGGGAGCTGATCCCATAAAAAAATCACTGTGTTCTTTGCAGTGCCATTGTACATGATGCTGATTGTGTTTTCCTGGATGACAAAGTTCCTGTTACAGAAATAATATCATTTTATACGCTATCACCACCAAGCTCTAATTTAATTGCACTGATGCAAATGGTACAAATTCAGCAACATCTCGGAGGCTGCTCATGCTTATGCACAGATGCATGCACACAAATTCCCTTTTATTGGCTTTCATTCAAATTAGTATTTGCAAACTAATACTACTAGATGCCAGCTGGGTATTTTAGCTCATGCTAATGTCAAGGAAATCACACTAGGAAAGGACTTGGTAGTCACTAACTCTGTTTTTAAAAGAAAGACACAAATAACTTTAACAGAAATTAAATAGAATGGAATTGAATACAATCTTAATACAAACTTTAATGTTGGCAATATTTTTTATATAATCCCCAGGAGCAAGCATATGCTTACATTTCAAAATACATTTAAGTGCAGTGCTTGACTATATCCTTAAAGAATAATGTTGTATAAGTTTCTAAAACAGTTGAAGGCACCCTTTATGACACAGATATATTTTAACATTTTCCACCAACAGCAAGCTTGTTAATCTACTTTCTTAGAGTATGATGCATCTGCTGATGACAACCGCCAGGAAATGGACAATTAAAGAGAAGAATACCCTTTTCCGTGTCTTCTCCTTTAGAAAGGGCCGGATAACTGTGTAGAGGGCATGGATATACCACGGCTGATTGACGAAATGTATTCCTCCAAACCGAGCTGGAAAGCTGTCCTGTGTGACACAAAACAAACACATACAATTTGAGCCAATTCTTAACATGTGCAGCACGTGCATCTGATGCCTTTTTTTTTTTTCCTGAATGCCTTCATCTTAATAATAAACCTTTGACAAGAAGAAAGATTATTCAAAACTGCATCCTCTCAGCCAAGTTCCAACCTTCCACACCAAGGAGCAACAAACCTTGGACAGAGTAAGTGTGGAGGGAGTGTGCTGAGATAGCTTTGCTATTCAAATAGGAACAGCATTTCTAACCTCCAGAAATGCTTTAAACATTTATGACTTGCCCATAATACATCTATGACATGTATTTTTCTCTTTTCCACTTCTATGGATTTTATTCATTTTTAATAGTAACAATCTCAACTCTTCCAGTGCCATTGAAGAGCACTAAAAACGTCCCTTGTCTCCACCTTAAAAAGAAAGTGTAAATCTAAACTACTATTCAAAATGTCTCCAATATTATCTATATTTCATAAAACTGAGACTGCATTAAACATTATGCATAAACCATTATGCAATATCCATGACAGTAATTCTTGTCACATAGTCAGAGGCCTTCTGGGAACTTAAATGTAAGGACAGCATATCTGTATTGAAGCAAAGGCTTTTCTTTTTTACTTGCTGAAAATCACAAGAGGCAGATAACTCACTAGGAAGAGATTCTGATATGCATTTTCAATTTCTAAGTCGAGAGAATATGCCAGAGGGTTTGGCAGTCTGAGGAGGGCAGCCACTCTGTCCTGGAATACAATTGCCAAATTCCTTGTGTTGTCCTCATTTTGTCTTTTCCTGGTTGATCATATCCACAAACATTGCAATAAGCAGCTCCTATGTTTCCTAGAGCTGCCCCATCGAGGAAGGAGGAAAGAGGTATGAACAGGTGCAGTTGATGCATGTCTCCTTTTGTTTCCATGGTTTATGTCAGAACCTTCTCAGTGAAGAACCTTCTCTTAGTTATACAGACTTACTAAATTAATGGTCTTCATTTAAAGCTTAATTCAACAGGTGACACAGCATAGGCAGCCATGGTAGTCACTTAGATCAAAACCAGGTTCCTCACAGCAGCAGCAGCTCCTGTTTGACCATACAAGTAACAAACAAGGACATCCTTTCCAGCTACACCTCCTCCTCTTCCTCCCCATATGTGGATGCAAAAAAGGCAACTTCAGGTCTGTGCCACTGGGATCAAAGACTCAAAAGGGGCCATCAAAAGGTCTGAGATGGTGCTTTGTGCAAATAGACCTATTTTGCCTCCTCTGGAGATAAGAGAGGAGGCCTTATAGAAGCACCCAGCAGCCTCGATGTAATCTGCAAAGCACCATTTAAAGCATAGGGTCAGACAGCACACACCAACAAAATGGCCAAGAAAAGAATTATAAACTATTCCAGCCAGTCAAGAACTGTCACAAAAGGAAGGCAGAAACTGCAGGAAGGGAATCTTCCATTAAATATTTGCAGAGAGGGATATACTTCAAAGTGCAGCTGTCTGCATATCCACAGAACCTCTTTAGTTCTGCGAGCGTGTTTAGACCTGTGGGAATAATGAAGTACTTATCACTTACTCCTCTCCAAGGGCCCTCACTTACTCCTGTCCAAGGGTCCATTCACGTCCTGTCAGGCACACCAAACCCAGGAGCTCTTTGCAGCAAGGTACCTCTTGCTTTCAAATTGTAACAACTTGCTGGATTTTCCATCAAGGAGGCAGTACCTTGACAATAATTTACAGGGAGGATGACAGCCACAACACACACCCCTCACATCTGGCTGGCCAGAGCACAACAGTCAACGCTATCAATGGTCTGTTTGCAGCTTTTCTCCAGGAACTCTTGATTAATGGCAGCTTTGAAAGAAAACAATCCTATCAAAAGATTGCTGCAGAAACCTCATTCTGCTAAATGCCTGATTCCTGTCAGCACTAACTAAATGTCAAACAGGATGGCTGATAATTTGACACATAATTCACCCTGCTCAGTATTGTAATCCCCAAACACCATTCTGAGGACACAGCTATGTTGTGCAAAAGATAGTAAATTATGTTTGTATCATAGTGATCCAACAAATCCATTAGGAAGGATAAATCACCGGATGACACCTTAACCTTTAGTTACAGGAGATACAATTCATCTACAGAAGGTTGTGTTTATTTGGATTATCACAGCTGGTTCTCCAGCAAAGAAATCCAGTGCTCCATGCTGCATACCATGCACAAAAGAGCACACACTTAGAGCTGCAGAAATATCAGCAGAGCTGAGAGTAACACAGAAACTCAGGACAATTTCTAAATAAGAAGATTTTAATAGGCAAATTGACATGTACAAACACAGATTCAAAGCAGAGTGCCAAGCATTTGTACTGTAATGTGGCCTCAGAATGCTCTGTGTCTTTTTAAAGATATAAAATTTCCAGCAGACAAAAGGATTATCCTTAAAAAGTACCACTTTGACATGTCTAGTATCTTCTCCTGAATCTTGGAAACCATTTACATGGAGGATGACAAATGTATGTGGAATGATCCTCAAATAGAAGATGCCACTTGATCTTAAAAGCCAGCTTGTTCCAGTGTTTCTCAGAAATTCTGAAGGCATTTTCTGGAAGTAAAGAAGATGGGTATTTATCAACCTCTGTGACTGAACTGAGGTGCCCAGATTCAGAAGCGCTTCCTAAGGTGTAATTAGGACCCTCAAAAATTTGTGCCAAAAAAGAAAAAGGGTGATTTGGTCAGAATGATCCTCCATTGTACACAGCACTTTGACTAATATTCAAAAGCTGCTGAAAGTAGATCCAAAAGCAAATCTCAAAAGCACCTACTGAAAAAAAAAAAAAAAAAAAGCAGAATAAGCAACTACATCTGCTGGAGAAACATGTGTCAGAAGGTTGTCTTGCTCTTTTCAGATGTACCTGACTTCCACGTGGGGATTTGCCAGACAGATGGTCATCCTACACAAACAGCAGGTAGGAACTTCTTTCAAATCACTGATTCTTCTGAGGTTTTATGTAGATTAGGTTACATGCACGGTGGCAGTCACAACTGCCTCTGCAGACATACTGTACTTCGACAGATGAGCCTGTAACCCATGAATCACATGAATTCTAAGTAAGAGGAATCTCTTGCCAGAAAACAGCAAGAAATGGAGATCAGTTGTAAAGTGAGATGTGCTTCTGACTAGAAAAGTAATAAATCTGATGGGGTATAACCAAACGTATACACAGTGGGTGGATTTTTCTTCACATTCACTGTAACCTCTGTTTCAGCAGCAGAACATAACTTTTGCTTGTCTCTGATGAGCACAGTTTGTGACATGGCCATGCCAAAGACACAGACAAGCAGACAGTTACTATCAGAGACCACAGGCCCAAGTGACAATTAACAGTAGGCTGCCGAGGAAGAGGCAGACCCCTACACAGTGTCTGCAGCACTGGGGGTTTACCAGTGTACCTGCAGCGTTATAGAACAACCCCTCACTGGGTTTCTGCCTCTTGAGAAATGGCTCTGTGGACACACAGCACAGCAATTTTAACCTCTCTGCCAAACACAATTTATACAAACTGTCTTTACAGGCTTCCTCTCCAAGGACCCAGCTGCTGTTGCCTGCTACCAGCCTTGGCACACGCTAAGAAGCCAGGTTTCCACTTGCCAGACACCACATTCCACCCTGTGCTGGGCTTGGCCATTCCCTGAGCCAGCTCTCGGGGTTCCACAAGAGGGTCCCCTGCCCCACTTTGCCAGCAGGAGCTCTTACAGCACAGCCATTAACAGCAAAACCAGTATATGACATTTTCCACAACACCTATGAAAGTGACAAATTCCTGCTGAAAACCAATGTGAGTCTTCTTAATGGTGTCAGGATTGCTATTATCATATCATAAAAATCACCAGTATTTTTTATATTTACCAAATGCAAAAAATCAACGAACTTCTTAAAGGCCACAGCATTCTTCACTCCTTGAGCATCGTGTCTACACTTAACTCTCTGAAATCTACTTTTAATGAAGCAGCCCTCCTAGCTGAGCTCAGTACTGTAATCAAATTTGTTTGTTTTTAGAAGTAGTCTCAGAAACTGCTGAGAGCACTGTGTGCCCAAAGGTGCTTTGGCAGCCCATTGTCATCAGAGCCATAAAAGTCTGCTGCACATCTACAGCAAACAGACTGTCTGGACACACCTTGCCACATATTAACACCAAGACAGTGCTTGGGCATGTGTGCTCTGGGGTTATTTTTGAGGGCTTGCTGTCCTTATCTGCAGTTAAACTGTTTCTGCAGACAGTCTAGAGACATCCTTCAAAGGACAGTCTGTACAAACACAATGAATACACTCACACCCTTTGCTTAAGGACCTGTGGATCCAGAGCACTTGAGTGCTCTGATGAATTCAGGCTGTAGCATCTGCAGACAGCAAAAGGTTACAAAGTCAAAACTGGAACAGCTGTATTTTCATAACAAAAATTGCAAGTTCAAAGAAAGCGTACAAAACTATTACTACCTTAACTGTGACTTAAGACTTATTCCAAAGATAATACATTAGTCCTCCTTTTGCTTTTCTGGAAAGTCAAGCATTTCAGGGAGAAAAAAAAATTATTATGATGAACCAAAATAGTATCTTTGTAATTGAAAGCTCCACTAGAAAGAAACTGAAACATTCTTTCTGCTACAAAATGCATCACAACTAAACTTAATTTTTAGCATGTTGAAGCGAAGACTATGGAAACTCATGGAAAGAAAAGGCTCTGACTAGAAGGAATAGTTCACATCCTTAGTATCCAAGAGCTGAACTACCAGAGGAACCAAGAGTCACTGCCATCTACACCAGGAAAGGACACCCCTCTTGCTACCAAACTGTAACTTCCACCGAGGGTAGGAAAGAACAAGGCATTCCTAGTACCAAACTTCCTGCCAGCATCCATCCATGACATGGGCACTTGCAATACCTCAAAACAAATAAACTTTTATGTCAAGACTTGTGGGAGTCCAGGGTGTTCCTCTGGAAACCCTGGATGAACAGAAACCTGAACAGGGGGGTTTAAAACCTGTACAGGGGGGTCTGAGATTTGTACAAGGGGGTTACAGACCCTGGCATGGACCCCAGACAGGCAAGGGTCTTGATTATAGTCCATGGGAAAAATTATCAACACTATGGGAGGAATTGCAAGCCCTCAAAGGTAGTAGAAAGTAATAATATTTTCACATTAGGGGTTTTAAGATAAGAATGACCAGAGACAAGATGGAGGATTCTGGGTGTTACCCTAGAGTCTTCTCCTTCTTCTTTGTCTCCATCTTGCACAGTGGTGACGACATGAAGTAGGTTTAGAGGGATTGGGTTAAAGTAGAAAACACCTGTTTAGTGTCAAGTGCATGCACTGGGTCACAATTGTAAATAATGTGCACGTAATTATCTGTATATAAGATGACGAGCTGTGGGCAGGCGGGCAGTCGTCATCTGTTGCCCGTGCTGTCCAGACCTTGGCAGAGCTCAGAGAAAAGTGTAGAGACAAGATAAAATAAACAAAGAGAAAAACTTTGAAAAAGAACATCTGAAGATTCCTTGTCTTTTCTGTGGGCGGCTCGGGGCTTCCCGAAGGACAAAGGGCAACGACCACCCTCATTCTCGGGCAAGCAGAGACCCCGAGAAAGACTGACCCCTTATGCTCAAGACATGACTGGAACCAGTGGTGAGGACTGCATTATTAGGAGACTGGAAAGCAAATCTTTGGCATCTAAAAGAATTTGGGTCGGAATTTTTTAAGGAAGCAGATGCTAAACACACTAGGGAGAATAAATAACAGGTGAGGAAAGAACCTTTTAAAACAAACGACAATGTTGGCACTGAAACAGAGGAAAGAAAGCTGACCAGGAACTAGATTGGAAGCTGGTAGACAGCTTTGAATCCCCAAATATGCCAATATGGCAGGGAATAAGCACCCTAACTTGTTTTGAGAAAATTAGTAAATTCTGAAGAAGGTAAGGTTCAGGTTGTCTAACAACAGGAGTCTTTCCTTCTGTACCTCTCTGGTAAGGCTCTTTAAAGCTCAGATCCAAAAAAGAAGCCTCAGGTGATGAAATTTTGCCTGACCCCTGGAACAGCTGCACTAGTGATTTCCCTCTGCAAAACTAAAATATTTTTCTCTCCTAGTCTGAGATTTTCATTTTTATTATACAACGTCGAGCCATTTCTAAGGCAAACAAAAAGTGCCCAAATAAATTTTTGTTACTGTATTCAACCAAAAGCACAGTACCTAAAGGCAAATGAACATCATTCAGTGACATTCCTACAAAATAAGATTTAATTATCTAGAACTGGATGTTGTCATTTTGCTAAGAAGCTTCCAGTGAAGCAATTTGACTTTTGGCAGTCCTTTTCATTTCTATTAGTCATTTTATCTTACAGCTCATACAGAACAACGTTAAGTTGAATGAAATGAGAAGAGAGATGGTATCCATCCAGTGAGAATATTGCTTTTTTATTGAAGTATTTGTTTTAATTTCAAGTAGTCTTCCATGTTTCATTTTAATATGCTACTCATAAAAATTATATATTGTTTAAATTAATTAGGTGGGAATTAAAAGACATTTGACCATAAGTGTCTGCATGTTTATATATATATATATATAATAAAATTTAAAACCTACGTAGATTTTGTGCTTTCACTGTTTGGATAAAGGGATTATGTCACTCTCAATTTTTAATTAGGTCAGCTTGATAATGAAAGTACTTTGTGTAAACCCTTCATTTTAATTTGAAATTGCTTTATTTCTTTGCAAATTACTTTCAATAGGTAATTTTTTTCTAAGTTTTAATTAGAAATTGTGAAATTCTTTTAGAAACTTTTCTTCATTTTGATGAGAACTTGGGCTTTTAAACATTGGTTCTTGGCCTACTTGTTAAGCTTAAACCTTGAAAATGAAGGCTTTAATTATAAAGAAGAAATGAAAAATGCTGTTTTTCAAGGACAATATTGTTTTCAACTATCAGCACTGACTCTTTTTAACACTTAATTTGAAATGTGAGATATTAAAAAGGGGGAAAAGAATCCAAAAATTTTTACAGCCTGATGCTATTTCCCAGATCAGCAAAGCCAGAAAAAGAGTATTGGAAGGAGGGTAGAAATAGGTTCTCTTCTGTCTCCTACCCTGTGATGAAAATCATTCTTTACAATAGACAATTATTAGATGGTGTTTTCTTCTATGGAAATTCCCATAAGGAGAAAAAAAAAAAAAAAAGCCTGTTTTCCAGGCAGCTTGTGAATGTCTTATTAGATTAAGATTACAAACAAAGAGAAAAAAAAAAAAAAAACACTATACTAAACCGCTGTGCATAAATACAACAACAATACTTTCACAATACTGGTGAAATAAAAATAATGTGGAAAATTACTCTTCATAAAGGATTCCATACCCTGGTTCCTGAAGGCAGAAGTCGTTGTCCAGGGACTGCATAGCAAGAGCTGAAACGCCACACCAGCATCTCAGCTTGTACCACCCCCGTCCTGAAGTCACCCTCTTTTTGTCAGTGAGACTGTCCAAACAGCCCCTGGCCTCTGCCAAACTGCTGACCATAGGATTACTGTCAGGATGCTTTTCATCATGCAGAAAGCTTCCCACAGGCCTGAGGTCGTTTCAAAGAGGAGCATTAGCAGCTATCAGACACCACCCCCCTTCCTTGCACCTGACCACTTTCAAATATGAGTAGATTAAACAGCACCTGGGAATGAAAGGATATTTCAGGATAATGTTAAGATGAGGTTTGAAAGAAACAAGGCAAGGCAGAGACCATAGAAATAAGATAAAAGTGAGGAGCGGAAGAGATTAAATAAAAAAGTAATTCAGAGAGAGATATCAAAATACTACTATGATTCACAAGAGAAAAATATTCATCTTGTTCCCTCTCTATTCCCTTTTCAAAATTATCACAGGAAGGTAGGGAAAGAGAAATATAAAATATTCCTGCATGGAGGACCCATGTTTTACAGTCACATGTCAAGATTGATTTTTCAGACCTAAACTCATATAGGGTAAATAAATATCAAATATCTTCCATGTAATTTCATATGTCATTCAAGCTGACAATGTCCTAGGATCAGACCCAGCCTAGGGATTTTCAGTTCAGGACTAACTTCTGTCAAAATTTGCAAGAAGCTAATCTGAACCTATCCAGGCAATGGGTCACATAGATCTGCAGATGGATGAGGTGAAGAAAGATCCTGCACAGAGGCAAAAGTGCAGGTTTTTAAATAGCACTGCATAGCTATCCAGTGCCAGTAAGTTACTGAATTGAAAGATCCCATTTCTCCTGCCATAATATTCACTTTTTTTCCCCTGGAAATGGAGAACTTCTAAAGTGGTGCCTCCAATTTTATTATTCAAAGCTCCTCCAAAAATGTAACTCTCAGTTTCAGGCACGATGCATTAAAATTGGATTATCCCTTTGTAAGTTTCAATTTAGAATACAATAAACTGAAAACTATAGTGTTTCAAGAGGTACTTCATGAGCCATGTGTTTCCTCATACTATGAGGAATCAATCTCCATCACTGCAGTAAGCACTAAGAGCCATAATCATTTTAGCCCTCCAATTTTAATCTGTCACTCCATGCAAATGACAGTCCTGAGAATTGAACTGAACTGTACAATTGGAGTGAGAGTGATTTAAGAAAAATCAGCTGAGGACAACCACTGAGATCTAGAATGCAGCATAATTAAGCTTTAAATTACTGAGGAAATTGAATATTGACTTGAGATCCATTAATAAGTATTACATTTTATTAAGAGTAGAGGTATCATGAACCATGCAGCACACATAGTTTCAAGAGGTCAGTTCCCCACAGGACAAATCTATTCCCAGTTCCAAAAAGTGTTGAAATATCTTTGTCATAGTATAGAAGGAAGATTTATTCAGCCTTTCAGCTTTAAAGAAAGCCTTAGTCTAAACTGCTCATCTACACTTTATCTTTACAAAGGTGCTTGAAAAGATGTGATTTCCTACATACTAGCTCCACTTCAGCTTCCCTCTTCTTCTGCACTCCTGAATGACTGCTGGTGGTATACACATGCAATATGTGCCTGGGAGTCCTGGGAATTCCAATACTGTTTGAGGGAGAACTGTCATTCAAGTTATTACTCTAGAGGACCATAAATCTCTGTTGTTGAGTTCTAACTTCAGACATCAACCTCCTGTCTTTGTAAAGCCATATGAGACATGGCTGTCTCTGTGCTAGCTTCTATGGAGGAAATCTTCCAGTAAAAAACAGATATTCACAACAACTGGGAAAATAAATAGTTACATGTTTTACCATACATATCTAGGACAAGGCTAATGTGTTTGCTGTGTTATCAGGATATGCCAATAATGAAGAAATGTGATGGTAGAATCTCTCCTAAAATCACGCTTTTTAAACTCTTGAAAATTCATGTGCAAGAAGTTGGGAGATCAAAACCAGGAACGCAGGTATCTTTGTCCTTAAAGTGGAACCCATGTCAATGTATTCTCAGCAAGAGAAAACAGCAGTAGCCTCAGTTCACATCACATGGATACCCACAGAGAAAAGAACTCTGAAACTGTCTGGAATGTGGGGTCCAGTGCTGGGCTTCCCAGTACAAAGGAGACAGAAACATACTGGACACAGTCCAGCAAAGGGCCAGGAAGAAGACTCGGGGATTGGAGCATCTCTCACATGGACAGAGACTGGACAGGAATGTCCAGCATGGAGGAGAGAAAACTCAGGGGAATCTCAGCAATGTACATAAACCCCTGAAGGAAGGGTATAAGAAGTTGGAGCCAGGCTCTTTTCAGTGGTGCCCAGTGATAGGATCAGAGGCCACGGCAACAAACTGAAACACAGAAGGTTCCTTCTGAACATAAGGAAGCCATATAAGAGCACACGGTTCTAAACAAGTGATGAAAACTGTTCTAAGCGGATGAAAAATATAAAATCACTGAGGTTAAATTGTCTTTTTACCTGGTATTTTTCAAACCACTTACCAAAGCTGTGCTGTTTTTGAAATTCCTAACCAGCAGAAGTAACCAGTGTGATGATAGACTCCTCAAAGGCAATTAAAAAATGATTTGCTGGTAGACATTAATATTTACCCTATGCTAGTTACTCAAGCCTCTTGGCTTGGCTGAGGTCACTCACCTTAACAAGTGACTGTCAAAAATGTGCTTGGCTTTCTCCACCTAAATGAAGGCTTACCTTACCTGCAAACCCCGACATTTCATGCATCACACTCTCTGAACCAAGATGACAAAACATAGCCACTGCCAAGCTGTCTGCACAACACTGAACAAGTTCAGTTTCCAAAGGCTGGGAATGAGCTGCCTCTCCAGTTCTGGCACCCACCAGTGAGTACACCTTTTCAGAAATGTCAGAGGGCAACACAGGCAGCTCACAGACCAGGGAAAGTCAGCAACAGTCAAATCAACTCCATTCATTAACCCCCTAGACACCTCTAAGAAAGAAGTTCAATTTCCATTTTGAAACTGGCAATTTGCTGCTCTGCTCTTAGCTCTAGCAACATAACAAAGGATGGTTGCATCTGAAAGTATGTCTTTTTTCTAAATATAGTATTATTTACAAAGATATTGCTTTTGCATATGTAACATCTTCAGATGTTTATAACTAGAGACTGCAAAACGTTTATTGCTCTACTGGTAAAACCTTATTCAAATTGTAGCATCTCAAGTGCAATGCAATACACTAGACTAGTGTAACCTACTTTTTGCAGGAAGCATAGGAATGCATGCAAAAAGATCTTCCTTCTCTCGCCTTCCAGTCTGCTCTCCTGATCTAGCCACATTCTGATTTGCAGCCCTCTTCTACAGCATGGATTAAATTTTCTGCTTTCCTCTACTCCTGTCGCCCCAGTGCTAGTGGCTGATGCTAACCAGAGGATTAAATCCCCGGCAGAGGGATGATGGCATATGGCACGCGTGAGAGGGCTTAATGGAAGGCAGGGACACCCTGCTGGCTGTCTCTTGCGCCCCATCCATTAGCACCAGACAAGGCACGGTGCCGTGCCACCCGGCACATCCACGCCATTAGTGCCACAGCCCTGCAGCCGTCACCCACCTCGCTGATGTGAAGGCCCCTGCTGTGACCGCCGTGTGCACCTCAGAAGGAGGCTGGAAGTACCAAACGCCTCACTTCAGTGAGAATATTATTAAACATTAAACCGTAAACAAGCTTCTACCTCCGCTTAGCTGAACAGCCAAGAGTCGTTCCTCAGCAACACAAGGCAAGCTGAAATAAAATCAGAGCCAAGGCTAATATAAGCACACGCAGCCTCTTCTGACCCATCCATTCACAAATGGATGCTGTTGTTGAGACCATGTTGCAAAGCTCTTGCACCTGTACAAAAAAAATAGTTTAAGCAAGCAAAATCTTCTGTTAGGTATTAACAAGTGTGGGACCACAGCGGGATGCAGCTATAGACTGAAAATGTTCCACATTTTCTAGACATAAGACATCTTCAATTGCCAATGAACAGATCTGCATTGAAATCTAAAAGGAATGTGTCAGAGTGCGTGTGTGTCTGTGTCTGTGTACAAAAATCATTACGCCTCTAACAGCAAATTCATCTCTTAAAAAACTATTAACACGGATAATTTGGCAGTAGCCTATTCACTTTAACATAGATTTAAGAGCTCAGATGATCAGCATAGGACAAAAAAGTCATTTCCTGTCTAGAAACCAGAATCAGTTCTTCATGCCCTACTGGCAGATCAATTATGTATTAGAGCTGCTACTGCTTGACTTTTAATCCACATTAGTTCACAGACCTTAAACAAATTTGATGTGACCATATTAAAAAGGGAAAGCACTAGAATAAGTTATACATAAACAAAAAGGAAAACAGATCAAGCAAGAGACCAATTAATCAGTGAGATGCTGGCAGTGAGGGGACAGGCTGCCTACTGCCACCACACAGGGAAATAAGAAACACACAGATAAATCATTTAAATTCCCTTAAATGTAATTAAATCCAACCTGGAATAACCATACAAAAAAATTTAATGTATTTTTTTGTTAACTTCTGTTTTGGCAATTCAGACAAAGAAATTTGCTGATGGGTGTATATGTGTACAGTGGAGTACTATAGACCTATAATACCTGCTCTCATCATGAATAAACACTTTGAGCCACATTCTGGATATCAGACACCAGCTGTATGCTTAGCCATTTAAAGATCCTGGCTGTGTATTTGCTGAAATAGATAATTTAAAGCAGTACTTCAGTCAGCCCTGCTCATTTTGGAGCCTGGTTGATAAATCTTCACACATAGCTGAAGCATTACAAAATCTTCCATTTTCTGAGCCCAAATTCCTGCATAATCATATCCACTACAGTCTTTCAGCACTAAAATTAAAGGCAGCATGAATATTTCAATGTTCTGTGACAAGAACACAGCAGCTAAATTTCTGCCAGTATACAAAATGCAAAGGCTACCTTAGAATTTGAGTTCACTGGATGGAGAGAAGCAAGGAAGGTAGATGCAAAAGAAAAGAAGCAGGGGGGAAATTGTCTCAGAATTCTTGCTAGCTACTGCTATTGCCCTAGGAGCTGTAGTTTGAGTGCTCTAAGCTTCCATTTCCTTACAAAGACAATGTTATTTAGTCAAAATATTTTTTCCTACAGTGCACAATAGTCTCTCCTGAAGACAGGAACAGATACAGCCTAGAGGTAAGTGAGGACGTGAGGTGTCTGAATGCTCCACTGAATGCTGGCTGCTTTCCCAAAATGAAACACTCCAATTTTGACCCATTTGGTACTTTTTAAATAAAAAAAAAATCTCTAGAAGCGAGACATTTTACATAAACATTTTCTTTTATTCATTATGGAAAATTTGTGATTCTTCTTAGAAAGGCTTCAGAGTCAAAGATTATTATGTTTCTGTTTAAATTTTTAGAAGAACTATAGCCTTTGTTTTTGTGGATAAGAATGCAGCATATTGGAGCTATTCTAACAGATTTCATTCTGATACTTGCTGTGATCATACACAACACCAGGACAAGAAATTGAATTTCATGCAGATCTGATATGGAGAGTTATGTGATGAAATAAATCACAGACAAGCACAATCCTGTGTGTCCCAAGACACCCTCAAGTATTCAAGCAGATTGCTCTGCTATTTTAAGCTGTCACACTGCTGCAAATTTCATCGCCCAGTCCTGTGACTGTGACAGACCTCACCTGCAAAGTGAGGCCATGCAGAATGACCTCCAGGTGGAACCCAAAGTGATGCCAAATAGCTGCTGGCACTTAAGTAGCTGGTTCCTCCTCCAGCTCAATTCTGCCCCAAAGTTCCAACACAATTGAACAGTCGGTGTTCTCACTGAAGCTGCCAGCTTTCAGCAGGAAAAAAGTAAAGAAGATTCTTGACCACTTCTGGGTGTATAAAGTCCCCTGGTGCCATTGTAGACAGAGAAGCATTAACCTCAATGACTTGGTCAAATAACTCAAGGAATCTTATTCTGCCTATCCAAACCCTCTCTATACTTTCAGCTGACTCCAGCATTTTTACAGCAGCATTCAACTGCCTCAAAGGGTCATCAAGAACTGGAAAACACCAGACACGACAGCTTATCCGATGTAAGACGTGATCATGTCATCGCTACGAGTGTGATAAGAGTTTATAGCAAGTGGGTCTGATGAGCTCAACTAGCTCTATGACATTCCAGTCCTGCTCCATCAGCCTGCAGGGGTGAGTGCAGGCTCACCTAAGATCTCCAAAGCAATGCTCTTCACGTACAGCTCACTCACTTGAACTCGCTGTGGACTTGCAGTAGTTTGATTGTATCAGGTGTACTCCATAACTTCTGACTACAGAGACAGACCTTTCCCTAATAAAATGTACCATAAGAAGTACCAAGATACACGAAATAACATTCTACAGAATCCCAAGCAGCATCTACACTGCACAATTAACAGCACCCAGAAACATTCATGGAGCAGAGACTGTTATCTATAACAGTAGAGAGTGAAACCGTATAGAGTAGTTAGAGTAAGTTATAGCCACTACTGAAACAGTACATAGTAGTTGGAGCAAGTTGTAGCCACCAATCCTCTCCTAAACAATTTGGAAGGTAAACAGAAATCAAGCTTAGGTTAGTAAAAATAATAATAATCAGTACATAGCCACTGCAGCAGAAGGGAGCAGCCCTGGCCATGTCTGTTTTATTAGTACATAGTTACACTCTCTTAGAGGTGTTGTCCAGCAGCAGCTGCCCATTACAAACCAGCAAGAAACCCAGGAAAACAACATGATAATTTTAAATTATTGTGCCTAATAAAAAACAAGCATTCACTTTCAAATATTAGCTGTGTATTTTTTTAAGTTCTATTCATTACACAGACTAAACCTTTTAAATACCATTAATTAAACAGAGTAGCTACTCAAGCACTAGGAGGTCTGTTGTGTAAATACATATTAAGGAGTCCTGAGAGATGTTTTTGTCCACTACAGTGACCTCTACTGAACAGCTTTCTTTACAAAAAAAAAAAAAAAATAGTATCATACAAATGCTTCTGTTCATACCATCTCTGTTGAAATTTTTATTGTCCATATTCTGTATAAGTCTAAATGGTGACTAGAAATGGCTACAAGATATAAACAGCTCTCTATGCAAAATATCCATTATTATTTTCTTAGCCATCAGGTCTTCAGCATCATTCAGTTCCTTTTCAAAAGCACTGAGAAACATATTGTCTTTTTTATTTAAAGTAAGCTATAATTAATTAATTAACTTCTGTCCATATTCCAATTAATTCAGCAAGTTTGGTTTCAAAGGTTTCAACCAAGAACCTGACATTTGGTAAATAAGGAAAGTGAGGGAGAAAAGCCCAGATCTGAGTATCAGTCACAAGTGAAGGACACCAGAGCTCACTGATCAGCAGATCTAGTGAGAGCTTGCAGGGATTTTGGAGAGCCTCAATTACAGCAACTTAACTTCTGAGGAGGTGGACTCTGCATCAGGTGAAAATCAATTTCAATCTGAGTACACAACTGATAAATTCAAAATAAATAAAATCCACATGCAGGGTTGTAAATGTTGATGATAATAACTATTCCTAATAGTCTTAAAGAGTAACTCATCTGGGCTACGTGATTCTCCTTTTTCAAAACAACCCATCTGTCTGAAAACAATTCTCCACTACTGAGTATCTACTGAATGGTAGGAGGCTTCATATGAGTATAATGAAAACAACTTATTCCCTATTATCAGTAGGGTGAACAGCACGACCCCAGTGGGAATAGGAGCTAGATTACCAGACAAGCTGAATTCATAGTTAATAAAAAATATGAGCAAGACCTTTACATGGCTTTGCATTTCACAGAGAAAATAAATTGATTTAAAGCATTTTATACTTTCAAAATAAAACTCTCCCTCATTGTGTTGGTTTTCTTTGACACTAACATAAATACACATGTAGATGTGTTTGCAAAAAAAATTATCTTTTCTGCAACACTATTGTTAAACAAGTGTTGACAGGTTAATATAACTCAGCATCAGTGCAAAGACCTTACAATGTATACTCCAGTAGAGTACAAAGTTTTTAAAACAGATGCATTGTTGAATGATCAGCAGGCTGTATATAGTTTTATATAGTCCACACAAGCTATAATTCTTCCCTGATCTATACCTATCATATTGGCATGTGCTTTTCAGTACCATGCAAAGCAATAACAAGTACAAATGCTATTTACTATCAAAGCATATCTACTAACAAAATATGTGCATCATCTATAATTTCTGCAGACGAAAAGTATTCCTAACAAATATCATACTGCATTGTCCTGGACATGGCTTCTAGCCAGGTAGGGAAGATATTTTCTCTTCAAATGAGAGACTTGAAATAAGGCCTGAAGCAAGAAGTCAAAATTTTGAAATTCAAGCAAGTAATTCTCTGTCCAACCTGGCAGGCCTAGCTTTGTTTAAATCCACATCAAATTGACACCAGCTCTGATGATCTCCATGGACAGGCAACTGCTGCCAACTCTCCAAAGCTGCAGGGCTTTGGGAGCACAGGAGGCTGCACCAGAACTTGCAGGAGGATGAAGATGGGCACAGAGAATAAAGAGAAAACATAAAGACACAGAAAGACACCAGCATCATGGATGGAAAAGTTTGGACCTCCTGCACTGGAGCATCTTGTCTGTCTCAAGAGGAAATATGGTTTGGATGAGTTTTGGTGAAAGTCACCTGCACACTCACTGCAGGTAACCACTGAGCCTTTTCTGCAAGGATGGAGAGCAGCATTCATTACTTTAAGTGTGTTAATTAGAAATTTGATTGTTAAAACTAATTAAAGATATTTAAAAGCTGGGTTTGACTCACTGTTACGTAACACTAAGGGAAATTAGATCTATTTTAGGACTCTGAAAATGAGGGCAAAACAAATGGCACACACAAACATGAGCCTCTATCTCCAAGCCCCATTTCACAGACTGGACACCTCCCAGTCTCAACACACTCACCTGTTACCTGGGAAACAAGGTGGAAATTCGACTTTCCAGCACCAACTCCTCTAACTCTATGCCTGATGACATCTTCTTGCAGTGACAGCTCCTATTTTCACCCGTCCTGCTCCTTCTCATTAACATATAAATGCATTACAGTACATTTCATTCTAAAATAACTTGTTGTTCATCCCATTTCTATTTTACAGTTAATGCTCAAGAAACAGGGTGCCCTCATTTGCTGCATTATCCATCTTCTCCTTCTGCCTTCTCTCCAGTCTCCCTGATCCATGCCAACTGTCTTCCCCAGGTTTCAATGATGTGGGTCACCATTCACCATCCCACAGACTTCAATGCTTATTCCCTGCTCACTTCACAGTGAACATCATCCCTAGAGAACTCCTTTTCCTATGAGCATTTCAGTGCCATTCCTGTATCAATAAGCATATAAGCTCAACTCGTGTCCTCCAGTGCCAAGCCTCACCCATCATTACTACTTGTCTGAAAGCTCACTAACAGCACTAAGCTCAAATTCACTCCATTTTTATTTTTTCTAATGTTGCAGCAATCCTCACAGTGCAGCCAGCCAGCAAACTCACAGCCCTGGGTTTCTGTGTAAAGTCCTGTTCTCCTCTAACACCACAGTGTCTGCAAGACCAGCACTTACCACGTCTTTCCACATACAGTGTTGTGGGGAACCTGGCTCTTTTATCTTTAATATCCTTCCGCCACATTTTGTGCTGCCTAAAAGTTATTCTAAGAGCTGAGGTTTTTCAGGTCAATATGGGTTTGATGAGCCCAGGGCTGTGAATTTCAATCCATGTTGAAAAGATCAAACCCAAGAGAAAAAGGACAGAAACACATCACACACCTAACAAAAGCAAAAAGGGAAACCAGGCTGACACTATTTTGGTGACCAGAAATGTGATCTATGTGAATTCTGACTGAATTCCCTTCTAAGTTTTTATTGTGTGTCGAAAAGAAAATCAAGGTTCTGAACAAGGAGGGGCGAGAGAAGCAAGCAACACCTGGCCCAATATGATGCACTAATAGCAAAAAACATTAATTTTGAAACCATCTGCTTTGCAGCAAAACATGCCTCCTGCAATACAATACGTGAGTCAAAGCAGATTATGCCCAGGCTTCACTGCAGAGTGTGGAACCAAGCAAGTCATCCCAAACCAGCCCCCCCTTCGGGCCACGGCTGATGCAAGGTCAGGAATGCCAAATAAAAAGCTGAACAGTATGCCAGGGCTCGGCTCACTCCATCCGGCCTTACCTCAGGAAGAGGGACAGATGGTGCCAGTGACTCAGAAGAACGCCAAAAGGCTCTCATCTCACAGCAATAACCTATGTCCCAGCCCTGTGACAGTCTGTCATCCAAGCAAATGGTATTTTTCAAGGACATAAGTGTGAACTTGACGCTGGTAGGAAAACATGACAGAGTGCTTTCACAGACAACCTCTCTTTTTGCAGCCTAGGCAAAGATAATTCTGTTCTGCAGTTTCACCTGTGTGCTCCTCTGTGTGAGAAGGCAGGGCCTTGGGTAATAATGCCTGGCAACATAAATTACAGCTTAGTGTACTTCTTCTGACTAACTTTAAATTGTCAAAAACCTTTCCAGGAATAAAAAGCCTCAGGGAAAGCATAAAAGATTTGTGAGCAAGGCTTCACAACCTTAAAGGAAATCAATCCCAACTTTAAAATCTCTAAAAGAAAAAAAAAAAAAAAAAAAAAAAACAACAACAACAAAAAAACAACACCAACAAGCCATATCCTCCAGATTTTGCCTTTCTATTTTTCTATTTTCTGGGTTTTTTCCAATTACTGTATTTGCAAAATAGAACAAAGCAGTTGTAGGTCTGTTCCCTGCTTCTTTAAATTTTTTTTCCATTTACAAAGTGCAAAATTATGGCTTCCCACAATTTCTACTGCAGAGAAAAAAAAAAAATTGCTATTGTACTTCTTTTCCCCAAAAGCAGGCACTGAGTGAATAAACACAGGGAAGCACTGGCTCAACATCTGGTCCCATAGAGGAGGCAGGACTGATTTAGGACAAACAGAACAAGGATAGAGCTTTGCATTGGTAGAGCAAGACCTGGGCAGAAATGAACTGCTGAGAAGACCTGTGCCAGTAACAGCTCCTATGGTAGCATTCTTAGAGACACAATGCTCTAATGACATAAGCACATTAAAGCTTCACAGGGAAGAATAATTTTCTCCTATTAGACAAAACAGCACAGAATGAGACAGTTACATATTGGCCCAAAGTGCTATTTTGGGGAGCTGTTCCACAATGAAAGCTTCATATTGCAGCTTTATGTCCCTTACAACACAGGTACTTCCACTCTTCCAGTCTCAGCTCAGTACACCAAACACTTGGGGGCTTGTTGGTAACAGCTCCGTTTCCATTTGCCCTCCCAACCCAGAACTGTTTCTCAAAAGACCCACCCTGCTTCACATGGGCCCTGAAGTACTCTGCCCTCTGTCCCAGTCTTTATTTCCCATGTGACAGTCTGAGCAGGAGTTCACACATCATCTCTGTGCTGGTAGCTCACATGGAGATATCCCCAGTGCCCTTCTGGACAATAACTTAAATTTGCAGCGTGTTGCTCTAAGGAATGTCCAGCTAAAGCCCAGTGTAGCAAGAAGAAGAGGTCCTAAGCCTGCCAGCCTTATCTCCATTCTCAAACCTTGCACATGACAGAGCTGAGTCATTCATCATATTCAGGCCCTGTCATATTCAATTTCAGCTGCTCTCAAACCCCTCTGCTTACATTCTGCAAATTCTCCTTGCATGTTGCTGCTTAGACAGTGTAAGTGGCTGAGAGAGTGTGCTCACCAATGCAGTAAATTATCTTTTTTTTTTTTCCCCCAAAAACAGAGAAGTGTGGCTTTCCTGTTTTTCAGGGAAGACATCAGTGCTGCAGATGCACGTTTTTTTCCATCTCAGTCCTCATGTCTGCTTTCCTAGCCTGTGATTTAATGAAAGATTAAAGACTAGCTTATGAAAGTTCACCACGGCAACTGCTGATGTCATTGGGAACTGGATTCCCAGTCGGGGCTTAAAGGAAGATGAGGACCATATTGATAATTGACAATATTTCTGACATTATTCATCTAGCTAATTAAGCCACAACTCCACGCCACTACATATGCTCAAAATTGAATGAACAGAAGATGAAGGACCATTAATATGCTTAGCTTTTGGTGCTACATAAAATTAGCCTACAGAAATTAACTGTTCATGGAAGGTGTACGTTATTTACTCCTTTCTTATGAAGCAGCAGGAAAACAGAATTATTCACGCATCTACTTCATGATGCCATGCCTTTAATTATCCTACTGAAAAAAGAAGTATGCACATTCTTCCTCAGAAAGCGAACCCAAATGCTGCATCCCACACACCGTAAAACAAGGCAAGATTTTTATTCATTTAATTGCAAGCACATTCAAGCATTGAAAGAAAGGAGACACACTGACAGCCTGGACAGCTCTGCTGGTCATCATTGTTGCGTTTGCCATCCTTTAGGGAAGAGGTAAAACTTTTGTCTATGTACAAACACAAGAACAAAAAGCACATTCAGAGTAACCAAAGTGTATATATGTTTCCCTTCTGACACTTTCTGAAACAAGTTACTGCTAAAATGCCTTCATGGTAGTTTGTTGGTAGCTTCCTCCTACAGCAGCCCAAAAGCAATGTACTGTTGGGCAGTCAGTCCATAGCACGGAGATACACCCAGTAAATGAGAATCTGCCACAAACCCATAATTTTCAGGGATGACAAATAGGGGGCTGTTCAGGATTTTAGTAGATTTCATGAGGAAAAAATGCAATTAGGGGAGGAAGCAAAGGTTGATTACACAGATTTAGGAAACACTAACAGTGAGTACAAACAGTTATGCTTCATAAACCTAGTATGATTACATATATTTTGATGACAGGAATGAGAATGGAGATAGACAGACCATCTTCTCCCTGCATTTAAGTGAAAGCCATGAGACCTGGAACTGTGCCTGAGTGCTGGACACAGCCGAGAGGCTCTGCAGTTCTCCTACACATTGTAGCTGCCATCCTCATTACAAAAAAAGGGTAAGGTTGTCAAAGGGGAACTCTTAAAAGAAGACATCTACAGTCCCCATACAAAACTGAAACAATCCACCAAGATTTAATGGGACAGAGTATCAAGAGGATGAAGAAAAAAAAAATACATAGTAAGGCTCACCTTGCATATAAGATGCCGCCTATTTTGGCTTCATTCCTACAGCTTAAAGCAAGAACACACATGGTCCAAGATGTTCCCATGGATCTTCAAATAAATTCATTCTTAACTGGCTTTCACACACTTTAAAGGCTTGTGTGCTACTTTCATTTGATACTGCATTGATTTTCTCTGAAGTTTCCTCCTACCATGGCTACCCTGATCAATTAGTGTGCTATAAATAGAGCAGTCAGATTCCTTTCACTGGTCTCATTAAATTGCACCCTGCTGAATTTCTGTGGAGAACAGAATTGGATCATACTGATAGCAATAGTATGAAGACATCCTAATGATTTCCAGAGAAAATCAATTGCTCGATATTCCTAACAAAATGCTTTGAAGAGCATGACCCAATGGATCTCAGCTAATGCCCAAAACATATGTCAAACCTTGCTTGCAGTTCTGCACCTCTAAACCACTGAAAAATAAAGGATGAGAAAATAAGTGGTTAAGAGGCTCAGGCAGCTTCTCACTGATACATAATCCCTCATCAATCACAACTATTTAACTGCATCCCCTCATAATGGAGAAACGTTGCTGGAGGTATGAAGTTAACCCATATAATTCTTCTGGAAAATGAATTAAGAATTTGGAGGAAGAACACAGTCTCAAGGCACACTTGGTGCCTGCCAAAGTCATCATTTAGTGGTGGTGTGCTCACTGACTAAAACTAGAGGGGAATGAAAATACCTGATGCTATGGTAAAGGTTAGTTACTGCAGGAGATGTGTGGACAGCTATGACTGCAAAAATGTTAAATCTTTATTTCCCAATGGTACATCAGTACAGCTTTTAAAAGTTTTGTTTTAGATATGACATTTTACTCAATGAGATTAATAACAGCTATAAAATAAGAAATATAATTGTCTACTTTGAAACATTTCAAAATCTAAACTGAAGGGCAGTTTTCAGGCCTGTTTTCTGCCCAACACCTTGCTCTATCCTTTTGTAATTATTCTGTCTTCTCCTGACATCCTTAGTGTCCTATTTTTCTCTCTTCAAGCACTATCCTTCAAAACCTTTTCCATCTTCCTCACAAAATGAATCTACATTTTCACCATATACTCTTCTGCAGGTTGAAAATCCCTGTTGCAAAGACTGGGTTTATAAGTGCACTTGAATTACTGCATGTGTAGAGTGTTCCTACACGGACTCACTGTGTCTGGAGCATAATCCGTGGGCTTTCTGCGTAAAATCCAGAAGGATCCACTGCAGATTTCAGAGGACTGGCTGTACCTTGCAAAGACTTTCTGAGGAGAATGCTGGAGGACTACCAGTACTTGATGATTTGCCCTGGGTTCTTTATACTTTGCCTGGTGGCCTTCAGCCAGAAGACACAGCGCTCTAAATTATACTTTTGGTCAAATAGCTTAGCATGAGGTGAAGGCAAGTCCCAACAAACTCAGAAGCTTTTGTGAGTAATAAGGCACATTCAGTGCAATGTCAGGTAAGAATTAATGAAAACTACTGTTGAAACACACCTTTAGGGAGGCCCTCCCCTGAATCACAGCAGAATCACTTTCTCCATCCAAAAAATGTTTTCAATGATGTGAGTGGCAAAGGGTTGAAATCCAGTTCTGCTCAGAAAGGAAGCCCCACCCCAAAAGATTCTAACAGCTAGAAAGGATTCATGAGAACCAACTAAACAGAGCAGGGAAATAACAAACACATTTGAAATCAAAATCTTTAATCAGTGGTTAAAAATTGCATTTTCCAATGACACTGTGTGATATTAGAGTCAGTCTTATAAAATAAGGGACAGGAATACATAGTTCATAGTCCAAACCTATACTGTGAGGGACAATGTAAAATGTAACCCAAAAGAACAAGCGAGCACCTCAGCATAGCCAGAACTGTGCTGGCAGAGATGCTGAGATTGCTGACATGAGGCTTTCTCAGTGTCAGGTGCTGGAGTGATTTTTTTTTTTTTTTTTTTTAATTGAATGCAAATTTATTTTCCTCAAAAAGGGCAAAATGTCCAGCCAACTCAGATTTCAGTGCATATCCATGTTTGGATATTTGTTATGTGTAAACAAAACATTACTACCCAATCCTTTTCATTACAGAAAACACTGGAAAAGATTACAAGCACTCTTTTCATATTCCACACAATAAGAAGAGATGTTTTTCAAGAATGTATTCTGATCCTTGCAAAATCTGCAGAAAAAGACTATAGAAATGCTTTTTGGGGAAGGGAGCTTTTTCTTTTTTTAAGTATATTATTCACTGGAGCATAATATTTTAGAAAAAATTAACATTTAATTTTTTCTTCAGAAATACTTTATTTTCATTTTTTATATATCTAAACTTTCAGATCCTGAACTACTTTAAATCGCCACCAAAGTATCACTTATTTAAACAGTTATGCCTATTAAAACACACAAAAATTGAATTTTCTAAATTGTTTTATGATTAGGAAACATGAGATGAGAGAAACCATCACCAGCCATATAATTTCACATATTTTATGGTGCTTCCCTCAGAGAAGCTTCCCACAGCTGTTTTTAAACATTAGTGAATTATGACAGCAGTGTTCTTCCTGCACAGCAATCACTTATAAACAAAGTCAAAATTTTCTTATGACCAAAGGCAAGTTGGGTTAATAAAAAATAATTGTCAAAGGAGGTGAACACTTGCTAAGGAATATAAACCAAAACCACAAAATAAAACATTGTATTGTTTTTTCGATGGAGCACTGTAAGACTTTGCTGGCAGAGGCACTAAATACATGGGCAGTAGGTGCAGAAGACAGTAACATAAAGACAGCTCTGCACAGCCTAGTAAAATCACGGGGGATTTGTTAGCATCATGAAAAATAAAGGTTAGACTGGTTTCAGAAAATAATTACAAAATGATCCAGTGTATACTTTTGAGATAAATGTGAAAGATGCTTATATAAAATGGATTGATAACACAGGTAAATTGAACACCATTAAAATAGATTTAGGCTCTCCAAATAAAGAGGATCCCACTGATTTTCACATATCACCATCTCCAGTGCCAGACAAGTCAGGAGGAACATCTCCAGGTCCTGATTCCAAATCCCTGCTGCTGCAGGTAGGTATTGCATCAAAACAATTCCTTTCTACGGGTTACTGAGAGTCACATACCAATTCCTGCTTTGGACCCAACAGCACACAGTGAAATAGCAAAGGGTTTTATAGGAGTTGACATTTTGAAATAGAAAAATTAGGATTAATGCCGAGAGGAAATCTGAAGAGCAAGAAGTCATAGAGAGGTTTCCAAAGACTGTGCCAGACCTGCCTTGGAGCTTTTAAATTAAACTGTGAGAAGCACTAGAAAATATAATGCACAGGATAATCTTGCCTTAGCAGGAAGGTGAACTATGATCTTAAAACATGTCTTCTGTCTCCAACATTACAATTTAGAACAAATTAGTTTTATTTCTGAGTGACCTTACAAGGAAGGCTACTATTTATTCCCTTTATGGCCTTAAGATACTGAAGAAAAGAGAAATATTTAGGCCTTGACTGAGAAAAATCATTTTCAAAAATAAATAGATATTTTGAAGCTGAGGAATGGTTATAACCATATAGTTGTTAAACTGTGATCTAGCAGAGACAACAGAAAGTCATTCACAGTGACAAGAATTAATTGCTTATACTGAGTTTGTGCTACAAGCCCTTCATGTTTGTGTCACCTTAGTATTGTATTAGTTTTTCAGCCTAATCAGAGAAATTTAGTCACTCTCTTTAGTTAATACAGATAGACTTTTCAGTTTCCTGATAAAGAGAAGAAAAACAGAAAAGTGGATAGCATTTAGCAAAAGCTCAAGAAAGAAGCAGCCTGCATGCACAAGTATCTTCTCTTTTCTTTCTCTCAAGATGCAATAATCTTATTTGGATGGTTTTTTTCTGTTGACAGAACTGATGGAAAAATGACAACTATGAGCATTTTCATTGGTTTCTGCACTAACCACATCTACTTTGTTGAGTAGAAGAAAGCATGAGATTCAAAAAAGTATACTTCTTTTCCTAGATCATGCCATGTTATTCCAGTAGCATTCTTAGAAGCTCCCAATGTCTCCTGACTGGCCCCATGAGCACTGAGTCAACACGAACCAAGCAGGTCAGCTCTGGTGTGAGGAACTAAAAGGAGAGTTTCCTTAACAGCCTGGTGTCTAAAGGACTCACGTGGTATGTGAACACATCAGCACTCACTCTCCAGTGCTACTTTCTGACTGATATGAAGAGCAATGGGAACACTGGTTAAAAGAAGATCTGGAGGTGGGAAGTTTGAAGGTGATTGGAAGCCAAATGTGGAAGCCAATAGCCAGACTATTTGGCCAGTGAAATCACAAAAAGCTGAAATCTCCTGAGGAGTCTCAGATGAGCTTAATGTGCCATGCAGTCATCTGTGGTGACTGAGGTTTTGGGGGATGCCATCAGAATAGAAACAAAAAGACCCCACATATTGAAGACTAGTACAAAGTAAGACAATGTCAGCAGGAGCGGGTTGAGGAACTGGGGAAACAGTAGGACTTGTGGCAAAGCCTGCTCAGAGCAAAAAGGGCAGGAGGAAGGAGCAGAAGAGTCTGTGCCAGTTAGATCAAAGTGTCTGAACAAAAGCCAAGCTCCCCACAACTAATCACGCATTGCTTACAGCAAATATCTGCAAACCACTGGCAAAGTGCCCTCTGTCTTTCTTGTTCAGGTTCACATGGAGGATGACAACCTACTGCAGGCAGATACTCCACTAGATCTGCTAGTAGCAGTGTTTGGAGGGTGGATATTTAACTCCATTAAGCTTCCTTGCAGTTTTCAGTAAGAGGCCACAGAGCAGGGTTTCTGGAGGGGAAAGGAGAGTTTACTTTGCTGCTTCTTCTCATTTGTTTCAGAGGTGGCAGTCTACGTGGCCTTCATTATGTGCATTCAAAGAGAATCTAATGAGAAGCTCTTAATTTAGCCATGCTAGAAATCAGACTTCTGGCTTGGGGGCTCAAGATCAAGACAAAAATCTTGAATCCTCCTGATCAAAAATAAATGTCAGCTGGACTCCAAATACATAAAAAGTGACTAAAAATCAGATCATAGCCTGTCACAGTGGGCACCCCAAACTAGAAAACACTTAACAGTAATCTTTCAGTGGAATTATTCTCAGCTAGGGATAGAAAAATGAAAAGAAAAAGATTATGGTATCCTGTCATTTTAAAAGCGTGTTTGTGAGAATACATAAGTCAACATTCCAAAGGCATTCAACAACTTTTTTTTGACCATCATAAAAGATTTTAGCAAGTAGATTAATTATTCTGTCTTCAGTCACAGGTTAACAGCTGGGACCACACTGAATAATGGCAGTGTCTATACAGACATGCCTGTTTGTAGCTAAACTTGGGCTATGGTCATAAAGTCCTTTCTCACCCAGCAGGTTAAGCCATCCAGGCATTAGATGAGGAGCTAGAAATAACTTCCAGTCCACCCTGCTTCCACAGTGAGTTGCTGCTAAGCTTTCTTATGGCTTTTTACAAGCAAGGAAGACCAAGTGTAAGCAGATTCTTGGAAATAACAAGCTCTCAGAAAAAATATCACATTTAACTGCTGTTGCTACAGAACATGAGGTGAACTGGTATGAAATTATGCTGTTTACAACCACATCCCTTTGTTCTCCGGGAAGTCCTGGGCTCAAGGGACTCTAGCATTTACAAACTACTTAATTCTTTGATAAAATAAAAACCCTGAATGAAATTATTTGCTAGACTTCCTGAAAACAGAAGATACTCCCATTAAAAGTTTGAGTCTGCTACTTTTTAATATTCTCTCAAACAATATGCAAAGTGTCAGGACCCTGTTCTCAAAAACTGGTGGAAAATTCAAGCACTGAATGAGAGGGGTTTATGTTCTCATGTCTGGATGCAAAAACATTTAAAGCTCTATTTTGTGGTTTGCAGCTCACTGCTGCTCACTGCTAGTACTAACTGTTCCTTTAGCTCATTATTAACAATCTTATGCACTGCACAGAGCATGTGACCATGTAATTATATGAAGTCATGAGGCTGTTTTCAGAGGCATCCTTAGTTCTGGAAGTTCCTGTCATAGCAATCTTTGGCACTGCAGCATGCTGGTTAAACAGATGTAGTCCGGAACCACGTGGCAAAATTTAGGCATTCTCTGTGCTTGTTGAACCAACCCTGATGTTCAGCAAGATTCCCTGCAAGACACTGATAGAGTCCACACTTAGAGAAAATGGGAGTAGGAAGTCCTGTCACCTTCATCACCAGACTGTACATGGTCTGTGTCTGGTACTTCCACCTTGCACTGCTGCAGCAAATCTGCTTGGGGGTATTGTTCTTACAGCTCACAAGAACGGCTGTGTGAAAGATGTTTCTGAGAGTAATTGCAGCTGCAAGGATGAAGGATGCTGCCTTCATTTGCTTTCTGGTTTGCTTTCATTTTTACAGGAGTGAGTTTGTTCTAGCTTATGAAGCCTTCCTCTGTTCCAAAAAAAAAAAAAAAAAAAAAAAAAAAAAAAAAAAAAAAAAGACACAGTTAAAAGACCTGCCCTGTCCCCCATAACACTATCACTGTTTCTTCCAAACACTCTTGTCCCAGAAGCAAGAATCTTCTGTCTTTGGCAGCAATGCTGACTGTCCACATACGCTCAACTCCCCATTTAAATGTGTATCATCTCTTTTCCACCAGCTTTTTAACTAGAGGAGAAACATTCACATTCAGCCACCAATAACTACGCACTTTTGCAAAGCAATGGGATGTGCAGCCTGACTGAGTGAAAACATGCATGAAAAAAATCTGTCACGCATGCAACTACTATTATGCACTAAATAGAAATCAATATTTAAGAAGGAATTAGTGGTCCAGGTTTTAGAATACTAATTTTCAGTTAATCAGTTAAAGAGATTCATGCATACCTATAGTGCTCCATTTTGCAAAACTCAATTATAATTACCCCTAAAGCTGTCTGTCAGAGTTAATAATAACCCCAACTTTCAATATAATTTTCAAATTGAATTTTCAGTCTTTGAAACTGTTCCCACCTGCCTTATGAAAACAACGCTGTCTTGATAATTAAACAAAAAAAAAGTCTAGATAGGGGCTTATGTGGAAAAGGACTATCTATCACTAAGAAAATAATCATAACCAGAACCTGCTCCCTCTTTCTGCCCAAGTATCTCAGCTAGGTGTTTTGGTAGCAGGGGTCAGGGCAGTGCCAGAAGCAGTGAAATGAAAGGCAGGTTTTCTGAATGGGGCAAGGAGGAGTGGAATATACAACACTTGACTTAATTATGCCATACCAAAAGTCCACCTAGCCTTATATCCCGTCCTTAACAGAGGCCAAAAAAGAGAGTTTAGAGCAGCTACAACTTGGACAACATATGTGATTATTTCCACCAAGCATCCACCTCATCTCCAACTTTGTACAGCCTAAGGAATTCTGAACTTTGATTTGGTTTTTATATATTTACTAATCCTCAGTTCATCTCTCTTTTCATTTTCCCTAAACACAACTAAAATTTAAGCATCCAAAATTCCTCATGGCACAGAGTTCCACAAGTTACCCAGATGTTGTACAGAGGTGTCTTAGACAGAGCCAGGCCTCCTCCTAGCATCACCTGATGATACCCATTTCTTAAAATAAATAACAAATAACACCTCCAGCTTGTCCACTCTCTCCAGCTACCCATGATCTCGCTTGCATCTTGGTCTGACATTATCAGCGACCCTGCTTTAAGGAGGAGGTTAGATTTGCCAAGCTCCTAAGGTCTTTTCCAAGCTGAATTTTCCTATGATTCTATAGTTTTCTAGATTTCTGTACTTTACAGTTTTTCTTCTTCCATCCAGATTAATTCCAGACAATTTAATTGTTCCTTTTACGGAAACCATCTGATACATTTTGGGCTTTCTGCTCAGAGGTCATCACTGTCTATGGAGATTTAGGACTGGTTTTCTTCAGAGATCTCGAAAGTTCTCTCTTCTATGGGAAAAATAGATGAAGCGCACAGATTGCAACCCATTACTGGTGACTGAGGCAAAATTTTGTCAAGTTTTTGAAAGAGACCTTATCAGTGCCCTCAGGTATTGAAGCACACAACACTGTAACACTCCCTGCTTTCAGGAACACAGCTGCTGAGTAACATGAGCTTCTTCACAAGCCCAAAATCAGTGACTGGCTACAGAAACCAATGAATGGGGGAAAATGGGAAGCTAAAGACTGGAACTCACAAACATCCACACATTGAATCCACTAGGGACAGTCAACACAAAGTCCTGAAGTCGAGGCATGTGTTTCAGCTCTCAAAAAATGTTTTCCTTCTGACTTTACACTAGGGAAGGTGTAGGAGCTCTAAGTGCAAATCCTCCTTCTCACTGACAAGGAGCAACAGGAGTGCTGTAGGCACAAGCATCTGCAGGGAAGAGTGTTGCTCTTCTTCTCCAAAAGCACACAGCCAGTGTATGAGCTAGGACTGGAGCATCGAGAGTCCCAGCTGAGTGCCCCCACCTCCACATAAAGATTTTTCCTTGTCTAGCAAAACCATTTGTCCTACAAATCAGCACTGGCCCCCACTGCACTGATTGTTTGGTTCAGCACTGTTGCAATGGGTGTGCTAGAATTCACATCAGATTACAGAAAATCACTGTCCTGCAAATGCCATGATCAAAAATCCCTTTTCCTGGAAACAGCTACCTAGGAAGTTTTTCTAATTTATACAAGTAAGTTTAGGGTATGATTCTTTTCACACTTCCGTTTAACATGTATGCAGACAAAATATACCCCAGAACTCATCCTCTTCTATGCAGTAGAAAACTGTATATTTACTTATCTTGCTTTCAAAAGCAATTTCCTAAACATTAAGCTATTGTGAGAAGCCAAAAGCTGCCATAGTTTGTAAAGTCTTTGGTACATACCATATTGAGTATTCTGCTCACCATGGAAGCTAAGCAAATATAATGTAAATTCAGTAGATTTCATTCAGAAGGCAAAGGGATTTGGCTAACATCAAATTCAGTGGTCACTAATCCCACTCTGACTGTCCCCTTCTGCCTAAGCAACACAAATATTTAAATTCTCCAAATGGTAAAGTTCAGCATCTTGAGCCCTGTTAAATCTTATAAGCTAAAGTAAATTTCATTTCTCTAATTAAATAGAAAGTATTTACAAAGATCATAAATAAATAGTGTGTGTGAGTTGTTCCTGTTCTTTTTCATACTACCTGATTAAGCACTTTTTACTTTGACATCATTCAGAATGATGTTTTCGCTATGCATTTTCCTCCAAAATAAAAGGCAGTCATAAAAATGCCTTTTCTCTTCTGGAGCATTTCATGCCCACTTTTGCAGTAAACAGCACTGAAGGCAGCAGGCACAAAATGATGCCATAGGTTCTGGCCACCATCAGACTTGGAGTATACAAAACTACATGGGGGAATGGGTAAATTAAGTAAGGCAATGGACTTCTCCTCAATTCAGTCATGAACCAATTGATGGCAGAAAAATGCAGTCTCAGAGTCCACCTGAAGTTTGGCAGGTCACCCCTCATATATTCAAATGCAATTATTCACTGCAGCTCTCCTCAAAATGCCCAAGAAGAAACACTGCCATTTGAAAACAAAGACTACTAAAGATTTCTACAATTCCTAAACCAGAAGACAATGGCTAACTTTGAAAAAAGAACAAAAAAGAAAACAACTTTGAAAGCAATAAAAGGAAATGCAGTGCTTCTAGAGCACAGGTCTCACTGCTTTCCTTCAGAGGTAGTTGTAAAGACAATGAAATCACACTATTGCATAAGGAAACTCAACAAAATGAGAGCTGAGATCTTTGTCTCATGTCACTACCCTTCTCTGTGCAACAGCAGGCTGAATACTAGTTGAGCCATCTCATCAATCAGATCAAAACTCCATAATACTGCTATACAAGTTTCTTCAAAAATCACACTATCACAGTGAAAAAAGTTCAAAGGTAAGGCTGTTATTTTGCTTTATAAGTAATATAAATGTATAAATGATAGAAACCTCACAGAAGAGGAATACATGTCCTTCTAAAAGCAAGGCACACTGCCACAGGAGTGAATTACAGATATGTTTAGCATGGCAACTCAGGCTTGTGCAGAAACAACCACCTTAACAATTTTAGTTTCTCATTTTAACAAGAATAAATACCATAGGAAACAGATGCGAGTTATGCAGTATCCTTTTTACCAGTGTGCCTGTACCATGTAAAGTGCATTTACAATGAGCTGAAAAAATTTAAATCACTGCATGCTCAGTCCCAGAAGCTGCTGCTCAGATTAATCTTGACCCAGAAAAAGAGCCAAGCACATGCTGAACTTTGAGTAAATAAATAGTCCCAGCTAACTGTCCAATCACAGGGTCCCACACTTTCATGATGAATGATGTAGGGCCTGTCTCCAAAAGAATCAACAACAACAAAAAAACCTGGCATGGCAGCAGCAACCCCTATTTCCTTACCCCTGTGCATAATTCCAACTGATTACTGATAAACTGATTACTTTTAACTTCCTGTTGCAGAGGCTACCATCTGAATTTACAGTAAGCCAGTCACTTTGGAATAAAAACAAAAAAAAGTTACCTCATATTTATAGCAAGGAAGAAGCCTACATATCAGGAGTTACTGCAGTTAGCTGACTGAGTTCACACTTTTGTCACAAGTAGCTTGCCCATACACCCACACCTTCAGGTTTTGCTTCGGTCTTTTTTATCGACCTAGATTTGTAATGAACTGCAAAACGAAGAAGAATTAGGGAAAGAAAGAAAATAATAACGTTACCTGAAGGCCCTCTATGGCTAGTCTAAGCATGCTTGGTGTGAGCTTGGAGGCCTGCTTGAAGGTGAAGTTGCTCCAGTCTATAATCAAAACAAATCCATTCACTTGCAGCTCGGGATCTTCTATCATGGCTTCCAAAGAAAGAAGTATGGCACGCAAAATATCCACCAGCGTGTACCTGAGAGGGGGGAGAGGAGATTTGGTTAGGAAAGGAGCACCAACCACAGAGGTGGAGAAGTTCCGAGTATTCTCCCTTTGTCAAAAGTTTAAATCAAAGAGTGAAAATGTGTCCTCAGAAGCGCCTAAAGCTGGAAAATCCCCAAAGGCTCAATTAGTTGAGCTCATCCGCTGGAGCAGGATTATGTACCTACAGACCATCAGGCAGCCTGAACAAACTACAAGAATGCAACACATCAAAACCAAATTTAAACTAGACACAACATAGTATCCTAAGCTGCTTTAGTACCTTTGTGTATAATTAAATGTCTGTATAAGAGCTTCCACACAAATTATATTTTTCCAAAATCATAATGATACCAAAACTCAAGACTAATATCAGAAGTGTAGATCCAGTGTCTTCCTATATTTTTCTAAGGAAATGAAATAATAGGTCCTACAAAATTATCAACTAAAATGGGAAATTTTCACATGCTCTCCTTATCCCACTCTCTGCGTAATTTTTTCTCTTAAATCCACAATGACAGAAGGCTGATTACTCAAGGATCTTAAAAGCAGAAAACAACACACACTAGGGCTTTGAGATGTTTGTCTACTGAAAGTGCTCCTGCTCATGGCAGGAGAGTTAGAAATAGATGATCTTTGAGATCCCTTCGAAATCAAACCATATTAGGATTGTAGGATTTTATAAACAGTTACCAAAACAGACATAAATTTGTCAGTCCACACCACAATATTAAATGAAGCATTAGAAAGTTAAGCCTGAAAAATATCAGAAATACAAATATTCCAGAAATTAAAGAATTAAATATTCAGTTACAGATATTTTTAAGCAAGGCCCTTTAAAAATGACTTCCATGATGGCATCAAACAGAAGTTTTCAAAATTGTGAGTTCCTAGGGAATTCCTACATTCTGCATAGCAAAGAGCATGTGTGCCTACTTAGAAATTACATTAAATTATACTGAACTCGACTTGCTTTAATACAATGGGTACACTGTTCTGTCGTAGACATAACTGTATTTTGAAAATATCTGCAAAAGAAAATAACACAAACGAAATTAATCTGTTCTAGCTGTCTCCTCGCATCTTTCCATCTTTGTTTTTTTTTAGCCAGCTAAAACTCAGTGAACTTCCTAATTATGCATTCATAGGAAAGGGATTACAAAAGGACTCTCCTAATGTCAGAACAGGAGAAACTGACTTTTCACCAGAAAACACTAGTGGAAGCATTAAAATAATTTTCTAAAAACAAAATTCTTCTCTTCATCTTGGAGATATATATTTTTTTAACTTTGTGTGATTGACAGGGATATTTTTTTTCACATTCACTCCTCTCCTTTGAACTTTTCTGAGATTTAATTCTTTTCTCTTTTCTAATGCTTTACTCTTCTGAGATCTAAGGTTTACAGGAAGTTTGGAATGCCTTGGTCTGAGGATGATTTTGACCACAGCTCATACAAGGAATAGACATTAAAATGTTCAAATTCCAAAATTGGCCTCAACCCTACTTGACATTTTGGTTGTCTCATTCTCCAGAAGTGCTCCACAATGCAGAACCCTACATTCAGTCCTGGAATCAGGGTCCCAAGTTCCTGATGTACATCTCTAATGTCCCCCCTAAGGAGTTTAAGGAGGCATCATATGCCTTGGACTAACAGCTTCCTAGGTGTCGCCGTGGGACACAATAAATGGAGACACGGAGTGGACAGAAGGCTGCTGGACTCCTCGTGAGGAGGAGCCACAGGTTTATTTTCCAAGCTTCTTTTATACTTTTTACAAATGTGCCCACCTTAGAGGTGGGACCCCTGGGAACCATTGGTCACTTCCAGAGACCACCACGCAAAGTCCCTCCTCTGGGAACAAATGTGGAAAACATGATAGTTTACAATGTGTGACCTTGTTTACCAGTTTCAGTCCCTGGGAACAGAATTCCCTAAAACTAAAACATGGCAGGCACGAATCGTGGCAACACCTAGGGGCATCAGGTTGCTAGAAATCTAGTGCATCAGACATAAAGATTCTTTGTTTATGAGGCCAGTCAGCCCTCCAAGACTGACCATAAAATGCCTTTTTTGATGTATACCTAAGTGTTAAATACAAGATGTATCCATGTAATACAGATGATATCCAGAAATACACCTAATTATGTGTTGAATTCAAGTCAATGGGAAAACTGTCAGGCAGCAATGGGAACAGAATATCACCTGCCACAGAGAGTAAATAACAGTCACAGGGCTGGGTTTCCACAGATCCGTGGCATATTCACCACCACCATGACTCCTATTATAGGTCTGCTAGTGTAAGAAATGCAATCCACAACAACAACAATAATATTTATGTTTACTCACTGAAAGTAAGAGAGAAGTCCTGCACAGAACAGGTCCAGCTAAAAGCAAGCAAGAACACTTTCTGCCAGAGGGAGGTATCTGAAGTATTCTCAAAGTCTAAAAAGCTACATCAGGAGTACACAGGGACATGTCACTAACAATCATGCTTCCCACCTCAAATACCCTTCAGGGCAATTAGTTGAAGATAGGAGCTATTCTTCATTCTGTACTGGAGCTCTTCTCTTGGCTTTGTTACCTTAGTTAAGTACAGTGCAGAGCACCAGAAAGACAGACAAATCCATCAGCAAGTATTTAAAGCAACTTTTACTCTGAACACATGCTAAGGCAAGCCAGAAATGTAAACCTGCTGTGGGTAGATGAAACCTTAGGTGGTGCAAAAAGCTCAGTATTGAAAGTATCAGCTGAGCAGCCCAAGCAAAAAAAAAAAAAAAAAAAAAAAAGATGATTGAAGAAGCTGCATGGAAGCTTTCACATAGCACAGAGTTATTTGTGTAAAGACTCATCCTTAATCCACTTCAGCCCCGTGTTGTCCAACATTTCACCTCACTGCTATTACTGTTTGTGCCAGCACTAGAATGCACAGGCTCAGCCATAAAATACACTCCACCTCTGGCTGGACTTTAGGGAAATCAAAATCCTACGTAAAAAGAAGTTGTGAAAAATTACTCTGGATTTTGTTGCTGAAACTTTAATTCCACACTGAAATTACTTTCCATACAGACACAGAAATATGACCAGTCAAAAGTGAGAAAAACAGGACAAGCTAGTGAGTGAAATATATTTGGTCCAAGATGGCTTTGACTGCCTTTTTACTTTGAAGAAAAAGAAAAGAAAGTGAATATTAGCCTTTAATTCTAAGAGACCACGGGATACAGTCTGAGGGGAAGATGGTACTGTTTTATTCTTACCAATCTGTGCCAAGTGAAAACGTACTTAGGGAGCAGCAAGCCACTCATTTTGCCCTGGCACCAGTTTTTTAATGACTTGCCCCAATGCTGTCAGATATGTAGGATGTACTGGGCCCATTTGGCTGCAGTGAATGTTCTATAACAGCCTGAAGTTAGGCTGTGAATAAATAAATCCTAATTTGTTTATGGCTAAATCCAGTTGTATTCACTTGTTTAAACAGATTCTTATGGGACATATTGTAGCTAGCAAGATATTACTAATTGCTAGGTTAATCAGGAATTCACAGTTAATTTAAATGTATTTAATTGCTTCTCTTTATAGAACCATGCTTAATTCAATGGAAAACTTGGATAAGTTTTTTAGCCCAGTTATTCATGTGAGTAACAAATGCTGGAACATATATAATGCACCCTTAATGTTCCTTTTTTATGTGAGTCCTAGCTTGAGACTGACTGAAGCAAGGACTAGTGTGCAAGACTCTGTTACCTCTTGAAATTTTTCATCCAGATTGACTTGAAAGTCATAGAGCCTGAAAAGATGTGACAAGATAGCAACCACACTGACAGGGATTCCTTCAACTGCTTTGGGGTGGCTACCATTTCTACCCCAACAGTGACAGAGCATTTGAGGGAAATGCCTCACTGGGGTCTTTATTTGTCAAGAACAGAAGACCACAAACAATTTACTGAGCATCCCACTCTCTTGTAATTTAACAGTGGCAGCAATTTCCCCTTTGCAAAATAGAAAAGTTATATGAGGGGGGTTTTTGTGTTGTTTTGGTTTGCTTTTTTGTTTTGTTTTCCTTGGTTTTTTTTTTTTGTTTGTTTGTTTTTTGTTTTGTTTTTTTGTTTTTGTTTTTGTGGGACATGAACAGATTCAACGTATTTCCAAGGATTTCTGAGGAAAACAGTCTGGCAGACATAGCTATCAACTCTTGGTAATACCTCACCAAGACCTTTCACCTTTACCTCTAAGTTATGTGGTAACTACACATCCTCTTGTATGCATCCACTGTGATCTCCACCAGGCCAACATAAAGAGAAGAGACATGGAGAATGCAGGATACAGATTTCTCATGTCAAACTCAGCTGTGTCAGCTCTTCTCAATACTTTATGCTCTTGATGATGAGTGGCATCAACCATATGATCTGTTTAACCAGATTCTGGTTCTAGTCAATGCACTTTTGCCCTGAATAACAGAAAATCTGAGCTAGCAGAGTTGCCCTACTATCTCTATGGCTATTTGTCATCTCTTCCCTAAAAGAAAGAAATTTGAAGTCATTTTGAGAATTAAGACTAAATGGCATGAATCTGCCTCTCAGGATGTGAACTAGAAGAGATATATGGTAAGCCTCCTTTGCTTGAATTTGAGCCATATGTCTCTTGAAGGTCTGAAACACATAAAGAAAACACAGTCTGTATTTTAAGCTCCTCATCATTTGGACAAGAAAAGGCTTCTGTCAAATGAGCTCATGTGCCACTGTGATTTAAAAGAGAAAGCTGGTCAAGTCTCTGAGCCATCATCCCATCTCTAAGCTACTGTTCCGGTTCAATATTTCTGGAATTTCACCACAACAAGAGCCCTCAAGTTACACAAAGGAATACTTTGAAATGATGCCTCATATCTCCTTGGTTTGTCAGTCTAGATAGAGATTTGAATGCTGAAAAGATGGGGGATTGAAAGTTCTCTTATGGCTACTCTGTTTAAATAGTGGTAGCACGCCCTGAGGATACCTTACTCCAAAAACAAAATGCACCATCACTGTTACAAAAAATGCACAGAAAAAAAAAAGAAATAGTTTCAAATATTTTACCAGATTAGATTTTAGATTCAGATTTAATACCATTCATTAATTAGTCCAGTGTCTAACAGTCACAGCCACAGATGAAGATTCAGCTGATCTAAATTTTACTTTGATCAAAAAGCTGCCAAGCCAAAACCCCTACAGTCTAAATACAGGTGATGATAGGCAGGTAGGGATACCTGGGGGAAAAGTAGGAAACAATAAAACAGCATCATTCAGCAGGAGTAACTGTAGGAAAAAATGACAGTGTTTACACTAGTTAATAGCTATCATTTGGAAGATGTAACTTCCAAACAAAAGTTGACTCTGCTAAATAGTTGTTTTTTGGGTTTTTTTTTTACTGTTAATATGTTACTAGTGTTAGCATTGCTATTTATTTTGTCATACTGCCTCCATCAGAGCTTGAAAAATACCTTGCCATCTTGCCTGTTGTTTATTGTGAGCTGAGGAACAGACCAGCCTTCTCATAGTTACAGAAGTTAAATTTTCATTTAACAGGAGGAAAAGTTTCTAGCACTTGTGCACGTGAAAGCCTACTTTTGAAAGCAAACCCGTGGACTCCATCTTTGCCCTGCTGTAAACTGTCTGATGCAACAGCAGAACAGCAGCAAATGAGTGCAGGGGATTTCCATATTCAGGATGGTGTGAGCTGACTGGGTCACTGTGACACCAACAGAACTAGGTATCATTGCACTTTTCTAATGCACTTCCTAGGGAAAAAACCTGAGATAATTAATATCAGAAAGGTTTCAAACACACAGCATCAAAATGGACTGATATTCCTGCAGAATGTGTGTGCAGGTGCCAGGAAGTATACAGAAGACCGTGCATGAAAACAAATCCCTTGCAGCTGAGAGCTGAAGTTAATTGTGCTATTAACTGAAAAAATCTTCACCAGCTGGACACATAAAGAAAAGAGGGAGTCTTCAAATGCACATAGACACCTACAAGCCAAATGTGGTTAAGAACCAACAATCTGGAATCTAATAGGGAAGGTTGATCCCTCCGAGTGCTATCCAGCATCCTGGCAGGAATGCCACTGACCTTCATTTTACCCATACTACAGACAAGGTGGAGAGTTAGGCTGGGTCCCACTGAAAAACTGCTGGGCTTCTAAGCATGTTACCTTTCACCTTTCCTTCTTCTGTTTGTTTGTTTGAAATACATGTCTGATTGGGTTGTTCAGATGGCAAGACATCTGGTACAGTTTTCAGACCCTGCTTTAATTTAATGATTTAACATCTAGTACACGGGCTTGTTTTACCACAGGAATTTTTTGCCACCCACACTTTTCTTCCTCATTGGAACTGTGTAAATCATAGGCTGACAGTGCTATATAAATCATCTCTAGTATGTCTGCTATTCATTTAAATAACAAATTGGAACTTTTTTTTATTTCTAATTGTTATATCCTGGCCATAATATGTTGCACATATATGATAAATGTGGAGGCTTGCTGTGCTCTATTAACTTAGTTTATGAAGCACACGGAGAGGGCCTAACAAGACAGGCTTCAAAAAGTAATCCTCCCATTGTTGCTGTAAGAGGAACACTGGGTTGTGTACTGCAAGATCTCAAGTCAGCTAAGGCATAAACTTGAGACATAATTGCATAGCAGCCCGGGCATAAGTTCCACAATGCTCCCCAGGTTCAGCCACTGAGCATCAGATAATGGAAGGCACTAAATTAATTAGAAAAGAAAGTGACCTAGCTCCATTCCCAGATGTGTCACTGACTTGTCATGTGCCTTGGAGCAAGCCACTCCCCGCAGCTGGGCTTCAGCTCTCTCTGCTTTGTCTGAGTGGTCTGTGAGAAAACAAACCCCTCGCTCTGGAGAAGAGGCGTGCCATGAGCATGCAGTGCTCAAAAGCAGTAGGCACCCAAATTGCAAATACGTCCATTAAGTACTCTACTGTACCCCAGCCACTTTGCTGTCATAGCATAAATAATATTAATCATATCAATAGGAGTTCATAAAAAAAAACACATTGAATTTTTTGCTGCGTCAGCTGAGCTCATGTACTTTAAATATCAGCATATCTGACATCAAGAAGAAAATAAACCTATTCTTTCTACATGGAAATTATTATTTTAAATGCTACTTTATCTCTGCACTTGAATTCTAGGATCAAGTCAAGTAGAATGACAAGTGTCACACAAAGCTTAAAGATTTTTTCATTAACAAGAAACAATGGTATACAGCAAATCACGCTACCTTTAACAAGGGAACCTCTTCATCTTAGACATACAACTTAATAAAAGTCCTAAACATCTGTTTCTTTGCTAATTCTTCCTTCGTAGATCATTAAGAGCTTGTGGAGTTGTTTTTTAAAATTAAAAGTTGACCTGATCCTAATGTGGAAAACAAGGACAGTGCTTATCTGGCAAAGAAAACACACTCAGCAAGTCCTTAGCCTCATCACCACTGCTCTTCACTCAGCTTTTACGCTCCATCTGCCAGAAAAGCAAAGCAGAAAAAGGATGCTGGCCCCAGCTCTGCATCTATTCATCCACCCTTTCTAGTCATTACCCTGGCTGTGGGCAGTTTTGATTTGTGCCAGACAGCTTTCCCCTAGTCCCTAGACTTGATTCATAGGTAAGCAAGGGACAGGAAACTTCTCCCATAGACAGTGTGGGTGTGGCTGTCATGTCTGGAGGAGAAGGAAGCCAAGGTGGGCCAGCATCCCTCTGGACAGAGACCTGTCCGTAGCTGCAACACCAGCCAAGGCAGAGAGCTGTGAGAATGCTCTCTGCCATGGCAATCCACACAGCCTGCAAGAGGACAGCAAAACAAACACCGAAAGGGCAAACTTAAACATGCCTCTCCCCCAGGTTTTGTCTTTTCTATCCACACTGACATTTGTTTGAGTCCTCCCCAAAGTTTCAAAGTAGCTGAGCTGAGGGTATCTGCACTGAGCACTCAGCACTATGTTGACTGCAATAAGGATGGCAACTTACAAGATTCTAAGTTTTCTCACTAAAAAGTGCTTCAGATCCTAAACCTGCACTCAGGTTGGGAGCTGAAGAAAACAATGCAGTGCTCACAGAAGCAGGTTTTAGAGAGTTTAAATGTACTGAAAGCCATTTTTGTGGATACAATTTTAGACTGCAGGAGAAATGAGCGTGACACCCCCACAATGTATTTAGAATAAACAAACAGTGTCACATAATATCAAGCCAATTGCTGAAAAGGGCCTTGATGGGAGATAGCTCTTGGGTCACCCTACTAAATCATCTTCAGGCTAGAGTAATCCCCCCAAAAAGATCAGAAACTGTTCTAGAGACTAGTCCTCAATTTGCTATCAAAGCTTTGTGTATTATTATGCAGAGAATTGACATTAGGAGCAGCACAAGTGGAAAAAGAAGTGGTTACTGAAACTTCCATCCTGGCATTTCCAGGTGGCTCAGGAAGAGCTTTCTACAGCTGAGGGAAAGGATTCAGAGTCTCACCTTCATGCACAGGCAAACTTTTCAGCTCAAAAGCCATGATGGATACTCCTGTTCTACACACAGCATCTCCCACTTTCTCCCATGGCACCTGAGCAGCTCCGTGTGCGCTGAAGCAGAAAGACCAGCCGAGAGTGCAACCAGCCTTTGTCTGGGGGATAAGCACATCATCTACGTGCCAGCTCACTTCGGCTGAGGGGAGGCAGAAGGGTGTAAACCTCCTAGCAAACAGTTGAAAAGAGCACCACAGCAGTATCTACTTGCCTCCCAAAATTCACACCCCAAAGGATGAGCTGGTTGAAAGGGCCTTAAGCCACAAAGCCTATTCCTTCTTTATTCTCTCTCTCTACCTTCCAGGCTGCTGCCCAGCCCCCTGTGGGCAGCTCCGGGTGTGTCCCTGCTGCCCACCCTCTCTCCCTCTGCTCTGGCACGGCTTTCCCACGCATTGCCCGGGGGGGAGAAGGGGTTGAGGTGGGCGAGTGGCTCTGCTTTTACCTGCTCTGGTCCCAGTTGGCAGCAAAAAGGACGAGGATCTTTCTGCCGTAGTGGTCCAGGTTGGCCAGCCCGCCGGGGAAACCATCCTTCAGCGCTTGCTTGATGCCCGGGTCTGTGGCCTTGAAGCTCTTAAACATGTCCAGGTTCTGCTGGCGATATTCAAAGTATTGGGCCAGGAGGCGAAACGCCTCGAAGTGCTGAAACTTCCTGGCCCGCAGAAACCGCAGGATGAAGGCATCGTCGGTGCGGAGGAAGCCGATGTCCGGCCGGGTTATGACCATGTCCCGCACCTCCTGGATGTCCTGGTGCAAGGTGTCGGGGTTCTCGTTCAGCTCCAGCCGGGCTTTCTCCAGAGTCTCCGGGGAGAGACCTGCCTGCAAATGAGTCATGGCGCTGCCCTCCTCCTCCTCCCCGGCTCTGCTGCCTGCGCTCCTCAGCCTCCCGGCCGCTTGCCCCCCGCAGGCGGGGTGCCCCGGCACGGCCGGCCGCCGCTCCCCCGCCCCGCCGGGCCTCGCCCCGCCGCTCCCCGGCCCCGCCGCCGCGGCCAGTCCGTCCGCCGAGATGCGAGCGGCTCCCAGGCAGCCGGGTCCCGGGGGGGGCTGGCACCGAGACTGCCCCCGGGCTGCTGGCGGAGGCGCGTTATCTCTCTGACATAGCGCCCTCCCCGCCGCGGGGTCCAACGCGCCGCATCATCCCCGCAGCCGGTCCGCGGAGGCGCCGAAACCCGCCGGGAGCGGGGCTGCGGGGCTGCCGGCTGCTGCTCACCGCCCGCCCCCGCCGCTGCCGCTGCCGGTGCGGATCTCGGGCAGGGCGGCAGCGCGGAGCCCGGTCGCTAGGCAGGGCGAGCGGCGCCTGGGGATGCTCCCCTGGCCCGGGGCTGGCAGGGGAGATGCCCTCCCCGGAGCGGCACCATTTACGTAAGATCAGCGCTCGCCCCGCTTCAGAAGCGTCTCCCTGGATTTGAGGGAGGGTTAAGAAGAAGGAAAAAAAAAAAAAAAAAAAAAAAAAAAAAAAAGGCAGCACCACCACCAAACTAAAAAAAGCCAGCGAGGAGGAGGAAAGCCGATCCGCAGGTACTTCGCCGGTTACTGCTGCCTCCCGCTCGCCGGCGCGGAGCCCGGAAAGCCAGACGGAGCCTCGGCCTGGAGGATGCTCGTGCCCCCCTCCCGCGCCCTCCCCCGCTCCCCGCCCCGCTGGCAGACGGCACCGGCGGGCGCGGGGCTGCCTGATGCGCGGCCCCGCCTTGCGCGCGCGCCCGCTCGGGCCCGCACCCGCTCAGGCTCGGGCGCGCGCCCGCCGCGCTGCGCCCCCGGCCGCGGAGGCAGCGCGGGGCGGGCGCGCTCCCCGCCGCTCCCGCGCAGCGCGGCGCTGCCCGCGGTGCGGGGCTCCCGGCGGAGCAGGAGCAGGAGGAGCAGGAGGAGGATGAGGAGGGGGCATTTGCGGAGCCGCGCCGCTGCCGCCGGCGCCGGGGTCGCGGAAGGAGATGGTGGTGGCCCGGAGCGGGGCGGTGGCCGGGGGGCTGCGGGGTCAGTGGGGCCACGCGTACGCCCTCACGGAGCATCCCGCGGGAGTCGGACCAAGCGTCCGGTCTCGGGGTCGTGACAGGAAGGAGATGCTGTTCATCAAGCGGTGGTTTTCCGAGCAATCCTCTCCTGTGACTGAATTTCCTAACATGAAGCACTGTGAAATCTGGGAATAAAATATAGCAGCCCTCTTTTGTGGCCTCGTGTTGGAGGCGGCGTGTCTTCGGTCGCATTATATTGCAAAGGGCAAAAATATCTTGCTTCTGTGTGCAGAATACTTTGGTGAGGAAAGATGTCTTTTTTTCATGCAGGAAAGTTTGATGCTGCATTCTCTTTTGGGGAAAAGTTTCCACTGAAAAGCATTTGACCTTTGTCTGTAGGATTGGACCTACCCGATGCAAATACACCTGTGAAAATCAAGCTTACACAAAAGACACGGCAAACGTGGGAAAGCCTGCAACACGTACCTCCTCCTCCTCCTCCTTCCTATGGGAAGGGCAGCTCTTTGGTACTGCGTTGGGCTCCTTTCCCAACGTGACAAAGCCAGAGCACACAGGCTGAACGTGAAAAGGCACGGAGGTCACTGAGCCTTTCAGAGGGCATATATGGGGAGTACACGGGAACAAAGTATAGGATGGGTTCTCAGACAAATAGCGGTGCTCACAGGAACATTTCAGTGATAGCCTGCATGGTCTGCAACCCACCTCCAAGTGCTCGGCAGCAGGGGGGAGCCCTCTGCAATCAGCAGTGAGCAATGCTTCGGTAACAAAATTGTCGTTCTTATGGAGGCTGAAGAGAGTTTTTTCAGGTTTATTGGATTTTATAAGGGTTCCAGCACTGGGACCAGACTTCCCATGTCCTAGCTTAAGGAGAAACTTTTGGAAGGGCCACTCTAATAATGCCCAGTCATTGTGCCCCAGCTCTGTTCAATCTGAATTTCATGATGTGATTTGAGATGTCTCACAAGAGAGAAAGATATACTATCTATCTAAGGGCTGAATCACTCTCTAAAAACGCTTATTTCTCTTTGTCTGATAAAATGACTTTAAATTACCCCCTTTTTGTAGATGTGATTCATCTGAGTTGATATCTTTTTCTTAGAGTAGTTATTGCTCCCGAAATAGTTTGTGCACTTTTTTTTTATTATTTTCTATTGTTCTGAAATCTTAATTTCCCTTTGCTCTTACTATCTTCCTCTACATTACCTCCGCAGAGAGCCTTTCAGAATAGCAGTTTCCACCACCCCTGTGGAACAAACTGCCAGGCTTTTCCTGCCATCATTTTCCATTTCTGATGCTTCTGCTCTGCCTCTTCCATTGCAACTAAGCTAATAAAAGAGTGGGTCACGTGACAAGTGCCTTAAATTCACTCAGTGAGAGGCGAGCTGCAGGCATCTAGTGTCTGGCAAAATCAAGTCCATAATATAGCCTGTCTGTGACCTTGTAGTGGGTTCTTGCTGGCTGAATGCCAGACACCCACCAAAGCCACTTCTCCCTCCCCCCACAGCTGGACAGGTGAGAGAAAATATAACAAAGGGTTCATGAGTTCAGATAAGGACCAGGAGAGATCACTCATCAAATACTGTCAGGGGCAAAACAGGCTCAAATTAGAGATATTAATTGAATTTACTGCAAAGAAAATCAGAGCAGGATAATGAGAAGTAAAATCAAACCTTCTCTGCACCCTTCCCTCCTTTCTAGCTCTGCCTCCTCCTCCATTGCTGCAGGGAGACAGGGATTGGGGTTATGGTCAGTTCATCACACATTGTTTCTGCCACTGCTCAAGGAGAGGAGTCTTTTCCTTGCTCCAGTGTGGGGTCTCTCCCACAGGAGACAGTTCTCCATTAATTCCTCCAGTGTGAGTCCACCTCACGGGCACAGCCCTCCTCAAACTGCTGTAACGTGGGTCACTGTTCCACGGGGTGCAGTGCTTCAAGGACAGGCTGCTACAGTGTCAGTCCCCCATGGGGCCAAAAGTCCTAATCAGGAAATAGGCCCCAGCATGGGCACCTTGGCTCTGCAGGTCTCTGTCAGGAGCCTGCTCCAGGCCCCCCATGGGGTCACAGCCTCCTCTCAGGCATCTCCAGCCTGGGCTCCTCCATGGGCCACAGGTGGGTTTCTGTATCACTGTGGAGCTCCCTGGGCTGCAGTGGCACAGCTGCCCCACCATGGTCTGCACCAGGGGCTGCAGAGAAATCCCAGCTCTGGTGCCTGGAGCACCTCCTGCCCCTCCTTCTCCACTGACCCTGGATTCTGCAGGGCTGTTCTTCCCACATATTCTCAGCCTGCTCTTCTCTGGCTGCAAATACAGCTGCACAGTAACTTTTTTCCTCCTGTTAAATCTTTTACCCCAGAGGCATCATCACCATTTCTGATGGGCCCAGCCTTGGCCAGCAGCACGTCCATCCTGGAGCCACCTGGCATTGGCACTGCTGGACATGGAGGAAGCTTCAGGCAACTTCTCACAGAAGCCATCCCTGTAGCTCCCCTGCTACCAAAACCTGGCTGTACAAACCCAATACAGACTTCTAGTGACACAATCCTTAATCTGCTTTAGTTTTCTTTTCCAAATGGAAGCACAACACATATATCAGATTTTCTCCATTCCAGAGCGTAAATGCACTGAACACAAAAAAGAAGCAAACTGGCCAAAATTAAAATGTTGAAAATTTTGACAGGAAAGGCTATTTCTAAAGGTTCTTAATTTAAAAACAAAACAACAACAACAAAACACACCAACAAACAAACAAACAAAAAAAAAAAAAAAAGAAGGAAAGAAAGAAAGAAAAGAAAAATGAAAATACATGGAATTTATCTGGAAACTTTTATTATTGTTCCATTTTTTGCTTTTCCCCATTTTGACCATATTTAAGCTATTCTTCTTACCCTTTTTAAAATAATAATAAAAAAAAAAGTCAAGAAAAACATAGGGAAAAGTATGAAGGAAGAGGATGAAGAAATATTGAAGCCAAATAAATTAAATTAATCAAAAACTCTCTATTTTCTATATATTTTCTTTCTAAAGAAAGGGTCAGTCTCCATAAAATTGATTTATTAATTTAACAATTTCTAAATTATACTTTGCCGTATTAAAATGAAATTCACCGAGTTTGAACAGCATTTCAAGAAAATCGTTTTGGCAATGAATTGTTGAAAGATAGGTCAGAATGACCTCGTGGAGGGCAGTGTGGAGGTGGAAGGAGATGCTTTAGCCAGCTCTTTTCTGAAGATTTAGGAGGTGGACACTATGAAAAGCACACAGGCAGCCTGAAGGCAGAGTAGGTGAAAGGACAAGATATTGGTTGCCTTCTAGCTGAACCACAGACAGTAATAACTTTTTTTCAGTATTTTGAGATCTTGCATCTAAACACACAAAAGATCTGGTTTAAATATAAGTAATTTGGTAAAAGCAATAAAAAACTCTGTCATCTATAAGCAGATTTATCAAACTAATTAAATGGGATAATGAAAAAATATGTGCTTTCCAACATGCTACCCCACTGAAGTCATGAGGGGAAAAATGGAGCCACCAATGCAATTAGATGCAACCTACTGATGGCAGAGTGTAATTTATTTATGGTGCACATGCACTTTTCCCTCTATAAAACAGTAGGGGTGTCTGACTAAACCCATTATGTAAATCTCAGCATCTTTTCACTTGCACTTAGAAACTATTATTTTTCTTTGAGGCTTTTATAGTCACTTTTTCCTGAACTTGATACAATTAAACTCCAAGTGCTCTGCAATTCTACAAGCATTGCAGTTAGGCACCTGATTTGAAATAAAACCTAAACACAAATAAGTCACAAAGGTGTTTGAGTAGGTGTTTGATATCAGAGATTTTAACTCATTTTCAGAATTTAACTGTTTAAAATCAGCAATAGACCAGTGTATTCAGGAACAAAAATAGAAAGCAGAAATAAAACTTAAAAAAAAAATACTGTTGGTGGATAAGACAATCACTGTGTTAAGACCAACATTAGTACCACACTTTCCCTGAATTGGTTTAAAGTCCTAGACAATTCTTGCTGTTGTCCTTGATTTAGATTAACATCTTCCTCAGCATCCTGCTCTGGGCATTCCTTCAGGACAGTTGTTGACCTAGGATCAAATTTCCAAGACAGTTTTTCTTATGTAGCTGTTTTATAGCTACAGAGCTGAGAAATAAGTTTGAAAGTACATATAACCAGGAATGTATTTGCTCACATCCATTCCTCTTCAGCAGCATGGGTACATATTAAGTGTCCTTGAAGCTTTTGAAAAGTGCTCAATACAACTGTCAAAGGCACCTAAATGACACCTAAATCAAAACCAGCTAAATTCAAAGTCTACGACCATTTTCAAAATCAATTTAGAAACTTCATTCAAACATTTTAAGAGCATAAGAACAACCACATGTGGTCTGAACAAGCATCTTTATCAGTTCACAGTGTGCCTTCAGAGTGGCTTAATGTGCAAGCCTCAGGAACAGTATCAGCTAGTTTTAGGCTCTGTGACACCTGAAATATTTTCTTCAGTGTAACAAGTTCCTATATTACAACTAGGACTTAGCAACTGATTATAAAATCATAGAATGACTTGGGTCAGAAGGTATCTTAAAGATCATCTAGTTCCAACTCTCATGCCGTGACCAGGGATGCCATCCACCAGATCAGGTTGGTCAAAGCCCTGTCCAAATGGGCCTTGAACACTTCCAGGGATGAGGCATCCACGACATCTCTGAGCAACCTGTTCCAGTGTCTTATCACCCTCACGGGGGGGAATTTCTTCCTAATATTTAGTCTAAACCCACCCTCCTTCAGTCTAATGCCATTACCCCTTGTTCTACCATCTGTGAGAAGTGATCCTTAATCCCTGTCAAAAGTCCCTCCCCAGCACTTGCAGGCCTCCTTTAGGTACTCGAAGGCTGCTAGAAGGTCTTCGCAGAACCTTAATGACCTCATTTATGAGCGTGTCTCACTACAAATAACTAATAAAACTTCCCAGTTTTAATCTCAGTGGAGGCCACGTGAAGTTGTGGATTAGCTCAGATCTCATTCTGTAACAAGGTGAGTTATAGAAATGCAGCCCTGTGTCTGAGCATGATGGGAGTTCTTAACTTTAAGCATATTTGTAGAAAATGTCAGGATGCTTGACCTAGAAAGTCCCATTAGATACGAAACAAAGGAACTTCTAGAACTGAGCTCTGTAGGAAATCTGTCTGCAACTCCAGATGCCAACTGGATGAAAAATTGGCTTCTGAGAACAAACTAGGCATCTGTCTTTTTATTCATCATCATCGGTCTCTAACAACATAAGGATAAATAGCTTTACAGGAGACAAGGCATAGCATCAGACCCTAATCAGAGAAATATTTCAGGATGACAAGCCTACTCAGAGAATCATAAAAAAAATTAAAACTGGAAGGTATTTTAAGAAATTGCCTAGTTTATCTATCCCCCATTCTGATGGATTTCTGACTGAATGGCATTTAAAATCTCCAGCAGCAGATACTCCACAGCTTTTCTAGGCAGTCTGTCCCAGAATTTCACTATCCATTCAGTACATTTTTCCCAATGTTGTGCCTATCTGTCACTTAAAGCAATTTAGCTTTTTTTTTTTAATCTTATTTATTATGGACTGACAATAATTTATTTCTTTATTTGGAGACTGGTATAAAGTCTTAAGGTAAAATCTGCTTTTTTAGCTGCACAGCCTTTGTTCTGGCCTTTAAAACAGTTCAGATGTACAGTGTGAGGGGATGGGTGTCAGGAGGACATTAGCATCCTGGGAACAGCATTTGGATGGGCTTTTCTTTCTTATCTACAAGAAGTTTTTATTTATGCCATCCTTACTGTTGGGACAGATGGACTTCCAGAGGTGTAGTTGTAATTAGCAATAATTAATCTATGATTTAGAATATCCAGCATCTCACCAACAGATGATATATAAAAGTTTCACCAGGCAATATTGCCAACACAAATTTCTTAACTGTTGTATTAATTTGAAAGAAAAAAAAAAGCCACCAAACTTAGGCAACTGCAGGACTCTATCAAGCAAGTTCAACCATTAATTTAGTGTTAGTAAAAAGGTATCTGTAAATGCAATGAATTTCATTGCTGTATTAATACCACATTAACTGGGAGCAAAGCACTCAGACATATTTCACTGCTATAGGAATTTGCATCACAGAGATATGTAGGGAATAAAAGATAATGAATTCATAACTGAGCCAATACTTCCAGTAAGCTTAGTCAAATGATGAGTTAGGACACTAAACATTCCATAGTTTTGGTACATAATTAATACAGAATGCTGAAGAATGCTAAGGTTGGAATAAATGTACATTTCATTAAAAATGTATGAATGCAGTCCTGGAACAAAATTATTCATTAAATCATTTTTAATGCAGATATGAGAACGACATATAAGTCTGAAAAGCTTTCAGTGATGAGCTGTGCCTTGGGTTTCTTGAAGTCAATATTCAGACCTGCATACCAAAGTAGAGGGTGATCAGTTTTGTCCTTGAACATATCCCACACATGCATCAGATGGATGAGAACCACAACTTTGGATGCGATGTAGAATGACAAATCTCAATTCCTTCATTATACTGGCATTACCTATGCCAGAATAACTGCAAATTCATGGCATTGGAAAACCAGGTAATGTTTGGTTTGGCTGCACAAAGTACATGTGTTTGTGATTTCTGTATGCCTCATTCAGTTTACAGCTCAGGAAGCTGAGTACCTTCCAAGCTAGTGTCAGCTAAGTTCTTCAAATCCTGATGGGAGAGATGCTGCAGGATGGATTCAGTACCTCTGAAGGTACTCAGAAAAATCCTTTGCCAAATCTGGGAACATGTTTTCATCTTTTTAAGTGTGGTTATGGGAAACTTCAGTATATCCAGATTTAAAATCTCTTGTTGGATTTTCTTTTAGAGTAAGTTGAAGCTTTCATCTGACTGGAAATACTACCTTGCTTTTTTTCATGAAGAATGGCCTTCTGTTCCTGAAAATCAAGCCTTTGAAAAGCTGTCAGTGGCTTATTACTCTCCTGGCTTACTTTTCTGTCTGTCTGTGTGTTTTTCTAACTATTTATCTTGTTTAGAGCTCATTTTCTATCAAACAAGCAAGCATTTCCTATTACATCCTGGCTTCTAGCTCTCATTGACTGATATTTCTTCATAATACTTTTAGTGCTTGCTTTGTCCACATGGTCAGGTAACTCTGTAGGTCCTCACTGGAAGCCTGTTTTACTTGCTGTGTGACATGGATCCCTGCTGGCACACACAGCATCACACATTTTATCTCCAGAGGTGGCACTTTGTACCAGATCATACTTCTTGACAAGACACACAGGATTTTTTTTTTCCTCTTTAACATAGCATCTCCTGAAGGATATTTTTCCCTTGATCTGTAGTTTCATAAACTGTTCCATAGGTACTTCTTGGTACAGTAATATTCTCAGTGTTCTCTGGGCAAGCTTAATTTAAGTCATACCTGCTGCAATAATGATATATGTGACTCTGCCAGTTGCAAGCTGGATGCAATGTCTGACATTAATCCTACAACATCACCACAGCATTTCTGGCACTGCTTGACCCCCAACATCTAGGTGCAATAACAAATCTGTCATCGTTGACTTGGTTACAGCCACTGATCAGATTACTTGGTACAACCTGCAGCTGTGCTCTCCGTAAACACTCACATCACCCTTTCACACACAGCAGCCTTAAACCACCTCCTCTCTGGGGAAGTCGCTTATTTTCATCTACTACAACAATGCAGTATGGATAGAAACATCCATTCTGATCTTAAAGGTCATAATTTATACCCTTTTGAATGACTGAGTTTGTGAATTTGGCTTGATTCTGTCAGTTACTTTGAAATATCAGAAACTGCTTGAGAGGAAAGCAATTGAATAAAGCTGAAGTCAGCCTGTTCTCGTGGCAGCATTTTCAGCTTGTTCAGCAAAAAGTAATTGCACTCTATCACAGCACAAATACTTCAGTCACAAGATAATGTAACTACCATAGGCTCTCTTTAGTGATATAGTTTTATTAGGATTTTCCAGTTTTCTCCCTTTTTTTGGAAACTTGTTATATCATCCATGTATTTTGTGATTTTCTATTTTATTTTTGGAAAATACCATGAAGGATGAAGAAGCTTGCTGCCTTTTAAATTTGTCTCTGGCCTTTCTTTTTTCAGTTAAAGAATTCAGGCTGTTTGAGAGCTTCATCTATTTACTAAGCCAAAAAAATAGATTGCACCCAAAAGCTATCGAGTGGCAAAATTGCCTTATGCTGTAACTTGTTTCAAAATAAATGGAGCCATTGAAAGTCATTAAACCAGAATGGGAAGAAAGGTGGCCTTATTTTCTAAAGTTACACACATGGAGAGCTTGTTGTCACAGTATCTTACAGACAGTAATTGTAGGAGGCAACAAAAGCTCAGTTTTGTTTGAAAACACTGATGGAAACAGCTCAGTGCTAACAAATGTAGGCACTTTAGGTTTTGGAAATTAAGTTCGTTCTGCTACTGCTGCAGGTGATTTGGTTTTAGTAGTTTAAAATGTCACTTAGGATTCAATTCTGCTGCCAAAGCACAAGCATTTAGAGTCTTTTGAGATGCCTTCAGAAATGGCACTTGGTCTTCAGCCCAGCCCTATGCAGGTGCCATCTGTATCTCAGGGAATCTCACTTGATGGTGGACACCTGCCTTTTGAAAAGCAAATTAAGCGCTATGAAATAGCAAAGATGCAGGATTGCATGTTTACTTTCACTCCAGCTTGAACACTCGGCTATTTTTTGGCTGTCAGAGTGTAGAGCTAGGGATTGGTAGGAAAGGAAAAGGACACCTACACCTGATCTGTTAATTAGACAGACAAACAACTACTTTTAGTTCTGCCTAAGTCTAAGTTCCTTTTATCATTGAGAAATTCAAAGAAGGACAAGTACAGAGTTAGATGGCTGTTGAGCACTTTTAATAACCCCCTGAGGTCTTTGCAGGCACTGTTTAGCCTCACACTAGAGGCTAAACAACAGAAGACTCATAGGTTGCATGGCTCACCTTTCTTCTCTGCAGTGACTTTGCCCAGAAGACAGCAGCAGAAAAGAGCTGGGGCTGCACTGAGGCACACAGACATATTTGCAGCAACAAAGGGAACCCTTTTTGTTGAACTCAGTGACGCAGGGAGAAACCCCAACATCTTCTACAGTTGTTCTTGGTGACTGAGAGACCACCGGGTAGAAGAGATGCACTTTCAAACAGCTGAGATTATCAGAGGACTGAGCATGTTCAGGACTAAGAGAAGAAATTTTGAGCTCATTTCTCCATCACCATTCAGAAGTGTAGGAAAATAAATGGAATCAAGAGGTAACACCAAGGTGTGGCCAGGGCTCACCAAGCTTTTTTGCACTAACAAAAAACTTTTTCCTACTAAAAGTGAGGTACCTTGCTATCTTCTCTTTCAGTCTCACCAAGTCTACCAAAGAGCCTGGAGAGGACCTGGGCCCTAACCCAACAGGTCCTGTAAATAAAAATAAAATATGATCTGCATTTTACCAGTCTCTTGCATAGCCTTAAACTGTCCCCAAGCCCTTTTCCACCTCTGTAAGTTCTTTTGAACACAGGTGTTTTTTTTGAACTTTAGCTCTCAGCTTGTTTCAGTGGATTATCTTTGTGAGGTGATAGCAGCAAATCTGGAACTAATTTACTTGTTTTCACACATCAGTGCTATGAAAATACCATACCTACATGAAGTCTTGGCCCACAAAGTCAGAGGGACTTTTTATACTGCCTTTGAGAAGTAAGGGGATTCACTCAGTTCTTAAAACTTCTGTAGGAGTACTTCTTGCAACAGGGCTTAGACTAACACAGCAGTCCCCATCACCTTAAAAATATATGGTTCACTAAAGCATAATTTTCATGAAAAGTTTAACTGCCTTGCTGTTGATAGTGAAATAAACACAATTATATATATACATCACATTGCTAACTAAGAAACCTACTGCTAGGGAATTTGCAAAATTCAGAGAAAGGTAAAACCTGAATCATCAGATGAGATAAGTGTCTTCTCAGAGTCTGAATATTTTATCAGAAGTTCATAGAAAATGCATCTGAATGAATAAAAAATGCTACTGATGAAGCAGCAGGTGTACTTCCACAGGTTCTTTGCCTTTAAAGAAAATGGGCATTCTATCATATAAAAAGGCACTTTGTTTATGGAACAAAAGGCATTTGATACTCTAGCACCATAGAAGTGTTAAGTAAATCTTTGAATACCTCAAGTCAGAACACCTTCAGATTTTAAACTATCAGGAGCACACAAAATGAGTCCAGGATATGCCCATGCCTGTTGTAAGAGAACTCTGCAAAATTAATTCTAAAAGGACATTTGGCATAAGCAGCATCTCTGACTTCCCTCATATAGTTTTGTAGTCTGTGGCATGGAGGTAAATTTCACTTTAGCACAAAAGCATTCAGCTTCTTAGCTGCCACAAATGTTAATGAGAATCTTTTGGCTAAACCTCTTCCTGCAAATTGAAAAGTTTACATTTAAAGGTCAGAAGGTTTCCATGGCATTTGAAGACAATGAAACATATTCCCAAGGCACTCTTTATTCTGTCACAGAAAATCAAGTTACTGAGACTCAAAAATCCTCCTAGTTGCATTTATTATGGTTTATAAAGAACAGAAAACAACATTGGTTTTTAAAATATCAGAAATCCAGCCAGATTCTCCTGCACTTTACTCTGGAAATAACCCCAAAAGCAAACTGAGTCTGTATCAAAAATGAGTGATTCAGAAGTATTTCTAAGCTTGCAAGTTTGGGTGAGGTACACGGGTGGTTTTGAACAAGTTTCTACCTGCTAAGTTTGTTTCTACAATGAAGAAATGGCAAAACCAACAACAACAACAACAACAAAAAAGTCAAGAAACTCATGTACACTCTAATGCTGTTGCATACATATAAGCCAAAAAAAAAAAAAAAATAAAGTGGACAGCCACAAAGTGGGCTTGAGATTTTTGGGTGGGGTTTTATGAAAATCATTGTTTAAACCTCCAAAACACTCTGAGGTACACTGTTGTGGAGAAAAGGTTGACACAGAATTCTCTCTGCTCTCAGGAGCTGAATGTATCCTAGAATTTGAATATGGCCACTTATCCGGGTCTATAAGATTTTTTGGCAATGGGCTTCAGAAGAGTTGTGAAAGGCATGGAATAGTTTCCTCTTCAGAGAAACAATTACTTTATGACAGATAGCTCGCATTTCTTTCCATTTAATATACAACAACCCTCCTAAGATGCAGTGATCAGTCCAAAAGGATTGGAACAAGAAATGCAATAGCATCTTCTCTATTACTTTTTCACAATACTATCCCACAGAATCTGTCCAGGCATAGATTTAAAGCTGTTTCCTTCAGACAGCTGCAGCAGCAAATTTCTGTCTTTCACGTTATGAAAAAATGGTCTGAAAATATAATTCTCCTAAAGGTGCCCCACCATCATCTGTATTGGATGGCCAGATTCTGTATTAAAAATTCTAATATTTCCTGAAGAAACAAGAAAGAAAAGTAGATATTTAGATTTTCTTCTGCTTGTCAGGAACATACCACTCAACACCAGGCGCTGAATGGAAGAGATACCACTGTGTAGTAAGTCATGGTAATTGAACAGCTGACCTAAAAGGTCGTTTGACTGTGAACAATAGGTATCTGTTAAGGGTTTATCACTGCTCCTGATTATATTATCAAAGCCTTGCTTAGAAAAAATCACAAATGCTAAAGAGGAGCAAGCACTTTCTTCTGTTATCTGGATTCTTATTCATGTAACTACACTAACCTCAGAAGAATTATCTGTGACTTTTAGTAACCAGAGATAAGAATCAAGACGAAGATTGTTTCTTTAAATTAGATATGTGTCCCATCTATTTCATGGGGCTATTTTAATCTAAATGTAATCAAACTGGATATGTTCTGTTTGGGCATAAATACAGAGTAAAGACAAACCAGAACGTGTTCTTGATGAAAATTGACACAAGAGAAGATGAGCTGCATTAGCTGAATGTCTAAGGTAATGAATGGTGGACAATGCTGAAAATACTCCTTCATCGGCCAGATAAATCACAAGTTTAAGAAATCTTGTTCTATCCACTAGGATTCTTATACAGACCCATTTGTTAAAGTTTGGATACTGAAAAAAATTCCCTCAATAAAAGGCAGAGACCATTCTCCAGCAACTTTGTACTTGTGATGAGGAACTTGAAAAATAAACATTTTTATTCTGTTCTTTGCATTCTGTTGATGTAAAATTAGGCTTTTTTTTTTATTTCTTTGTAATAGTTGCAATAGTTTCTACAGTGCCTTTTATTGAAAAGTGTTGATTTTGAAATGTGCTGCTTTTGTGTTTCATATTTGCTTTTATTGTTTCCTATATTTTTATCCCTTACTCCTTTCTCTTCTGTGTCACTAACTCTCACTACATTCATCCCTTTTCTTCAATGCCAGTTAGACTGGTGGCTTGCACAGGAAAAGAGAGAATGAAGGTGAAGGAAAATTAAAAGAGTGCGAAAAGGAAAATTGAGAAGAAAGAAAAAGATAATGCATGAGTCAATATTATAGTGTAAGTAAAATGAGAAAAAAAAAAGAGATCTTTTTAATTAAAGTGCCTTATCTCCTGAAAGATTTGTCAGCTGTATTTTCTGAGGTCATTTAACCCCAGTTTCTCTGTTCTGTGTGTCACTATAGTAAGTATAGTAACTATCAACTCCAAAAGGCAGTAAGTCCTGGGTTAGGAAAACAGGGCAGACCTGTCACTAGGGCTAGGCTACGGGCCCCACTCCTTCTTGGCAGCACATCTCACACCAAACCCACAACACCATGTAAGAGGACTCCCAGTTTATGACAATTGCCATCATGGTGATGGCTGTACTGAAGTCAGTGGCCACAATGAAGTGTCCCAGAGCCCCTGATCATCATCCTGAGTGGGTGACACCATTTGCATTCAGGCTTCTCAAGAACCAAGTGCTTTTCAAAGTGATCCTCTCCTTTACAAAGTGATCGGTTACCTAGTGAAAGCCAGTGCCAAAATTGTTGCATGGAATCTGTGCCACTGCACTCTTTCCTCCCTTGTGCAGTTCCTTCCACAAATGTATAATAATAAATATTAAACTGCCAAATAACATTAGGAACATTAGCATTATTCCCACTGAAAATATGTGCCTGCTCTTGGTCACTTAGAAAAGGTCCCATTTAAGAATGCTTCTGACTTCCAGGGTATGCTAGCTCTGTTTACCCCGTAGTGACTGATTTCTCCAATTTTACTCCGAATTTGTATCTTCAGTACTGCAAGTTATTTATATGACAAGTTTGCTCAAGTGAATTTGATTTGCCATTGAAGTTTTGAAAATAAACTTACAGATGTTTGGAAAATTAAACTTGACCTTTCAAACCTGTGGAAAATCATGCTTCATACTACAACTCCTTGCCATGTAAGCTCCAGCTACTGATGATTAGTAAGCAGAGATAACATCAACTAATTTAACACAATGCTCACAGAAACATCACTGTTTCCTTATTGACATCTACTTTTATTTCAGGGGTTTTTTTTTCTCTATGACATATCTGCACAGACAGCTGACATATCCACATCAGCATTTGTGACAAATGGCAGTGAAGGTAAGTTGCCATGATAGGAATGTCAAATGGTGTGGACATAGATACAGAATGTCAGCTTTCCAGTTCGGAAGTGGAGAGTCTCTGTTTTAAAATAAAACTCACTCAGAATGACAAAAATTCAAAGAGATATGTTAGCTAAATGCTGCAGTTTGATTTAGTTTCTTTCAAAGTCAGTGGTTTATCTTTGGATAGTTACCCTTTTTCAGAGTGTGCTGATCTTTATTTCCTTTGAGCATTACTGCTTGGACCTAATTGGCAATCTAACTGAATGATCAGGATTAGTGATGCCAGTGAACATTTTCTTCAGAAGAGCAACATAAAGCACTTGGATCAGCAACAGTAGAAATTACATCATCAGTAACTGTCAAAAAAAAAAAGAAATCTTTTATTATTATATAGGAGCACATATATGAGCTTTCATGCTCTACTGATCTTGTGTTTCTAATACAAAACTTCAGAATGTCCCTTGTTGCCTCTTTTGTACATGCTAGTGGAATGATGGGGGTTGTATCAATGCTTTAAAAATGCCTATTACAGAACTCCCATGATTGAAACCAGAGTCAACTTTAGCCCACTGAAGTCAGAATAAAGAGTACAGGCTACTTAATTTCTAACTGATTTCAGTGAACACTTTATTGTATCCTAAACACACGTATCTCTCAGCATAGCTGTGAAAATAGTTGGAAATCAATTAAACTTATCAAGACTTGAGGAGCTAACTGGCCACTTTCCCATTATTTCTCTTTTCACTTTACATAGTACTGGGAGGTCATGGGATAGACTTGACACTTGGCATTTTCTTTCCCTTCTCCGTGTCTTTGCAGAATTATGCCCGACACCCTCAGGCTGTCGCTGAGGTGTCTGCAGAGGGCAAAGCAGAAGAAGCGCACACAGGAGAAATGAAAGGTGATTCCGGCAGACAACAGACTCCTGTTAGTCTGTCAAAAGAATTTGTGCTTTAGGTACTTTTGCCACCATTCTTGTCAGCTTCAAGTTGGCATCTTGGGAGTTTACAGAAGTCCTTGTCAGAATAATACAAGCAGAATTATAGAAAGAGAAATGAAGGAGACAATGCAAAAGGAGAGACTTAAGTTTAATTGCGAAACTGCACTTTTCCATTTCATTGTTTTTTCTGCTAGCTGGTCTCAAACTGACACTTGATTCTTGTAGGTGTCCTTTAGCACAGCTAGATTACAGAAACAGAGGAAAAACTGAACGAGGAGAATTTCTTGGGCATGATGAGGAGTTAGGCTCTCTCTCTATGCCGAGAAATTAAGTCTCCTTGGAAAATCCTTCCCGAAAGGGTACAGACCACTTAAGTAGTTTGGGGTTTTGTTTGTTTGTTTGTTTGCTTTTGTGGTTTGGGGTTTTTTTTTTAGTACTTCTAGACCTTTAGATTATCTATCTATGTCATGTCTTATAATATGCTTGAAATCTTTCTCTTTTAGTATTGGGGCAGTACTCAGTAGGCAAACTGTGAGGGTTATCCTAAGCTCCAGAATATTTTGAAGGGAACAGCTGTAACATTTTTAATTTGTTTAGGATTCTTGGGATTTTTCTCAGCGCACACTATTTTAAAGGCAGTACATCTTGCAAGGACAAGGGGCTGACACATTTCATAATCAAGATTCTTAGCTCTCTTCTCAAGGTAAATAAGCTCTTATGCAATCAGAGGAGGATGAATGCATAGTGTAAAAGTGATTGCAGCAATACTTCCCCACGTTCTTCCAAAGTTTTTGTCCGAAACTAGTCGGTGAAGCTTTAAATTGGATTTTCTTCAATCTTTTTCAGGCAATATTTGGAACATATTCTATTATTTTGATCAATCTAGAACATGTTTATTCATTACGTGGATATGTACCATAATATGTAATATTTTGTATGCTCAAAGTGGCTCAAGGATACCATTCCAGACTGCAGTGCAGCACAAGAACATTGAGGAAATAAGTTGTACACAAGGAGATATAGGTGAAGTTTTTATTAGGACACATTAGCATTTTGTCTGGAATCAAAATCTTCTGGTGACAGAGGCTCCACTCTCACTTCTTGTCAATATTGGTTAGTTTGCAAATATCTGGGTAGTGACATATCTGAAATACCACTGTAGGACACGAAGAAGGAAATACATTTAAATTGTACTTACTAGAAATGAACCATTAAACAATGTTTCTGACGACAACCCTGTTTCAAATGCCTGTGACTTGTTGGGAAGAGAGGTGTACAAAGGCCATTAGTGGCCTCTCCCTTTGGAAAGTGCAAGAAGGATTTCGTTGTACTACACAGCAAGTAACTTCACTTTAAAACACTCGCCATTTCTAGGAAGGAACTTCTATTTGGGAGAGTTTTACTGGCCAGAACAGGGCTCTGGCAGACATGAGAGGGCTGCTACCAAGGTGCCTCATGATCTCTAAAAAGAAATGGAGTGCTATATTTCACCTATGCATTATGGAAATAAATGGTAACATAGTTAGGAAGAATAAGGTGGAATGGGTAAGTGTTTAAAACAGATATGACAAAGATAATGCTAGAAGGTTTTTCAAGAGGGGTTGAGTTTTCTTTTTTCAGTCAATATCAGTGGTGAAGTGAACAGTGGCATTCAATGAGACAAAGCATAATTCACCAAAATATTTTCAGTAAGATGAATAAACACACTTATATGACTAGTGGCAAATAATCAAGACATTTTTATAGATTGGTCCAAGAAGTCACCAAATGGCATCAAACAATTAGTTCAAGTTTATTAATTCTGCTCAGATGTCCAAGAAATTAGATGCCTCATCATCCTGTCATTAAAGTATTTGTTGAGACCATGACCCTGATTTTTTTTTCTCAAACTAGGCCAGTTTGATACAGCTTTTTTGGCCATTTCCTCTACCAAAAATGTAGACATGCACCTAACTAGTGTCTTATTAACCCACTTCTAAAACTTGCAGGGAAAACACTAAGTACTTTTTCCTGTTTTCAGTATTTTTCTTTCTTTTTTTTATCAGTCAGGTCTACATGTGTGAATATGAAGACATGTTATCTGTAACCCATGTCAGCCTACAGGCTGAAAACCTGTGTCAGAATGGGCTAAATATGCACATTATTTCAATAAGAGTTATTAAGGTGAAGCAAAGCATATCTCTGATACAGCTGAACAGTGCCAGAATCAAAGTTATCTTGTTCCTGAGGTAAAAAAAAAAAAAAAAAAAAAAAAAGGTAGAACTGCTCTTGATGGAAGAGGACCAGGTTAGGGAACATTTGAACAAATCCATTCTCCCAAGAACACTGAGTAAGGTGGCAGAAGTCACCAAGAGGCCACTATGAAAGCCAAGCTTCTCACAGGGGAGAAGCTTCCTGATAAGTGAAAGAAAGAAAATGTCACTTCTGTCTTCAAGTGGAGCAAGAAGGAAGACTATGGGAACTACAAGGTTTTTAGCATCACCTGGGGAAGGTGCTGGAACAACAAATCCTGAAATAATTTCCAAATATATTGAAGGTGACTGGGCACAGTCAGCAGGTATTTACAAAGGGGTCCTGAGCATTGTGGTTACCCAGTCCTGTTCTGAGCCAAGGGGCTGGGGTAGATGATATCCAAAGGTGCCTTCCAATCTCATTAATTCTGTGATCTTCTAATCTTTGCTTTAGGATAATATTATAATTCCCACAAGTTCTACTTCCTAAGGAGAATAACAAAATTTACTGTTCTAGTCTTACCTTGAAAATTGAAGGGATAATCCTCAGGGGTTATTTCACCTGAGTAAACTTTAGTTAAATTTTTCAAAGAAAGTATATTTCATAACTCTGTAAAATAGATGTAGTCAAATATATTCTTTTAACAACTTCAATAAAGAACCTCCACAAAATCAAATATGAACAGGGAATAAAATCAGAAGGTTCTGCAGAATTCAAGGAAATAAAGACATCCTCTAACCCAGTCTAAAATCTCATTATGTCAGGAAATCTCAGAAGATACTCAAATGTCATTAAGAGTGAGACAGCTTGCTGAAATCTACAGATCACGTTTTCTCAGACACAACTTTTATTCTTCTTCATGTGATTTTTGGAAGGAAGTATAATTTCTACCTATGATTATTCTCACATTGCCCAGAGACACTATTTTGGTGAGCACAATATTGGAGACATTCTTTACATACTACTGAGAGAGCAGACTTTCATTAGCTCAGTCTTATTTCCCTCTAGGTTGCCCTTGGACTGCATCCATCTCTCCACCCAGTGAGTTTTAATATTCCAGCTTTTGCAACAATATCTAGAATTACATGATGATGATCCCACTGTCTTACAGTAACCTGGTTCATTCCATTCTATGTTCTCCTGCTCCTCTGAATTGGTATTTGTCTCTGGAGGAAATGAAAGTTGAACATTACTTTCCTAAAGGCAAGAGGGTTTTTATACATTTTTAAACTGATCACAATGGTTATTTTATTACTTAAACATTCAAAGAATGTAATAACAATCCCCCTCTGAGAGTCATAGCTATTGCTGCCTCCTCTCTCCCCATTCTTCCTGCTATCAAGGAAATGATACAGGCAGGTACTCCAGGCACTTCAAAGTGAGTGGAATATGGACTCTTGCAGAAGTTGGATGCTTATAAAAAGTTACATCTGAGAGAGCTCACAAGACTGGAGATAAAAGTGTGCAGTGACCACAGCCCTCTACCTGGACGTTGAGAAGTCTAGGAATACATAGTTTTCTATGGAGCATCGATGCTCCCAGTTCAGATGTAGCTTCTATAGCAGTTCCCTTTTCAAACCTGTAGAATGACTATGACACTACTGAAGCCATCAGAGATGCCCTCTGAAGTATCAAGCAATGGATTGAGAAATTGATCTATAAAATATTTCACCAATTGTGTGGTGTAAGGTGACGCGGTTGGGATCAGTGCTAGGTCCTTTACAACATTGCTGTCAAGAGATCCAGATACACAGGTGGCCCACGACACCACTAATTCATGGACCAGCCAGAGCACCTGGCTGTGGGTTCTCAGGACAGACTCTACCCCTTTGGCCTCTGAGAGCTGGAAAACCCCAGCCAAATTGCCAGTAGCTTGTTGGAGCCCAGCCGCAGGTTGTTCATCCCCACATATACATTCCACAGGAGACTGCCTGTCTGCCATTCCACAGGTTTATGCCATTAGAAGGCATAAACCCCAGAAAAGTTTAGTCAGCCTTTGTTCAGTCTCCCTGGTCTTTAGTTTTTTATTGTTTCTTTGCTCCTTTGCCTTACCAGTTGCTGGTGATCATTCCCAACCATGATCACATCCACCAAACAGCTGTATAATACATTTTCTACTCTCCTACTCTCTGATCCAGGTGTGCATCACTTGCCCCTTTACGTGACTCTATCTTTCAGCACATGACAATGGAAAATAAATTTGATTTCCCAAAGTTGCTTACCACATTAGACTGCCTGCAACAAGAAACTGATTGTCTGGAATTCTGTCCTATCATAATGAATGGCAAAATCTACCTTGAGTACACCACAGTCAGCCTAAGAGGGGATCGCACCTATTTAAAAATGAAAGAGTTGAGCTTTTATGAGAAAAAAAAAATGGGAAAACTATTGCTGTAATGCTTTGTATCCTTTGTATTAGTTGTAAAATGCCTGCAGGCTTCCAGAGATCTTGCAATTATTAGAGTAGACGACAGGATATATTTATGTGTTGCTTAGAAAGAAGAATGTTTTCTTTACTTTTATAAACAAGTTTTCTGTATCTTTTGACACCTGCAAGCATAATTTGTCTGGTTCCACATATCACAATATTTTTTGCTTCCTGTTAAGCCTTCATCTGCATTAAAACACACTAAATAACCCAACTAAGAAGCTAAATAAAGAATCAATATTATTTTTTTATTCCCTATAATATTAATTTTAAAAAATTGACAAAGTGCAAGAATAGTTTTTAAATATTGAATAAGCAATAATATAACCAAAATCATAGAATCATAGAATCATTTAGGTCAGAAAAGACCTCTAAGATCTTCAAGTCCAACCCTTAATCCAGTCCTACCAAGGCCACCACTACACCATGTCCCCAAGCACCACATCTATTCATCTTTTAAATACTCCTAGGGTTGGTGGCTCAACCACTACCCTTAAGCAGTCTGTTCCAAAGCTTGACAAGCCTTTATGTGAAGAAATTCTTCCTAATACCCAAACTAAACCTTCCCTAGCACAACTTGTAGCTATTTCCACTCATCCCAACTTTTGTTACTGGGGAGAAGAGGCCAACCCCCACCTTGCTACATCCCCCTTTCAGGGAGCTCTACAAGAGTGAACAGTATAAATGTATGGTACAAAAAGTTGTTATGGTAGAAAACACAGCAAAATGTGTTCTTCTCCTTAGGCAGGTATCCCTGGGATTCAATTTACTTAACTTTAGCCAATCAGAAATTTAAATCTTGCCTAGAATAGCAGTCTAATCACAGGGGGGAAAAAGAGGCATCTCCAGGCAACCCACCCACTCTGTCCTGAGATGGATGTCTAAGATGTGTAGGATAGATCATCTTTTGGAGAAGGTTCTCTCTTGCTACCTTTCCTGCTGATAAGAAGGAGACCAGACAATGAACTTAGGTGATACATTGACCTTTTAGAATACAAGTATTAGGTGAAATTAACCATTCTCTAAATAAAGTTGCATCTTTTCCAGAGTCTTCATGTTATTCATGTGATAATCATTGTTCATGTAAATAAAATATGAAGGCCAAATGCCAACAACTTTTTACATGGGATTCCTCCCAGAGATTGACTGGTATTCCCACTAAAACCATTAGAAAAGAAGCCACTGACTCTGAAAGCACACTCACTGTAGTTCTATTAATAACTCAGCTCCCCTAAGAGCAGCACCCTCAGGTTCTGAATCTTCCCATTGTGCATCCATCCCAGCTCACTTGTCCTTGGTCTTCCATGACTACCAAAATAGCTGTCAGGATCTTTCACTTCAGGTTATGAACATTGCATGCAGCTTCAATAGCAGCCAGACAAATATATTCAAAATCCAAATCCTTATTGGTCCTTTTAGATATTGTGAACACTAATGATTTTTGTTTGCAGCAAGGCAGCTTTGAAAAGATGCCTCAGAGAAAAATATGGTGCATTTGGACACAGACAAGTTCCCTTTACTTGAGGAAAACTGCTTCTCTGTATCTCATGAGAAGGGAGCTGAATGAGCTACTTCTATGCTAGGAAAAGTACTTACTGTTCCCTGAGCCAAAGTGGATCTGTTTGGCCTTGCTTGCAGTAAAGCTGGACACTGAAAACAGTTCTCAGTCTTTAAGTGCTTGTCTTTAAGCATAAGAAGGTCCTGGAAAGAACAACCATCTTTTCTTAGAGACACGTGCTTTTTGTTCCAGCCAGTGCTTTTTAGTGCTGTAAGTTATTAAACGAGATCCTGAGAGCTCGAGGGTGGTTTGGCTCAGCCAGCCCACAGGTCAATATGCCAGCAGCATGTTCTCCTTTGAATTCCCCAGATTTCACTGAAAACTTAACACAACCAACATCCTGGCTTTAAAAGCAATGCTCCAAGGTACTTCCCCTTAGCTCTTTCGGTCTCATCCAACACTCACCAGCACTTGCTCTTACTGCAATTTTGTGTTTTGCTCACAAAGAAAGTCACTTTGCTCTGACTCTGATTTTTGTTTGCACTTGTCAGTCAGGCTGATGTTTTGAGCCTTGCAAAGACATTCAACATTTCAATATGAAGGTCAATGGAAAAATCTGGCAGTGGCTTAAATATTCTTGTTGGCTTTGGTAGTCACCACATGCCAAAGAGAGACTGAAAAAGAACAACGAAGATGCTTTGCAAACAGATCTGCAAAAAATAATCTTAAAAAAATCCGAAGGTAATCTAAAAATTGTATTATTCCAACAAAGATGGCAGCATCAGATACTTGTCAGTAATTTTAAGATACAAGTTAATGGAGGATGTGACTGTGGGTTCAGCAAAAGCAGTTGTTGACATTGTCACTGCAAATGAGAGATGACAAATAGGCTACACTTTCAGGGGACTGGCTGCAAAGATGAGTAATGTAAGCCTGATGCAAAAGAAAAGAATTAGAACAGCACATGACTTTGTCTAGAGCAAAACTTAAATACAAAAATACTGTGGTGATACAGTGGATAATCAACTTCTTTGACCTCACTTATTGGCTGATATTCCATCAAATAGAAAAGAATAAGTAAGGACATTAAAAAAAATTGTAAGAGTTAAAAAGTTAAGCCAGTGGTAGAAACGGCATACACAAATGTATCCCAATATCACTTGTATTTCACCATTTCTTGTAGTTCCAGGAACATGAAAGACATTAATTAGAAGGTAGCTTTGTTATTCTTCCTTCTGAAGCATTGTATAAAATTACAAGTGGTTTTAAAATGGAAGTTACAAAGTAATATTTAGCTTTTCTTTTTTCTTTATCATGAAGTCCATGAATCCTGAAAATGAGGGACACAGCAAAAAATATACTTCAAAAGGAAAGCAATTGCATTCAAACTGTCTTACTTCACAGTGCTGTATATGAACCAGCAGAACTTGGAATTGTTCCCACAGAACAAAACAGAAAAATAGCTCATGTATCTTTTCCTTCATGTAAAAAAGAGTTCATGTTCATCAGTGTCTTAATTCACCATTCCAAATCAAAATCATAATACTAAAGACATTCAGGTATTTAGAGATAAATTTCCTCCTAAAATAAAGAAAAAATCTGGAAATGATGTAACATTTGTCTTTTTCTCCACTAAGCTAGACAGCAAAAAAAAAGCACAGAAATTTAGAGAAATATCAAATTACAGTGGCTCTCTCTGAATCCAATGACATATTATGAAAAAAACCATGACCTCCATTTGTAATTTGATTACAGGAAAACAGAGACTTAGAGAAAGCAGTTTGTCATAAGTGGCAGTTGGTACCCTGCAACTAAACGCTTGGTAGGTTGATTTGTTTTTAGGTTACAAATGTGTCCTTTGCACTGGAAGGGTGGGGAGGAGTTCATTAAAAATGGATGTCAAAATTTTTGGATAAAATCCATATTTATAATGTATTTCATGCATATGAAAGTGCAATTCTATTAGTTTTTATAAAATTACCCAGAGCTGCTTGTCAGTGGTTTTGAAAATATTACTCACAATATCTACCATAGTACTATCAATGAAACTGCATTATTTTGACCGTGTGTTTAAATTTATGTCATGATTTTGTTGAAAATCTTAATTTATAATTAGGATTTCATATGAAAAGTGCTTTCCATGAGCAATTTCACATATAAGTACACTAGGCAGTGGCTTTTTTTTTTTTTTTTTTTTTTTTTTTTTTTTTTTTTTTACTTAGGGAAATCTTTTTCATCCAGCTATAGCTTTCCAGCTCGCAATCATAAGAATAGGAGATATTCTTTCACATATGTAAGGATCAAAATACAGATATTTAAAAAGTTTTCTGGAAAACCTCTGAAGATTATAAAGTTAAATGAGTAACATGACATATTCAAGCTACATTCTCAATTTTACATTTCCTAAAGAACAGTGAGTGCCTGACAATTTCTTATCTTTATTGTGTCTCAGCCATAAAGCTTCGGTTAAATTATAGTTTGAGATGTTAGCATAATATGTTAATTGCTTGAACATCACTTTTTACATATAGTATGACAGCTACTGAATAGCACAAACTACATATGTATACTAATGCACTTTTTCTCAGATTCCTTTATTCGTCTAGTCTTGTGAATATCTTTGAACAGAAACTCTTTCTTTTTAGAAAGAACACGCTCTTCTAGAGGTCCTGCTTGTTTAGGAAGGTATTGATGCAAATGGAACTTGGAGTCCTTTCAGTTTCAAAGAGGTTTTATCAGAGAGATTTTAGAAATCATGTATTCTACTCTCTAGGTTAAGGTTACATTCATTACAAAATAATTTGTGCACTGATTGACAAAGCTTCTTGCAGAGTCTGGCAGCTTGTACATGGTATAATTGAACTTTGCTTTTATATCTGTGCTGAATAGCTTCAAACCCTATCTATGGTCTGTGTATCCCACATGGTCCAAAATAACCTGTAGGTATTTTACCAAAAGCATTGCTGCAGTGAATGGACTTGCCTTTTCTCTGTTGACTTGCCCTCTGCAAATCTGCTCCTTCTCTCCCTCTTTTCCACCCATACAAATCCTCCATTCTTAATCTTTCTCACATTATAAATTCTCTTGAATGCAGCAAGCTGTTGCACATAGAGAAAGAACACTGAAAATAAGAATTTTTGCCTGTCCATAATGCTATGGCTCTACCTCTTGGACCAAGGCAAGAATTACCCTTTTAAAATCCACCATCTCCATGAAAGCTTAACTTTGGACAAGGAAAGAATTTTTTTTTCTTATACTTGGTGACAGAGAAGTAAGAGAGTTATCTCCCCCTGCTGCACATCTCCAAATATTAGACTGGAGAGAAAATAAACCATTTTCAATATCCAGTGCTTCAAGGTAAAATACCTGGGACAAAACAACCACACTGACACAAACACAATATGATTTATTACCACTATGTAGGAAAGAGATGCTCAGTATAGCACTGTGAATGTCATCCCTGCTCAGCAGGAGTCAAAAAATCCACAAATAAGAGGATCACAGTTTATGACAGCCTCATATCTTGAGCACTGGGTACACCCCAGATATACAATGAAATAAAAATATATAGCTGATTTTTAAAAGGAAAAAAAAAAAAAAAAAAAAAAAAAAAAAAAAAAAAAAAAAAAAAGTGACAAACATAGTGGGGAGCATGGAATAGCTGTTTGGGGAGGAATTTAAGGAAAGTGACCACATAGACCATGACCACACAGCCTAGAAAAAAGGTAAGTTAAATAAAGCCTTTTTTTCTGTAAGACTGAAAAGACAACCATTGACTCTTTCAATATAACAGCCAAGAACACACAATCTACTGATTAGAAAACAGCTGCATTCCATGCATAACTAAACTGGGGAAATCACTTCCAGTGTCAAAAATAATAATGGGCTTTAAAGTAGAAGAATAATGGAGAGCTGGGTTAATTTGTAGTTGTTAAATGTAACAGTCTTAATAAAACCTTAAGAAAATCCTATGCCACAAACTGCTGGAAACAGGGAGAAGACCAAGGGGAGGAACCCTGCACATTTGGTCAGCTCCAGAGCATCAGATTCATGGCATTGCAGGAGGCAGGATTTGCAGCTGGATAGAGCTTTGCTCTAAAGGAGCAGGGCAAATATTGCACTCTTGTGACAACCCATAACTAACTAAGTGCTTCGGCTGAGACTTGTTTAAATTCAAAACAGTATGTAAAGCAGCCACCTGCTTCCCTTTTCACCATAATGGTTCTGGTGACAATTGGAAGACTCAAAATGAGCCAGATTATGTTTTATGCCTTTCCCCAGAGGCCCTTCCTTCTCAGTGCAATCGTACTCTGCAGCCTATTATGATGCTCCCATCTGTCTTAGTCATCGTGCAGCCAAGCTATTTGTATTTAGCTCCTTAACCTTTCCTCATGAATCAATTTCTCTAACTCAGTAATCAACACTGTCTGACAGAGAATGAAAGTAAATTTTGGATTTAGAAATAGGGCTTCAGACAGATGCAGAAATTCTCCAGGTCCCTTGTACTACCTTTGTTTGGATAAAATTAAATACTTACAGGGGAAAACAATGAAGCAAAAAGGATTGGCCATGTTTGGAAAAAAAAAATGGGCACTGGATAGGAAAAAAGTACAGAAAAGTCTAATAGCAAAAGACAGGATTATGATGTGTTTATTTTTTCCTGCTGTATTATGAAAAAGCATTGGTCCATCCATCCATCCATCCTTCTGTTCCTAACATCCTGTTAGTAACTTTGATTTTGACTTTGACCTAACTAAAAGTATAGTTGCAATATTCAATTAATGTTCTTTCAATGAACATGTACAGTCTAATCAGTTATAAGGGTTATCCTGGACAGTCTCTTGTTTAGCACTGTGCTACCAAAAACCAGGAGTGGCAGCTTTCAAGAAAATTTTGGAATCAAGTTGAAAGCCAAAGACATGCAAATGACTAAAAAGTATCTGTCACTGCCCAGTAGTGAGGGCAGCCATTTTTGAAGAACTAATGAAGCCCAGTAGCTGCCACAATTGCTTCTGATTTTCCCAAGCCTTACCATTGCACATTTGCCTTCTTAGTTCCCTTTGAGGACTGCTTTTAAAAAAACTCAAGTAAAAAAACGTCACCTTGTTCGGTTCCAAAATGAATTAAAGAAATAGCAGAAAATTGCTCTGAAGTAACTCCTTGTGTTTGAAGTAAGACCTCCTGATGCTTACCTTGCCATGCACTGTTTGTCTAGGTTATTCTCATGGTTGTCTCAGCAGTTAATGTAACAGGACTCAGGGTGAGACCTTGGACAGAGAAGTGGTATCTGTCACAGGTTGGCACTTGCTCATCTTCTCAAGCTGAAACACTCACAAGAATCAAGAGGAATGTGTCAAGGAGAAAGTGTGGGTTCAGGATTTCTTGTGTGCAGTCCAGGGGGAAAGGAGCAACAGCTGCTGTGGGTCCTCACTGTCTTCTCTGGCTTCCTCTTGAAAAGCAGTTACAGGTTGGTGCTTGTCCACACCTTTTAAGGCTCACTTTAGGAGCTAAACAATTATTACTGGGGGTCATTCATCTCATAGCATTACTGTCCTCATCCTCCATAAATCTTAGACAAGGTTGCCAGGCTCTGCCTTTGGTTGCTTCTTCTGGGTATTTTTTTGGCTACCATCTGCCTTTTGGTTTGGAAGGGGAGAGCACAAGCAATGTGAGCCTGTGTGTAAAATTTGTTCACTGAACAAGTTCAGCCGAAAATCATTACACAAACATCTCAGCAGAATGAGGACTAAACAGCACAGGCCCAAGCAGGGGGTCTTCTCTGCTTCTATAAATTGATCATCACATTACTGGGACTGAAACTCGACAGAAAAACTTACAAGGTGTCATGCTATGTTCATTACCCCCAAATGGAACAGAAATGTAGGAGACTTCATGCTGTGTTTTACTGTCTCTCTGACTCCCTCACTCAGAAACCGGTGAAATTAAAGATAGATATCTAGCTATCTATGAAAATTTTATATATTTATTTATGAAAAATAAAATAAAATAAAAAAAAAAGTTTAGCCCAAGAGGAATCCATCCTTATTTATGGACTCTTTCACTCAGAATAGAAATAAGGATTTGATCCCACCTCATACAGATGCCTAATCCTTTTGGAAGGGGCAAAAGTTCTTGTATTCTGAAGTGAAAGAATCTTTTATTCTTAAACTTCTCACTCTCCAAGGAAATCAAAAGGATGTCTTGAATGACCAAGACATAAAATCCATTTCAATGATAGAATTGCCTGGGTTTGGGGATGTGAAAACTGGCTTTTCTTCACAGCATTCTATGCTGAAGAGAAAGTATCTGTGTGGTATCTGCACACAAATCAATGCTGCTACTGCTGCTGGTCTTTACTGCCTTCCTCTCTTAAAACAGCAGGATCACTGCCATAATCTTGGCAATTTTACCTGAGTATTACTGGCATAATTAGTTCTTTTTTGATGCACAGAATGACTTTGGAAATTAATATCTATTACTAGGAAGCATCTGTGGATAGAAGTAATTTAGCTTAATGCAGCCTTCCTGAACTGTATTTTCTGGTCATTTCATGTGACACAAACTGCTCAATAGCTGAAATCCCTTTATTTCAATATTAGGAAAATTTTCCATTAATAATGGTAAGTCTGATAAGAAGAAAAGATGATTATATGAAGACCAGAAGGGAAATAAAGCAATAATTTCTTGATGATAAAACCAAAATTTAAATCATAATAAACTCTGATGACATTTTGTGCATAACAAAGGAGGATAAAAATGTGTATCATAGCCCAACACGCAAGGGGAGGGGGAATTTTAATAAATACAGCTTTATAAAATGACAGTTTAGTAATTCAACTTGTGAAAAATTACAGCTTTTAAAATTTCTCAGCATTCTGCCTCACTTGCATTATTTGAACTTTCATTTGCCACTGAGCTAACAACAATGTATTAATGGGCACATAAATCTTTTTTCAGAATTATTTCAAGACACAAGGATAAGAAAAAATCATTAAGTATTTGATGACAGTTGCAATATCTGCCTGATTTAGAAGCAGATCTATTCCCAGGAAAATACAGAGAGGATGATAAAAAGATGATCAATAAAACTCTGCTTATAAGTATCAATGAAAGAAATAAAATTAAGGTAAACTAGGTTCAATGGATTCAAAAATTAAACTGCTGGTGGAATATTATTTAGTTATTTCTCTTGCATTTTTGTTCCATTTTGTTTTGAAAGAACAAAACCAAAACCAAATCAATTAAAAAACATTTTAAAATAAAAATTTAACCCGCTAAAGTCCAAGGGCATTTTATCGCTGCCTTCAGCTGGAATGGATTATCATTTATTCTCAGTTCTTGCTACAACTGGATCTTTATTTTTGTGAATGTAAAAAAAAATTGTTGACACAATACAGTTCACGTACAGATCTCTCAACAAATTTTCAGTCATTCAGCCCATGTTCAGAATAGAAAGCACTGTAGAATACTTCACCTGCTTTGCAGAGGCAGAGAATGAAAATGGCACTACGGGTGGGATGAAGACATCTGTTATTGTTTCATGTCATTCTACCCATGTAGCTATGTTTGATTAAAACTATTTTAATCAGAGATGCATGTCCTTCAAATCTATTAACATTAAGCCTTACACTTTATTTATTCCAGTTGTACTGATAGTAAAACCTGAGGTAGGAAAGTGGTGTGACACAGAGCCAATTAGATCTGGGAAGGAATCAGAGGTTGGTTTCCTCACCTGTGGTAAACCCAAGCTGCATGGGTGTTTCATACATCAAGGCCCCAAGACACCATTTTCTGAGTGCTGCTGATATGTTTCTTGGGGTTTTTAAATTTGCCTAAAGAAACATGCTTGTAGTGCATGGCTTGAAATGTTACACGATGAAATTTTTTGGTTGCACATTTTCTTCCTCTCTGCTTCCATCTCTCTTTATTTAACTGACCCTTCCTCAACAGAATATCTGAGCATCTTCTTATGAACAACCCGAGCTACAAAATAAATTTGTTTCCTACTTCTTAAAAATAGCAAGATTCTCTTCTTTCTTGAACATACAAGAAATTTAATTTCTTTTTCAAGTTCAGGACAATTTCATTTGGCTGCTTTGGTTCTCAGATAATTCATAATTGACTTGGAAAAAAGTCAAATTCAGCTTGGATGTAATCCATATCACAAGAAGCAAAATCACAGCTGACACTCTTGTTAGCACAGTCAGCAGAGAAACCCAGAGCCTGCTTCTATTAACATTACTCAAGCAGAACCTATATTCTGAGTAATTTATTGTTAAGAATTTTGCTAGCATGAGGACACTCATGAAATTGAGACATTGCGCCCTTGAATGAGACCCTATCTGTTCCCAAAATTACACCAGTTTAACAAAACTAAAAAAAAAAGGAAGCTTTTTAAAGCACTTTTTGTTCATTGCTTATGTAGGAGTTGAGAGTTTTTTGGTTGAAGTAGGATTTTCTCTACTTAGAAATAAACATAAAGTAAACATTTGAAATAATCTGGTTTCCACCTGAGTAAAAATGTTTACTTGTGGTTCTTGTATTGACCTTAGTGGTAAACAAAAGCAACCCCCTTAGGTAAGTTAAGTCAGAACCACTTCTTCACCAGAAAGGTTAATTTTGCCAGGGAAAGGATAATGCTTTGGCCTTATGTTTAATCAAGGCACTGAAAAACTCTCATTACTCTTACTTAACCTGCAGGAAAAACTGGAAAGCCAGTTTGTGGTGTGCCCAGCTGATAAAGGGATTGCTTTCCTTTCCCTGTCCGGTGCCTGGGTCTCCAGTGCACTTAAACAAACTCAGCCCCAGATGCCACAGGAGCAGCACCAGTTGTTGCTGATGCAGTGGGCTTAAGCTCCTTATCTCCCTTCAATCCATGCTGCATGTTTTATCATTCAGGTTTACTCCTTTTGAAATGTAGAATAAAAAGCCCTTTTTTCAGTAATATTTCTTCTTTCCTTCCCTCTGCCAGTTTTATTGCTGTATCCCTTAATTGCTGTCTTTCACTAAAGGTTTCCAGGTTTTATCATGTCAGTAAATAAATTATTTCCATTTATAACTCCAAGGAGTCTGTTCATAGCTGTCAATGGCTAATATATTCATTCATATCCTGAAAGGGCCCCACACCAAAACCTAATTAACATTGACTGAACAGAAGAAAATTGTATGGAAGAAGCAGTTCTCTCTAGCCTGTATAATACATACTTGCTCATTTTTCCTTTCCTGGTTTTGTGTCCTTTACCCATATTTGAATGGATTTGTTCTAACTCCCTTTGCTTTAGGCATGGCACATACAGACCACTGTTCCCCCCCAGAAGCCTGTGAAAGGCATTCTCCTGAGAGCAGTGAGTATCCTAGTAGCATGGGAAGGCTTCCCACAGGTCTCAGAGTTCATTGTGAGCAGACATGTGGAGCCATGGCCAAAGCTACATTCCTGTCTGCTCCCAAGCTGTATTCCTGCACTGCTCCTCCTGCTCTCACAGACATATGTTTGATGGGAAAATTTAGAAGAACAAACTTAGTAGTTTAAACTTAAGATCTCATTAATAGAAGAGGAACCTCCTCTCTGGAGAGTCAGACCATTTGAAACTGTCTTAATTCCATTCTGGAGGGCATCCCACTCCCTCTACTGCAACAGGTATTCTTTGTCTCCCCTGGCAGGGGACAGTAAACAATCAAATATCATGTTCTAAACATCCCAGAGATGCAGAGATGTATCCCATGGTATAAATGCATCAACAATCAGCATGCCCCCTACCATTCAGCTGAGACCTTCCCAACTTGCACAGGTTCTCTACTTGGGACATGGTAGCTGGAAACTTGGCCTGTCCCCACTTCCACCCCTCCCTAAATCCAACCCTAATAGGACAAATTCTCTTAGAATTCAATAGGGGAACAATGCAGCTGAGTCTTCAATAATTTGGCACTAATCTGATACTAACTCTCTTTGCTGGAGGGGTCTGGACTTTCTGTTGTGCAAAAAGCTTTCCCAGACTGAACTTTGTTCTCCTGCCAGATTTTTTGTTTGTATTTGATTTTTGAGAGTGGCTTACCCAGAAGAATTGATATGTACACACACGGACTTAGCTCTTTCACAGGCAGAATTTGTCCACATCAGTGTGAGAAAACTCAGTGATCTCCATTCATTTTCCAGCACCAGAACTATTTTGGCTGAACATTGTGGAGGCAAAGCCTACAGAGAACCTGTTCAGTGTCCAGGGAGACCTTAGAGCAGCCTTTCAATGCCTAAGGTGTCTTCAGGAGAGCTGCAGAGGGACTTTTCCCAAGGACATGCAGTGATGGGACAAGGGGGAACAGCGTCAAACTGAAAGAGATTAGATTTAGATTAGACACAAGAAAGAAATTCTTTGCTGTGAGGGTGGTGAGGCACTGGAACAGGTTGCCCAGAGTTGTTGTGGATGCCCCATCCCTGGGAGTGTTTAGAGTCAGGTTGGATGGGGCTCTGATCAATCTGGTCTAGTAGGTGTCCCTGCCCATGGCAGTGGGGGTTAGAACCAGATGATCTCCAGTGTCCATTCCAACCCAAACCATCCTGTGATCCTATGAAATTAAGCCCTTTCTATGAATTTCAAAACTGAAACCGGTGTGTGCAAGAGAGACCAAACTTTTTTTACTGAAGCAAGTTAATGAATGCCCTTTGTAATAAGATAATTGTTATATATATTTTAATTCTAGTAGAAGAAGCTATATTAACAAAAGAATTTCTTTATTATTTTGTCATTTAAAGATATCATCATCTTGTCTTGCTTCACATTGGAGGGCACAACCCAAATGACTGCAAACAACGGATGAAAAGTTCATTCTTGCTTTTCAGTGACACTGATCATTGAGTTGTCATAATTCTGAGAAGTGCTGCTCTTCTTTCTTTATGAACCTTCGACCTACTGTTTCTGTGGTACAATTATTTAGTTATTCATTTACATAGAAAAAAATAATAAAAGCGCTTACAGCTGTATTTTGTCATTCAAAGGTCTAATCCCAGAGTGATTGTCTTTGTAATTGTTTAGAAATTAACTACTTGGCTATTTTTAAGGTACAAGAATAAAGAATATTTTTAACTTAAAGGATTTTGTCAGATTTTTTTCTAAAATAATATTAAATCAAATGTTACAGGCAGATTTTCAAAATTATTGATTTTACTACTGTAATGTAGTGAAAGAGTTCTGTTCAAACAGATACTTATACCAAAAAATATTCTCATGCTGTGTTTAAATAACTCATAGTCACCCCAGGCCAGAATCATCAGCGTGCATGTGACAGTGCTGGCCATCAGGTGTATCCTGTCTCTGGGGGACTGTTGTAACAGGTGTTACTCAGGCTTCTGCTGCAAATTGCTGGTTTAATTTGTCAGCTTGAACACCCTTCTGCTAATAAAGCCTTGGTACAACACGAGCAGAAAGGCACTCTCTCACAGAAACATGGCAACACCCCAATGCCCCACAAGCAAAAGTTCAGTATAAAGCATTGAGAAATCAACAAAAAATTAATTGAAACTTGCACTTTTCTTCTTTTCCTAAGTGGATGTTTACAATAACAGTTTACATATTGCCTTGAAGTCTTAAATTTTAATAGCACACTTAGCTTGAGAAAATGGTATCAAATGGATTCCAGGGAGGGGGTTAAGGTACTGAGGCAGAGGGGAGTTAGGCACCTGGGAAAACTCTGGGCAAACTGATTAAAACAGAGATTTCATTTCTCCTGCTTCATAAGGTATGAACCAAACTGATTGTCTGGATTTCCTGTGTATGGAAAGAACACCCAGAGGGCAATTCATCACAATTAACTAAGGTGTTTATCTTAGGCTGAGACAAAACAAATGTGCTCTGAAGGTATCTTTTCTCTCTACTAACTACAGGAGAACTGAAAGATGTGGTTTAAATTAGACATACAGGTTTTAGACAGCAAAGTGGGATGAGATATATGGCTTGCGAAGTAAAAATGGGAGAAACATCAACAGCTGAGTAATAAAAGGAAACTGCCAAGGGCCTTTGGGGTAATAGGAGAAGTGTGGAAGAAGGGAAATAACATAATGAGGTAATCAAGTGGGGTCACGCAAACGGATTTGAAGAGCAAGACAAAATGGTTTCACAGCAACCAGGTGAGTCTGACTGGGCTGTCATACAGTATAAAAGAAAACAGAGAAAGTGATCAGGGAAAAGGTTTCCAATAATTGCTACAAAAGTTGCTCAATGCACAGACACAAGAGCCTCCTGTATGGATGCAAAAGAATTGCCAATCTTTGGGATATTGTGAAAATGCAAAGGGTATTCAACCGTAGTATCTTCAAAAGATGAGGAAGGTACTGAAGGTGAAAATGGGTTGCATTTTTACTGTAGTGGAGATAAAAAATATGATATGCCAAATTGAGTGAGAAAAGATGATTTTTTTTGTCTTTGAACCAGATCTAAACCTCACAATGAGAAAAAGTCTATTGCATGTTAATACAGATTTTTCCTGGTTGCCTGTTGGGGCAGAATTGCTGGCTGAGATGCTAGAGATAAACATTTACGTGGAAAATCTTAAATCATACACTATAAAAAGGAATCTATTTCATTGAAAAAAAAATTACATGATTAAATAAAGAAATCTACTCCTTGGTTATGCATTATACTACCTAGTCTTAATCTGACTACACATTTAATAGTCTCAGTCTGTAATAAAACAATAAATATTACATAATCCAGACTAAGAAAGAGCAGATTATTTGATTCAACCAAATCAGAATAATGAACAAATAAATATCAAGTGACTGCAAAATGGCTTCCAAGGCTGGCTCATTTGGACATTTTGGGAAATTGTACTATAAAAACCTGTGATGATCATCAATAACCTGTGTTATCTGAAATCAATCACGGGGTAACTGAAGGCACTTTTAGAGCAAATCACTGCTTTGTGACTCATATGGAACTAAAATATTTTTATATTTTCCTTGCCTGTCTTCCCAGCTCAAAATCTGAGCTGTAGTTCTTTCTGTTTTTATAGGGATTCATCTAGGACTCCTATTTTTCTCAGTGATGTTTTGACTGCATTTTAAGCATAAATATTATGAATCCTTCCCTGTCAACTTTTGATTTACCAAACATTTGGCCAAGTCAATGAACACATTAAGCTCACTACATAATAGCAGATGGCTTTATGGGCTTGTGTCCTCTCCTGGGCAAATCCTGCTGTCATCTCTGAGCATCTGCACGGAGCCACAAGGGATGTGTGCACTTTTCATTCATTCAGCTGGGTCACTCATCATTAATATTCGGAGCAGGAAAGGAGGTGTCAGACAAGAGAATTGGTTCTGGCTTCTGTTAGCACATTGACATGTCAATCATCCACCCTAGAGGCTGCCAGGCCCAATTTAGAACAAAAGTAACTGCTGGGCTGAGCACAACACAAAAGGAGACGAGATTTCTTTGTGTTAACCAGTCCCCACACAGCGTGGAAACGTAATTAGAGTCTTCCTCACAACCAATAACACACGAAACCCAATCACTAGCTGGACATACTTTGAGATAAAATCTCTGACCTCAATCACGTTATGAATGATTCTGCTGCAATCATAGGGTGCTCTCAAACTGAAATTGTATTTAAAGTGCCTCTCTCAGGAAAGCAGTCCGACCCAGCATGGTGATAACTGGAATATGTTAAATTCCCTGCAATTTCTTACATGACAGCTTTGATCACTCATAAAAGGTACTCTTGTTTTCTAGATTAATACAGTCACCTTTAAAAGACACAATAGCAGAAACAAATTAATCCTCAAGCTTGATCTCAGTGCAATTCCCCAGCAGCTGCATGTGCAATGGCCTCCTAGTGCTCCCTACTGGAGTCCATCCAGAATGGCTCCTGCTTCCAAGGCAACTTTAAGGGAAAAAGGTCAGTAGTATGATAGCAAAACACATATTGCCTGAGCTGTTGGACTAGGAAACAGGAGTTCCTGCTCTATGAACCCTTCAGCCTTGTCTTCCAAAATTTTGATCTTTTTTTGGAACCTTGAGATAGTCAAAACAAATGTAAGCATCATCAATGAGAGGTTTGCTTTCACAGTTCATACCTGTGTACCATCAAGGGACAGCTTACACATGACTGCCTTTATAACAGGAAATCCAAACCCCTCAGACACTGGAATCTGAATGTCAAAGTTAGCTTCTTCTCTGGCCAAAGTTGAACCAACATCCAGGCTGCAAATATTCTGAGGGAGGTTAAATATTTATTGTATTGGTCAGCTCTATTTCTGTGTGTAAAATCTCCTACCACCCACCCATATTTAGAGAAACATTTTCTCAGGAAAATCCACATGTACACCAGTAAATCTCTGTCAGAATCAATAGCCAGACACCTTTCTATGCCAGCTGAAGAACTGGTTTATTTAGTTTTAGTATTAGGTTGTCAAATACATGTTCTTTTCCCTTATGCTTGCAGCCATCTGCTGTTTACTACAAGCACTCCACATGAACTTCTGCCTTGGTCTGAATGTAGAAAATCTTTCACCTCTAGCATTTCTCATAACAGACAGCCATTGTTTTATATACCTAATTTATTTCATCAGGAAAAGAAGTGGAAAAAAAAAAAAGTATTTCAGTGTCTTCAATTCTCTTATCTCCTTCAGCCCCACTGATTGTATCTGACCACATCATGAAAGATGCATTCTAACTGTGGCCTGGTTTCACAGTGAAGTTTTATGGCCAGCTATATTTAACCCAAAGTATGAACCCCACACCTCTATTTCAGGTCCTGTAAAACAAACACATAACATCAGCAGCCAAAGGTTGTAGCTAAACTGCAGGAGTAGCAAACAGTGACAGCAGGAAACAATAAACCACTTCTCCTTTAGCTCTCATAGCTATATATTACAAATGCTGTTTAGTGATAAATGTGTTTGAACTGCTGCAACTCACAAGCAGGTGAGAAGGAAGCCTGACCTCCCTCCTGATGTGGCCATCCTGGGTACAAGGAATGAACTATCACAAAATATTTGTCTTTGGCTCTTACTCAGACTGGTTCTTTATCTGCACAGATATTTTGATATCCAAGTACCTACAGACATTATTGTATGACTGACTACACAAATTATTCTGCATCTCAATAATATGGTGCCATGCCCACAGAAAAGAGGAGTAAAAAGATAGTGATTTGATGAACTTTTAGGAATGCATTTTGATCATCAGCATAAGACGGTTTCCCTTTTATAGTCTAAGAGACTAAATAGGCAGCACAGTGGCACTTTTACAGGCCTTAATAAATGCTACTATTATGTAAATTATTTATTATTCCTACCATTAATATCACCTTCAAATAACATGTTCTTGCCTATTTCAAGTATTGTGGTAGTTTACTAAAAGGATATGGCACACAAACTCTGGCCAAAATATTAACATCAGTGAAGTATATGTCATGGCTAAAGAAAGAGATGAAGGGGAGCTTTCATGCTCTCTCACAAATGGCCAAGTCACTGTGTGTGAGTCCAGCACCCCTTCTGGAGTTGTCTCCTCTAAATGATGTGAGGGACCAAGGAACTAAAGTTCATACCTTTTTTATTTTTTTTAAGGTGTATCTTCAGCAAAATTCTGATCCTTCAATACTCCAGACAAAAATATTGTGCAGAGAAAATATGTATATCTTAGGTCAACCTTAAGCTAAATTTCCCCATCACCCGTCACAACACAAAGAGGCTAATTCAGTTCTGGATAAGTGCCAGCACTGATGATGTAAACATTTGTATGGCAATACAAATGTAGCCCTGGTTCATGACTGAGATGTTTTGATTTTCTGAAACTCTTTTCCTAGGGAATTTTCTGTCAACAAGAGACATGTTTTTCTAACTGTAACTATGTTTACATTCTTTCTCTAAGAGGGACTTCTTCCTGATGTCCCTCTGGTCTGACCAATGTGATTGAAGAAGTTTGTCTTTGTTTCACCAATCGAACTGCTCTGTGTAGAACAGTATAAAAGGGAAGATATTCCCAGTAATAAACACAGTCACTTTCAGCCTTCTGAAGTTGGAGTCTGTTTCGCTGTGGTGTACAACAGTGTCATGGCAAGCAACTCAGGTTGCAGTTATGCCAGTGCATGTCAAAACTATCTTACAAATACACACATTTAGATAGCACATCAGAGAGGAAGAGCACACCAGTGCTAACAGGTCAGAAAAGACAGGAGCTCTGTTTGCTCAGCAGAGATTTGTTGTTCTCATTTGTCCTCTTCTGCTCCTCATCTCTAAAACTGAGATTAATGTATTTTTTACACATTAGGGAGATGTATGAGGTTCTTAGGAACAATATGAATAGCACTGGTATAAATACCTTCTTTTCATTGAAATTGTTTTTCCACAAGGAATGTTGCTGCTTCAGGATAAAGATGCTCCAATTTTCAACATGCTGACAGCACTTTGATCAGTAACATTGCATTTACTTCCCCTTGTTTCCATCAACATGATTTTTACATAAGACACAACTGGTCCCTCTGTAATTCGTCTCCAGACATAGCATTTCCACATACAACTTTATGAATTCAGAGATAAATAGTTTGAGAAGGCCGTCTGCTTTCATTTGCATCATTCTCCGTGTGCTCTCTGATCTGAAGTTAAGTTTAGCAGCTGCCTAATACACAGTCCAAAGACTGAATTATCTCTGTTACTTCTGAGGACAAGAACTCTTCTCATTATGAAACATTCTATCTGTTGCAGGAGAGGGGCAGATATACACAAAATGGAGGGATGAGCAACCATTATTGTTCACTCACAGTTTTAGGGAGTGTTTTTTACATTAAAAAAAAAAAAAAAAGCATGTGAAAAGAAACTATACCAGAGTACTGAAATAATCAAGATTTCTGAGTTGAATTTTAAACAATGGAGTATTATCTAAGAAAACTCACACCAAAGCACCCAAGAGAGTATGCAGTATTTATTTAATGCCAAAGACAAGTTAAATAATACGTCCAATGGAGACTCCTCAGATACCATACAGAGCTTATGCTGAGAAAGCAAGGAAATAAAGTTAATAAATTGAAGAAAATTTATACACTACTTTGATTTTCAGAGATTAAAAACTGACTAAAAATCCCTATATTACAATAATATTGAAAATAAAATGTTGCTTGTTAAAATCAGCTAAAACTCATTTATAGGACTAACAAAAAAACAGCTTCTTTCAGTGGGGGTTTAAGAGAAAACTATCTCTGAGAAGAAGACTGTGGCTCTTGATTTTTGACTAAAGACATAATCAAAGCAACCTGTATCTTCATAACTTCCAGGGTGGATCAACACTCCTCATTATACTGCTGAATGCACAGGCTTAGATTAAAAACACTTCTGCTGGTGTAGATCACAGCAACCTCTTGTAATGGTACCAGCCTTGAAGAGTATGATCCCCCAGCACTTTGCTCCCTAGCATGACTCCAAAGCAAAGAAGCCAATCAGCTTTCTGTGGTACAGTGCTGAGCTCCATGGTGAGCTTTCCCAGCAGATGGTCCAAGAGCTCCTTGTTGGAAGAGCTGTTAACCACAATTAGAGGCTATTAATATTCCCAAAGGGATTTAAGGCTGAAAATTCCTCTTCAGCTCCTTAAGTCGTTGGACTTAAGTACCAGCAGCACTCACAGCTGTGGCTACCATAGGTCTGAGCCCACAAAGTCCCACAGATAATTCTCATGTAGATGGAAGGAAGGAAGGAAGGAAGGAAGGAAGGAAGGAAGGAAGGAAGGAAGGAAGGGGAAGGGGAAGGGGAAGGGGAAGGGGAAGGGGAAGGGGAAGGGGAAGGGGAAGAGGAAGAGGAAGAGGAAGAGGAAGAGGAAGAGGAAGAGGAAGAGGAAGAGGAAGAGGAAGAGGAAGAGGAAGAGGAAGAGGAAGAGGAATGGCAACTGCTGGGCAAAGTCCAGGGGAGTGGCAACAGTCTGAACAGAGAGTGACTTTCTGGAGGCCGGGCTGAAAGAAATGGCCTTACAAGAGATGAGATGACAAAGACTGGCAAATGAGAAACAAAACACAAGGCAAAGCTTAAAAGATCAAAGCCCTAAGATGAGTACACGAAATGTTTCCATGAAAAACATCTGAGAAAGAAGCAGATCATGGAGAAGGCTACTACAGACCTGAACCATAATCTGCTCAGATGCAAGGCTTCATGGGCTCTTGAGAAAAGGTCTTTGAAAGAAACCGAAGAGAAGAAGAAGAGAAGGGAGTTGATCCAGCACAAAGAGACAAGGCAGGGGCATCTGAAGATAATCACCAGGTCAAAGCTGATGAGCTTTAGCGAAAGATTTGCTACAGAACAAAAGCTTCAAAGATCTCAAGAAATCCTGGATCAGTTGATGGAGGAAAGGATTAGGGAATCAAAACGAAAAAGCTTTAAAGGAAGAAGAATGAAATTCTATGGTCAAATTTAGAGCAAAAGAGAATGAGGATGAGAAGACATGTAAGTGTGCTGCCAAATATAGCTGAGACAGAAAAATTAGCAAGCCCTAGAAATTCTGGCAAAAATTACCCAACAGAAAGTAAAATACATCAAGGAAATTGTTTGGAGGAAAGAAACCACTGCTCTCAAAGACAAAACTTGGTGGTGGAAAATGTCTTCTACAGGAAACAGAAGAAACAATCAGAAGAAGAGATCAGAGAAGTGATTTATTGTTAGAAGTTTTGAAATCTGTTGGAGGAAAAAGTTAGAAAAAATACCCAAAGCCTGAGTCAAAAGGAGTAAAAAAAATAGTGAATATTTAAGCAAACAACTGCATGTCTTCAAATGCCTCTTATAGTGCAGATAATCTTAAAGAAAGATTACAGGTAATTTTGTGTCCAGAAGATAGCTGGAAATTTATTCTTTTTGAGATTTGGCAAGAGCTCTGGATTGCATTGAACTAAAATGGTTTCATTTTAATCTCACTGCATCCAATGAATATGACAATCACCATCTCTCCTGGCAGCCCGGCCTACCTTCTTGCTGTTCTGATGTCCTTTGGTGGCACAACACTTGAAACACATGCTAAACATACCTAATTAATATAAAAGTCACACATATTTAATTAAGTTTTACTAGATAACCTGATTTATGCATGTAAAAAATAGAGATCTCTTCACAAGAAATGTTCACCCTTCATTAACTTTTGCAGCTTTGAGGAGGAAGAATTGCTTTATATGTGCTGCACGGGTTTTTTTGCCTCAGGAATGCAACATAAAATACAGAATTTTTTCAGAGTTCAGAAACTAGAAGAGTTATTAGTCCTAAAACAAGAACACAATTATATTTAATCTAACATGTAACTAGCCAGTTTGCAATTCTGTTGTTCAATATACCCTTAGTCAACAACTTCGGACGAGCAACAGTGTCCCCTGAAAAAGCAAAGCGCTTTCTTTCCTGGAAAAGGAAGGCTGAAACAAAGTTCATGGCATGAGGCTCTACACCTTTGTGAGGAAGAGCAGCAGAGCATTCCAAAGAGCTGGCAGTTTCAGCTGATGGCAACCACACAAATGGTGAATGATGAATGGGAAATAGAGCGCATTTGAGAGCGTTTGATCTGGATGTTATCAAAGACCTTTAGGGGCTTCTGCCTCACGAAACTGAGTTTGGGTTTTCCCAAGCATGTGGTTCAAAAATAATGTCTCTCTTCTAGAAGAGCAAAATTCTGAGCAAAGCAGAAAATGTAGCAACTGAGAGAGGTTAACCCTTTCAAAACCACTGCTGAACATCAGTATATTAGTTTTGTTCAAGCTCCTATGTGAAATTTTCTAGCTTCAGGCTGCAGCCCAACAAGTCAAAAGCACTTCTTGACAGAAAAGAAAGTAAAGCTGCATTTTTTTAATATAAATCAACTACGGTTTGAAAACTTGTTCCTACTAAAAATTCAAAGAGATTGTAGAAGTAGGATAAACTGTCTAAGAACCCTGCAGTCAGAAGTAGACTTGTTCCCAGTAGAATTGAGGAATCTAATTTGTAAATCATAACAACAAGATATTTGCATACTTAGAAATCTACAATATTTTCTACACTGCCGTCCAATACATTATAATCATCTGCTGAGAAATTCTGGTTAATCTTTCCTGCTTTTCAGATGGATCTGGAAAGTGCAGTGGTTGTGATTCTGATTTCTGTGTGCTGAGACTCTGGTGAGGCACAAGCAATGGACTGGTTTTCTGCTTGCTATGCAAGCATATCCAGCAGTATAGAAACTTACTCCAGCTCGGTAAGGAACACTAGTACTTACACAATTCATATTATTTCTGGATAAATATAGAATTGTACAACAATTTCTCTTTCAAAGAAAAGATGATGTTACCTCTTTCTGGCCTGAGCAGAGGCCCAGGGGTCTGGGGTCTTGTGAGTTGTTTGAAATGCAGAAGAAACTGCCAGAGGCCAGCATATCTTGCGTATAAATTAGTTTATTACAAAAAATGTTCAAAGCCTGCTTTCCTCAGTGCAAGAGAAAATAAACAACAAGAGCAGGTTTCTCAGCAAATAGGTAAAGGCTGTCCCTTTTGAGCAACAGTTAGAATTCTCTCTCTGTTCTCACCCAGGTCTGTTTATAATCATCTTTTGTAGAGTTTTCTCTTGATTATTTCTGTCATTCTGCATGCCACAGATTTGCACATCATCATATTGCAAAACCCATTTGTGCTGTGTCTTTTTTAGACAGAAGCTATTTTAATTTCAGCTTTCTGAATACCTAGAGAAGCATAATCTTACCTTTATCCTTCACAAAAACCTTTTGTTAAACCTAGAAGCATTTAATGACATCTAGCCACTATAACAACATCCTGGTTTTGAACACTTAGCAACAGCTACAGAATTTCCCATTGCTGCGAATAGCAGCCATATCCAGCCCTGTGCCCCAACATCTATTTCAGCAAAAGGCAGATAAAGATAAATTACCCTGGTGTTTGGAGATAAAGAAACAGCAGCATAATAGTTCTCATATGTTATAGTGCTTTAGCTTCAAAGAGGTGCAGTGACAGAAAAGGAATTGACTCAGGAGTCACTACAGACAGCACAACAGGGTAAGCTGGCTGCAGGAGGAGGGAGAGATCACAGTAGTGCTGCCTTTGGAAATCCTATCAGTGGGTGAATGCTATGAAATACACAACATCCAAACAATAGTATGGATTCATGCTTAGCAAGACCTTGAAACACGGTCTTACTCATCTTTCATGCTGCATTTGTGGAGTACTGTTTTTGTTCTATAATAGCATGCCCCCCCCCCACACTTTTCCTAATTAGCCATATCTGAGAAGAGAATCCACTCTTAATTTTGAACAACTACGGGCAGACATCTATCTAGATGCCTGTGAGCATCCCTGCAGTACACGTGAAGGTCTTGAAACCTTAATCCTAAAGTGAACTCTATACAGAAAACAAACAAGATTTTTGTTGGATTTCAACCGAGACACACAATATTTACAAAAATATTTACAAAACTATTTTGAAATTTAAAATAAAACCCATGAGGGATTTCAAAGCAACGTTTATAATTGATTTGGATAAACTCAGCTTTTAGGATTACTTCCTGCTACTTTTTAAAATAACTGGATTATCTGAAGGATGAAGAAATCTTTGACCTATATATTCTAGTTACTGTCTCTTTCTTCCATTTATTTGGTTTTAAAGCATGTTAAGACAAGCTAACCCATATAAGTGTCTTGCGGGACATTAGATCCAATTTTAGACATGCAAAAAGTACCTGTGTACCACAGGAAGACAGATGGACAGACTCTTATTTTAGCACATACTGCATGGCAGAAGGAAACCGGTGGAAAGCAGGACTTGAATTTCTCTCTACCCCAGAAAATTACAATCACAGAATTAACCCAGTAAATTATAATTAAATAAGACAAAACAAACAACAAAACATCCACCAGACAAATAAACAAACACCACCCCCTCACCCCGTGCCCTCCAATCCACAAAACCACCTTCATGCTGCTTGTACTGATACTTCTCATATCAGTGTTGGTTACATGTTCATCAAAGCTACAAAAGCTACATATTATCAAGGAGAAAGGACAGACAGGAATGTGGCAACTTAATTTATCAGTGAATTCCAATTCCTGCAGGGAGGATGTGACAGGCAGATGAGAGAGTAACATTTAGGGGAATTGTTCTTTACCAGGAAGGAAATGAGATAGATATTATGTAAGGAAATACTATTGAAGCACTGGTCCAAGGGTGTGAAGCGGCAATCCTTTTCCAAGCAAGGACCACAGCTATTTCAGACATCACCCCCCAAAAGTCCAAGGAAATCTGAGTCTCTGGATTGCACATCAAACCTTCTTGCTCTTGCATGGGACTGGCATAGAGTAGCACACAGTGAGGCTGCAGGGATGTGGTCCCTGCTGTGGAGATGCTGTCCTGGCTCCCCACAGGACCAGTTAAGCCATCTAAAAGTATGGGTGAAGTGAGTCTCCTGCATCTGCACACACAGTAGGTATCTGACTCCATTCTCCTGTACACTGGCTCCACCACCTTTACCTTCATTTTTTCTTTGAGCAATGTCTTGATTTAGATAGCACACATAGCACAACTGTCCTCCCTTTCATCCAGAAGAAATGCACACAACACTAAATGACCCATATGGAAGAATATCTGATTGACATAGAGAGTGGTAAGTTTTACTGCTAACTTAGTTTTTTCCACTTACCTCTCTGACATACTTCACTGAGAAGTCAGTATCATTATGACCCCTGGAAAACAATGTTAAACAAAACCATGACACACGCACAGTCCTTCAGTTGTTTTGATTTCTTGTTCTCTGAATAAATGAAATGCCCCCTTCCCCACTTTTAAGACAAACAGATTGATTTGAGAGATAAAACAGACAACAGTAACATTTCAACTTAGTAATAAAGTCACAATATTATTTTCTTAACCATATTTAAAGAGTTTCCCTACCAAACATAGGCATTTCCACACTGGGACAGGGGAGGGCACTAAAGAGTTATACATAGATCTGAAAGCTGAAGCAATGCTTTGTCCAACATGTAAATTGGCTCGACAGTGATTTCAGGCTCAGCGTGTACACTTCTTGAATGAAAAAGAAAGCTTTGATACAGCCTATTTTAGTTGCTTGAGCTGCTTCCTTAACCGTTGGGAAAAGATCCTGAAGCCAAGCTTTGCTTTTGTACTTTATCTAATCTTTCAATCAAGTAAGGAAAAATACATCCCTGTCAATAGTTTTCTAAGAATATGTTGGGCTCTGAGAGAAGTAGATATGGTTTGAACAAGACTAGTCTGTTTAGGCATTAGTTTTATTTGTCTCTAGTCAATCAAATTAAGTTTTAGGATTAAAAAAAAATCAATGGTTATAAGATCCTTGTTCTACCTGGGCTAGTAACACTACAGAACAGACACAGTTCTTGGATAGCGTCAGTTTGGACAATCAACTGCAACCATTACTGCACTGTCAAGAACTCTCCTGCAAGACTATTTGCAAACTTACTGCACTTGTTAGCTCCTTATGGGAAGCCATGATTCATCTTCATGTGCATGTGTGTTTTGTCAACAGAAATGAACAACACACAACTATTTACATAATTAATTACCATCAAGCTCAGGGTAGCGTATGAAGCTGAGACAATTCGTCCCATTTTCTGCTTGTCAGAGTCCACTATCACAGCTCAGAACATGAACTGAGGTCTTTCTTTGTACAAGCACATCTGAATTAAGACTCTTTTAATTGTAGCAACTTCTTTTTAATTAGTGGATAATTCTGTAACCAGTGGTAACATTTGTCATGGTGCAAGGCCATAATCAGATCTCATGCACTGGTGGATGAATTTATCACTGCAGAGATCAGGAAGGCTTTATGAACAGCATTCAGTTCAACAAAGTACAAGTTCCATATTTTTCTAGAAACCTTTTTTTTTCTACTTTTCATACTATGTGGCATGTAATAAAGCAATAGTAAACCTGGGTGTGTTGGTCAGTCACAGAAAAGTTATGAGGCAACACATGTGTGCACTGAGTATGCAGTGCACACAAGGAAAAGAAATGCTAACAGAGATGGGGAGGCATGAATGGCAATTTACAGGTCACTGACACAGTTCTGGCCTGCTGTTCTGGTCAACCCTGATCAAAAATATAAAATTTGAAAAATGGAGCAGCGATATCCGAGGAAGACTGTTAAGCAGCCCTGAAACTTTTGAGTTGATGGATGTCTTGTATGCAATGAACACATATGTAACATATCCTAGGGTTTGATTTTGATATATGTCCAACTCTGCATCACAGTTTTCACTTAGCAACTCCAACAGATGCTTTAGGGTAAAAGGGGTTCCTCTAGTCATCTGGATGACATCCTACTTACTAACATTTTAGGTGTATCACATGCAGCAGAAACAGAGCTAGTGAACAAAGGCAGGTGTGGAGGAGAATGCCTGCCTGGAGAGTCCTAGAAGACAGCCCATGCAGAGGTGTGGTGGAAGAATCCAACAGCAGAAGTCCTCCAAGAGCTCACCACCCCATGACCAAGCTCTGCTCTGGTACCAGAGAAGGACAAGCTTGCTGCCTGCCCTCATGGTACAGAGAGACAAGTCCCCAAACAGCTCACAAAACTTGTTTTTCTCTCCATGATCACAGTTTCCCATGACAACCGTGTTTTTTCTCCATAGGGATGCTATGCCTGGCAGTGAAGAGCTGGACTTTTGTGAGCAACAGAATTTTCACAGAAGCTGGACCTGTCCCCAACAGATGGAAATGGTTCAGGTGCTTATGGTGTCCAAAGTATATTCAATGTGAATCCATTTTTGCACAAGAGGCAGCAATGAAAACCACATTGCAAACAGAAAACATAGGCTTATTTTGAATTTCAAAACAGAGCAAAGAAGGAATCACTTTCTCTTAAGAAAATACCAGGAGCTTGCAAAAACAAGGACGAGCTGTGCGAATGTACCCATCTTGACTTTGTGGGTGTAACAGAAAACTGGAATCATAAATGCACACCATGTGTTACAATATTTTTTTTGAAAGAGATCTGGCTGCTGCGCTACCATATTGACACAGACTCTCCAAATCAATTGTAAGGGCACTGCCATGAAAAACAGGATAAAGGGAAGCGCTCGCTCTTCCCAGGAGCCGCAGCGGGCCCTGCGCTGGGGTTACTGGAGGTTATTTCCTCGGCACACTGCGCTGCCCTCGCCCGGCCCTTGCGATTACACACCCGGCCTTTGTGCCGCCCGCCTTGCCGGGGGACAGAGCGCCGCGCGTTCGCGGTTTTGTTCTCTTCATTACCATGCAGACAATATTCGGCTGTTCTCAAGGAAGGTCTGGGATCCCTGCTCTTTTCCCAGGCTTTCTTCTTGTCCATGAAAAGAGGGAAAAACAACGAGGAGCCTGTTAGGCTGCGTCTCGCCAAGCCGTGGGCTGACGGTGATGTAACGCGGAGCGCGGCGGTGAGTGGCTGCAGCCAAACTGGTCATGCTCTGTCCAGGCATGGCGTGGCCAGCGCTGGCAGCCCCGCCGCCGCACAAAGCCGCCGAGGGGGGAGCCTTCGGCGGCCGACAGAGTGCCAGCCAAGCATGAAGTGGAAGGGGATCTCCCCCTCGGCACGGGGAGGGCTCCCGGCTCTCGCCCAGCGCCTGCCCGCAGCTCGCAGGCTGCCCGGCTCACGCAGCGGAGCCTGCCTGGGGCTGCCGAGATGGTGATGGTGATGATGGTGATGGAGATCGTTATTAGCGGGTGGAACGGGATTTTTGTCAGATTAGGGCTGGCTGAGGGAGTAAGCGCAGAAGGGAGAAAACCAAATTTGTTTTCGTTTCGCGGATCTCAACCGATGTAAATCAGCGTAGCCTCATTGCCTCCAGCCGCAAATACACTCGGAGATCAGCACAAAAGCCGACCCACGATGTCAGATAACCGAAGGCAGCTTATCTCTGCAACTGTTGCACAGCTCCCTGTTGGGCAACTACTAAGCTAAATGTCTACTAACATACATTTAAACAGAAACATTAAGGCAGTAGGTTTAAAACCAGTCGGCATTTTTTTGCCAGTTTTGAAATTTCATTTTGCCTAAAAAAGATCTATTATTCTCAACGCTAAAAACAAAACAAAACAAAACAAAACAAAACAAAACAAAACAAAACAAAAAAAAAAAAACCCAACCAAAACAACAACAACAAAAAAAAAACCCAACCGCCCCCCCAAAAAACAAAAACAAAAACAAACAAACAAAAAAAACCTCACCACCTTAGTCACTCCTTTGGTGATTGCTTGTCAACGTTCCAGTTGTAATTTTGAAAATTAGTTACATTAGTACAACTAGAGATAGGTTGCCCCAGAAAGACAATGAATAATTCTCAGGCTTGTTTTGTCATTTTGCCAGACACCCAACACAGAATGCAAACCCCCAAATGTTTGGGGTTTCTTGACAGTAGAAAGTAGTAAATACAGGATTTATCCTTGCTAACAAACTCGTTAACTAGCTCTAGTTTTTCAGTCTTCATTCTGTCGACTAAAGACTGACTCCTGGGGTGACACATTCAAACACTGTCTTACAATACTTACAGCCTCTTGACAGATCCATGGGGAATGAAAAGCAATGGAAGTTTGCAGCTTGTTTTCAGAAGAGCAAGACAAGGAAAGCACTGAGCCAAATTTTTCTGAGAAAATATTAGACCCAAGTGAAAGAGAAGGACGAGTGGGAGGAATTGAGTATTCCATGTTATCTGAAACATCTCTCCAAAGTATCAGTCAATGTACTTTTCAGATGCAACTTTCCAAGACATTGTGGTATCATTTAAATTTGATAAGGAGTGGCAGCACACATGTTTTACACGCCTTCCAGAGTCTTTAAATTCAGCCAAATTATAGGTTGTAAATTAATTAATTGTTAATTGTAATGAAAATAAGTGGCCATGTAACTAACCTGCATGCCTTTATATTCATTAAAACACAAAGAAAAAATAAACAGAAAAGCCCTGATTATCAGCCAGCAACACAAATATTCATCAAAAAAGCCCTCCCCTCAGCTTTGTCATCAGACTTTTTACATGATTCACAATACATTTGCAAATTTCTATCTGGTACATCCATTTCTCAAGAGTATGCAGGTGCTGCCTGTTTCTGCAACTCAAAGACATACAGTGCATGCACAAAAAGTGTAATGAACATTTTCATTCAGGAGATCAGAAATTGTCGTGTGGTCAGTTCAGTCTCTCATTGGCATTTAAAGACTGACACACAAGAATGATTGTGGCAAATCTGAGATTTACAGCAAAGCCATGCACCCACCAGGACAGTCTGTCTCTTTACCTTGCTATATCTCCTACATGCACACACACACAGATGTTTATGACAGCAGGAAATGTATGCGGTAGAGGAGCTACAACTGCATTAGTAACATCAGAAATTAGAAGTGGTTGGAAATTCTAAAGGATTTCTGTATTAAAAAGTAAAATTAACAATAGCTGGTGAATTCCCTGAGCCTGCCACCGTATGTTCTTCCAGAAAATAAAGCTGGGGAGTGTTTGGGGTTGATTTGTTACTGAAGGAAAAAAAAAAAAAGAAAAAAAAAATACCAAACCAAACAAAAAAACAACCACAAAAAAAAGGAAAAAAAACCAAAAAAACCCCAAAACTACTAAACAAGTCACAACCTAGAAAATTTCAGTCTTCCCCCAAGCAGTTTTCTTTGTTAATTAATGTTTTCATCATTAGACTTTTTCTTTTCCTGTAATAACAAGCTATGTTGTATGACCTCACCCTTTTTCTTCATTATACTTTTCATCTCAGTGCTCTACTCTCTAGCAGACTACAGTTTGCACAAGGTGTTACGTGCAGTCCTGTGCTTTTAGGATTCTCATTATGATGTGGCAATTCACAGTTCAACTTGGTTTTACCTCACTGCTAGTAATTCCTTCCCAAAGCCACCTTTCAAACATGAAATCTGAAAAAAAAAAAAAAAAAAACCAACCAAAACCTAATGACAGTGATTTCTTAAAGGTTAGTCCTCTTCTGGGTGTTATCCAAAGCAATGGCTTCTGGATGTGGATGTCCCATCCCTGGCAGTGTTCAAGGCTGGGTTGGATGGGGCTTTGAGCAAGCTGATCTAGTGGAAGGTGCCCCTGCCCACTGTAGGAGGGGTGGAACTAATGATTGTCAAGGTTTCTTCCAAGGCAAACCATTCAATGATTCTATGATATCTTGTACTTCTCCAACCACTTCCTGTTTTTTACTGGGTATTCTAAGCAAAGTAAAGAATTGCTTGAGCTGTAATTTTTAACATCTAAACACTTCAAGTGACATACAGAAAATGTGTCTAGAAAGAGAAGGTGAGGTCTGTGAACAAAGCACGTTGCTTTGGTTTTATCTACTTTGTTATCATGCTTACAATTATATTGCAACAGGTTTTCCTAGGAAAAAAACTACACAGTGTTGATACTGATAGAGACTGAAAAGCAGCAGAGCAAACAGAAGGTAGTGAAAATATTAAAACAAACCACAAGAGATAACTAGAGTACTGTGCCACTTGAGAATCATAGATGGCTTTGGTAAAATTCATAAATTATGTAAAAAAAAAAAAAAAAGAGATATCTATCTGTACTTACATAAATATGTGTATAGCTAGTTGGCTAGTTTTGACAACAGTGAGCTCCACTGTGGGGAATGAAGCTTTCCAGTTCCAGAGGGGAAACCTTCACACTTCAGAAAGGCAGAAAGCAGAAGAGGCTTTTCATTCTGCTGTAAGATGCTGGGTTTTGTACTTGTTATGTGTATGGGGACCCAAGCTTTCATGCTCATGGGGAAGTAAAATAGTTCTTTATGGAGTATTTTATAAAGGACTATCAATCATTCCTGTATGAGTCTGAAGCAGAGGGGAAGCAAAGGGGAGGTCATGCACAAAAATGGTTGTGTTTCAAGCCATGCAGTGAAAGATTTGACTGTGAGAAAGCAGATTCACATTCATGCAGACCCTGAACTTGGCCTTACAGAGTGGGTAAGTGCTGCCTGTGCCCACAGTATCCTCTTGCTGAGGTCTACCACCTATAAAATAATTCCTGTAATGAAAGCGGATCACCTCATAATGCAGTCCTGGAAGGGGCTGATTCATCCAGTATCTCTTGCTTACAAATGTACCACGGGGTTACCATAGTTCAGGCAGCCTCATTAAAAGCAGTGCAAAACACACAGAGCCTGAATGGAGATGAAATAAAAGCCCTATAGATGGTTGTTACACATAATCCATTTGTTACTATGCTTCAGGCAAACAAAAGAGCACATTGTTAATAGAGCTGCTTTCTGCCAGCAGCAGAACAAATTCTTATATGATTCTGGTGAATATTTTACAACATTCAACAAAACGAAGAGTGTGCCTCCTTCTTAATGCTAGTAATTCATAACTGGGAGAGGGATGAAGGCAGAATAGAGAGTGTGAGAGTAAAATAGTGAGATCAGGTAATTTGTAACAGCTGTACAAGGAAACCAAAATTATTACTGATTCTAAGCACCTGAAGACCTGCACTGGAAAAGAGATGGAATTTTTCATCCTTTTATATGCATTGCATATAGTATGTATAAAGTTTAGAATCTCTTCCCTAGCCACTAAATTCAATGGCTTATCATTTTGCATACCAATGGGTGAAATTGTCCAAGTTCAGAAAGGCAAAAATAAAAGTATACTCTTGAAGTAAAAGTTGGCCAGACACTAAAAACCCCAATTGAAAGCATTGAATGAAGCAACAAATTTAACAAGTATAGGACCTGTCTAGTTACACAGTAAGAAAGTTTAAAATATATTTGCTATTTCTAGTTCTATATTTGGCATGTATGTTGAAGGCTTTTTTTCACCTGGCAAACTATTGAAAATTGTAGTTTGCAGTCTATGTATTATTTGCTTTCTCATGTCCTGGGTTAAATTATGTAGGCGATGTAGATGCAGACTTCATCCTGACCTCACTGGAGTTGCACCAGACTCTAAGCATGCCAACCTAGGTGTCAGCCTAACCACTTAGCACTGATTAATTCACATTTTTCACCACTCCGTACTTTGTTTTTCCAAACTGTGTCTTCAGGAATGCACTGTCTTTGTTCATAAATGTGACCAAAGTAAAATTCCCAAAGTTGAATTTCTAGAAGGAGGCTAAATACTCCTTAGGCTGGCATAAGCTGGGAGGTGGGCCTTAAACAAAGGAAATGTGTGATTTTTCTTCAAGCTGAGCATGCAATACACTACACAGAGTAACCTTTTGCAATTTAAGCACAGGACACTTGTCTGTCACCACACCTACAAACAAAGTGTAAAGAAAAAATTATCACCTAAAAAAGAAAAAAAAAGGTATCAGAGACCCAGTCCAAAAACCGCCAAACCTATTGTGAGGTTTTATTTAGCAGCAGTATGTTAACAGTTGTGCAACTGCAGCTGAAGTGAGAGATTTTCACCTCCCCTGGTCATGATGTGACTTACCCTGGCTTAGAGGAGAAGGGGCAGGTTTCTCTCAAATGGACTTAGCTCTCCTTTGGGAGGGGAAGCAAAGCAAAGAGACCCTGAATGCAGTTTAGGGGCCTCAAAAGGGAATCAACATATCTGCAAGGAAATGGCACACCATGAGGCCCTGGCTGTTAATACTATCTTTGTCCTGTGAAGAGAAGTGGCAGCAAAACACAGCCTGGTGAAAAGACATGAAGACAGCACCAGGGCAAATATGCAAATTTCTGTGGGAAAACATCCCCTCGGAGGCACTGAGAAGCACTGACATGTTTTCACATAAATCATTAGGCAAGACAGGATCCTATTTTCCATCCAAAAGGCACTCCAGAAGGTGAGGGCCACTCCTCTTCCATGCACAACCAACCACTCCTGCCTCTATCCAGCTGCTCACACAGCCTTTACTTTTCTGTATAACTAGACAAAAGTAGCAAATATGATAAGAATAATTGTTGATTTTCTGGAATCCAAGTTTCCAAAGTCTTTCAAGGCACTATGACACTGTTTGAGTCAGTGCAGCTAATATATTCAATACAAACTCCAGTGGGATGGATTTCTGCTGGAGCTGTAAGGTCTTATGGACTAAGTAAAGCAAGTAAATGCAGTGAAGGAGTGGGAATTTTTTGACTGTTTCAATAGATCGAACCTTAATTGCAGGCATATTCTGAATGCTGGACTCTCCGGAAAACTTGAACTGATACTATGCAAAAACCCTAACAAGTAATAGCTGACATTTAGCAATTAAATAAAAGAGGAAATATGACTGGGTGACAGAGAAGGTTGCCCAGAGAAGCTGTGGATACCCCGTCTCTGGAAGTGTTCAAGGCCAGGTTGGATGGGGTTTTGAGCCACCTGGTCTAGTAGAAGGTGTCCCTGACCACAGCAGGGGGATTGGAACTAGAGGATCTTTAAGCTTCCAGCTAAACCATTCCGTGATTCTACGACAGGGAAAAACCTGGGGCCTTAGAGAAGGGACTTTAACATCCTGAGTAGAGGGATGGGCTTAGGACAAGGGTGGAGGCCGTCCAGGGGACTGCTGAGGGCAGGGAGCTCATGTTACTGCCATGAGTAGTGGCACCCACTAAGCAGCACTGCAGCCCCAGCACCTGCATCTGATGGAGAACCACTGAACAAATGCCCTGATGAGCCTAGTGAGTGTTCTGCTCTGCCCTGCTGCCCCACCAGCCTGCTTCTGACCCACTCCCCTGAAAATTCCCTGCTCATAATCCTCCTTTCCCTGACCAGACTAAAGGGAAAACCCCCATTTCCTGCTGATGGGAACTCCTCCATCCATCCCTTGAGTCTCACACACTACAAGTAACACACTCCCCTTCCTCCCATGGGTCACTTTGAGGGGAGCTCTTCACCTATACAAATATTTAGCAATCGGTTTCAGCAGAAAATTCCCAGCATGACATTGGATGAGACTGTGAGCTTGGGGCAGTGTAGTGATTAATGGGTCCTCTGCAGAACAAAACCTCCTCAGCTCTGTCACAAGATAGTTGCTATGGTTTTTTGACATTGCTTAGCAGAAATTTACTTTGGCCAGGGGATTGGAGGAGGGAAAATATAAAAAAAAATACTATAGAAAAGCCTTCCATTGTACACTGGCAATTATTCTGAGCAAATCCTGTGCCTGTCTAGAATTTCAAGCTCTGTATAAATACTTTCAATTGGATTTAAAAAACAAAACCAGAAACAACAAATGAGGAGACTTTGTTAAGAACAGACAGCTTGAAACATGTCTTGTTAGTTATCAACAAAGTCTGTTAGCAATGCTGGAAGGTTTCAGCTAAGTTGATGTAAAAAAAAAATCAAACATCCTGTGAGAGATTAAGTTAAATGTTCTTTGCAGTGATTCAGTTAAGGATAGGTAAGAATGCACACCTCATTGCAATCAGCTGCAACAACCTCAAAATCTTTTAGCAACAACCTCAGAATCTTTTAGCATGATAACTTACTAAGGTCTCAAATTTCAGCTGGCTCTGTGGCAGATGGCAGCTTTCATAAGTGTAAAATGTTCTAATATATCCGATCAGTTCTGCCTAAAACATCCAACAAAATAGGAATGAGAAGTTGGCCAGGGAATGTTTTTGAATGTGTTTAAAAATGGATGCTTCCCATTTTACAGAGCAAAAAAAGTCCAGAGCAGCCTGCTAGAGTTCTAAGGCACTCTACCCATCTGGAAGAGGAGTCTTTCTGCATGTATTTTGAATGACACAACGACAGGCTTGTATCACTATCCCCACTTGAAGGAAAATCCTGCTAGACTGAATACCGGAGATTTGGGTTTCAAAGCTTATATAAGACCTTAGAGAAACTGCTATTCTTGGGCAGCCTTAAGCATGCCTAAATTGTCTTGTAAACTCCAATCCACAAGATGCAGAGTGCCCCACCTCCTTAGCAACACTGTATTAGGGTGTTCCATCTATAGTTAACAAACACCAAACCAGAACATCTGGGAGCACAATTCATTTGGGTTTGTACACTTAAGTCTGTTGGTATGTATCTGCATGTCATAAATCAACATTATACCGGCAAACATCCAGGGTAACTTGGAAGGGAAAGCAGGACAGCTGTATTATCATGTCACTCTGGGCTACAAGTGGAATTATTCCAGGAAAAGCACTGTACTGATACAGATACTCTGCTACTGCTACCTGAGTCTGCTTATTCGATTCCAGTTCCTGTGCATTATGTCACACAGAAATACTTTTTAGGCATATTTAAAAACCAATTCCTGAATCTCAAGTAGAATTACTCATTTCTTTATTAATTCATCATTTTACTAATTTCAGTGTTCTGAAGTCAGTATTTACCAGCTGATCATCTGATCTACACAAAATATCAAAAATCTTAGACTATTCAGTCTAAGGACTAATAAAGCTGCTGCAGCTTTATTGGTATCCATTGGGTTGTACTCCATTGGACAGGCAATGTGTCAAACATTATGGCACGTGGGAGAAGTTTTGAGAATTGCTTAACAGTTTCAGTGGAAAAAGCTCCATCACTATCAGAATTTTTTATATAAACATGACAGTCCCAATTCACCTGACATTCACATGACATTCACACTCGGGTTCTTTGCAGACCAGGAAATAACTAAACTGGTGGAATTCCTAGGTAGGATGTTCCTCCAGCAGAACAAGAAACCCAGGACTGACAGATGACAAATTAATTACCTAAAGCAGTATTTTCTTGTTGAAAGCTTTAGTGGTAAGCATATAGAACCTAGTCTGCAGCTTTTGGAAAATAAGGAAGAAAAGCAATCTTGAAAGTTCCTTTCTTCATTGACATTGTCATAGTTCCTTTTGACTGGGAATGAGAGGGAACTTACACGAATTTTATTTTATTCTTAGACTAATGTAACAACTCACCTTCTTGAGATTGCTTTTCCATGGAGGGAACTGAGATACAGCATTAAACTTAACTGAGATACTTATCCTTGGAGATGCTGTGTGTGCATCATTTTTCCATTTCACCACAAAAGAATACACATATTTAGTTACCAACTTCTGATTTTAGACTCATCAATTTTACTAACAATACATTACTCATATATTCTCCAGCCCCATCTCCTTCAGTCATTTCATTTCTTCAGGCTGACAAGTGAAAACAATAGAAGTGATGAGATCACATCCAGACACTAATGAGTGCAATCTAAAGCAATTAACATGTCTATCTGGATGCACCTTCACTTTGGTTTGGATCAGAAACACACCTTTGAACACAATTTACTGGTCACCCTCACCTACTATGCCTTTATTCATGTTGCAGTGTTCTTGGAGAGTGTTCTTTCAGATGTAACTGCAGCTGGCAGCTGCATTTCAAGGGCACATCTAACATCCTTCAACTGCTACTGAAATGTGCAGCAGTGAGATCAGCTCCTCAGCACGAACCTCTTTAACTCCTGTTAAAGAAGGCACTCCTAATCGGCTGCAGTTCCTTTTAAGGTAGACATAAGCTTCCATAGGATTCATGGAACCATAAGTACCTACTGCAGGTTCAGGATCCATCAAGTGACATGGCCTCCAGAAGACAGCAACCATTTAATATCCAGAAGAAGTGTGCAACATGGCAGGACTGCTACAAAGACATAGCAGTACTTCCTTCGAAAACTAGTTACCTTCAGAAGCTAGGATTTAAATCCTAGAATATTAGAGAAATCCTTGTTTATATGCCTCTAGCTCAACTGCAGATAAATTAAAACCTTTTTACTCCACTAGGTGGTGTAATTTGTCTTTCTGTCAAATGTGGCCTTGCAAATATTCCCCCTAATTCTTCATTTCAAGATGGGGCCATAAAAAAGACCATCTTAAAGGTGAAGCAGGAATCTGGTCTGCAAGGGTCAGCTACTTTATCAGGTCATGCTTCTTTGATGTTTTCCATAATTCCTTAGAAAAGCTTCTGTCAGCACAGGATGACTTTATTGTAGAGCATTCCTAGATCGATGAAGGAATATAGTAGGAACCCAAAATAAGAACATCACAGTCTCCCTCTATTTCCCCTTATACCCAAGCATGCTGCCTAGGTATCTAAGCTATTCTTGTGATTTACATAATCTATTTTCAACTGCAACATCTCTGGAAGCTCTCTCCTTGGTTTACCTCCAAGTTACAAGATGATGCAATCAAACATATAGCTGGATTTTTCTTGTCTGGTTATGCTTGCATTTCCATGGCTATAACTACATGCAGAAAAAAGCAGAGAATGCCAGCCTGCATAACAGGATATATCTTGGTGGATATACTCTAGCTAAATGTAACCCTGGTGGCTATAACTCTCTGTCTGAAACAAAAAATACCTTGGCTGGTGCCATTCAACTCTTGGCTTCAACTGAAGCCCACATTAGGGAAAAAAAAAAAAAAAAGAAAGAAAGAAAAAAAAAAGTAGTATGCCTGAATCATAACTTGCTATTTAGACATTTGGAGGCATTCATTTGTTCATGTTCATTGAACAACATCTACTGATACACAGACACCAAAAAAAAACCCCAAAAAGTAATCTAGTAAGCAGGACACCCAACATCCCACCAGCAGCATATCCCTCTTTCTAGCATTCTCTAGTTGCTAAATCACCACATGGTCCAGCTCTCCCTAAAGTTTAGCAATAAACAAGTCTGTAATGGAAGAATACACTTAGATAAATTTTATTGTGTTTCCAGGATGTCTTGTAGGTATATTAAGCTTAAATTGAAGCCAGAGAACTCACAGAAACAAACCAGCAGGGGAGAAAGCTCAAGACTGAACTGAACAAAATCCATCTGGCAAATTGGAGGAAGCTCAGCTATCATACCAGCTCCAATTGCCCTTATGCTATCCACCCACAACTCTGCCTGCTTCCCTTGAAAAATGGGTACTGGTAACAGACATTTTTTTAATAAACACACTCATGAGACTCATGAGACTCAAAACTAAGGGACACATACAACAGGGAATCATGAGCTTTCAGAAGAGAAACTTTATGGCACTTCCTCACAGTCTGTACATTCACAGTCTGTAGAGTGCCCATGTTAATTTAGGTTATTTACATATCCCAATCCATTTGAGGCCAGGCAGAGCAGTTAGCTCTAAAGAGTTTACATACTCACCATATCTTTTCCAAGCACCAAATTTAAAATACAGGACTGCCTGCTGTGCACTGGAGGATTTGTTTCTGAATGCAAATTTAATAAACCAACCATTTCCTCTGTAGATGAGTGATGCATGAGAAATCTGAGGTATCTGCATCTACAATTGTGAATGCTACAGACTCCAAAAATTTATCTGAAAATTTTCTGCTGAATATTTCAAGCTTGGGTAGAAACAAACCTGTGAAGTTCCTCAATAGCTGCAATAAAGGCTTTAATCTCATTATTTAAAAAAAAAATCAATTGAATTTATTTCATAGCCACTTCTACACCTCCCCTTACTCAAGGATAATATAGAGCAGGGTTGGTGTTGTATTTTATTGACCAAAGTTTCCAAAAATATAGCTCTTTGTGTGGCAGAAAAAATGGGTAAAGGTCCTTCTTGGTTATACATACACCAAATAAAGGGCCATCTTAATAGCATTATCTTGTGCACATATTTAGCCATAAGCAGAGAAAGAAGCAATCTCTGCAATTGTAAATTTGAACATGTGACAAATTTTACATTAAGTACTAGACAGCTCTATGAAAATAAGGAAACCTAAGAAACAGCCATGACAAGTAAATGTTTACACGTGCCACACAGAGAAGGTATATGCTGAGCCCAATTACTGATCAATTTAAACCTCATACATGGCCTGCTGCAGAATCTCATACCAGGACAGTCCTTGACAGCTGTATCAATGTACATAGTTCTATTGTAAGAAAAAAGCACTCTGTGCTGGGCAAATATATAATGAAAAATTAGATTAAGCATTCACAGGATTGAGGTTTGTGTTCCACTAAGGCACTTTTATGCCATCATTAGAAAATGCTCCTAAGAAGTGGGTTTGAGGGATTAACAAGGAAAACTTGGCACAGAGAGATATCTAACACTGGCATTGCATCAACATCAACAACACAACTCAAGTCTCAGCAAATGCAGGTTTTGCCAACTTCAGTTTGCAGATTTTGACAGCCGATGGTTGAAAGCTGCCCCCAAAAAATCCCATGCCTGAAATGGCATTGCCTATGTTTACAACCCTGAGAAATAAGACTGGGATTTACAAAGACCTGAGTGAGTAACTTCTATTCCCACACACTGGGATGCCTTTTACAGAGGGCACAGGACACTTGAGACAAAGCAAAGTATCTGGCCACTATTACATAGCAAATAAACTTTTATTTAGATGATAAAGGAAAACATATTTGCAAGAAGAAAGATCTAAGGAGTTTTACTGCTCCCCTGAAATGTAGAGAAGTCCCACAGGCTCCCTAGCAGCATGTCAGTGCTTGAGCAAAAGAACAAGCAGGTTCTTTAAAGCACAGGCTAAAGTCACGATCTGCATTAACTGCAGGGATTTCATCTCCCCATTGCCTCCTGATCGATGCAATCCGTGTATGAAGAGTAATCTAAATACCGGATTGCACATATTTGGCAGGTCTTGCACCCCTCTTCACAGAGAATAGTTTTGTCATAACTCACAATATAGTTACTGTAATACTGCTCAAACAGTGTGCTGTGGGGCATAGACAACTGCTTGGCCATTTCATACAGGCTTTCTGGCTTCAAGTCTTCAATGCCATAAGTTTTAGTGAAGATGTATTCTAATTTCCAGTTTGATTCATTTTTCTCGTTGGCGTCTCTGAGGTCCAAGTAAAACTGCCAAAGATCCTACAGTTAAAAAAAAAAAAAAAAAAGAAAAGAAAGAAAGAAAGAAAAAAGAAAAAATAGGCACTGCTGTATTGCTTTCTTCCCTGCTTCATTAAGTCTCTGGAGTGATATATTGATTAGGAAGCTGTCACTCCTCATTATTCACATGTGAATAGAAGGTCACGTCCCACCCCAAGAGCTGGGCTTACACCCAAAGCTGGTACTTGCAGAGCAGTAATGGTGGGGGGATGGGGAGGAGAAGAAAAAGGAGCCACAAAGGCAGCAGTGGCAGTGTTAGAGGTCTTTCCTGTCCAAACTCCACAACACTCATGTCTGCCTTAGGAGTGGGGCAAAATGGTGAGAGCCAGAAGTTTTCTTTCTGTGGGCACTACTTGAGGGACAGAATGGACAGAAAAAGAATGGCCCAGGGAGAAGTTAAGGAAAAGGAGGGATGTGGATGCAGGAGTGAAATCTGCACAAGAAAGGAGCAGCCTGAATTAGCATAGGTCTCCAGAGAGAAACCCCAGTCCCAATCAAGCTGCAGGGTGCATTGTCACTGAACCAGGCAGGGTCAAGATTTTATCCTGAATTACAGAGAGAAAGTCTAAACAATTCACAGCAAAAATAATTACACAGGATTCATTTTATTGCCAAAAATCACATGAAACTACAAAGTAGAAGCCTTCTACTTTTTATTTTCCTTCTAAATTTAACTAACATTTCCTATAAAAACCCTATATAGGAAGGTACATGATTATAAAAAACATTATATGGTTAAAAGTGCTTTCTTCATCAGCCCTTTTACACTCTTTAAAACATTTCATGGGTTGCATCCCAAAACTCAGGATATCACCAGCAAACAAAATTGGCATGTAAGCATGCCCATGATTTAGGTGAACCTCTTTCACCTAGCAGAGCTCCCTGGAAATAGTTTTAGGATTTTGCCCAGAAAAATTCTGTCTTTGATCCTACATCATAATACAGAGCAGAAAGTACTGGGAAGTTCTGCAGGCACAGAAAGACCAACCAAGTTCTCTTTCAGATTTCTTTGCCTAGGAAGAAAAACTAAGAGTATGCACTAAAGTTCTATCACCAGCAGCCATAATACTACAAAGGCTGACATCTCACTGTAATTTTTACTGACACTATAAAGTTTTAAACAATGCTTTAAAATCTTTACTTACCAGCAAGCTATAGTCAGAAAGATCATATTGATACAATCTGACACCAGGGTTATTGGACTCCATTTGCCACACATCCTTCACAGGGGTTACAGCAGGTGCCACAAACAAGGAATTGACTGGCTTTTCTGCAGAAAAAGGGAAGGTGAGGAGACAGTTTCTTTTCAATCATTTCTTTTTCAAACAAATGTTTTTGTAGAGTACCAGCACAGCAAAACCAAGAGTGACAGGCTTAAAGACATTAGAATTTTTTTCACCTGATTTAGCTGTATCACTGTGAACTGCCATACTTCCAATGGATAGACCAAACCCTCTGTGAAGTACCACAGTACCACTCCAGTGTGTGCCACGTAAGCCTGTCTATACTAGAGGCTTCCCAACCAATTTAACTGACTGTGCAAAATTGCAAAATGGTCTTGCCTATATGTAAAGTCTCTGTATTTTGTATATTTCTATGGAAGAAATATTGAAAAACTTTAGTTGCTGTTTCCATACTGTATTGCTTCATGTATTTATTATGTTATTAGAAACACCAGGGTCTGTTTCATCATCTGACCCTAAGTAGCCCAGCACCTACTGTGTGAACATTGACCTTTACAGCAACTGAAACGTGAGGATGTATATGAGTTTTATTGAGACAGAATGTGCCGGTGAAGACATTGAGAAGCTCTCTGTGGAAGAAAAAGGAAGCCCTAACTATTCCCATCTCTGACAGTGTCACAGCAGTGAAATCACAAGGTCAGCATCCACATATAGGCAGAAGCTTTGAAAGTTTGGAAATCAGTAGATTCTTCTGGACAAAATACAGCTGAGCTCTATTTCAGTACACTGGTGTTGGCTGCAATATTGCATTTATCTTGAACTCTCTGGAATTTTGTCAAGAGGAAAATGTCCTGAATAGAAGACAGTCTAAAGCTGTACAGACAAACACAATGTGTATTTGATTACTATTTAAATTTTGTCAAAAGATGCAAAATTACTAAAATAATTGGGAAGTAGTTACTTGCACATGCAAACTTTAATGACAAACACCAAGATCAGTCTGTTCCCAGTGAAATTTGCAGTAGAGATGATGATTTCATGAACAAATGGGACAGTGTAAAAAATATAGGTGTAAGACTGCATTGAGCATCATTAAAAAAAATTAAGAAGCCAGTTCTTTCACTGGACTAGATTCTTTTACTAGACATTAGAACCATGTAAAAAGGTAAAAATTTGGAATAGTATTACCTATTCAGCATTTTGGGCATTGCTCATATGAGTTTATACAAATCATAGATGAAGAGCCATTTAACATTTGGGTATTTTACGTAAGTCAAAGCAATGAACCTCTTACTGTTCTATGGTGAATAAAAAACTTGTTAGAGTTCTTCTGTTAGAGATGTTACAAGTGCTCCATATGGCCATGCCCATGCTTAGAACTAAGGGATTTCAATGCAATAAACAAAAATTTCAACGTGGGTGATTTTCTTGAAGGGAAATTAGCTGATCTAAGAGATGCAACAGGCAGAGACTTTCTTTCCCCTACCTCCTGCTTACCCTTATCTTAATTAACTTTGAAGCAGCAGGGAACTCAGCAGAGAGGCACAGTAATGATGCAGGAAATACAAGAACATAGAGCATGTCTAGCTGGCCTGAGAACATTCCCTTTGACACATTACACAATAGCAACTGGCTGGTATAATTTGCCCATGTCACTGAGAGAGCAGAGAGGAAAGACTAGAAATTCTTGTCTAGGCATAAGCATTCATTAAAAAAACTAGGAAGCTTGGGGAGTCTCTGCTGACATCAGCAAAAAAAAAGATGGTCACCCGTGCAAGGTTCTCTTTAGAAATAAAATTGGAGTGTGTGAGACTTGAACTCTTGCAGATAAATAACATTATTTCCCAATTTCCTTTTTCAATTACTCATAACACAGGCTGACTAGAAAGAACATGCACTTAAGTATTAATTTGCTTTTAATCAGGAAGGAAAAGTTCAGGAGTCAACAAGCATCATTACCTTCTTCATCCAGGAGGACCATGATACTATCTCTATGTGTATGTCCAAAAAACTGGCCCGCAATAACACTACTGTATTTGCGAAAAATCTTTACCAGTCTCTCATTGTAATACTCCCTGATAGCTGTAGTATTCCTTGCATATGGCAAGTATCCTACTGGGACATGACCTATTACATACACCTAAGGAATTAAATACAGAAAGCACAATTAGCACCTTCATTTGAAACTTAAAATCTTAGCTGTATCCTAGAAATGGTTACCACAGTTTCATAATAACGCTGCCTTTAAAAGTGGCATTCTAAAAGCTGTAAATCATGACAGGTTTTTTAATATAAAATCCCAACAGTAAGGTCACTTAAGTTCAAAATATCAATTTGGTATCTTCTTGAGGAGAAAAAGATGTTCCAATAAATCTATGCATGATTTAAGGCCTAACAAAAATGTTATCAAATACTTCAAATGAAAAAAATATGTTGCTAGGACAAGGCTTGTCATTTGGCATCTCAGGAGGACAGGAAAAAAAAATTATGTTTGAGTATTACAGAGTCTGCACCAGAGAGTCAGAGAGTCACCAGTAACATGGATAAGTGGTTAAAATCCCTCCGAGTAGACACTTACTGCCAACTGCACACACCAACTAACATGTTGCAGGGTTTCCTGAGGAAGGGAGATCTCTCCTTCTCCTGACTGTAATACAATATTCTAAAATTGCAACAATGTAGCAAAATGTAAATGTTTCAAATTAAACATTGTTGCTCAGGTGATGATCCAATCACCACATGAATTAATCAATCAATCAATCAGGAGCCAACAATTCAAACCTTTGTTTCACTGTGTATTATAAAGACAAGTTATTACAACAGTCAAATCATAGCAATTATTGCAGCTTGGATAAGTTTTGTGCCTGATAAACTCTTTTCTAATTTCTATTTTTGATACTTTAAATTACATTACGATGCAAATAAAATATGTTACTTTTGTCTTAGGCCAAGAGCATATGTTTTAAAATTAAAGGCTATGTGTAAAAAGGTCAGAAACTGACTTCTACAATATTTTACATGGTAGGAAAGAAATTCCTACTGTGTAAAGAAATTTTACTGTGTAATTTGAGAAACTTCATTCTCCTAGTTTATTAATTGTTGCAGTAAAGTGCATATTAAAGGAAGAATTATTAAAAAATAAATTTTTGACTTTGTAGTATCTTTGGCAGCATTATTATTCTTCTAAAAGCATGTTTGTACTTTTATTATCTGTATTTTTTTTTTTGTCAAAATTGAAACAAATAATGATAGCTTCTCTTCCCGATCCCTACCTTTTCCTTGTTTTGTGAAGAGGTTTCAAGTATTTCCTCCAGCCAGGCAAACTGGTTGGCTGGGTCAGTGATATTCACAGTTACCTTGTTGGGGCTGTAATATAAATTTGTGTTCAGACTGATTATCCTGAGTGGCTGATGGCTATTACTGGATTCAAACAGCTGCGTGTAGAAGCCACCTGTGAAGATAAGACCAATATCATATGACAAATTAAAGGCTTCAAAGCACAATGTTACAAAGTACACCACCAACAAAACCTTCCTCTTTCTAACAGAATATCATGCTTATTTAAGCCACAGTCACCTTATCACAATAGAACATGCTAACAATGTTTTGAGCCACATTTTACTAGAAGTTGACACTGAATTATTTATGAATTCTTAGCTGTATTATCTTTGTGTTTATTTGACAGTATTTAGATGTACTTATCCAACTGACATTCAAAAAATGCTTGTAATATTTCTTCCACATTGACAGATACAGCAGTTGTAAAAGGCCCATGCTTCTCGAAATACAGCAAACATTCTCCTTCAGGAAGAACTGTTTGAGTTTAGTAGCCTCATACATTGAAAGTCATTTAACTTCAGACTGATGATATGATGAAAAGGATCACATTTTTCAATCCTTGCTCCCAAAATTTTCCATGGCATGCTGAGCTTCTTCAATAGGTATAATCTCATAGTTCATGGACTTCAATGGAGCCATGGCAACAGAAGCATAACAATATAATTTAGCTTAAGGTCTGCCTCTTTGAGTTTTATTATTCTTATTCAAGTTTTCTTATTCAAGTTTTTTATTATTCTTATTCAAGTTTCATCCACAGTTTGCTCTCATTCAGGACACAAAAACACAAAATAAACTTCCAAATCCCTAATATTTGAGTGGATTGGAAATTGGGTTGAACTTACCAGTCCTTTGCTAAAAAGAAAAATTCTAATTAGGATATAATTATTCTGCCAGTTTATTAATTTGCACACAAATATTAATACCACAATTATGTGCAACCATAACCTGAATAAAAATACACACATTCAGTATACTCTGAAATACATATACCATTAAAACAGAAACATTTTAACAGTTTCTTTCCCATCAAGGTAAAGCTTTTGTGTGCATCATATGCCCTCATCTAAAAAGTGCTATGAGATCTTGAAAGCAGAAAGATATTTCACATGCATTGGTACAAAGTCAGTAACAATAAACATGTTACAAGAAGTGTAACATGAAAGTTAGTTGTAATAAATGCTAAAAGAAAGTAATAAATGTATCCTGAATATAGGCATTGCCATTCAAAAAGGTAAGTAACTTCTTCCAGGAGAAGCACTACAGATGGTCCATTGTTCTGACTCATCCTATGAAACTTAGTCAGACAAACAGGACAAATCCACGGAAACATCAATTCTCTCCGCATAGCTTCACAATATATTGCTGCTGTATATACTGTACCTTTTCTGAAGGTATTGATTGCTTCATCACTTAGCCAAGGTTTCCAGAAATCTGCTACAGCATTGTAAACTTCACTGGTAGTTACAGGAAGCTGGTCCTGTGAGAGAGGAGAGGAGAACCTACCTAAGTCTTAGTATTCAGACACACAGACAAAAAAAATATTAAATTATCCTGCCTGACCTCTTGCATTATACGTAAGTGTATCCAGTCATCACAAAGAAGAATTCAAAAAAGGAAACATCAACTTCTGAATATCCAGTATTGCTGACCAGGAGCGAATGCCTAAACTTAGAACTGATTGCATGGCCTTGTTAATGCATTATTAAACTAAGACCAGAAATATGTCAAGCCTTAAGAATACAGCAGAATGGAAAACCATACATTCTGCAAAATTAATAAATATATCAACTGACAAGTCAAAGTCTAAAAATAAAGTCTTTTGGATGAATATAAGTTTCTTCTTCAAGTAACTTGGTTTTCACAGCATCTCCCCAGAACTCCAGCCCTCAGAAACATTCTGGTGCAATTCACAAATGTTTTCATGATAGTCCTTTTTTCTTGTAAGAAAGCATTTTAAAATGTACAAGAGAAAGTTTTGTCAATGTTTTCTCCCACTGGCTCTAATTACAACTGTAGCACTCTTCAGTCTGAGCCACAGCCTGATGAGACCTATGCTCTGATCTAACCCTGACAGGAAGACACCAGCCTGTCCTTGCCTTTCCTAAAATATCTGGATTCTTGGTGTTAGAGGGAAAAAAACTAAACCAAACCAAACCAAATCAAAACAAAAAACCAAAACCAAAACAAAGCCCACCACCACCGCCAACAACAAAAAATCAGTGATTGAAAAAGTTGCAGTGCATGTTTTCTTAAACATAAAATTTGACCTTTCTAAGATCTTTGAAACTAAACCTACTTTATTAGAGGTTTAGGCAGTAAGTCGCTGTCTAGGAGCAGAGCAATCAGACGTCTGTTGAGACATTTGTTGATTGCAGTGCCCAGACATGGGTTGTTAGAACAGCTTTGAGCCAGAGCTAACAGTCACTAACAGAGCAGCAAAAACCTGATACCAGATAAGAGGCCATGTTATGGATTGAAGGTGCTTTGGGCCCGGGCAAGTCAGTGTTCTCTGAACTGCTAGAAGCAATTTGGGGATTTGCTTTAAGCTGGAGCAAGGGTGTGAAACAAGTAAGACTATGCAGAAAGGCTGAGGTTACAACATATGATCTGAAAGGTATCCGAATGCTTGATTAACCTGAGTGGTATTTTTAACATGTTCTTCAATAAAAATCACCCAGGACTGTTCAGTTGTTAAGACAGACAGCTCAGAACACAAGAGAGCAACAAAATTCTTTGGTTCATGGTGTGTGCACAGCTTTTACACTTGCTTTGGAACAGCCTACAGTGGCTTGCTCCATATCACTTCCAGTCTACAAGACATTTGCCAAGCCTATCCATATGAAAAAAAGAAATGTCATAAAAAGAAAAAAAGAAAAAAAAAAAAAAAAAAAAAAAAAAAAAAAAGAAAAAAAATTTTGAAAAATCAAAGAAGCTGAAATGACCCAATAGTGGGGATTGTCTGATCCCATGTCTTTTTCAAACAGTAACTGAAAAACATGTTAGTTCTGCACGTTGGTGAAGCATGCCATTTCAAAGTATCACAGAAACACTCCTGAGGCTTTGTGCAGGGAGAACAAACAACAATCACCAGTTATTCCAAACACCAGCTTGTTTCAATTTTCTATATGCTGCCCATCTGCCCCTCCTGAGCATCTTTTCTTCCTGTCTTCAGATTTAATTTCACAAACAAAATTCGTATTTGTTGAAAAAGTCCTTACACTGTTTGTTTACAAGATTTTTGTAGGTTTTTTTTTCCTTTATCAAAGGAGATTGCTGAATGACAATTCTCTGCTAAGACATTTTTAAAAATGAAACAAAACACTGCATGACACCTCAGTTAAAGTGTTACTTATCAAAATACTTTCCTAGTGGTTTCTAGTGAATCAACCTGTCCCCATGTCAGTGCATAGGGAAAGCTGAAGCTTTACTACCACAGTAAGAACACAAAGGACTGAAATCACAGTTTGGTTTGTGCACTCACACTTACAATATACATCTAGCTGTTATTTTGTCTCTCACATTTTCTTTGCCATGTCTCTCAGCACCTCTGCTGTGCCTCTATTTAGGAATCACTAACTTCAGCAATGACACAGGCAATCAGACAATCACCTGCTGCATCAACCTACACTCTGACAGGCCTAATAAATACCACAGCAAGCTGGAATACAAGCCTTGAGGGTGTGAAGGGGTGTTACTGAATTCCCATGAGGAATTTTAAACAAAATACTTCAGCTTCATATCCCTTCCGATCCCCTCACATCCAATGACAGCATTTGCTTCTGATCCAGTGTGCTGCCAATCGACCCACAACACACTTTAAAGGACAAATGAAGCAACTGTTTACTTTTGAGTATGCCAAGAACAATATTCAGCACAGTCCAAGTGAAAAAGCACCATCCTCAGCTGCACATAACTAATGAATCATCAATGTGATTATTTCTAAATGTTCAATGAGGAAATAAAAGTAGACATATTTTTACTAGTAGTGGCAAAACTATGGGAACTTAAAAATTCTGCTATTACTTTAGTTAAAAAAAAAACAACAAAAAAATCTAGTGATGTGAGCTGACAGATTTCCAGCAGGCCTTTCAGTAGGCTTCAAAAGTTACCACAGGCTCACAGGTCCATTACTGATGTCACTTCTGCTAGATTAAGTTACTGTATACACATGCATGACATACACAGCAAGGAAAAATACCTGTGTATTAACTACACTGACACGTGGTGGTTCTAAGCCATTAGGAATGAATAGCAATAAATTTGTGTGTCCTCAGGCCATGTACAGGTTCTATCTGGCATCACTGTTTCCTTAGGTAAGAGCACAGAGAGAGTGATGTAGTTTCTGTTATAGAGTGGAACGATTTATAATATTAAATGCTAACTGAAGAGATGTAGAATTCTGTTTCCAGAATAACAGTTACACATAATTAACCCTTATTTTTCAGATGTGCTTTCCCAGGAGTTAGGAACACACTCAATATGATGTATTTCTAACTCGTTTTACCTGTGGCCAGTAGTCGTGATTGCCTAAGGCTGGGAAAACCTGAAGATCTGGAAAGAAGTTACGAATTGTAGAACTCAGATTACCAATGATGCTAATGACCAGCTTTGTGGAGAGCTCTTTTACGGGAACATGAGGAGGGCTATCTCTGAAAAAAGGAAAAGGCTTGATTATCAAAGGTTTGTTAGCAACACAAGGGAAGCAAAAAATTGTACAAATACATCCACATTCTAGCATGTAACACTACTATACACTTTAATTAAAATCACAGAATCAAAGGCTCTCTGAAAAGACTTTTGTTTAAAAAAACACAAACAAGTAATCTTATTTAAACAATGTGTATCCTATGATTCATATTTATCATAATGAAGATTTCTTAGAAATTAAAGTCATCGTTTTGAGCTATTGTGCAGTTTACGTTAGATCTCTTTCATCACCTGCACATCATTGCTAGTTTCTTTTTTCCCTTTTAACAATATCCTGTTGAAAATTAAGTACAATAAGGTAAGTGAAATAAATTCATCACTTGACTTCATATTTCTTAACACTCTTTCCCAGGAAAAATAAGTGATAAAACATAAACAAGCTAGTTCTCACACTCAAAAATACTACTATCTTTGATAAATTATCCATTGATGTATGTCTTAAAAAATTGTGTGATGGTAGAATTGAGAGTTCTGCTATGGCAGAAGGGTAAATCAATGTTATTTTTTATGATTGCCTAGAAAGTAACAAGGCACAGTACTATGCCTTGATAGCATGGTAGCATGAATCTGCTCCCTTTCACACTTCTTTCTCTGGTCCCACTGCTAAGGCACACAGAGCCTCACAGGTAACATCTCTGTGAGTATTATTAAGCCCACTTAATAATACTGAAGACTGGAACAGAAAAAGTAAATGTTCTTACTCAACAGAGGCCTGCAACGAGTCAGTTACACTACTCTGACCTTTCTTTTTGCTTTTTCTACTTCCCACCCTCCCTGCACCACTTCTATTAGCTCACACTAATACAGCCATATGCTAAATATCACAATGAACAGCCCAGCAGTTATTACAGAGATCAAAGCCTGCTTCTGAGGCCTTATATTCCCACTCAGTATTCCACTTTAGTAGACATTTGGACAGCTAAAGGGACAAGTAGCATTTATGAGATACTGAACTCAAATCTGCTGGTGCAAATACAAACTTGTGAGTTGCCACACTACTTGGCTATCCAGCTTTAACTGCAGAGTGACTTGAACACTTACCCTGTCCAAATCATGAATGAAACCTGCTCTTTTGAATCCTTCATGAATTGAAATGCTGACAAAATTAGTTGATAAGGAGAATCACACAAAAAGTCTCCAAAAGGGCCTGGGTTGGAGGCATTGGCTCCTTTGGAAGAAGAACAAACTTTGGAGCGATCAGGGGTAATGTGGTAACTCGGATCTAAATGTAGGTCAGATACATGCCAGAACTGCCCTGTTTTCAGAAAATAAAGGTTAAAGGAAATGCATTATTTGTATTTGAACTGGATATACAGGAGTAATGCCAAGTTTACTCTAGTTTTTCTACTCCTACTCCTATTTAAAGTTAACAGATTGTTGATTAGCCTGTCTGATTAGTGTGGGCAAGTTCTTCCTGACAGTCCTTCATGTAGACTGCTTAGAAAAACTGAAAACAGAAGCAGAGGCATGGGTTTATGCTATTCACCAAAAATGAAATGGAGATTGGAAGGAACTGAAAAATCAGCTTCTTTTCGTTAATAGCAATCTGGAAATTGAGTAGTAGAGGAGGCATTAGAAGGACTTCTCCACTCCACTTGAAAAGAAAGGGAGCTGCATTTTGGTTATTTTTCCAGACCTTCCCTGGCTGCAAGCTATTGTAAAAGCTGACAAGGAAGATGTTTAGAAAGAATGGCAAAAGCAGCATGTGTGCAGAGACTAGGCTTCTCACCATAGAGCAGTGTGTCAGCCCTACTTACTCACTACTTTCCAGGCTGACATGTTCTCAGCCACTGTTACATCGCACTGCATGGATGAAGGAGCTGAGAAGTATAGGAATATGCTGAATAAGATGAATGAAGTCTGTTAGACTATCAGCTTTCAAGTTTCATCTAAAATAAGAGTAATTTCTTTCTGTCAGTTTCAAAGCACTTGGTAAAGGCACACGTGTATCTGGGGCAGTGGTTGTGAAATATGGACAGATATAAATTGATTTTTCTCAAGGTCACATGCTCACTCTATGGCTGAGCACACAACTGTACCCCATGGAGTTTTATTTAAGGAATCAAAGACTAGAGGTGATCTTCAAAATCTGTAAAATTTTCAGAGAGAGGAGGAGACAGGAGACAAGACAAACACCTCGGGACAGTGCTGCGTGCTTGGTCCGAGGCAAATGTGAGTAACGTGGAATAAGAATTCTGTGGGGCAGCGCTCACCGGCGCACGCACGCCCCGAGGGGATCAGGCCAGGCAGAGCGTGGGTGTTTGCAGCCAGCACAGCACAGCACAGCACAGCACAGCACAGCACAGCCCCCAAACGCGGTGTTTGCAGTGCGTGCCTCGGGACACCGTGCCAGAGCCAGGGCTCACCTCACCTCACCCGCCGGCCTGCCCGGACAACTAAATATAAACCCCGTGTAACCCCCGTACCTGAAAAGAGCCATGTTGACTCATCGAGCAGTCACGTGCGGCCGAAGCCAGTTGGGACAGGGAATGCTACGGCAGCAGGTTATGTGCGGGCAGCAGTGCCAGGGGGAGGGAAGGAGCCGCAAGCGGGGACCGCGCAGCCCGCCCCCCCTCCCCACCGCCGGGCCGGCAGCGGCCCCCGGCCGGGCCTCGCTCGCCGGGCCGCCCCTCACCCCCCGCCCTCCACGGGCGGCCCCGGCCGGGCCCCTCAGCCGCTGACCCCCGGCCGACTCACCCACGGCGGAGCGGGGCCGCTGCGGGCCGGCCGGCGCCGCCTGCAGCGCGGAGCAGAGCAGCGCCAGCCCCAGCGCCAGCCGCAGCTCCATGTCGGCCGTGCGGGAGCGCCCGGCCCGCCGACGGCTCTACTCGTGTGCCCGCCCCGGCCGCCGGGAAGGAGGCGAGCCCCGGACGGCTTGTGCAAGCCCCGGCCCGCCGCGGGGCTGCCGGAAACCAGCGCGCCCCGCCCGCACCGCTCGGGGCCAGAAGCCGCCCCAGGCCGCCGCTCCGCTGTCGGACGACGGCCCGGGCTGTCGCCTTGAGCCGGCCGTGCCCGGGGTGACCTTCGGGAGGTGCCACCCCCGGGTCAGCGCCAAGGAGCGCGCAGGAGCCAAGCCTGGCCGTGGGCAGGGCTGAAGGCGAGGCACGGTCTGATGTGAGGCGGCTAAAGGAAGGCTGAGTTCGACACCCCACACCAGTCTCATGCATCTCTTGGACGGAAGGTTTCTCATGGCATACATGTAAAAATGGACCCCGATTACTTATAAGGCTTTAACAAAACAAAAACCCAGAAACACCCAACTTGATGAAAAAGATTATCAAGTACACCTTTAACACAGCTTAAGGGGAGTGATGGGGTATGTTGTAAATACAAATCTCCACTGCCAAGGCTTTTGGTACTACCGTTTATCTAAGTCAGAGTAGTTCCATATAGAGGAAGAGTACTTGGTGTTTGTTTTAGGAGAAGATCACAATAATAATGTCATGGGTCCTGTGGCTACCCTGAAATGTCCCATGGCTCACTGTGCTGTTCCTGTCAGGGCTCTGCAAAGCTGTGTCAGCAGCAGCTGGAAGTCCCGTGTATCAGTATATTCCTCTCTTTTCCACTCCTCTGAGCAGCGTCAGTTACTTTGCAGGTACCACTCCTCCACTTTTCTCTTCCTTGTTTAATTTGACACTAATATTGTTTATATTTATAATAGGGGAAAGTAGCTTTTGTTTAAAGGGTTACTTGTCTTCTTTGTTTAAAAGTGACTGTAATGCATAATATTTACCATTCAGTGTTTATCTGTAAACCAAATCTTAACAATTTGCCTCTGCATTTCTTTCCTAGTATTTAAAACAAACAAATAAAACCCACTAGGTTTTCTAATCCATGACTCCACAAATCATTTGGCAGTATTGGGAAAGCAAATCTGTTTACTCCAGTGAAGAGGGAAAAGCAGCTGCAGTTGCTCCCAGCTTTCTGAGCAAAGGTGGCTGGTAAGGACAGTCATGCAGCAAATGCACCCACAGGCAGCAGGAGAGGGGAGACAGATGAAGGCTGTATTAGGTACTGAAGCTGAGGATTAAATGGATTGATAAAACCAAAGGGCAGAAGATGCTGCATAAAAATAACTTGCACTATACCAGTGAAACAGCCCAAAGCATAAAAAGGGGAGCTCCCCATACCACTGAATCACATACTACTTTTCATTTCTCTGATCAGAGAGTTAGCTTTTAGATTTTAAAAAACTATCCACGTCCACCAAATAAAACATATTTATAAACATTTATAATTAAAGGCTCTGTCTTCTAAATGTATAGTGTTGCCCACAAGAGCAGACTTGAATATTCCTTTCAAAGTTTTTGTGAAAAAATAAAGCTAACATTGAATTTTATATTTGTGTGGGATAGGTGACCGTTATGTGCGAGAACCTTTACCACATGAGTTACCCACGTTACCCTATCTATCCAAGGAACCAAGAAGCCTCTTCCCGTATCACATGGCAGGCAGATCTGAAGGATGAGGCCTGGGATGTTGGGCAAGATGCCCCTCCTGCACCTCTGGCGGCAGCCACACATACCACTCACAGAGCAATGACCAGCTAAACCCACAGCTCAGCTTTGCCCTTGTTTACAAGGCTGTAGGTGGCTACAGCTCTATGTAGTTTTCTGAGTCAGTGTACAGAAAACACACATGGACTCTCCAAGCAATCTCCTCCATGCTGCCGAAAACCTCAAAAGTTTCAATTTTCCTAAGCATAAGGCAGTTTCTCCCACTCTGGCCTTTTAGGGATATATTGTTCAGACAAAGTTTTAATTTCTCATTTAAAAGCATTTTATTTTAAATTCCTCACAGTGCAAATTGTTATCTCTTGAACAATTAGCTACGAAACAACAGCTCTGAGAGGGACGTGCAGCAGGTTTATGTTGTATTGTTTTCCTCCCATTCCTGTGGAGACTGATGTTAGGGTGTTACCATGTTGACCCCTTCCTCCCACCCTGTGAAAGACTTTGAATATTTGCATATTAGCAAAAAAACCACCCCAAACCTATCAAAGCAAATTAAAAACTCTTTAACTATTAAAACCCAAACTCTGGAACATCATCTGTCAATCTACTGACCTTAACCTGCACTTCGTAACAAGTTCCCAGTGAAGAGAAGAAGCTGAAACTTATGAGAACATCTCACTTCTCTGTTTACATAAATACAGTTAAGTTTAGATTTCTCCAGCAAAAAGCCACCAAAGTCAATTTTTCATTTCCCCAAGCACTCTACACTGCATAGAAAGGCTGCTGCATCATTGTGTACTACATATTTTTCTGGCCTTTAACTCAGAAAAAGGAACTTTGAACACCTCCCTCTGAGACACTGGAATATTAGCCAATTAAATACAAAAGGAGCAGAGGTTCAGAAAATGTTTTAATTTGTTTTAGCTGCATTGCAAAAAATTCAAATATTCTCTATTTACTGTAAAAAAAAAAAGAGGCAAGTGTTTCAGAAATTTAATGCCAAGTTTAACCTGTTTACTATACAGAACAAGCATGCCAATTTCATGGCATAACTTTTTTTTATAAAAAAACACTCCCCCTCCCCCCAAAAAAACCCACAAAAAACTTTATTAACCATTCATGCCACAAATGTGCATTTTAGCTACGATCAATCATGGACAGGACATTAATCCATCCAGCAGAAATAACATGAGGACACAAGTCAGGTATACTCTCTATGCTTTCTCATAGTGGCGAACAGCAACCACATCACCAAAGGTCAGGGTCTGCAAGTCCAAGGAAAAGACAGACATGTTAAAGGCTGGACCATCTTCTGTAATGATTTAACACATTATGAAGTCAATGCTAGATCAAGGTTGGTTTACATTATGTAACTTAGAGAAAAACAAATAGATCTAGATTATTGACATTTTAAATGAACAAGAAGCCAAGCCTTAGCCTTCTTATGGTTCCCATAAGAAATGATACTTTCTCCTTGCTGCTTTTACACCCAAGAAACACACAATGCACATTTACAAGGCAGCTGTTATTTTTTTTTAATATAGCATTGTTTTAATACAGACTTAACACTTATTTTCCCAAAGCTTATCCCACTAAGATGTGCAATCTAAAATTCCAAGCCCTCTATACTGATATGCATAAATATAAACTCTAGGAGAACCTTGCCTTAAAAAAATGCATTCTGTACCCTGTGTAGCTAGAACTACCAAATACTCTAGTCACTGCAGTTAAGCAGAACACCAACTATAGTGTGCATTCTGGAGCTATTTCCTGAAGTAGAACAGGGCACCTCATTGTATTCAAATTCCAAAGGGCAAGATTTTCTGTATTTGTGTGATTTGTGCACAGCTGCTTCAAAAAGCAAAGTATGTATTTTCCCTTGAAACACTTGCCACATTTTGTTTCAGTATGCTTTAAAATTTGTATTATTTGCAAGTCTTCATCCACACATATACTCCCTGAAGTAATTAGGAAACAAAATAACTGGCCTTCTCCAACATCCAAGTCTGTTGCATTAGTATAGCTTTTTATTTTTGAAAGCTACATCTCTGTGCCATGGAAAGTGCTATCCTGGACATAAGCTATAGTAACTTACAACATTTATTCACCACATAGTCTTGTTTCTAAAGTCAGGAAAAGCAGATGAATTTGAACTCAGACTTTTCTCCACACAATTGCTGTTTATCATAGTTTTTAACAAGACAGGAGGACTAAACCCTTTATTATTAAATATGGCATTGCTATTGGCTCCTGTACTATTGTAATCTTATTTTCACAGGAAACTACTTGTTCTGTGTATTCACCATTTATGTGTGCATACATAAAACAAGTTTTTAAAGAAGTCCAAATTGCCACTGGCAACAGATAATTTCCTATATAATCAAGAACTCTGTATCATTTACAAGCTCACCAGGACTTCTTTCTTGGGTATTTACACAGAAGTCTAGAAAGAGAACATTTATACTCTGGAAATCCACAGGCTGGCCTGCCTAAAGCCACTAGCAATTTCTTAATTGTCAGTAAAACAAGACACAAACCAAATCAAATTAAATATTTTAAAAATCCCTGCTAGCTTTCCCCACCAATTAGTTTAAGGGTTTGTGTCTAAGTCACACTGCTCACAAAGCCTGAGATAAGGGTAAGTTGGTAAGTGTCTTCGGTGCATACAAATGTTCAGTGTGCTCTATACTTACCATTACCATTTTGCCATCTTTTATTTCTCTCACAAAGTTTGTCTCTTTGCCATCCCATTTCTGTACGTGCACTAGCTTCTCTCCATCCAGGGTCACAACTGACTGCGAGATACCAAGAAACACAAAGACATGCCTTTATTTAGGGTACTTGGGATTCTGCTCACACATTCAGCAGGCACTGTTCTATTGAATTCTCTTCAATAGATGGATGTGGATCTAGAATGATAAAGTAGTCCCAGCCATTTTAAAGCCAAGGCTATGAATCATCCTCGTTTTTAAGCATGAAATCCACACAATTCTTGTTTGTGTAAAAGGATGAAAAAGTTGTTTCCTTTGAATTCTAGTCTCACAAGGACCTGCTTCAGATGTGCCTTGGAATAATATTTGATGTTAAGGCCCCACAGGTGCAGGAAAAGAGGCATCTGACTATTTTGACTGGGAAAAGTTATGCCAAATGATATTTGGCTTGTGAGAAAAGCGGGCAGCTAACACAACGATTTGACACTGGAAGACAGGGAGCTGGCAACGTGATACATTCAGAAAAGGCATGGTGTAAGCAGGCAGGGCAAGCAAGATTCAACCTTGCCTCTTTTTTTTTTTTTTCTCTTTTTTTTTCTCCCTGTCCTTTGCAGTGCTATAACTAGTAGCTGCAGAAGTTACATTTTTTTCTTTTGACCGTACCAATGGCAGAGCCTGGGGGGCGGGGAAGGGAAGAAAAAGAGAGAGACGACTGCAGCCCCAGAATTCACTTACTTTGCAGTTTCTATCATCGGGGGTAGTTTCATCGAATTCCTCTCCGAGTTTAAAGCTGATTTCTGTGTTTTTGAAAGTGCTTTGAGTTCTGATCACTACTTTGTCCCCCTCGCAGCTGATAATCACAGTGGGTTTAGTCACATTCCCCACTTGCCGTGTTGCAAACCCCACTCCTAGACCATTCAAGGGAAAAGAGAAATACATCAAACTTCGGGATTTTTACTTTTCCCCACCCCCCACATATCGAAGTACAGAAATCTTTCACCCCGCTCTACAGCTGTACGATATCCTTGTGAAACGCTGCTTTCTGCTTCTCTCGTGCCCTTGTCCCGAGAGTATCCATCGCTGCTGTCCGCCCCGCCGCAGCTCCGCGCCCCCCTCGCCGCCGAGCGCGGCAGCACCGCACTCCGTCCGCGGACACACGCACGGCCGCGGTCTCTTCCGCTGCTCGGAGTTTCTATTCCTTATCACTCCAGCATAATGATTTTTCGGGTTTGCTTGGTTTTTTTTCAAACTTATCCGCAGGCAGCACGTGCTCGTCTTTCACACGCTTCCCTTAGCCCGGGGGCATTTCCCGGAGCCTCTCCCACACAAACACACCCGCCCCTCCCAGGTGAACGATTCGCATCGAATTAGCTCTATGGACAGAATCACAGCCGCCAAAACGACCCCCTCCAGCCCCACCACCGTTGCCAATGTCTTACCTACACCTTTGGCAACTGCGGGGAGCCTTTTCATTTTATTTTTTTTTTTTTTCCCAGATGGTGAAAAATTCCAAGGTTTCCTAATATGCCGATGCCCGGCCGTACCTACCCAGTGCCTTCATGTACTCATCGAAGTTGTGGCTGTCTACTAGCTTCCAGGTGGCGCAGAAAGCCTCGACCATGGCGGCCGGCTGCGTTTTCCGAGCGCGGTGGCGGGAGCGGCAAGAGCGCCGGTGCCGCCGCGCCGCCCCGCATTTAAAGCCGGCGCCCGGCGGGAGGCCGGGGGCGGGCGGCGGCCGTGGTCCGCCCCCGACGGCCTCCGCCGAGACGCCCGCACCGCCGGGGGAGGGGGCACGGGGTGCCCGGCCGGGCACTCGGCAGGACGCGGAGGGGGCAGGGAGAGGGGGGCAGGGAGAGGGGCTGCCTCCGCCTGCCGCACCGCGCCTCGCCTGAGCCGCCCCGGGCGCAGCCCCGTCCGCTCGCCTCGCTGTTAGAGGAAGGCGAGCGCAAAACGAGAAGCGGGCACTCAACGTGAAGGGCTACTGAGTGAAAATACAGGATCGTAACCCTACTGCAGAACACCGACTCCAAAAGTTTTCCCACGTAGGTTTTCAAGGCCGTTTTGGTGCTGGCCAAGTGCAGATCCCTTTACCCACAACGGCATCTGTAGGGATGATGTCTGAACTCGGTATTTGCTGTTCCTGGCTTGAAACAGCATCTTGGCTCCATAGCTGTCATCATTTGGAGATTAACAATGAAGAAAAAGGAAAAGAGCTTAAAACTTTTTTTTTCTCCTTTTTCTTTTTTTCTTTTTTTTTTTTCTTTTTTTCTTTTTTCTTTTTTCTTTTTTTTTTTCTTTTTTTCTTTTTTCTTTTTTCTTTTTTTTTCTTTTTTTTCTTTTTGTTCTTTTCTGCAAGAGAGGGATTGTCTTACTTCTAGTTGTTCTTTGAAATTTGTTGAAGGCATTAGGTGGTCGGTCAGTCATCTTGTCTGATCGTGAGTGCTTTTCAGAAAGCAGCCTGTCTCTGTGGGACATCGACGGTGTCCTGACCTATGGCTTGGATGGATTCCAGAATAGTGAATCGAGCACCTCAGCTCTTGCAACTAAACTTAGGGACTGAGTGAAAGAAGAATTTACGTGATTTAGGAACAAAACCTCCACAATTTTCCACCTAGTTCAGCCATACATAATATAAATAATTAGGAATAATTTTCTAATATTTTAAAATTAGCTTCTGACCGTCATTTGCATTTCTTTCAGGCTCTTCTAGTATGGCACATTCTTTGGGTAATGATGGCAAATGATGTTTCTGGTGGGATTTTAATTTAAGCGTGCCAGGTTGGATGGGGCATTGAGCAACCCAAACTAGTGAAACAGTCCCTGACCATGGCACGGGGGCTTGGAACTGGATGATCCCTTCCAACCCAAATCATTCTATGATTCTGTGATATTAAATTCTAAATTATTTTAGCAATATCCTCATGAACCGGGAGTGTCTCCTCTCCCAGTACTGACAAAAAAACTTATCTGCTCATACAGATTTTGTTTACAGTACCCATGGAGCCTCTGTTTATTATTCTGGTGCAGATGTGTGCACAGAGCCTGGGAGAGCTCATGCTGTCTTTGCTCACTGGGGCTTATATACAACCAGCCTCAAGGACTTTGTGATATAAAACCCTTGAAAATGATTCAGTAGCACTCCTGGTAGCTGGACTCCTCAAGGACACTTCTGCCTTGCACCTTCTTCCAGACAGTGCTGCAGCCTGGCCTTTTGGAGGCAGCCTCTTCAGGATCCTTCATAATTTAAATAGTCTGAACTATGCTGATGAGACAGCTCTGTTCTGCCGGGATTTCTCAATGTATTTAAATAAGACAAGTACTTAGTGTGATGACCACCCTTAAGGGGAAGGAAGCACATAAGAATTTCTTAAGAAAAATACATTGTTTAACACTTTGCACCATGCTTCAAATACAAAACAAATATAAAACAAATATTCACACTCCTTCTTAAGTGGATAGGTTGCCAGAGTCCTCACATTGTGTTCTATGATGGTGAGATTCCACCTGTATGCGTTAGTGATGATTTGGGAGCAGGGTAATTCAGCAATAAATGTTACATTATTGACTCCTTTGTGAGATGACAAGCCATAGTTCAAAATGTTTTCCATACCCTCTTATGCCCTGTGTTTGATTGTGGACCCTTATGCAAGAGTTATGCTAACATCAAAAACTAGTACAAGCCATCTTGATTGACATAAACTCTTTGCTATGGCTGAAACAGAGATCATGGTGTGAAATACATTGACCTGGTGTGCATTTTAGGTTGCTGCACAAGAGACCAGCTTGGAGTTTCTTCTGTGCTGTCAGCACTTGGATGGCTTTAACAGACTGTGTACTCCTATGACAAATAGTATCTCTGGAGATTCTGAACAGACAGGGATTCATTCTTCTTAACACTACCTGAGCAGTGTAAGTAGACACATTTGCATTCCCTGTACAAGGTCTGCTTAAAAGATGAAAATTCTGCAGCAAGATTTCCCTGTGTAATGAGTAATCCTTGCTTCCAAAGGCCATTTGGTGAGACTGCTCTAACCTTCAGCCTTCAAATACTGGGCAGACAACCTGCTTTTGGCTACTTTTCCCCCTGTTATAGCCCTGCTTCACATGCCCTCAGACATTTAGAGAATGAGTCTGTCAGCCTCATTCAGCCTTCATTCTATACTTGAAAGAAAAAAAAAAAATTCTGCAGGAAAAAAAAAGGGTGTGGGGGGTATGAGGAGGAAGGGAGCACTACAGGATGGTCACCAGGCTCCTGTGGTAGAAAAGTCTGACCATGAGGTTCTTTCATGTGTGGATTCCTCATAATCTATGTCAGGAACTGCTGAGCAGCTAATCACAACAGCCAGTCACTAGCTGTTAGTGTCTAGCTGTAGGAAAGTAGGAAAATTGATACAGTTAATATTTGGCTTTATCTGTCCTTCTGCTCTGTCCCACTCTGGATATAATGCAGGCAGGGCTCTCTTGCTACGCCAGTTCAGTTCAATCTCTGTCTTTTCACCCTCTTTGCTGTACAATAGACAGGAATACTATGTTAAGGGGATACTATGTTATAAGACCTTCAGATAATGTAGTGATGATTGCATTATTCAAACATTTCTGGCAATGGAAGTCCAAGAACTGCAGAGCATCTTGTACCCATATGTGCAACAAAGGGCATCAGTGATACCAGGGCCTAACTCCCCTGGTACAAAAGCAGATGTAGGCATTCAGAGACCTTTTAGGAACTGAATTCCATTGAAAGACAACAGGATTTGGCTGTCCTAGCTCACTTAGGCATTTCTTTAAACTTTTAGTATTAGGAAACATATAAGGGGCTACTTTTGAATTAAGGAAACAAAAAATAATGTGCAGGTGAAAGAAGTTTCCTCTATTTATGGACAGCATGCTAGGGTATTCTCAGCAAATTTTAAGCTTGTTTGAAGCCCTGCTGTGAATCTCTGTGCAACTTTGATCTCAGTGTAATAAAGAAATGAACAGAGTTTAGCAGCTATTGTGTCAGACAGGATGATTTAACTTCAGGGCTGAGTGTGATTTCGGTTTTGGTGCTGCAGAAAAACCTAATGTCAAACAGGGCAGTAGAATGTTCTTAACTAAAATTATCTCATATGTCCTCTAGCTGTCTGAGATTTGTGGATCCCCTAATAAAAATAAACCATCTCAGTGCTGTTGGTGACTCACAGAAAATACCTAGGTTTATTTACCCTATCAAAGGACAGCTCATTAGAAATCCCAGGTTCAACAAGAGATAAATGCCTCACAAGACACCCAATCATGCAGCTGCACAAGCAACTGGTCACAGAATGGCCCCAGGGACAAAACATCTGTATGAATCCAGTTTTGTGCTGCATAAATGCCATGGGAAGGGCTTTGCTGGGGCTTTGGACCACATGATAGGTGAGGTGCAAGGTAATGCAGGCAGGAGCAGGAAAAATATGTTTACGCCGTATCCCTTCTAAGAGCATGACATATCTTAGGCAGAACTTAGGAACATGTTCAGCAGGTTTCCTGTCACTGTAAACCTCAAGCAAAATAATGCCAGGACAGGGTAACATTAGACACAAGTCATGTTAAGGTCTAATTCTGGTGTTGGTTGCTAATTGGTGAAAACGAAGTGGTCTGTGATCATGCATTTCATTCTTGTAGACTCTTTCTTATGTTACAAATTGGTGTGACATGAGATTAGGAGAGCCCTGGAAAGTAAATACCCACTAATACCTCATTATGAACTATTAGACATATATTTGGATTGGTTTAAGCTGGGAGGACAGCTGGTTGACAATGACTTAAAGTCAACAAATGCTATGAAATATCTCCAGGGTGTTCTCTGCTTCTGAAGAGCATTTGGGAGGTTGTTGTCTTTTGTTTAATATTACTGTGTCACTTGCAGTTAGATGACTCAAGTGAGACATTCTCCTCAAAGAATCAGCCTGCATTAAAGCCAGCCACCTTTCTGGCTCCCAGTTCAATTTACTGAAGATGCAGTTACTTTAATTTTGTGCCATTAGGCCTTTGTTATTTTAATATTTGTCTTTGCTTTCTTGAAAATTTAAGAATAGAAAAACTATTTAAAAACCTTTAAACAGTAACAGAAATGCCTGATACTGAGTGTCACTTACAATAGCCATCTAGTTACTGTAAAAAAAAATACAAGAAATCAGCTTTCCAGACTTAAAATTTCAGCATGGGCATATGTAAGGGATAAAGAAACAAAGTTGTATAAATAAGCAACCTGACTATTTCAGGGGTAATAATGACTCAGAGAAATTTAGAAGGCATGTGAATACTATGAACATACTAAATTAAAGTAATTTTTATTAGGAACAATGGAAAAATAGCACATAGATTTAAGGAGATTAGATGACTTGCATTTGACCTGTTGCAGCTGTTTCTGAGAGATGTGAAGATTTGGTGTTCAGGGCAGACTAGTGAGAATATTAGTGGAGCAGAAGGACCCTCTTTATTTAAGAGAGTCCAAGGACTCTGTATTATAGCAAAGGAGGGAATGATTTTTATTATCATCAATATAAATTTTACCGTGTTAAAGGTACGAGTTTAACTTGTCATACATCATAAACACCATGTTCTCTTTCTGCAGCCCTAGAATACACTATGGAGGCTGTCAAATACATAAGCTGGCATGATTATTTGGGATTCAGTATAACAAATCTCAAGCTAATCAATCCCAAGGTAAATCCTTTCAGCAAAACAAGAAACAACTGTGCAATCTGCAGGGCTGAATTTAAGACATTTTTGGAATGGCTCAATGTACCTTCATTCAGTTTATCCAGGCCAAAGCATTCCATTTTCTACAATATATTGAAATCACTCTCAGTACCAGCTGAGATTTAGGCAAGAAGTAAAATCAAATTTATTTGACTGAATTTCAAGAATTTGAAGAATTCAATAATTTAAGAAAACAACTACTGAATTTGTAAAACAGGTGCAAAGTTAAAATTCAGCTCATTAACTACCTGCAGATGGGTATTCCTAAGGTCCTCCTCTGTTCCACTGAGCTAGGGACTGACAGGACACAGTCACAGCCTTTTGGAGCCAGATATGATCTCCCAGTTGCAGTTGCCACACTCCTCTGGGTTTGTGTCCTCTAACTTGGAATCTCTCACCCAGAGCAAGCTGTTTCCTCAGAAGTTCTAAAGAGCAGTGTTAGTGCACCTGGAGAAATATATTAATTCCACAGTCTTGATAAATAATTTAATTAGGTTATCAATTTATGGGCCTGTCATGGATGAACAAATGCCTGACACAGATCAGGCATTTGAAATGAAACCTCATGCTGGGCAACCTAGCTGGAATTACATACCTAGCTTGATTCATTCAAGAGTGCAACCATATCCCTGCTTTACATATCGGTTTGTGACCAAGCACTGACTCATTTCTGAGTTTTCACGAGTCTAAATACATAAACTTCCTGGAACACAAAGTTTTAGAGCAACTTGAAGCATTGCAGGGTTACGATAGCTCATAACTAACTGGCTTTAAATAAGGACTAGTACCAAGACAAGCTTGGGGAAAATTTTGCTCAAACTGGATGTTTGGAGACAATCCCAGAAAAACAGTGGTCTCTCCAGTCTGGTAGACAAAACTCCAGTCACTAAATGTTAAACCTACAAAAATGTTTATATTAAAATTGAAGTGCATATTACCTGTGAGGAGACTTAAGCCTTTGGCCAAACTGCCTTATAAGACTTTTCAGTCTTGCAAATTGTAAACTATGCTAACAACCACACCTATTGAACATGATGCAGGAAGTAATTCAGAGAAGTTTTATATCCTGAATTACGCAAGAAATCACATGAGATGATCACAATAGACAAGTCTGTAGCAGGAAACTTAAAACGCATCCCACTTGCTAAGCGTGGGTTCGTACTTTGCCAAATCCAGAGTCTGTTATGGGAAAAAAATACAGATATACACAGAAAGGAAAGCAGGCATGTAGTCCCTGCTTGAATAATCATGGGACTCACTTTGTGGACTGTTTACTGCACAGTGGGGAGGTATAGATACTGCCACTGTTCCTTTAATTCCATACATTTCTGTGTAAGTTATGAAAGGTTTCCCCCTCAGTGTGGCAACAGTAAACATAAACCAGACCCTCTATTATCAAAATCATTAACTAATCTTGTAATATTTAAACATGGCTTCTAATAGCATCCTCCCCCAGACCTTTGAAACTTTCTTGAGTGACTGATCAGCCTTGCACCCAGAGCTCAAAACATCCAGAGTCCAGAGCCAGTGGAGGGTGCAAGACCAGCCTGACTTCCTTGCACCATGACTGGCTCAGATGTTCTGAAAAAAGAACGGCTAGGAGAGGAAACATGGTGCAACTGTCATGCTTTTAACTCCACCTCATTGCCCTTTGTCTCCCCTCCCTTAAATATACCCTTTCTTAACATTCCAGCATTTCATTTCATCCTTTATAAATTTACCTAGAAGTTTTGAGTCAATGTTAACAGCCAATGCTAAAAAAAAAAAAAAAAAGCAAAGTTCAAAGACTTTGAAAGAAGATGCCTGGAAGAAACTTATTTCAGCACTTTTTTGGATTGCAACACCACCTCTACTTGCATAATGGCATGTTATTTGTTTTCCACAGAAGGTTTCCCTCTCTCCGTGTAAGAGACAAGGGCTGTTCTGAGCCTGGCTCAAGGGTCTCTCATGAATCTGTCTGATAAAAGTAAAATTTACCCAGTATCTGCTGAGAGCAACAGCAATGAGTTGTCCTTCTACCTTCTTATTATAGCAAATACGGAGGTAATTAAAGAGATTCGTTTCCTGTACTGAGTGTTGAAAGCACTAACAGTGAATGTTGGGTTTGAGGTGTGAGTGAAGCAAGGAGTGAGCACTGGAGACAGGAAAGGAGTAGATGGATGTAAGCTTCGAACGGAGTAAGACGACAAATCAAGAGGGAGGGAAGGAACGGCATAGGATTGGATTGTTGAGCCTGCTTTCGCCTGCTTGGGAAGACGCGGGAGTTGCGGCGCCCAGGGCCCGTGCGGGTTCCAGCCCGCGGCCCGTGCGGGTTCCAGCCCGGAGCCCATGCGGGTTCCAGCCCGGAGCCCGTGCGGGTTCCAGCCCGGGGCCCGTGCGGGTTCCAGCCCGGAGCCCATGCGGGTTCCAGCCCGAGGCCCCTGCGGGTTCCAGCCCGGGGCCCGTGCGGGTTCCAGCCCGGGGCCCATGCGGGTTCCAGCCCGGGGCCCGCGCGGGTTCCAGCCCGGAGCCCGTGCGGGTTCCAGCCCGCGGCCCGTGCGGGTTCCAGCCTGAGGCCCGTGCGGATTCCAGCCCGCGGCCCGTGCGGGTTCCAGCCCGGGGCCCGCGCGGGTTCGAGCCGCGCCGGCGGTCGCTGGAGCCGAGGCTGCGCCAAGGCAAGAGCGCCCTCTGCCGCCAACACCCTGCGACGGTGGGGAGCCCCGTCCTCCGTCCCGCGGCGCTGCCACAGCCCCCGCTCTTCCTCACGGCAGCCATCATCCGGAAGGAGACTTCAACTCCGCCGTGCCCGGGGAGCCGGGAGCCGGGGGACGGACAGGGGCGAGACTGTGAGGAAGGCGAGGGCCCGGCCGTGTGGCTGGCGCGGGCTCGGGCGCCATCTTGTGCCCGCCGGGCGGGAGGTGCCTCCTGACGGCTGAGGAGCCCATCCCTCGGGAATGCTCCTGCAGCCTTAGGATACTCGGTGCCTTACCGGAAAACTGTTTCTGGAATATTGCTGTGAATTAGCAGCAGTTCAAATGCTCCTTCTTTTTATGTTTACACTGCTGGTGTATCATTGACAAACATGCCCGAGGAGTCTGGAAATAAAAGCCCAGTAAACCCTACACAGTAGGGTCAAGCCAGTCTCTCACAGATTAGCTTTTCCATACATTGTATGTCAAGGACTGGACTTACAGCATCAATCCTTGCACAGCAGTGCCCCAGGAATAAAGCACTGGTAGGGATTGTCCAAATCCTCACAAAAGGGCCCTTACATTGCAAGCAATTACTATAAATATGTGTAACACAGGAAAACCCACAGCACAGGCAACCCCTGCCCCCACCCCCCAAACAAACAAACAAACCCCACAACAGTATCCGTCAAATGTAAGTTTTGCACTAAAATCCAGAGATCTGGCATCAGGATGTGGTACATGCCAAGATGAAGTGATGGCCTTCAGGCTTTCTGTTGCTTATATCCATCGGGATGGTCCCCACTGGGCTGAAGAGGAAAATAAACCAAGACAGTAAAGGAAAAGCTCTTAGTAATCATTGTTAATTACTAGCCAAAGTAGAACAGTTTCAGGTTGAGAAGATGAAACACAATTATCCCTATAAAAGGTCAAAACAGTCATCTGTGGTAGGATTTGCACCCAAGCCCAAATCGCAGAGTGGGCACCTAAAGCAAGGTAGGCTGCAAGCCAGACTCAGACACTTGCTTTAAGAGTTTATGGGTTGAAACATAAGATGCTCCCTGTTTGTAACCACATGGATTTCTGTATACAGAGGCACCAAGGTTTTGGGCCCGTAGCAAAACTCCTCAAGTGAACATGTTGGATCAACTAAAGACTTCTATCTCTCACCAGCCCAGTTTGCAGCTGGGTTTGAGATCTCTTAAACTTGTCCCCCTCCACTGCCTTGGACAGTCTACCTGGTGAGCTCAGGATCCCACTAGATGGCAGGACAGTTTAAGCCTTTGCTATTTATACTTCAGAGCAAGTGCCCTGGGATCCTGGTGGGCTCATCCCCACTGGTCTGGTCTGGACCTGGGGGAACCCACACTCACCACCATCTGGGGCTTATGCTCATTGAACACATGGAGGAATCCATGGAGAAGTCTTTGTTCAATTCTGTTTCATGGGCTTTATCACACACAGAGCACTAGCAGACAGAAGAGAGGAATATGAACTAATACTAATTTGCTAAACCTTGAAGTATATCTCTTTATGTGTGTGATACATAAAGGATATTTAGCCTACTAAGGGTAGTAGGCAAAGTGATAGTAGTAAAGTGCAGTTTAAGCCTCTTATAGCCACTGCTCTCTAGTAATTTTTAAGTAGTCAAGTGCAGTTATAATTTCTTAATGACATCTGGAAAACGTCAAGGTGAGTTTTCTATATATTCAAAATACCTAAATTGTTTTATAGATGCACAATAAAATTACAAGGGTACTTCCTGCCTTTTTTTTTTTAGCATGCTGAGTGGGTAAGAATGGATAATTGCTTCATTATGTTCTAAAATATGCAGACAACAAAGTTACCTTTTTTACTTGGTGCCAACATGAAATTCTTTGCTTTATGAAAACCCAGGATAGTGCTGTAAGATGATAAAAAAGAAAGTATTACCTGTACTAAACTTGCTGTAATGGAAATTGGGATTAATGCATTATAATACCAGATTAACCTTAAGTTTGTTGCTGTCATTTATTAAGGTAATTAAGCATGTACCTAATTTTAGGTACCTAATTCTATTGACTCCTGTGAAACGCCTCTGCATCTGAAGTTAAGCATGTTTTAAAATACCCTGCTGATTCAGGGCCATAAACGTTGTGGCCGTGTGAACCAAGAGAATGCACTGTTATCAATCACTCATTAGTTGAACTAAGGGAGGGTGGTACAGCCTGCATAATGGTTGAAACTGGCTCAGTGAAAAATATTCAGAAGCACTTCATTTGCTCTTTACAGACTCAGAAGAAGTTTAGTAGGACTATTACCTTTCTTCAGCACACTAACAAGAAAATGAAACAAAGCTTCCCCAAATTCAGCTGTGCTTAAGACAATAACTCTGCCCAAGTCCCAGAGTACTGGACAGCATGGCATAAAGCCCCCTAGAGAGGCCTAATGGGGTGAGTTCCCCTTCGGCACAACTAATAAACTCCACTCCAAAGACCAAAGTTTGGTACACATCAGCCAGTTTGTGAGTCAGTTTATACTGATCAGAAATATGCATTTGGCATACAACTGGAGAAATTTGGCAAACTCCCGACATAACTAAATATTCCTACTGCTACAACTAACTAAAAAAGAGACTCTCATGCAGTCTAGACTAATAGTTGTTTAGACACAAAGTGTACACGCACATGGCAGAGAAGCATTTCTGTGTAACTTGGTTAATTTGCAATTAGATAATAACATATATTACAGATCTTTAAAAAATGATCATCCTGCTTTTAATTATATTGCATTTTAAATCTTAGCTTTTACTACTGTGTTTTTTAAAATTTGCTGTTAAAATTCTTTCTACGCAACATATTTTCATCGACAAGTTCATACAGCTCAAGTACAAAGTAAGCACCTGAGTGCTTACAACAAACTCCCCAGAGTGTTGAGCATTCTTGACTAGTTGTAAACTATATATTTGTGAGCAGTTAATGTCATTTATGTATATAGTTATAGATTGGGGGGGGGGGTTTACATAGAATTCAGCACATGAATAATTTGCTAAATTTAGTTGGTTCATAATTGGTGTGTTAATAGCAAAAAAATTCAAACTAGCTTAGACTAACAAAGTACCCAAAGTATGTAACCCAAATTTCAATGTCTGTATTGTATCAGAGAAGAAACTAAATATATCCAGTGCTGCAACTGTGAAAGAAGTGCAGAATTTGATATAGGCCATGACCCAGAAGAGCAAAGCGTATAAGAACTTATGTTTCAGTAATACTCATACACTTGATTTCGATGGGATCACCACAGCTGCTTCTAATTCACCAATTTATGATGCTAAAAAAGGAGGCTGGTACAGGAGAATGGGACTACAACCCAGAACAAGAGTGTGTACCACAAATACAGTTACCCCCTAGTCCCTCTCCACTGTAGTTTTCAGCTCTGGTCCACAGTGTAAGCTAGTTTAGCCTCTCACACTTTCTTAAGCCACCTGTTTAGATCCAGTGGAGGTAGTTATTTTACCTTTCCAAATCTGAAAAAAAAGAAAAATGGGATGTTGCATTTGTTAAATGAAAACAGGTTAGGAGGGGGGAACTAATTGTCAGTTCAGTGGAATTAAACTGGATCCTTTATTGATTGGTCCCCTAAAGCCAGGGTATGAGTAAATGCACAGTAGGAATGAAAATTGTGCCTTACAAGTTTTCTTGAGCTCTTACAAGCTCTCTGCCAGGTTTAGATTACACAAATATTTCATAGATGGAATACCAGTCACATGTAGGATGTACCCATCAGAGATGCTTCCTCTGTTTTCATGATGCACATAAGCGGCTGCTGCCCAAGGAATCGTGAAGCTTCATGCCTGTACCTGAATCATAAGCCTCCTACAATAAGGGAATGAATGCCAAGTATTTTCAGGATTTTTGATCTCCAAAACAAAACAAGTCCTTTCAGTAGAGAAAAAACTTTGCCTAAAATCTTTGTAAAAATCACAATGATTGAAACATCTTCACTGTCAGCAAACAACAAAGCAAAATCCAGATGAAATAAAAGAAATATGTATTACTGGGCTTTAAATATTGTCCTACAGGAGAAACATTAAGAAATCAACCAAAGACAGAAAAGATGATAGATATTTAATTTCCACAGTGAGATTAAACAATTTTCATCATATACAAACATACTTACTTTACTTTAGATACACATGAACAGCTACAATATTCAGCATGAAAATGAATGACCAAAGTGGCAACACTGCAAAAAGTGGGAGAACTGAATTGATCTGCCATAATCAAATAGAGGTAAGGAGAGTCTGAAAACAAACATTGGTGTTTAAGTAGTTTATAAAACCTTCTGACAACAGGAGCAGGAGGAAATTTTATTTTATGTATTTTTTTTTCACACCCATCTACATATGTCTAATGAGAACAAAAATCTCAGGAGATAAATTACAGATGATTTCTGTAATCTAATATATACTTAATATCATGTTGCAGGGAATGAACACACATCTGTGTTAGAGAAAAATAAGCTGGTTTGAGAAATTAAGAAAAAGGATTTTTATTCTGAAACAATGATTAGTTCTTAGTAGGTATATTAATTGGAACTGTCAAAGAAAATTAGTTAGGACGAATACTATAACCAAAACAAGAGAGAAAACTGAAAACATGAGATACATTCTTTAGTTCTCTTCCTGTTTGGATATGCAGAACATTGCTTTTGAAAGATGACAGTAGAAAGAACTGTATGCCATCCACATAATCATCTAGGTACAAGTGTGTTGCAAAGTCATGTCTGTGCTGCTAAAGTTGCTACCACACTTCAGAAGGGGTGACACAGGGAAACTGGGAAGTCTGTTGATGGGATTCATGAACCCAAAAGTCCTTAGGTGTTAGGAGTCATTGTGTTTTCCTTCCGTCTCTTGACCTTCCAGCAAGGCTTTGGATGATGACACTTCTCCACCCTCTGCTCCTGCATCTAAACAGACACAGAATTAAACATTTATGCCATACAAATTCTCAGAGCTTTTTAAATGCAACCAAGTATTTGGGTTCACTAATCATCTCTGTTTGGACTGGCTCTTTACTACCACAGTCATGGGTGCATTAGAAAGAGAGATAAACTCAAGAGATAAAGAACTTTGAGAGGCATCTCCTAAAAGCTGATGCCTGTTGGTGTTGATTTGCCCACTTCTTAGACAGGCTGATCAATGTGCATTTGGCGTAAAAAATAGATTGGAAATAACTTTGTATTACTGTTATTTTTTTTCTGTGTCATTTCCAAAATCAAATTAGACTATTGCATTCCTTTGAGCACTGTGTGGTTTCAGGTAGATAACATTACAGTTTATAGATAGGCCAGTTATCTGTCTGACCTTCTTTGACAAGAATTACCTATGTGAATTTACCCTGTCTTCACAAGATGAGGGATTTTTTGTTACTTTGAGTTGGACGTTCACTCACATACTAGAGCTGAATTCTTACATGACTGATTGACTGATAGAAATAAAAGTTCCCCACTGTCTCTGGTCATTATATGACTTGTTCAATGCAGAAACTCTTGCCTCGATTTCCTTGCAAACCATAATAATAATAATTTTCACATTACCTCCAAGCCCCACATGGTAATATCAGTGGTAACAGCATACCCAAATCTAGGGCAGCCCATAGCTTTTGGGGACAAGGAGAGGTCTGCTCAGCACATCTGGCTGTACTGTCCTCCACTTTATACTCCTCTATATCCTCCACAGTCATAATCTAAGGGGGACATTTTCTGACTTGCTATAAAATATCAAAAACACCCAGAGTTATATATCACAGCATATATATGATGCTATACACAATTCATCAGCTAAAGCCCTTTAGCTGCTTGATGTTTTAAGTCTCCTCAAAGATTCAGAGGCTTTGGAATTCTATAGCAATAAAGAACCGAGTTATTTGACACCCCCTAGCCTTATGTAGCCCAGCACTGCTGTGGAAAGGAAGACAGAACAATCTCTTCTATTGGCTGTTTCTGTGAAGGTTGGACATTTAATAATAAGTGGAGTCTTTCAGATAGGGTAGAGGAGAACAGTTTGTTGGAGGAAATCTAATCTCATACCTGGTGGCACTTAGGTGTGCAATAGGTGCTAGTTAAGCTGCTGAGTGTTATCAGCAGAATGGTGCCCTAATGCAGGTTACCAAATGTGGAAGATCAGTACATCTTCTTGCTCTCAAACATCTTGCAGCCTCCTCTTCAACCTTTGGATCACCAGTGACATCAACCAACTATTCAACATGGTTCCAGACCACCTGTGGAAAGTCTCAGCACTCCAAAACTTACGTACCACCAGAGGATGATGAGACATGGTACAGATGGTCTGCATTTTGGAGTTAGGCTCCAAGATAAACAGATGGTGCCAGAATCTCTCCTGTTCATCTCATGAGAACATCAACATTGTGTAGCTTGCAGAGTACATGGATATTTGTGTCATGCAGATATAGTCCTTGTGTATTCATAAAAAAATAGAGCGAAGTCAGAACACCTCCTGTTCCTGACTTTTCACTATGACAGTAGCTGAGAGCATTTTAGAAAGAGGAAATGTATGATCCAATGAACATTAGCTAAATTTGAAACAAGATGGAGAGAGTCCTCCTTACCATTTTCCAGAATCTTCACTGAATATGAATTTCAGAGTAGCAACGAAATAGGGCATACTTTATATAGCCACATGTTCCATCTTCTCCACTTCTCTCATTTATCTAATTTCTTTGTTCTGAGCTGCAAATGACTTTCCTTTTTTTAATGACTTATTGTTAAAGTCAGAAATAGGCAAAAGAGATCCCTTTTAGAGCCCCAAATGTTTCACAAACAAACAGTTTCCCTGTCATAGCATTTGAACTTCAAAACTGTCTTTCCATTTTGATGAGTTTGCTTATTGTCTCATCAAAATTTTAACATACAACACAATGAGACTGAAATTCCCATCTGATACTTGTGGAATTCCCATCCCCAGAAAGCACCCAAGCTGTCAGAGTGGACCTAGCTGCATCCTGTATTAATTTCCTATTATCACTACTGTTAACTGCTGATAACAGAATCTGCTGCCTTCCAACATGCTCTGGCACAGCTATATTTTGTCAATGACAAAAGCCAAGGACAATTCCATGCTCTTAATTGTTCTTCAAATCCTGGCAGTGCTGGTCCTGTATTTCTAAGAAAGCATCAGTACATTTTGCTAAACCTAACATAGCTGTGTTTTGTTCCTTCTTCTTCTTAATGTGAATTGGATGGAGACCAGGAGAGGAGGACTATTGTGTCATCTGGAGGACTAGATATTTACTTTATGCCATGCTGTGACTTTTCTTATAAAAAGACTTGGACTCTTTTCTGTTTCTTTTGTAGGGACATAATTTTCATATTCATAGGAAAAAATGTCTCCTCAAGACAAAATAATGTCTTCTTCCAGACCCATTCAGATTCTTATTTTCCTCACTTCTCCTGGTTCAAGTCAGGTTATGGTCATTCAGCCCTTCTCAGTCCTCCAAGAAATGTCTTTCTACCTGCTTAACAGTCCTTTGATGGACCCATGTGGGCTTTAGATTACAGAACCCCAAACATATGACTAAAAATTAAATCACCAAAATAACAACAATTTGAGATCAAATAAATCCTTCCCCCTGGCCTTTTACGGTGGCAGCTTTAGGAGGCTGTACACCTAACATCCTATAATTTCTTTGGACAATGTAAAAGGAGGATATGCATCCCTGGAGACCAGGAATCCCTTTAATGATCTACTTCAGTTCAGATTCATGGACCGTTCACATCTCAGCACGGGTGTGCCTTCCCCTTTGCTGCACTCACACCATCACTGCTCCTGGATGTGAGACCATTTGTTGTGGTGGTACCACAACAGCAACAGTGATGGGCATGAAAAGAAAAAGTTTTCTGAAAAAAATTCTGATTCAGATTAAAAAAAGTAGGGACAGACCATGGTCGGGGCCAGTCTATATTTTTTGTTTCTCAGGCATTAGAAATCAGATTTTTCTGAATCTGAAAAGTCCCCTGCAGACACTCTGGAAGTAAAAAGAACTCACAGAACTGGTGTTGATTAGACTTGTGCTTTATCAACAGAGCACCTTATCTAATAAAAGGACATGGCAAAATAGGGCACTAGTCTTAGACAGCAATGTTGAAAGCCTACTAAATAGGAATAAAATACTGTAATATGCCTGAGTTAGGATAGCTGTCATAGTAGCACAGCTCTGCTGTCTTATGGAAAGTTATGTCAATGCAGTGGTACACTGTAATTTATAGTTGGAGTGATGTATTATCCTAGTTGCCCAGATGTACAACTGCATTTTCTCTCAAGGGAACCGGAATTCAGTTCCCAGCACTCAGCTGTTTCCCTAAGCTGCTAACACTGGATCTGTGGATGGATATAGGTATGGGTTAATATCAACTTGTCTCCTCAGGAGGCACACATGATAACTGCTTTGGAAGGTTGAATTTAATTCTAAGTGATGAAAGGAATATTAGTATTGATATCAAAACTGCATGGTGTTGGAGTTTCTTTTTCTTTTTCTTTTTTTTTTTTTTAAAGTACGACTGCATAAAAATGTCCCTTTCTGAATGCACAGCCATTACCTTCTGAAACAGAGAGCTCAGCCAGCTTGTGTGGCAGGTCTGAAGTCCCAGCACCAGCAGGAGAGCCCAGGATATCTGGTAAGGCGTTTCGGCGGCCTGCCCGTCCTGATGCTGCAAAATCTGTGACCACAGGCTCCACATCAGTCATTGCTGACTCCTTTCCTCATAGCAACATCTGTATATGGAACAAACAGAAGAAAACAGCTGTAGCCTGAGGGATGCTAATCACCTGCTCAAAATTAGAATAGCCAGAGGCTTTGCCCCGATGGTTCTTTTGTTATTAAAAGCCATACATTTCAATACTAAGTGTTTAAGCTTTATTTCTGCCCCTGAAGAAGACAGAAGACTATCTGTGCATGTCCTTACAGTAACATTTGCACAACAGACTGGCACAATGAACGGGAAAGAAACCTGTGAATAGGGTCGGTAACAGCCCTTTCCTCCAGCCATCTGTACTTCCTTTTACGACCTATCCCTCTTTTTAAGTGGTTTTGCCATACAATCACTTGGAAGAGAACTAAAATTCTGTTGTCATACAGTCTCTGTGAAGTAAAGCATGTTTTCTTTATCATGCATCTTGTTCAGATTCTTATTTAGAATAATTTAGAATCTTTTTAGAACAAACTCATTTCACAAAGAAGGAAACTATATAAAATGACAAAACACCAACTGAAAGTCTTCATAGATTTTCTTTATCCTTCACATATCAAACCACTTGTTTTCCTCTGCTGCTTGTTAGCCTGGTTTAACCTTCACTTGAGCATGTAACTTTTATCTAATAAATAACTGAATCCTGGAAATGATGGAACCGACTGTATTCTGCTCCTTTGATCCCTGTCTCAAAGCCCATTGAACTGAATGGGAAAACTGAAGACCACAGTGGGCTTTCGATCAGGCATAGAGATGTTTGCATAATCACACCCCAGTCAACAAAGTGTGAACACCTAGAGAAGAAGCATTCTTGGCTGCAAGTGGCACACAGAGTGTGAAAAATGCCCTGAGCAATCACAAAAGGCTATAATATAATCATTTACACAATAATGTGATAATTAACAGAGTGATTTATAATTAGGTATCCATTACTCAATTTAAAACAGTAGTTACTTGCTCTATATGAATGAAGTTCTGTTTGCAATGTGGGAGCAGGAATTTGTCTCTGTGTAAATACGGTCAGTGCTTTGTGTGGGAAGGGATACAGATGGTACTGGAGACCAATCTGATGAAGGGCTGTCAGCTTTTGGTTGACAACTGGCTGTATTTAGACTAAGAACTGGATATGGAAAGTGTCAATCATGTTAGTGTTGTTCATGTAAGAAGCAGAGCATCACAATCCCCCTTTTAAATTTCTGCTAAGCTTGGGAAATATTGCTTTCATTTCATGGATAGAAAAAATTATACAGATATCAAGCATGACTTGCTCTGATGTGCAGGAAGGAAGAGGCAGAACATTGAACACTGATGCTGACTTCCTGTCATTTCTACCACGAACATTTTCTTTTCTCCATCAAAGTGCCTTTCAGCTGTGTCAATCCAAAACCAAGAAGGAATATTCTTAATCTTCTTTGTATCTCTAAGTAGCTTGTAATAGAAGAAATTAATTCTTCTTGGCAAGAAACAAAGGTACAAGTAGGACCACCAAGTCTGAAAGATGACCTGAACATGCAAACAAACTGCTTGCTTTAACTAAGGGCAGTAAGTGAAAGATCTCATCTGGAGATTTAGCAGAAAGTTCCTGATCTGTGGGAAAACAGGTCAAATCCAAATGAAACTTTTCCATCAGTGGCAAAATGTAGAAGCTATATATGGGCATTCAAGAATGACATTTTTCAGAAGACACATAAAAATCATGGCATCATCAAGGTTGGAAGAGACCTTTAAGATGATCCAGTCCAATGGTCAAACATGCATCAACATTCTCAGTTAGATTTAGCATTATGATATCAGAGGGTGAGATTAGCACTTGGCATGAAATACAAAAATAAGGAGAACGAATCCATGTTTATAGACACAGTCTCATGGCTTTTTGGGGATGTTTGTATTTATTAAGCTCTAAGTGTCCTAAATGTTTTTCCTCATATGCTCACCACAGCAAATAAAGAGACTGTAAATTACACTTCAGAACAGAAAATGCCTGGGGTCTTCTTTTGCTTAGTAAAATTGTTAAAATTATTCTCATTGCCAAAATACCAGCATGCTTGCATTTCCTGTCCATTTCTTTTCAGGCATTAATACGATGGAGCCAAAAGTACTGCTGTACACGTAGATCTACAGAATGACATTAACATCAAAACACACTTTCTCAAGCCTGCCTTGTGGACTTCCCCCTCCTCTTTTCTCTCTTGTATGCGTGTTTTGGCCCCTAAATGGTTACTTTTTAAATGGAGAAAATCTGGTCTACATCTCATGCCATATGAAGCTACTCTCTTCTGCAGTACAGTTTGCAGTACAGTTTGCACTTTTGCACTTGTTTCAAAGCCCTCCCTTTCCTCTCCAGCACATCTCCTTCTCCTCTGACGTGATCTCCCTCCACTGCATAATACTAGACAACCCAGGAAGATGATGAAGGGCACTGTCTGATGTGCTTTCAAGTAAGTGAATTTTGATTTATGCACTTGATTTAAAAAGTATGCAAATCTAGACAAATCTAGAACATCTGTCAGACAGAAAATCAGCTGATCATTATCCATACATCTGGTGGCTATAATTCAAATATAACTATCTAAAAATACACCATCCTTTATATACATAACACTTACCATTAAGGGTTTTCGCCTTTTTTTCTATCTTTACTGCACTAGCACAGCATATTCTCTAAGTGTATTTGAAAGATGAAGTTCTAAGCCAAGAGGCTTAGAACTGACATTACAAAACGTATGTCCATTTAGAGATCCATATAACCCAAAACTTAAGCTCAACTACCAACATATGACACACATTACTCAAAGTAGCTTGCTGCTGTATTTGAGAGAAATGCCATTTTGTTCATTAATGTTCTAAGGGAGTTCATCAATTTCATTCTGAGGCTCTCTTTTATCAGTATTTTCTAAGGCCTATATCGAAGTAAGGATACAGAGTTTCTCTGTTCTCCATCTGTTGCCATGCTCGTGCCTGCATGTTTTGGTTTTGGGAATTCTATTCCCAGGCACGGTCTTGATGCACAAGGTCATGTTCTGTAAACTACCGAAGTTCCCACATCTGTTTCCAGAGGAGGGGCTTCAGTGATAGTCTCTGGAAAATGACCAGTGGTTCCCAAGGGTCCCACCTCTGGGGTGAGCACATCTGTAAAATGTACAAAAAGAGTCAGAAAAATAAAGAAGGGGTCTCTTGCTTGCAAGAGCTCCACGCAGCCTCTTTGATGCACTCCCTGCCTCGTTCCTGCGTCCCCCACAGCAATATCCATCTGTTTCTACCTTTACATTTTTAACACATTCATTGGAAAATATCTACCTTTCTGGCATCTCTTGCATCTGTTAAGCACAGTATTATTCATGCCTCCTCACAGAATAAACAATAATTACAATGTGCACAGCATATATTTTTCTCAAATCCACTTCTCCTCCTGCTGCTGCCAACATCTCCTTCTGCTTCACTGAACCCATTTTACTCTAGCCTTATCCAAGATAAAGATACTCACATGTTGCCAACGCCTATGTGCAGTTTCTTCTCTGACTTTCCAAATTACTGTTGTCATTTTTCTCCTGTGTCACTGCTCACCAGACTAATGAAGCACAGATCCAAAGGAACACTGCCAGATTTCCCAATCACAAAGTTCTGTACTTCCCCAACCCCCTTTTTGCCATTGTCCAGTCCACCCAAAATTATAAAACAACTGGGTGGAAAAGAAGAGTTGTTCAGGGACAGAGACTGTCTTCAGAGGGTCAGTAGTGGGAAGGCAGGTGCATGTCCCAGAAGGGCTCACCTACCAGTTAAGAGACTGAAGGCTATGAATGGCATCCCAGGTAGCAGTCCATCACTGAGACTAACTTTGCAGCTCATTACTGGGCCAAGACAGTGTTAAAGAGGTTTTGGAAGTATTAGAATAATCCCCTCATGTATGCCTCTGAAATGCCTGCAGGATCACCCAGAATGCACAACAGACAACTCAAGTGTGCATGGGTGAAGGAAATGCTCTGCTTGTGAAAACTGACTACAGCCAAAAAACCCTCAATTAATGATCTATCAAATAGATATTCAGGAAAGTGTCCTCAGACAAAATAATAGCAGGTGGCATTTTCTCTAAAAGACAGGTAGTTTGTTAATCTTTGAGTCTTCTTTTGCTGGCAGCATAGCCAACCCTTTGGAGGAAAATGAGTCACAGAATCCAGTGAGAATTTATTTAAATAAATGACAGGAACAAATAATTCTCCTGAAACGATTTGTGTTGAGAATCAAGGGAAATAATGCTTCAAGGTGTTTAGTTGTAACAAGTGCCACAGTCCACATTTAATGACAGTGTTGTCTTTTCTTCACTCTTATCTGTTAGAAAGTAGATAAATCACCACCTTAAGTATTTGTGAAAGCTATTTTTGCTTCTGATCTTTCTACTGTCTAACACAGACAGAACACCAGATTTGTTCTGCTTGGAAGGACAAACTATTCCTCAGTAAATATCAAAAGGTTCCCAACATCGGCGCTGTGGCAACTCCACTCCATGCAAGAGCCTGAAAGACCAAACATATTATTCCTTGCCATTCAGGCACTTTTGTCAAAAACTTATGAATAGTCTCTGCCTGTGCTATCAGAGAAAGCTACATTTCCCAAACAGTGTTCATTCTGAATGCCCTTTAGTAGAAACAAACTGGAAAGCATGAAATCCTCTCACAAAACAGACAGAAAAATTCAATAGCCAAGTAGTACTTTCAGAGCCAGTCTGACTGATTCTGTGTCTTGAAGATCTCTTACTGTAAGATGCATTTAAGCATCTTAATATATTTAGAAAAAACTTTAGTTCATCAAGTGGTGTTTAGTTTGTCTTTATTTATGTGTAGTGAGTGTTCTCCATGCACCTCTACCCAAAAAGCCTGTAGGTTCAAATTTTTCTGACTAAGGAGAACAGAAGACTTATTGAATGAAGTGCTTCCCACTGTGCAACTGAGATGAAAACCACATCTTCTTGCTATGCAGTTGCCACGCTTTCACATCCACTTCTGCTGCAGCTGCATCCTCATGTCTTTGTCTCTTCTTACCAAAGGTCTCAGAATAGGAACATTCTCATTTACATGCTCACACAATCCTTATGCTTTATCCTGAGGCATTTCTGGACCACAGAAAAGGAAAAAAAACCACCTAGAAACATCCTTGCTTTTAAGGAAGACAGCCTAGAGATTATGATGATAACAACCTGGGCATTTGCCTAAATTTTGTGAGAAAAAATTCTCTTGTGTGTTTTTTCACATCAGGAACATTTTTTACACACAGGCAACCCTACTGCTGGGAAGCACACAGAAAGATAAGCAAGTGTTCTTTACCAATACATCTTTACCATATGTATATCCAAACACAGGGGTTTTGATTTTGTTTGGGGCTTAGGAAAAGAAATCACATATTTCTTAGTATGCAGAAGCAATATAGCTAACTATATGAATGTTAGACGTGATCCAGTAAGAAAAAAGAAGTAAATTTGTAACCTTTCAGATTTTTTAATATACCACTAAACTAGAAACAAAGAGTACTTTTTATTATTTCACATTAGAAAGCTGCTTTGGGTTTCCTGTACCAACAGAGTTGGCCTTTCTCAGAAAAATTAATGAATTTTTGTGTCCTATGCATGGAAACTAAATTATATCCCATCTCAGTAAATCTACAGTGCAGAAGCATGTCCTTCTGCATCTGTTTCAGTCTGTCTGTTACAGCACACATAACACATGATATTTTTTGGGATGATATTTGAAAGTTTGGTATATTGTATAACAGGTTCTCCCTTTTGGTTCTTTGCAATGTACACAGCTGTACGGACATTTTAAACAAAGGACTTGTGTGTTACTTCTGCTCTGGGTATATGACCTACTTTACACTCTTGCACCTGAACCAACATCCTTATCGGTAGTGTGCACCTTCTTATTATCAAAATGATTGCACCATTCCTCCATTTCCTGGTCTCAGAAGCACTGAATGAATACCCAGGATCTTGATCCTGTTGGTCAGAAGTCCATCATTTTAGGGCACAGAATCTGAAAATCTTGGAAAAGCCGCAGGACTTTTTTTTCCCCTCAGAATGGAACTTGGAAACTTTCAGCTGAATTTTCGATCACTTCCATAAAGCCAATATCATACTCATGGGAAAGACAAGAGGGGAAAAAAAGCAACAAGATTGATCCTGCTGCCTTTAAGCTTTTGGAGAATGTGCAGATACCAATGGTGCAGTTCACCCTCTAAAAACCCATACAGAGTAGAAAGCTTGAGAGTGGGCTGTGTATGACCCCGGAGTATGCACAGTGCTCTGATGCACAGGAGAACACATTACAGAACTAATAGCAGCTCTAAATAATGGCACAATTTTCTCTTTGTGAAAGAAAATAAGGGAGAGAGGAGAAGGGGTCATGATACTGACAACTGAATCAGAAGTTATCTGCAGCGAGTAATAAATGAAGTGACATTAGCTGAAGGCAGTCAATACCAGGCAACCAAGCATGTCACTTTCCCAATGTCTGTGAGTGACCAAGAGCAATGACAGACATAAATGTTAGTTGACTTCATGGGAAACACAGTTCAATTCTAACTCATCAGCCATGCTGGAAAGAAATCAAACACATCCCCTACTATGGAATAAGAAATGAAGCTCAGCGGTAACAAATCAACTGATCAATCTAATTCATCCTCTTCTATTTTGTCCATTCATCCCCACAGAGTTTTCATTTCCTGTTGCAAATGCATATGCCACTTTCTGAGTTCAGCCACACAGTTCCAACCTGCTAAATCCTTTCTCAGAATCTGCATCTGGCCTGAAATTCAAGAGAATTTTGCCCACTCTCAGGAATATATACGAGGAGTAATATTAGAAATAGAAATAATCTTTACGGCTAATCTTGCCTTGCAGAGTTCCTGCAACTACAACATTGCAGTTCAGTTTTATTTCTGATCTTTTGCACTGTCAAAGGCACACAAGGAAATGAGGATCCCTCAACCTCTCCAATCTCCTTTCTCCTCAGCCGTCTAACTGGGAATTCCTTAAGGAAACATCAAAGAAGTTTTTCCCTCCGCTTTGATATCTGCTTGCCCCCACATCCCACAAACACCTCCTGTAACACAGACAAGTCATCTACATAAGCCAGCATATGTATGTCAATCTCTATTCTTCATTAGAAGCAGCGAGGGATTTTTTTCTTTACTTGCCAGCTTTGTGGAAGAAAACTATTCTGACAAAACCACTGGGAAAACTGAGGCAAGCAAAGAGCTTGAGGCATACTGGAGTCCACTTACACACTGCACTCCAGCAAAGGATTCAGTCCGTAAATGTAAAATGCTTTTGTGAGAAGATGAATTTACAATTTAGCAGATATATGAGAATGGAACAATCCCATGCACGGAACCAGCATGGCGATGTACCCAAAGTCTCTCAGTGGGGAAGGCCTAAATCTCCTTGAGATCTCACTGACATGAGTGAGGAGTATTTCCATCTGGCTCAGAATGAATCAGAGTACCTGTATGTACAGTATGTTCCCAGGAAGGGAAGTCCTTGTAAAAGTGCTAGCAGAAGAGGAGTTGTGGAGCAAGAGGAATTTCCTGGTAGCGACATATGGGCACAAAAGGTTGAAAACTGGAAGCACAAGGCTGACAGAGAAGTAAAAACCACTGAGAGCTGCAACTGTGTTTCTATGTAGAGAGAGATTACCTGAAGGTCTGTGTGAGACAAAGAAATTACACAGGAAGCTAAAGGGACACGGGAAGAAAGGAGAGCTCTGGAACCTTACTGAGGAAGAGGAATGAAATCAGTACTGAGGAGTTTCTTTGGAAGGCAAGCAAGATGGGAGGAAAAGGCTTGTTCAGTTCTGAGGAACACTGTAGGAGACCATCTCTGGTACAGGATGAGCAGAGAGATGGGCACAATGGAGACCCTACGCTTAGCAGCAAACTTGCTAGGAAACAGTAAAATAGGTTTGGTTGGTTTTTTTAACTTAAAAAAAAAAAAAAAAAAAAGGTTAACTACACCAAGGATCTTTCTTCTCAGGTTTTTTTGAGGGGGATAAATTATTGTGTTAATATGACATGTGCTACAACAGCTTGGCCACCAAATATTTGTAGTATTTGTGACAGCCTTTACAGACTGGTATTGTTTGGAGCCCTCCAAAGAACAAGCAGATTCAATAAAAGCTTCCGCACAGACGAGCATTTTCTTTGCCCTGCAGGCAGCACCCTTCCAGGGAGAAAAGTCCCTGTTTATTTCATATTAACACCTCCAGAGTGTCTCTCGGAGGTAGAAGTGGGTTTGGTGAAAAGGTTACCTATCCATTGTGAAACTGGTGAGGGACAGAAGCTTGTGCTTCTTTCCATTCAGCAGTTAGGTGGTAACAGTCTGCCAGCAAGCAGTGCAAATAGCTGCAGGCACCTTGCTAAGTTCCTAAGCCTTCAAAGCACGGGACTCAGACCATTTACATTAAAAAGCAAGAACAAGCTCTTAGAAGTACTTTATTGATTTAGCTATGCAAATAAAAACTGACATCTTATTTTATCTTTGTCACAGCCAAGTAGCATTCTATATTTATATATAAAGCCAGAATATTTTTTTTATTTGTATGATTCTTCCTACTTCAAACCTACAAGCTGTATTTTTTTTTTAGCCTGGATCAGACCAGGAGACCATCCCATACTCTTCACGGACTTCTTCCCTGCTCATCTCAGTTTCACCTGACAGATGTGAAAATACTTGGGTTTGGCCACTTTTGCAGTCACCGCCCTCCCACCATTTCTTCACCTGAGCATAGGAGAGGATACTCTCTGTCTTATAATTACATAGTTTATGTCTGATGAACACTTTGGACAAATTAAGTCCAACCAAATCCAAGCACCATTCTTTTCCCTGAGTAAAACTTTTCTATTTAAGTTTTTTATTTCCGCATTCTGGTTTCACACACAAGGAGGAGTCACAATTTCCAGAACAAGAATTACTCATAACAGTCTGTTCTAATAAAAAACAAAAACAAGACAAAACCCACATAAAATAAAAATCCCAACATAAACCAAACCAACAAAAATGAAGTGAAACTTAGTACTAAATGGCTACCTGCTCATAGAAGACTGGAAACTGCATTTAAAACAAAGTAAGCTTAAATCTTTATTGAGTAGTAAAATTACTAGCATATAATAAAGGGTAATTATAGTTTCTTTGCCCTGGAAAGCTGCAAGAAAGCCTGCTTGTCTTTGCCCTGAGTGAGTCTGTAAATCTAACGCTCCAAGATTTTTATTATTCTGCTGGCTTCCTTAAGCACCAGCCTGACCAGTAAAGCAGTTGACAACTTCAGCTATTTCAGTAACGCTTATTGTTGATGGGAGCATCTCTACCACACCCTCTTCAGCAAATATCAGTCTGAGAGCCCTTCAGAAATTTTGTAGACATCACCCCAACAATTCTCTCAAACACAGTTCTTGGGGTCTCAGTGCTCTTTGCTTTTGCCATGAAGCTCTGCATAACTATTTCCCCCATAATTATTCATCTATTTCTCACTTCTGTTGTGTCTCATACTCCACAAATGATCTGGACTTCCTGAACTAGTCTTCTGGCTCATCCAGAAATGCTTCTGGAAATCCAATCCAAAGTACCTCATTTGGCTTTCTTCACTGAATAGAAAGGTGGAAAAAAATCATATTTGCTCAGTTCAATAAATGTTTGAATAGTTAATAAAATATTATTTTATTAACTCAGTTCAAGGGCAGTAAATGCTCTTTTGAATTTGCTTATGTAAGTGAACTATTGCAGGATAATTCTATAAAGCTATCTCTGTTCATCTATCCAAAGGTTTTTCCAATCCCATTTTTCTAACTAAGATAATTTCTAAATCTAAAGATAATTTCTTTCCCTAAAAACTTTGTCTTGACCGTGTTCTTAGACCACCACAGGTACTGAAAAATCATTCTGGTTCAGTTTGCCCTCAGGGGAAGATGAACCAACAGAGAAGAGGAGAGGAGAGGAGAGGAGAGGAGAGGAGAGGAGAGGAGAGGAGAGGAGAGGAGAGGAGAGGAGAGGAGAAGAGAAGAGAAGAGAAGAGAAGAGAAGAGAAGAGAAGAGAAGAGAAGAGAAGAGAAGAGAAGAGAAGAGAAGAGAAGAGAAGAGCTGTGCTTTTTCAGACTGATCTGGTGACTGTTAAAAGTGAGCCCAGGCAGGAAACAGCCATTTGGCAAGTGAACTCTAATACAAGGGAAACGGAGCTAACCTCCAACTGCAAGTCAACCTGATGCCCTGAAACAGCCTTTAATGAGTTACTTAAGTTTCTTGCTGCTCTCCTTGACATGTCAGTGACTTTAACATTCACAAAGATGAAAAATCAATAGGACATAAGGATACATTTTGAGAAGTTATATGACTTTGCTGCACTGTCTTCAACAATTGCATTTTAAATGAGGACCCTCAGTTCCTTGCTCAGTATGTTCCATTTATACTATATTTATGCTTTAGCATATTTTTTGCCTCAGAAACAGTATTTCTTCTATATTCAATGAATACTTTTTCATTTTGTTCTCCAGCATACATCATGCTTATTCTAATACAATTTCACTGAGGTCACAGTTTACCTGTTCAATCTTGGCAGTAGTCCTACTTACTGATTTTAATGCAATTATAGCTAGGAAACTTTGCCCCCTCTCATGGTGACTCACCAAAAAAATAGACAGATTTGAAAAATCAGTCTTCTTTTAGGCTTGTAATTTAAGTTAAATAATGACCTTGATTCACAAGACTTTTTCAATTGTATTTACAACAGACTTTAAATTGCAAGTAAAAAACCATAAATTCAGTCAATTACAATTCACTGAGACATATCCTGATAGTACATGTTTACAGTTTGACCCTCCAGTTCCTCATGTACTTCATCTAATTGCAAGGCTTGCGACACTTCCACTGAAATTTGATAATACAGCCAGGACACAGTACTAGGAACAAGCACTTTGATATTCAAGAGCAGATCACTGAGTCAGATTTTTCCCACTCAGATTAGGTGATAAGAGTTACCTCCAGGGAATAGGACACCTGATGATAGAGCCTCTTGTTACCTGTGCACCAGAAAATCTGTGACTGACCATGGTCAGAGACCGCAGGGTATTTACACCCACAGGCACAAAGGATCAGAATAATGAAACCCTCGGATTTAATCCTCTGCCAGAATGTTCTGAGACTGGGGGAAAAGCTTTTTCCACAGCATATAGAATATAGGGACATAAGTATTTGAGAGCATCTTGTTCTTAAATTTTTTGTAAATGAGCCAGCTAAGCACTGCTCCACTAAGTATCACCAATTAAAGAAATTAAGTAAATCAAAAATCCACAATCCCACAATCTCTTGAGGAGTAATGAGGGAAACAAATAGGCTATATGATTATCCATAATGCACATTAAGAATCTTTTCCTTAGAACTTACTTTGCACTTCAGGTGAAGGGTTTATCTGCAGTACCATACTAGCTTCCCCCTTCCTACTTTTAGATGACTCTATGTGTTTCCTCTGCATCTCTGCTGAAAGGATACCATTGATCACAGCAATTTATAAACCTGGCTGACTTTCATGCTGTTTCAGAGTGTCTCTTTTACCTAGGAGAATAGGTCTAATAAGTAGAATTCATAGTAGTTACAAGCCTAAACAAGTCAGTAAAATACACATGGGATTAATTTGGTTTAATTTCTTTAGCCTTTCAGTATACTTCTATTTTATGAAAGTATGAATCATCTCTATTACCCTCTAATGACCTTGGCCTGGGACACTAAACCAGCTTTCCCATCTTATTGTAACTGACTGAAGATAGTTAGTTATATCTTAGTTGTAGGCTAGTTTCGTAAAAAAAGATACATATTTCTATCAAAATTCTACTAAAATATACTAAGGAAATAATTTTATGGTCTCAGCAAGCTTACTTGGCAATTAAGAAAAAATATTGTCTCTCAAAAAATCTAAGTCCTACATGCAAATCCCTAGGTCTGATTTTTAGAGCCTATCTGTTTTTTGGGAACAAGAACCAAACAGACCTTTCCAAGGTATGCATGAGGCTGGCAGGCAAGTAATTTCCACACAGTTGAATTAACGTATTTTAAATTAATTCAATTAAAATTATCTCTAATTAAGGCAGATGGTTTTCAAAGAACCCTTTCCATTTTGATAGATGATCCTCCAGTAAACATGCCATGCTATTGAAATATCTGGATTAAGTGTTTTAAATAGGGACCAAAAAAAAGGTGTATTTATATCTCAAATGATAAGGAGGCTGTGAAAATCACCAGTACCTCTAGGATGATTTAAAAGATGAAGTAGAAAGTTAAAGTGTGCTTTTTATAATTATTTGAACGAAACAGACTTTCAGTACTGAAAGGGCCTAGAATAGAAAATTTTTAGCAGGGCCTGTTGTTAGAGTGCAAGATATAATGGTTTTAAACTGAAGGAGGATTGATTTAGATTAGACACGAGGAAGAAGCTTTTTACAGGAGGTGGTCAAACACTGGCACAGGTTGTCTAGAGATGAGGGATGCCCCATCACTCAAAACGTTCAAGGTCAGGTTGGATGGGGCTCTGAGCAGTCTGATCCTGTTGCTGGTGTCCCTGCCATTGGCAGGGGGGTGGGGCTAAATGAGCTCTAATGATCCCTCCCAACCCAAAGCATTCTACAATTCTATGATTCTAAGTATGGCTGGACCCTTAAGCTATTTTAACTGGGATACCATGAGCCACAGAACTTTTACTTAACTTTCTTAATCTGCATGGGCCATTGACACTTAAGGAAAGTGAAGGAATGAAAACCAAAATATAAACAAGCAATCAAGTCTTGTTCCTATTTGTCATACAAACAACATAAAGCGGAAGTTCCACATACTGAATCCTTTGGATTTAAAAGTTAAACAATCAGCTTGCTTTCTCCCCATCTTTTTAGTTTTAATTTAACATTTAGTCTGCTGTATTCTGAGTGAGAGATGGGTTTAATTTTTACATGTTAGAGCAATGCCATTCTTCCACAAGAGTAGCAGAAGCAACAAACAAGATCTGCCTAAGCAAACATTGTTTCCCTTTGAAGCAGAATTGGATAGGATTTTCATCTTGAAAACTCAGGGGAAAAAGAGAATCTACACTTCCACTGTGTAGGGATGGTACCATGTAATTCCTGAGTCACATCAATTTTAATTAAACTTTTTTACTAGGTCCAGGCAAAAGAGAGACCTCCGACTGCTCCTGAAGAGCTGCTTGCCAGTATTCAGGGGCTGGCACAGGGGGGAAGGACAGACAACTTGAGTTGCTATGGATATAGCAACTACTTTAATCACCAGGCTCTTTGACCTTTCTGAAATTTTCACTTTTTGCTTTCACCCCTGGAAACTCACAAACTTCACTGGCTTTCCTTGCTCTGGAAAGAGTCCATACACAGCCCCAGTGATACAGAACATTTCCTAGAAGGTTAGGAGGCAAGGAAATCCCAGACTTTGCTTGGCTTTGTCACAGGAGGTTTGTTCCTTTGTGCTCTCATCCAGCACTGAGACAAAAACTGTCAAGCCCTGACAGCCACGGAAATCATGCAGGAGATGGGACATCCTTCACCTCAACTCCTTCTCTTACCTTGAAAGAGACAGCACCAGCCCCACCTCCCCTCTTCCTACCCTCCCACGGCAGCAAATGCCTTCTCCCCTCTTTGTCCTACAGCAGCAAATTCACACACTCACAGACATGCTCTCTCCATGCAGAAAGTGTCTGTGTCCACCTCCTCACCCAGCCTCTCCCACCCTGCCCCACAGAAGGACCACAGCAAAAGTCGCCACCATCCCTGCAGAAGTTCTTCCCCAGGCAACAGCACAGGTGAATCTCCCCACAGAAAGACAGAAGGATGAGCAACACAACCTGTAGAGGGGGAGTTACACGTGCCATTTGGAGCTACTCACACCTGCCATTTCAATCCCTCACTGAAGGCACACTGCTGCAGGGGGATGAGGAGCCTGAAAGGACCCATTTCCCCTTGTATCAAGATTACTGCTCAGCACTGACATTTTGTAGCCTTCCGATTTTATGTTTCACTAGAAATAACAGCCCCCTGGCAAACTCCTCTTAAGGTTTTGCAGCCTCCACGGCATTTGGTCATAGCATGTACCTACCTGTGTAATGTGTGGATTCAGAAACTGCAGAACGCTCAGAATCAAATTTTTCCCATCTGCTAAGCTAATGACCTCTTCTACAATGCCTATGAGCTCTGAACATTTCCTTTTTTAGTTTTGTCAGCATAATCATATTACAGCCTGACACCCGACAGTGTAAATTAATCAGTCTTCTTTTATTTTTTTATTTTCCATGCAAATTCCTCAAAAGTTTGTTTTTTGGTTTGTTTTTTTTTTTTTCTTTTTCCCCATTTTGTTTTATTAAGCACAGAAAGAAAGAAAAGGCAAAAAACAGATGGGCATTATCACTGAGTGAATCTTCCTGCAAGCTGATACTTCTTCTTCTAGATAGATTAAAACCAACACCAAGACCATTTTAGAGAACGTGTTCTGCAAAGATGTGTCTTTCCCAGAAAAACACAGACCTAAGTGCATTGCTTAATGGAAAACCCATAGGAGGGTTTCTTGTTTGTTTTTTTGTTAGTTTGTCTTTTGGGTTTTTTTGTGGAAGTATGAGTTGAACATTTCAAAAGAAAGCTGGAAGTGATACTGACAAGTGCAGATCACTGAGGAATTATGCTGATGTTGTAGTACACAAAATATTTACTGGTTTATATACTGGGATTTAGTTCTGCATTAAGACCTATATATTCAAAAGGACAAAAATAAGGTGCTTGTCATGGTCTCCCAATGAGTGCATATCCTCAGAGATAGTGGATTCTCTTATTTTAAACTCCACTCAGCACTGGAGATGAGCAGAGCCTACATCTCTTCTCTAGAGCCTTGCATGAATCTGGACAGAAAACTGCAGATAGAGGGATTTCAAAGGATCCTTTCTGCAGATGACCTCTTGTTTCTGAAGAGTTACCAAAGATTACAGGCATGATAACATTTTTCTCTGGTCTTCTCTGCTACATCTTTATATCTCACTTTAAACTGAGCAGTTGAAAGGTTTGTTTTAACTTGTGATTTTCTTTTAAAAAAGTACAGAAATAACTCTGCATTTTCTTCATTGCAGATGAATAGGCCTGACCTTTCACTGAACAGGACTTGTATGCTAGTCTCATTTTAAACCCATGGGCCACATTCTGTTCCTTACAACATCAACCAAACCACTACGGCTTTATTCAATGAAATGGAGGTTTAGGAGAGCACTGTCAGAAAAGAAATCCCTGCAGATACCCCTCCACAAATCCTTGTTCATTTGTGCTGATAGAAGGAAAAAAAGTAAGAGCAAGATTTGTTCCTGCCTGAGGAGTTTCAGCACTCCTCCCTGAACCGTAGAGTCCCTCACGTTTGTGATGGCTGTGTGAAGGCCAAGGACAAGCAAACCCAGCTATTCTCGCTCAGTTCAGAACTCTTTGTGTCCAGTACTCCATCTCAGACTCCTCATGGTCACAAACAGCTCCAGCAACCTGGCTCTGATACAGATGTCTCTGCAGGGCTGACCTGACAGTCTGCATTTTAAAGGCCAAATAAATGGCTTCACCCAATGAATCCCTCTTCCCCTCTGAAGGAGGAAATTATGCACCCACAGAGAAACTGAACTAATTTCTGTACTTCTCCACAGGGAACTCCCTAAAACAGACAGTCGTAGTCAAAGAGCATAATTTTAACATATAATATGGAGGGGTTTTCGGCTTTTAATCTAACCACATTTATTATACCAAACAACAAGCTAGCTCTAGTGTTTCAAAGGAGAGCCTAGAAAGACAAAGATGACACCCACAGTGTGTAAAACCCAGCAGCAGGATAACACTGGCAAGGCTATGAACATTTAAATAAAGGAGAACTTCTGTTTGCTTAGTCTGTTCAAGGCAGTAAGGAAAAAGCACAGTTTTTTAACTAAAGCTCTTTAGGAATGGCAGATGCTAATGAAACCCTGTTAAAATGTTTTAAAAACAGCTCAAAAGAGGTACAGAACACAACACAGCAAATGAGAGCATAAGAAAAAAGCTACTTACAGGACAGCAAAAAGAGGCTGGTGAATACCAGAGACACCCAGAAACAACTGGAAAGTGATCTCAATGTCTGTCTTCTCAGCTGACTACAGCAAATCACCAAGGGAAAGCTGAACTGTTGCCAAGAAGGAAGATAAACTTGCATGCATTTAAAATAAATGAACAGATTACAAATTCACACACAGGAGAGCACGTCATACAGGTAGACTTCTGGACTTCAGCTTTTCATTCAGGGCACTTTTGGTACAAAAATAAATCCTTAACAACAGTGCCATTAAAGGAATTCTCCATCCTTATAATGGAAGGCAAATCTCTCTGCACCACCAGTGCTGTTACATCCACCCCAAAGGTGGCAACTGCTGCCTGGACACCGTGTAAGCAACAAGCCATGGCTGTCCCATGGCATTCTGCTATCCAAACAGAGAACACATAACTGTGGCATAAAAGCTGCTTTCACACTGCTCTAAGATAAATACTACTTTGCCAACACATTTTCAGCAAATATCTAAAACAGAGCTCATATGTATGAACTATGTGCATGTAAACACAGAGAGTTTCAGAGCAGACAAGAAAGCTGGCTGGAAATAACCACATTGCCTAATTTTGTATTAGCTGTCAGTTGATTTGGATGAAGAATCAACCAGCCTGCAAAAGGAGGGTCATTTAGTATGGCTGCTTAGCAAGCTGCACAATCCTGCCCCCCCAAATGCTAAATACCTTAATGTTCATGGTTCAGGGATGCCTTCAGCCCCACAGCATGGCCTCAAGAGGGGCTGGCATGAGCTACAGAAGAAAGCCACTGCGCAAGCTGTGCCACCAGATCCAGATTCCACTGTCTCCACAAAAATAATCTGCCATCACATAACTACCAGAGAAGCAAATTGCCACTGGAAAAGCCTCCCTGCTTGTAAAAATCAGAAAGGCTGCAGCAATTTGAAGCCACACATATTTTGTGTGCCATGTACGTCAGCAGGGCAAAAAAAGGGAAAGAAACGATCAGGAGAAATTAACTTCTTGGTTGAGGAAATGATTCAATGTTCTGCATCATGTCAAGGTTGCCCCTATCTGACACTTTTCAAGGATCAGTCAGTTACAAATGGGGAGGGGGGGGGAGCAGGAGGGGAGGTGGGGGTTTATTTACCACTGAATAGGTTTCTTCCAACACAGAAGATCCAACATGAATAAAATTCAGCTGCTGTAAATCTAAAGCAATCCCACAGGAGTTAAGTTCACTGGGGCGACTGAGATAGGGGTCTTATCACAAACTGTTCACATCAGCTGATTACTTATTCTCTAGGGTGAAAAAGGGATATTTCAGTGGATGTCAGTGGACACAAAGTTAGGTAGCATAAACAGAAAATAATTTGCCTGCATACGTATTCTTTTTCTGTACAGTGTCATCTCTATTTCAAATATTTAATGTAGACAGGAAAAGAATGTTTAAAAAGCTATCAATTTGTTTAAATAGTTATATTAATTTAGCCTTCAAACAACTTATGGAATAATTTGGGTACAATATGAAACCACACTGAAGTCTACACCAATGTATTCAACAATTCAGCTCTTGGCAAGAATAACCTTTTCTTCCCCAGTTTCTCTTTTGGATGAATATTCTTTTCACTGCACTTTCATGTTGAGAAATAATGAAATCACTACAAACTTTGTGAAGGGCTCAGAGAACTCTTGCCTGTTTCACAGCTACCAGTTATAAAAATGCTGCTCCAGAAAGTTATTAGACTATTAACAAAGGCCAGCATTTTGAAGTAGATATGGGTTCATCACAGAAAGATTACTGGGTTTCAAAATACTTTAAAATAAGTTGTGCTACTTTTCAGCTTCCACCTCAACATTTCTGCCACAGTAGCTAATACAATAAAGAGAGCATAAATTTACAGGGAGACCACCATCTTGCCCAAAGCTTTTATCACTCTGTAAAATTAGTTTTCTTCTTGTGCATATCAGCTATGCCTATTTTATTGGTTTTGCTCAATTAACACCATGCAGGAGAAAATTCAGTGGTGTACCTGTCCTTGGCCACTGGTTACAAAATATGCTTCATTTATTTTACTGTACTTGGCAAGGCAAAGCAAGAATGGATTTCTAATTAAGAACAGGGATCTGAAGAGAGTAGTGTGAATAGAGGGAGACAGAAAATGTTATTGAAGTTGCAGAAAGGGGTTACGTGGTTGATACCATGCTGATGCTCACAGACAGCCCAGCTGGAGTAAGGCAGTGGCAGCAGCACCATTAACCCTTTTCCCAAGCTATTGTCTTCCCTTCCACTCCCCCTCCCTTCAGTAAAAAATGCCTGGTATTAGCAGGGAAGCATAGTATTGTGAATGTTATCTCAAGTTAAAATACTGTCTTGTTCCAAATCTGTTGCTCACCTGAAGATCAAAACCCATTCTTTTACTACATTATTGGACAAATTGTTAGTACAGTCAGTGCTTTGAACCACATGCTTAGCCCAAAATGCCTTCTTTGCACACATGCCCTTTCAAACCTGACATTTTGTGTATTGATTTTGGCTTCTTTATAGGTACTTAAGTGCTGAGGAGAAGAAGAAAACACCTTGCACACACAAAAGGTCTGTTGATGGGTTCTCTCTGTTCCATTTTGAAGAACAGAAGCATTACACATCTGTGCAGCTCTTCAGGGATTCTACCAGCCAAAGGATAGATTTTTCTGAACTGCAGCTTCCAAAACTATGACTTACAAACAAAACTTTCACACCTAGAAGTTTAGTTAAGTGGCTTGGTGCCAGATAAACTAAAAATCTAAGAGCTCCCTAATATGCAGCAGGATGCTTTAATGGAAGTTTGCCCATTACATATGTAAGGACAGGTTATTTGCTGTAAACTTGGATAAACCTTGTTGGTCTAGAAGCAATGAGAGCATTCAGAGTCTCCCAAACAACGTATTTAGGTTGTACAAGGTCCGCCCTGGCATGTTGTCATTTATTAAGCTACTTTTGCATTTCAAAAAATTTATTTTTCAGGTAATACTGCTGAGATTCTTACTTGTTTTTCTACAAAAAAAAATTCTATTAATTTTAATATGAATAACATATGAATAAAGTATTCTGAACTTGAATTTAGTGCACTTGAGAAGCTCAGTTAAGTCTTTTTATAGACCAACCAAGCTATCTTGTATGAATTTTTTAAAGAAATCAAAATTAGACCATGAAATATATTATTGGATTAATGTCCAGAATGTTCTTAGGTTTATGAGACACATATAAAGGCATTTCAGTTTCTTTGTAACATGCATTTATCTGTATTATTAGGTGTGGACATCCCTACACTGATGTCTGAGGAAATACGTCATCCAATTTCTTTTGTCTCTGAATGCTCTTGCCATAGCCATTAAGATGAGATAACTAGGAATGAAAATAAGTTCTCTGATTTCATAGGATATTAAACTGTTTGGGGTTATCCTAAAACTAATAAAAACCCATCTTTGTCTAAAGTGAATAAAGGTGGAATGCAAGTAGCCATTTGCAAAGTAAAACCTTTCGTGGACTGTCATGATGAAGGCCCTCCACTGTCCCTGGAACTGATCGTGCCTTTTTTCTTGTTTTACACACAATTCTTCACAGCATCTGGGAGTGGATTTTCTTCATTCTTCAGCCAAGAACATGTCTGTGTATGACAGGTGCCATGACACCTTTGCTTGAGGTAGCAGATCTGCAAAGTACAGAGAAACCAAACTGCAGAACGAGATGCCAAAGTTTCCTCTCCCAAGCTGGATGCTTCAGAAAATTACTTCAACCTACAAATTTCATATGTGAAGGAAGAACTAATCAAAAGGTAACACCTGGGAGAAGGGCCTGCCTAGGGATCCCACCCATTACAGACTTTGCCCTGCTCTGGGTTGCCAGGCAGCACCTTCATCTGCTCACTGTTCATTTCAGCTGATGAAGAAATCATCACCTCTACAATGACTCCTTCAAATCACCAGGCACTGTTCATTCTTCCTTTTGAAAACATGCCCGGAGTAATACCTTGGGATTTGAAGAAAAATTGCCTAGAGCTGCTGTCTCCTAGGTGAATGCTTTTGATCATCAGGGAAGAAATTAAATTGGGCAATAGCACTTTTCACTGTGCAGAAGTATGGTAACTGAAATTCTGTTTTTGTGATGTCAACTCAAGTTTTGCCCTAGTCTTTACACTTTAATCTCTAAGGCAATGCTTTCACTGAGTAAAAAAACAAAACAAAACAAAACAAAAAAAACCAAAAACACAACATGTCACAAAATTTGGGGGTCAGGACTGGCATTTGTCAGGCCACTACTTGAAATACAAAGGAAAAAATTATTTTTGTAACCTAAAGAAATCTGATTCTGTAATTAATGCAGTGACTATTTCTTATACAAGAAGAGGCCTTGGAACCAGATGAACATTCATAACTTCCACATTTCCAGCTAGAGTACTGTAATGACTGTGCTTGTTTTCTCCCCACAAGCCATGATTTCTTACCTGTCCTGTTCTCCAGTTAGCTCCCAGCTAAAAACTGGAAGCTGAAAGCTGTTGGAAGCACAGAGCTTTTAGAAAGGGTTAAACCAAACAAAAGCAAAACCAAAACAAAATCAAACCAAAACATTGTATGTTTATTTAAGTAAGGCTTGACACTAATAACATTGACTATGCTGCAAGGAACTGCTGAATGTTTCTTTGAAGGAATATTTTCCTTGTGTTGCCAACATTACATTACCAAAATACTGACAAAGCACTAAAAAGGACCCCAACAAGACACTGTTCTCTTGGGGACAAGCGTGGCAATGCATCTTACACATTCACATGCTTCTTGCAACTGGAAGTGAATGAGGCCAATCACAACACAGACCTGCTGATCTGATGACAGGACAATTGTAATTGCCTCTCTTTTTACATGCAATGTTGACTCACCACACCTATTAGTTTGATTTTTCTGATCTCCCTGGGAGAATGGTTATTAGAATTTGTCCCTGCCAAATGAGGAATTACCACACCTATAAATAAAGTAACAGCATTAAAAGAAAGTTGAAGAGTCAGTTTTCAATTGCTTATATTATTTGCATGTACCAAATTCAAACAGTGGAAAGAGTGGAAAGAGTTATTAGACAGTTTTAATCCAACTATATTTAGGAAAAAAACCCTGTGCCTCTTGCTAGTCTTTGGTGAAGTTTAAGTGTGTGGCATCTGTTAGTTTGTGAGGAACAGTGGAGTTAGAATTCTGAAAATACTAAAGGAGGTCAGTGTAAGCTGTTAGACACACAGATTTGTAGAGGTAAAGTGACCACAAATATGTCCAAAATAAGCAGAAGTTATTTATGCAATTACTTTGGACCCTCTGGGCATCGATTTTTGTGTTTGTTGTGTGTCTCCTAATGTCACCTCAGTCCCCAAACAATGACAAGCTGCACCAAGATCAAGAGCTGGATCATCACATAGTGAGGCATGAACTGATGCCAACATGTACTTTATCATCATACATCATCACAAAATGCCCCTTGTTTTTTTCCCCACACCAAACAGAAAGCTGATTTGCCAAAGTTCAGAAAAGCCTTGCTCACATGGCTTTTTTGGAGAGAAGTTCTCAGGCATATCCCAAGTTAATAACTGAATTTGAAGTTAGTGAATTCTGCAACCTGTTAAGAAAACAGTGATGACCAGTTCTCAAGGTGGCATAACTGGATGAAATGAAGTGACTTTTGATGGGCAGACATCCACCTCTCTGTCAACCCATGTCCTGTGTATTCTGGGAGAGACTCTTTGCTCTCCTTTTTTTTAAGCCAATCTAGCAAGTTTCCTCTTTAAAGTAACATTTTTTAGGGAAAAAAATGTAATGCCGAGCATTCAACAGTGGTCAAAATAGAAGTGGTCTTGTTATATACTTCAACACAATTTTAGAAATTTTACGCTCAATAATCCACATTAGAAATTTGACCTTGCAGTCCCTCCAATTTTAGGAAAGAAAATAAATTCTGGAATTTTCCTAACATTATTTCAGATTTATTATTAAGTCATTATTTCAGACTACTCATGGGCACATTTTGAATGATGTCTTTGTATCTGCCCATTCTGTATGAATTGTGAATCTGCTGCTGAGGAAAAGCATGAGCTTTCTGAGCTTTTCTCAAAGTCAGCTGAGGAGGAGAAGGGAACAAGTAATATAATTAGGAAGAGTACAAAGTAGTTCAACTTTATTCTGTTTAGTCTTCTAAAAACAGTTCTGCATATAAAAATGAATTAGGGTCACTGCTTCTGGGACAACTAAAAAAAACCTATTTAAATCAAAGCAAGGAATCCTGCTTGACTTTGCTGAATACTTTCTGAACAGATGGGGTGCATGAGACATGAAGAAAAATCTGGAAGGAAGCAGACTCTGGTGGCTTCTCAGAGGCCAAAATCCACTGGTGCCTCAGAATATCAACACCGATAAATTTAGGAATACACTAAAATGTCTGTATCCTGAAACAAAAAACAAACCAGAAAACAACTCTTTCAAGGTGAAAACAAGTCAACAAAACAAGGTTCTTCTGTTCAGATGGGAGTAAATAGATGAGGCAGCCAGGTAGAAATCAGTAACTTAAACTGCAACGTTGTTCATAACCGTCTTCTTCCCCAAGCAGATTTACAAGGCCACAGGGACTGACTGGCATAAGTTTGAACTCTGGTACAGAATCAGTCAAGGTGTTGACTGGGTGTGAAAAATGTTTTACACTTCTCTCATGCAAGAAGTCACTCAGTCTCTTGCCAATGACACCTGGCTTTGCTGTATGTGGTTTAAATTTTTTTCCATCTTTTTTTTTTTTTTTTTTTTTTTTTTGGTGCCTAAATGAACATGTATCCACTGTCTTTGGCTCATTTCCTGCTCCCAGAAACTGCTCCACTTTATTTTGGATCCTGATTACAAGTTATTTGAACTTGCTTGGGGCTGGAACACTAGACAGCATTATTTCTTCATTTGCTGAAGCAGAAAAAAACCCTTCATTTTTGTGATATTAAAATACCTCAGTTAAGTGTTTGTTGGAATTCTGTTCTGCCTTCCTGCTAGTTACTGCTGTGGCTTCTTGCCAGCCACCATCTTGAAAAGTCAAATACCAGCTTCCAGATGAGCAGCAATGTAAAAGACAACAAAGAATCATTCTAAATAAAATATAGGGCAGCATGAAAGGAAAGCAAACATTTTCTTGCTGGGACAGCTGCCTAAAAGTCCTGGCTAAGCAACGCTCTTATGAAGACAAAGTAGGGTTTTGTCAAAATGGGAGTTTGTCCACCTCTCAAAATCAGCACACTTTTCATCATGTCACCATTTCACTCAGTGGAGAACAGTGCTGTAACCTCCACTGTTTGTAGGTCTCTGAGAGCAGGACAGGAGGAGGTGACTGGGACAGAGCCAGAAGTAGAGGACAAATCAAGACCGAAAACTCAGTTATAAAATCATAGAATAATTCAGGTTGGAAATGACCTCAGGAGGTCACCTACTCCAAACTCCTACTCAAAGCAGAGTCAATAACTAATTCAGATCACAGTTCTCAGGGATTTGTCCTTTCAGGTATTGAGTATTTTCAAGAACAAAAAAAACCCCTCTGTGCCAGGGTTTCACTGTCATCATGAAGAAGTCTCTTCCTTACCTCAGGTCTGAATCTGTCCTCTTCTAGTTCATAAGAATGGTCTCTCATAACCATAGTCTCTTGCTCTCCTGCTGCTCAACCTTCTAAAGAGCCTGGCTCCACCTTCACAGCAACATAAGGGAAGGCTTGTCATAGGTCTCTTCAAGTATTCTCTAAGCTGAACAAGCCCCAGTCCCTCATCATCTCCTCAAGTGCTCCTTCCTGACCAACTCCTGCTCCAGTTTATCAACATCCTTTTGGTAAGGCAGAAGCAAAACTGGACAATCTTCCATTCGTGGTCTAATGAGCGCTGCCCAGGATGTTGTTATGCCTCCCTTGGTGAGTAAAGTTTAGTTTGCTATGGCAATGCACAGAGCAGGGTAAGATGGTTAGAGTTATCAAGACGTTTCAGGTTGAGCTCCTCACCCCGTGAAAAAGATGGGGAACTATCCACTGATACAGCAAGAATCTATATTCCAAGAGCCTCCATGTTTTGGAAACTGGGCATGGTGACAGATTTCCAGTCTGGCTGTGAGACATATAGAACAGAGCATGTGGTACTCCAAATCAGGCATCAAAAATCAGCCTTTTTTATTCTCAATAGGGCTGGCACCGAGTCCGGTTTCCAGATGGTTTTCTGTTGCATGTTTCTGTTGCTTAGAGGAACACAACAAAAGCAGAAGGGGAAGCCCTTCTCCACAAAGAAGGAAGGAGTCAGGAAAACAGAAGTAAAAGCGTGAAGAGTGAGTCAATAATTAGTAAGTTACGTCACTTTCTGTGTCACTTTTCTCCAGTAAGGAATCAGCCATGGAAGCTCTCACTTTCATGCCAAACGATTCAGTGTTTGATTCTAATGTCTGTAGTAGCTTTGGCTGGCATTTTCCAGTCTTATTTATACAGTTAGATGTAAAGCAACCCATTAAAATGCTTGTTATTTATTAATAAATGTGGTGTTTGAAGGGACAGATGCTCTTGTTTACCATCTCCTCAGATTTCAGTCAGTCTTTATATCATACTCTACACTATACAAAGTCTGACTTCTTTTGTTCTTTATCTGCTTTTGACATTTAATTATTCAAACTGCTCGATGACTGCATTAGGGTCTGGTTTAGTTGTTTCCATATTCGGAATTTTTCCTTACAGCTAACTGACTGCACATTCATCTAATAATCTAATTAAAAGTTAACAGGAAATTTCAGTTTAAGAATTTGAACACTGGAGTAGCTGTGGCTTCTAAAAGATGCCCAGCCCAGCTGCAGAGCACATACTTAATACAGTGGGGACATGACAAAGTTGACCTAAAGGGCTGCTAACTACACTCACCTTCAACTATGTGTAGGTGTTCCATTTATTTGTGGTGTTAGAGCCCACTTAACACCTAGCAAAAGACAGCTCAAATACCATAGAGGATAATGTCAAATCAATAAACTCACGCTATACAATCAAATGTCATTTGAAATCCAAGTTGTAGCACTACACACCATTGTACTGCACAGCTCCAGTACGCACAAGCACTTGACTGCATGTCCAGTTTTCATAGCTGCATCCTTAAAAACAAATTTGTAAGCACTCTGTAAAACTGGGGTCATAAATACTTATTTTGTCTCATTTTCTAATTTCATCTTTAAAAATAGCAGTTGGAGGCTTAAGAGAGACTACCGGCACACAGAAGGTCCAAAAGGTCAACTGTTCTTAACTCTGCAGAGTACTGAGCACTGCTGATGTCCACAATTCTCTACCTCTGCTGGGGAGAGGTAAATCTATTTAGCAACTTAAAGGATCAAGCCCTACTAAAATTAAAGAAATGTCAAAGACTTCATCAGAAAGGCTTATTTAATTGGGGAAATTTTCTAATGGTAAAACTCTTCCCTGCCATCCAATCTCCTGCAACAGACTGAGTTGTTCTTGTAGGGCTATTTTGCTGCTGTGGTCTTGAACCCAGGCCCTCTGGAGAGACCAACAGAGCAAAGACATAGCCAGTTATAAAAAACAGGGTTCCCAGGATACCATCCTGCCTAAGGGCATCCATAGGAAGCTGAGCCTGGGGCTTTTGGCTGCTGCTAAGAAGCAGTAGTTGGGATACAGAAGAAATGGGGCAGGATGCACAACAGCCTCTAACTCTACTGCTCTTTCGGCCTTTGCCTCTTGACCTTCAACCCATCCTTACAGCTTCCTCAATCTTTACCAACTTTTCTCTTTACTTTCCATCTTACTGATGCAGAATTCAAGGTAATAAATAAGCATTGCAACCTCTACAAATTTTTTGTGTCAACTACATCTTAGTTAGCTTGCAGCAGAAATGCAGGCATCTACACTGTGGCAGCCAAAATGGCAAACTACCTCTGCACAGACACAAGCAGTGTATGGAAAGAAGGGCACCTGCATCCCTAATCCTGCAGAAGCTATGGAACAAGTGTGTAGCATTGCTGCCAGCTGCACTGCAAAAGGGCAAATGTGTGGTTGCAGCATTAGGACACATGAAATACAAAGGTTAGCAAGCAGCATTTTGAAGGGTAATGCCATTTTAGTCCCTGGTCAGAGATTTGCCAAAGGCGGAGAAGGCACTCCAGGCTTGCCACTGTCTGGAGTACAGCCACACAGACGCCAGTGTGTCAGTAAAACACCTTTTTTCACGTGCCCTAGCAGAAGGCAGACACAAGGAGAGCCACACAGACACAGCAGAGCTCCAACCAGCTTTATCTCCTGGCCCGAGACCAGAAAGAGACACAGACTCAAATGGGGCTGAGGAGGAAGTGTGGCTAAAAGAATTTAATCTTTGCCATTATATTGTAGAATCCATTGTGCTTGTTTGTCATATGGAAAGGGAGAGAGGAAAGAAATCTCCCCCAAACATCAGTATACAATCTTCTGTGGCTTGCAGTCACAAATCAGCAAATTCAGAGACAGACCTGTGTCTGAGCAAGGCTACAGATTATTTTGGTGCAGATTATCATACAGTGCACGGGATTTTAAAGCACAATTAGAGCCTCTGACATCCTACCTAAAGGAGTGGAGTGGTCACCATGGTAACACCTGCATCACATGGCAATGAACACCTGATACCAATCAATCTTCAAAACATCTTTTTAAAGAAACAGCCTCCTGGAAAACTGCAGATGGAGATTTCTTTCTGAAACAAAGAAGATGCTCTCTTATAACAAAAATGAAAGTTTTACCTTACCATCTTTTCATCTGACTCTCCCTCCATACAATCCTCTTCTGTATGTGTTTATAAAAATGATAGAAAATAGAAAATGCAATAGTGCTGCACTGAGAAATACAGCTGGCATGTAAGTGATAATCTTGCATTTTTCTCCCAGAACATGAACTGTGGCTTCTGAGAATATGGTCATGATCTGGTTGCTAAAACAAAATAGAAATGTGCCTACTATAGTGTCCCCCCACCTTCCCAGGACAACAGATTTCCCTCAAATGTTAAAAAACTCCATAAATGTCATCAATTTCTTTCTCCCTTTTTGCTTTTCAAATCTGCAATTCAATTTCATTGATTAGAGTTGTGCTCCTTCTTGGGGGTATACGAAGAAAAATATGTTTAAGGAAGTGATGTTTGCACTCAGCTTGGCACTTTGGGTTTCTGAAATGCATTTTGCCACCAGCCCTCCAGACACATCCAGCAGCCAAAGAGCAAATGTAGTTGCTAAAGTCTCTGTGGATTTTGGCAGGTTGGTTTTGGTTTTTTTTCAGCTCTGTTCCACCCCAACAGCCTTTGGGTTCTCTGTGCTTGACTGGTCCTCTGCCTCTTTCAACAGTCTGCCTCCTCCTCTTATCCCAGTAAGGACAAATAATCCCAGAAAATACCTCATGTGCAAAGTTCAACAGCCTCAGCAGTATTTTCAACATAGTTTTGCTATTTCCTATTTAATTCTATCTCAACTTATTGCTACTTCCATTATTTGAAAGTCTGCTTCTTAATTTTCCTTTGAAAAAGACTTTATTTTCAGACAGCTTCCATCTTTGCCATCTTCCATTTCCTCTACATTCACTTTTCAAAGTAATTCAGAGCTATGATCATCCATTCTTTTCCATAGTCTTTTCCATAAAAGCACAGCAATACATGTGGTAAAACAATAAACTGACACTAAGCAGAAATTCCATTACTGAATACAGTTTCAGAACAGGAGAGCCACTGAATCTGCAAATACCATTGACTGACAGAAACTGGATATCCTACTGCCATAGAACTGGTAACAAATCTGCACAGAAATTCTTTCAGCATCCTGAAGCTATGTGGAAAAACAGCAGCATAAGACACTGCTGAGTCCAAGGAGGTAACGAGACATCCTTTCATAAGCTCACTGAAGTCACTAGAACAAGCCCTCCTCTGCCATCCCTCCTCACTGCTGAGCAACCACAACAGATTATGTGCACAGGAACTGCTGCCACAGGTTGTCTGAGCTCCTGTCTACATGGTACACAAAAAGTGATTATGAAAATGCTTCCAAAACTTATTTCCAGAGTTCTGGTTATATCCAGAACTAACTGCTTAACTCATCAGAAAAAAAGATGTGACTACTGCTGTTCAAGATGAGTGTTATCAGGATTTTTCTAAGAAAGTGCAGTAACTGGGTGGTTATGATACATATATATGTGTCACTTTGCATGTATCCAACTGAAATGTCAAATTGTACTTGTTTAGCTCAGGTAAGTAAAAAAATCCAGTTGTCTCTCATCTTAGTGTAATATTGGCCTTCACCTACAGATGTGTTTCTGGAGAAAAGTGAGGCATGTTGCTTTGAAGCTAGAAAAATACAGGGAATTTATGATATGTAAAATTTGTGGCAGTTGTTCTCTGCCCTCAATATGTTATGCAAACAACTCCCAGCAGCTGTACCAGGTATTTATACTGGCTGTGATGCTCCACAAGTCAGCACTAGCTGTCATGCACTCTTGTTATGTATGAGGAAGTCCGGCTTTAAATCTGCTTTCATAGTGTGGAAGTTGAATTTATTCAGCTGTGGTTCTGACGTGTGTCTCACAGTAAATGGCATTATTGCTCAACAGGGCAACAGATTCCAACAATAGAAATATCAAGCTCCAAAATCAAAATGAAGATGTCCATGACAGTGTATTGGGTTTTAATCCGTGGCAGGGCCCAATTATGATTTTCAATCTACACATAATCAGACAGGAGAGATCCATTGATTCCATTGATTTTGGCCAGGATCAGAAACCATACTTCAACTGTGTCCAGTATCTTTTGCAAAGGTAAGGTGTTGTGGTTTCACCAATTTCTGTTTCCCAAAATTAGTGTAGTGGTTTGAGTGTCTGCTAGAATTAGGGAATATCAGGCAACTGCAAGAGAGTTGTTGCAGGATTTGAGAAAGCTCTTGTGGATGTGCTTTATCAGTCTGTAAAACAGTACTCAAAACCTGCCCTTCCCAAATTCTTGGTTTAAAGACAACAACATAATCCATGCAGAGAAACACACAAAAGGAGTCTGCCCTTGCTCTGGAAGAGCATTGTTGTAAATAGCTAATTAACTACGCACTTCAGCCTGGAAGCTGAACCTTATACTTGCCACCACAAAATGATGATTCATTTGTTTCCCATATCCATTTTTAAATGAAAGGTCAGCACAAAAAATAGCAGTGAGGGTCAAAACTGCCATGAATATTTTCATTAACTTCTCTATCAGGTCTACAAGTGCATTTGCTGACAGGAAAATCAGAAATCTTTCACCTCTATGCAGCTGACTACTCATCAGTGCTGTAGGAGCTGTCAGTACTGCAAGTTTTGAAATATATGCTAAACTGATGATTTCTGCTAAGTCTGCTACTATCCTTTTGTGTATGAACTTCAAATACCAAATTCCAGATAGTGAACATGGCATGTGCCTTTTAGGCTGGTATTCATTTTTACTGCTCACTTACGAATACAATCTTTGTGTAGTCACATCTACACTGGGAATCTTTTTTATCCCTTGATGCTGTGCAGTAGCAATAACTAATAAATAGCTTGCACTTGTGTAAGATAGAAGTAAAAACAACTTGATAAAAATCTGGTCCAGAAAGAGAAAACAGGATCAGAATAGCAGAACTTTCCAGCAAAACAAGTCTGAGAGAATCGGCCTTTTAAGTTGCCCTTTCAGATTCAGGCTTCCATTCCTGGCACCTACGGTAAAGATCTTTTTCCCTAGTCCAGTTACAATTTCTGAGTTACAGTGCTATCACTCAGACACATCTGATGTCTTTTTTTCTCCTCCTTTCAGTGTCTCAAAAAGTGAAAGGCAAAGATAAAGCCTGGATTTTCTGACAGGGCTTTTCTTCACACTGTAATTAATGAGGTTAATGTGCTTTACTGAATTTTCATGCAAAAACATCAAAAACCAACATCCCTCTGAAGCAGTGTGGAAGAAAGGCATAAATTCACCTCCTTGCTGCTGGCAGCATAGCCTGAAATTGTTTAAAAGGCCTCAAAAACGTTTGGAGAGAGACGGTCTGCCCTACTTCTTGTATTTCCCTATGAAATCCTTTAGACATAAACCATTGACCAAGCCAGGGACTAAGACTGGACTCAGCGGCACCAACACTTCAATACAAATTTAAAAAGCAAGGGGGTCCTCTCACAATCCCACGACTCATTGGGATCCTCTCCCTTACCTTTTAGATCGTTATCCTTTTTCATCCTTGTTCTCCATGAAAATAATTTAAAATTTGGTTCTAATTCAAGTTTGCTCTGTATGCTTTGTCTGTGTAGCCAGTCATAGAATGAACCTGAATTTTGTCAAGAGGCACCTTCTCAAATTCAGATTAAACCTGCTGCTGCTATTACCTCTGGCAGTGCTTCCTTAAGTGACCGAAACCACGCATCTGTGACAGTCTCCTAAGAGAGATTTCATGGTAACTCTTGCCTCATTCTGCCTTCAGTTGAGTTTCCATCTGTGTTAGGAGAAGCCTCCTAAGTGCTGACTTCTGCTAACAGGAATTTTCTGCCAGTTGTTGAGAAGCACAAAATTGCTGGCTGAACTCAGCTTCAATGCAGGGGAAGGACCAAACTTCAGCCGACACACAAACCCTTCTCCTTTATGCTTCCTGTTTCCATTTCTGCAATTACAGCATCTTAGAGGCTGTGAGAGGCAAACTTGCTCTTTCTTTTGAAATATACAAATATGACACCAATTTAGACTGTGCTGTGTAATTGTATTGATCTGGAGCACTGTTTCCCCACTTCAGTGTGGTGCCCAGTCTCTTGAGGCTTTGAAGTAAAAAAAAAACAACAAACATGTCTATGCTGAAGAAATAAAGATGTGATGTTAAGGTGGTTTGAGTACTTTATCCAACTCATGCTTATATCAGTGGGAACATTTCTAGAATCTCAAATGCAGGGCAGGGGTCAAAGAGGGGCATTTTGTACAAGTCTGGGCTAGTAGCAAGTAATTCTGCCTTCTGTGAAGCATCTTTGAAACTTGAGAGGGTGCACAATGACTTAATCCTCCTCACACAGCTTCTGCTGAATGTGAAGGATATTGACAGGCATGATTTCCACATTGTAAACCCTTATTTGAGGAGTTTATCTTTCAAAAATGGATGGAGCTTATCAATTTGCACATTTTTACCATTCCCATATAGAAAGAGAGGGGGGCTCTACATCTGGACAGATACTGGAGGTCAATTCAATTTCCAAACCCATTGTTGCAACTATTAAACTAAACAACTTACGCCATAAGCATCATCCGCAGTGAAATATGTAAAAAAATGACATTTCATGAGTTCTTTTATCAAGGTTAAAAAAACGTCTATAGCTACTTGGTAGGTTACCTTGTGCTTAAGCCAAATCTGCTTACAGTTGCAGTTCTTTCCTCTACCAGCAACTTGCATAAGGACATCCTACTACTTTCAAAAGAAATTCAGAGATGCAGGGAAAAAACCCCAGAACTTTCCACACAGTGTTATTAATATTTATTGATAAGCTTTTAAAACTCTAAATCTGTTCTAAACATTCAGGAATGAGCAATAAATGAAGACTGTTTTGAGCAGCAGAAAAAGTTTTTTTCAAAAACAAATCTGTCTGTAATTAATGAGGCTTAATTAAGCAACATTTCCTTAACAGTCCTGGCTATAAGTACATACTGATTTACTTAACTCATTTGCAGAACTGCTGAGTGTCTGCACTTCTCATGTGGAATCTCTAAGAATTTAAGTTAAATGATAAAGTGTAAAAATAATCTGCTGTAATTAGGCTTTAGGTATTAATTACAGAAGTTCAGATGTTTTGTTAACATACATTTTCTTCAGATCTTCAGATACAACAACGAGTAACTCTGCTCTCCTCAGCAGAGCAGAGTTCCTGTTTCTTTCTTTTCTTCTGGGACACCTCAACATGAACCATTGGTATAATCAACAGATAGATCATCTGAGGGGTGTTCACTGCACATGCACCACTTCTCACCTCACACTATTTCTGTGCTGAGAGGCACAAGAGAAATGCCTTTGCCTTCAAAACCTGCAATGCACTAGCAACATCTCTACATACCTGAGGTGGACCAGGAAACAATGGCTACAGCTGTGGTAGGGACAAGGAGAGAATCCCACCAGCTTGCAGAGGGTGATGATGAGAGGACAGTAACATCCAAACAAGAGGTGAAATGTGGCAGCAGTTAGGCTTGGCTTTGGGAAGACTGTGCTGTCATTCCTGTCACTTGGCCAGGATCTCTGTCAGAAACCAACACTCTGCAAATTCACACACCTCCACAGATTTATGGTTTGCTTTCCATTACACATAATCTTAGTATTTCAAATATTCACAGAGTTAAGAGGCAACAAATATCAATTGTTTCCAAGAAAGAACCTGCTTAATGTCATGAAAATGGCTTCAGGGAGCAATTTCTGGATGTCTGTGGCAAATCTACCCTAGATTTGAAAACTGTGGTCAGTATAAAGAGCTGAGTGAGAGGTTCAGGAGGTAATCAATAATGTTGAGGACATCATAAAAAACCTGAAAGAAGCAAAATCTGTCAAAAGCTATTAAACACAAAAATACTATGTCTCACTCAAGTACACCCAGGAGCTGCCAAGCACAGGACACATGAGGACTACACAGTGGTAAGCACCTTCATGTGTTGTTCATAGTGTTTTCCCTTATTTTTGATCTCTCTCAGCGATAAGACACTACACACTAGATACCCATTTGATAAGAACCAGCTCAACTGTTCCCAGCTGCTCTGGACATACTAACGTATAGAAACAAAAACAAACCCCCCAAAAGAAATCCCCATTATGTCAGTTCTAAGTAAAAGAAAAACTGCCTTTCCATACCAAAAAGAAGTTCAAGTTATTTAGTCAACATTGGTTTAGGAAAACCCATTCCTTTCTGTGACAAGGCAGAACATCAAGTTTCTAACAAAGAGAAGACTATAAAAAATATTTTCAGTTTTGATTTCAACTTCCAGAAGCTGGTGTGTGAGATAACCTCCAACTAGCCCCACAACAATTTTCTACAGAGGGAAAAGGACTATTCTCTCCTATGGCACGAAGTCTACTGTGTCTGCTGATTTTGGGGAGGTGGAAAGCAGAATCTGAAAGTGGAAAATTACACCGGTATTTTGTGCTAATAAGATGTCAGCTTTCTGATGAAAATGGAAAAGGATCTTATGAACTGTTCATTCAGTTTCGTTTTTTTAAATTATTATTATTATTTCAAAGAAGCACTAGACAATGAAAAAGCACTCTAAAGACTGAAAGAGCTCAATCAGAAAATAATCTAAGATTTTAGATTGTATCTTCCTATTGAAATTGTGTTACCCCTCCACTTGGGCTAAACTCTGCTTGAATGCTAAAATGGAAATTTTCATGGTGCTCAAAGAGATGAACACACAGTTTTTTTCCATACTGATCACCCTGTAAGCCCAGCAACTCTGGGCTGGTGGCTGCAGAGGCAGCCCTGCAGTGCTGCAGGGTGCCCTTCTGAAAGGGCACCAGCACAAGTAACCAACCCCTGTAACAACGCCCTTAAAAGCAAGATGATGATGAGTCAAATGACCTAAAGAATCAACACCTGCTTTCCTGTCTACAGAGACATCTCCAGAGACATCTCTGACATTGGGCAGTCAAGAGCAGGAGATGACAATTCATGTGATGTCTCTACCATTAATAAAGCCATCAGCATAGATGTGAGAGCTGAAGTCAGCAGTTCCAAAACTAAATCCCTCTTTAAAACCTATGACAAGAAGGAAAAGGGGTCAGAAGCCCAGATCCCAGCTGCAGGATGCGGTCACTTGCCAATGTTTAACTAAAGCAATCTGCTCTCACACCAGGGTTTTCTGAGGGCTGAATGGCATTTGGAGGAGAGAGGAAGGCAGTCCCAGGAAAGATAATGAATCCTATCTGATCCCTAAATAGATGCAGAGGGATAGCAGAAGTGAAAAAAGCATTTCCTCAGTCTTTATTCTTTTGTTGTGCAGGCCAGACACAGCTGCAGCCCAAGGGGTTCCCCAGCACTCCCTGGAACAACAGCATCTCTGCAAAGAGCAGGAGAAGAAAAGTAGGAATCATTAAACCCCAGCCCTAACCTCTGCATACTCCATTATGGCTGCATTCAATAAACAGGATTTTTACAAGTGCTTTGCAATCCTCCCTTCAAGATTCCTTGCTGCTATCAGTAGAGGAATGCAATTTTATATGTCATGAAAACATGGTATTTATACCTGTATGTAGCAAATAACAACACAAAGATGCATAACTGATACCAATGGCAGAGCAATAAGCCTGAAGCCTGGATGAAAAGCCTCAAGAGAAGTGTCTTCAAACACTGCTGCCCTCTCTAATCTCATGTCACATTGTCACTGCACCTTCTCCTGCCTTGCCCCCAGGCAGTGTCCTGCACAAGAACAGCCGTGCCTGTCAGCACAAGGGTATCCATCAGACAGGCTCTGTAACTGCAATCACTAATGCTTCTTCTGACCTAACAGGCTGTGACTGAGCACGTGCATTCCCACACCTGGTGTCACAGAGATCAAGCCTGACGTAAAACAATGGAAGAGCCTTGGCACACGGGGTATCACACGGATGAGAATGGAAAGTCACCTCCAGACCCAGTGTGCTGTGACACCAAACCCCAGGCAAGGTGGTGGTGTTCTTGCTCTTCTCTCTGCTGTGTACGCACACCACTGAAATGATGGGAGATCACCATCTCCCATCATTTCCCATCTGTGCAGCTTTTAGCAGCCTGGGAGTGAAGGTAATCCTGATACTAATTCACCAGGTATTTTTCCTAGTCCACTTCTCTGTCAGGTATGCACAGCAACAGCATTCCCTCTGTTCATTCCAGGAGTGATTCTTCCCTTCACCTATACTGAGGAAAACAATGCTTATTCTGAACACAGTTCACATGTCAATGCTCTACGTAAGGATGTGATCAGGCCACACATCAATTAACCACACAGCTTTGCAGCGACAAGCAGACAGATCTACAAATTTTTTATTTGCCTTTGGTATGGAGGACATCTCAAAAAAAAAAAAAAAAAAAGCAGGGCCAGCGTGCCACTGAGCTGCACAGATCCATCTGAGAGGCTACTGTAGCCAAGCATGATTTGTAACAGATGTTCTGATATATATCAGAAGTCAAATTCACCCTAATTTACCTTCAGCTTCCCCAAGGCAGAGAGGTACCAACATAAAACTCTATCCCTCAAGTCCTCGGCGGTCCATTCCTCAGGTCTTGATGCCTTGTGGGTCTCAGCTGGCTGAAAATACCCTGTGAAGCAGGAAACTGTTCTTTCAAGAGCTGTTAAAGAGTTCATCTAAGGATGCACTGCTTCCAAACAAATGCAAAAACCCCCGTCAAACAGAAATAGGGCAGGACACATCTCACAGAAAGGGACATGTTGCATAGAGCCTCAAGATTCCCTGTATTCAGCCAAGTTCTTTTCAGAGTTTTGTTCAATATCATAAAAAGATTCATGCATAGCAATTCAAGCATGTCCATTCCCACTGAAAGATGTCCAGGCTCTACAGTCAAATTATCATACAATGCTCTGAGTTTTCTCTATTTGTCCTTAGAAACGTTTTGCTTCTCCAAAGAATCCTCAGGGCAGCATGAAGGAGAGGAGACACCAGGTATTTAGCAGAACTATCATGTCTGTTGGTAGCACAAAAGCTACTCTGCCCCACATACCATCAGTCAGGAGTTTGTGCCTGACCCTCTTCCTACCACATGCTCTTATCAGTTAGCCAGTCCTACACCATCCTCTCAGTTTTCATGGTCACTGAGTTCCATGAGCTAATGCTTGACTCTTTAGAGAAGTGTGCTTTGATGACATCTGGGAGTTGATTATCAAAATACTCAATATTTATATGAAAATTTTATCTACATGAAGAAAAAGGAAGCAACTTCTACAAATACTCTTCTGAAATTCTGATCTTTCAGCTACAGAAATGGAAGCTGAAAAACAGGTATCAGATATCACAAATTGGCACAAATAAAATAACCTAGTTAAAAGAGCTGCAAGTTCACACTAAGTCCTTTACTAGTGCAAGTGGCAATTTTATCTGAAATTGAAAACGACAATAAAAAGAAAAATCAAAGTCAGGATTTACTAAAAGCCTTTCTGAGATTTCATGCAACAAGAGAATGTGCTGAACCTACATATCCAGGAAAGCTGTATTTAGTAGAGTGTGGTTTCAGATTGCTTACAAAGTGACCCGAAAGACTGAATGGACCTGGAGTCAGGGCCTGTAGGGAAAAACAAATTGAGTGAAAAAACATTGCCCAATCTGTGCAGCGGCAGAACTCTTGCTTTGTGCAGCATGTCAGTACATGTTTCTGGGATCATAAACATTTCACAATGAATTCCTATTATCACATGGTAGGCACAGCAAAATCCAGAGCACATCACTCATTTGCCTCACTAGAGGACATGAACTGCTCGGTCTTTCAAGAAGCCTCCCTGGTGACACAGTTGTCTATTCTGTGCTCTGAAGGCTCCATCTCACAACTCAGAAGGTAATGTTTTCCCATTTTAGCAGGGACAAGCTGGAGATTCATGAGAAAACCTGCTCCTACCTCAAAGATCCCCAAAGGAAGGATGGCCTCCAGCCACAAAAGAACACTTCCAGTGTGGGATGCCCCACAACCATCCGTGTCACCAAACCACACGGTGGAGGGTGCTACAGCCTAGACCATGGCACAAAACAACTCTGACACCAAGATGTGGCTCATCATCAGGCTGAAGATGAGCACAAATTGTAGCCACAAATGGCCACAAATCCACCAAGCCAAGGTGGAGGTGTGAGGCCTGGGATATATCCTTTATATCCCTGGATAAGGTGGCACTTGCCATGCTGCCTGGAGGTATTGTGAGCCCACACATCTAGGCTTTGTTGAAGCTTATGCTGGATTAACTGGATAGCTGCCCTCACTACTCAGTCCCAGACGAAAAAAAAATATAACACAGAAAAAAATCAGGGTTACATGGTAAAAATGCTTCCTCAAGATCAAGTTATGAAAAATAAGAATGGCTTAAAGGAATTTTTGACTTAGAAGTAATCAATTTGGTGGTGTAATAGAAAAGCTCTTCGGATGTGTTCAGCTTTTTTGTTTCTTTGTTTGTTGGTTTTTTTTTTTAATTTTGAGCCATCCATCCCTCCAAAGCTTTGAACAATTCCTGCATTATCTCAGTAGGCACTGCTGATTCAAAGCAAGGATTAATCACAAATCTGTGCCACCCCAGAGCCATTAAAACAGCAAGCTGGTGGATGGGAAAAGGGCATACGCATCTGATAACTAAGATGACCTCTCCTACAGATATTCGTGTTTGATTACCAGTATCTTTTCTCGTTATACAGTTCCCCCAGTACACTGTAACATCCCAGCTCTTCCTGAGCTGTGGAGACAAAAATAAGACAGTCTTTACCACACTACAACAGTGCTGCTTACACAGTGCAAAATCACCAGAACAATTTCATTCTTCCAAATAACGAAGATACTTTTATAAGCCCGATTAAACCCAAGCATCAGTACCAACCCCAGTATTAAATTGTTGAATACAGAGCAGTTTTCTTATGGGAAATTTATGACCAAAGGAAATAGTATAGTCTTGGTATTTTTATAGCATCCATTCACTTTTTAATGGAGGATGCAGCTACCCAAGATTTAAAATGGTATTCAAAGTGCACTCTACCTTGAAGAAGAAAAGTAACCTGCATTGGAATACTGTGTCACAGCCTCCAAAAGATGAGATGATCCCTGGGTGCAACTGGTGTCGCCAAAGTACATTCATTTAGTCAGCCACCATTCTTCCCAACAGACATCCTGCCCATTTTGATTACAAAACAAAACCATCCTGACTTTTTATCTCACTTCTCTGCTCAGTAACATTGATGCCCACTGTCAAAGTGCATGGACAGGGGTCCTCAAGCTCTTTGCACGTGCCACAGACCTTGTTCCCTGAGCTCTCTCTGATCTGTCACCTCAGCTCTGCCTCTCTCTCCCACTGGTGGCTGCCTTTCCCAAGGATTCCAAGTAAACATCCTGTAAACCCAACACCCAAAACGAGAAGCACAGACACTGCATGAGCTGTTTACCAGTGACTTAGTACCAAGTGCAGCATGACCTGAGAAAAAAAATAAAATAATTAAATGTTATTTTTGTTCCTCTAATTTAGAAAAGGAGAGCACAATTTCTTCCAGAAAGCAGATGCCATAGAATTATTAGTCAGTGTTTCCTGGTATTTTGTTCACAGTTTAAACATTCAAACTGGAGTTGTAATAAGTGTTTGCTGAATGTTTAGCACAGTTAAGCCCTATTTTTATCTAGAGAAGTATCATTTCAGATGTTACAGTTCACCAACAAATTCTGAATGCCATACTTGTTCAGAGTGGCATTTCTCCTAGGATCTACAACTCCAGAGCTACACTGAAATATAATTAACAATATAACACATCACTGCAGCTCCTCTGCATTTTCCACTTGCAAACAAACTGGTGCTAAACTCCGTCATATCCCAGCAGTGCTCTCTTCTCAGCTTCCCTTCCTCCTCACCTCAGCTTCCCTTCCTCCTCCTCCTCCCCCTCTCAGAGACACAAATCTACAGAAAACGTGCCAAGATACTTTCTAAAGAGATGTAAAAAGGAGAACAGTATCATGTATATTCCTCACCCAAAATAAGCTTATGTGCCTTTTACACAGGCCATATGCTTATTTTCTTAACAATTTTTGAGACTCCCATACTGATACCAGACATGAACATGCCATAATATTCCTTCCTCAGTGTCAGGGCTTTTCCCCCTGAGGGAAAAGCTCCTCTGAACATTTCCAGAACATCTCCAGCCTCTCCTCCCAAGTTCAGCACTGGCTGTGCTGGCACTGTGCAACCACAGCTCGCAACACCATGGAGCTGTTTTTAGCTCCCATGCTGCCTGAGGCTGAGCATCTTCCCCCTCATCACATCCCATTTAGTGATGAGCCATCTATCCTCATGCTTTTGAATGCTACAATCTCTCTTAGGAGATGGAGCCTTAAAAAGACATGCTCCAACAAGAGAGCATGTCTCTGTGTGTTCTGCTGTCAAGGCCTTTGCCTCAAAATCAGAACGAGGTCTTATCCTGCACCTCTTTTGTTGAGTTGTATAAATAGACTGAGCCTGCTGTCTTGTCAGAGCAGTTCAGACTGGCACAGGAGGAGTGAAGCCAGCTCCCCCTGCCAGCTCCTGGTAAGACATCTGAACAAATATCCCCGTTTTGGGAACAGCTTAACTTCAAACGGGAATTACGTCTCACCTTCGAGGGGCTCCTGCTTTTCTAGGCCCGAAGGCTGGACCGCCTCCCCTGTCACAGCCACAGCCAGGGGACCCACTGCCATCCCCACATCCAGCGTGACCCCCGTCAGATGGCAGCTTGGGCTGTCAGCCTCGCTTCCCTTCCTCCATGAAACACTGACGCTGGAAAGTCTTAACAAGGAAACCGGGATTAGGGGAGGCATCCTTTGCCCCGGAGACGGCACTGCCGGCTGTTATCTCTGCTCTCCAGCTCTCAAACAGGAATAGAGCAGTGACAAATGCACTCAATCCTACACTGAAAGGCAGCCGTACAGAAAGGTCTGGGCTGGAAATTCCAGCTTTTTGGTGGCTTTAATCAAATGGAACAGCACTGGGAGCAGAGGTGAGAGTGGAGATGGGGAGGTACTGAGCCATTCAAATTAAAATTGACCTTTTTTAATTTGCTTTGATTCACCTCTAATCTTACATGGTTTTTCCTAAATTCTGAAAAGGTATAGAAATGAGGCCAAGATATAGATTAAAAAAAAAATCCCTCTCAAAATCTAGAAAAATCTAAAAAAATCCCTCTCAAAATCTAGAAAAAATTGCATAGTTAAAATATTTATAGTAATGACTAATCAAGCCATATAGCCATAAAAAGCTTTATTAAAAAAAATCAAACAAACAAAAAAACCCCAAAAGGTGTATCTCTAAATCTCATCTTTCAGTTCTTCCAGAGCATTTATTTACTTTTAAGCAATAGAACTTCAGGTTCCAAGTTTTACAAAAATCTAAAGAACAAGCAACTGTTAAAATCATTAAGGTGTGAAGTTTTAATTGACTTTTTTGTCGTCAGAATCATGAGGCAGGTATCACTCCATGTGGATGTGCAAAATTCATCAGCTGGATAAATTTTTTCAGCTTTCTTCTATCTTCTGCAGCCCACCAACTGCCACTAAAAAGGCCTCCACTTTTCTTTGTTCTCCCTTTAGATGACAAAACTTAACCCTCTACAAAGGCTGGATTGTTAACCAGTCACTTAATTAACACAATGAATATACAGCTGAATGTCTCATTACATCCCTTCAAGATAACTAAGTTTCTGTAACAACATTTAATTTCCATGCTAAAATGTGTGAATTATTGTAGTTGACTCAAACCAAGAAACTGTCTCTCTTTAAATGGGATTACAGCAAGTAAGTTTCCATTTGGAATTATTTTAATACTCAGTAAAGCTAATGAATTAGTATCATAATATTAGTATCTTTTTTTTTTTTTTTTAGCTTCAAAACTTGCTAGAACACAACACACTGAGTCTCTTGGGAAATCTGTTTGAGAAACACACCATCCAATTTATTCCGTTTTACTTTGGAGTGTTACTTCCAGCTACCTGTAACTAATGAGAATCCAGAAGGAGAGAAGGAACATAAAAGTGAGTTACTCATTAATAAAAGGAACTGCGTGGACAGCATGTACTTTCTCTTCAAACTGTAAATAATAAAACTACCAATTCAGAACAGAAAAAGCCAGCATTGCCTTTTCAGTGATGCTTTTTCCTGAAAGCATCATGCCTTATGATAAACACCTTCTATGTTCAAGTGGAGACCTTCCAATCACATCAATAATAGGTTGTTTTCATTAGAAATTGGCTGAGAATTATTTTTATTCAATTTAATTCCTTCCACAATTCTAGTTTTTGCAGCAATCAAATGCAAGTTCAAGGGGAAAGAAAACAAATATTCCTCCAACCCTCACACACTCATCTTTTTAAGCTTTTTTAAGCTCTCTGAGGTAAACAGCAAGCACTTCTAGTGACAGTTTCTGAGTAATGATGGGGAAGAGAGGGGAAGTGGTTGAAAGCACCACTGGCTTCTTAATGCCAACTCTTTTATGTTACTCAGGGAACACATGTTCAATCACTGCTTATGAAACAGCCTTGACAACATGGAGAGGAGCTTTTTGCTTGATGTTTGCTTAAATGAAACTCTATCTATTGTAGAAGCAATTGCTTATAGTTTACTTTTTGGCATGGTTCTTTAGTATTTTCTTGTTAAACAGAAGCAACTCACAGCCTTAATAACAGACTAGTCAGTGGCTGTCTTCTCTGGAGGCTTTGTTACCAAGAGGTTTCACTGCAATACAGCTCTTCTAAGAAGAAATGTAGAGAAAATACCAGAAGGGTGGTAACAACAGAATTTCTAATACAAGTGGGACACATTAGAAGAACCCCATCCCCACTTAGGGACCTTTCTTTTAAACATCGAAGTCACACCATTGCACATGATGCCTACTTCCAAGAAAGCAGTAGGCTCAGTGTTTCATTTTTGAACACAGAACAGAATTATCACATTAATGCTTTAGCAAAACATGTTTACAGAAGTCCCTGCACCTTTATTATACTGTACTGTGCCTTGGAGAAAGCTTTTCTTAAGGGAACAAAAGCTGCAGCAGACTGAATTAGACTTGACGCCTGAAACAGATCACATATAGTGCACTTAGAAATTGTTTTACAAACTGAATTCAGTGTTTTACAACACTGAATAATCATATCTAAGGCAGACTGTATTAGTAAGATATTTTAAGGCAGGGACTGCAAGCCATTATGCTGTCACTACCACCTATTTGTTGTTTCTTATTAAAGGTACTGTCACCTGCCCTTCTTTCAATCTGTTAAATAAAGTTCCTCTTCCCTGTTATGTTTTTCATGCACAGATGGTTAACAAAGGCTTCACAGCAACTTTTCAGAGGCTCAGCTTTGAGCTTGGAATGACAAGGTCACGGGACAACTCAGGCTGGACTGGGCTCAGGATTCCCTGGTGCAGCCCAGCACCAAGGTCAGATGAGGCTGATCACAGCTGTTCTCCCTTGGGGCTGGAACTCCCCAGAGCAGAGCTGGCACAGTTGTGGGCAGCCCACACCTCTGCCTCCTTGGATTCTTTTCCTTGTGCACCATCTGAACCTCTCTGGCTTGGTCCAGCTGATGCCTCGTGTCTGGCTCTCTCTTTTTGACCACCTCCCTCCTCATGGTACCAGGGGCTGCTGTCAGCATCTCCAGAGCCATCTTCTTCCAGACTGAGCCAGCCCGCCCCTCGGCCTTTCCTAATGGGGCAACTGCTCCAGCCATGACCATCATGCTTTTGATACTCTAGAAATGGCTCCTTCTCTGGAGGAGAGTGCATCCTGTTTTGCAAGGAAACAGGAAAGGTGAACTACACTGACACACTCCACAGCATCATCTGACTCCCTGTGCCCAGGGAACTGCAATCCTGTGTCCAAGCCTGGCTCTGCTACAGGCAGGGTTACAGCTAAATCAGTGTTTTCCCATTGCAAGTTGTCTCTGTAGGAGCATCCCATCCATCCTCTGGAAGAAGTGCCAACAGAATTGCAGACCTCTGCCCTGCTCCTCAATTCCAGGGTGGCCTTCCATTTTTTTTTTTTTTTTTTAGACAAAACAGTCCTCAAAATTTCTATTCATACAAACAGCAGAAAAACTTCAGCACTGCCACTGTACTGTGGACTTAAATCAAGATGAAGTGTCATATGATTGTTTAACACCATTTTGTGTCATCTGCCAAAGTTTCACAACTGGCTAAACCCTGAGAAATATGTATACTTCAGGCAAACCATATCCTTTTACTTGGTACTATGGGAGAAATTTTAGTTCAAACACTATTTGCAGAACTGCTTGTCCGCTCAGAGACAGAATTTCTAGACATCATCTTCCCATTTTCTGCTTCCTTTCATCCTCTTACCCAACCAAACCTCATCCTCCATACATGGAAGAGACATACCAAGGTCTCCACATGTACACTTCCAGACAAGACAAATCTTATCAACACTATTTAATGGAAACTTCCTTAATTAAGGACTATAAAATTCACTTTTGTAGATAGAAATTGCTTGTGAACGAAGCATACCATGTACTGCCCAGGAACTAAAGCTTTTTTTTGCTGAGGCAGAGGAAGGGTACAGAATCATCTCAATGACAATCTCTTTCTCATCACTCAGTGAAATACCACAGAGCACTTTCATCAGTTAGTATGAAATATTTAAGAGCTGCCAATGCTTTTGCATCTGTCTGAGCAAGACCAAGGTACCTTGAAAGGAAGAAGATATAAAATATCGATGGGTGAGGTGCTCAGTTAAAGGACACAAATGACACAAGATTCCAAAGTAGGCAAAACAAAACTTAAAAGGGATGTTGAGCCTGAGCAAAGGGCAGTACTTTGTAATGACAGAACACCAAATTGTGTGGTGTTGAATGCTGCACATCTTCCAAGGGCATTTCAACAATTCCAAAGCTGCATTACTAATCACAGTTCCAGACTGCTCAGGAGCTTACGGACAAACTTCTGGATTTCCAACAGAATGTTGTGAATTGGTTGCAAAGGTAATTGAAGAAGGCTAAAATAAAAGGCTACCCATTTGTCCATGGGAGCTGGAAAGCAGTATAAATTATTCCCTCTGTTCTGCCTCAGCAGGTGTTCTGAACTGCAGGCATAAACATCACTGTGTACTGTAAACCCAGTTCACCTTCCTCTGTTGGATGGAATATGTGGGCAGGATGGGGAAAGACAACAGAGTTAGCTTTGCTATTATTATGTATGTAGTAAATACTGTTTAATCTGTAGATTAAAAGAAGAAGAAGCAAAATGGAAAAAAACAAGTGCTCCCTGATCTGCAATTGTTTTTCTGGGATCTTCCTAGGGACTCAGAAAATGGCATATTTTTAATTCAGAGCTGCATCCTTGCAGCACAATCCAGCACAGAAACTGCCCCTACCTCTGGGTACAGCACAGAAAGATGTGTGTCACATACCAAAGAAAAGACAGGCAGAGAAAACTTCTGCTGCATATATTCAGTGCTTTTTGTGCTCTGGGAAGCCAGCTGAAATCCTCCTGTCAAAATGCTTCAGCCTGGGTGCACCTGGCCAGAGCTCCACACCCAAAGGCTGCTCAAGGTCTGTCTCCCCACTCGCAGTGCAAACCTGACCCTGGTAAAATCATCACCTCCCTTTGCTGACTGGTTTTTTTGGCTGTAGTCAGAAGAGCTGCCTCAGCTACAGCTACACCATGTGAAGGACTCCTGCTCCCAGCCCACCCCAGCCCAGCCCCTGGTCTCTGGGCAGAGGCCACACTCCCTCTCTGCAGGACGTCACTGCCCTTCTCTGACCTGCCAAGGGAAGGGCACAACTTTGCCCATCCTACCCAATCTTTCACCACAGCACAAGTTAAACACTTCCACTGGCAGGGTTTTAAGATCCCTGCCTTGGATGATTTGAACTGAAGCAGACTGGGTAGCACCTACGTACGATGCTACATCCCACAGTTCTGGGAGCGATGCAACCACTGGTGAGAAACTGCTGTAGGAGTTGTCTCTGACACCAGCTGGGAGTCACCCAGCCCAGGGGGTGGGGTGGCAGCTACCTGGAGCAAAGGGAGAGAGAGCCATGTGGGGCTGCCAGGAGGCCAGGTCCTTGCAGCAGGGAAGGATGTTTGGCTCCATCCAAGTGCAAGAGGATGAGGCAGGGCAAGACACTACATAAGTGTGCTTGTTCCCAGAAAAAAAAAAAAATCACTGTACACCTCATCTTTCCTCTTGCTAATATCAAACAAGAGAATAAGGACAAACGTAATTGCTATACAAGTACGGTGGTGCTCTATCTTTAGTGGGGAATGAAGCTTTAATGTACATAAATGATTGCAAAAGATGCAGAGGAGAGCTTTGTACAACATAAATGCAAGAAAATATTTTCAAAGATATCAACATTATCCACAGAGCACTTTACTAAATTAAATTCATTTATATGTGTACGTTCATGCCCAGAGAGCAAGGCCATTTGATACAATTTCTACAACAGGAAAAAAGCTAGCAAATCAACTTAATACACTATTAAATATTTCTAAAGAAAAAAAAAAAAACAAACTGATTTTTTTAAAAAAATATCAACCAAACCCAACCACCTCAAAAAAACCTACCCACAATAATTTTATAGGGAGATAATGAAAGAGAAAAGACAGACAAGTATTGTGATGCTATTAACGCTGGCAAGACAAGGAAGGAGAAAAGGAGCAATTACCCGTAAACACAGCTCCTCAGTTGTGTAACAGAACAAATAATCAGAACAAAAACCACCACTTAAAAGTCAATAAAAGCACATGTATTCATAAAGGCCTTGCTAGATAAACTCACAACACCTTTTCATATTTCTCCTCCATTATCCTTCTCATGACAGGGGAGAGTGTTACAGCCTCCCACGGTGCAGGGAAAGCAGAAGAGGATGCTTGGATGTAGCCTTAACCAGAAGAAACAACAGTGGCAGTAGGAAGCAAATTAAAGTCTAATCAAAACCTTGTAAGCAATTGAGAGAAACTGATTGTGGAAGAGGCTAGATTTTATTGTGACCACAGTAATCGAGTGTTGGCACTGAGTCAAGATAACAGAAAATCACTGCACCACTGGCTATCAAACCTGCATCAAGAAGTTATTTAAATGATGGACAAGGAAAGCAACACATCAGCTTACAAAGTCGAGGAATGACAGTGTCTGTATTCATAACTCATTCTTAGAAACATCTCAGACCTTGAGCTTATATTCAGAGAACTATGGAGAAGAAAAGGCACGATCAAAACTTCCACAACTGTGCACTCCCACGGAGCAAAGGAATTGAAGAATATAATCACCAAGCCTTGAGCAGCAGAAGTCATAAAGCTCAGCATCCTATGGAGCACCCACACAAATTTTCTGATGTCTATTAAGTTGAATGTTTGCCACAGCTCTTCCTTCAGTGGGGGCAACAACTGCATCCCCCTCATTTCCCTGATCACCAGAAGTCTTGAGGTTTGTAAGACTTTATCACTTTGAAATCTCTGCTCTTCTGTTTATATTGGCAGAAATTAATACCCAAGGGTAAAAAAAGTACACCGAGGCAATGAGGGGAGCTATCAGTCAGACAGCATTATTATTGTTTCAGCTTCATTGCCTTAGGAAACCAGGCTGAAATTAATATAGTCAGGGCAGAAGGAAGAAAATAACAAACATAAATCTAAAATGGGAAAAACTTCTAAAACCAGCATTTTTAAGTCAAGTACAGAAGACATTATTTCACGTGAGGAGAGCCAGATTTGGGAGCTTTTCCCAAACAGATCACCATTTCTGACTTTCTAGGATTTCTGCTAAGCCATACTCTTAGGCTGCAATGAAAATCTGGATGATCCCCCTGTAAAAACGCAAACACCAGAATCTTAATCCATTCTAACACAGATGTTTGACTGTCTAAATACATCTACCAGACAAGATCACTTGGATTTACTTTTGTAATTCTCCCCTTTCAGTGCTGGGGTTGATCCCATGGGTCTGGCGGCCAGTCTGGATGCCACAGAGTGCAAAAAATCAATCCAAAATCCTGAACTGTTCCATTGCTCACACAACTATTTGAGAGAATGAGGTGAACCCTAGGGAGATGCTGCAGTGCATGGAGGCTCTTTGGACATTAAGAAGTGGAGAGAATGCACCAATTTCCCTCTCCCCCCAAGGCCAGTCAAAAGGAAGCCCAGAGATCTGAGTGTGGTCCTGAGGCATCTTCACCAGGTGGAGAAATCAACGAAGTACAGCAAAATGGCCAGCAGGAGTTCAGGGAACTCCTGATCTTGAGCTGCTGGAGATAACTACACAAATGATTCCTCACAGATTTCCCATCCCAGGTTTTAGAAACTGAAGGAAGCAGTTACATTCTGAAAGGCTCATTAAAAAACCCTCATCTGTATACTAATAGAAAATATTATTTGTTGACAGGAAGCCAGTAAATGAACACAAGGGAACAGTTCTGCACTTTCAGACAGATTAACAATATAACCTGAGTTTCTATCTCTCTGCATTTCATGATTTGCATCAATATTTTTTAAATTTCTCATGATTTTGAAGTTCATGTATATTTTATAGCATACTGATGTGTTATGCTGTTTTGCCTTAATTTGTAACTGTCACGACCCATCTAATTAAAAAAAAAAAAAAAGAAAGAGACTGGTTGCTGTTCCAACAGGGTGTATTACAAAACCAAGGTACAGAAACCTTCACTGTAACAGTACACTAAACTGTGTGCTTTTAGAAGTTATGTGGGTATTTATAGTTAAGTTTAAAATTATCTTACTTATATATGTATTTGCTATCAACCAAAATGTAATATTTCAAAACCATAATGACATGAACATTCAAGTTCAAAATTTCAAAGAGAATATTATAAGTTGAAACAAACAAACAAAAAAATCAATAACTTAGACCATTCTGATCCCCATGACTTCTTCAGTCAGAAAAGGTAAACAAAGTATCATTGTCTTTCCTTCGGCTGTTTTTAAGGTCTCTGTTTTGATCAAATTTTTCATCAAGATTTTTTTTCTTTCCTAGATACAGAAGATGATGAAGTTATACTGTGTAAGTCAAGGTACCCTATATATTTCCACATTAATCAATCCTAACCACAATGCCCCCAAAGGTAAAGAGTAATTTTATCTACTGCTTCAGAAATTTTTAATCTTTCACTTCTCTGTTTGTTAAAAACACTTATCTGCTCTGCAGAGCCCACAAACAACTTCAACAAATGCTGAGAAACATCATTTATAACTGGATTAAGAAACAATTCTCTTACTGCCAACATTCTGTGGCAATCTGAAAGAAAAAAAAAACCTGCCTCACGTGTGATCTAAGTACAAGGACATTCCTTGCAAACACAGAAAGCTGAAAGACAGTGATGTGTTTTTCTAGGCATTTATTTTGCATTCACAAACTGCATGTTAGTCCATTATCTTCTCCGTGCAACTTGATTATGGACTTCATGCAAAACCATTATGTTTCAAATATGTGTTGTAATAAGCAGTAAATTACTCTCTAGCCTTCGTGTTGTCACCACTGATTAATTTGACCATATAAACATAATTTCAGGAAGGAGACGCGCTTAAAAAAATCGCACCTGGCGCACTTCTGATTGCTTTTCTGCCGAGGAAAAAGTCATTTCAGTTTCCTTGCCGATGAGAGACAGCCTATGTATGACACCGATTAGCGGCTTCCCCTAAAGGTTAATAATACCTGGCATTAAGAAACATTAAACCTGGTTAGTCCGGAAGCATCCCGGGCAGGGAGTCACAGGCAGATCACCCGTGACCTGTCCGAAGAACGCCTGGGACACGGTGGTCTGGCACGGGACATCACGTCCCCAGGACCACCCTCCCCAGCAGCTTCACCCGGAGCTGCCGGGCCGCCCGCCCTCTGCTCCAAACTTCTCTCCCTTCCCTTCGGTGCCCGGGGCCGGGGTGCCGGGGCCGGGAGGGGGGCGCACGGTACCGGGGCACTCCGCAGCGCCGGGAACGCTCCGCTTTGCGGGCGCAGGGCGGGCGGCCCCTCCCGCGCTGCTCCCCGCCGCTCCTGCGGGATGTTCCCTGCCGGCAGCCGGCACGGCCGGCCGATCCAGCCCCGGCAGCCACGGCCCGGGCGGAGCGGGACCGCGCCCGCGCCTCTCGCCCCCCGCCCGGCCGCGGCTTCCCCCGCCCGCCGCCGCCGCCCTCACCCGGCGCCGGAGGTCTCTGCCTTCGGATCGCGCTGCGCCGGGAGCCGCGGCCGTGCCGGGATGCCGTGCCGGGAGGCGGCGGGATGCCGTGCCGGGATGCCGTGCCGGGAGGCGGCGGGATGCCGTGCCGGGATGCCGTGCCGGGATGCCGTGCCCGCCCCCGCCCCCGCGGCGCGCCCGGCCCCGCAGCCCGTCCCGGCGGGGAGCAGCGCGGGGGGGCCGGGCCCCGGGGGCTGCCGGGCCCGGAGGTGGCGGGGCTGGGGCACCATTGCCCAAAATAGCGAGCGCGGGCTGGCTCAGGCTGCCGCTGCGGCCGGGAGCGGGGTCTGGCTGGGACACCCCCTCAGCCGCAGCAAGCGCGGAGGGACGAGCCTGCCGAGGGTCCTCCCTGTCCCCCTCGCCCCTCACAGCGCACAGAGCTGTCCCCTGCAAACTGAGGTCGGGGGAAAGGGCAGGTCCCGGTGTCTTAAAAACCAGAGCGAAAGCAGCTCTTACCTGGAGCCTTGCTGACTTCACTCCTTTTCTTTCTCCTTTTTTTTGGCTGCAGTTCCTCAAACTAAACCAGCAAAATGACACAGGACATCCTCCCACTCCTGCCCGACGCAAGCAGCGAGCGTGTGACAAAAAGTTGGCACCTGGATGTGGCCATATGTGACCCTTTTTGGCTCCGAGCCTTGTTACGTCGCATGGGGAGAGGCCGTGGTGCAGCTGCACGCCTCTGGCAAGGCTGCTGGCCTCTGGGACATGCCTTCATGCAGGAGTTTGGAAAAATCCAACCTTGGCCTGAAATCAGCAGTCTTTGCCATTTTCCCGCTTAAAATGGTGAAGGATGCTGCAAGTTCTCTATCTTAGACTGTGTTTCAGTGGAAACACAAAATTAACATCTTCAGGCATGTTCTACCACATTATACCAAACTGGCTTTGAAAGAGTTTAAAATATCTAGACACTTTGAGCATAGCATAGATTCGTTGGTTTTGTTTTTTTTTAATTGTAACAAAAGGACTCTAGACTATTTTGAAATCACTTTAAACTCTTTTGAAAATCACACTATGATCTCTCTATATATAAACGTATGCATACATACATATATGTATATATATATATGATATTTCATCCAGCTGTTTCCCTAGATCCAGTCAGAGCCAAATGAAAGGGAAATCTGCACAGAGATTTTCCATTTAAACTCAGAAACTTTCTGTTTATATTCTGAGAACTGGACAAATGTAAACAAAGATGGGTATCTTACCTGTGTTTTTCAGTGCTTACACTACAAACCATGTCAAGCTTTTTATCATATTTATTTATGATAACAAATAAAGAGAAACAGAGGATTAGAATTTTATTCCATTTTGAAAATAAGGTTGACTTTCACGAACCAAAAATCCCTTGGTTTTACTTCTTACATATTTTTGGCATGACCTAGAATACTCAGGATCTATTTTTAACATTATTTAAGCCATGTTGCTAAAGTAATCCGATTTACAATGAGAACTTTAAACACCAAATAACTCAGGTGACTTAGAATTGGTTGATTATGTTGCATTTTTATTAGATTTTTCCAAATTCCCTCTTAAAGTACAAGAGCTGTACTTTGGAGTCCTGCCAATACTCCCTCTAAAGTATTTTTCTTAGAATATAATTTGCTGTATCTCCTTTAATGATTAGTCTCTTTGCCATTTATTTCATTATTTGGGCAGATGGCTTGATTTCTCAAAAAACTGTCTTATGACTACTATTTTTAGCTTAATGACAAAAATAACTGGTAGGTGTCTTTCCTTTTCCGGATTATAAGGAAACTTTATTCAGACAAACAATCCTGCAGTTATTCTCTCACAAAGCTAGTATTTGGACTATAGATTTACATTCAGCAGCTCCTTTTTCCAGCAGAAACTGAAATTAGGTGTGCTGGTCACCTTCAGGGCTTTGTGAGAATCCACAGGTATTAATGCCAAGGTCCTGTCCTGCACTGAGCTTGGCAACCTGAAGGCCTTGACATCCTTCCAGCCAACCTGTATGTCTTCTGAGGGAAAATCCAACCTGTGGATTCCTTCAGGCTGAGGCAGTTGTAGGAGTTCTGAGGTAGCAGGAGATGCTCCTCACCATTCCTGATGCAGCTGGCATATGCTGTGTGCAGGTGGAATTTCATGTGTGGGGTTTGGAGTGGAGCACTTCAGACACCTGCTCTGAATCAGATCCAGCACGAACGCCTGGAGGAAGCACTGATGCCTATGAGGGAGATGATTACTCCATGACAACGAGTTCTTCAGGGATGTGCGTGTTCCCAGTGTGGCACTGAGAGAAAAATCCTTTTTGCAAAGGTGTGAATCAGATACCTTAGTGGTGTTCAGTAGTGGAAAGCTGCTTTGAAGCAGTTGGGATCAATTTATTTTCTGCTGTGGGCATGCCTTGACAGAAGTGTGGAGCTTCCCTACTTAGAGCCACAACTGGGTCTCTCTTTCATTTATTATAAACTGCTATTTCTTTGTTTTATTTTCTCCTTCCTTGTAGCAAAATCCATGTCACTTGAAAAAGAGGTTTTGTAAGTCTTGCTGAGAAACTTCTCATGTTATAGCTCTGTTTCTATATTTAGAAACATAGCAGTTTCTATGTTTTTAAATATTTGGAGGATTAGGAAAAAATCCTCTTGTACTTTAATAATATTCATGTCAAACCTGTCTTTCTTTATATTACATTGCACATATTGTTGAGAGTTTCAGATTCCCAAAAACACTTCTAATGAAATCAATTGCTATTGGAAATAGAGGAAACAAACCAGCGAGGAAAAAACCGTAAATGATTGGTTTTGAATTCCATTTGAGGAATTTATGAAGAAGATTGTGGTTTACTGTGGTGCCCAGGAGACAGGGAACAAAGTCAGTGGCCCAGGTCCTTGCTAGTCCTGTGACCATGTTCCATGTTCCACTTGGCATCTAAAATTTTAAAGATAAAGGACATAAATAAAGTAAAAATGAAACAAACGCAAAATTCAAACTTTTATGACTGTTTTGTTCTCTGCAGTGGGCACTGGCAATACAGCCAGGAGCGGAAGCTGCAGGAGCACCATCCTTTTTCGTAGGCCACCTCACTGGATGGGCCATGGAGAAAATGTCCTGCCAGTGGCGCTTCCCTGGGGACTGAGCTTTGCTCAGTTGGGTTTTCCTAGGATCTGAGCAGCCATGGTACTGGAGGTAGCAATGTATCAGAGGCTGAGGCTGCCTTTTAAGCTGGAGACAGAATCTTGCCACAGTAAAGGCTTCTGAACTCTCTCCCTTCTGCTAGAGTACTGATTTTAGAAAGCTGATATTCTGGACTCCTTAAAAGCATTAACTTAAGAGGTGCAAAATAAATGAATATTTCTTGGAAAAAAAAAGAGAGAGAGAGAGAGAGAGAGAGAGAGAGAGAGAAAGGTTCTGAGATAAATAAGATAACAAAGCTAAATAGAAGAGATTTTATCTGAAGGTAAAAGACATTTTTTCCAGAAGCAGAAGTTATGTGCAAACAAGGGAGCTTACACAGATCCTAAACCTAAAAAAATAGGCTTAAAAATATAAATGAAGAGTTTGTAGAATAACTTGCTAAAGACTAGTATAAAACTTACTCATAAAACCTTAGACCACAAGAACTAAGAAGTTCTGCAGAGCTGAGGGATCACTAAGGAGTAGGAGGATGACAAAAGGCCATGAAAGAGGTACTAAAGCAAATCTTTCTTTGCAGTGTTCTCTGCCAAAGAGCTTGGAGACATTCATATCCATCTACTTTCTTTACAAAAATCAGTAGATTTTTGTATCTTTGTATTTTTGTATTTGTTTTGAGTGGTTCATATGCTTCCAACCATATTGAATGGTTGGAAGCAAAAATAAAAAGGTCATATAAGGAAAATAGATAATAAAATCAGCTTGGCAGAGTCCTATTCATCTGGAAATATCTTGAGAGGTCAGGTATTGAACAGCCATCCCACTAAGTTTGAGGTAAATTTGCCATTCAAATACTTCTTGAACTCAGCCAAATAGACAGGTACAAAATATTGAGAAGGGCTCCAGAGGGTATTGAGACAATCCACTTAAAAATAACCTAAAAAACACTATCACTTGGCATATGAATAACCCTGAACTAATACCATCCTGGCCTGTATCAGCAATAGTGTGGCCAGCAGCACCAGGGCAGTGATTGTCTCCCTGTACTCAGCACTGGTGAAGCCACACCTAAAATTCTGTGTTCAGTTTTGGGCCCCTTACTACAAGAAATACATTGAGGTGCTGGAGCCTGTCCAGAGAAGAGCAATGGAGCTGGTAAAGATCTGGAGCACAAGTCCTGTGAGGAGCAGCTGAGGGAACTGGAGTTGTTTACCCTGGAGAAAAGGAGGCTCTAGAGGGGGACCTTATCACTCCCTACAATTACCTGAAAGGAGGGTGTAGCCAGGTAGAGTTTGATCTGTTCTCCCAGGTAACAAGCAGTAGGGTGAGAGGAAAAGGTCTCGAGCTGCACCAGAGAGATTTAGACTGATATCAGGAAAACCTCCTTCACCAAAAGGGTCATGTAGCATTGGAAGAAGCTGCCCAGGGGAGTGGTTGTGTCTCCATTCCTTGGAGGTGTTTAAAAGATGTGTAGATGTGATGCTTAGGGACACGGTTTAGTGGTGCGCTTGGCAGGGCTGGGTTCATGGCTGACTCGATGATCTCAAAGGTCTTTTCCAACCGAAAGGATTCTGTGACCCTACTGTATGATTCTATTGTATAATTCTTATGCGGAAGCTGTGCCTCTTCCCATCTCCTGGAGGCTTCATCAAGCTCCTTCATATGTAAATGATCCACTTTATATACACTTTGAAATTACATTAATACTTTTGTCTAGGTCTTTCTGGAAAGAACTATGGAGACCTTTATGAGGAGTCTCAACTACCTTGAGATTAAAAGGATTAATAACTGCTTAAAGGTTTCAGATTCAACTTCTGTCTCACAAAACAAGAAAAGAGTCACTGAAGAAGAATCCTTAGGCAGAGTGTTTGAAACAAACAAAAATAAATACTTGTTCTATGCCACACATTATTAAATGACACTTTGCCCATATGATCAGAGAATAAAGTAGAAACAAAAACCATAAATGGGTAAAAAAGTGCAAATTATGGGAGAAATATATATGAGGTGTAATTAAACACAAAAAAATGAGATTCCCAATTCTTTATATATATGAGGCCTCTAATAAATGACCCAAAACAACAAGGCTTATAATATGGTACAGAAACAGAAAAGCAAGTGCATCATCTATGTCTCAGCTTCTTGCAGCTTTGATACTTGTGGTCTTCTCTTGAGGAAAGCTCAGACTCTGGAGACATTCAGAAATCTTCTCAGAGAGAAGTTAGTTGGGAAAGGTGACTAGGAATACTTGATTTTTTATTTACTTATTTACCAATATTTCCATTAAAATATCTGCAGCATGAGCACTGCATGGAGCCCTCCCTAGTTTGCACAGCACAATTACACTACATGTCAGCATCTTGTTCTTGTTGCTGTCCTATCCTCACATTGATCAAAAGCAGGACAGGGCCTCCAACATGCTGGCCCCCAGCAACTGGCCTCTGAATTAGCACAAAGCAAGAGTGAACTCTACAGAAGCTGAAAGCAACTGTGAAGCAAAAATCAAGCTTCTGATTCATGAGATTGATTACATGCATGCATCCAAACACATGGAAACTTCCACGCGCAGACATCCTGTCGGCTGTGATACAGCATTGAGCGTCACGTCTTGCTGCAACCTCAAACAGAACTGACAGCTCTAAACACACTTCAAGTTAGAGCACTCTGAGGGGAAGGGAAGAGATTACATTGCCCAGAGGATCTGCAGCTGAAATGTGTGTTTGTATCAGAATGACAAAACCAGGGTTTGAACAGAGATGCTGCTTTTTCAGCCCGGAGTTGGCCCTGACAGGTTGCATGTGAGATGTGCCTTGCAGATATCCAGTTCCTGCCTCCTGCTCCTCCTCATGTCCAGGCTTGCACATAAATTCATAAAAGCCTTAGAGGATTTAAATAGCCTGGTTACAAAATTGTATTGAAACACAGATACTGATGCAAACTGTACAGCCTGTTGGCACTGCATGAATCACGCCAGGCCTAGAAAGAGTCTGCATTAATTCCAAGTGTACTGCATTTCCATTTCCAAACTCTTCTCTTTTCATATTCATATTGTGTGTTGCCTTCATTTAGATTATTTTCTTTTTTTCTTTGGTTTTCTTTTGCATCTGTTAATGCTTTTGCCAAGTCTCTGTATACATAGCTGATTTCCAAAGGTTCCCTCATCATTTCTGTTTGATCACCAGTTCTTCCAAAGAAATATATACAATGGCAATCAGAAATTGCCATAAAGAAAGAAGCATCTCTTGAACTAGTTGTTACAAACAAATCCCTATTATAAACAGAACCAAAAGAATAAGGAAAGGATTTTTCCCTCTATAAAGTTGGGTTTTTTGCACCCCAGATATACACACAGTGGATTGGTGTCCTACCATTTTGGTCATCCTCACCTCTTTTTTATGAAAACTTGTGCTACCCTTTGAAGGCTGTTTCTGGTTTCCAAGGGAAAATGAGCTGCTCCCAAGTCACTGCCGTGGGGAACACAGACACACGGGCAGCCTCACCAACAGCACATGCACCATGTCATTGACAGCAAGCTCTTCAAAAGATGGAGAAGAGGGAAGCCCAGTCTGGCTGGTGACACTGCCACGGTGCAGGCTTCTCGCAGAGATGGCTGGTGTGATGCATGGCCATGTTCAGGAGATACATTTGAGAGTGGCTATAAAACACCTGCCATTAGGAACCTGCATTTACAAAGTCAGACATAACTTTGGTGGATCTGATGCCTGTGGGGATTAATGGGCAAGACATGCAGCTCCGCATGCTGCAGCAGCTGCCACAAAATCACAACACTGCTGTTTGATGTTCGCTTCCAAAAATTACAGAAGCACTTGTAACAAATACAGTTGTTCATAAATTCCTGGAATAGCCTGCTGGGTGAAAAGTTCATTAAAAGTCACATTCAATTAACAAATAACTGTCACAGCCAGATGTATATATCCTGAGGTACAGTTTAATATATGTCAGACACAGACAAAATGACAGGCTAAATGATGATTAATGCTTAGCTGACAATTTCTCAAAGCATCACACTAAGTAAAGGAATGCCTCTGAAATCAACAGCCTAATTTACATAGCGTCAGCTAACTTGGGTGAAAATATGAAATAAAAATAGATGATATAGAAAAAAAAGGAAAAATGCAATGTGCTTGCAGTCATTCCCCAGTCTATATTTCTGTTTCACCTGGCTAGGGAAGAAACATTTCTTTTTCAGGTCAATAATTAGACAAAGATTTTGTTTGAAGTAATGAACCAAAGCAACAGAGCTGTACATGCATTACCCAAAAGACAAAAAAGACAGGGTGTCAAACGTGACTGACTGGGCTTCTGAAGAGAAGCAGCATCACACAGAGGCTCAGAAGACCCACAGTGGAGGTGTTCATGAGCCTTTCCAGAGCTTTGTGAAACATCCTCCAGGCCTGACATGTATTATTGCCATGTTACAACAGAAAGACAGGCAGCTGAAACTGTGCTTTCATTATATGAGTGTGCTGGCAACAACACTGAGTTAAGGATTTCTTCTGCCTACTTCACAGATGGTCACTTTTAGCTCCATGAAAAGGTGCATCATCTCCCACAAATGGCTGTGGGCTCATGCTGGATCCAGGAGCAGCAAAAGGAACATAGGGTAGGCCACAGGCACTAGAGAATATTGCCAGAGGGTCATCATGAAAGTATGGTCTCCACCAAGCTCTGCTCCACTGCAGCCATCAACAAGTGCTTAATTGTGTGGGTCAAGACCTGGGCTGACTTGGCAGAGCTGTGTGTCACCAGCTGGAGTGCACTCTGACATGGTCTTTTGCTGGGGTGATGTACAGTTTATGCATTGGCAATTAAAGAGAAGACACTGACTCCTTTTGTCACACAGCTCCAAGCTCCTAGTGCAACTGAAGCAGTGCAGAAAAGTGCTACTCAAGCAGTGTGGAAAGGTTGCCAGGCCATTACCTGTGTCCTAATAGGTGAGTTTTGCAGCATGAGGCACAGAAAAGGTACAATGCAGGCAGAGGAAAATTGCACTGTTGGCTTTACAGCAGTGAGAAAAACAATGAAAATTGCTCTTGTTTTGTGAAACAGTTTCTTAACAGTCTCTGATGTTCATGATTTGTCTTGTTTGCTCAGTGACCCCTGAACCTCTGGTGACAGAAATTACTTGGCAAGTTAGTTCAGTTGGAAGATTCACACAGTTCCTGATCTCTCTGGTATCAAATTCTGGACCAAATGCACCAGTTCATTATATATTTAACTTTATATTAATTTTTATTCCTCATTTTATTGGAAAGGTTCAAGGAAGTTAGAAGACGTTTACTCGTGTGGCTGTCTGTAAGATGTTTCTTTACAACTAAGGTAAATTTAGCCTCTCAGAGCTGCTAATACTGGCTCCTGCAGTAATGTCAGAAACTGTTTGAGTTCCTGGGCTGAACATTTTTACTTTTTTTCTGAGCTATGTGTCCTCTGCATACCATAGCAGTTAGACAAAAGGATCATATGGCATGGGGATATGATCCAGTCCCAGGTAAAAATGTTGGGAAATTGTCCTACCAGGCGTAGGACAGAATAAGCTGTAGTTACTGGGGAAAAGTGCTAAAAAGGCAGTAAACTGAGAAAAAAAAAAAAGCAAAAAAAAAAGAAAAAAAATAGTTGAATGTTATGAGTAATCACCAGTTTTCACAGTCTGCAAGGGCCAGGTTCACAGCATTCCTCTTGTTTATTTGTTTATGACATGGATATGCAGGCTGCAGTGGCATCTCTGAGGTCTTCTCATGCGATTTATTATGTACTTGATACTTCTGTAAATGTTTTACAATATTATTGATTCAAATTTTTTTTTAAATAAAGCAAATAATAACTTCTCTTTCAGCTATAAATTCCCAGCTCTGGGAATTGGCTTAGGAGAGCTGCTCTTTTCAGATGGCAGTCCCATCTAAACACATGGCGTGTTAAGGTACCCAGCTTACCTTGGTCATCTTGAAAAAGCCAGGTTGTTCCTCAGATTTTTGTTAAGTAGAGAGCACTCTTTAGTAAGCAGTGTGTAAAGGAGCTGGAGCTTTTAAAAGGACATAAACAGGACTATCAGTGGCTGTAACAGCTGGAAGAGCAAACAAGCACCGAGATGCATCAGTGACAAATGAAACACAAATCAGTAGACAGACAAAAAACAAGAGCAACGGCATTGGGGAGAATTATCTGCATGTCATCACAAGGTGATTGGAGAAGTAGTATTACAGGCATCCAAGCACATCACTATCTATTAATTTGGTGTTAGTTGTCATTTAAATTTAGTATCTGAGTAAACATGACAAAAAAGTTTCAGATATAAAAGACACTAAATGCAAGTAATTTGGACTAAAAGAAATTAGACAATAAGAGTGGACTTGAATCTGAGTTTCCACTTCAGATGTAGGGATCATTATGTCAAGAACAATGTAAGCAGTAATAAGCTTGCATTGTGTCTTCCTGGGCGGTACTGATTTCATGGCTGGCTGAGAAAAGTCTCCAGAGAGAGAGCACATGGATACTGAAAAGCAGAAAAAAAAATTCTCAAGAGAGGTGAAAGGACTTTTTTGTCTCAATTAAAAAAAAAAAAAAAAAAAAAAAAAAAAAAAAAAAAAAACCTCAAGAGAAGATGTTTCATAAAAGAACCTCTCAGAATGAATCAGCTCTTTGGAGTGCATCGAGTTAGCTTTACAAAACAGACTGTTTCTATGTATTCACCATTCAGGAACCTTCAGTGACTCAGTGAATTAATTTCTTTCAGGAAGTTTCTCAGAAGTGCCTCACCAACATTACTGGAGGATTAATCTTAATAATTCAGTTGTCAAGCAGTGTGACTGATCACCTATAGTCTAATTCTTGCTACCTCATTAAATGGTCTGTGTTTCAAAAAGACATTTTCTCCTAAAAAAAAATCATCACCTAATCACAAAATTAATCACAAATTTAAGCAGCCTTGAAGATCAAAGTTCCTAACTTTGTGTTTATTAGTCTCAGGAAGTGAACGTGTCTGGGGCATAGACAATAGATTTGAAGATACAGACTGACCCTCTTAAATAATGTTGTATAACATTATCCTGGCTTTTGTAAGATGAGAGTATTAATAAATCAGAAAATCTTTAAGATCTTTAAGAGAATGATGGATTTGGAGGTCCAGAATATCATACCAGGTAATGAGTCTGTAGGGAAAGAGATTAAGGATGGAAATACCTGAGATTTGATCAGGTCTGAGGCAGGCAGTTTAAGCAAGAATCTATCCAACAGAAAAACCATCAGCGAAGGGCTGGGGAGAGATATAAAGTTTTAGAAAGAATTGAAATATGTCTCCCCTGGTGGTTATTAAAATGTCCAATGAAAACTACCAAAACAGTTGCAAGAAGAAATCATATTCAAATAAAAGTTGGATGTGATCAGATGGTGCCAACTAGAAATTTTGTCCTTATCCAAAGCCACTGAACAAGCCTATCTCCAATTTATTCATACATTATTAGGCTGCCAGAACAGGACCTCTGTTTGCAGACTCTCCATGCTGGTGAGAACAGCTGTAATGATTCACACAAAAGTTTGATGACTACAGAAATGGTGCATGCAGTCTTTCTGTAACTCAAACTTACAATGAAGTTCCTTCCTGTCACAATAATTTAGCAACAGTAAAGGGCTTGGTTACTTGTGGAATGCAAAATTTTCAAATCATCACTTTGTAGGGGACACACAGCCTGAGGGTTTTTTCCACTTCCATAATCCCTGAAAGACATGTTTCCTCTAATTGTCCACTAGAAAATATTATTTCCTTTTCAGATTTGTAGACATACCATACAGTTTACAATGTACAGAGCTGGCTGGTCTTCTACATTAAGAAACAATACTAATTGAGAGGCTGTCACTGAAAAGTTCCTTTTCTATATTGTTTTGAGTTTATGCAATGTGTACTCACTTTAATGTGCTTTTAAATTTAATAAAGCTGCTACTATAATTAAGTCTTCACATAGAGGACAGACAATGTGGTTCTTGCTACATGGTAGGTGCTAAATACTGACATATATTTTCTGGCTTGGTTTCATGCAAGAGAACAGAGAAATTAGAATTTCCTCTGCTACACCACAGATGTGAAATATGCAGCAAAAAAAGATGTTTCTGAAACTTTTTTTTCAGTTTGTGTTTGTACGTGGGGTGTTGGTGTTTTTGTTTGTTTGTTTTGTTTGTTTTGGGTTTTTTTTTTTTTTTTTTGTTTTTGTTTTTGTTTTTTAGTTTGGTTAATTTAGAACAATACAACTTGATCATGAGAGAATAATGCCTGGAATCAGAATGTGAAAATAACAAAAAGTGCTTTTCATTTAAACACTGAAACACAGTGAAACAGAGTATTTTCCCAAACTTTAGTTTTAATTAGCACCTATTAAAGTACAGCTCCACATCCAAAGCAAAAGTATGACATCTTATTCCAAAAACCTAAATGCTGATGGCAAGACATAACTTGCGTAGGGTTTTCTCCATTGTAAGGAGCTTCTAAGGATATTGAGGTATTTAGAAGGTTCATGTGAATGAACCTCTTAATTATTTTGCTCTTAAGCATTAAATGGATAATCAGGTAATGTGACAGATATCAGGAGCAAAAAGTAAAATACATAAACAGTTTGGAGGTGAAACTTGGTTGTTCTAATGCACATTTTCGTCGTAGACAGTCCTCTGTCAAATTCCTTATACTCCTATTTCTTCTAGGTTTTCTTTCTCTCCTAGATCACACAGTGCAAATTGAGGAGGCGTTGCTGCCTTAAGACTCCCTTCCACAAAATCCCCATGAGATGGTCACAGATATGCCAGCGTAGGAGTACAATGGATCTATACTTTGCTCCCTTTTCTTCATTCCCTGGAGTATGAAAATTTCTGGGCCTGATCTTCTTCCTTTCCTGCAGTCATCTTTAAAAACACCATGTTCTCCGCTAATGGCATATCGAGTCTTGACATGAGAATGACAGAATGATCCACAAAATGGTGCCAGCCTCCCCAGCTTGGCTATGTGTTGTGCTTTCTTTAGGAAATGTGCATAAAGACTTGCACAAACATGAGTTCCAGCATTTATACTGTTACATATGAAAATACCTGCTACTAAATGGAATGCTAGGAATGTTACCTGGGGTTCAGGACAGCATCTGTCTCTAGCAAAGCTGACAAGGATAAAAACATAACACTGTAAATTCAATTTATAGGCATGGTATAATGGAAAATATTCATGATGGTTTTAATGTATTCCTTCTGCACTAATGTCTGTGTTTTATATGCAAAGATATGCTGCAAATCTATAGGCCCAAACTACATTATACGTATTGGGACACCAGACTGTGCCTCCTTGGATGTGCAAGGCCAGATTCATCCCATCCCTGGAAATGTCCAAGGCTAGTCTGGATGGAGCTCTGAGCAAACTGGTCTACTGAAAGGTATCCCTGTTCATGGCAGGGAGGTTTGAACTAGAGGATATTTAAGGTCTCTTCCAACTCAAACCATTCTATGATTCACTCCAACTGATTGTGCCCTTGCAGGCAGTTCTCCACTTTCATTTGCCATCATCTGTGTTAGGCTATACAGGCAGGAAAGAGATTGTCTGCCTCCTGAAACGTCTCCAGTCCTGAAACTTGGGGTCCTGTCATCAAGAGTCCAAAGCCCTCTCCCCCAAGTCTCCATCTTTAAATCAATGAGAAAAATATCAGTGGATTAACTACCATCTGCTCGCTGACCACATAGAGTAGGGGAGCTTGGAGAACCAGATGTTTAGCTCAGGTACAGCATGCTTTAAGAAAGCATTGGGAAATCTTTAGAGTTGCCTTCTATTTAGTACATTGCAAGAGATAGATGAGTGTAACCCTGGTTCGTGCCTGTGATATTTTGGTTTCTCTAAAACTCTTTCCCAGAGACTTTTCTGTCAACAAGAGATATGTTTTCCTAACTGTAACCTATGTTTACATTCCTTTCCCTAGGAGAGACTTCTTCTTGATGTCCCTCTGTCTTGACCAATGTGATTGAAGAAGTTTGTCTTTTTTCCACCCATTGGGTTGTTTGTAAAACAGCATAAAAGGGAAGAAATTCCTAGAAATAAACGGAGTCAATTGTCAGCCTTCTGAGTCGGAGTCCGTGTCATTGTGATCTTGAACAACATCAGATGAGGGCATCCCCAGGCCTGTAATTTACTCATGATGGGCACCTTTAATCCAGCACCACCTGGACCAGTACACTTGGACCCTTTTCTTTCACCATCCTCACTGTCCTAAAACTGTACCTGACCTCCTTCAGATCTGTTATATCATCTGCCTAACTTGACACACTGCTGTCACAGATTTTACCACTCCAGAAAGAAGATAAATTCCATTTTATTCTTTTTCTTGGAGCATTGAAATTGAAGTCTGCCTCTGCTGTTGAGTAGCTTGGAACTGGCTCTTCTTACCTTAATTTCAAGTTGGTAGGCACAAACATTTTTATCCTCAAGCTCTGGTTCACTGCTCAGAGCTGGCAGAAAATCTCATTGCCTTTTTTACTCAACCTTGCATGCCCACCTGAAATGGGTTTGCTGCAAAGAGATAGGCAATTTCTTGGCTTAAACCCTAGATCAAAATAGGACTTAATCTAGTTCAGCATTTGGAAGGTTCATGTCAGGGTAGATGTGAAAACAGTATGGCTGCTTGTGGTAAGACAAAAGAAAGTGCCACGAGGAACTGGCAGAAAGTCTCTATTAAATAAAAAAAGAAAATTACTGAGAGTCCTGTGTTTCTCATAACGAACTTCCACATGCAGTGTACTGAACCAGATGTGTGCAACAAAACTTTGCTGTGCTTGTGTAATCCCACAGGCACAGAGAGGAAATCAGTGCTGAGCATATTCCAAAGCAATCACAGATATACCAATGCTTCTGAATGCTTCCTCTAGCCAACAGCTTTTCTATCATTGCTACAAAGTGACTGCTACAATACCACTATTCCAGTGCAGAACACCATGAATTATGAAATTCAGAATTAGGAGTGAAAAACATCTGTTACAGAAACTAATCTGTCAAGCCAAAGAAGAAAAATAACAGAAGTATGTTTTTGTTGACCAGTGTGTGTTTTTTTTTTTTTTCTTTCATGGTATTAAACAGTTTAATTTTAGTTTCTGCAAAAGAAGTAAGTTGTCCATCATCACAAATAAGCAACTGTTGAAACAGAATTTTGGCTCTAAACATTCTCTCAAGGTTTTTATTTTTTGGAAATAGGAACTCCAAATTAGGCACGATTGGCTAGAGTGGTCTGCTAGCAGGAGGTCCAGAGAACCAGACAGTTCAGCTGAAGTTAACAGGACTGCAGAGGAATTGTTAACATATTAATTTAGGCATTCATCGCTGAAAACATTGATTCTTCTCCCTGTTTAAAAACTGGTTCCATATGAAGGCAAAGTATTCTGGAAATAAACTCTGATTTACTTTCTTGAATGTCTTGATCAAGAGTAGTATATCCACAGTGTGTTTTGCTATTAGGCTCTATTTGCACACAGGCAATTTGTTCCACTCCAAAAAATAGCAGCAAACTGTTATAGCTTGCCAAGAGATCATACCGACAGCTTAACAGATTGAGAGAGCAATTTGCCCATTTAGTACACAGACATAAATCTTTACACCTAACAGTTTTGTTTAAGAGCCAGGACTGCTCGCTCCTACACCTGAACCTGCCACCAACGTATGGTCAGGCTGGGAAAGAAGCAGCAGTGAGGCAGAATGCTTGCATTTACAAATGTTGACTTGAATAGTGTTGCTGTCTCTTGAGTTTACACAGATGCAGAGTTCATGGTGTAATCCAAACTTTTAATATTCAGTCCTCCAGTGCTTGTGGCTGTGTGAGCCATACATGTACAAATTCCAGCTTTGCCTTCCCCACACAAGTGCAACTCTTCAGTTGAAGGGTTATGGTCAACTTGTGCCCCGATGGTCTCCCAGGATTTTGCAGAGGAGGGATCTTGGTACAACTTAGCAAACTGCAGGTACCATGTTCCTTTCTCCAAAACCTTCTAAAACTAGAGCAATGGCAGATTTCAGCACTGCCCCCCACAAATATGCTCAGAGGGCTGGAGCACCTCTCCTATAAAGACAGGCTGAGAGAGCTGGAGTTCAGCCTGGAGAAGAGAAGGCTGCAGGGAGACCTAATGAGGTCTTTCAGTACTTAAAGGGAGCTTATAAAAAGAAGGGAGAAGGACTTTTTATATGGGCAGATAGTGACAGGACAAAGGGCAATAGGTTTAAAAGGAAAGACAGCAGTTTTAGGTTACATGTTAGGAACAAATTCTTTACTCAGAAGGTGGTGAAGCTCCTAAACAGGTTGCCCAGAGAAGCTGTGGATACCTCATCCCTGGAAGTGTTCCAAGGCCAGACTGGATGGCTCTTAAAGCAACCTGTTGTACTGGAAGGCGTCCCTTCACAAGGCAGAGGACTTGGAACTAGATGATCTTTAAGGTCCCTTCCAACACCAACCTTTCTATGATTCTACATGAAAATTATTTCTCTATTTTTACCTAAAATTATTAAGTTACAAAAGAAAGAGTCCTTTAATCATTAAAAAAGAAAAAACTACAGATAGTTGCTACAACTCAGAGCACAGTAAGACACTTAGCTAAGAATAGGCTGGCTAAGGAAGGCTGCACTAGGTCAGGGTAAGTATCCTCTTGCCCAGCATTATGCCCCTGAACAAGACCAACAGCAAATGCTTCAGCAAAGAGTGCAGCTGAAGGACAAGCAGATGGTGATAGCTTTGCCATTCCAGTTTCAGCAATTACCATTTTAAGGATTTTCTGAATAGAGATTGGACAATTATGCTTAATAGCCCTTGATGGATCTTGCTAGTAGCTACTAATAGAAAAGGGAGCCTCTTTTGTCATTTTGTGACTGATTAGTTGCCTTGAAAGCTCTTAGTGAGGACCTTGTGTAAGTCTTTTTTAGAAATCTAGGTAACTGCAGAAGCCAAATCATCCTTATTCATACATTCACTAACTTTTTGAAAGAATGCTATTAAGTTTCTGAAGCATGTGTTCCCAGGGGGCTAAGCTGTGCAGGTGCCTCCAGAGCCTTTGTGGCACCACATTTGTTGCTCCCTGTTTTCTGGGACAATTCCCACAGCCAATTAAGTAACAGCTAGTAGTTCAACATGTTCACATTTTGATTTGTTCAAAATAGCTGGTAAGCTGCATCTGATCTCACCAATGTTATTAATGTATTCAAAATTAGCCACAGTGTCCAAAATATCAGTTCTAATAGCAGAATGATCCCTAAGTTCCCGCTTTCTTGTTCCAGCTAAATGCTTTTATGGACCAAATACTAAAATCCTGCATCTTTACTTCCTCAGCATTACCTTTTAAGAAGATCAGAACCTCTGTATTGCCACTCATGACTGGCAAAGTTTATTCTTAGCCAAATCTTATAATTGAGAGAAATATATCTTCTCTGCCTTTAAGAATGAAAGAAAGGTCATTGACAAAACAGACTACTAACAGATGGTGTGAATCAGTGTAGCTCCAATAATATCCCTGCAGAATTATAAAAATAAATAAAGATATTCTCTTAAATACATAAATTTCCCCAACAGCTGGCTGGTTGGATGGATGGATGTATTTTACGGGTTATTTTAAAAAAAACCCAACCAAACAAACTTATTTCAGTAATCAACTAGCTTCAGATCTTGGCCACCTGGGCACACACTGGCTCATGCCCAGCTGACTGTCAACCAACATCCCCAGGTCTCTTTCACTAGGCAGTTTTCCAGCTGCTCTCCCCCCAGCCTGCGGTTGTGACCCAGGTGTCTTGTTGAACCTCATCCCATTGGACTTGGCCCATTGATCCAGCCTGTTCAGATCACTCTGCAGAGCCCTCCTGCCCTCCACCAAATCACCTCCACCAGATCAAGACTCCCACCCAACTGTGTCATTCGCAAACGGAGTGAGGGACTACTCAATCCCCTCGTCCATGTCATTGCTGAAGATATTAAACAGGACTGGCCCCAGTATGAGCCAGGGGGACACTGCTTGTGACCAGCCTCCCTCCAAAGCTGTGCTGAAAGCTGCCTTCAGCAAAGCCACTGTGAGGAGGTCCCTCTGGAGACTGGAAGCTGCCTAATGCAATGCCAGCAATGTGTCCTCAGGTACTCTCAGGCATCTCACCTGGCTGAACCTTCCAATACACAAGACAGGGTGATTTTGACGAATACAGATGGACTCTAAATTCTTGCTGGCTGATGAAAAATAAGGGTAATAAATCATTCCTTGATGAATTCCACTTGTTTTTTTAGACTTATGTCCAGGATAAGTGGTACAAACACAAAGCTTCTCATGGTTGATGAGGAAGCTGGGAAGATGGGAACAGACTGAAAGTTGTCAGTATTGGGTTTTAAAGACATCCATCACACCCTGTTACAATGCTAGCAGCAGTCTCCAAAATGCCAATTATTTAGAAACACTGAACCATACTATGCTATACAGATTGAAGTGGGTTGATTTTATTACAAATATTTCTGTCTTTTCCAATTAAGAATGTAGCATTATGTAGTGATGTGAAACTGTCTTGTTAATTTACCCTTGGAGAGCATTTATTCCAGGCACACAATAACAGTAACAGAACAGAAATTAGTTTTCCTCTCTCACTTGCAATGACTGTCATGGGGCTTAATAGGAATGTTAATAACAATCTTGACCCAATCTGCATCTAATCTTCTGCTGCCATGAATGGAGTGACAATTTGCACAATCTGATGATATTTTGTTCTTTGCTACATGACAGTAGATGTATAAAATAGTTTCAGATTATCCACTCTTTTGTAAAGGATTAAATCCACACATATTTACAAAAAAAAAAAAAAGTTGTTACTCAGAATGTTGTTACTCAATTTCTACATAGTAATGTATTCTTCAGGGTGATAAAACATCATTTTAGAAGCATACATGGTAATGCTTTACCATTTAAATCCATTGCATTATTTGATTTTGATCTACATAAACAGGTATTGCTAGAAGAAAAAAATTACAAAACCCACAAACTTGTAAGAGGGAGATAAAGAGGAACACTTATTCTATACTCCTGTCTATTTGAATCTCTTAGATTTATATCTAGGTCAGTCCTTGAATAATATGGCCTCTGAATTCCATTAAATTTCTGATATCTCTATTACAAGTCCTTGCATAGTCCACCAGAAATAAGAATTTTATTCTTTTGTGTTCCACTTTTCTCTCACAATAGAGATTGAAACCTGGATATTATAATCTGTTGTCACAGACATTATTTCAGTATTACGTTTCATTTAGAGGATCACGGGGAAAAAAGGTGGGCTTTTGTATATTTCACTTAAAAATGACATAAAGTAAGTGAAATGTAGAATCGTACTGTGTACACAGATTCGTTCCAGAAAATACACCCCTGCAGAGTATTTTTCTGTTAACACTGTTGAGATAAAAACCACATTTTCCCATTGCCTTTTTAAAAACCACATTTTCCCATTGCCTTTTTCCATTTGAACGCTGCCAGGTGGAGACTTCAATTCTTTAAGTTGCACTGCCCTCTAGGGGAAAGGATGGTTAGCTGTAGTTCCACGTCCATGCCGCGAGAACAAAGTCGTCCTGGCTTTTCTCCTTCAGTTTTGAAGGCTGAACACTTTGCTTCCCCCAAATGTTACGCTGATGCTTGGTACGAGTTCGGCACGAGCGAGGCCTCAGTACAGCCATGTTTTATTTGCATTTTTATTCCCTAACACGTTCTGTTTGTGTGTGTGATGGCTTGCCAAAAGCATAAGCCCATTTAGTAGTGACTCTTGTCCTGTCTAGCTCACCCCTCCTCTAAGTGGTTTGGGGACACTCAAGAGACAAAATGCCTACCAGGGCTTTTCTGCTGGAGGTTAAAGCTTGTGTAGCCTTGTTTGGGATCCTCCACAAGGCAGCTGGGCTCTCTGCAGATCTAGTGTGACGCTGTTCAAGATTAACAACGGCACGGACTCCGAGGTCAGAAGGCTGAAATTACTTCAATCAATCTTTATTACCTGGGAATCTTTTCCCTTTATACTATTTTACAAAGAACCCACCCAAGGGGTGGAAGAAAGACAAACTCCTTTGACTACATTGGTCAAGTCAGAGGGACATCAAGCAAACGTCCCTCCTAGGGAAAGGAATGTGAAACATAGGATGCAGTTAGAAAAACATGTCTCTTGTTGACAGAACAGTGCCTGGGAAAGAGTTTCAGAGAAATCAAAACATCACAGCATGAACCACAACTACACTAGTGTTCACTGGAGGAGCTGATCACAGTTGCTTGTGCAGACCATGAAACTGACAGGTTTGGAAAAAAAATCCCGTTTTTCCAATTGAAAATTTTTTATCCAGTTAGCTGTTTTCCAATAAACAGCTGACAAAAAGACAGGTTTTAGTAAGAAGCTTCTTAATAGAAACAAGAAAAGGAGAAGTTATTCTTGCTATTCAAGTCCTGTTATTTTCTAAAAAGAAATAATCACAGAGCTAGTCAAATAATAGACAACTATGATTATCATATTCAAACTCCAAAGGGTCACAGGGAACAAGATATCACACTGGAGAAGCCATCTGGGACATGTATCAAATGAAGTAAAACTGGTATTTCACAATATAATTTAATGGAATAAAATTCCTGAAAAGAAATTCCTATAGCAGATCTTTTCTCTTTTACAATTTCTTAGAAAAGATGTGTAGTGAAGGAGGAGCAGGGCTTGGTTCACTGAAGTGTACATAATGCTTCAGTATCTTTCCACAGTAGATGCTCCAAATAAGATAGCAGAAATAATGACTGAATCAGAGAACAATGATGGGATTTAGTATTTGGAAAAAAAATCAGATCAGGTTGGTATGGATAGAAATAGGCTGCCAAGGCTCTCTGAAATTCTCGTAAGAAAAAAGAGTGCACTGTGAAAACTGCGGGAATACTGAAGTGGAAAAAAATCAGTAGCTAATGAAAACTCATCTTTGAAGAAGATTAAGGGTTTCACAAAGGAGAGGGAACGGAGATTATGCACTCATCACATGAAGCAAGCCTCAGTGTCAGCTGTGAGCTGATGCTGCGCCTCCAGGACCCTCTGGCTACCGTGGTGGTGTTAGGTGGGAGACGAACACAGCACACTTCACTGGCTCAGTGAGTGCACAAAGAAACGTGAACACTAACAATTACTGCTGTGGATCTACTGGCTGAACTAAAGGCACTCCAAAATTTCTCAATGCCCACTAATCCGGTGTACTTACCTTTCAAACAAACACCCATAACTATTTTATTAATTATTCCCACTTTTCAATACTAGACATTTGTAGCCTTAAACCTTCAGCCTGCAAAAATTCCTTCTTAGCCTTTTCCTGTTTGATTTTGAAAATGGGATTGCCTTTAAAATCAATTACAAAGGACAGATTTAGCAACATCCATAGATAAATCCAATCTGAGCCCAGCATGTGGTAGTGTAATGGCTACATGTTAGTAAGAAGGGAAAATTTTAAGAGACAAAAATGTTCTTGACTTGTAAAATCATGTATACTGCTGAGTATTTTGTTTAAAAATCCAATTTCTTTAGGCATCCTTCTTAAATGTCTAGTTTTGGATCTTAAGAAATTTTACAAATGAAAGGGTTTCCATTTTCAGCTGAGATAGTATCTTTGTTATTATAACACGCTTTTAAAATATTTTAAAATAAATATATGTATAAGTACATATTATAATGTCTATATTATTAAACATATATTTGATATATTTAAATTTCTGCTCCTTGGTTGTTTGTTTTTTAAAGATTTTTAGGCACTACTTTTTCTTTTAGGATTTTTTTTTTTGTGGGCCTTTTTTCCTTTTTTGGGGCTGTGTTCATCTGCTATGATTATCTAGGAATTTCCATGCAAGCTACATAACCCCAGCTAACATCTATGCACGCAGAGGGGGAAGGTCTGCACCTGGCCAGGGGTCTTTGTGATCTGTAAGTGTGACTTTCAGTATTATAATGGACATACTTCAGCTACAGGCCACATGGATAGCAAGTATTTTGCCAAGTTAATAACTTAGCCATAGACATGCATCGACACCTTAATCTACTACATCCTTAAAGTTTGTTAGTTCCCAGGTGTCCTTAACTATCTGTTTTACTGACAGACAACATTTCGATTCACTACATCTTGATTTGCTACACCCACAGCTTACAACTGACAAGCTTTCAGCTTTAGCTCCCGGATGTCCCTGACCGAAGGCTGCTGGCTGCTGCCCTGGCCAGATCTCTCTCCCTGCGTGCTGTGTTTGAAGGCGTGCACAGACCCGACCTCCGAGACCACCCTGCCTCCGCCTCACCCCGGCACCCCGCCATGGCGGCTGCGCCCGGCCGGAAGTGACGCGGCGGTGCCGTCAGAGCGGCCGGAAGCGCCGCTGGGAGCAGTAAACAACGGCGTCGGGAGCCGCGGCCGCCGCTTCCATCTTGGAGGAGCCCGAGCCCACCGGGGACCATGGGCAGCGTCCTGGGCCTCTGCTCCATGGCGAGCTGGGTAAGGTGGACGCGGGCGGCGCGGGGGTCCCTCCCTGCCCGCCGCAGGCTCGAAGCCGGCGGCTGGTGCTTCCCCTCCTCTTTCCCTCCCCACCCGGGCCTCGCCCGTCGCCTCCCCCCGCCTGTGTCACTCAGGGCGGCGGTGGCGTTGCCTTCCCTCCTCCTCCTGCGGCACGGGGAGGCTGCGGGCCCCTGCCCGGCCCCAGCCGGCCCCAGCCGGCCCCAGCCGGCCCCTGCCCGGCCCCTGCCCGGCCCTTGCCCGCCCCAGCCGGGCCCTGTCCGCCCCGAGCGGCCGCGGCCCCCGCGCCGCCGGGCAGGGCCGGGCTCTGTCCCCGCCGCACTGGAGGGGCGGGCCCCGCCGCGGTGCCCCTCTCTCGGGCTGCCTGCCCCGGGGTCCCCAGGGGTCCCCGTTTCGCCGGCGCTCTGGGGAGCTTTGTCCTTAACCCAGGCCTGTCGATCTGCTGGGCGCTGCTTAATCCTCGTTCCTGTGCGGGAGGTGTTGCGGTGTCCGCTGAAATCGCCTCTCCCCGAATCTGTAAAGAGTCAAATAATCAAATGCTTTGAACCCCAGCGTTTCTTAAAATCAAAACCCGCACGTTTCCCCGATCCTTACAGTTGTATTTAATTCGTCTTTCTTACGTCTTTGTCTTGAGCAGCTCCACCCTTTGTAGCATCTTTGTCTCGCCGAGCCATCCTTTCCTCGAGGCACAGCAATCCGTGGTGATGTGTCACCACCGTGCTGTGGGAGCACCGCAGGTGGTTTTTGTTCATGGGAAACAGTAGATTGAGATGGCATTTAAACTGTTGGCACTGTGCAGGAAGGCAAAGAAGTTGGTAAAGTCTTCAACTGAGGCATTGCTTTTTTGTCCAAAAGTGATATGTCTTTCCAAGTCTAGTCCCTCTCTATATTGACACAGTCAAGTGGTTTGTGGGTTTTTAGATGTTTGCTCTAAAAATGCCAGTGGGATTGTGAAAATCTGAATTTTTCATACCAAAATTATTGTACTAGACATGAATTAAATTGCCTATTGTCTAGTGATGTAACAAAACCTCGTATTTATCCAAGCTTCTGTTTTTGTGATATCTGAATGTATGGGCTTTGGCTCCTCTAATACAGAGTGATCTTTAGTTGAGAGAGATGATCCATAATCCCTTAATCTCATGTAAAAATTATATGAAATTATCATAGAATTGGAATATCTGCATAAGTTAACTTCCGAGCTGGTATGGCTATCAATAATCTACTAGAACACTGATAATATCCTTTTGACTAATTACTTTCAGGATTCATATGTTCTCATTAACATTTTAAATACTACTTAATGGTTTAGCCAGTTAGGCTTCAATTACTAACTGAATATAGTTAACATTATTATTTTTAATTATTGTCAAATACCTTATGACATTGTGACTACAGGCTTTAATTGAAATACTTGAGTTAATATATACTGCATTTTCAAGTTCATAAACAGCCTTTCTGACATCTGGTTGGTGTTTGTAGTGTATGAAGAACCCCTGTCTACTTGCTCTTGATTGTTTGTTTCTCTGCAGAGAAATTCAGCTAATGGCCTGTTAGATAAAATGATTTGCATGAGATCATAACCTTAATTAAATCAGAGTAGTTAACCCCTGTCCCTTCCTTTAAATGCCCAAACAAATCAGGGTGGATAGTTTTTGTTGGTATTGTTTTTCTCTTTCCCCATGAAATGGCTTTAAAGCATTCATATTCTTTCCACATTTAAAGCCTGTACAGCAGTTCTGAGTAGGAGGAATCTGTCCACGCTGGTCTCTAAGGATATGGCAGTACAGCCTCTGTGGCGCTGAGAAGGAGGCACCAGTGAGGGTGAGGGAGCGGCTGAACCAGGTGCAGTGGGGTTGGTGCGGCTGTGCCAGGGCCAGCAAAGCTCCCTTGCCTGTGAGGACGCTGCTGTCACTGTTGCTCCTCCCAGGGCCACGTGCTGTGCCCTGCAGAGCCGCTCTGCTTGAGGCCCCCGCCTCAGGCCTCGTGTCCTGGTTGTGTCTTCTGGGGGTGAGGCCAGAGTGCGTAAGAGTAGAGCCATCTCACCAAAGATGAGATGCTCTACCAAGCCTCCTGCTCCTGACAGCCTAGACTGATAAGGCAGCACTGTTTTCTCTCTGCTGTGTCTTGCCTCTATTGTTGTCTTCTATGAAACAGCCGAGCTGCTGTTTGCTCCTTTAATATTCTCTGTCAGAACAAAGATCTTGATTAATTCGGTGTCTTTAAGCTTAAGAGTAGGGATGATGTAGCCAAACCCTGACTAGGCCCATCAGTGGCTTGGTGTTTTTGCAGATAGTTAACATCTAACCATTTAGTCATTACTCCAGTAGGAAAATTATGTTTGATATTAAAAACTTGTTCCGTGTGCATCAGGAGCAGTAACATTTGACCTTCCATGATTTTGTGGGGTTTTCTGTCTCCTTCTCTCTCCTTCAGTATACATTTTGTTATGTGTTCCTCATGCAATTGCCACTGCCCTGGGGAATGAAGAGACTAGTTTAGCAGGCATGAATTAACTTGTCTGCCCAGCTGGCTGCTCCCAGAATAGGTGTGTGGGTTGTCTTTTCTTATTTTGCCTTAGTAAACACCATCGAGCTGCTTATTTTTCTCAAAAATAGAAAGGAATATGAATTGGTAGGTAAGTAAAAAAGTTTTTGGAAGGCAATAGATTTTATTCAGTTGTGTCTGAGTAACTTTTGTCTAAAGCAAGTGAAAAAGAAATTGTGGAGTAACTTTTTGTCTACATCTGTGACTAATCTGAGTCACACCTGGGGAGTTAAGCTTTGATCTCCATGGTAGTATCTTGCTGTTTGTACTACTGAAAATTTTGTAGGAGGTGTGCTTTAAATTTAGGATGAAAGTGGCACAAATTCACCTTGTCTCTTCTGCTGGTGAGCTGAATTCCGTGGGCCGAATGTTCTTTGGTCTGTTCTTTTTGAAGTCTGTAACAAGTAGTTTTGCCGATAGTATAATGCTATTTTGTTGGAATGCTATGTATTTTATTCCCTTTTGCCAAAAAGGGTAATGTAATGTGATTCCTTGTGTAAGTAGCCAGCTTGTATAAATAGTGTCATGTATCAATAGGTGTCTCTTGTTCAGAGATGTACGTGCATGAGCTGTTTAGGGGCAAAACATTTTAAAAGCTGGTGCTGGAGCTCAGACACTCCAGTGAGATGTATGGCCTCTCTTGAGGCACATTGTTTCCCAGTGAGGTAGAGACAATCATCTTCATTTCAGCTACTGCTAGTCTCCCCTGTCTGTTAGAAGCATTTGTGCTTCTGCTTCCCCTGTGACAAGGAGCAAGTTACTTAAATTATTTAGGTATTTAACAAACAGGGTAACACTGGGATTCCTTACAGAAGTGAATTTTTTTAACAGGTGCTCCTGTCCCCACCTTTTCTGCAGCACATGAGCCTAGTCATATAGTCTGTTCTGCCAAACTCAATCTTTTATTCAACAGTATGTTTAGAAATATGAATGCAGATGGAATTAGTTCAAGAAAGTAATTTTTTGAAAAGAGAGCAGGTATTTTTCCACTGGAAAGGTTATTTTTATGTATAGGAAATAGTGTAAGACAGTAGTACTATAAAATTTGGATGCATTTGGAGACAGTATTTGCCATATATTTCCTGCTTACAAAGCACAGATGCCCCTAGTGTAGTTGCTTGCAGTCGTAGAGCAGCCTCAAAGGTCCACCTGCTCCATCTTTTATGAAAAAGAAGGCCTGAGTGGGATGACCTGGTATGGTGTCCAGTTGCATCTTGGAAAGCTCCAGTGATGGGGAAACTACCATATCCTTGGGGAGGCTTTTGCAGGGACTGGTTGTTCTCAGTTTGAACAATTTCTTTATTATATTGAGGTGAAACCTCCTATAATCAACACTTTCATATTATTTGTGCTGGAACGATACTGAGTGGAGAAGAAGATAAAAAAGGGCAATATAATAACTTTTATATCCCGAAATACTTAGAATGAGAATCTGCCTAGTTTCACTGGTTTAGCAAGACAAATGTAAATGGTGAAGTTTGCTAATTCAAAGATGATTCTGTAGTGTAGTGAGTTTTCTTGGCTCCTTGGGAAGGAACATGTGCCAAAAAGAATGCAGGGAAGTTATTTAAAAGAGGAAGTTTGTGGGTCCAGTGTGTGAGTCTGGTTGAAATGGTAAGAATGGTAATTGGCCTTTTCCTGGAGGCTTCAAACCCACATTTCAGGAGGCTGCCGGGAGTGCTGTGGCAACATCTGCTTTTCCCAGCAGCCCCTGGGGCAGTAGCGGGCTGCTGGCATTTTTGGTTGTCAGGTGACTGAACTGCTGAGAACTCTTTGTGACACATGCCATACTGGGTCATACTGGGGATTGGCATGTCCTGCTCGTGTGACCTTGGAACTGCTCCTGTCCTTAAGTGACTGAGTGTCTCTCATGCAGTGATGAAGACCTGTGGCTTTTGTCCGGTAGTGTTGTTGTCCCTGGATGTGTGCTGGGGGAGAAGCTGGGTTTTTCCCTGTTCTGTATCTTTCTGCGCCAAAGATAGCAGGGTTTGTTGTAGCTCAGAGAAGGGCAGCCATCACACATTTCAATTGTACTTCTCCTTTGGCTAATGTTTACTTATAGGACTTTGCCTTTTACTTCCCAAATTGTTACTCAGCTATTAGAAAGCACGCTGGTTGTGTCCGACGAGAGAGATGATCTGAAGACCAGGATACTCTTTGGGACACGTGCTTTATTAGTCGTGGGGAGGCAGCCTGACTGGGGAAGAGTCCAGGGATTCAGGAGCAGGAGTGCAAAGAGTCCAAGAGGGCAAGAGCAGGAGCAAGAGGGTCCAAGAGAAGGGGCGCAAAGAGGCCGTTACATTCCATTTTAACCCTTTCTATCGTGAATATTCTAATGAGCGTTAACCAATCACCTCAAGATACAAAACCTACAGAATCTACATATAGCCTGTGGGAACTGCAACATTACAATACTACTCTACATACCAAAACCTGTGAAACCCACCTTATCCCTGATACCTGAGAAGGTCCAACCTTTTATTCATCCTTTTGTCTTGGCAGGGGTGTCACTGACTCACCCAGCCAAGTCTTTTCAGCTAACATAATCACCTTCTTCCTGCCCAGCAACTTACAGTTCAAATTTTGCTTTTAATTCTCTTCCTCGTGTGGGTTTCATACTTTTAGAATCTTTTACTAATAAATCATCTCTGCAGGGCCTAGCTACTTCATCCTCTCCAACACTCAGCAAATGGCAGAGAATTGTTCCCTGCTTCCCAACCCTTTCTTGGTGAAATAGCTCCTTTTTCTTCCCAAAATTTTCTTTGTGAGAATTAAATGCAAGTAAAATTTGTCCTGTTGTGTTTTTTGTTGTTGTTGTTTTGTTTTGCTTTGTTTTGTTTTTCCTTGTAGTATTACAACTGTACAGCATTCCCATCCACTTTGTTGTTGATATTTGGTATCAATAACTCAGGTACTGCATACTTGCTCTGTTCTTAGTGTTTTTAAGTTTTACATTGCGTAAGTTAATTTTGCAGACTAACAGAATAATGTGATATGTGAGTAGCTGCTGATATTAAATAGTTTGCAACCTAAGATTTAGGCTCTGTCACCTGTTTTTTGTGCTTTGGAAATATTTATGGCCCCCGTGAAGATTGTATCCCAACTGTGCCAGGTGCTGAAAGTGTACCTACATGGCAGTTGCGTTTGTGTCTTTCTCCTGTGATGTGTTTGTTTAATCTCTGCAGCTGTGGAAGAGAGGATATAGTTGCTAACAAAAGCAATTCTTGCATGTCATTTAGCTGAAATGAAATAAAATTCAAGAGAACAAACGAGCCTGAATCCAGGCTTTATTTCTTCTGAATGGCTAAATGATTACTTGTGGTGTAGCACTAATTTCACTGCGCAGCAGCGCATCAGGAAGCGCTGTTGTTTGGTGGCTCTGTAACGTGCTGCAGTGACTTAGCCTGTACCAGTGGTGGGATGCACAGGATGAGTCATTTTCCATCGTAATATCTGATGATCTGCACAGACTGATTAAATATTGAAATCTAGTAATCCATAGATCTTTAAATAATTCATGTTTTGTCTTCCTGTCAGATACCATGCTTGTGTGGAAGTGCCCCGTGCCTGCTTTGCCGATGCTGCCCCAGCGGAAACAACTCCACCATAACTCGGCTGATTTATGCCTTCTTTTTACTGCTTGGCGTGAGCGTTGCCTGTGTGATGCTAATACCAGGCATGGAAGAGCAGCTGAAGAAGGTCAGGGTATTTGTTGCTAACATTTTTCGTAGAACAAATGTCACAGATAATAGTAATTGACATATTGAAAAGCGTAAAAATTTCCATATTTTATTTGGAAATATGTCATTTTGCTACCAGCTGTGCTTCACAGTCACCTTTGTTTGTAAGTCAAATAAGCTGGGGAAGATCCCTCTGTAGATGAAAAGCACTATTTTGAGGTAAAGCCTCTTCTTTGAATGCTCAGAGCAGAAAAAATAAAATCTTGCAGCAAACAAAATTTATGTATATGTAGTTTCAAATGAAGTATCATTGAGATGCTTGTATTTATGGCACTTAATTGATTTTTATTGTGGTTGTGATTAAAAAAGAACCACACTCTTGGTCGTGCTGTACTAGTTAAAATTCTATTTTAAAGTCTGCAGTGTGTAACAAAAATATTTTTCACTAATCATAGTAGCGTGTTTTCCACCCAGGGAGCTAGGAGGTGTTTGTAGGACCTTACAGTTTATTAGCTATATGAAGATGAGATATAAAATTGGAGAGTGGTAATGTGAGTTACAGTAGAGCTTACAGGTTTGCTGAACTTGGGTTGCATGTACTTCAGTTCTGTTTTGCACTCTTTAGTTTTTTCAGTAGATGGTAGCTTTGGTCAGGCATGATTTTCATGTTTTTTTTCCCCGAATGATTCATCTACAAATGTGTATTGTAAGTTGGTATAGTTAATACATTAGAGCTTCAGTGAGAAGTCACATTCAGAGCTTCAGTGTTAGTCACCTTGGAAAGAAAACTACATCCTTCTGGAGTATGATTTAACTTCTAAATGATGTTACTCATGTCCTGGTAGTGACTGGAGACAATGTTCTCAGCTGCTGCATAGGGCAGTTAGGGATACACCTAATTGATGGTGATGGGTTGTTGTTTATTTTTTTTTTTGAAAAGGCTGTGCCTGTTTTAAGGAGATGTGAGCAGGCTACCTCCTCCTAGCTGTGTCATAAGCTTGATAGTAACTGTCGAGTCAAATTTACCAGTTCCTACATCTTCGATTATCTCTTGATTCAGATCAGCAAGGGAAAACTGCATTTCTTTGCAAAGTTCTGAAATTGCTAATAACATGAAAAACCTGTTAATAGGATTCCTATTTTCTATTCCTAATCCTGTTTTTCCATTACTGGAAACATTCAAGGTCAGGTGGGATGGGCTCTTGAGCAGCTTGATGTAGTTGAATATGTCCTTTCCCATGGCAGACAGGTTCATCTAGGTGAGCTTTAAAGGTCTCCTCCAACCCAAACTATTCTATGGAAAGATTTATTTTATTTTATTCTGCCTGTGGAGGGTTTGTTTTCCTTGCATGTGTTTGATATTCTAGTTGGACTGTAGCTAATGATGCAGTCCTTCAATATGATATTTTCTAACAGTGTTAATAGTTACATAATGTTACAATATTAATGAATTGTGTATTGGAAATTTATTAATATACCTTTACTGATGGGAGGTCTTTTAAAGGTGGCTGACGTGTCTTGTATTTATCACAGATTCCTGGATTTTGTGATGGAGGGTTGGGAACAAGTATTCCTGGTGTGCAGGGCCATGTGAACTGTGATGTCCTGGTTGGCTACAAGGCCGTGTACCGTGTGTGCTTTGGCATGGCCATGTTCTTCCTTCTCTTCTCCTTGCTGATGATCAAAGTGAAGAGCAGCAATGACCCCAGAGCAGCAGTGCACAATGGGTAAGATGCAGAAATGAGTGCTGAGTTAGTGATTGTTTTTTGTTTCATTCCACAGAGATTGTTTCAGGAAATAAGATTTAAAAGCCTCATCTCTTCTCTGATAATTGTCTTTCTCTTAACATTGAAGCTTGTAAGAACTTTTGTTCTTTTCTGAACAGTTTTCTTTTAAAGGTTACACATATATATCTGTATAGGTGTATAAAACATATTTTTTCTCTTTCTGGATTTTCAGTCTGCCATCTGCAAAATGAGTTATGCATCTAGTTTCTGAGCTTTCCAGTAGATTTTCTTTAGTATTTTATTTTACTTAGGATTATCAGATGGAAGAATATAGTGGAATTTCAGCTTGTGTCTTAAAACAAGTGGTAGTTTTCATCCAGGCTCTGCCTATGTGTAATGTAGCTCCTTGAACCAAGGAGGTGTAAATATTAGTAAGAAGGTTTGATGCTAAAAAGCCTAAAACCATTTATGGTGCCTAATCTTGGTGGTAACTGTGGTTGCTTAGGCTGCTGCTTTTTCAAGGTGACTGTATGTAACAGAAGCTATGAGCAGCTGAGCCATAATATTTTATTTTATATTCTGTGTAGTAGGATTAAACATGTCCAGCATAACATGAGAAAAAGCCTCAAATTATTTTGGTAGGGGAAAATAAAATAAGTAAGACTGAGCAGAATATTGCTTTGTTTACTTCGGGGTTTTTTTGGTCTAAAGAAAAAGAGAGTATAGTATTAAGATATGTTAGCAACAGTAACTCAATTCAGTCTTCCCCTCCACTTTGCTTTTTTCACTCTGCTTGCTTGTTGCAAGCAAGAAGAAAGTGATTCAGCTACATTCTGTATCAGAGCTCTGTTGGTTTTTGTTTGGTTGGTTGTTTTTTGAGGTTGTTGTTTTTCTTTTTGTTGTTGTTTGTTTGGGTGGTTTGTGGTTTTGTTTGTTTGGTTGTTTATGTTTGTTTGTTTGTTTGCTTGGTTTTGGTTTTTTCCAGAAAAAGGCACATGGTGATTTTACATGGTGTGGGATGTTTTTTACCTAAAATTGTTCTGAAGTGTTTGCAATCTTTTTGATAACCTTATTTGGAGTTTTGCTCTCCAGTACAAATTTAGGAACTGTTTATGCAACCCATAGCTGTTTGCTCTTCTTAGCCAATCTAACATCAGCACTAGGATAAAAGGAAAAAAATACGTTTTTTAACTGTTGCTTGTAAAATATATAACAACTTTACTTTCAACATTTGTGTAATAACTTGCTGCTTTATGAAAAGCTTTATGGCTTTTGATTTTTGAAATTGTGTGTATGTTCAGTAATACTCTGAGATATAATCCTTTTGTGAGTGATTTGAAATCTTCAGAATACTAGGTTTTTTGTGTACTAACTTTTTCATGCTTGCATGCAGGTTAAGCCCAGTAACATGATCTAGTGCCAGTGTTCACCTTCTCTGCTTTTTTAATGGCAGAGTGGTTTCTTGCTTTAGCTTTATGATAACAATAGAAAAAAACCCCACAATTATAATGTATTTATGAGATAGTTGCTGGCTTGTACGGAATGCACAGTAGCTTTAGATGTTATTTCAGATGAGTATTGTCTTCAGTTGTCCTATAGGGTAGAGCATTAAGATACCTTAAGTCTAGAATTAGAGATTAAGTATATACAAACTTGAACCTATTCTTATTTCTATAATTGAGAATGACATTGATTTTAAAACGTGGGTTCTAAACCTAGTTTTAGTGGGGTTTGTATTGCACTGTAAATGTTACAGCTTAATTCAACTTTCAGAGTGGATTTAGTCAATTCTCTATATCCCAGGGAATTGGTCCATTTTGTTCTGTATTCTACACTTCTGTCATCTCACATAGTTCCTGTCCACACAACTGGCACTTGTTCTTCTGGTCTCCATCACTTGATTGTAACAGCCAGCAAGAGAGATTAAATTTGTTCAAAGTATGGGAAGAAATGGGAAAGGATAGAAAACCTGAAAAATTTACAAGTGTTTGACATTGTGGGGGTGTGGTATATGTCTTCGTGCTGCTATATTCAGTTTTGAAGTGCATGTAGATGGCATCGTGCCTGTTTTTGGAGCTGCCTTTCACTGGGATCAGAAAAAATAGTCTTCACCTTCTTACAGTTTCATCGGCATAACAGTTTGAAGTTCCCTATGAAGTGTATATTTATACAGTTAGTATTTGGGGTGAGTTTGGTCTGTCTTTGGTGAAGGATACTCTCTTGTATGCTTTCTGGAAACCTCTGATAGTTTTACTGGAAGAAAAAATCCAGTGACACTGCACTGAAACAGGAACTTAGAACTTGATTGTGTCTTTTCTGTGCAGGATAAATAATTTGCTTTTGTTTTTGTGATAAATCCTCATCAGCTGTAGGCCTAAAGAATCTGAAGTTGGGTGTGAAGAATCCAGACTTTTGTATCTCTCTCTCATGTAGGAAGTGAACCTAGTCTGGTAGGGAGCTCCAGCGTAATATTTTAAGTCATTGTAGGCACCAATCAGATCTTTGATATTAAAAGCAGGAAGGGATTTTTAACCCATTTTTCTAATATGCAGACAGTTCAATAATCTCACTGCTCTGGTTTAAAATGTTCTTAGGAAGAAAAAAAGCAGCTCACAATTGGCCTAATTTGTAATTCATGAGTAAGAAGGTACCTCTGGGAAGCATGTCAAACTCTGTGTCAATCTAGTACAGTTTAAGCATAATTTTTTTGAAAAAGAAATCTTGGGCAGATAAAATTTTTATCCTGCTTCAAATGAGGCAAGTTAAGAACGAGCAAATAAAAAAAAAACAACTCTTAAAGATGTCTATTTTATGTGTGAATTAGACCAGACTTAACAGTTGGCTTGTTTTTTTTGTTTCCCTTTAGATTCTGGTTCTTTAAGTTTGCGACGGCACTTGCAATTAGTGTTGGGGCTTTCTTCATACCAGAGGGACCATTTACAACTGGTGAGGGAATATTGTTTTCTTCTGTATCATGGTGCAATCATATTTAGTTTTTAAAAAAGTACATGCATGCTGATGTCATACAGTTTTAATTGTAGCTATGTAACTGAAGTGCTTATCTGTGTTCAGGGACACTAAACAGGGGTTAAATCACCTATGGTTCTTAACTGGTTTTGTTTTACTTCTCTCCTAGTGTGGTTTTATGTAGGTATGGCTGGAGCATTCTGCTTTATTCTTATTCAGCTGGTCTTGCTTATTGACTTTGCCCATTCCTGGAATGAATCTTGGGTTGAAAAAATGGAGGAAGGAAACTCAAGATGCTGGTATGCAGGTAAGGAGGGACTGTACTATAATTTTAGATTTCATTTAATGTGCATTGTATTAAACAAGTTACTCACTGAACAGTTCCTTTTACCAGTGCAGAAAGGACTGCTTCATACATAAGTATCATTTTCTCAGATGTGTAGTTCAGCTCCATTGATGTCCTTCTGTTTTCAGCTTAAATAAGGGGAAGCAGGGAGAGATGCAGCAGCCTCTGAGTAATAAGATCTATGCTGTGGGAGCAGAGCATGAGTTTCACACAATCACAGAATAGGTGAGGTTGGAAGAGAGCAGAGCAGCTCATCTGATCCAGCCTCCCAGCTCAAGCAGGGTCATCCCAGAGCACATGGCACAGGATTGTGTTCAGGTGGTTCTTAAATATCTCTGGCGAGAGAAACTCTGCAACCTGTCTGGGCAATCTATTCCAGGGTGCAGTCATATACAAAGTGAAGAAGTTCTTCCTCGTGTTCAGGTGAAGCTTTCTGTGCATCATACTAGAGAAGCAGCAACTGCAGCTTTTTGGTTGGGTTTTTTTTTGGGGGGGGGGGGTGGTTGGTTGGGTTTTTTTTGTTTGGTTGGTTGGGTTTGTTGTTTTGGTTTTTTTGTGGGTGTTTTTTGTTTGTTTGTTTGGGGTTTTTTGGTGTTTTTTTTTTCAGCCCCAGGTTTTGCCATCTCTTTAGGGCTGATTAAAAACAAAGTAACCTGGTAGTGCTTCATGTTGAGTAGAATCATCTCAAGCAATTGTTTTTTTCTTGTTGCCAGTCAGTCATTCTTTGAAGGTATATGCTGAGTGAAAGGCCAGGGTAGTGAAGGGGAGTACAAGTCATCTCACTGGGGAAATGATATTTTAATAAAGTGTTTCAGATGTGATAATTTAGGTGTTTCAAAGGACAGCATGGCCTGTCTTCATTCGGTGTCCACTTCTCTGTTTAGTGTTTTTACTAAGGTGTAATTTAGAAATGAGATTTTGTTTTAATCTCTGTTGGAAAAGGATTTCTGCAGTTTCTTTTTTAAGCTGTTAGCCAAAGCGTATGCAGTACAACTGTGTTCCTTTATCCTCTTTGCTCTTCCTGGTTGCTGTTGGAGCACTGGAGAATCAAGCATGGCTTCAGGATTCCCATGTATTGTTTCTTTTTAATACTTCACAGGCTATTTGAGAACAACTTTTAAGTTTCAGTGCCAGAACTCTTGTTGCGTATTGTGTCCCACACTTGATAATCACACAGTATCATTCCAATCTTGGAATGATAACCCTTTGTTATTAACCAGGTTAACTATGGTTTTGTTTCTTCACAGCTCTGCTCTCAGCTACAGCTGTCAACTATCTGCTGTCTCTAGTAGCTATTGTCTTGTTTTACGTTTATTACACTCATCCAGAAGGTTGTTCTGAAAACAAGACATTCATCAGTGTCAATATGCTCCTGTGCATTGGTGCTTCTGTAATGTCAATTCTACCAAGGATTCAGGTACGATTTTAATTCTGTTGCCTCCTGTGTTATCACAATATAATCATGCCTGCAACTTTTGATTGCCTAACTTCCCTGTTTTGTGACTCCTTTGTGTAGGAATCTCAGCCAAGATCTGGTTTGCTGCAGTCTTCAGTGATCACAATTTACACAATGTATTTGACTTGGTCAGCAATGACCAATGAGCCAGGTAAGTGTAGTAGCAATGTAGAGCTTTTTGAGTAACTGGTTCAGCAATAATTGTACTTCCACCTCTCTTGCAGGGCAGCATTAGAACAGGGTACTAGCATGTGCATGTGTTAAGGCTCAGCTACGTGTGCTGCCAGGAGCCCGCTCTCCTGAGGGAGAGGAGGGGATGGGCAGCAGTGAGGGAGGGCACGGTCTGTGTGACCTGTCCAGGCAAGCTTCCTGGAGGGGGAGAGCACTTCTTCAGAGGCTCACCTCTTCTTCCCCCCAAAGCCACGCTCCCAGCAACGATGTGGGCGGTATAAAACAGCAACCTGGCCTGGCCCACGCATCGCTGAGCTCCACCCCCTCTGCAGCCAGCATGCTAAGATAATGTCTTTTCCTTCTGCTCATATGGCATGTAAGAATTTCTGCTCTTTACTGGCAGAGCTGCAGTATTCTAAAGCTTAGATTTTGCAGATCACTTCAACTCTTCTGAGGGGTCTAGGAGTTTCATCTTTCTGCCAGGTTTCATGTTTCTTAGGTGATCAAGATGCTACTGCTATGAAATTATATTTTTCCAAAGTGAGGATTTATGACAAGTACTAATAAACTGTGTCTGGAAACAGTTGAGTATCTCTAAAACTAAAAAAATAAGTGCAGAAATTCTGGTGATTAAAATAAATCACCAGATATTGATTTTAGTGGTTTTAATTTGGTCTCTGACCTTTTTATCTTACTTACGGACAATCTTCTGTGCTTCTGTGTCATGGAATACCTGAGTCATCTAATTCAGGCAGTGATTGTGGGAAAATAAAATTGTCTACTACTTTCAGCTGTTTCATCAGTTGTACCTGTGGATGCTGTGGGTTGGGAACCACTCAAAATAAAAAACTGACTTACTGGCATTGTTTTCCAATTCTGTGATGGAAAAAGTTTGTCAAACTTGTTTTCTAGGAGTAGAATTTCTGAAGTTTATTATACAGAAATTTTTGTTTTGTTGCATCTAATTATGTGAGATGGAAAGTAGTTGATGCATATCTTACATAAGTTCAGAATCTTTTTATCTGCTCAAAGAGAGGTTTTTATGCTATATATACTGTCATTTCTCAATCTAGAGAGATTCAGTAAGCTAAAATTAGATTCAGATTTTACTTAAAGACTGTCACAGTCATGAAGTTCCTTTCTATTTCTGTGCTTTGAGCATGGAAATGTGCTATTAAATATTTGTCCTGTTCTTGTTTTATGTAAGTTCTAAATGCAATTTCCCTCACAGACAGGCGCTGTAACCCCAGTCTGCTGAGTATCATTGGTTACAACAGCACCACCATTCCAACCCAAGGTCAGGTAGTGCAGTGGTGGGATGCACAAGGAATTGTAGGACTGGTTTTGTTTTTGCTGTGTGTTCTCTATTCAAGGTAAGATTCCTTTTAAAAAAATACATTAATTTGTGTCACTTCTTACTATTGGATACTAAATTGTATTTCTTTGGATAACTGTACCATGTTCTTTCCTGTCAAATCCAGCATCCGGACATCCAACAACAGCCAGGTTAACAAGCTAATGCTGACCAGTGATGAATCAACACTGATAGAGGATGGAATGCCCAGGAGTGATGGCTCCCTTGATGATGGAGATGATGTTCACCGAGCTATAGATAATGAGAGGGATGGAGTTACTTACAGTTACTCCTTCTTCCACTTCATGCTTTTCCTGGCATCACTGTATATCATGATGACACTTACCAACTGGTACAGGTATTTACATTTGATTAGATGTTGTGCTGATAGTGAGCATACATGATGCCATCTCTTGCTGGACAAGGAGGCACAAGTTGCATGCTCTGGAATGTAGGTCTTGAGTGGGCCTTCTCAAGGGAAGTTACTGTTTGAGTTACATTTAGGGAACTGTATTTGAAAACTGTAGCCAAACTTGTCCACAAGCACCTGTCACGTTTTCTAGGATGATTCTTGTAATTCACTGAACTGCTGAAATACATCCTGGTGAAATTACTTAACAATTAAAATTACTTAACAATTAAAAATTAGTAAACACTAGGCCCATGTCTGGTACAGAGAACTAGAAAAAGGACATGTTATATCAAAAGGTCAAGGGGGAGGTGTTTCTTCCCATTTCCTCAGCACTAGTGTCTTCTCCAGTTCTGGGGCTTTCCAGTACAGGAGAGACATGGACATACTGGAGAGAGTCCAGCAAAAGGCCACAAAGCTGAGGAAGGGACTAGAGCATCTGTGGTATGAGGAGGAGGTGAGAGAGCTGGGGCTGGTCAGCTTGGAGAAGGGAAGGTCCAAGGGGTGTCTCACCAATGTAAATAAACACCTGAAGCAGGTGTGCAAAGAGAATGGAGGCAGGACTTCTCAGTGGTGCCCAGTGACATGGCCAGAGGCAAAGAGCACAAACTGAAACACAGATGATTCCCCCTAAACATCAGGAAACACTTTTCCATTGCTAGGGTGACTGAGCACTGGCACAGGTTCCATGGGGAAGTTGTGGAGTTTCCATTTTTGGAGGTACTCCAAAGGCATATGGAGCAGCTGGATTTAGGTGTCCCCACTGGGACACTGGAGCTGGGCTAGAAAACCTTCAGCAGTCTTTTCCAACCACAGCCATTCTGTGACAGGGCATGGTGGAAGGAAATTAGATTGTCTGCTCCTTGAAAAAAAAATCCTCACAATAAATAATCCTCCTGTGTGTGAACTGTTGCTAACAGCTTGATCAGATATTCTTCAGAATTAAGAAATACAAATTAAGGTCTCTAGTTACTTGGCAAATAACAGTTTCTGTCAAAAAAGCAACACTAAAAGGTACTTCCTTCAGAAATAACTCTTAACATAATAGTCTTGCTGTGGATTTGATTTGTGGCCCTACTTGGGTCATTATGACATCAAGATGATTAATTTTTCTAGGTGGTGTCCTTTTGCAAGGACAAAATCACATTCTTTGTATCTCTAAGTGCTACCCACTTACTGCCTTTCTGCAGATTGGTTATAGATTCCTTGTAATTATTGCTGCTTCTTGGCAGCTTCTCATATTGAGTATTTTTTGTGCTGCTGTTGTTTTTCTACCTCCTGTGACACCAACTTACAAGTGCTGTTCTTGTAGAGACTGGTGTGAACTGCCTGGAAGAAGGGTCTTTTGAGGTGTGAATTGAAAATGATCTCTGAAAACAGTGTTGAAGGGTGGCTTAGAACACAAGTATGCTGTATTGAAAAAAAATTGCAAGTGATCCTTTTTCTTTGCTTTCCACAGTCCGGATTCTTCTTACGAGACAATGACCAGCAAGTGGCCATCCGTGTGGGTGAAGATCTCTTCCAGCTGGATTGGCATCGTGCTGTACGTGTGGACTCTGGTGGCCCCACTGGTTCTTACCAACCGCGACTTCGACTGAGCTGTGCTGCTCTGGGGGAGGCTGTGGTAGCGCCTGAAACAAACAGTATTCCGGGTAATAGTGCGGGTGTAAATACGTGTGTGTGTGCTGTCCAGGTAGTATTCCCTGCTTTATCCTGCATGGTTACCTTGAATCATTTCATTAAATGACTTTTTCTAGCTGAGCTCAATGGTAATTGCTGTAATGATGGTTTTCATAGGATTACTCCTAGTTTGAGTGCTTTGGGAGCACGAGATGTAAGATCAAGAGCTTTTGGAAGTATGGTTTTTTCCCCTCAATTGTGTTAAATGGTTTTAGGAAAAAATGTGCAAGTGTTAGTTAGGGTAACTAAACAGTGCTAGATCAGGCTTTGCAAGTAAAGGAGGGGCTGCCTTTGATGATCCCTGTTGCCTTGATTCCAAAGTAAGCCTTGAGTAAGTGTTGTTAGACTCAAACTGGAGCATGTTGGGGTTCACTGCACATCTTGCAGCACTTGACACGAACAGCCTGACCTTTCCCGTGCCGAGGGCAGCGGTACCTTCAGCACACATGTAGAGGGGGAAGCTTGGACCTGGAGCTGCAGAGGAGACAGTCCAGTGTGTCCCATTGCACACAGGAGGACAGGCACCCTGGGGAGAAATATCCTGCTATCAGATGCTCAGAAGCATGTTTTTAAGGCACCTGTTTACAATGTGCATCTACATATTACTATTATTGTTTTTTTAAGTAGTTTAAATGGCATAGCTGTGCTGTAATTTATTGCTGTTTTGTGTGCCACTTTCCTCTTGGCTAAGCTACAATCATGGAGTTTGCAAGAAGCTGAGTGGTGAAAACTGTGTAAGCCCTTTGGAGGAACTGAGTATTGTGATTGGAAAAAAAAGAGGAAAAGGAGCACTGAAATTACAATAACTAAAGGAGGATTGCATTTACTGAGGCTTCAGCTGAAGGGTTTCTTAAAGTATTTGGGGCTCTGAATCTTGAAATCTTTTACTGTATTTTGCTTGTTGTCCATTGCCAGAGATGGACTTGAGCCTAGAAAGTCTAAATCTAGGCATAGTTCCTGTGTATTTATGAAATCTTAAAATGCTTTTGTGCTTGCTGCTTTGTAACTGAAGTACATAAGCTGCATAATTTCTGTTACTTGCTACAACTTGAGCCTAGAGCAGCCTGACTGGGAGTGACCCTGGAGCCTACAGCAGATGTCATGCTCATCTCTTTCCGTGGTGTTTGTAACTGTGACTTCCTGTTGCTATTCTGTAAGCTTTTATTTTAATTCTGCACCTGAATACTGACATTTACAGCGAAAGTCTGACATGTCAAATCAAACTTGAGACAGTAATGGAAAGATTACTAAAGGCTTGTAATAATTTGGAATATGTTGTTACCTTATTAATAAATAAATTTGGATGAAGATGCCTTATGCCTCTTGCTGTCTCATGCTGCTGCCAGATGTGGCTATGGCAAGGCTTTGTGTGACCTTCTCATCCCCTCTTCTGGGGCTGCTTTGCAGCACTGTCAGGATTTGAGAAGAGCCGACAGTGCTGTGGAGCACACCCGAGTCCCTGGCTCTGTCGGGAGGTTACGTGTAACCCCCTGGCTGAAGTCCTCTGACAGTTCTGTGCAAACACAAACCTGCCTTGCACCTGTAACTGCATTCCTGCTTCATCAGCTGCTGCCACCTCACTGGATTGCACTTGTTGAAATTTGAACACCACTTCTGCTACAGCAGTTCCTGCATCCTGTAACAAAGGGCAAGTTGCTGAATTCAGAAGATGAGCAGACTGCTCTAAGGATTCAGCTCCTTGTGCAAATGGCCAATTACTCCTTTGGAAAAAAAATTTGGATCCACTGCCAGGATTGGGGAATGTGGTTTTTGTGTTGCATGTAGGAAGTTACTGAAACCCAGTTTCTCTCTTTGCTGAGCCTGTGTGCTCTGGAGGTTTCTCAGGTTTTCAGTTTGATTTACAGTTCATATTAAAATCATGAGCTCAAGGTGAAATGGTTTAAAGTGTATCAGCTGCCCCTTCACACCTCTGGCCCTGGAGCACAAGTACACAAACTCATGGCAGCACCTGTGCCTTCCATGAAGGCAGTGGTGGACACAGACCTTGGAGGAGGGGTAAGGCTCCTCCACAGGAAGGAAAGCTATGGTTAAGAAATCAAGAGAGAACACCCTTTTGGGTGCTACTACTGGAAAACAGTTTGCTGCATTAGACACTTGTTTTGGAGGCTTATCAATAAACCCTTCAGGTGAAGATAATGAAATTATTTTCCAAGAGTTGTGCACAGCAGACCTTGCACTGCTACTATGATAGGAAAACAAGAGGCTGTTAACTATAACCACCTGGCACACAGAGGAAGAGACAAACTCCTGACACGTATCACACTTAAGTAACATTTATTTTGTCAGCATAGATGGTCCAAGTTAAAAGTACTCATGCAGTCATGGGGCCTGGCAGCTGTCAAGAACTTTTCCCCAGTTTGTGCTATGTGTGAGCACTTCCACTGAAGTGAAAGTAAGGCAGAACCAAGATTTAGCAAGGTACAGGCACTTTGTTCCCAGTTGAAGCAGGGAAAAAAAAAGCCTACATCGGGTCCTGGTCCCCCCACCCCAAAAAAGCCTCATGTGTGTTAAACAAAATGTAAAAAATAAAAACCCCAAAATACAGAAAGTCAATGTTCCTTAACCATACACTACTAGTTTATGTCATCATAGGTAAGACAAGAAGTATAGGAAACCATAAACCAAAGCTCACTATTGACAAGTGTTGGTTACCTGCAGCACAAGCAATGTGTGCAACACCAAGTGTTCACATCAGTGCAGCAGCAGCCTGGCTCAGCAGTGCCAGCTGTGCCTGGTGGCTTGTCTAACTCCATAGCTAAACAACTGCTTGTATAAGATATAAGGTACTTCAGATTCCACATATCTGGTTACATAAAACAGTGATTTACAAAAAACTCTCATACCAAACAATATTCTAAATAAATAGTTCATCTTCATGACTATATACAGAGCCTCCCTCACATCAGTTTTCCAAGAAGGACATGTCTGTGTCCATGGGTGCTGGGGCAAGTTCGCACAGGTAGAACAGCGTGGCTTCGCTCGCCTCGGCCTCCGTCAGTGGCTCCAGACGCACCAGTTTGCTCTGGGTGGGCTGGGGATCCAGGCTGCTCTCCAGGAGCTCCTCCCCTTCCAGGGATTTTTCGACAGTGGAAGGAGTTTCAGCTGTGAAGCTTGCACTCTCAACAGCAGAGCCTGGGTTCCCATCAAGGAATGCAAGGAGTGGAAACGCAGTGTAGTGTATCAGCTGCTTATCTATGGGGAAGAAAATGCCCAGAATATGAATACATGTGCCTTTCTACATGCAGAAGGAAAAAACAAAATCCAACCCACAGTACTTATTTAAAGAAGAATTAATAAAAAAAAGATAGGTGTTTGTATTTTTTAAGAATTATGTTTATGCATAACATTATCTGTGTAGATTAGCCTGCAAAAATCAGTTTCTCTGCATTTACTGCAGAGACAATCTAAAAAGCAAATATACTAAGTTTGTGTTTTGGTTATTTATCAGCATAAAATAAAACCAGATAAGGAGCAAAGAACTGAGATTGCTTTTAGAGTAGTGTTCAACTGTTGAAGTGTTTCAATAGATCACTACAACTAACCCCATCTGGGTTTAGTACCTTGTGTTTCCTGCGAAGCCACTGGACCAGCATTATTAGTTTCTTTTCCCTTTGTCTCTACCTGGGAACAAAAGCAAACTTTTAAAATGCACATTTAAAGCCTGTTCCAATGCCACTTGAAAACAGCTGACCAACTACTACAAAAAAGTTTTGATTATTTGTGATAAGGATGCAGTGGCAGAATCAGTATTAGCCACACTAACGCATCTTGGCTGACAAAACATGAAATGGAAACATAGGCTACAAAGCAAGAACCAAAACCAATGCTTTAAATGAACAGGACAATTTCAAAGTGCTACATCTTTGCTCCACTGCTCACTACTGTGTTTCTTTTCCCATCAGACAATACAGATGAAACCATTCTGATAGAAGTGCATACCATGTTTGCAAGTAAAAAAATCTCAGGGGATACAAAAGTCAAGAGACTGGTACAATGCAGAGGTAATACAAGCTTTAAAGGACATTACTAATTAATTGGGGTGCCTTTTCCTTTGCTGTTTAAAGCCCAACAGGATGAACTCAGCTGCAGTCTTCCTATTCTCATGCAAGTCTTAAAAGCCAGAGCACAAAGTGCTATGATTCCAGTAAAGAAAACAGCAAAAGATGAGTGAATTTTGCATCTCTCACTACTGCGTATGTTGAGCAATGGATTTAAGACTTACTTTGGTATTAGTGACATGATCATGATCTGTGGGATTCATCTGCACAGAACTTGTAAAAAGCTGAGTAAGACAAAAGACATCAAGTTTTAGGTATCTCAGTGTTGCTGTTAATACAAGACCATTGCTTCTGCATGTGTGAGAATAACCCCTGTACTTATTCCACCCTCTATGAGGACTGGAGTCTATTTACAGTATGCTTTTACAAAGAAAATCTAGCTTTGGAACACAATGGTTTGGAATTCCATGAACCCTGATCACAAAAGAAATAACTGTATGGCATCTAACATGGTTTGCTGCAGTCTTAAAATACTAATTTCTTCTGACATTGCTGCATGGATAATTTTGTATACAATATGGATGAACTTAAGTTTCAAGTGACACCAAGCTAGAAGGAGTCATCAGTAAGTGGAGAACAGAGCTGCTTTTAAGAGGGGTCTCAGTGAAGTGGGAGAGGGGCCAACAGGCACTCCAGCAGGTTCAACAGCCACATGCCACCAGGAGCCAGTAACCTCATGCACTGGCCCAGGTTCAGGCTGAGGCGCAAATGGACAGGGAGCAGCACCTCAGAGAGGGAACATGGGAGTCATGGCAGACAACACCCTGCCACCAGTCAGCAACATGGTTCTTTTTAACCCCAGTTCATTGAGAAGAGGACAAACAATGTGCTGGGTTATTTCAAATAAGAGTATCAACTGACTTGTCATCTAAGTTCATATCACAACAAATACAAGCATTATTTCATTAAGAAAGCCATTGTTCTGTAAGAAACTTAAGCATTCACTTGAGCAACGGTGTAGCATTAAGACTTACACCAGTGCTCCAGAACCTCAAGTATTTCTAACTTTGCTTTGTGAAGGGAAGGAAAAAAAGATCATTTGTGATTTAAATCCATATTAAACAGCAACAACATACACAAATGTTTTCTATATCCTATTATGAAAATACTTAAAATTAAGTCAAAATTACATCAACCAGGAGATCTGGATCTATGCTGAACTGTCGTCCTGACAACATAGCCTGGAAGTCCTCTAAACTGCAGTCGATACTGTCCAGATAATCCAGAAGTTCAACTCTAGAAGGCAAACAGTATTTTATTGCTGTATCCCTTAATAAAGTAAGAGAAATCCTTAAGTAAGCTTTACACAGATGTACTACATGCATCTAAAAATCTTCACCAGAACTAGAATGAACTAGGTCTTTCATAAGAAATGACCTCTGGAAAAAAATGAAGACTTTTAGCCTCTTTAGAGGAGAACCCATGTCAGCAGATATGTGCTCTGGAATTGGTGGCACAGGAATTACATCAACATGACACTATTACATGACATTAGCAGAGATGCAATTCTTTCATCCACATAGCCCTAATGGGTCTAATCCACCTGCAGGAGTGAGAAAAATAAATCCTGACAGTTTAAACAATCTCCACAACATTACACTGCCAGATTAAACATTTCAACTCGCTCAACAATGAAAATCAGAGGTCGCATCTTAGGTCACATCTTAAAAATACTTAAAAGAGAAGGATCTTCAGAAACGGGCTGGAATAAGTGGCCTGTGAGTTTAAAGTTCTCAGTAGATACTGCTATTCAGTTATTTTTCCTTCAGTCAAATCATCAGTTCTAATACTTGAAAAAACAAAAGACCAGACTACTCACTTTCCAAGAAGATTTATATTCTGTGAAATTACTCCATTTTCATTGAGTATGGAATCCATCACAGAGACTGGGTCTTCTGCAGTTAGAGTTGATTGGTTGTTCAGCTGTACAGCACTTGATATGAGTGGGCTTGCGCTGTCACCGACAGGGCTGACTGGATCATTACCTGGGACAGCAACTGATTCAGTGCTTTTATCCCCTTGAATTACAGGGGCATATTCATCTTCGTTATCATCTTCCACAATTACAATATCGGGAGAATGGTAGCTACAGCTACAGCTGTAATGTGAGATAAATTAATTACAGCATTTCATACACATTTAAACTGGTATTATTTCACAGGTTTAGCTACCTCTCACTTTAGTCAAGCTACTATTCAAGCTACTATCAGGAAATAAACTTGTCTACTGCTTTTTAATACTAAACAAAGATACTCAAAATATCTATTTTCCATTGATAGGGCTCTGTAATGATCAATGCAATTAATGCAGCTCAGTTAGCAGACACCATTGTGCCAGACCACAGTAACCAACTGCTAAAGAGCTATAGGAACACTGACACTTGAACAACTTGCATATAAAGGTTGCATATAAATATGGAATATGTACAAAGTGAACTAAATCATACGAGGTCATCAAACCATACAGACAGTATATATTTTGTGTATTTCCTGTTGAATGGCATCAACTCCGGAGCACCCATAACAAAGCATCCCAGTCTACAGGTTTATAATTAACCTTATTATACATACCAGGAATGAAACCTGAGCAAGCCTCAACTGATTTGCCTTCATCCCTATTCTGGCTCTTAACCCTTAAGAAGCTGTTAGTTATGCTGCCTCTCTATGACAGCCTTTTTTTCATGAAGCTTTTCTATGAGAGAATGCATTCCCAGACATCAGCTGAGCAAGACCAATGGTGCCAATTCAGGTATAAGGTACAAATATTGAGGTTTTTTCCTTGAGGCATAATACAGGCCCTGTCAATCCAATGCAACTCTAGACGAGAGTTGCATCTAAATCCCTGGACCAAGTCTGAACTTGCTCATAGCTGAAAAATGAACAACTTCTGTAGTACTGGAGGACAGGAAGGAACACAATCACAAAAAACAACTGGGATTGTAAAAAACTCAGAACCCTGAAATTAATTGGCTTAATGCAAAGACCACACCAAAACCTGACCAACATCACATGTAAATTATTCTCCACAAAAACCTGCAAAAACAAAGTACGTCATTCCTGTCTGTACAAATAACCAAAAAGTAAGAAGACTTCTCTTACTCTGGCTATAGTATATTTAACTATTATGCAATAATGCAGATGGTTTTCACCAGTTTCCATCTGTCCTCCTGATACTAAAACAACCAATTTACTATTTTGGAACAAATCCAGAGGTCAATAAATCAAAAGCTAGTGTGAATTCACAGATGAACTTTCTATATGTGCAGGAGTGCTGAATAATTCTAACCACTTCAGTAAAAAAAATTATCTAAGACATCTGAATTAGTGCATCTTACACAATACTGAAAGCCATTTATCAACACACACTTCTTAGGATTTCTTACTTGGAAGAATCTGAAGTGGTATCTTCACTTGTTTCTGGTGTAACAGGAAGATTTTCTTCATCAGCCATGGGATGTTCTTCCTCACCCACATCCTCAGTAACATCATAAATAACAATGTCATCTGAGATCTGTTCCCTTTGTTTTAAGCCTTCATTTCTGTTGAGAGGTACCTGAGAAGAGAGTCAGGGCACAGAGGGATGATGAGCTTTAGCATTTTGACAGTTATCATTGTATCTTACAATGCTTCACATCTAGTGCAGTCTAAGAGCTTTCGTAACAGCTTGGAGATTACAGGCTGTTTGTACAGATCTATGTTTAATAGAAAAAGCCCTACAAGTAAATAAACAAGCTGGAGAATAACAGCTATAGGAAAAAGAATTTGGCAAATACTACAGGCATAGAAATAAAATTATACTAGCACTGTCAGATAATAGAACTAAAAATATTAGAACAGTGAGTGCTGCTTAAACAGTACTTTGTTATAAAGCTACTAATTTTAGTGCCATACTACAGCACTTGTTCTAAAAATTTCCTCACCAATCATTATTTGGATAGCAGAAAACAACTTTTAGTGGTGTGACTCATTCAAATGTAACAAGAACATAACATGATTTTGCTGGGTTGGATGCTGCCTTGCAGAGCAACACACTGGACCCCTTGTCCCTGTATGGGGCCAGGGATGCCACATTCCCAGAGATAACAATGCAACATTATACATGCTATTTCTAACAGCACCACTTAAAAGCAAACTGCTTTCAGCAAGCAGGATGTCAAGCTGTATTTAATACACAGGTAACTGGTTTATACGTGCTGATGTTGGAAAGTGAATGGTGATTATCAACACATTGGGCTTCTGAAAGGAAACAACCCAGCCTATCACTTGTACAAGCTGACAGCTCTCAGTACACAGCTGCGTTACAGTCTCCGTACCACAATGAGTTCGACCCATCTGCCCACCTGCACTCCATCATAACAGAGAGTACCCATAACAGAAAACTTACATGGTGGCTATTGTCAGCTGGTTCTTTCACAATTTTCTGAAATACATTCGACTTTGTAGGTCCATTAGTGTTCAGAAGTAGAGGCCTACATTAGAAAGAGTAAAGAAAGAAGGCCATCTCAAACCCACCTCTTCAGTAATTAATCAACAAAGCCTGTCAGTTTAGCAAGTGGACAGAAAGTTTTTAAGACCATATTTACCTCTTGCGTTTTAGGCTCACGAGTTGGTTATTCTGCACCAAGGTAACAATGAATTGTACAATCTGTAAGGGAAAGAACACTTATTGTTGGTTGCTCTACTTTGCAATTGTCTCTCTAGTACCAAGTACCAAGGCATCTTACAGCAAAAGATGCCAATAATAAAATCTATATGCAACAGCAAAACACTTCCTTTGTATAGTAACTTTTATACAAAACTGTTCAGAAAACTTAAAAATCAAGGTAAAAACCAGTGTTGATAGTATCTGAATAGTTATTCAGTTGTCAAAGAAAGACTTTTCATATAGCAGGTGATAAGAACTGGCTTCTACACAACATCATACAATACGCAGACATGCAGCAACTCAAACGATTAAAAGAATTCTAATTAGCAATGACAAAAAGCATATGAGGATGTGGACCATATAGATAATCTGTATCTGTCAATACTGGTTCTGGTGAAAGGCATTTTTGACAGATTAAGAAAAAAATTACATGTACAATTAACAGTATTCATCAGCTGTCTTTCCTTTCAAAATGTTAGCCTTCCTTCTCTTACATTTCTAAGGTTTTAATGTATGTATCTGGCTTGAAGAAACTGGGAAAAATAATCAGTAAGTCTCTGCTACAAGGCTACTTGCAGTGATGCCCTATCTGGTATGTTAAAAAATAGATCTATAAACTCTATGCATTTATATCAGTTTTGGTAGATCATAAATCTGTTAAATAATCTAAGTTAACATATGATCAGTAGGTTCCACTCAATTATCTATTCCTCTGGTAACTAGGAATATACAGTCCATTAAGTGGGGCAGCAGTGAACTTCCAATAGAGAATCTTTTAACTCCTGCAAAGAGAAAGTTTCTCTCGAGATCAGATGACAGAGAATTAGAAATCTGATTCCCCAAGTAATAAAAAATGGATGTACCAAATTAAGGACAACTTAATGACTGATGTAGGATGTTCTTGAGCCCCATTCTTTGAAAATGTTTACAAGACTTTGGTCTTATTCTCTGCTTATGCAATAAAATTCCCTGAATGTTTGTATCACTAGGGTTTCTTCAACATATACCACCCTGTTATTTTTTCTAATAAAGAGAGATTTGATATTATAAAAAGCTGAGTGAGGGCAAAGCAAGGTAACGTGGCAAAGCATTCCTACTTCAGAAGCGCTCACTCAAGCACACACAACACTTGAATGAAGCCTTACCTTTCGAATAACTTGCTGCTGTTGCAAGTGTTTTGCTCTCAGTTCTGACACTTCCCTCCAAAGGGATTCATTCTCTCTGTTTAAAAATGATGATTTGTAAGTCACACTAAAACTAGTTATTAATTTTTGTTAAAGATCAGTTGGCTTCATTGCAACTCTTTGAAATATGTTTCTGGATTGGGAGTTCCTGTGGGAGTGTCACACAGGCAGCAAGCAGCCTTGGAAAGTAACTATGAAACAGAGACCCAACGCAACAAAAAACCTGCAGAAAATTTCCATCTGCTTTAAAGGAAAAAAAAATAAAATTCCCAAATTTGGCAATAATCATTACCCACACATTCAGCATTTAAAAATTAACTATCAGCATTTAACAGTTACCTCTATTAGCTCCAGTAAACAGGCATGGTAGGTGATAAAAAATAACAGCAGCATGTCAAAGGTGGCAGTTTTCATGAAACACTGCCATTTTAGTGATCTTGCTTCTTCCAGTACTGACAGGATTCCAGTTACTGAGACAGTATAAAAACTGCCCTATTGGAACCATGACCCTTGTGTCATATTAAGAGGTAGATAATGAGTACCAAAAGCTTCAACAAATATGGGCAGACAACATACCATCCTCCTGTCTTTTGCAGTTTAATTTTCAACACAAAGAAGCCAACTCCACTGGTGTTTGGGTTTTTAGGAAACCTTAAACTAAGTTTTCAGAAACAGCAGCTCATATGCAGTGTGATGCAGGGTAGTACCCACTCCTCAAACTGGTCCTATGTCCAACATACAATTTAAGAGTACAGTCCCTTCACAAAATTAACAGCAGAAGTCATGGATTCTGAACTTTCTCAACTTTTTCACTAGCTTTATCAATGTTTTGTAGGACCAGATCTTCTGATTTAGCTCCAGTTTCTACCTCAATCAACTTTAAACTGAAGGGATGACAATATAGATGTCAAAGACCAAACACTATGTTCTCATCTCTACAAACTGTCAGCTCACGAGCAACTGGCTGTCATTTCAGTCAAAGCCAGCCCTGCTCTGGGCAGTGGTTTGGACCTGATGTCTCTCAGAGGTCCCTTTCAACACAAATTCATCTAGGATTTCAAGAAGGCAAGTATGATTTTTATTCTAGACTGGCCAGATTCGAACAAAGACTGTGCCTAAGCAAAAGAAGTTTGCCTCTGAAGATTCTACCACTCAAGTCACTACAACTGAAGTCTAAAAATGAGAGAATTTACTTCTTAAAATCTGAACTAATTGGTGACTTCTGCCACAGAGGTACACTGTCATGAGACCTTCTACTACAAGAAGAAATAGAAACTCTAATAGTTTCTATTGAGGTGATTTGACTTACAGTGACCTTATGCTCATGTATCTTGTCTGTATCTACATATTCTAAAGGATTATGTCATTTGTGACATACATCTCTCTCACTGTTGAGAATAAATCATAATTTCTAAGCAGGCAGTAATAAAATGCTAAAAAAACCTCTATTTACATTTGCATTTTCAATTCTGTTTCTCTGTCAATGAGGTAACTAATGAATTTCCAAATTAGATTTCTAAAGACATTTTCATAGGTATTAACTCTTCCACAATTTTAAACAGTGGGGGAATGAGGACAAAAACAATAGGAAAATAAAAAACAATGAGCAAAGACATTGACTGTCCTACAAAAGTCTTATATGCAAAATGCACAAACCAAACTCTGCCTCAAACCAAATACAGTAATTATTTCCAACTTGAAGACAAACCCTAGCATACTTTATACTAAGTGCTGATTTAAATATTCACACTCAGCATCTATCTGGAACTATTATTAAAGGTATTGTTTAATTGCCTACTACTAGACAGTTCTGCTTACACCAACATTGCCTATTACTTTTAATAATATCAGAAAATTCAATTTTAGAACAACTTTTCTACTGAAATGTATGTTCCTAAAGCAGTAATTTAAATCAGGCAACCAGAAATCAAAAGACACCTAGCATTAGGTCTTTTTCCAGATCTAGTATTACAATTACTCAGCATTAAGGATCAGATACTGATGAAGCAACTTACCTCTTCAAAAGAGACAACTGAGATTCAATAGTCATTTGTTTAATTTGCACTTTTTGAGCACTGCATATTATTTTAGAGAGATCTTCCTGGCGTATCTTGTTTTCTTCAGGTCTCGAAGAAGAAACCTTTAAAATATTAGAATCCAGAAACAACACTTCCCTTAACTCCTGCTTAACTATTATTCTCTTTTGGTGATCAAGTATATTTTCTTACTAATGTTGACAAAATACGCACTTAATTTAATAAAAAAAACAAGTATCCAAAAATCCCCAAAACCAGAAATACAGCTGTCACCACATTAGCTTTAGTTGTTACAAGTATTTGTATACACTCAGACTCTTCAGGCATTTTCCCAAGTACTTTACTTAATCATAACTGCATCACAATAACCTGGTGATAACAAACACATCACTATTTGCTGGTTTTGGCTGGTGTGGGGTAATTTTCTTCATATTAGCAAATATGAGGCTGTGTTTTGGACCTGTGTAGTTGTTTTTGTTACTGCTGAGCAGTGCTTACACATGAAGTCAAGGGCTTTTCTGCTTCTCACCTCTCCACCAGCCAGTTGGCTGGGGCTGCACAAAAAATTGAGAAGGCACAGACAGCTGGGACAGTTATTCCCCACTTGACCAAAGGAGCATTCCATACCATACAGTCTCATGCTTAACATATAAAACTGGGGGAAAAAGAAGGAAGTGGGGGGGATATTTAGAATGATGACATTTGTCTTCCCAAGTGATCATTATATGTGATGAAGCCCTGCTTTCCTGGGAATGGCTGAACACCTGCCTGCCCATGAGGAGTAGTAAATGAATTCCTAGTTTGGTTTTCTTTGCTTCTGTGTGTAGCTTTTGCTTTACTCATTACACTGACTTCATCTCAGTCAGTGTAATGAGTCTTCTCACTTTTACTCTCACAATTCACTCCCACATCCTGACATGGAGGGAATGAGCAAGTGGCTGACTGGGGTTAACCATGACATCCAGTTTAATTTGCTGTATTTTTATTTGCCAATTATAATCACTTGACTCAATAACAGCAGAGCACACTTTAAAAGCACAGCTAACGTGTTTATAGGTTTGCCCCCCCATTCTCTTGGGTGTAAAGTCTAATGCTTACAGTAGCTTTGTTCTGAAACAAGTTACACAAACAAGCAGATTCTTATATTGCTGATGGCAAAGTCAAAGTATACTCTGCACTCCTAATAGTCATTTGCAAATTGTCGTATTTCATAACTCACGCTTTTCTGCCACCTGTGAAACTTTACTATAATGACAGCAAAGTAGATAAAAAAGCCTTGTCAAATCCCCCGAAGTATCTTTAAACAAGCTAAAGATATAAATGAAAGGAAAATTTTTTTCCATAAACTCCGAACTTATCTGCACTCACAATCTTGCAGTTAAGCTTGACATGAACTTTGCTATTCATCAACATTAAATAGTACAGGTTTTCCACATACTGAATTTTCACTAACCTTCCTTTTAATGTGTTCCAGCAAGTCCTCCCGGCCCTGCCTAAAATACGCATGCCGGAACTCTACTGGACCGTCTCGCTCCAGTTTGACAATTCCAGAATCAACATGGACGACTTTACGGAAGCCATCTTTTAAAAAACAAAACAAAAGAAAAAACTCAAAACCCACATTAAGAAATTCAAAGTATGCTGTCCCAACTATCCTGTTGCCAATTCTGCGGATAAGACAGCATCCTAGTTGCAGAGAACACAAGGCCACTGCTCAAAGGAAATTATAATTTACTTTTATGTACAGGACTTAGAACGGTGCTAGAATGCAAAAGTCCAGGAACTTACACATGTTTAACTGCCTGACAAAGCTTGCCATGTTGTTATGCTTGAAGTACTTGGGAAGAATCTCCTTTGCGAATCTCTGTTCATTCAACACCAAGAAACTCTTTCCATTCTAAAATGAAAAAGACACATTAAGCTACTTAAAAACCATAGCAGAAAACACACTGGACTTTTAGAATTAATCACCAGATTGGAATGTTTCCTTTTGCATGCAGTACATTACTGACCTGCTTGCCTACAATTTTCCAAAACAAGAAGCGTACAAACCTTGCAGTTGCAAAGCAACTGAGTGCTATCAATTTACATCATCATCTGCATCTGAAGGGGAGTATCTCTATTGTTACACACTGCTTTATCAAGATAGGAAATAATTGTTTACCAGCAATTATCAGCTTCACTACAGGACAATACAATCAATTTTGAATGTAGTTTTGAAGCCCTGGTAAGAAGTCTTAACAAAGAACCTGAGCAAGGAAAAAAATACCAACAACCAGCTGACAGTCCCATCTGCTTTTCAGCATAAAAGCATGATCAGTTTGATAGGACTTGTAGAGCAGATGCAGCTGTCAAAGAGGTGATGGTGTCCACTGGGTTTTGGAGTTACCAAAAAGGTAGCCACCTAAAGCAAGATTCCCTTTCTGGAATGCCAATTGCGAGGAAAGGCTGATCTTTTATTTAATCCACAGGCTTTAACTAAAATAGAAGGATCAGCTCTTTGTTCTTCAATGACTGCACTCCATTTAACTACAGGGCAAGGAGTTCGCAGAATGCAAATTACCTACTTCCAAATGGTTTAGGTTTTGTCTACATATCCACAATACGCTCACCCTGTAGTTCAATTTTCTCTTCAACAAATGTCAACACTTTTCCTGCATCTTCTTAAAAGGCCTTTTTAGTTTAATGAGTCACTTTACTTATCCTCAAATGCCAGTAGTTCTATGATCTCAAGAAGCTTAAAGAACCAACTGTAAGACCATATGAAGGTCCTTGTCCAAAGGTGGGTGCCCTTGTTACAGCTGGGATAGAATTAATTTTTTTCTTAGTAGCTGGTAGAGTTCTGAGTTTTTGGATTCTTTAAGAGAATAATGTTGATAGTAAGTTGATGTTTTACTGGCTGCTGAGCAGTGCTTACCCTAAATCAAGGTCTTTTCAGCCTCCCAAGTGCTGCCAGCAAGCAGGTGTACAAGAAGTTGGGAGGCTGCATGGCCAGGACAGCTGACCCAAACTGGGAAAAGGGATATTCCATACCAGAGAACATCATGCCCAATATATAAACCAGGAGTTATCCAGCAGGGGGGCCAACTGCTGTTTTTGGATGGGCTGGGTACCGGCCTGCAGGTGGTAAGCAATTGTACTGGGAATCATTTGTTTTTCTTGTGTTTTCTTTCTGTTTTATTACTGTTATCATATACCTCATTTCAATTTTAAAAGGTTATCTCAACCCATGAGTTTTACTTTCCCTACCAGGGTGTGGGGAAGTGAGCAGTGGCTGAGTTGTACTTAGCTGCCAGTGGGGGTTAAACCACAACAGCTTGTTCCTGCAAATCAGCAGGGAGCATCAGAAACAGGATGTTACAAATGGCTCTCCACTGAATGACTTAGGGGCTTAACACTGAGAGAAAAGTAGGGAGATGAACATTCCCAGTAATGCCTACCTACCTCCTGCTGAGAATCAATCAGTGGAAGAAAAAGGGGAAGTAAAAGAAAGGGTAAGAACAGACAATTTTAGCCAATGCTGTGTGTGAAGGTGCTGAATCAAGTGACACTACAGTGACCTGTAACACCAACAGATAACTTTCATGTGGTGCCTCACTTTATCATCACTTTGACATTGTCCAGGCCTAGCACATGAAAATCTGGGAAATGCATCCATAAGCTCTTGTTGCCCTGACAGTCATTCACAGAAAAGCTGTTCAGAGGCCTGTAAGCTTCACTGCACAGCTAAATACGATTGTCAACTCCTAGTGCCAATGACCACAGCATACAGCAGTCCCCAAGTGCTTCATTTGGTCTCCTCATCCATATCACAAGTAATCCCAATGCTTCCCCCCAACAAGAACTGCTGGTTGCTAACAATATCAACTGTGATGGGTGGACCTTCCCCTCTATAAACAGCCTTACAGAATCTCAAACAATTATTTTTAATGTTAATTTAAAAAAAACCCACAAGGATACCTAACACATATTGGTGTGTTTACTTGAGATAAACATAAGCAACGGATTTGGAAATTCTCCATTAAAAGCATTAGGCAGCATTTTTTAATGTGGACAATATCAATCTTCATACAGCCTTTAGTATTTCTCTTCTAAAACAAAAACACCAAACAAGCCCCAAAAACCACCACAAAAAATCTCAAAACAAAAATAAACAAAATGAAAAAGAGTTGCTGCGATCTACTGAGACCTCCTGCTTGCCTCTTTGGGAAGTTTTGGCTGAAGGTACTGGTAAGCCATTTTCAGTAAAATATTTAAGACATTTCATTATTTCTAAAGCATTTTAAATAAGGAGCTCTCAGTTGAGTTTCACTCAATACCACTTTAAAGATATTGATACGACTTGGGAACAAGATTTTATTGAAAACAGCATATAGGAAAAAAATGAAATAACTATTATTTAAAGAGGTGCTTAGCTTTTAGCACAATTGTCAGTGATGCTCACTGTAGCAAGCTGCCAGCCCTTCGCTGCACTGTAAGAGGACTGGTGCCCATTCGACTTCCCCCGTGGCCCACTCCCTTCCCGCCACCCCAGCAGGTGGACACCGAGCCCGGGAAGTCCCCGGCCATCCCCCACGTGGCCGTTCCCACCTCCCGTGCGGGATCCGGCCCCGCGGCAGCGCACAGGAAACAACAGAGGGCCTGAGCACGCCGCTTTCCCCATCCTCCGGAGCTCCCCCGAGCCCCGGCTCACCGCGGGCAAGCCCCGTTCCTGGCGCACCCACCATCCCGCTGTAGGAAATCTCCCCGCAGCTCCACGTCCCCGGCACGCCACCTCCTTAAGCGCATGGGCAGCTCCAGGGCCCCTTTCCACCCCCCACGGACGCCCGAGCCTGCTCAGTCAGAGCCGCCAGACAGACAAACCCCCCCCGCTCCGTGAGGGTGCCTGGGGACGCGCCCCCAGGGCGGGCACCGGAGCTCCTACTCCAGAGGGCCGAGACGAGCCGGCCTCTCCCGAGCAGTTCAGCTCAGCCCGGCCCGGCCCAAGCCCAACCAAGCCATGTGGTCGTGCCCTGATTTTTTGCCCTCCCCCCTCGCACGCCGAGGCCCACGGCCCCCAGCAGGCTCCGGTGCCCGCCGGAGCGAAGTGCAAGGTGATGGCGGGGGCTCCGCCACACGCGGGCGGGTAGGGGGTGGGGGCGGCCGACCTGGCTCCAGGTGATGAGCTGGTTGCTGGGGGTCTCGCCCAGCAGAGCCCACAGCTTGCTGAGGAAGGCCGGGACCCCCGGGCTGGCGAAGGGAGGCGACGGCTGCTGGGGAGGTTGCGGGGGTGGGGGTGGTGGCGGCGCCGGCTGCTGCTGCTGTTCCTGCTTCATTGTCGCTCGGGAGCCTCCGGGGCCTCTGTCTGGGGAGAGAGCACAACCAGACCGGCCTCGCCCCGCCCCTCGCCCCCACCCCGCATGCGCGGCGGCCCCGCCGCACGCGCGCGTGCCAGCCCCGCCCCTTCCCCCTGCGCCTTACATAACGCCCCCACGTGCGCCGCCCTCACGTGTCACAACAGCGCCGGCACGGGCAGGACGGGGCCAATAGGGGTGCGCCTCGCGACGGGGGGCGGGGCCGCGTTGCGCGGGCGCACGTTCCCGGCGGGGCAGCGGCGCGTGGCGAGGGGCGGGGGTTCGGCTGAGGGAGGCGGGCGCGTGAGCGGCGGGGCTCCCGCTCCTGCTCCCAGGGAAAGACGGGCGAGTGCCTGGAACGGGCCTTCTAAGGACTTATCCCAGCCTAAGGTTTCCGAACCGTCTAGGAGAAAAGTGAAGAATAGCTAGTCAGCTCAAAAACATGAGTACACAGGGCATATGCACAACAGGAATATCCTAGCCAACTCCCCCCAAAAGCATCTCAGGCAGGCCCTAAGCAGACCCATCTGCAAGGCAACTTGAGCTTAGACTTCAGACCCATCAGTTACTGAAACTGCAAAAAGAAGCTGGGTACCTCAAGGAAAACAGCCCAATGAATGGCGAAATGCACCATTTTTTTTTTTATATACTGTACCAAGTGTTTTGCAAAACTTAATCACATATTAACTGCAAATAGTTGTGAAATGCAGTATTTTTTTTTTTTTGATACTCTACCAAGTGTTTTGCAAAACTTAATCACATTAACTGCAAATAGTTTTTAAGAAGTTGTTCTGTGGAACTAAAATCGATATTTTCAGAACAAACCTTCATCAACTGGTAGTGTTACTAATATTTTTGTTGAAATTTCCCAGAAAAGTCTCAAAGAATCTCAGTGAGTTTGATCTCCTCCCTTGCAGTGAAAATGAAGCACAATGGCACAGGGAAGATAACAGAACCTTTAGCAAGCTAGCCTGCAGGAAAATTGAATTCAATATTTCTGTGTCCGGCTGTGTATCACACAGCTTCCCTTTCGTCACATCATTAGCAGCCTACCACAGCCTATAACAAACCCTTTGACTGATGTTCACTAGATCATTCCTGAAAGAAGTCACAGTTGCTAAGTTTATGGCTCAGCTTTTCAGGGTCAGTATTTGGAATGAGAAAAGTTATATGAATGCCTTTTGCATTTAAACACAAAACTACATTAATTTTCCAAGTAGTTTTTCATCCTGACTTGCATGTGCAACAAGATCCACCAGATTCCATTTATCTAGATAAAAATGCTAGATGAGGAGTGAAGGATATGGTTGTGACTTAATGTGGACATGGGATTGCTCTGCATCTTGTATTTCTTGTTTACAACTTCCATTTGAAAATAGGAGTTGATTTGCAGACTTGTTGGACAGTATTTCAAAAGGTCAACGCCTGTACTGATGTCTTTGGCTGAGAAGTGGGACCACGCACTTAATTTTTTTTCATTTCTCTAGTAGACTGAACATCACTATGGTGAAAAAGACTTCCTTGTAACTTGATTTCCAGTGTCTTACAACTGAGGGAAATCTTTTAACCTTTCTTTCTAAACCTCAGCTTAGGAAAAAAAAAATTCTTCTGAAGCCTTAAGGTTTAAGAAGTGGAAGTTATTTATTTAGTACTTACACTAACATAAAGTGTTAGCAGTTAGTACAACTCAAATAAGGCTTCCATTAGGTTTTTATTTTGTTGTCTTACAAGGTCTCAGCACAAGGTAATTGCTTGTCCCTGTTCATAAAGCTTTTGGTTACATTGTTTTACAATCCAGTCCTTGCAAAACTCCCCAGTCTTTAATCTGGGTGTATTTGACTTCCTAGTATCTTCACAAGCAGTGCTGTAATCTTTTTCCACCCTGCAGTAAAATTTTCCTCCACTTAGCTTGCAGAAATCTGGTAATTATCAGCTCTGAGACAGGTCAAGCTATTTAAATCTTCCTTGATACAGTTCTCACCCTCCCCTCTCCAGAAAAACATAACACTTTTAAATTTTTTAGGTATTGTGAAATCTTGGGAATTCAGATTTCTTCACATATCCCTGAGCTAACCCCTCAAGCTCCAGCAGATTCTGTTCCTGAGCCTTATTCCCCTTCCCTTGGGCCCATAGTTCCCCCACCTGTCAGATTTCCAACTAAGACCTGGTGCTTGGGGACTAAGGGAGCACTGCCAACAGAAAACATCTGATTTCCAGTGCTTGTTTTCCACAGTTTTCATGGGGAGGCTACATAGTTAGCAGCACCTCAAATCTGGGCAGGAGGCCAAAGAATAAAGTTAGATAGCTGTTCATATCACTATCTGTTTATTTTGACATTCTGTGTGCCTAAAAATTGCATCAATCACTGGTCTCTTCCTCTTATGCTCGAGCAGCAGGCAGCCCCACAGCACTCCTATACTCTCTTACAGGAGCTTTGGCCACTGATAGTCTATTTTTGATGTGCTTTAAGAAAAATAATTTGGGATGGGGACTCTGTTCCACAGCACATTTACAAATAGGGGTCACAATACTTTTTCATGTAACAATATTTTTCTGGTATGAACTTAACCTGTCTTCTCTGACTTCCTTTTTCTTCCCCTACAATGGAATATGCAGCAGGGATCAACAACCCTGCTTGGACTGTTGGTCTGGCTCTTGTAAGTCTGAAGTACAATCTCTGTGAGCTCCAGTTACAACAGACCCTGAGTAAAGCCTGAGTCAACTCCCCAAGGGATACCAGTCTGCAGATTTTCCTTAAGACAAACAGCATGATGCAAAACAAGAAACTGAAAAGGGCAAAAGAGACCAAGGCAGGGTGACAGATTTCAAGGCAATGCCCTCCTCTTTTTGCAGCCACTATTTGTCCTGCCTGAAGGCCCAGCACTTGGAGGTTATCTTTATTGATTCATCAGTATTTATCCATATGAAAGCAAGACATAAATCAGATGCTGAGCTTACACAAATGTTACCCCCGGAACATGCACAGGCAGCCAGCCACAAGTAGGCTGTCCCAGATCAAACACTGCAGAGCACCTCACAGCCAAATTTGATGCAACTCTTCCACCTTTAAAAAATTACTACACCACTTAAATAACTGAAAATGTTCCTGGAAGTCCTAGATCTGCACATGTTAGGATCTCCTCTAATCAAAAGTGGCCCTAAGAGGCCTAGCTTTAAATTAATCCTCCTTGAACCAAGGATGGTCTGAGATGTCTGTATTTGTGATGAAACTAGCTAGACTAGGCAAGGTAGATGACATTTCAGAGAGTTTCTACAAAAATTAATCTCCCAAAGTAATATCCATTCAGTTAGTGTTATGCCATCCTTGTGCAACTGATTCAAGTACCACTCAGTGTTTTGGATGGCTAAGTAATTAATTTTTCTTCTTATGCCCTGCAGGAAGAACAGATGGCACAGTCAGCACACCGGATATTTAATAGACAGTGATAAAACAAAGGCTGGCATTAAGTTACAAAATTAAATTTTGGTAACTGTTCCGCACAGTATATTTAAAATTAAGCTGCGATAACAGAAACCATCTTCCATTCATGATCAATGGCTTTTCTTTCTTGAAAGGAAAATTCAGACCTACATTCATATTGACTACGAACCCTCCAAGATAGCTTGTTTTTCAAATAGCAGAGAAGTGGTATCCATTTCTTATTTGCTTATGTGTAGGGAATACTTGAAACAGACTTTCCCAATTAGACAAGATCTTCTATACACCTTAAAAATGCTCAGTGTTTCTTAAAAGACTGGTTTTTCGCAATACGAGGAAAAGTTACAAACTTGGAAAAGGTATCTTTTACACAAGCACTGTTTAGTTGAGATAGCATGCAGTTAAACTTAGTGTCCTTAAAAAATTCCAGATTTAAAATGCTTGAAGCCATGAAAAACAATCCCATCTTTAAAAAGGAGGCAAAGTAATATCTAAGTTGAAACCCATTTCTTAACCTGCTAACAATAAGTTCAGGCCAGACTACCCGATTTTCAGGTTTTTTACAAAGTTAATCTTTATATTGAAGCTTTTGAAAACATGGCAGATTTGGAAAAAAAGAGGGAAGGAGGTTTTATGGGCGGTACACCTGGCAGAAAACTTTATTGAAGTTTTAGAGCAGCTTGCTGTGATCATGTGTTGGTAATTATGGAAGTTCAATGGTAAAAAAACCCCAAAGTATTTGTGCTCATTTGTTCATCCAAACTTAACACTGTTTTACTCTAAAATGAAAAGTAGATACAAAAACCTGTTAGCATAATTTTCTCTGCTTCAAAGAGGATTTTATTACACAGAAGTTCTGAACACTGTGGCAACGAAGGGCTCATAAATCAGAGTAAAGTATGAAAAGAAATTATCTCACCTGAAGCTAGTTTATAAACCACATACTACATCCATTATTTACTTATTTTAAGGCCTCCATTTCATGTAATTCCACATTACAAACATTAGGACCTCCACAAAATGACTGTTTTGTCAGCTCAATTCCACAGCACGGCAAAGCTTTCTTCAAAGACAAATGTCCCTTGCCTTGGTTTAGTCTTATGAAAAGCACAATGGAAATTCTTTGCAAAGCACCAGTGAGCAACCTTAACCATGTATTTGACACAGAAAAGCAACAATGTTCTGACTAAGTTTTAAAATTAACATTATTTTCAAGAATAAATTAGATTACTCTGCTCTCAAGGCCATGCAGAGATATGATTTGAATGGATAAAAAACACCTACTCTGTGGGTGGGGAGTCTGTCATATCATGTCTCCCCATGCTAATCACCATTTAAAAACTCTCTTCAGCCTGTTTAAACCGTAAAACACCGAGACTGAAAACAAAACAAAACAAACTGGCTAATCCCAATCTAATTTACCTGAACCTGAATAGGTAGAACTGTAATATTCAATGTCTGTGTTTAATCTACTGTTCTCATTGTTGGTTCAGGCTCCTGTAAGCTTTTATAAAATAAATTACTTGATTTCCAGAAACATGGCCCAAATTACTACTTTTCCCATATTGTCAGAGATACTAGAAAAAAAGCAAAGATTTACTGTAGTGTCCACAGGATTCTGCTATTTCCTTTCCAGTTTGGTTAAAACTACTGCTGTAGCAGTTGAGTAGACCGCTGGTGACTGAAATGCTATCTATGGTGTAACTGCAATTGCAGCTGTCATCACCTTTGTTAAGTTGTTCAAATATAATCAAGCCCTTGTCGAATGTGCATCAATATTGTTTTCCATGCTAGGCTGCTTATTCTTCCTCACACAAATTCACCATTAAGTTGAGAACCCCCTGCAACTGGTAGTTTTCTATATTATGCAAATGTAAGAACTCAACACAGACAGAGCATCTTGACTTCACAGCTCTGGCAGATTCTGTCTGTGGTTTGGTATTTGGTGTCTTATCCTGGAATTTTAATGTAGTCTCAACACTGTTACTTCTCCCTGCTTCTAGATAAGAGCTACAGTCATAGCGCAACAACACATCTTTTAGGGACATAACAAATAAATTAATAGTCATTTGACTTCACTCCTTATCATTAAGGTCTGTCCTCCTGTGCTGGGATACAAGTATCAGGTGCTCTGTAAGACCACCTGAAAGTCATGGAATTATGATTGTAATCATAATTTGCTGTATGAGCAAAGCACCTAAAAATTAGAAAACCAGGGAATCATTTAGGTTGGAAAAGACATTTAAGATCTTTTAAGATATCAAGTCCTGCCATCAGCCTAACACTGCCAAGTGCACCACTAAAACACGTCCCTAAGCACCACATCCACATGTCTTTTAAATCCCTCCAGGAGTGGGGATTCCACCACTTCCCTGGGCAGCCTGTTCCAATGCTTGACCACCTTTTCAGTGAAGGAATTTTCCCTAGTATCTAATCTAAACCTCCCCTGATGCAACTTGAGGCCATTTCTTCTTGTCCTGTTGCTTGTTATTTGGGAAAAGAGACTACCTCCACCTGGCTACAGCCTCCTTTCAGGCAGTTGTAGAGAATGATGAGTTGTCCCCTGAGCCTCCTTTTCTCCAGGCTAAACAACCCCAGCTGCTTTTCATAAGATTTATTGTCCAGCTCATTCACCAGCTCAATTGCCCTTCTTAGGATATGCTGCAGCACCTCAATATTTTCTTGTAGTGTGGGGCCCAAAACGGAACACCGGACTCAAGGTGTGTCCTTGTCAGTCCCGAGTACAGAGGGGCAGTCACTGCCCTGGTCTTGCTGGCCACATTATTTCTGATACAAGCGTGGCAAGTATTATTTACTGGCAAGTATTATGAACCAGAATCTGTACTCTAAAAACTGTATCCTAAGTTCTTTTTTTACCAAGACAGTAACACACACAGAGGACCACTAGGACATTCCACTTGCTTATTTACTAGTTATATTACTAAGGAAGTCCTGTTAACATAATAATACTTTTTCTCCTAAAGGAGCAAAGGTTTTTCTCCATGTTACTGTTAAGAAACTGCTGTCCTTAACTTCAACTAAATGCTGCTCCTTCACAGGGAGAATACTGCAAGAACCCTAAGGACATGAAAGGCTCTAGTTCGATAACATTTTCTTCCCCCTCTGCCTCCTCTTACAATGCAGTGTTATTCAATGCTTTTCACTCCCTTACTGCTGTGCTACCTCCCACACTAGGTTGCAATAACTATTAGATCAAGGCAAATTGGATTAAAAAATACACACAAAATATAGCTCTGTAGACACCTGGGGGAGAGTAAGCTTTTAACCTGTATCAGTTCTATAAACCAGTTCAAGTAATTCAGATCCAAAAGCAGCTGCAGCATCCCAGCCAAAACAATGTCCTAGCACTGGAAGTGAAGAGCTAAGAAGCTTGAGTTAGGGTGCACTATACCTTGGCATTCTCTACTCCCAGCAGAGGATTTATGAAGAGAGGTAAAGCACAATAAAAGCAAGACAATTCTATTTTCAAGTACTTAAAGTACTTGGAAACAGATCATGACTAAAGCAGATCTCAGGCTTAGTAACTTAGTATACAGACTAGTTCCTTTTCACAATTATTCAGCAGACTACTCAAAAAATCCAGCTAGCTAAAAAAAATCAAAAACAATTGAAAATTTTCTTATTACTGCTCTAAAAGCTGGATTTTAAAGGTAACAATGAAAATGCTTGAACTAAATCTTGCTTTCTGCATGCATATCTGTTGAAGCCTGTAGGAGATAATTGTGGAAGTAAAATGAAAGTATTGCTTGTGTTATAATTTTAAGACTACCCTGAAAGCAAAACCAAAACACAAATCTACTCAAACATGCAGTCATAGCAACCATCAACAAGTCTCAGGAAAGCATTGTTTCATTATGCTTATAGACATGAAATTTTAAATGAAATTTGAAAAGAAATAGCAATTTAAAAACTGCTGTTAGATCTGTGGAGTTTCTTTGGAAGAGGGGAAAATAATCTATGACCAGAACAGTTTATAACTATGGCTAGTTGAAAAGGGTAAAATTCACTCTGTTGTATATGCAGTTGCCAGGTAGTCATGAAGTGCAGAGCTCCCCTTTGGAAGGCTACAAGGCAGCAAGGGCCACAGATGTAACCTACAGGCTCTAACCATGGTTTGTACAGAATGACTTTCTATGAAGTATTTTCTTACTCTCACGGTGAGGAGGGGTATTTCTACTTAACATCCATAGGGCAATACTACCAAAATCATCATGTATGAGACCAGTATCCCCTGCTTCTGACCCTAGGTTATGTGGTTGGCATAACCAGTGTTATTCTGTAAGCCCAGCAGCAGCTCTCTGTAACCAAGTAGATAATGTATTTGTTCACTTTTCCTCATTATCAGGCCCCGAAGGTCCAGTGAACCAAGCAGAAAAACTAAAGAGATTTCTTCTTCTCCTCCCAACCTGCCAAGGTTGCTGGGCGCCAGGATAATTACTCCCTTCCCTGCCAGCCCTGGAGGCCTCAGGCGCCCAGCCAGGGAGGTGCTGTTGTGGATCCTGTGCCTAACAGCACACAGAGCTGTCTGTACCTTAGGTTGTATTATAAGCTTGAGTTAGGGCACAACTGTAATTGTAAGTTAGGTTGTACTGTAAATGTTGTATTTGGCTACTTCTAAATTGGACTACCTTGATTCTGCTTCTAGAAATCTAGTGCCATTCTAGCAATAAATTCTTTGATATACCAATTATAATAGGCTGCTAAGAAAATAAAGGTTTAATTGTTACTACAGGTTATCATCATCATCATTCTGCCTAAGATCCCTAAAAAAAGCTGTCTGTCCTCTTAGCACTGGGTGACAGAGGTATAGATATCTCAGGACTGAACACATGAATTCAGTCTGTGTGTATGCCATATGTATATGGTGCAGTCAGAGTGCCCAGTTCTTAATGGAGTCCTCTCTGCCTGGACCAGACACCTTTTCTTTCAGACTCAAGGGGACCACAGGCCACTCACATCCTGTACCACACGTTCTACAAGTTCAGCACCTTGTCCCAAATGCAAGTGTAGAAGTGAACAAAGTTTTCCATGCTATCAGCCTTAGAAGTTACCAAGGACACTGTTTCTATTAAAGCCTTGTCAGCTCAGTTCCCCTGCAAAATACTGTTTTCACTATCAGTGTAGAATAAAACAAAGGAAAACAACACTTTCTTCTCTGAAAGATGCAGGAGCACTCTGGAAAAGCTGCTGTCACCTCAGTAATACACCAGTCTCCATCCTGCCCCAAGCTGCTAAATCAGTTATGGTAACAGCTGAGCTTTCCAGATTTAGGGAGTGTTAGTTGTAGGACTCCAGCTTCTGACTCATCCTCACTGACGGGACAGCTGGAGAGGTTAAAGACATCTGACAAAGGCATTTTGAGTCACCCCACTATCTAAAGGATAAAATCAGTATGATTTGAATCAAGGGGCTAAGCCTTTAAGCATTTGAGATAACTCATGTAAGCCATCATTGCTATACTTATTTACTAGCACAAAGGTTTGAAGAAAAGGCTGCGTCATAGAAGAAATTAATATAAAAATAGTGAGGTAGGTGGACATGCTTTTTCAAAAAAGCTTGGTTAACCCACCAAGGTTTGGATACTGACATGCCAGAAGTGACATGTTATCCCTAGGTATTTAAGACTAATTTTCCTGAGCATTCTTACAGATGTGGATGCAATGCTTATTTGAGTATTGAAGGGTCAACGTAGTATCTGCTGTGGTGATCCAGATGAAGTAGCATCAGTTCTGCTTGTTCCTTCTTTCTTGATGTAATCTAGGTTTGTGCCAGTGACACAGTACTGTGCTCATCCCTGAGTGGCTGTTGATGAGAACAGTCCCAGTGCAAAGGTGTTTATACTGATTCAAACATGTACAGAATTCTCACTTCAAAACCTTTTCTATCATGAGGGAAAAAGAACTGTGTTAGAAGACACTTATACTAAGTACATATGTGTTACTACATACAAGACTGTGGGCGTAGGCAGCTCTATTTACATACTGATCTGGATCTGGTAAAGAATACATATTCTTTATGTATTGCATTGAGTCAGCTGCTTACTCAAGACTTTTTTTTAAAAGCCATGCATAGGTGTTGTCAGATGACACAAATTTAACTAAGGTGTTACTGAATTAAGCTAGTCTTACACTGACAACAAAAGATTTTTTTTTTTAAGGAAGAATAAAATGTTTTGTTGCTGCATAAATAAGTAAGGGACCAACTCTTAATTTATGGATTAAAGATTTACGGCAAGAGTCAGAAGCTGACAAGCACTCTATATGCCTGGCCAGTTCGGTTTACTGTTCTATCTCTTTTCTAAAGGGAAAGCTTCCCAGGGCAAGCTGTCAGAGCAATGGTAAAAATGGAAAGAGCCATTACATCCAGCCCTACCACCTGTTTTCTTTTTCCACTGTGGGATCACAAGATCTATGACTCTTGCTTAAAAGCAGTTTAAGTTCAAGGCTCCACCAGTAGAAGCATTACTCCAAAAGTATGCTCAGATATCCTAGGGAGCCTGCTGCGAAAACTGCAGTTTGTGAACTGCAGGCAGCTGTAAGTTTGTTAGTATTTTTAGATCAAGAATTACTGAGATAAAGCAAGAAGTAGCAACCTCTGCTGCTTTGTAAATATACAGTGCTTTATACCACACATGCCAAAATAATTGTTTTGTTTTGGATGAAGATTATCAAGTGAAAATCACCCACCTCTCAGAAAATATAACTTACTAGCTGAACAGGAATACATCCTCTTTTAGACTCCTTAATTTCCTAATGTCTTGGAAAACACACTCAGATTCTCCCCACATCTGAGACAACACATTTTACACTGCCTGCCCTAATCTTTTGGACAAATAAACTTTTGCCCTTTGCTTTCCATGAAACACAAGTAATTTTGCCAGGGAGAAAAAGATATCCCTTAACTGTCACAAATGCTAATTTTAGATTAAAAGCTTCCAAATACAATTTTCATTAAAAATAGAGGCTGCTCAATTTTGCAGCAGTAGTGGAATGTGTTTGGGCAAAGCATACCACAAAATTTTATGTTTGATTTTAATTATTGATGACTTAGCAGTATCTTAGCATCATCATTCGATGTACTCTAAAAACATTTATAGGCAGATGAACTGCAAGGAATGTTACCAAGGAAAGCCAGCTCATGCTGTAGGGTGGAACAGATAGTTCTAGCATACTAAAAATAAAAAGAAAGCATTTACACACCATGTGCTGTGCAGCCCCAAATTATTTAGAAGTGTTCCAATAAAAGGTAATCATGACAAAACTTCAGAGCTACTGAAAAAAACAACTAAAAGTGATTGAAACCAGCCACATGCCTCATTGCATAAAATAAGCAGAAGTTTTAACTAAAAGTTTAGTTTCTTTGTTTTTATTCAAACTTTAGGATAACATTCATCAGGTCACAGAGTTTTTCTTGGAAACACAAGTAGTAACCATGCCAGACAGGAGTTGAAATGCAAGCAATGAAGCAAATTTTGGGTTGTACACAGCCCACAACTGTGTTTTTCTTGAATGACTGACTTGTCTTGCACCTCAGTTTTAGTAACTTCTTATGGAGTAAGTTCCATTATAACCCCTGTGTTCGTATTACTGTGCTGATGCACAGTTTCTCTCAAACTGTATGACAAAAGGTGTAAAAAAGAGTTCTTCACTAAAGCAAAGGATCTTACTAGTAAGTCAAATTATTTGTTATCACAGAATCATGTCATTTCAACTATACGTTAAGTTTCAGCATTTTTGGAAGCCACAAGCAACATGTGTGCATACACAGTAAATAGTCAACAAACAAAAGATTTTTCCCATAACTTTATACTGAAAATAGGAGCCAGAACTGGATTATTTCTTAGAATGTTTTAGCTAATGATCTTGCAGTTGGGGAGAGGCCCGAGGAGGCTTAGGAGAGGTAAATCTTTTAAACAACAGAAATGCTTCTAACCACAATACAGAAGACAAATTCTACTGCCTGTAGCAGGTGAAATAATTTAATGACACCACAGCCTTGTGCAAATCTCGATCAAGTTTTCACTTTGTTTATAAAGTGGTGATGGTTTCATATACCCTGCAGCAGAGATGTGAAATCAGTTAGTTACACTCTGAGTTCCTCAGAACTGGCAGCAAGCTTCTCAAGCTTCGCTTTCTTGAAGTGCTCACTCATACTATTCTGGCAGCCAGCTCCAGGAGAATACAGACTGCAATCACTACGTTTTCTTAAGCTTTTTTCTTTTCTTGGAGTCAAAACACAGTGGTCTGCCTATCAACTTATTTGTTCTTTTGCTTTCCAGCAAAGAAGTTAAAGCATGGCATAAAAAAGAACACATTTGCTTAACAGCATTCTCAACACCAGCCCCACCAGAAAACATAGAGGAAAATGCAATCCACTTTATCCATATTAAAAAGCTTCATTAAATTACTATTCTGTCAGATATCCTGACATCAGCAAAAGCATATGTCAACAATTAAAACACTCTTAAGCATAGTCTAGAAAGGCAGCTTTAAACCAAATGATGCCCTTTTCAAATTTTAAGATTTTGCCTGGCAGGTGTCAAGTATTACTGAGCTGTCTGAAAGAACTGCAGTTGATTCAAAACAGGAACAACTCCACATCTTTGTATTGTTCATGAAGATCTATCTCATTAGCATATCAGATGGCTGTTCCAGAGTTCACAATGTATGTTCATTCTGGCATATCTGTATGCTGAATACTATTCACATTCCCTTTTAAGAGCCTAGAATACCTGTTCTTAATAGAGAAGTTGGACTAACAACTGACTTGCATTCCTAGGATAGGGAGCAAAAAAAACCATTCCCACCTCAGACCAGCACTGAACTCAAGCTGCCATTCTGAGGCCTTTGCTTTTTTACATGGCAGAACTTCACACTGGACAGCAAGAACTAAAATGCATCTGGCTCATGACTCACTTGGAGCAACTGACCACAACAACTTACAGTCACTGAACACTTTGTCCTCCCCACTGCCCGCTTCTGCCTTAACTCCACTTACAACACAAACAGAAAATCCAAACAAAAAACCCCAAAATTCACTTTTCAACTCATAACCTACCAAGTAAAAATGAATAATACCCTGAGAACTGGCAGGCTTGTAAAGGAAGAGTCTGCAGAGACAGAAAAAAGGTTCCCTTTTCTCACTCTTGTTCTGTCATCAGAGAGCTGTCACCACATCTTTGTATCTTAATAAAACTTGCAAAAGCTCCATTTCTTGTTCTTAACTCATGAGTAGAAAAGACAAGTAGGATTATGGAGCAGCACACTATTTTCAGCCATCTCATTGCTCTTTTTCAACATTCAAATGTATGTAATATGCACTGATCCTTCCCAACATGCCCTCCTACCCCACATAATACTTTTCCTTTCTTCCCATTTTTAGTTCAAAATCAGTTAACTCAAATCAGCTGTGATCACAAGCTAGAAAATGCTGAACTGCCTGTAATGAGTCAGGGCAACTTTAGGCACAGCTGAAGGCAAACAGGATACAAGAAGGAAGGACATTAGTTCAACTTGGTTACAGAAAAGCTCTCCTCATTTTTACACAATGCTAAACTTCAAGACCAGTCTTTTTCCTTGCTTAGCTAGATCTAAAAATTCTGGTACTGTTTTCCTCCTAAATTTAAATGCACACTGCTCTTACTCTTCAGCTATTCTTTTCTGTATTTGAGATATGTCTGCTCCAACTCTTCATTGATCAAGACCACCAACTCCAGCTTCAACTTTGGTTCTGCTTTCTGTCCCATCTCAATAATTCTCCAAACTCTGAGAGGAAAAAAAAAAAAAGGCATCTCAATGTGAAGTGTTCCCCTTCCCTCAGCCCCCTGAGGCCAGCTGCTAGCTCAGATTTAGGGAGGTTAGGGTGAGGGGAATCTTCAGGATAGGGAAATAAAACCAAAAGAGGCTCTTACCCTGAGATGTGTTCCAAGGTTTATTCCAAGAAGGGGATCCCAGGGCAAAAGAGGCCCAACCCGGGAGGGAAAGGGGGTTTTATGCATTTCAGGGTAGGGGGCGGGGTTACCTATGGCCAAAGGCCACAGGTCAGAGTCAAGGGGCAGGTAGGGTTTCACAGGGAGGAGATGCCAGAGGGATACAACATCAATGGTTGCTTTTAGGCAAAAAACCCCAAACACAAACAAGCAAAAAAATCCCACCCCTGTATTTTCCCCTATACCAGGCTGCAGTTTTCTTTGAAACAATTAAATCTTTATTCACTATGAAGCAAAATAAAAATAGAATTCAGAACTGTATGGCCCTTTTTAATTTACATTGCAAGGAATTATCCAAGTTTAGCTTAGATTATACAAGGAATGTGAGGAGTAGACTGCAACAGTCACAAACAGGAAATGACAATATTGAATAATCTCTAAAATGATCTTGCTTCAGCACTGCTAAGGGACAGTTGAGAGGGTTTGTAGAATCACAGAATCAACATTATCATCAAATCCAACCTATGACCTAGACCTTGGCACTAAGTGCCACATCCAGTTTTCTCTTAAACACCTTCAGGGACAGTGACTCTACCACCTTTCTGGCAGGCCATTCCAGTAGTAGGTTTGCTCCTAAGTGTAGGTATTACACAGCATATGAAGGCTTTGAACTTCAGTCATTGATAATACAGATTTGTTGATCAACATCAACAAGGATCCAAAATGGGCTTCCTAACACTGTATTTCTAAATTCATAAATTTGATTAATTGAATTTATCAAAATTCCTTTTTTCAGAGAAAAATAAATCTTCGACATTTTGATCATCATCACTACATTTAACACAATAATTTTTGTCTTCATGGTTGTTCAGTGTTTTTACGAGAACTTTTGTGGCAAAATGTCAGCTTCAGTATCAAAACAGCTTGACCAGCAACAGTTCAATGTCTGTCATGGAAAGTAACACGGTCCTCTGATGACTGCAGCTCAGAGGCCACCAATTAGTTCTTCTGTTCTTTCAGCAAGCCATACTATTTTTATACAGTCCCTCAAAAGCCTTCTCTTCTCTGAAGGCTCCAAACCCCATTTCCATCAATATTTTAATTTTATCAGAAGTTTGAAATAAATAATTCTTTTAAAATCCAGAAAATTGATCTTTTCTAATCCCAAAAAATGATCTGGCACTTGAAAATTCAGTAGGGAAATGAGTGCTCCCAGGTGACAATCCAAAGAATATGAAAAAAAAAATGTATTCATTTAATTTAAAATTTTGCCCATGCTGCCTGAATTACAGCCCCTTTTAACTAGTATTTAAAAGATTAAACTCAAGTTACATAACATTCTTCCTAAATATTTCAGATATTAAGTATCATAGCAAGACTTTATGTAGAATATCTTTCAGGAAGTGAATATTTTCCAAATGACTCTAATAATAAAGCTAACTCCTCAATTTCCAAATATTGAGATTACTGTGCTAACAGTATAGTGTGACTACTAAAACATTTTTTTAAACTTTGAGATTCTTTGTCTCAAGATTGAACAAATGCCATTTCAACACTATGTGATACTAACTTGAATATTTAAAAAGAAATGTATTTTCAAGAAAAGCAAGTTAGAATGACCATGAGTAGGTGGTGAGAATTACTGTCATATGTGGCATATTTTCACAATGTCGTGAAGAATATGCTTTTTTCAATCAGATGTTTGACCCTGAAAAATACACAGCAGAACACATGAGAACTGTTCCAGTTAAGCACTTGGTTTTTCCTTTTAATTTAAACACCCCCACCCCTTAACACTGAGACTAACCAAAAATTGCACTGGTACTATGCAGAATGGAGTGAGAGCACTCTTACAGGGAGGTCACAGAAGTTACTTCATATTATTCAGTGTATACACTCCTTGTTGTTTCATATTGAGTTATTTAGATCCTGCATTGGCAATCAGAAAAACAAACGCACTGCTGTTGCCGATACGGCACAAAGTGAGGCCCGGTGCGATTGAACGGCACGGCTGCTACACTCTAGCTCGCTCGGTCCATTGCTCACAGAACACCAATGTGGTGGATGGCAAAATGGCGTTTATTGAAACTTGCACAGAGTTTTTATAACTTTTGCTACCAAAACTCCATCTGTCTGCTTGGGTCATCCTTCATATGTGATTGGCTGACCCAGTAGGCCTACCAATGGAGAAGCCTAACCTTATCACCTACCCGTACACCCGAGATCTTCCGAGAACGCCTGTCCCTAGCTGCTACACACTGCACAAACTCCATTAGCTCCATTAGTGTTGTTTTAAGTGATGATAATTATTACTAAGCTAAAAAGCTAATGAAAGTTAGAGCCTAGGGCCAAAGCTCTAAGAATTCCTTCCTCTACATCCTTAGGAAGGTTTGAGTAGAACTGACTCTGTATGAATTAACTACTGTGTTAATTGTTAACATCTATTCATAAGCTATGAATTCAGTGCAGACTGAGTGAGCTCGAGCCCTGACAGAACAATTTTGTGTTGAACATCACCAGTTACTCCAGAGAAGAGCTGTAAGTTCTTGCGGTTTGTAGTAGAACAGTTACTGGCTAAGAATACAGGGAAAATTCCAAACAAAAGTAAGAAATTTTATGGGAATAGAGACCAGTAATTTTCAACTTCTGTCTCAAGTGTATGGATCATTAATTACTTTTAAGGGACCTGCAAAAGACACCTGGTAAAAACAAACCTAAATCTACTAATATTACAATTGCTGTATGTGTATGTTCTTACCTATCACTTTCGTGACCAGTGACAGGCCTCGAGGAAATGGCATGAAGCTGTGTCAGGAGAGGTTTATGTTGGATATCAGGAAAAAGTTTTTTACCCAGAGGATGGTTGGGCACTGGAACAGGCTCCCCAGGGAGGTGGTCACAGCACTAGCCTGACACAGTACAAGAAGTGTTTGGACAGCACTCTCGGGCACATGGTGTGACTCTTGGGGTTCCTGTGCAGGGCCAGGAGTGGGACTCGATGATCCTGAGGGGTTCCTTTCAACTAGACATATTCTATGGTTCTATGATACAAATTTTCCAGGAGTTCCATTTAGAAATAGGCTTGAAACAGATTTAGACATAGAATTTAAACACCACAAAGTGTTAGGTAAAAAAAAAGGTTCTGAAAAAAGTGTCTCTCATTTATAAGCACTTGTGTAGAAGTGTAAAATTTAAGTGACTCAAGTAGCCGTGAAGCAAATACACAATTTGTAACCAATGGCAATTTCTTTTTGTAATTGCTCATCACCTTATGTATTTTGCAAAAGGACTAAAACCTCACTAGCCTCACATTTAGATTACTTGAACATCAAAAGATGAAATTTCCTAAACTGGATCTGAAAAAAGAGACTGAAATTCTAAGAGAAACCCATAGGAGATACTGTAGTAGAGACACAGATAATGCAGAACACCTGGCTCAAATATTTCCAGAAAGTAAAAGTTTCACTATTGTTTTCATTTGACTGGGTTTTTTTTTGTTTGGTTTTGGTGTTTTTATTTTGGTTTGGTTTGATTTGGTTTGGTGATGGTTTTTTGTTTGTTTGTTTTGTTTTGGGTTTGTTTGGGTTTTTTGTGTTTTTTTTTTGGGTTGGTTTGTTTTTTTTGTTTTGGCTTGGTTTGGTTATGTTGTTTTGTTTTGTTTTGTTTTGTTTTGTTTTTGTGTCAGGCCAAGAGTTGGACTACAAGACTGTAAGGTGATATTTTAGGGGGAAGGGAGGGAATGTGAACTGGAGAACAGACCACTTGCCTCTCCAGTTAGTAAAAATAATTCTTCCTACATGAGTTGAACTCCAGATGTTCATTCATAATCAAGATAAGCAACATGTCAGTTATTGTTTGAAATCGTAAGACAAAAACCTCAGAACCATGAGTTGGCATTAGCTATATTAAATTCCTCTGGATGCTGTAACTTCCAAACCAACAAAAGAGGTATGAATCAGAAGAGTACTGATAACCCAGGTAAGGATAGGTAAGGTAAGGGTAACCTACTAGCAACTGACCAAAATTCCTTTGAATATATTATTTTCAAGAGCCATAATAAAATCCATAAGTGCTTGGAGGAGGCTACAGCAAGAGAGAGTATTGTAATTTCAATAACATTGAAAACAGGGAGGTCTGACTTCTTCAGGGAATCATTAGAAGACTTGGGTGTTTGCACACTTTAATAGAAAAGTAAGTGCACACAGTTTATGAAGGTGTATATGTTTGGGCACTACAGTTGTATTTTCTGCTCTTACAAAAATTTGGTTTCTCAATAACTAATTAGACCACAGTTAAACCAAAAACAAAATCCAAAAACAAAACAAAATCAAAACCAAAACCAAAAACAAACAAAAACAAAAACATAAAACAAACAAAAACCCACAAAAAGCCAAACAAACAAAACAACACAACAAAACCCCACAAACCAAACTTACATACTGAACAGCATTTAGCCCTAAATTGCCTGCAAAAAAATATTATTGCTAGTGAAACAGAGGTACTACAGGGATTGTTGACAGTATGAAAACCACCAGAGCAAAGGTGTCTTGCTGGTTTCCTCCTCTGGATCATTTTAACTGCCTAGACAGATATGTCATATTAATACTTCTTATATACAAATGCACACATTTATAAGATAAGGAAAGACATTAAATATTTCACCCCAAATACCTCAGAATAATCAGGTATTCAGACTTCTGAAGAGAAGCAATATAAAACCCCACGATATTTTACCTGTTTAAGCCGAAATTTGTCTTGGAAGTCCATACAGCTGGCAAGCACAGGTGGACACCAGTATACTCCTCTGTGTCAGAACTACTTAAGTAAGTGGAACGTAATCCCACAATTTTAAACCATAGCAAGTTTTATGTTTCAGCATCCCTCTGTAGCTATGGATACTCACTGCCTCAACAGAGCTATTGAAGCCTCATTTGTTTCTGCATTAAGATAAATAACTTTTATCTTTCGAAGGGCTCTTTTTCCTTTGAAAGTTCAAGGGAAATATTTCAGTAGATCTTAAAAAAGCCCAGCATTTACAGAAAAAAAGGTGAAGGGAAATTGGAATTTTGTAAGTAGCACTAAACTCTTTAAAACAATCCTTGAATGCTTCTGTAAAACCTATTTACATGAAAACAGAGATCTGTGGAGATAAAACAGGGCAAGTAAAGAGACCATTACTGACGCATTCTAACACTTCATTAGTTAAACTGCCTTTGACTGTAATCATTATCTCAAACAGGAAATAATCTTGTATAAAGTAGATCTCATAAACAAGTTTCTAGTATCCCTCACTCAGTAACTGAAAGGCAACAGTAAATGTTGCATTGTACTGCTCATGCACACTAATTAGTTTTAAAGCAAACATGACATGGTGATAGATTACACCTGCTTATACCTGAAACGTGGATGACCTTTAGGTTCCCAGAATTATAAATTTGGGTCTCACTTACTAGAAACGTGCTCTAAATTGGTGGTGAAATGTGCCAGAGGCACGGCAAGGTGAAATTTTCCATTTCAGTTTAGACACATTTTGTTTCCCAATTTACTTACAATTCACATTGATTAAAGAGAACTTTACATCTTGAATATAAAACCCCTAGACCTGAAAAGAAAGATGCGTATGGCAAACAAGAGAGGAGGGAACTGGTGTGATTACATAGCAAAGCAGGTTGCTCAGTCTCAATAACCTGGTTGCCAGGCTGCTGTACATTTAGACCATGAAGGTTGCAAGTCAGGCAGTGTTTCTATGGAGAGGTAATACCTTTTATTAGATTAACTAATATAGCTGGAAAAAAAAGACCTGATGAGCGTCTGGGCACATAAGCCTTCTGAGGTCACCGTGTGACCAAAAGCTTGCGTGGCAGCCTGTCCCATTATAAGACTGCGTAATAAAAGACAACTACCTCCCTCCACAAAACTCATCTGATAGGTATCATTTTACCACACTTAGTTTCTGCAAAGAGATGATAGTGAAAAATCAGAATACTGGTTTAGCAAGATTCATGTACCTCCTAAATGCAGAATCTCTCAAGACTGTTACAGCACTTCATCAAAATGTCATGCGCAGCAAAAAATCTAGGCCAAAAAAAAAAAAAAAAAAAAAAAAAAAAGCCTTGATATATCAGAAAGCATTCATTTTTGGGAACTCCTTGGACTGGGAAAGCAGCACCCTTAAACGCTTATGTTAATTTTGCCATGCAATTCTGTGGAAAAAAGGCAGCAGGAAGAAACTGAATCCCTGGGGACAGGGAAGAACTTAATTATCACAATGGTGTTTAATAAAAGAAGTTCCTGTATTACAGGAGCTGTTTCTCTTAGAAAACAAGAAGCAACATGAGAGAGGAAGTTAGCCAACAATCATCATGAGCAGATGAAAAGATATGGTATTCTACCTGAAGAAGCAGAAATTATGTACATCTAAGGTTCTCATACTGACTGTCTCTGGAATTAGCTTTAAAGATCAACTCTTCAGGAAAGTGTTCAAAAGCTGTGAAAATGTCTCAGTGAGGTACCAGTCCTCAGCTGGCTCCTTGGCTTTCACCACAAGGGGTTCTCTAAGCAAAAAAAGTTGTACAGGAATATTCTAGGCAGTTTAAGTTCCCTGACTTTCTTTTACAACACAAAATTTAAAATTTTGCTTGAGAAATGCATTCTCATAAATCAGTAGCACATAAGACTTAACTGAGTAACTCCGCAACAGGCATAAGGGACTCCACACATGCTGCATTTCAGCCATCTTCAGGTATCTAAAAAGATGACATCTAAGCTAATGAATCCAGATTCAGGGAGCCAGGAACACCTAAAAAGTAATTTATTGCATACTGGAAGAAGGTGACTTTGGAGATCTAATTATCAAGTTTGAGTTCATCAGTTTAGTACTTAGATTATCTCTTGTCTACCCTGCTTGGTACATGGTCGCAAAGAAAATTATTACTAAGTTGGTTAGTATTGGGATCCTAAAGATGTTACTTAGGAATGTGGTTCAGCATTGGTAAAAAAGAGCAGTGCTTTACATAAGTCCGGTGCAGTGGCCCAGCCTAAGAAATGCAGTACACAGCAAGCTGTTAGCTACCACATTTCATCAGCAGATCAGTCCAAACCCATTAAGCAGACCCCTGTGGCAACCAATAGATGTGCATTTTTATAATGGGATAGTTTTCCAGAGAAAAATTGGAATTACTGTTCCCCAGCAGTACCCAATCATACAAAGATTTTGACTGTTGAGCATGATGGTAGAGAAAACAAGTAACCTCCCACTTATAAACCAAGAAAGAATGCACATGCTCGGCTCTGATAAATACCAGCTTTAGAAGGACTTAACATACTGTTTTAATGATCAAACTGTGGAATCCATTACATTGTGCTTTCCTTGAACCTGGTGAACTAACACCTTGTCAATCTCCTCTAGATCATGCTTACCAATTTCTATGCAAGGTAAAAGTCTCTAAAACAACCAAAATGGTTGTTCTCACTGAATAAAAGCAGTGGGAAAGAGAAAAAACAAATGCTTAACAACTTATATTATTCAGTGTCTCCCTCACATTCTCAAAAGATTCATGGAAAGGAAAGCACATATCTGTGGCCAGTATCCCCCACTGTGGTTAGCCTAACAGCATTTTGTAAGTCAAGCCACCACTGTGTCTGAACAGAGAATTCATTCCCTTCCCCCCATTATCAGGTCCCAAAGGTCCAGTGAACCAAGCAGACAAACCAAAGAGATTTCTTTTTCCCCTCCCGACCTGCCTCAAGGTTGCTGGGCGCTACGACAATTCCTCCCTTCCCTGCCAGCCCTGAAGGCCCCAGGCACCCGGCCGGGGAGGTGCTGTTGTTGACTCTGAGGAAAGCCTAACAAGTCACAGAGCTGTGTAAAATCAGCAAGTCCTAAGTGGAGAACCCAAACTGCTGCTGGACTGTGAGACTCAACACCTCTCCTTGACCAGGGGTGCCTCCACTGTTGTAGGTTTGGGGGAGTCACTTGTATTCTTGTATATGAATGTGAGTCTAGATTATGATTGTTATATTGATACAGAATATGTGGTATTACGATCTGACTCGACCTGCAGAGGGTCCAGGTGATTAGAAATTGTAAGATTAGTTGCATTACAAGTGCTGTATTGTGCAATTATAAATTGTGCTACATTGACTCTGTTTCTAGAAATTCTGTGCCATAGTAATTGCAAATTCCGTTCTATACTAATCATAGTAGCCTGTGAAGAAAATAAAGCTTTAATTGTAAACTACAGGTTAGTGTCATCATTATTATGCCCAAGATCCTTAAAAGAACCTGTCTGTCCCCTTTGTGTCATATGACAGAACAGAAGGAAAATGAGCTTGAGGAACCAGAACAAACAAGCTTGCATACTTCTGAAGTTCATATTAACTGAAATGAGGTCTTCAAATTCCAAAATAAGAACACTGTTTATACAGTTCTTTAGACACAACAGTTAGATTTGCATGAGTTGTCAGCACTTCAGGATCAGACACAAATTGTGCCTTCCAAGACAGCAGTTTGTGCCTTTGAATCTTTACATTTTTAACTGAAGATAATGTGTTAGGTGGCTCACCATGAAAGATTTTCTTGTACCACAGTGGTAACAAAGGACTACAGAGGCTGTAGCCACACTGTGTGCAACCAGAAAAACTTCATAGTAGCAATACTGACACTCTCCAGCAACACCCATAAAGGCCTCTCATACCTTACAAGAGGAGTATGACTAACCAAGAGTCCAAGACTAGAAGATACCAGTCCAAGACTGTGATCTGTGGGATGCCCTAACACCAAGGAGATGTGTAATATTTCAAACCAAGGAACAAACTCAAGCTATTATTACCTAGAAGCTTAAATTGAAGTTACTTTTCTTTTAATCTTTCACAGCAAATTTTCCTGACCTTTATTGAAAAAGGAGGTGTTGCTGCTTTCCAGAACCATATTGTTCTTGCTTAGCAAAGCCCCACTCCTATTGTATTAATTAGTGAAAGTAATTTTAAAGGAAATGAAAAACAAACACAAAGTTTTTGGTAAATGGCATGGCTTTATGTGCAAATAAAAAGCCAAAACAAAACAGTTAAGACTTGCATTAGCAAGGAGAACAGTACCTTCAGCTGCCAAAACTGGACACAGATGTGGCCAAAGTTTTGACCTTTTGTGAAAAAGCAAAACAACCTAACAAAACAGACTGAAGTTTTTCCCCAGAATGGGACTAGGATATGGGGAGAGAGAGAAGGAGAGAAAGAAATCTCTCTTTGGAATTTTAAGGTCCTTTTAAAATATTCTAAAGTCTAAATAACAATTGAGGTATCCACGTTTTGACAAAGATCCAGACTGAAAAAACCCAAACACCTCCCACTCACCACAAAAACAGGCCCCCACTAAAGTCTTTGGCCTCTGTTCTCAGCTTCCGTACAAAGATCCAAAAGGTCAAAACTTTGGCCACATCTGTGTCCAGCCAGATTGTCAGTCCAAGTGAACTGTGTTATGGATCCTGATATCCCTGAGGAACTACTTTAAACACCGTCTCTAATACACAGACATTTTTCAGCATTAGACTAAATAACTCAGTGCTTAGAAAAGAACAACACACCTTTCCTCCAGCCAAGGACCCCAAACTGAAAAACTGAGGAACTGAAAAGGACAGAGTTCACAGCAAAGAAAACGTACAGAATATTATATGGGGGCAGAAAACAGGAGGAGAAAGTTAACAAAGGAACTGATAGATGAATGTATGACAATTGTACCCTCCCAAAATCAGAAGGGCTTCTGTTCCATAATGTACACATGCACATGCATTCTTTTTCCTCTCCCAAAATATTATTTTTTAGTAAGTACAAATTTATTTTCAGTTTATTTTAAACTTATATCTGTTTCTGAATTCTGCCACTGAATTACCAAGCATAACATACAAAATATGTTTTTTGCCTGTTAAGCTAAGATGAATGCAAAAGATAAGGTCAGCAGTAATTGCAAAATCCAAATACAAAACCTTTTTTGCTTAGGGTAAATAAAAATATTTATGAAACTTGTCACAATATTTGGAACTGTTTTCTTGCATTAGGATGTGGCAGACTGATTACTCAGACAATTTATGCAAAAGGAAAATAGAATCACAGCAGGTTCTTCAAATGTATCTGTAAAACGTTAGTAAAATGTTTTTGCTGTGTTGACTTGCAGCTTATGTGTGTATGACATGCTCTTAAATTTTACTGTAACCAACAAAGAGAAACTAGCTAGGAAAACTAAAGTGAAAAAAACACAGTGAGAAGTTATCATAAAAGGATGATGTTACAATCTTGTAAGAGGAGAACACCAAAGTAGGAACAGATTCAGCAGATTGGTAAGACAGTTCTCATTGAATACAAAGTAACCTATAATACATTAATGAATTAGACAGTACACATGATGTCCTGTAAGTGGAAACACTGCATTTTTCTGCAGAAAAAAAATAAGAGGAACAGTCATTTGACTGTCAGGTCAACAAAACAAGCTTTTAGACCAAAGCAAGTACTTTTTGTCCCAAGGGTATGTAAGGCTTTAAGGCAAGGCTTTAGGTAGTGGGCTTTGAAGCTGTAAAGATTAATCCTGCCTATGCAACTAATAGTTGTTCTCTGTGCCTGGGCTCTGACATTGATCAAGACAATTAAGCAGATATATTTTCAGTAAATCTGATAGAAATGTGACTAATACAAATCAATGTATTTTTAGGGCTATGATCTTTTACAAACTCCAAAATGCGAGATTTCAGCATTTGGGAGCTTAAGCTTTGCACAGGAAAAAAATCAGCACCAACTCAGAGGAACAGAGATGCAGAGTAAATAGTTCAGTGAAGGCTAACCTATATGGAAGACAGAACAGAAGACATTTAGAAGATTTTTAGTAACTCTTCATTATTAGCAGTTATTTGAAATAACCTAACTAATGTAACATTTTAAATAATGCTGATCAATTTTAAAAATTGAGCTAATGATATATTTTCATTCTTGGTCTGCACTTGTCAGAAAGCTTAGCATGACTTTTAAAACATCATATTGCCTTTCTTGCCACTGGAATTGCTGAGCTATTTATACAAATGACCACAATGGCACACTGCTAATCTAACAACTTGGGCCTCATATTTGAGATCTGGTTTAATAAACATATTCTGTTTTCAGTCTTTTGAGTCAAAAGAACAGGTTTAGGTTTGTACAGTTTATTTTCTTAAAAATAACCAAACAACAAACCAAAATCCAAACCAAAACAAAAAATAAAAACCACAATTCAATCCAATAATCTGTCCATATAATTGCATTCAATTTTTCATTCCTATCTCTTGCCTTAGAAGACAAAAAGCAAACTAATTCTCAACTTTTAAATGTGGAAGTTTAATCTCTAGACTGTGCTTTCAGTCTTCTTGACATTATAACACAATTCTAGATGATTACTTCCACTTTGATTTAGTACTCTGATTGAGAATGATAGTGTAGAAGCACTGAGTGCTTTGGCTACTATCTTTTCACCTAAGAACACACAGAGTCCTTAGCTATTTTAGAAAACAATATATTGTTTAAAAAGAAGCGTCAGTGTGACATCATTACTCAAACTGACCAAAAGGTAAGCAGTAGCCTCAAAAACAGACTGCAGTTTTCCCATATGAATTAATTTTGTTCTGTTAATGCTCTTTTAAGAGCAGAATAAAACTGACAAGAAAAATTGCCATACTTCTTTCCCAAACTGTTTTTGTGAGCCTCAGTCAGAATCACTAAATCTTTACCAGGGACACGCTGCGATGCCTTGAAGTTGCTGACATGATATGGACCAAGAAAAAGATAGCAGGCAAAGTATACCTGAGCCTTAAGGAGATGCTGAAGGTGTCTATACATTGCAATAATCTCAGGGGGCTGAGATTCAAATGCTTACTTCAAAGACATATCTGAGCAGCTGTGTTCAAAATCAGGTATACTAAGACTGCTGTTCTAGTGCAGTTTGTTTATTTGTTTAGAACAAAATCGCTTGTGGGTTTTGGCTCTCATTGCTGTGGAGGTTTTTCCATTCAAATTATATGAAGAGAAATCTGAACTAATTTTCTTTCTAGGTTTCTTTCTTTCAAGGCAGAAGATAAAAGCAAAGCAAAGAATCCTTTTCTTTGTTATTAAAAGTATCATGTTTGATGAAGATGTTGGGAGTACAATTTTATATATGAAATAGCCCTCAAAACAAGTGGCCCAAGGGAGACCCTCCTTAAACTGCAGAGATATGACATAAAGACAATTTCAAATGAAAATCTTTCTGGGTAACAGACAGACATTTTCAAATTAGTTTTTCTGGGTAAAACGTAAGCGTGTTTTTTTACGTGTGCCTCTAGGTGGTGCTAACGCTATTCCAGTGGCTAAAAATCACAGTTTTGGGAAACATTTTAAGCGCCAGCGAAGAACTTCTGCCCACAGCTTTTGAGTAGAGGGAGGTGCATCTATGCAACAGACTGCATATAGATGATTTGCAGCTAAGGAGAATCCACACAATTAATTTCTGAAAAATGAATCAAATAACGTTTAAAGGTCTTGTTCAAACCCACAGAAGCTTCTTGTTTCAGAAATGGAGATAAAAGCTCATCTTTAAGCAAATGTCAAATCAAAGAGCTGCAGCACGCTGGATATTAGTTTGCTTGCTATTTGGAGCACTATCTTACACAAGCACTAAAGTAATGACTGAGCTCATGTTTATACCATATTACAGCTTGCAGTTTTGATTTTGCCTGAAAGTAGGATAGAGTAATTCTCATGTTAGAGTTTCTGTGGCACTTGAGTCACAGCTCTGTCTAGCAACATTAAGGCCCTTGGGAAAGCCAGCCCTTGTAAGCCTTTAAGTATTTTGGTGAAAAAGCAAAGCAAAACTTTCTACTGGAAGAGATTTGTGCACAGTGTACAGGAAATGGAAGAAGCCTTTTATGCCTACAGTAAAACAGACTCTGTTCTTTCATACTAAATAAGACATGATTATTCATTCAGACATGTTTCCTTTGGACTGTAGTATAAAATTTCTACGTAGCTGAAGATACTTTTTCATCCTCCTGCCTCATTCACACATACTTCCCTTGGCAGCCTAGGATACTTGGCATTCTGATGTTTACTTAATGGCTTTTGGATAGCAAAAAGTGGGAACTTGCTTCTGAGTCACTGTTGTTGATTGATAATTTTCTTTTTTAGCATTACAGTTTCCAGTTGAGGCAAGGTTCAGAGACAAGTTGTCCTGTAACTCACCTCAATGCTTTATTAAATTGAAAGGAAATCTATTCAAAGCAGTGTCTCATTTATGAGATGGTGGGTGGGCTGCACAGCCTGGTGAGAGAGGAGACAGCTGGGTGGTGGCCATGTGCCTTAAACTCACCCTGATCCAGTGCCAGCCAGGCAGTGCTTTGTGCCTGATGGTGTGCAGCATGAACAGGCTGTGAACACACTCCCTTCCTGGCACACATCTGTTTCAGGTCAGGTCACAAAATGACCTTATGGATTCACCAGGGAACTTGGCAGTGCAATGTTGTCAGGGAAAGTTATGGTTTCACTGTGGTCAATATAGTAAAATTCCACAAATTTCTCTAAATTTCATCAATAAATAAATAAATTTAACCATGGGTAACCAACTCTGTTGAACTACAAGTTGCATATATAAGTGTTTGTATGACAGAAAACAACAGACATGAACGAAAGAAAGTTCAGAGAAACTCTGTGAATGTGTTTCTGGGCAAAATGAGAAATTTCTCATTTTCCTGAAGCCCCAGGATGGGGTGAGTCTTGGCATGCATATGGTCAGCAGCTGAGGCCACTCCAGCAGTAACATTTGTCTGATTTCCTTACAGCAGATGATTCCTGTGATTTTGTGAATACTGAATGGACAATAAAGGAAAATTATTATACCTAGAACAACAAGTGTCTAGTTTTGCTGTGGTGGGGCTCATTCACTTAAACTTTCCTCTTCCTTTGCTTTTCTTGACTATTATTTTCAAAAGTACATTGTCCTAGGGCATCCCATCCATTCCACCACACTTTTGTCATCCCTTAGGAATCTCTTTTGGATTAGGTGTTGCACACTGTTGGAACAACAATAGGACTCAAGGACAGACAGTGCCTTGCAGAGTTGATCCTTTAATTTGTAGTGCAACACAGACATGTGCAATCAGCATGTGTCTGAGTGTGGTGAGCTAACCACATAGGTAATACAAATTACTCACTGCTTATGGGTAATTAACCTGCTAATTATTCACAAAACATTTTGCTCTGTGGCAGTCTTGTAAGTTGACAGGAATCACCCAAGCTGAAAGAAACCTTTAAAAAATCTTTTTACCGTTGCCTCACTTCATGTCAAATCACATCATCTCTCAGAAGAACGTTTTTGTATATACAATGAGGTAATAGTGAAAAAAGAAACTCCTTCCTTCCACATGAATGCCAGCTGTCATTTCTAGTAACCAGAGATACCCATCTATGTGAGGAATAGAGGGATACAAAGAATGTGGCTTTGAAGACCCTGTACCTGTTTCATTTTCAGATTTTACTATTTGGATATATTTTAGATAATAACACCAGAAACTTAAATTGTGATTCTAACCTTTTGTTCCTCAACTTTTTTGTTTGTTTGTTTGTTTGTTAAATGAGAGAATTTCTAAATGTTTGAACTTTCTCTAGACCTTTTTTGTTCATAATATTTTACAATGGGTAGCCTGTATGCCTTCCATCAGTGCATTTTTAGTACAAAAATGATGGTGAGTACCTGAATATTCTATAGTAATAAATAAGGTAAGTATAGACCTGCACCAAATATTGTGAGCTACACCATGTTCCTGGGTGTGTGGTCTTTGAGGCTGTTTGGGCAGTCAGGTCTTTTTTTCTTAGGACTTCAGACTGTGGTGGAGACAGCTGCTTGCAGTGGTACTGGGCTTGCTGGGGCTTCATTTTATTCCTTCATCTCAAGTGAAGATAGACTTCTGTCCATCCCAACCGTCTCCCTTCTCCTCTCTGCTGGGATACAAACACTTAAGGCAAAGCTCCCTGATAGCTTTTTTTTTTTTTTTTTAAATTAAGGACCCTAACCCACCAGACCTTTTCCTGGTTCTTTCCCAGAACTGCCATGTTTTCTCCCTACACTGCTCCAATATGTAGCACTTTCTCTAGTTCTGTTGCATCATTTTAGTAGAAAGAAGGAGCTGTGACACTGTGAACTATTTTGAACTCCCCACCTTTAGGTTTATGAAGTAGATGGCATTATTATCTCAAATATGACACTGCTTGAAAAATAGCTGTTCTCTAAAAAACTCCATTCCTTCCCTTAAGTGACAGGATGTGAGTATCTCTGAAGGTTTCTAGACACTGAAATGATGTATGCACTGTAACTAAGCTATAAGGATAACAAAAAAGCTCCTTTCCAAAAGGGCAAGTGGAGGACAGGGCAAAAGCCTTTTAAGATTTGTTAGTTCATACTAAGCTGTTTGTCCATCATTCTTTTGTTGCCTTTGAAAATGGCTATTGTTCTGATGTGCAGGAGTAGCGGCCCTTGTATCACAGTGCCCTTGAGCAGTTGTGGGTTGCAGTGAATTGCCAGACACAGGGAGAAAAAATATATCTTTCAAGACTCTGTGCTCATTATGTTTCCTGTACACTCCTTTACACTCCTGTAGGAGTGTAAAAAGTACTAAAATTAGACAAAGTATCCTGAATTCATTGGAAGTACATGCCTGCCTTATGGTGTTTTGGTGTATCAGGCAAGTGATGGGGATCGTGTAAAATATGGGTTTTTTAAAGTCTCACTGATTGAGTGGCAATTGCCTTTTATGAAAACATTTTTTTTAAGTGCTTTCCTTTATCCTAGATTTTTAATTGCTCTTCCATTAGTGATTGTCCTGAAAATTTCAGAATTATCTCCTCCATTTTTTCTTCTTTTTGCCAAAAGAATTTCGGTATATGAAATGGAACTGCATTTAACTCTCATTTGGATCCTGTCATTCATGTCTTTTGTATATTTGTTTTTACACTGTGCTTTGTTCTTTGTATTATTTGTATTATTATTACCATTCAGCTAAGGAAGGGATTTTGGCCTTCTGTTTTCATGAATAAACAGGGAAGAGGCCAATAAGATAACTGATGTTGACCATTCCCTACTGGGTTTCAGCATTAAGAATGTAGAGATTCACAATAGAAATGTTAAGACTGACATGAATGAGAGTGTCTATATAAAAGTACCAGTAAAATTAATTTTAAAAACGCCTAGAATCAAGAAGAAGGAATAGGAGAATGGCACATGTTGATGGCATCTGGAATAGCAGGTGGTAAGTACATTTGCTTCCATATTCTCAAGACATAGCTAGAAGGAAAATGAAGGACAGCCTAAGATAAAGGACAGGCTACATGTGGAAATGGAATCCAGAGAATAATGAGAAAGTCATCAGTGTTACCTGATGACTTATAGGAGTGCTACTTAGTGGAAAAGGCAAAATACCAGCATTCCTGTCAAGCCCTAACAGGCAGAAAAGGCAAATCAGGGAACCAGCCCATGCTTGTCAGTCTAAGACAGGTGATGTCATGAATAGTCAGTGTCCCTTGTCTTGTCACTGAAGTGTCCCTAGCCAGACTGTTTGAACATGAGAATGGGGATGTGGGAGAATCCATGTGAGTGAAATCAATTTTGTTTCAGTTACCATTGGTTATTATAAAGCTGCGTGCTGAGCTTTGTGTGACAAGAGTATTGCAAAAAGCCTATCTAGTTTGTGGCTGTGCTCAGAACTGTAGATATCTAAGAAGTAGATGAGGAGCAGAAAGTATTATATACAGTTATTTGTTCATTAATTTTCACTACATACAATATGAGCTTTGTGAACACTAGTGTAAACTTTTCAGCTGCTTTCTGTGTTAGACACAAGTTATCCCAGAATGTCACGCTGCCTATAGGATGATGCTGAAGCAAAATACAGGTTGGGATTCAAAAGTCTAAAAGACCTTTTTACTTCATATTTGGTAAGGGTTTTCAGGCCCAATCCGTTCACTTTCACTTAATTTCTTTGATTGTATCCTTTGCTTGTATTCATGCCACAAAGATCATAAAAAATACTGTAAACTTCACCATTTAGCATGCCAGAAACTGAAGGTGAAGCTCAACAGCAGTTTATGAGTGAGTCTATCAAAGACTTCGCAAGGAACCCAAGAGTCAAATCAGCTGATAGCTTACACACCCAGGACAAGTCCGTTGTGCATTTCATCCCAGACATGCTTTTCACCATGCTACTAAAGGAGTGCAAAGTTTTCTGGAAAATATTACCACAGTCTTGCTCAAGTAAATCGGGGTCATAGAAAATTTGTTTATTGTAGGGACTACTTTGGGAAGTTCTTTGAAGAAGTTGTTGCCAGTAGCAGTTTGCAATTGCCAGGTGTACTGGGTTCTATTTTATTGAATTGCGGCATGATGAGAAAAAAGTCACACCAATGGTCTCACCATTCTTTTGTTTATGCACTATTTGACACAGAGTAAATAGGCAGGAGGGGAAAGCTGAAAACGAATTTCTGCACAGAAGCAATGGTTTGTATTCTTTTTGATATTTTCTTCCCTCCTTCAAAACACAGATGAAACGGAAAGATACCAATTTGGAATGCTTTAGGTTATATCTTCCTAGGTGAATGGCCAATTACTGTGAATGAGTTTGTCTGTTTTCAGAGATGAAAAATATTTTGTCTTTTACTGAGGCCAAAATATGGTCTTCATTTGATCTTCTTAATGGCATCTGACAATGAAGTTTCAAACACAATATAGAGATAAAATGCCAAGCACAACCATATTACAGTGCACTTACTGACTTCTCTGTTGAATGCATAACAGCTAGAATTTCCTTTCCTTTTGAGCAATGATATTACCTTCAGAGCAGTCATGCTGTTTTTGTGATTTATGACTTCTGTAGTGTGTAATGGTGCTTCTTACCAGAGTTCAGGAAGTTTAGTGGAACACTGTACAGAGGAGTAGAGGTTTCTCATACAGAATAGGTTAAAAGACTAATCAAAGGCTTTACTATCTGACCTTTTTAGCATAACTCTTAGTACTTCGGTCTGTATTTCTTGCATCAAAACCATTACTTGTGATGGAGTGAAAATATAGGATGACCTAGGAGTTAATATTGGTACTGTGGGGGAAATTAATGTCGTATTACTCCTTATTTTTGCAGTACACATATCTGCACCTGCCTTAGTTGCTCAGCCCTTCTGGAGAATGGAGCTGAGTAAATACTTAAGAGTGCAAGTCATCTGATTTATTTCAGATATAAGACTTTTGGAAGTAATGGGGTATAGGTAGAAGGCACACTGCTTAGTGTTTACTTAACCTTCAGGTCTATTGCCCACAGCATAATCTCTATGGCAGTCACCTTCCCTTAGAAGAAGAGATTGCTGTCACAGGTGCCCAATGACATTTCAAATGCCCTATGGCATCTCTGAAGGCTTGGTGCATGTGGAACAAATCCTACAGGAACAAATTCTGCTGTCCTGGACAGGCAACTGAGGCCAAGTGGGATGCATTAGGATATCTAAAATGACATAAGAGAATAAACTAATCCTTTTCTGGTTATTTCAGTTTATTCTGCTCTTAAAAGGTTTACCATATCTTACCTCACTTTCTCTTCTAATTTTGTCTATCTTCCCTAATCAAGGATGTTTTCTAGTTCTCATTGTTCTTATTGCTCTGCTCTACACTTGTCTGGTTGTTCTAAATCTTCCTTGAATTTTGGTCAACAGATACATTTTATAGCAAAGTTCTTGATGTTGGATGGAACAGGAGAATCCCTTTGTAAATCTTGCAGTCTGTAATCCTAATTAGAAATCTAGTGCATTGTTTATCCTTTTTTATTTATTATAGCAACAGCATGAAGTTATTAACTTGTGTTTAACTTGTTATCCTTAATAACTTTTCTTTTCAGTTTCAGCACTGAACTGTGATGTTTTCAGCAGCTTATAATTCTGTTTCAAATAAATTATTTTATAAAATTTTTCATACCTGAATAACATTTTACTTTTCCTGAACAGAATTGTTTTTTCTGATCTAACATGATTTCATTCCCTTCCAGTTTAATGTTGCCAGTGTTTGTATTAAGTGTATTCTGTATTGTATCCCTGAGGTGGCTAATATGAGTACTGAACATATTGCATCCAGGGAAGACCCTTACAGAACTTTAGAATTTGTTTGGTAGGAACAAGTAGGAAATGGATGTTTTGCTGAAGTCAGTTATTACATTGCTCTAGAAGAAAGATAGAATGGTTTGAAACAATGCATTCTTGAAAAATTCCCAGTCTTCTCTTTTTCTTCTAGGTAGTAATTTTTGTTGTTGTTTTTGGTTTTGTATCTGAAACAGAACTGAAGTTCTGTCAACTCAAACCTATATCTCCTTTTAAAGAGTGGCACTCTTTTGCATTTCTTATTCCTCTGATGCCTCCCCCTTCCTCCAGGAGTTCTCAGGAATAAATGCTGATATACTGGTATCTTAGAAGCAACTCTATAAGGTCAAGGAGATTTGAAAACATCTAGCTTATATGATCATAATTTCAAGGCTATTCTCTCCTTCTCCTTTTTCTTCCTCTTTCTTGTACTGGGAATTGCAGGCTTCGTAATTTCTCATCTTATCTACCAGACCTGTTGATGTGTGGCGGATCTGATGATCTGTTGATCTGATGATGGATGTTTCATTGGAAGTCAGTCCAAAGTAGTATTGCTAAATTTGGTATTTTCTGCTTACAGTTGGTGTAAATGATATTACCTTTACAGTCTTCTGTTTTCAGACCTTTAGACCTTTTCTTTCTTTCTGTTACCTGGATGAGAAGACTCCTTTTCTAGCTGGGCAATGTTCAGTGCCCAAAATAGACAGTATTTGATAAATGGATTTCCTGGTTTCTGGACATCCTCTCCTTTTGCTTCTGTAGAAGGCAGAAACTCTTTCCTTCAGGCTCTTTACAGACAAACACAAATAAGAAGGCAAATCTGAAATGTTTATGTTTTCAACTGGAGTTCCTGAAAGACTGGAGAAGTTTTTTTACCTCAGAAGTGCACCCTGTTTATATGTGTAGGGTTGGCCTCAGCACTCGGCCAAGGACCCACACAGCCATTCGCTGCAGGCAGTAAGACGGGGAGAGCAAGAATGAGAACACTGTTGGCCAAAACACAGCCAAGGAAATAATTTACAAATTAACCTCAGTATCTGGATACAGATTTCTGTATTGGGAAACACAGATGAAAAAGACAGATATTTAAAACACCATTTTTCAACACCCAGACTAACAGACTCCTGGAAGGTCACAGCATCCATTTCATGTCATCATACTTTGGGTTGTTCTGAAAAACTCTACATGGAGTTTTTGGGAGACCAAAGACTTCTGTTTCTTCTCAGATCTGAAGTGTTGTGATTGTCACCTTTTCAGGGGTGACAGCTGTGACTGCACTGGTCAAAACTGGGAGAAGAAGTAACTCAATGTGCAAAAAGTGATGATTGCTATATTCAGGGAGAAAAAGGGTGAGAGGAGAGGGTTTAATTACCTGTAAAGACAACAGACTGTTAAAAAGATGAAAAACTGTGTAAGATGAGCACTAAGGTCTGTGGAGAAGCACAGATAGACTCATCCAGGAATGGAGAATGCAGTCTCCCACCATTAGAGTCTGGATGCTCTGGAAAAACCTGCAAAGACAAGTAACACAGACAAAAACCCAAACTGCTTCAGATAGAATTTCTGAAAAGAATGACATGGCAGGGTGTGATAGCAGATGTTTGGTTCCCAGGCTTCCTTTCCCTTTCCTTTGGCTTGAAAAAATGAGAAATTAATAGGAGTTAAACAAACATCCCATGACTTTTTTTTTTTTTTCCCACAAAATGGGGGTTTCATATTCATTAAATATAAGTGACTGTCTGGATAACTCCTTTCCAATGCAAGTTTCTTTTTTGAATTTTCAGTGCTGTCATCACGATCTTTCAGGTTTTCGTAATGAGCAGCTGTTGTGTTTTTGTCTAGAACTTGTTTTTGTGCAGAAAGTTTCTTCAACCTTAATGACTCTGTGATGATTTTATGATCATGAAGCTGCTGACCTCTGCTTGGCATCGGCAGTGAATCCCTGAATGGCATTTCTTGTAGGAAAGATTTATTAGAAAAAACTTTTAGTTATTTGGTAAACTGGCCTTCAACTCTTCAAAAGTGATTTATGTATCTATAGTCAATCCTTTAAAGTAAACTGGACTAAACCTGGGCATTGTAAATAATAGAGACTGCTTTTCAGCTAATGTTGAGAGGACAATTTCCAGTGGGGATTAGAAGCAATAAAAAAATGAAAATAGAAGTCTTTGAATAGCTATAGGACATACATGAATTAATTGTACTTTGGCTGTTCTCAGAGCTGAAAAAGAGGAAAAAAACTAAATTTCCTGCATATTCCACCATTAATTTCTCAGATCCATGAAAGGTAAATCTATCTATCTATTTACCAGACAGTGGGTATAGCTACACAGAGGAAATAGCCAGCATGCTGATAAATTAATTATTCTAATTTCTTGCACAACAGGTAGCTCAAATTGAGGAATTGCATTTGAATTTATCCCAAGTTCAACTTACGTGTGGTTAGGGCAAGAGCAATGAGAACTTAAAAGCTGATAAATTAGGTTTAATATATCCCAGAGCCATATTGACCAACAACATCTAGTTTCCTAAGTGAATTTCTATTATAAAGTTGAGTTTCAGTGTAGACCCTTTAAAATAGAAACATTGTATGGATATTAAATTCATTCTGGCCACACTTTTATGGTTTTAAAGCATAGTTTTGCTTTAAAGCACTGGCCATGATTTAGTTAGTTTTATAGTTATATGGCCTTTCCATATCCCTTTTGTTTAGTTGCCTGCCTTCTTCCAGGCCAAAGGGACTGCATTTCAGCAGTGTTGTTTTTTTTTTTTTTTTTTTATTCTCATTTGAAAAAGCAAGTAAACCAAAAGAAACCAAAAGAAACCAAACCCAAAGCATTTTGGGATCATTCATGCTGAGAAACATTGTAAATATGAAAGTGCTTTCATGACAGCTAGTTGGCTGTGACAAGAAGCTAAACAAAAACATTTGAATACAAAATATTCTCAGTGACATAATTTCCTCTCAGTATTTTTTGGAAAGATTTTATGAGGACAAAACTAATTTTTGTGGTCAATTATATGCTTTTATTTTAAGTCTAACTGGGTACAAGATTATGCAACAGAAGTCCTTCTGTCTGATTCTTCCCAGACCTTGGCAGCAATAACCTTTCTGCTTACTGGTTTTCAGTGGGACACAAAAAAACCCAGCGAATTGAAAACTAAATAATGTGCCTATCTACTAAGTAAAACAGATTATCAATAAATCAAGTAAAGTAACACTTCTTCTTGGGAAAATTATGGAAAACATACTTAGAGCGTGATTGGCATTTCTTCACCCCTGTATTCTCATTGATTTCAATGGAGATGAGCAGAGCAGAAATTGCAGTAGCTTGTGACTTAGGACGTGTCATTCTTTCATCCATGAAAATATAATAGATGGACTTTCTCCAATGGTGCCTACTATTGCTCCTTACTTTTTTTCCTGACTGCTTAGCTATCCAGTATGTAGTGATTTTCATCCTCCCATGGTAGCAGCAACCCATAATAAATTATATCCCTCACAATAATGTAGATTCACAATGTCTTTTCAGTTGTCCTGGACCTTCCTCAGAGCTGTGTTGTAAACCTCTCTCCAAGAGTAACCTCCAAAGAGCATTCAGTTTATAATCAAGAAAAAACAGCACTGCTTCTTCTCCCTCTGATTTTGATGTTTTGGTATTTCCAGCATCCTCTTGTAGAACTTCCTCTCCTCTTTCCAAAGGGTGTCTGGCCATTTGGTTCTGGTCTCTGAATTCCTCCACATGACTATCACTTTTACCCTGACTTATGGTTACGGCTGTAGACAAAGACAACCTCCACCCACTAAGTGTCTCTAGTCAGAGCAAAGAGATTGCTCTCCATTTTATATTCCTTGGCTGTGGGTGGCTGGGCTCAATGGGGCAAGCAGAGCTCTGGGGATAGCACTTGGTTCAGTTTCATCCTACCTCATACAGGGAGAAAAGCTGAAGGGAAGAAGCAGAGTGGAAAATCAACTTGTTCCTATCCTTCCCACAACAAGTTAAAAACCGTCCAGACAAATCTATCCCTTGAGTGATAGATTTGAATAAGGCAGGCACACCTTGACTTTGGATCTTTTCCTGAGTCCTCTTTAGATCATTGCCAATTTAGATGTCATATGAAGCAAAATTCATATTTGGGATCATGGTGTGAGGTCTTTTTCTCAGGATGACTTATTTTTGGGAGAAAGGTGTTAAGGATAATGATGTTAATGCTAATCTTTATGAATTAGTAGTTTCATTTTCAGAAAAACAAAATTAAGATCCCAAAGAGACCCAGCAGATTGCTGGATCTTGATTGCCAAGCCCACAACCCAACTCAAACACCACACCAGTGGAGAGAAGAGTTTCACTGGGAGACAGACAGCATCTTCTTGCCGTTAACTTCCTCCACTGAGCTTCTTGGGATGGCTTTCACTGTTTTTGAAGGGCCAAATTTAGGACACCAGACATAAATAGCCACAGAAAGAAAATGTTTATACTTGATCAAATTTATCTTTTTATTTTTTTACATGTATTTTAGTTTTTCTTCTAAAACTAAAAGTGACAAGCCAGACTCTTGGGGCAGTGAGCTGCTATGCAGCAGCAGCAGCAGGAGCAGACATATTTTAAAGAACATTATGGAAAAGCGGTAAGGCAGGGATTTCTTCCTATAGGCACTCTTGTTCCCCATCACCTTCTGTTTCTTCTTATATAAGGATTGTCTGATCTTCATCCTGAAGTGTTCGTGCTTTTATTAAGGTTTTATGCTGACAGATCTCAAGAGTTATTGGATAACTCAGCGAGACATATGTACAGTTAATTAGAAATGAATGCGATATTACATCAAAAGACTTCAACTGTTAAGTTTTAAATGGTTATAATTAACTTGCTCTTTGATTCTGAGCTGGAATGACTAAAGAGACAATGAAGGTCAATTTCCGTTCACTTGAAAAAATAAAAAAATAGAACAGCCACTAATTTAAAAAAACCCAAGCCCTTCAATTGTGAAGCTGTTCATTTATGCTGTACTGCCTTGATGTGAAGGCAAGGCAATGAAAATCCTTTTAATAGGCACTCCTGTTATCCTTTATTATAAAAATACAGGGTCCAGTTCATTTGATATAGGAAAGAAAGACGAGAGTCTGGTCAATGTTACTTAGTCAGTTTTGTGCATATTTAGATTTGAATTTAGGTTTCCCAAGCTAAGAGAGACAGTTGCTCTTTAAGTGCTTTTTCAAATAAAGATCCATAATAAACTTTCAGAATCTGCAAATGTATCTAGAGATAATGGATTCATTTTGTTAAAATTTCAGATGTTCACTACATAAAAATATGACTATTTTATTATCTAAATAATTATGTAAACTAGTTTTTAAATATTTATGTAAGATTGGAACCCTTCCACCCTCAGAACACTCTTCACCAGATCCTACATGCATAACATTCTATTATTTCCATTAGGTAAAGCTGGATGCAGGCCTTTTTAGGGTTTTTTCCCATCTCTTTTGTATATATTTATTCCCAGAGAAGTAGCTACCTTGGTTTGAGATTTGCTTACTGCTTTGTTTAATCCTGAGGGGATGCCATTAGTTCCTTTGACAGCACATGGAAAGGGCAAGCACAATGCATAATCACATCATTAGGACAAATACAAACACAATTATCCCTCAACAGTGCAGCAGAAGGAAAATACAATGCAAACACTAAAGTCCTGACTGAATGCTTATCAGAGTGAGTGGTTTGCTTTGGTTCTGGCAGAAGCAGCTTGGCTGTGCAACTTTCTTATTTATTCTTCCTCTCCCAGTACTGCAACAGCAGAGCATCTCTGTGGGTGGCAGTCACACTGAAACCAGCAGCGCAGGCTGATTGACTGCCTGTGCCACTAAATATTTTTAAGACTCTGTCCTTTAAAACAGCACTGATAAAATTTGTTTACTCTGCAACAGAAAACGTCTGCAGTTGTGCCATTACTGTCAAAAGTGAAAATGAACTGTAGCTTCTGCCCTATCCCAAACCCTACATCCCATGGTACAGATTACCCTGTCTATAGTGCTCATCACCAACTAGGATCACAAGGTACTAGAGAATTCTAGTTCCAACCTTGTACTGGATTTTGATGAGCAGATTTCCCAGGGCTTGAGCGAGGGACTTATGGGAAAAGAACAACTGCAGCCCCAAACCCTCCCAAGAGAGGAAACATCCAAGTCTGGATTTCTTTTGTGATAGGTTTTGGTATTGTGGAAAGGTGACTCTGGATGCAGGAGTTCATAAAAAGCTATGTTGGTATGCCATTAAGATCTATAAATAATTTTGGAAGTCATCTGTACATTATTAAAGTGAAGGTACAGCTAAAAAATGTTAAAGGACGTGGAGTGACACAATAGAGCATCATAGGATAGTAAATAAACAGTACTACAGTGAGGGAAAAAAAGTTTTAGGAAAACAGAATACTGCAGTTTTCCAAATTTGAATCTTGCCAGAGCACTAGACTTGAAATCTGTGCAGTGGGACATTTTATGGCCACTAAGAAAAATTGTTTCAGTGCAATGCTGTGTCCATTAGGCAACACCAGGCCCTAGTTTGTACAGCACGTGTTTGGTTTATCTTGAATTGAGGAAAGAATGTTGCTGGTGATTTCAGTTATGCTTCCTTTGATGATCCCATTCCAGTTTTGAGATCTGACAAGAAAGAAATCTGAACTAATTTATACATCCATAGGTTCTTATAACTTCTTTAGATGTAATTCTCTCAAGTTTTAAAACTGAGATCTTTGCACCTGCATTGCAATGAAGATGTCTTTATTTGGTTGTTTTGTAGGTACAACCTGAGATTTATAGCTAGATCCATATTCAGATATCCACTTTGTATCTCAAATATCAGCAGTGGGAAACTTGAATATTCAGTGCTATTAATGCTGAACCTTTTCTGCATTCAGATCCAAGTCTGAGTGAGAACCCAGCAACCTCAGCCAAGTCTGACACCACAGAGCTGAAGCTGGAAAGACGTGTTAAGTATCTGAGCATTCCCTTGATTCTCACGGGAGTGAGCTTTTTGAGAGCAGGTGAGACCAAGGGCTCCCCAGCAGTGGACCTGGAGTAAAGCTTTGATTTTCAGCTATGTGGCATCAGATTCACTTTGTTTCTTACTGAGACAGGTGCCACAAATTCAGAACTGTAGAGCTCTGTGACTGGATTGGCAGCAAGCCTGGAATAACTCCTGAGAGAATATCTTGAGAAATAGGGAGCATTAATAGGCAAATAGGTTTACTCTGGGAATAAATGTTTCTTTTTTTTTTTCCTTTTTATTTGCTCCATAGAAGTTTCTCTCTAAAAAAATTCCTCACAGTATGTGGCAGGTGAGAATGGCCCTTAAGAAATCTGTCATCTGATTGTGCTAGCCACATACTTGAGTTTACATGTTTTCCCAGGAGAATCAGGTCTGGAAGGGGAAGGCTTTAAGCAACACATTTGCATGCTTAACACAGTGATAAGTCAGAATATTTGCAAGAGTTTCTATATCAGCCTCATAGTATTATACCTTTTCTACTCCACTGAGGAAGTCTCTTCTCACACGGAAACTGGGGTTTCCAAAAAATTAACAAATAAATTGAGGCCTGTATTTAGTGTATCAAGCAAAACAAATTAAGAAGCTGAGAATTAACTAAGTTAACATCTCCAAAAAAATTACTAGTTGAAGATTTTAACTTGGCACAGCCTTTCTCCCCCTTTTTGTATGTAGCTAGAAGTTCATAGAGCATCCTTTTGATTTTTTCTGTCATGCTTTATGTGTATATGGTGTTTGTGTGTGTTTATTAATTTAAAAATGTAAATAACTGTGCATATTAAAAATGGTAAAGAACTGTTCATAACTTATATTTATTTAAACTCACTTATTTTTTGTTAGTTCAGTACATTGTAAAAGATTTTATTTCAAAATTTGTTGTTTTAATAAACTTAAATCTGAAGTTGCTGAAAATGATACAGGGGATCATATGGTGCATAGTATATCGTCATCTGGTACTCTTTAGACAGGATATATTTCAGAAGAAAAAATGAAAGAAACTGTTTGAACTTGTACCCCTGTTACAAAAAATAATTTTAATTGTAAACTGTGCTGTAATTTAAAAATCAAATTAATTCCTTAATATCTCTGCTTCTTGGGCACCTTTTTGCATTCCTCGCTGCATTTACTGGATAGTAATTATAAAATGCATGGGTTTTTTCTAACTTTATTCATGAACATATAGCACACTATATAGGAAAGACTTTTCACAGTTATTTTGTATAATGAAGGCTGTGGCTATAAAGTTCATATACAGAACTCACTGTCTAAAATAAAGTAGATCAAGGTAAGAGCTAAACTTCCTTTACCTTAAGATCAAATTCTCTTTAGTTTTATTTCTAAATTATATAAAACAAAGAGATAAACCTTGTGTAAACTGAAATGAGCTTTTGCCTAACTTTTTTTTTTTTTTGTATTGGTTTAAATTAAATGCAAACCTTAAATAAAAGTATATAACTTTCCTTTTAGACAACTCTTGGCTGACTATTTGGTTGGCCCAATATGCTAGTAGATGTTTGCTACTTTTATCATTGTTGTCCTTAATTTGTAGCATATTGTGTAAGTGCAATTTCTATTTACATATCATATAAATAACTTTTGTGGTCTAGCGTGGCATACACAGAGCAATAAGCACGCTCAAATAGATTACCCATGTGCAGCTAATTGCAAAAGGGTGCAACAGATATATCGTTGTGTGTCATTATAATTAAATATAGGAATGCAATGCAAAAGTAAAAGAGAGTAAAGACATAGTCAACCTTGATTTTGTATTATGTATGCTCTGTTATGTCCTCTTAATATTCTCTAGTAACTGGAATCTGTTAAAGATAATTCATTTAGGCAAGTTGTTAATCCTATGAAATACTGTGGGTACAATTTTTGCAGGTCTCCTTTGCAAGCAAAGGCTTATTTTGAGAAAGATGATGTGGGACTGAGGCTGAAAGTATTGTTAAACTGCTGCAATTATGGATCTCCACACCGTGCTGGAACTCCATAGTTTCAGGTTGGGAAATGATAATTCAGTGGTTTTATGACTGTATTAATAAATAAATTTTACTTGTTCAGGTTTTGTTGTTGTTGTTGTTGTTGTTGTTTTTTGCCTTTGTTTTGTTTGTTTTGTTTTTTTAATGTAGAATTCATTTTCTCTAGGTAGGACTTTACTTTTTCGCAGTTTTTAACTTGTTTCCCAAGCCAAGGATAGAAATCTTGGAAAAACGCCAATGATAAAATGGCTCTTTACCTTAGAGATTATCAAATACAGCACAATTTTTCCTATGGATTAGATTAATCTGCTTAATACATAGAGAATTGCAGACAGAATTATGAAATTATTTGGTATCGATTATCACACTAGCAGAAAGATTAAAGGGCAAGTGAACAGCCCTTTTTATGTTTCTCTAACAGTTTCATATTTTCTAGTAACCTGGAGTAAGAGGGAAAAAAAGAAAAGGAAGAAGAAAATCCTCCATCTTATTGTGAAATACTTGTGATGATGGTTTCACTTGCTGCAAAGCTTTTTAGCTGTGCACAGTTCACGACCTTTAGCAAATCTGAACTGTAAGATAGTGCAAAGATTAAAAGCTGATTTAGTTTTCATTAAATTAAAAACATGGTGAGATAGATATTAGTTCTGTAACATTGGTCACTTTCACTAAGCATCCCACCCCCTCCCTCCCCCCCAAAAAAAAATAAAAAGAGAAAAACAGTAAACTTTTTTTTCCTCAGCTGAAAATTGTTTGGACAGCAAACTGTCTCTATGGCAGAGAGAGTTTTCTGTGGGAGTTTTGGCAGTCTGTGGTATGTGTCACTCCTCTCAGCAGAGCCAAGTTTAGATGCTCTCTTAGCTGAAAAGTTCTTTCTGAAGTTATAGAGCATCTTTCTGTTCTGCAAAGCTCCTCAGAACATGAAAAGGGATGACATGCATTCACGCAGACCCAGTTGTGGTCCTACACCTCCTTGTATATCATTGCTTCCTTCCCATGCCTTCACTCATCCCTTTGCATGCATGGGGAGGACCTGAAGAGAAAGCAGGAGACCCTGGTCTCTTCTAGGGGTGCAGCTGGTGAAGGAAACATGAATATTTATAACACTGAACTAAGTAACTCATGATGAAGAAGGCCTAATGCATGTACAGCCTGCAAAACAATACAGAAAATGTTCCTCTTTGTTATTATATTACATTTGACTAATCAGATGATTTTTTAATATTTAATCAGGTGTGCAGAGCTGTTAGATGTCTATTAATGTCCTTTTCATTGTAATTTTGGGCTGTGTAGTTAAGCAAAGAAAAAATTGGCAGTTAATTTTACTATTGATGCAACCACTGACAGCATCAATTGCCCATCAGATGGGACTTAGTTGCTAGGAAAATTTTGCTAGACTAGATGTCAGTGACAGGTGCTGTGTGTGTCTGTAGAACACACCATTGAAATATTTCAGCTAGTCTTGAGAATATATGGTTAGATAAAACATGTTTAATTAAGTCAAAAGTCTTTTCTCACCTTCTCTTCACATTACGCAGCACTCTAAAATGCCTACGTTTATGTGGCCACTGTCTCTTCCCCTGCTGGGGCAGTGAGCAGGTCTCACGGGGTAACAGCCTGGACTTGAGAAGGTGAACCCAAATTTGCAGTGGGCCTTCTTGCTTGGTGTCTGCCTCTTGTGCTCAGAGCATTGCTGCTGCCACCATCATGGCAAAGATTGAGAGGCCTGACTTCTTCAAGGATGAAGAGGAGCTGCTGGAGCAGTTAGATGGATGGAAGCTGGAACTTGAGCCAGAGGCTCGTGGTGGGATTTCTGGGGGTAAATGATTTCAAACTTGGCAAAGATACATGTGATCTCAAAATACCTTGACAGAGCTGCGACTTTTATCAGTCAGTACCAGAAGGAGAACTCAGGAAATTTTACAAAGATGAGAAGCACAGGCCTTTTGAGCAGTGGGCCAAGATGACACTCTTCTGGTGACCCAAGCAAAACAAGAACAAAGTCACAGACCAAAACCCATCAACAAAGGAAACAAAAAGCTACACCCTACTCAGATACTCATTGTTAGGTCATAAAACTGCTGTGTAATAATATTCTTAATTATCTTAAACAAGTATTTCCTCTTTAGCAGAAATTTGTTTTGAGGAAGAAAAGGATTTTCCAGTTGGTTCACTCAGCAAGGGGAGGGAAGTTATGGCTGTGTAGGCCCATTGACTAAAGAAGCACTGTCTGCAGAAGGACATTACCTGATTTAAATGCAAAATGGGGAAAAAAAAACTTGTGTAAAGAAGACACAAGAAAGAAATAAAACTGATGGGATTAGGCAAAACTCTGATTAAAAAGAAGGGCAAACAAACCTGACTGGAACAGGCTAGGAATTGAGGAGAAAGGGCAAGGTCGAGAAAGGGCAAGGGCAAGAAAGGGCAAGGAGATAACAGTTGAGGCATATTTTGGAAAAAGATGATGGGTTTGGGAGTATGAGGAAAGATATCCATAAATCTGGAAATCTGTAGTCTGTCAGATGACGTTCAGACCAGAAAACATTTAACAAAGCAGAGGGACAGGGAAAAGGCACACTTCTTGGAACAAGATGATTGAACAAGGCTTAGAGCCAGAGAGGATGAGGCTCCCTGGTTGAAGAGACAGGGATAAGGAGACCTGAGAAAACTGGAGCAGTAACGACAAAGATGCTCCAGATTACGCCTTGAGGAGCTGGTTAGAGGTGGATGTCTGTGGGGAAGAGCAAGAGGTTCCAACCCTGAAAAATGCACATGTGGGTCTGATTATGGAACTGCATGCTGGAATTTGAGCTGGTTTCTTCTTGGTTTTTGTTTCTGGTGTGTTGTTTTTATTTTCTTTTAATCTGGCGCATACCATAAAAATAAACTGTCATAAAGCATTATGGAAGTTGCCGTTTCCGCTAGCTCAGGGGTCTCTGGAGCGTGAGTCTCTGTAACATGAGCCTCAGTGGCACAGTCCCCGTACCAAGGGACTGCTCAGGCTTTCCCAAGACAGCAGTTTGTATCATTACTTGCTGCTGCATGGGTACCTGGAACCAAAGAAAACCATGGCTATCACTTTCACAGGAATGTGTACATGTATATGCAGCTCGTGCATATGGATATGTGTGTGTGTGTATTTATTTATGCAGAAAGGGGATGTGTGATGATACAGCTAACACAGCTTTTCTGTTTGCCTCATATATAATGGCATAAAGATGTTTTCACTTGTTCAGATTAAGGACATGTCTTTTGTATCAAGGAGCATCTGCTCTTTGACAGTGGCTGTAACAGATGGCTATGGAAGAATAATCAGCTCTACAGCCATTTTATTTTGTTATGTCTCCCTCCTTCACAGTTTTCAGGTTCTAGTGATCTATGGCTCAGAGATTTCCTGTGCCAGAGGTGATATCTTAGTGTTTAATAGCCCTTGATGGATTTTTCCTCCCACCCAACAATATCCCCTGGCAATGAATTTCAGTTTTATATTGTGTGTGAGAAAAGATCTGCCTTTACTTGTTTGTACCAGCTGCTTGATGTTTATTAGTTCCTGTCATATGAGGCACACTGAAAAATTGTTCCCTGTTCACTGTCTTGCTGCCATGCTTCAGGATTATTTAGATGCTTCTCATTTTTCTATCTCCATCACCTCGTTTACAGGATAAAAAGACCAAGTCAGTGACCTGCTTGGTACACTTTGATTGTACTAGCCACATTTTTCTGTGAGATATTATCATCCTACTCAGAAAGAAAAAAAATTAATTACATTTGAATTAGATTAGGTTTCATTAGCCTAAAACCACCAATAAATACTTTAAGTTCTACCCCAAAATCCTTTTTTTGAGTAATATATCATGAAGATAGCAAAACATGATTGCAGGAGTATTCAAAACAACTTGCAGACTTTTTATAAAACTGATTCATCTATGTTTTTGTTAGGGTGATCCTATATACAAAAATCTGAAGGCCACCATATGTCCTCCCCTTTCTTCCCTTCATGTAACTCAGAATAATTCAGTAATACTTGAAAATGTGATAACTTACAGATTAGATATAAGAATATCTAACCTGTAAGTTATTGTTGGTCCAGTGGAAAAAACTCCTGAATGTTTCTTTACAAGTGGGATAAGCCTTTCTTACAATGCAAAAAGCTAACATTTTAAGTCATGGCCATGTATAGGAAAAATCTGGTGCTTTTAGACTTCACTTACATGAATTTGGAGGCACAGATTTCATAATGAAAAGAAAGGGGAAAGTATTCCTAGTACCAGTTTGATTACATTCATTTATTCATTGGTGTATTCATTTTGGTGTTAACACTGTTTTATTTAAACTGTGTATTTGATTTTTCCAGCTATGATTTTGCTTAATTGTACAGGATTGGCAGGTAGTTGTCTCATAAACACTGGGAAAACTGGAAGACTTTGGGGAGGTATGGGGAGTTTTTGAGATAAAGTCATCAATAAAGGGGAGGGGAAACTATTATGTATCCCAGGAAAACAGTTCCTGCAAATACCATGTTATCTGTGGCTTTCCTATAAGACTTAGCACATGAAATGCTGCCAGGATTTTTAAGAAAAGTGTTTTCACTAACTTACTTAGAATCATAGCACCTTCCTTCAGCATTCTGGTCAAATACTTTCCTCCCTTTGCTTTAAGGCAATCCCCTATTCTCTACAAAATGGCAAACCAGAGCCATTACATGTAATTTGAGTCTTGCCCCTAGGATCTTGCTTTTATTGAAATATCATTGAGGTAATTTTAAAAGGTAACAGTAATGGTGAAAGGTCAGTGCATTAACTCTTGTAAAAAGTTGTCATTTGTCCTGTGTGTGTCAATTATAGTCAGTGGTAATTTTATTTTCAAATAGAAGGAAAGCAAGGTGTCCTATGAAAGTGTTAGGTCACTGGTCCCCCTCTTCGTTTTCCTGTCAATAAACAAGGGGAAAAAGAAAAATAACTTCATTGGAGTAGTTCATCACCAGTAAAGTATCTTCCACAGCTTGGCTCAGAGGACATGCTAGGAAGGGCCCAGCAGGCAGCAATCTAAGACATGCTGGGCTTAGAGAGAACATACTCAACACACTGAGCAGCTAAGCCTGGAAACAATACATGAAGGTTCTTGTATTGTTCCTTGAGCAGGTGTGTTGATAAACCCTACATAAACTTCTAAACTGCCTGCAATCCAGTCCACTTTTAAAATCATTGAAAATTATCACTGCTGGAAATGCTTAAACTTTAGCCCAATCACAGCAGAAACACTAAAAATGATTGAAAATTAACACCAATAGGGAAAAAATCAAATTATGTTTTCTTTTATGTAGCCTGCCTACTGAACTTGTATTCTGAGTAGTTGTGTAGCATTGAAAGAAGCCCTATAAATATTTCTAAATTACTTGATAACTAGATTTTTTTTCTGTTTTTGTTGTTGTTTGTTGGTTTGGTTGGTTGGTTTGGTTTGGTTTTGTTTCTGAGAAATTACTGCTTCATGTCTCATTCTGTATGTAAGTGCATATTGGAGTTCTGGAAACTTAGAGTTTAAGAGTCTAAGTTTCCAGCCAAGTGCTAGTCAGGTATTCTTGGTGATAGCACTTAGACCTGTTTGTGGAAATTTCCTTCAGCTTAATTCCAATTTGCCTAGTCTCAGGCACATGAAACTAAAATAAGATGACCTATATGCACACACTACTTGCATATTTTGGTTTCTATATTAATTAAAATTACACAGGATTTTTCTATATAACAGGTAACAACTGCCAGCAAAAGATGGTTTACTGTAGAGTGCTTAATGTTCTTTCTGCGTTAATAGTACAGGCAGATGGAATTGAGTTATCATCCCACAGCAAAAAGGGGCACACTTCCCCTGGGGTAAGCTTTACTACATTACAAGAAAACCACCCTTCTTTCTAGGCCGTTAATTCTTGTTGAAGCCTGGCATGCCATTACAAGATTAATTTATAATCTTTCTGGGACTTGCATAAGGCAGGATGCCAATATATAATTAGATGGATTTTATTCTCTGTCATCATCAGCTTTACTTGGTAAAAATGCCTGCTTCCAAGACAGATAAGAAACTCCTGACTAAGCAGAGTGTAGTGCACCACCTAACCCACTTCCCGTCCTTGGTGTGCACTACTCAGTTTTCAGTGAGATGTGGACTCAGAAGCTGATCCCTTGCAAGGCTGAATGTGTGGCCTTGCTGATTTTGCTTGACTTGACTGTATTATCTCCTTATGAACTTCATTTGAAAAGACTTTGCAGTTTGGTTCATCTTGAACAACACAGAATTAGCATCTGATAAGGCTGCAGCTGCCCAGAATGTTGATATAAAAGAACCATATTTTTGTCTGTTTGAATGAAATCAGACCACCATCTCTGTGTAACTCCAGTTTTGGAGCTAAATGGGGTTGAAGGGCAAAGAGGATCAAGCACAGCAAAGGAGGAAATCTTAAAGGATAGGTCTAGCAACCATGAAGCTTTTGGAAAACCTTTGTTTTAGTACTTAAGAGAGAAGGTGAATCACAGGAAGAAGTGTGTTTGGGGGATGTCCAGGATATGTGATTTTTTATTTTTTAATTTGTAGCAGGATGAGACTGCCCCTAATTCTGTTGCACTCTTTGCCTCTGTCTTAAGTAGAATAAGCTGCCCACAGCACAGATTTGTTTGTATATGTTCACCTTGTGTGTGAGTTCCTGGGCAGGGTTAATTGGGAATAACTAGACCACCTATCGTTCTGACTTCCCATACAATTTAATTAGGTTTTCCTTTTTTCTTGTACGTCAGAAGCCTTTTATGGTCTAAGACCTTTGATGCAAGAAAAAAAAAAATAAAAATCTGTGATTGCCAAGGCATACTTTGGAATTTCCTAGTGTGTTCATTCCAGCAGTGCAATTTTATCCCATTTACTAACAAAGGGCCTTTAGCCTGGGTTTGAGCAGCTACACAGCACAGAGGTATAATTGTATGCAGCCATTACTGTTTTCAAGTCTTTTAGTGTTAGATGTTGATAAATGGGTTTCAATCCCGGCACCATTCATACCTCTGAGCCCAAAAGACCAGAAATTTGGAGAAAAACCTTTGCTTTAACTAAAATTTCAGAGTCATTTGGTGTGTGTCCAGGCTTTATCTTGGTTACTTTTGTGACATCTCAGAAGTGCAGAGGTTGAGGTCTCTGCAGACATCTGTGAGGTTGATTGTTGGCTGCTCAGAGGAGCTCCAGGTATGGAGCATTATCAGGTACTGCACACCCACAGCTTCTCTGTGAGGGAAGACTGGGTGGAAAACAGGGCAATCATCCCTCAGACATGTCATCTGTAGTAGAAAACATCTGCAATGCTTCTTTGTTCAAGTGAAGAGCATTTACTAGTCCTTGTGGGAACAGATCATCAGGGAGGAAGTTCTTCATCACAAGGGGCACTTTGAGAAGATTCTTGAATATGCTGTAGTTGATTTTCAGGGTGGTTCTTAGAGGCCCAAGTTAGCCTAATGCTATTCTTCTGAAGTTTATAGAAAGCATATTCAGTGACAGAGCCAACATGATATATTGATTTTGTTCATGTGTTTCTGTTTATGGTGACTGACACTGGGATTGTGGTGATACAGTGCCAAAGATCATTAATCTTGTAGTATCTTTTTTGTTCTTGTTCCCTCATGTTAGATCCTAGCTGTAGATATAGCTGGAAAATGGCTGTCAGAATGGAATACGATAGGGAGTTGCTGGAAAGAAGCCACTGCTGTGCCTTGTTACAGATTCAGAGCAAAAACTTTCAAAGAGCATTCATCCAGCACTCCTACAACCGCAGTGTGTGGCACTCCTAATACTGTTTGGAAGAAGGCATCAGGCCCACTTCCTTCACTTTTTAAATTGACTATAAGGAAATTAAACAAATGGAGGTTACTTTTTTAGTTTTCCTGGATGGAATCAAAATAAAAAAGTACCTTTTGCTTAGTAAGAGCTATTAAAACTCAGTAAGTCAAATAAAGTACAGTGAGGAATAAAATGATCTGTTAATTTGTCAGGGATTTGATTTATTTGTTGTAAGAAACTGCAACAAAACTGAGAATCCACTAAGAAACTCAAGGCATGTAATTGTTAAAAAAAAAATCAACTGTTAATCATGAAGTGCACACATCCTGTGAAGGACTCTGATCCTAACTGATGTATGTGTAGCTCCAGTTCTGAGAGCGTGAGATAAATTCAAGTGAAAGCAGTGCCACTGACTGGAGTGTTTTGATCCAGGTGTAAAAAGGCATCCAGAGTTATCATCTGTATCTGTTTCCTTGCTGATGCCTTTCATAGGGATGAGACTGCTCTCTCAGACTGCTGTATGACTGCAGCCTCAGGTAAATAACAATTCAATTACTCAGTTTTTGGTTTGTTGATTAATGTCATTGATCTAGAACATGCTTTCAGTAACTATGTATACCTACTGGGTTGGTAGACATATGCTCATGGGCTGAACTCTTCTCTGTTCAGCTAAGATAACTGCATAATCTCAGTCTGCAATTAGTGTACTGACTTAGATAAAAAATAAATCCTGTTCCTGACAGTGTTGGTATTCATTCTTCACTCTAAAATTTCATGAGTAATTTTGTAAATCTTATGTTAAAGTATGCTCCCTGAAAGCAAAAAAGGAAGGTAAAATTTAAACTGTTTCCTAAATTATGTTTTTTAAATAATACTGTAGCTAAAACTTTTTATGGAATGACTAGATAGGGTTGAAGGACTTAAATTTGTTAATGTTTCATCTTTGATCCAGTTTGGTCATCTTCGGATCCCTAATTCAGCTTATCTGTGTTAGAGAGGGGAAAGATCAAGTTTGCTGGTGTCAGACAGTGCATCAGAATGTGTGAGAAGGCAGCTACTTGTGGAAACATTTATTATTCTTCAGCCAGGAGCAGTAGGATCACAAGCTCATATTCCTGAGTTCCCTGACAAACCTGTCTCACCTCTCACCTACCAAGGCTGGAGGTATGATTCCAAGCAACTCAATTTCAGCTGATGAGGCTCAGTTTTTGTTAAGAAACTCTGAAAAGATAACTCTGGTCTGGGATGATGTTTGGCTTCTCAAGTTGGATGTGACATGAGCATGAGCATATATCACATAGGAGTAGAAAAAAAATGAAAGGTTCTGTTCATAAATAATTCTTATATATCTGCCTTATAAATGCAGGTAAAAGAAGTTCATTGGCTATGGGCAACATGAACCACTAACCTTCTGATAAAGTGATTTTCACAATGCATTTTTTATAACCAACACCTCTGTATTCCCCCCGTAATCATCACAATGCATTAATTTCAAAAACCTGTGTGTAAAGACATAAAAATTGCTGTGTCTGAAAGCTTACTATAAAGTGACTAGAATGTGTGGTTTTTGTCTGTTAGTATGTGTCCATTAAATTTTTTTTCCAGAAGAATTCTGCAGAAAAATAACTTTTTTAAATGGGAGTTGAAATTGTATTTCAAAAATTGTTATTTTTGTTTGTTTGTTAAAAAAAAAGAAAAGGAATCTCTGTCTTTCAAGTTGTTTATAGTAAAACTTCTAAATAATTTTCTAAGCACTGAAAACGTTGACCTTAAACCCAAGTCTTTTCCTTATTTTAAAACAGAGGTCCACTTGCATGATTTTGGACTACAGAATGTTTCATACATTGATCAAGTGCACATCCAAGACGTCTCTGTTTTTACACACAGAAGAAATGAGTCAAATGCTATTCAGCAAAGACTGTGTGGGCACTATGAAGATGTAGGGGCATTCCCAGCTTCCCAACCTAATCTGGCAGCAGTACCCTTTGGAACCATTACCCTGTCCCATTTGTGAACTGTTCCAGGAATTCCTTCTCTTCACCTCTTTAAAAGGGGTGGGATGTGTCTTGTGGCTCTCAGGTAGGTGAAGATTTTGTTATATGGCTCACAGAGCAAGGATATTTGACAGTCTTCTTTAAAATATTTTAGAGGTAATGATAACAACTGAGCTGCATCAGTTACTGGCCTTGGAGTAAAGGGGTTTTTTTTGGTTTTTTTTTGCACGTGGGTTCTTCTGAACCTCGGTTTACATACAAAATAAGCTTGGTTGAATCCTAATGCACACGTTTTGTTGAGACAGCTCAAGATATTAGCAGAAATTCTGAGCTGAACAACTCAAGACTCAAATTTTTTGCTTTGTTTTTCTTCAGACAAACAGGGAGAGCAGAGAGGCTGCAGAAGCCATCATCTTTCCTTCAGCTGACAATGAAATGCAGATTTCTTGATTGTGTGCAAAAGATATTCTTCGTATGCTTGACAAATACTTTTATCTTCACTTGGGAGGGGATTCATACACTTCTTGTTATGCAATTATGGAAATGAGCCCAAAGGATGCCTAATAAATGACTAAATAGCAGGGCTGAAATTGTGGTAATAAGAGCACAATATTCTTACTAAGTCCATGCAGTCAGAGTGAAGCGATTGCTTCTGATATTCATCAATTATAAACACGTGCTCTAGAGCATGACATCACTGTACATTTTTGCATTAGGAGAAATCATTTCCTGTCCAAAATCAAAGATATAACAGAAGGAACTGTTCCTAAACTGCGCACCTGGCATTACATGGCTTCACTTTTTGGAAATCATTGCAATAACATGTTAATAACAGTGGCAATAAGGGACTCAACCCATTTATTTACAGTAGAGATAGCAGTTTTCGTTTTCACAAAGAATCTTTTGTACATTATCCACCTTTATACCCTTGCCTGCAAGTTTCCAGTCCATATTTATGAATTTTTTTGGGGCTGCATCTGCTTATATGTTTGGAAATATGTTGATCTTGAAGGATTTTATATTAGGAAATTACTTAAGAAAATAATTCCTAGTAAGATATAACAGCTCCTAAGGATGTCTAGGTGCTATCAGATATTTAAGCTTTATGCCCATATTAATTAAATTCTGTAACAGACCCAGAACTAATTAAGAACAGCTAGCATCCAAGATGACCCAGTAAATATTTAGAGTTCATTCCCATGTTTTGTACTGAGCTTTCTCTGCTGCAAATACACTGCCAGCAATGTTGCACCAAGCAGTTTCAAAATTATCCTCCATCCACAAATATGGGCAGGACGCATTCTTAAGTGGAAATCTCCCCACAGACTGATCATAAACTACCTTCAGCATACTTAGAAGTAAAATTCCCACCCCTGTCCCAGCAAGTGAGTAGAAGGTTTAAATGATGGAATTTACTTCCTAAAATCTTACACAAGAATAATGTGATTACATCTTAGTAGAAATTGTGAGTGCCCTGAGAACTATTTTAAATCAGATTTTACATGTTGAGGTTACTGAATGGAAAGCTATTTTATGCCATCTAAAGCAGAACAGTGATCCCTCCTAGTTTTGTGTTCAGTGCTGGTGAGCCACCACAGCTTTAAATGAAATGCCTTGATACTCTTATAGAATTTTCCAGATTATCAAAAGTTAATGGTAAGTGAAAAATTAAGTAATTTGCAATTGTTCACTGTTAAACTGACTTCTGCCCTAGATATAGAAACTAAAATTACTCAGATTTACTCAGGTTTAACACCCTATATTGTGCCTGCAGGAAATGACAAGCTACAGTGGAATTATTCAAGATGTGGGGTGATCTTTAAGAAAAAATATAGGGGCAGGCTGTTGTTTTTTTTTTTTTTTTTGAAAGCTTGGTTCAAAGAGTATGCAGGCATATAATTTGGGGATGCAATGCAATTACCAGAAATAATTTAAAATGGGTTACTTCACTTGACTATGACTCTTTGAAGAATAAATAGTAATTGTTTTAAGTGCATAATTACTTTAATATTGGCTCCTTTCAGCAAGTTGCAGACTTCTAGATTAAGCTCTAAGTCCTGTGCATCTGTCCACTCAAATTCTGTTTGTTCTTCAGGCTGTCATAGTTCCATTATTAAACCCCTTGAAGCCCTTTGATGTGTTCCTGCACATAAAAAGACTGGTTCAGACTTCCATGCAGCCTGATCTTTGCTATGCTTTTTTCAGCATAACTGAAGTCTGAGAACAAGTTAAAGTCATCATTAAGAAGCCCTGCTAACAAGAAATACTGCCTTTTATAAATGCATTTGTGTCCACATAAAAATGTGTTTTTTTTGCAAGGTCTTGCTCATGAAGCTGCAGATTTATTTCTGATTTTCAGGAGGAAACCCAGTATTGGAGCTTGTCTGTGTTTCTTTGGAAGGCAGAGACTGTGCTGAGCCACAGAACAGCATGCTTTAATCTTACAGCTAAGTGCTGTGCTCTGACCCTGCTGGGAAACAGTGCTTGGGATTGAGGTAGCAGGTTCTTTTGGACAGTGCTGTGAGTACCATCTTGTGGACTCTAAGCTTGTGGCCACCTGTGGCATCAGCTGAGCTCATCTACACCACTGATTATTTCATTTTTGCTTTATTTGCACAGCTTGGCAGACATATTTTCATCTGTCCTCAGCCACCAGAGAGACTTGTCTGGGCTAATACACCCAGAGTGTATATAGAAGTCCCACCTCTGTGCAAATACCTAACCAAGTAAATATAGTCAGGGGCTTCCTTAAGTTTGCTGTATGCCCTCTCCACTTTTCAGAGTCTCATCTCAGGGATGGCTCTATAAGCCTCTTTTGGCTGGTAAGCTGTTGAGGTCCTGACTCCAATGGAGTCACACTGCCACAAAGCTGGCAGAGAAGGGCAGTCATATCTCAAAGCTGAGAGAAAAGACATTCTCATGAGTAGTTCCAAGTTTCTGCCAGATCCCTGAAAACTATACCAATACCAGAGGATTTCAGGGAGTTCCTCTGAGGTGAGGATGAAAAGAAAAAACCTGCTTTTCCCATGGTTTATTTGGGAAAAAAATCCCCTTTACGTCTTTCTTCTCCTTGATCACACTCATGCAATTTTTATCTATTAAGAAAGAAACCCATGCTGATTTAGTAATGAACAGTAAAACATGTTGAGCTCCATGTGTTAGCCCAAATCTGATCTGAACAACTAATTTCTAGTTTCCTGCAATTCTCCTCCTCTTTTCTATTGTCTTTTACTGCAACAGAAAGTGGCAATACTCAGACTCTACATGTGCTTTTCCTATAGCATTTTCTAAGCCTTTATAAGAAAAGAGCATTTTGCAGGATAGTAAATACTAGTAGATACCAAGCTTTCGAGGAAGCATGGAAGCATTTATTCTGCTCTTTTCCTTGCAATTCAAAGGTGAACGTTGAATGTAAATAAGTATCATTATCGCGTCATCAACACCGTTGTTGTTTCTTGCCTTTTCTTTGCCTGCCCCTTTCTCGCAGCGAGTTTCACCTTCATGGGAGCCCTGGTAACCCTCTCTTTGGTCCCAAGGTGGCAGCATCTTACTTCCGTAGAAAGTTTCAGTCTCCTTCGGCTGTGCGGTGTCTTGATCCTGATGCTGTGTAGTTTCTCTACATCAGACACACTTTTTAGCTAAGAAAATGAAGACGTATTCTGTGATTGCTTTGTGAAGAAAAAAGCTTTCAGTGTGAGATACAGCGTCCCCAGAAAGACTGCAAGTTGTTGTCCACAGGTAACTTGCAATGTATGGTGGTGAGAGTGGAGTCACTGAACAGTTTGTTCCTTGCATTTTAACGCTGTTGCAGAAAGTCCTCTGACTGCAGGGGTCACTCGTCCCTGGCAGTGTTATGGCATGCCTGCTGTGACAAACCCTGGGGGTGGGATGCTCTTTTGGGGTCTATTTTCAGCTGCACCATGCCCTCCAAAGCTCTTTGGGTTTTGGCTGCTCAGCACGGGGGTCTGTATGTGCCTCCATTGCCCTGGACAAGGCAACCCAGGCCAGTGACCTGAGCCACTGTACTGGGGCAAAGAGCTGTCAGTTTTGAGAACTTCTGTTTGAAGATGGTTTTGTGCTCATACTGGGGACTGAGACAACACTGGCTCCCACTCCTGTCATAAACTTCCCTTGTGAATTCAGGCCGCTTCCTTCAGGTCTGTGTGCCCCACTTGCCCAGTTTGGAGGAGAGATAACAGCAGGGTCACTCACAGGCCTTCTTTCTGCCCTGCCATCTTAGGCTGGAGACTCTGGGGGCAGGAAGCATCTTCCTGTCATTTGGCCAGAGGCTAGCACTGGGACAGGAGCAAGGTTCCCCATCCAGACAGAGAAGGGCTGTCATTATCACTGGAGCATAAATAATGATTCAACATCCACTTAGCACCAGTACAGCCCTGACTGCAGCTTTCCACTAAGTGGGAGGCAGGGAGGAGGGAGGGGAAGTTTGCACAGCTGTGTGGTGCAGGCTGTGCACAGGGGAGAAGACAGATAGATAGCTAATGGTTTCTCAGCCACTCTGATAACTCTGCGTCTGTAACAGCCCAAGAGTAAATGAAACAGTTTCTCTAGCTGCAATACATCTTCCTGCTTTTGATTTTCTGATCTTTAAAAAAATCTATTCTTCCCACCCCTCCCCCATCAAAATGGCACCATTGAAGACCTTCATAATGGTTGAATATATCTGAACAATAACTGCACTGATCATGCCACCTCAACATGGCTGAAGCACACACAGATTATCCTTCAAGCTCTGTGTGCAGAAGGAAAGAAAATGGAGAATATTTTGTGCCTCTGACCTCTCAAGTGTCATCTTCTTAGCAGCTCAGATCACTCTTTGAAATTATTCTATTACTCATCTGGCTCCCTGACATCTGCTTTATCATTTCCCGTCCAGGCAATAATCCAAGGAACCAAAATAAATATTTTTTGGAAGCAGAACACCTTGTCTGTAAGCTTGCAGGGATGACAAACCACAGGAAATATTCCTGATTGTGTGACGCTCCATTTTTGCAACTGGGAAATCCAGCTGAGAGAAGGAGAGTGTTTGTAAGTAGCTCTTTGCTGAGCTAAGAGTTTGTGGCACACCACATGTATTCCTACCAGGAATATGAGTGGCAACGTCACTGATAGGAATATGCCACTGATTCCCAGTCACCATTCTAAATTAGGATTGGGCCCTCAGAAACAATAAAGGAAAGTATGAGAGGATCAATGGTTTGTCTTGATCATCTAAATTACTTGGGTGGTAAAGAATTGGCAGCACACTGTCATTGTAACTCAAGCTACAGACAGTCAGAACATTAACTATCCAGATAATTTTTACAGTGCTGTGACAATAACACCAGCTGGGGTCTGCTCTGTTGAGAGAGGGCCTATTGCTGTTGATCTCATTTGCTGGGACAAGTATAAATTCATTACTTCACTAGAGTTACTTGGAATATCAGTGAGCTCAGAATTTGGCTGACTATCCATTGCTGATTTCTAAAGCATAGTTTTACAGCATTAGCTTCTTATTCTAAAAATCTAGGACTGTGGCTAAGCTATATACCCCCACTTTGCACTATCTCTTAGTAACAGGATCCATATATTATCTGCTGAAACTACTAGGAAAGATTATATATTTTCAAAAGTGTGAGGAAGTCCCAGGAATGCTTTAAGTCACAGAAATCATCCCTTGCAACCCCAGTTGCCCATGCAATGCGCCTTTTGCTTGTGCAGAGCAGTCCTGGAGACATATAGCCTTTCCTCCTGCAGATCTTCAAACACTTTATGAAGGCAGTTAAGTGTTATAACTACACATACAAGACCTATTTAAATAGCAACAGGCCACAGTAAATTGAGAACATGAGGTATACTAACATACTACTGGTGGCTGAATGCAGGACTGCTCATGATACACCTGATGGATATGCCAGTAAGTCTTGCTACAGTTTGACAGCTTATTGCTGCAAAAGCACATAGCAAATTAGATTCAGCCACAGTCCTGGGTGTGGAAATTGCAGTCAATATTATCTGTCACAATCATGACATATCTTCTAATGGGGATCCAGCAGACATTGGGTGTTTAAATTAAATAAAATGTATTAGTCTTGATGATAATTAACCTTTTCAATTTTTTTTAATGTGAGTTCAAATATAGGTTAGCACAGGAAACAAAGGTCTTTCTTTGATAAACTGGAAGAAATTTCTGGAGATTTCCCTGGCAACATACAGAGAGCAATTGACAGTCCCTTGTGCCTGCTGTTCCACATGAACAGTTCAAAAGGGGAAGGCCATTTAGGTTTTTCATTGGAAGGATGAAAACTGATTCTGTTTGTTCCCTGTGCTTTTATAGTATGTGGTGTCAGCTTGCTCCCAAATAAAGGGGTTAGCTTTTCAGATGGGCAGCATTTTACAAAGTAATCATGGCACATGTGAAAATGATGACAGACAAACCACAGGCAATCAGGGGACTGATCTGGCTCACTTAATAATGAAAAAAGTTTTGATGATTCTGTAAACCTCCAAGATATAGGGCACATTTTGAGGTTTTTATTCCTGACCCTTACCACCGACTCTCTTCCTGCTAGCTACAGCAACCCACTGTTCTCAGAGTGTGAATGCAGCTTCTCTTGCTCACAAACTCGTGGGATAGCTCTGTGGTCCAGTGCTCCCAGCCAGCAGCAGTCAGCAGAAATGGTTAGTGTGGTTGCACTGCTCAGCACTACATTTGAGCAGAGCTTGTTTGTTGTGTTAAGTGTGGCTGCAGTGGTGCTCGTGTTACATGGCATCACTGGTAGCCTCGGTTTGTGTGACTAACTTGTTCTTGTTTTTTACATTCAGCTCAGGACAATAGAGATCATCTGTGGGAGAGTGCCCAGTGAGACATGCTTAGTGGAGACAGATGATAATTTAACAAATATTGAATTTTAAACTAGATCTATTTCTGTCTAAATATGTATCTAAGTTTATGTGTGTATATATTGAAGTCAGTTTTACAAGGGGAACAAAAGTTTCGGGGTTTTTTGGGATACATCTGATTTTGGTAGATCCTGCTTTGCTTGGTCATATTGATTGCATGTCTAAAGGATCCATAGTTGTAGCTGTCCATCTGACATTGAAGCCAGAATATTTGTACAGGCAATTTTATTCAATCTTCCTAAAAAAATGGTGAGACGGACAAATATTATTTAAAATACCCCAACAGATTGTACTTCTTTGTTCTATTACATTCCTCAGCTTCTGCCAGCAGGTCCAGGAGAAGCAGAGAAACCTTTATATGAAGTATAGTAGTGAGATGGGGGTGCTGGAATGGAAACTTCATGCTTTAATTTCCATGTCACCATTTCAGTTCCTGACCTTTAATAAGTCCCACAATGGCTGTGCAAATCAATTTTCTGTCCAGTGGCCTTGCCATTCACCTTCATTAGTTCCTGAAAGACCATTAACACTTTAGAATCTTTCTCTGGAAGATTTTAAAAAACACATACCATTGTAGTATGGAATAAAAATGATAATAAATATCTGGTTCATGCTTTCATATTTGTTTTTGATTTCTTGGTTTTTTTTCTGAACCTAAACCAAACCACTTTCATGTTTTTCCCTCTTCTCTTTTCCTTCCTTCTCAAGCTTTGTCTCACTCTCTATCATCCAAAATGCTACTATCTCTATTGCTCTTAGAAGTAAAGCATCCATTCTACTTTTATTCTACAATTTTTCACATACTCCTCTATGGAATTTACCTGGTAGCTAGATGTATTTGATAATCAGTGTGCAGGATTATGGTTTGCCCACAACTATGTTACTATCCATCTGGGGGCAATCAATGTGTTTCTGTACCTTTGTTTGCCAATATTGTTTCTATAGATTTCTTTGCTTCTACCCAGGTATACCTTTTGTGTACATCATAGCTTTGCAGTTATCTGAAGCAGAATATGGTAGTGGAAGTACCCTTGGAATTCCAATAGAGCACAAAAATTTATTCCCTTGTTGCCTCCTATGCATGAATAAAAATTCCCTCTTTCAGTGCTCTACTCATATAAAACTGGAATTGGAAAGAACTGCTCTGTGTTCCCTATTGCAAAACTGATGTTTCCTGATATTATTCTTTCTGTGGCTGTAGTGCTGGCATCCAGGGCAGCAGAAGAACAGGGAGGAGTCCAATAAAATCATGGTTTCTGTCCTCAATGTGTTTTCAAGGATGTTTTTTTCTTAGTAATCGAATTCCTAATTATTTAACTTTTTTTTAACAACTTTAAAACAGTTTACTTGTGAATGGAAAAATCTATAAATTCCAGGGAACTCTTGTAAAGTGATTTTGCTCATAACCGAACAAAGGACTTCACTGTGTTAGGCTATTCAGGTGAAATTAATGTTATTTGTTCCCTTTTAAAAGAAGAAACAATTAATTTTTAAAATCTACTTCATATATTTATTTGTAACAGTGCTAGAGACTGTTTCCTCTGTGTAATACAAAGATACAAACAGATATCGATACATACAGATACTATCCATACCTATGAATACCATCAAGTATCTTGGAAGTCTTTACAGTGATCTAAGACATAGAGTGGGTTTTCCAAAAATATCAATAAAGTGCTCTCTGAAATCAAATTGAATTGTAAATACATTTTTCCAGATAGTTGTCTATAAAATCTTTGCCTGCACACACAAACAAGAGTTTAACCCACCCAAAAATTATGGCCACCTCTCTGACAATGTAAAACACATACTGTGCTTCTGGAGAATGTACAAATATATTTGTGTAAATGTGTGAGAAATTGTGCAAGTGGCTCACAGATTCCACTTGCTTTTTTAAGATAGTAGGGAGCAGGCCATTATGTAAAAGATTAATTACATATTCTCGAAAAATCCATGAATGCATTATTTTTGTATATATGGCTATCAGGATATGACAGAAGTCTTGTCCTTGTGCATTCACAATCCTGTTTTCTTTAATGAAATGGGTTTTAGATGTAAAAGGGACTTGTGTCTTCACTATTTTTCATGCCATGCATCTGTCATAGTAAATTTTGCATTAATTTTTACTGTTACATGCTTTGTAAATACATGTAAATACATTACTTTGTAAATGCCAAATGTGATCTGTTGGCTTGCCCAGTTGTACATGGAATTGTGGCTGAATTCTGCATATAGTCAGGAAATAATAAATGAAAAGGCCACAAGAACAAGCAGAAACACATTTCTCATTTTCTGATTTTTTTTTAACAAGAAGTAGCAGAAGAATATTTTTCAATAGTATAGGAAGAGAAAACTGTGAGCAAAATGAAAGAAAAAAAAGTGAATTAAGTGCAAAATATGACTCCAATGAAAAATTGCTTTCTTTAGATGTACATTTGCTTTGAAATCCATGCTGGGTCTCCTAGTACCTGCTGAGCTTAGCTTTAAGCCCTGAAGCTGTGATTTAAAATAATATATATTTGCTCTTTCATCTCTGTGCTCTATTATATCAATTTCCATGAAAACACCTGGAAGGATTCTTAGAGCTCGTCATGAACTCTGACTCTAGAGATTTTCATCTTTACGTCCTGCTGTGAACTGATACAACACATGCCACAATCTGTCTGTGGTTTCTTTCTAATCTTTGGAAAAAAAGGAAACATATATCACAGGAACCAGTACAAACGCATTCACCTGGCTAGCAGCCTTCTAAAAGTTTGTTTCTTTTTGAGATTGCAATCTGAACTCATTTTTACTTAGAAAACTGATATAAGATGCTGATCTCCAAAGACTTGGAATTTCTAAATCCAGAAACTTTAGGCATGTTGATCCAACCAAAGCTGAGTACCTAATTTCCAAAAGTATTAAATCTTTAAAGTATATTTCACTTTTTCTTCCTGCTTTTCCTTACTTTTGTAATGGTTATCACAGAGGCCTTTTCTGCTGATGCTGGTAACAAGGACCTGAGATCCCTCTCTTTATCAGATGCTCTCATTTTTCCATTTCTAAGTCTTCATTGGCTGAAAACCCACAAAACCCTCAGTGACTCTTTTGTAAGTGAACGAGTATTGATTTCTCTCAAATTAGATTAGACACTAATCTTCTACTGTTATTTAAGGGGCAAAGATAAAAACATCCTTTAGGTAGTTCTGTGGGTTACATTATGATGATTTTGTACAGGATCCTTAGTAAAAATAAGTCTGGCTATCATCCTCAGATGCTATACAACAATATTACCAGGTAAATATTTGCGATATAATCCTGAATTTTAGAGAGCTGCTTAAATGTAATTTCTTTTCCAGAAGTCTTGAGAATCAGAAAAATTACGCAGCATTTCCAATTCGTCAGCTAGGTCACTGTCCAACAAAGAACAAAGACTCCTTGAGACTTCAGTGAGGAAGGTTGTTTCCGTAATTATTATTAATTTTTATCACATAACTTCCAACCTTTTTCTATTCCTCAGAATTTTTTAGAAAGGAATTAAACAAAAATGTTTCAAATTCAAACTGAGCTGTAGGTTGGCATTATTGGGGCAGTGATACTATCAGCCATATGAGTCATTCAGCTAACAGTAAAGTAAATTCAAGTTGCTAATTTTGTAGAGGGAGAATTGTCTTTTGAACACAAAGGATACCCTGGCTTTGTGAAGTTTAGGCTCTTGACTGCAATCTTCTGTTAGACATGTTGATGAAACATGTACTGAAATGTGCAGGAAGAATCTGGAAGAGTTTTGAACAATGATGCGTACATCAGTTTTTCTCTGTGTGTGAAGATAAGGCCCCTCGGCATTTCCTCCCTTGTCCTTCATTAGGAGGAGTGTCACCAGCAGGTCAAGGGAGGTGATCTTTCCCCTCTGCTCAGTGCTGCTGAGACACATCTGAAGTGCCAGGTCCAGTTCTTGGCTTCCCCATCAAGGAGAAAAAGGGATGTATTGCAGAGACTCCAGAAAAGGCCCAAAGAGAGGATGAGGGGACTGATGCATTTATCATATGAGGAGAGATATGGGATTCAGCATGGAGAAGAGAAGGCTCAGTGGGATTGCATCAATACATATTAATAAATACCTGAAGGGAGGATGTAAAAAGGATGGAGACAGGCTGTTTTCAGGGATGCCTGGTGACAAGACCAGGGGCAATGTGTACATATGGAAACTCAGGATTCTCTCTGAATATCAAGAAACACTTTTTGACCAAGAGGTTGACCAAGCACTCACATCAGTTTCTCAGAGAGGTTGTGGAATCGTCATCCCTGGAAGCCACCTGGACATGGTCTTGGGCAACCAGCTGTGTGTGGTAGTGTTTTGGACTAAATGACTCCCAAAGGTTGTTTCCAACCTCAGCCGTTCTGTGATTCTACAATCCAGATCCAGAATTTGGACTACAAATGGCATTGGGAGCTGAGAATGAAGGACTGTGTCAGAAAGTCAATAAAGCATTTAGTTTCTGCTCTGCAAGGCAGGGGCCGAGCTGGCCTTGCTGTCTTCCCAGGTGGAAGCTGCCACCTCTTGCTGCTGCAAATCTAGCAAACTTCTACAGTTGCCCATTTTCTGCCCCAACAAACCTCACTCAAGACATGCTGATCCTCAAAGCTTCTCAGCTTTCAAAAATATTAAAAGACCCTTAGCATAGTTTAATAATATCATCAGTTCCTTCATAATTGGTTTCCAAAAAATGCTATGATTAGCCATCTTCCAGGAAACAGAGCCTCTCCTTCCCAACTACAGCTATTTATATGGTAGAATGTCAGAGAGAGAGCAGGAAAATTATGCTAAAGGCCTTCTCTATTTCCAGATCTATCAAATATGGAGGTGTCCTGTATGGGCAGCCACTGCTGGGTCTATCCTTGACTTACAGGAGGAGCCAGTGGCTGTCTGTGTGGGATTTTTCTCAAAGGGTAGCAAGCCAGGGGCCAGCTTTTAAATCTGATTCTGTAGGAGATCTGTCTTCTCACACTTCTTGTTCAGAAGTACCAAATGGGGCCACATACACTTGCATTGCAATGACTTGTAAAATACTAGTATTGATTATCTGAGCTGGTTTGTGGTGATATTCTTTTCTCTACACCTCCCTAAACCCACATTATTCAACAAGAATAATAGATAGTAGATATGACAAATTGGAGGCTGAATTTCTTTTTTGGGACTTTAAATGAATGTGCTCCCTGCAAAATCATGTGAGTTGGTTACTTAAAACCTTTTTCAAAATGTTTGCTTTAAACCTCGCAAAACCTTAGACTTTTATATAGTGTCATAGAAAGTGTTTAATCAAAACTGATCATAGTGGCATTATGATTATTACCAGAAATTGAGGAGTGGGGTTTGCTAAGTAGTTTAGAGATGTGAGTCCTGTTCAGCCTCTTGTAACCATCCCCATAGCCCCAAATCCTCAGATCTGCTTCTAGAACTAGCAAGTCTCCAGCGAGTTTTGAAGTAATGCAAAGGATATTGTGATATTGCTTTACACGATAATTAAGTACAAACTGAAGAAGAGAAACCTTTCTTTATTCAGTGAGTGTTCAGATCAATTTTGAAGATTGGCCATCTCCTGTCTTTCTATCACACAGTCCTTGTCAGCAGTCCAGCTTCCCCATAATGGAATTTAGGAAATGTAAACAGTTGTGTCAAACAGGTAAAAACTTTATAGTCTCTATTTTGGAGAAAAAAAGATACCCTAGCTTCTTCAAATGCCTTGCAGGGTACGAAATGCACTGCTAGGTGAATAATTTCAGTGTCTTCAGCTGCACTTTCTGATATCTGGAGACAGAGTGCCTGGAAAAAGGAAAAAGCACAAAAGTCTATTGTCATTGGGACTAACTTATTGTCTTTAGATAGATAGTGGGTTAAATAGAAGAGTAAATTCTCATTTTTAGGAGCAATTGAGTCAAGCAACATAATGAGACAACCTCCCATACAAATGATGAGACAACCTCCACATACAAATTTAAAAACTTTGGATCTCTCAGGCTATTCCTGCAAATGGCTGTTAGCAGCTGTGGCAAATGACTTAATTCTGGGAACTGCAAGTTATTGTTTGGTGTCATGAAGCCCAAGCAGCTGCAGAGAGTTACTTTGCCTGGAAGTGACATGTTTCTTTGGAGAGTGTGGCAGAATAGGGATGTTTTGCTGTTGCAGTTCTGGAAGCCTCCTGATGCTGTCCTGGGAAGAAATCTTGAGCCCCACCTCCATCAGAACATTGCTTGCTAAGAGTAAAAGCCATTTGTTAAGATTTCTAGATGTTGCTGGCTTGAATTCCTATGAATGGCAGATTCAACAGTCATCTGTGATGTGACATATTTTTCAGATATATCTTTGCTCTGCATGCTGATGTTCTTGGGAAGCCTTTATTTTTATATATTTTTTAGAAAATAATTATGTAAAACATGAAGTTAACCACTGGGGAAATAGTGAATTTATTTCAAAGCCTTCAGATCTGTTTATCATTTGGGAAAATATTCTCAAATGGAAACACAGGGAATGCTTTAATCACACACAAGTTACTGGCCTCAAAGAATGGTTGAAATTTGCTGAGGGGAGGCGAGATGACCCACTGGTTCATCCTGACTTCTCATTCTGCTAATTTGCTAATAACATCTGTGGGATTACAAGAGTCTTCAGAGATTTACGATGCCCAGGCTATTTGTTGTGCTAGTTCAGTCATGTCCCAGGCTGGAAAAAAAAAAAAATCCAGTTCACTTGATGTCCTCCAAGTACGGTAGGTAATTGCCTAATGTCTTTTGGATTAGCTCAGACCATGTAGCGATTAAAAGAATTTATGTGAAGCTCAAAGTTGTTTTTCCTTCAATCTAGCAACCAGAAATCACACTAGTGTGCCTAATTCTCTGCTCTGTTATGTTGTAACCCTGCTGGTTTCAATAGAGTCATGCTGGTGTCGAAATGATTTAAAGGACCAGTGAGTGAAACATAGCAGCGGAAACATCAACTATTTAAAAATCTTACGAAATCTAGGAAGTTGATTGGCAGCTTCATTTTTTTTTTTCTTTAATTTTTTTTTTATTCCAAGTCATGGATGCTCATATTTTGGGAGTTGCCATAAAAGTTAACAAAAGCTCAGGCCCGGACCTTTTCTTCCCTTGGGCATTTGTTTATCTTCCTTTCAGTTCACGATTGTTCCTTCCTCTGAGGGTGCTCTTTGGTACTTTGTTCAACACAAGGAGGCTCCTGCCATTTCCTTTGGGCAATGTGAACTTTTTTGGACACTACAAATGAGCAAAGAGAGTAATTTTCCTATTTTTATTTCACTTTGTATTGACTTTTTTGATTTGAATGTTTTTCCATATATTGTTTTTGTCTTCTCACACCCTAGCAAGATATTATCATATACGATAACACAATCGGTTATGAAATGCATAGGGCTTGCCAGCAATTTTTATTTGACACTTTAATAATGTCTTTAAGAGAGAAGTGGGAATTGCAAAGAACAAAGAATCTCCAGATGTCTTAAAAATGTATGACGTAGGATTTGCAGAATATTTCTCTACTTGAGAGATCACTAATTTTTATTTGAAACAGCACAGTCCTGCATTACCTTTTCCTGAATTAATATGGATACAATTTCATTTGCAGATTGTCTCGTAGATTAACCCTGTATCCTGGATGTGTCTGGTTTATTACTGAAAGTCCACTCCTTGCTACTACATCTATTCTCTGTGGGTTTGCAACCTACTTTAATAAAAATGCAACATATAAATGCAATTCTTCTTGCAGTTCACCTTTTCTTCAGACAAGAAAAAGAATGTCAGAAATTGCCTATGAGGTTTTGGCATATGTCTTCTGAATGGCAAGCTAGCTCTCAGCTTCAGTGTTTTGTGTGGGTTGAACTGTGCTGTACAGACTTACATGCTTTAAACTAATTGCTACCATGCAAGACTTGTAGGAAATAGAAATGTGAAGTTCCTGTGGTGAATTTTTTTGATTTTTTTTTCTGGGGGTTGAGCTGAACCTAAAATAGAAAAATTCCTTCTCTCCTCTGGTTTTCATCCCTAGTTTCTTGTCATTTATATCTATTTCTTTTTAAATCACCAGTAAGATATATACGAATCTACTGGGTTCCTCACCATTATGTCTTCTCAGAGGTCGTAGAAACCCAATCAGTAGAAGGACCAGATACTGTACAGAATAAAGAAATAGCAATAAACAGACTATTTCAAGGAAACAATTTATAATTCAAATATTTTGTTAAAACACATTAATGTAAGCATTGCTTCTCACATGTCACCAGCCCTTTGGAGGGGTGACGGCTGTTGTTCTGGATGATTCTTGGCAATGGAGTTCCACTGCTGGATTTATAGGATAATCGGAAAAAATGAAGAGAGGTAGCAGATTTTTTTCTCTTATTGCTTCTTAAAGCTTTTTAAGAGAGGCTTATCTTACTTTCCTTTGCTGAACCCCTGCAATTTCTTTTCCTCACTTATATTTTGATTTTTGGTAAAGCTGTTACTTGTAAGCAGTTCACGTCTTTATCTATTTTAACGTCAATTACATTCTTTCATTTATGGGGAAAACAATCCTGTAACTCCTCAAGTTCAACTCCTTTACAGTGGGAAGGATTTCTAAGGTGTATTTTACTTAGTTTTTAAAAGACGTGCATGTACTTAAACCTTCTAATGGTATTTCTGACAGCTTATTATGTTCCTGAACTATGTTCTGTAGGGACGTGCTTTATAAATTGTTTCTGCCATAATTTTTATCTTAATTATATATCTGTTAGGCTGTGATTTGACAGTGAGGCACACTGTCACTGTCTACTTTGTCTACTTTGTCTACTTTGTCTACTGCAATCACAGATTATAGCAGTCACAACAGTTTAAAATTCTGTTGTTCTAATTAATTAATGATATTATAATTTTCTAGTTAACCCATGAGCTTATGGTCATTCATCATCACTGTTGCTTTTAAGTGTTTTAAATAACAAGACTGCAGTCAGGAACTCAACACTCAGTGTTATAAACCAGGATGCTGTTAGGAGGAGTAATTTTTTTAAGCTGCTTTCTGGAAACTGACCATCCCCAGTGATTTTTTCCAGTGCTGCCTCCAACACTGTGGCCAGCTCTGGTGAGCTAGGTAACCCTTGGCATAGGCAAATAGTTCATATATGTACTGTCAAGAGCTTAGTTCTATACATCTAGAACCAAACTCCTTGCCTTCCTGAAAAAAGAAGGGGAAATTTCAGAACAGAGCAGTTTACTCAGATAAAATCAGTATGAGCCAGGATGACTTTTTCCTTGGAAAACTGCTGTTCTTAAAAAATTCAGGAAGTAGTCTGCCTTTCACTGAAAATGCCAATTTAATCTATATTTAGGAGAGAAATATAAGTTAAAAATTAAATTATAGTTAAAAATTAAAGTTAAAAATTATAGGAGCTTACTGAGTTTAATAGAAATTGTTTGTTTTGCATCTAAATCTCTCTGCTCACAGCTGGCTATATACACACAGATTTTCTTGTTAGTGTTGTGTGTTTTACATCTATAGAAATGTCTTTCAACCTGAAGGACCCCGCTGTGCTTATGAATACTCAGATTCCTTGCTGGCATGAATTGTCTCTTCAGAATAAAGCAGGAGATAAGTCTAACCAAAGTTAAAGTGGTAAAGTCTAGAATTATCACAGAGAAGAAAATAATGGTTTTCTTCTTTTCCTCATAGAAATGGAATTTCACTATTATATTTGTTAAAAAACACTTTGATGTACTGTTCTTCATGGGACTTGGTATGAATCGATCTTATTCGTGGCTCTGTGCTGATTAGAGTGAAAGTTGCTGTGGGAAAGTGAAGTTACAAAAGGCAGCCTCAAGCCTTCTAGAAGCTACACTCTTAGTTAACTAGTAATTAGTGGTAATTTCATGAGTTAGTGAGTGAAGCTGGTAAGGTGTGGGTTATGAGGGTGGTATAATGATATCTTCTGGGCTTGTAAGGCATAACTTCTGTCTGCCCTTTTACTTTTTGTGAGGGATGCAACTCTATTGAAGATTATCCTGTAGGGTTGTTTTAATATCCAGATGGAGCCCATGATCAAGAAATGCTATGTAAGTTTAAAGTAGGAACAGCTGTAAAGAAGCATCAGGAAAGAGAGTACAAGCTTGTTAAAATCTTGGGTGCATGAGGGGCCTACACCCTGGAGATATGGAAATCTGAGGGTGGACATGGTGAAGGGTAGTGTGACCAGGCTGAAGAAATGCCAGGAAAGATGGGGGAGTATGGGGCTGTTTAGGCTGCAACATATTTTGGAGGTGAAAGAGATGTACAGGAGTGCTTTTGAGCAGCTAACAACTTCTGAAGGAAGCCTAATGTTGCAAGGAGACCAGGATTCCTCTTGAATTCCCATAACCCAGAAGAGAAGTGGTATGGACACTCTCCCTGCTTTAGGAAGGAGGAAGGTTAAAGACACTGAAAGAGGAGACTAGAACAAACTACTGTTTCCTGGGAAAAACCTTACTGCCTCAGATGTGAGGTTTCCTAGGTTTTCCATGTCTTGATTGGGCTGTTCCCACCATGCTGGGGAAGCATAGTATCTGTGCTGTATACCCTAAGGCTTTCGTATCCTAAACCTGTAGTTTAGGACTACAGTTTAGTTAGAGAAACAAGTCAGTAACGTCCTTAGCTGAGATGACCAAGATCATCACAAAAACAGTGTTCTGTCCTTCTGTCCATTCATATGGGAAGTGCTGTCAGCCTTGTAAAATTCCCAAGTACATAATACAGATCATTCCAGATAAAAAAAGGCCATTAATCCAGCAGTAATGGAAACTTCTGAAAACACTGGTTTGAAAAACACTGTTCTACCTCTTCAAAAGAACTTAAGAACAATTTAAATAATTAATAGTTTCTAAAAGATATTTCCTATGGTTTTCAGATATTCCTTCCCCCTTGGCCCTTATTTATTACTGTTGTGTGAACATAGTCTTTATTCCTTTGAATATGTACAGAGAACTTTGCTGCCCTACTTGCAGCCTTTAGGCTATTACAGATATTGTAAAGGTTTACCCTTTTTCAAAAGGAAAATACTGCTTCTAGGATGCTTAGTGTAACCTCATTAATCATTAGATGGGTAGAAGGTTGAACTATTGGTGCTGCTTGAAACAAATATTCTAATAGGAGCCAGTGCTCTCTGGCTGGAGGCAAGCAGGCCAGAAATATCCTCTGTAGTTCTTGGTTAGTGTCTTTGATCATGCACTCTTTTGGGAGGATTGTTTTCTTTTGGGATGAGAAAGGAAACCATTTCCAAATGGTGCAGCTGTGGCAGCAGTGTCCCAGCTATTCTGCTCCTGCTTCTGCAAAGGCCTGTTCCTGATGGATACTGGCCCCCAGGACCTGTAGTAACTAGCAGAGATGGGCCTGAACAAAAATTCCAGTTTCTTAGTTTCAAGGAAACTCCACTGTACCAGGTTTTTGAAGTCTAGGCCTTCATATAGTTGTTAAATTTCCCCATTATGGGCATGCAGTGGTCCGGGTAGAAGTAACTGAAGGCCTACTTTAGCAATTTAATAAAATATATGTATGTCCACTCTAATGACTGTCTCTCTTTGCTACTCATTGATAATTGATATGCTTTTTCTTGGAGTAATGAGTGTTTAGGTGATTGAGAGTCTGAGAGGGTGCCTTTCATAGTATCACCATTCATAGTGAGCACCTCAAAATCAAGAGAAGGAAATTATGTGTGTAGGTGTTCCTGACAAAACAAAAGCTTTTATTTTTGTCTTAAGAAATCCCAGAAAATGTTTTCTGCAGTAGAATTGCACAAGTATTCTGGGGTCATCTGCCAGAAGATGTGCACTGGCATCAGTACACGTTCAAAGTCTGCAAACCAGTCTGTGTGTTGGGCCAGTGGAGCCCAAAGATTGTTTTTGCCAAACTTTAGCCCCCTTTTTTAAAGGGTGTTTTGCTTTGAAGTTACTATGTTTTATGAGGAGATTCCTGTATCTCACAACCATCAGTGAAGCTCTACAAGCTCACTTGAAGAATGATGACAGTGACATTCCATTTGTACAAAAACTGGGCACAGGAAAAGTATGTGCTCTTTTGCAGAATTCTAATGCACTCTGCGTGACATAACCTATTCTGTGTAAATAGATATAAGAGGAAAAGGCAGATGAGGGCCACTTAAGTTTTGTGAGGAGGGATCCTGAGTAAATTTCTTTCAATATGTTTAGTGACAAAAAGAAAATTGTAGGGAAAACCAAAAAGGGAATTCAAGATTTTTCTTCTCCATGAAAAACTTGAATATTAAAAGCAAAACTACAAAGTTTTTCATGAAAAAGATCAGGGTTTAGATGTGAGGCATTTATCACAGGAGAAGAAATCATATTTTTTCATGAAACCTTGCATCTGGCTTAAAATTGTAATGAATGGTGGGGACAAACCACTTGATTCATTAGGTACATAATTCACTTAGAAAACCATCCTGTTCCTGTGTTGCTGACATCCATGAAAACATTGTCTTTCATGTCAGCAGACCTGGACTGAACTGTAAACCACAGAAATAATCTATTTATTTAGGAAATGCTAAATTTTCAAAACACTGAAAAGTTATGTGACATACTGAGTACCCTTGTTTCCCTCTGGCTTACAGAATTAGGAAGAACTGACTTTTATATCACTCCTCCATTTAGGAATTGCCCATACTATTCTTTGTTACTTATCAGTGGAAATTTTTTTTTCTCAAATGCTTTTGTGCTTTTTCTCACAACCCCTCAAACACTGGAGGATTTCTGCACAAACTGGGGACGAGAGTAGAAGGGATGTGCAGAAACATTTTATTTGGAGCTCCTGAGAGCAAAATTTACCTATGTGAAAACAAAACAAACCAAACCAAACAAAACAAACAAACAAAACAAAACAAGAGGTGCTTTTGGAAGACATCCTATTGTCTCATTTTCTAAATCAAGGCTGCAATTCCATCTGCTGCTGCAGCACTATGTTTTACAATGACTCAAACTTGCCCAGCTCTGTCCTAGCAGTACTCTGGGTTTGGTCCTGCCAATGTGCTTGCAGAATCTGCCCTGTGTACTGGCTGGGGAATCTCTGCTGGCCTACAGCTTGTCCTGTTTTTACATTCACCCATAATCTACTGCTGTCTGTTGAATAGTTATCTTCTCCTTTATGTCTGTCCTCATAAGAATGTACATTTCAAGCAGCACGCATAGTCCCTCTAAAGTTTGTCTCTGCTCACCTAAACAAGCTAAAATAATTTAGTTCTTTTCTTGTAAACAGAACTGTATCAGTACTCCAGATAAAACCTCACCACTGTTATGCACAACAGCCTTAATGCTTCCATATCTTATCTAAAAGTATCTGTTTAGAATAATTTTAAGGACCACGTTAGCATTTTTACGAGCACATTGCTTCAGGGATGCTCTTCTCCTTAAAAGGGAACTGCAGTCTTCATTGTAGCCAGGGATGATACACTTCTAAAAGAATCGAGATTTCAGCCACTGCCCTTACATTACTTTTCATGGTACTGTCATCTTGCAGCTTCTGTCACATCTTTTGACATTAGTTAATAGACTTCTGACGCAATTACTTATGCACTCTTTAATTCAGGAACCACCTTTTTGTGGAGGCCTTTCAGTACTACTGTAGCACTATACAAACCCCCAAATAGTTCAGGAAGTAAACATGGAAAGAGTAACACAGCTTTTTGCTGCTGTTGTTTTTTCAACAGTGTCAGAAACAGAGGACTGGTCTTTGCTAGAATTCAGAAAGCAAAAGAAAGAACTCCACAATTTATATATTCTGGAACCTAAACACCACCTGAACTTGCTTTAAAACACATAAAAATCCTGCTTAGCAAGGGTGAGAAGTCAATTTTCAGAATAAGGAAAAAATGTTAGAGACCACAGCTAAGTAAATACATGGAAAGAAAGACTAGACACTAAAGGAATGGGCATAAAAATGTGGAGGTACCTCAAAGGAAACCATAATCAATGAACACAAAGAGAGACATTGCTGGAAAAACTTTGCAGTTCCACGAAATCTTAATAAGCCAAGCCACAAGTCTATAGTTGTAGGAGCTGCTAATTTCATAGCTGCAAAAGACATGGCCCTTGAACATATGCCAACAAAGTCAAGCGTGTATCCACTCTAATATATATTTTTTTTAAAGAGCAGTACTTTACTCACTGTGAAATGGTACAAGGGAGAAATGACTTACCTATTTAGCCTCTGGGCATTCTGAGCACGCTGACAGAATGTGTTTTGTAACTTCTGCTGCATAGTGTTATTTTACTAATGAAGTGAATCCCAATGATATCCTTTAATTTATGGCTTCAGCTTATTTAGGATGCAAAATGGTTTAAAAAACTTTAACTCGAACAGGCTAGCAAAGAACCATACCTACCTGCTGTGTGCTTATTCAGGACAGTGTTTCAGTAGGCCCTACTATGACACAGGAGAACATTTCTCTACATTTTCTTACTAGTTGGGGATGCATAGAATTTTAATTAGTTCTTCACTTTTTTGATTAGGGAGCTACTCCAGTGGATAGAAGACATTTTACATATGTCTGTAGTAATAACTGAGACCAGTGTGAAGGTCAGCTTCTAACTCGCCCCTTCTACTCTTGCACTTAAACATTTAAACCCTTAAAGATGCACTAATAACAATTCCACCATGACTCTTTCTTGACTTCGGTTCCTTCTGCAGTCTGTATTTACTGCCTGTTCTCCATAAAAGAGTAAGAAAGTTGAGGATTGGTTCTTAAAAGGCTTATCAAGCTGATAGAAATAGCCTCTAAAATGCTGATGGAGGCCTCCTGCTAAGATGCTCAGTGAAAGTGTTTCTCACCAGTTGATGATGAGTGGTCAGGGTAGAACCTCAGTGTCTGTGGACACTGAACTTGAATTGCTTAGTCAAAAGTCTGTGACTTGCAGCCATTGTGGCATTTTTTGATGCACAGTAATGCTAAATATTATCGATTTAGCCCGTGTTCATTCACTTCTGTACCAAGATGAAACAAAAATCATCAGTTTTCATGAGGTAATCACTTTAACCTTAAAGTTAGTAAAAAAGTGTAAAGTGTTAGTAATGTGTAATTTGAAAAGCAGAGTGTGAAAACTGTGAAAATAAATGCTGCAGAACAAATGGCTTCAAGTTTATCAAAGTCCATTCTGCTGTTCAACAAAAGCAACATGCCCAGGCTCTTTCATCATCTGACTTCTCAAAAAAGGCCATGCTCTGTAGCTGAAAACTAGTAACATATTGAAGCTCTTGAAGCTGATGATATGAGGTAAACTAATTATGTCTGGAAACAATACCAAACTATTTTCTGTTACTATTCCTACTACACTTCAAAGACTGAATCCCAAGCTGACTCAGAATATATAGCAAGGCCATCTTTGTAGAATTTCTCACTTCTGTTGGAGGACACACAATGGACTTAAGATGCACTCTCTGTCTGAACGACTTGCCATCAGAGTTTGCCGTTTGAGAATTTTACAGGGATGTTAGTTGTCTGACTGATGCCTTTATTGTGCACATGGGACATTGCTTTGTGGGTTGCCCTCCTCCTGTGCTGTGGTGCTCTTTGAGGAAGCAATGTGACTCCAGGGCAGGCTCCTTTGGTGTCTCCCTGGAGCAGTTGGTGACAGCAGCAGCAGCATCTCTGTTGAGGTGCCTGGGTTTTCACTAAGATTTCAGAAGGGTCTCTGACCATTGCTACTCCAGTGGCAATTGCAGTGACAGCAGCATCTCCAAATGCCCTGGTGGTCTACAAAACAAATAGGAGCTTTTGCATCTGGGGACAGATATTGTATATGTTTGGATGTATATGCAGATGTGGTCCAGAGGGGGAGAGTGGAATCAGGTATAGAAATGCTAAATCAGGTATGCTTAGACCTGTTTCAGATCTCTAGCCAGTCTTTGTGTTTCTGAGCTCCTGAAGTTTTGAGTCAATCATTCTGGTTTTGATCAGGGCCAGCTTAACTAGTTTCTTTATAGAGCACATATGGACCTGTCACTGGACTATTTAACTGACACATTTACAGTAATCACTTATCTGGCATGCAGCCATTACCATATAAAACACTAGGTCTGCAAAGTTAACTTTAATAACAATATATTAAAAATGTTCAGCAGACTTTCCCACCTTTTTCCAGAAAAGCAGTCTGTGGGGTATCATATTTGCTCATAATTGGGCACAACAAATGAACAGCAGCCATCTAAAGAAATTCTGTAACCTGCTGGAGAGGAATGTTTCTCTCTTTATTGATGGGGCACCTATTTAGCTCTTGTTATTTCATGGGGTGGTGAATTGGACTGGCCAAACTTCACACCCACATTAGTTTAATTTCTGTATATGCCACATGTGACTGATTGTAACTAAAACTCAATCACATTCCTTGTTCCAAGGCTCCTGCTGGCACAAAGCCTTTGCAGTTTTGTGTAGGCTTAACTTAAAGATATGCTGCTTCCCTTCCAGATGCCTTACCTGAATATTTCTGCAGTGTTTGGCAACCTCCAGAGGTGCAATGCTGCATTTTTCCTGTGGTGTTTAATGGAGATGTCTCCTCCTGTTGTTGTTAACATTGCCATTCTGGTTCCCCATGTTTCAGCAGAGCTGTCATTATTTAGCTCAGCACAGGGATGCTTGATATTTCCATTTCTCTCTTACACACTCAAGTAATTGCAAGTTCTGTGGGGAGCAAGAAGAGTACAATGTACAGAACGTATAGCTGAATTGCATTTTGAATGCAGCTCAATTGTACATCATCAAATATTTTGATTTTAAGTTTCCAGTAGTACCAAATTGTGCTTAAGGTTCAATAATGTCGGTAACTTAAGAAAGGTTTTACAAGCACTTATTTTGGCACGACTCTATGTGCAGAAACTAATAATAAAATTTCAGTGGCCTTAATCAACCCGATATATGATGTAATGCTGAAAAATAGCATGGGAAGAATGTTCATACAGAAAAGAATTATCAGGCAAATTTTCTTAAAACTGATGTCAAATCTGTCTTTAAAAGTGTGCTGAAACAAACTCACTTCAAACTGCAATCTTGTGCTCATTTCCCAAACGTTTGCCTAACTGGAGAAAGATTAGACATAAAAGAAAAACTTACTTAAAATTATTTTAGTCTTAAGTCCTTGTTCAGAAAAAAAAAATATCCCTTTTGCAGTACTGCTTGGAAGCCACTTAATTAGTCTGTGATTGAAGATCTGCTACAAGGGATAATTATTCAAATGCAGTAAGTACCTATTTTTGTATGAGCTGTTTCTGCATTTCTTCTATGCTTTGATGAGCAGTGGAACTGTTGACATTTAAAGTGTCCTTGTTGCCATCAGGTCTAGTATAAGCAGAAATAAAACTCTTTCACACTTGGACTTGTCTTTTCTTGTTCCCTACAAATTCAGACAGGCTGTAGGCCACATTTTTGAGGCTTTCTTGGTAAACATAACAGCTATATGCTGACTTGTTGAGAACAAGCACCCTTCTCCCCCTCAAGTAAAACAAAATGCAGTTAGCTGAAACTCTGGAGAACATTTAAGATGCCTGAGTGTTAAATTTGTATGTAAGTAAAAAGCTTTCTGGCAAAAGATTGTTTATTTCTGATAGTGGTTGTTTCAAATGCCTGGATGGTTTTACATTTTAAAGATAAGCATGAAATCACACCCCAGAAGTGTAGTAATCTGGGGTGCCATCATGTAACATTGAAGGAGGTTATCTAGTGCATAAAAAGCCCAACTAAATTGAGTTTGACAGTTCTATTTTGTAATCAAGCTCTGTGGGGACAAAATAGGACAAGATGACAAGATTCTGCCTAAAAGAGGGACTACTGGGTTTCCATAAATAACCCCTGGCAAAATTAGAATTTGGCAAAAAACATACTCAACTAAAAGATATGTCTGTGAAGAATATTAATTCTCTGGCAAATGAAATCCATATGAAATTTCAAATTTCATATGAACCTGGTAAAGTTTGGTAGATGTGTGTGTGTGTTCTTTTGACCATTTAATAAAAGGTCAGCAAAGCTAAGAGCCGCTCTAGATTATGTCTATTGTGTCACTCTGATCACAAAGTCCTGTTCAGGCTCAGGGTGCAGCCAAGGGAAGTGACATAGCTGCTGCTCAGACAAAACCCAATGGGTAAAACATTGAGGCTGTGAGCACAGACGGCTTGGATCCTGTTTTGCCACATGTATTCCCAATTTGAGGGAAAAGTTGTTGAAGTCACACTTAGTGCTTGGCAAGGTGAGCAGGAAAAGGTGTTTAGAAGGAAAAATGAGGGGGAAACAAAAACCTGAGAAGGTCCAGAGATATTTCCTGTTGACCTCAGTGAACAGTAACATTAAGAAAGTGGATTAGCCTTGTCAGAGATATTGAAAATACAGGCCAAGTTGATACAAACCCATCCTATTAACCTATAAAAAACCCTATTCTCTTGTAGCAAATGTGTATAGCTTTGTTTTGTTAGCTGGAAAAATGTGTGTCACAGTTCTGAACTATTTTGCCCCATTGCTCTCAACTAATCTTGCCATGCTGGACTGTAGATATCAAATAATTTTTGTGAACTTTGGTGTGCCTGAGGTGGTAGATACTGAAAATAGGGTATAGATTCAGGGGCAAGTTTGCAGTCAAGTGTGAATAAAACAGCTAATTCTAGGGGGAAAAGGAGCAAAAATAAAACATCAGTTTACTATCCGTTAAATCGTTATCTGACCAATACCCCATCTTGTAAATTTTCAAAATAACAACACTGAGATTTGGTCTATCAACTGTTATTGACCATCAGTTTGAATGAAAGCAATCAAACAATAAAGCTGTGAAACTCTGAACAATTTAGCACAGAACAGCACTGGCAGCACAGCCCTAACATGGCTGTATTATTTCTGAAAGAGCCTGGTTAGTTGGTATGGGTATCTCTGCATGACATAGTTTTTGGCCAGAAAAATAACTTTGCTTAGAAATTACAGTGACCATGATTTGAGCAAGAGGGGCAAAAAAGAAAAATAGCTCATTAAATAGATGCTTATTTTTTTTGAAGAATACAAGTTTTTACTTCAGCTTCTCCTTTGGCATGCCAAAAGGTTTATTTCAAAGACTGGGAGAAGAAAAGTACAGAAAATACACAAAGTGTGTGAACACAGCAGGTCCCTCCAGCATTTTGTGCATTGCTCAAAATACAAAGAAAACACAAAGCAATGAAGAAATAGAGTCTGACTTTCCAGCTTTTCATTCCTGAATTTAAAACAATAACCTGGGGCAAAAGATGAGCAAAGAAGGTCAGCTGGAGTGTTGGAGAGAGCAGGACTGGTGGTCAGAGACATCTCCCTTTCCCAAAAGCAGCTGAATAAATTCCGGTGTGCCTCTGCCCGAGCAGCAGGGATTCGAGCGGAGTCCCTGAGTGCTGCTGAAGCAGTGCTGGATTTTCGAGCCAACAAAACGCTCATTAGCTTGTCCACGTTTGTGAGAGGGGAGCTGAGCTGGCGTGGGCGCTGTTGGAGAGGACGGGGAAGCGGAAGGGAGGAGGGGAGGGACACTGGGGTCTCCTGCGAGGGGTGTCCGGGGGAAGGGATGGAGGCGCTGAGTCAGCACTATTGGCTTAGTCTCCCACTCCATCAAGGTGAGACATATTCCAGACAAACTGAAAACTGAAATCTGACTAACATGTCCTTACAGATATTATTCTGGAAAAAAATGAACTTGAAAATTTCTATTATACTTTTTTTTTCTTTTTTTTTTCCCTCCCCCAACTGTGTCAAGTGCTGACAGATCAGAGGAGCAATTTTCTAACGCTGCCGTCCTTTTGGCAGAGTACGGTGTGGACAGTATGCCTATTCTTAGAAATTATTATCCTACTAATCATTGCTAAGTACTTTAAAACAATGTATTATGTGCTAAATACAGGCAGGGAGCTCAGTGGTGCCCAGAAAGGGAGGAATATACAGATTGTATCCTGGAGTTTACAGTGTAAAACATGATTGTTGTTGGACACAAAGCAATTGGAAAGATGAAAGGATTGCAGGCTTCGCTCCACAATATCAAATTACTGCAGCTCAAAGCACCACTGCAGCCCACGGAAAACAGAAAGATCCTTTCTGCTTGGTCCATTTTCCTGGGATGGGACCCAGGGAATGGCTGAAGAGATGGAAACTTCTGAGGCCACTGCTCACCTGGGTGGCCGCTCGGCTCCTTGCTTCTCACAGCTCCAGCTCTGCAACAGTGGTGCAGAGAACCAGGCCAGCTCTGCCCAGCGCTGGTGAGGGTTTGGGAATTTTGCTGTCTAGGGAAAGAATGTTGTTATGTCTAATGTTTAATGCAGCGCTGGCACCGGGAGGCTGCAGGCAGATTTGTTCACTTGACAGGCTCTGCTAGATTAACTTTCTAAGGGTAAAAACCTACATGCCTATGTGGAAAGACTTCCACAGGAAGGGATCAACTGGTTTTATCAGTCTGTGGTTGCTCAGAGCCAACAGGGCCACTCAGGTGTGCCTGGTTGTGTCCTCTGCTTCAGCTCAATGACAGCACAGCACAGGTCTGACACAACAGCTAGTTTTGATCTCTTCCTGAAAGAGACTCCCAAGGGCACATTTTTCTGCATTAGAGCTGGCTCCTGTCTTTCAGAATTCTATTGCTGAGGTTTGAATCTTCATGCAATCAAAAATGCAGCAGCCTTCATGATTAGATTTCATATTATTTTTATATTACATGAAAGCAAGTTCTTGTGTCTTCTTGTGGTGTGATAATGGTTAAATTATGTTTTAAAGTGAAGAAATGTTTGCAGAGGTTGTTGATGACTCAGATGGTTTCTAGGACAAACCATTGTTTTAAGAGCAGCATGTGCTTGTTCAGTAGACACCCTCAATGCCATCAAACATAACTAACAACACTGACCAAAAAAGGTATTTGTCTTGAATTTGAGAAAGCATAAATATTTAAATCAAAGCAGAAACATAGCTCCTGCCTCAAAAGGCCAGTGGAAAAATAGCAAGAACCGTCATTATCTGGAATTGGGACTTTAGAAAACGTCTTTATGCAATAAATATCCATCCTATTTGTTGAAATTAACTTCATGTGCTATGTCTGTACTAAGGCCAGCAAGGAGAGCTGCTGTTAATGGTTGTTTCCATGAAATAAAATTGTGTGCAGCTCTGTATATTTTTAGATATGTGAAAATATTTTGCATATAGACACATACACAAAGATCCTGTGACAGACAAAATCCTGTGAAAAACATAATGTGTTTTATATGGTATGGGTTTGCTCTACACTAAATATTTTCAGTTGTATTTCTGCTCCTGATGATTAAATGAAAAATTCATATTGAAGAATTTTAACAGTTGATCTCAGATTCATCTCCTCAAATTTCCTGAAACACATAAAATTGCAACTGTAATCTCATGCTTGCCATGCTAAATTTATTTTGAACCACAAGCTAATGGAAATAAAATTAATTTAAGTCAAAAACGGTAAGGATTTTATCATATCCAAACAATATAAAGAAGTTGAAGTTTCAAGAATTTAGTCTGACACATCATGCAACTATTTGTTATTGGCACCCCTCTCATTAGGAGCAAATAATTTTATTAGTTTGTTTAAGAATTTCAAGCTGCTAAATCTTTCAAAATGAAACCTGCTACTAACAACGTGTCCCACAAAGTCAACAAAGGAAAACAAACTTTGTAGTTTTTCATATCTGATACTACTGAAGATCAGACATCTAATGTGATTCATGCACAAAGAAGAGCAGATGGTGAAGTCCCAGATCCCCTAAAAAATAATTAAAACTTCAATATGCCTTTGAGAAGATGTACAACTCCCATGATGTACAAAGATGTATTATTTGACTTTTATTCCTTCCTTTCAAGAATAAAAGTAGCAACTTTGCTGCTTGCTTGCCATCTTTAAGTGACCTGACTCTAAAAGTGCTGCTGTTTTCTGCTTTTTCACAGGACACAATCTCCAAGCTTTTCCTGTCCCTTTTATTGATTAACTATCAGATTTATTGAGAAGTTGTATCTGTCACATGTTTTTGTGGCATTTTCTGTTGGGTGAGTTTTGCTGTGGGGGAATAAGCTGTGCAGAAGAACACAGCTCAAGAGACAGATGAAGGAGTGATGGGTTCATTAGATCCTCTGGGGCATGGGGACTCTCAAAAAGTAAGTGCTCCAATTTTTATTTTATTTTATTTTATTTTAAATAGGGTAATATTGGCTTAAGAGCTTTATTATTTTATTTAGATTTAAATCAGAGATTTCCCTTTCTCTAAGTGCTCCAAGGTGCATGTTCAATTCAAAGGCAAAATCTTTTGATGTCAAGGAGTCCTGAGTTAGCTTTAATAATGTGTATAGTAAGAATTTGCTAATATTTTCCCCCAAAGACATGAAAAAAAAAAAAAAGCCAAGATAAAAAAAAAAAAGATAATACTCTAATAAGCTGTGATGTCAAAAGCACCTCTTTTTGGTCTAGTTATGTCCCCTTGAACTTGATCTTCATTTAAATCCAGAGCAAAATGAAACCCATTTTTGGATGAATGTACAGAAGAATACCATGTTGAAACTGCTGAAAATTTACGCAGGAAGATTGCATTATAATCATGTTGGAATTTGGACATTTGTTTAGACTAGCATTTTTGCTTATCACAGGTACCACTCACTTCCTAGTTCCTTTACTTCATGATTAACTTCTTGCATTGAGCTTTTGACCTAGAAATCATAATTCCACTGCTTTTAATGGTCTGCATCTCAACACTTGAAGTTCTAGGTACATGGCTCACTGTACAGATAAGCAGATAGTGAAAACATTGTTTGAATACTATTGGCTATCTCATAGAAAATTTACATTGAGCGTCACAACGATGCTGTTGTCCATTCTTATTTCATTTTTGAACCAGGTTAAACTCACACAAAACTGAATGCAGGGTAATGCATGGGTTTAACAATATAAGGCAGCAGTTGTGAAAAAAGGCATAAAAATTCAAAAGCAAAGGTCCCAGCTAAAGGTATTTTTTTTTTCTTTAAAAAGCCTGTATTCCTGATATGTTTTATGGCTGACATATTGAGTTTATTCAGGCTCCAGTGTCCAAATCAGTAGCTGGAATGGAGACTGAGTCCACACCAGGAAGTGATGCTAGGAGGGTGGGTGTGCCTTCTTACAAAGCCACAGATACCTTGAGGTAATAAGGAAGGACTGGAAATTGTACAGACGTACAACAATTCATTTCTGTTCCTTAGTATTTATTATGGAAATGTTCAAGCTGGAGACTTGGCACACTCCCTGTTAACGATATAACAACTTCCACTATTGTTTTACAACAATAAATACTTCTGATTGTAAAAAGACATATTTTACCAAGAAATTCCATGCAGTATGACCCCATTCACTGCAACATTTCTTGAGAGAAGCGTCACACACAACATCCTGGCAGTTGCTGCAACAGTCGTTCATCTCCATGAAAAACATCCAGGTCAGGTGAGTGAAAGTGAGAAACCTCCTGGTTTTTTAGAAGAGCTGTATGGTTCATTTCGATTTAAGGAACAAAACTAGAAACCATGGTTCCTCTCCTTTTATTAACAATCTGGTTTCTGGCACCATAATAAAAATTAGTTTTGGCAATCCAGGTCAGCAAAATTGATTTCGTTCTTCTGGACGTGTTCTGATGTTGGACTTGTCATCTCAGTTGTAGGACAGAAGACATTATTTAATATCTTCTCAGAGAATGCAGTAAATGTGGGCAGAAAAGAGGAAAGAGGTGGAAAAGAGAAAGGAAGGGTAAACAAAACTCTTTTACTAAATGCTTTTCAAAAGGTTCTGTGATGCAGATGTGGGTTAAATTGAAACTGATCTTCATTTTAACATGTGGTTGAGGTTGAAAGTGGATTTTCATACATGGGGCTGTGTTTCTCTCTGTCATCATATTAGTATTTATTGATTTTAATTTACTTCTCCTTTCCAGAGCTAGTGGAGCTTTCCAGAGTTTTCCCTTGCCTGGTTGCCTGTTTATGCATGGCCTGCTTCTCCCTTTTGTTTTACAATGTGCTCATAGAAAAGAATGAATAAATCCATCTCTAAACATTTTTTCTTATCTTCCTCCTAGAAACAAAAGCTTGGCAACAGCAGTCCAAGGATAAATCCCATTGTTTGACTGGACTTTACAGAAGTAGCTGCTTTCTAATAGCCACCTTGATAGAACAATAGGCAAATCCCAGGTACTACCAAGAATTCAGGAGATTTTTTTCATCAGAAATGGTACAGACTGCATTTCACTGAAAAATATCTTTAATGAAACAGGGACAATATTGCAAACAACTGGTGCTCCAATTTCTAATAAAAAATTGTCTTGGGGATCAAAATCAGAGATAAATATACAGGTATTTGTATTAACCAGCTTCTTGCAGCATAACAGAGTTGCCACAAACAACATCAAACTCAGTATATTCAGAGAACCTGTGTCAAGAAAATAATAACTCCATTCTAAAATAGCAGATATCACATCTTCATCACTTAAATGTCAAAATATTTGAACTAAGAAAATGTAAATATTAATGGATTAAACTAACTTGCCAAGTTGCAGTTGGAGAGTGTTCCAAGTAGGAAGATGGCGAGTTTCACCAAAGAGAAAGGGCTTGAATTAAGGACGTTTTTTGTTTGATTGTTTTGTTGTTTTGGTTTGGTGTTTTTTTTGGTTTGGTGGTTTGTTTTTTTTTTTTTTAGTTTGTTTTTTAAGAAAATTGAAGTTTTGTGCTGTGTATAATCAATTTCTCGTCCTATTTCATTGCACTAAAGTACTAGGAAAGTTTCTGTCAGCATTAAGGTTATCCTGCAGAATTTATATACATGGAAATTTATTCTTAAATAGCTACTTTTGATTAATTTTTTTCAATTAGCTGCCTGTGTAGGTTCTGTTATATGAAATATGTGTCTAATTTTGAATGTGGTAGCTATTACAAACATTTCACGTCTTACCCCAGTACAGGTTAACTTTCTGTGTAGACAAAAATATACTTTCTATTTTATAACACTTAAAAGTAAACCTAATGTCAAAATCACAATATTTGAAGGGGGCAGTAATACCCACCACGAGAGATGGAGCTGGGAGAAACAGAAAATCTTTGGTGCCCACGTGCTCTTCTTCAGATCTCAGATGCCTGAAAGCTTTCCTATATTTGCTTTTCCTACAAACTTTATAATGCTTTTTACCTTAAAATGGCAGGTACAAGGCCATTCCTATGTATAAACTCATTTATTTTCTTCTCTTCATAATGAAAAAACTAACCTCATGTTAGATGAAAATGGCGTTCGTTAAATTACATTTGTCTTATTTTGCTTGTAAATAAATTTCTATGCAACAACCCTACCTCTTTTTATAGGCTAAGAAAACTGATTGTGCTTAAAAATGTGTTTTTCAATGGTTTGAAGACTCTGATATTTAGTCTTTGAAAGTTTCTGAATGTGTTACTGACCATTGTCAGTTATTTTTTCCTTTTACTGTGCCTTGCAAGAGCCATGACAAAGTAATGATTCAGAACAGGAGATATAGACCAGATTTAAATACTTAGCATTTTACTTCAGGCATCTGGCTCATCCAGTCATATTTAAATATAATCAAGAAATTCTTGAAATACTTTAAAGTTTATATTTCAGGGGAAAGGCAAAATAAAAATTCCTTTTAAAATAAAATCAAACCCACATTGCCTGTATCTGAACACTTTGTCTCCTCCCTGCTTCTTCTTGCTTTTCCTGCTGCAGAAAGAAGTATATATGGGGTCATCTTAGAAAGATTCCTGTCCTTTCAGAATTACATTGGCCCATACATCAGAATACTATTGTGGACTTTATTTGTGTTTCTGTGGGCATTAAAAAGTACTGATCTGGCAGAAAGTTCAGCAACAAATTTTATATATCACAACATTCACAATCCAATTTTACTTCCAGGACATAACTCCTTTCTTGCTTATTTAGACAATTTAGTATAATTTTGTTCTGCTGTTTTGTTTTGTTTTAATTACCAAGCAGTTGGTTGGTAATTCATGAGATATAATTGTAAAACTTCAGCATAGAAGAATAAGAGAATAGGTTTTGAGCATTAATAGCACTTCAGGTGGCCTGTTGAGAGTCACCAGTGTAATAATCTGTGTTCTGGCAGCACAGCTGTTGTCATGGCCCCAGGACTATACAGCATCCATCTGTCCTTGGGCAGAGTTCCTGTGGAAAGTGGGGGCTTTTGAGGGGGTGGAATGTGATATAATATCTGCCTGATTTCAGCTCCAGGTGCCAATGCTCAAACATCGTTCCTAAGTGAGTAGCACTTATAAAGTGATCTGAATAAATAGTTATGTTCCATCCAAGTGGGAGGTCAGTTGATAGACATCATGCTGCTTCTGAGAAACCACTGTGTGACCCCAGTCAACAGAGAAAGTGATGATTTTCTTGTTTCATTTGGTGGACAACTGGCCACACACCACTCTGGGAACCTGTTCCTTTGGAAGCAGCAATGAGTAGTAAATGATTTGAGGTTTAAAGAAGTTGAAAGGAAAACACTCTGCAGGTCATAGAGACTTTTACTCTGTCACTGCATCTTGGATCTGGATCAGTTGCCTACAGTCAGTTCCTGATTGGAAGAAAAACATTGGAACTGGAAGGTATCTCTCTTCTGCAGAAATCAAGGTTTGGTTGCAAACCAAATATTTATTTCACTTTCAGATTTGTGATTTTAAATGCCCTGGAAGTAACATTCGTAAAACCCTGTCCTGTCCTGGAAAGAAGAAACACAGAACAGGAGCCTCTTGGGAATACTGATCTGCCAAGGGTATAAATGGATTTATGCAGCATTATTTAACAGCTACTGCCCGGAATATTGTTAGAAGCCATAGATCATGGTTGCAACACTAAAAACTCTGGAATGGAAACAAAATTTCAGTTTTGTTTTCCTCCAGTCTGCAATTGCTTTATTCCATCGGTGCTGTTTTTTGACAACTCTGTGTAAGCAATGCAAATGTTTTGCCTGTGGAGCTCAGAAGCATCATATTATGTTCAAGCTTTATCCGGTACAAAGCTTTTAGAGATAAGGAACGTCCAGCCTTCCTCCTCCCTCCCTGTCCCCATTACTGGAAGATAGCCCTAATAGCTTTGTACCTTAACATTAGAACTGGAAAGGACTTACTCCACCCACCAAAACATAACAAAGACAGGATATATCTTTAGTACATCTAGATAATTCAGTTCTGTTTTAAATAGTCAAATGAAAAGGATTCTTGTATATGCCCTGGGAGACTATTTCACAGTTTAACAAGACTCTTTTATTCTCATTGCGATTTTGTGTTTTCCACATTTGGAAATGAGCACGAATGACCATAGTGATCTTTTAATCATATTTTCGTCCTAATACTGCCCACAGAACTTTCTGAATTAGTCAAATTCAGAATTAGAACTTTCTGTTTTAGTCAAACTGCTTTCAAGAGACAGGGACCTAACTTCTGATTTGGTGAAACAATTCAGTTTATTGTTTTTTCTTTTAAATGTATGTTTATCTTCACTTTCTAGCTACATTGCACCACTAGTAACCGATGTTTGTATTGCTTTCTGTTTTGTTCCACATTCTTTGTTTCCTTGTAAAAGAAATTACAAATTAGCCACTATGCTTATCATACTTGAATTACAGATTTTTGTGTGTGTAAATCTTTGCAACCTATACCCACAAAGCCTGCTCTTTCGAAGTTTTAAAGTAGTTTATTTCTGCCTTTCTACTCTTATTACTGGACTAACTCCTCTGAGCTGCAATGGAGACAGGAAAATGAAAATCTCTGAGGAAATTTAAACTCATGGAGTTATCATATCAAAGCAGATCATTGTTGGACCAGGTTCCAGGCTCACCTGGAACAGTGTGATAGTACAGAGGAATTATTATTATTTCCCGTGCCATGAAATCTTGGAGGCCTAATGTCGCTGTTGGACATGAAAGAAAGACACGGACTCGTGATTTCAGAAGGCTGATGCTCCAAAAAAGGGCTGGTTTATTCTCAGAACCTATTTTTATACCTTTTTACAATGTGCCCACCTAAGAGGTGGGATCCTTTGAACCATTGGTCATACCAAGGGTCAACAAGCAAAGTCCCTCCTCAAGAGAGAAATGTGAAAAAGAAGATAGTTTAAAGAGTATGACCTTGTTTACCAGTCTAGGTCCCTGGGAAAGAACTTCAGAAAACCCAAACATGACAAGCAGTGACTACAGCCTAATATGAATTAATTTTCAAACTCTTTTCAGGTTCTTTTCATACCTCGTGGTATGGAGGAAATTGAGGATTAAGTGGCATGTTTAGACTAATGTTTAGCCTGACTGGCCAATGGAATTCAAGAATTAAATTCCCAGCAAGTTGCAAATAGACAAAGTTTTGCCATTCATTAATTCCCAGTATCTTTCTGAGCAAGAGCTTTCCATAGGATCTTCTGTTAGAAATTTCCTTCATATTTTCAGAAATCTCCAAAAATCTGCACTGAAATTAAAACTAAGTTTCTGGGGGTATGACAAGATTGCTAGAACATGGTGACAGGTTCCCCACAGAAACTGTGGAGTCTTCTCCACCTTTGCAGATATTGCAAACTTGACCAGACATGGCATTGAGCAACATTCTGTAGCTTTGAAGCTGGCCCTACCTTGTGTGGAATGTTAAGCCAGATTATCTCTAGATAATTCTGCTTTTTCATTTTTTAATCAGTTATTTCTAGAAGAAAATCTGCTAAGTTTCTAGTTTAATTTTCTTTAGATACTGCAGTCACACAGTACTGACAACTTGAAGAACCAAAGCGTATGAGGTGCTTACAGTGGCTCATCAGATTTCTGCATCAGATGTGGGAGACTGAACACAATGTTTTCCTGGGAACTTTTGGTTCTGGTTAAAATCTTCAGTAAGCACAACCTTTAGGTTTTTTATTGGCATAGTGATGGTAGAATGACTTAAAGAAGGAGTGAGTGAAAAGTGTAATATTATATATGCTGCTATATGTTATTCCCAGAGTGAAAAGAGACAGTCTGATCAGTGTCTTTCATGATCTGCTGCCATGGTTAACAGGGATGTCAAAAACAGTGAGAGGTCTCACTGACATTTTAAAAGCAGAAATGCTTTCCTGATCTTCAGTTATGAAGAAGTAGAAAAAAATAAGTTTGTGGTAACATTAAAGAGACTTTATTTCAATTTCCCAAATTCAGAAGTAAAATTGAGAAGACCTGCAGTTCGTTAAATGAACTGACAGGTTTTATGGGTCAGCCACTACCATGGGTAGATCTGAGTCACTCAGGACCAATGTAAAGTGCTCTAGAAGTTTACTTCAGTCATGTTCTCATAGCTCTAGGAGGAAAGAGAGCTCAGGACCTCTCCAAAAAATGCCCAATTAGGCAGTAAAAAACTTTGCAAAGTGACTGTTAGAAGACAGAATTACTGTGTTGTTTCCAAACCCCCAAACCCCACAGTTCTGAGTTTTCTATGCTTTATATTTAAATTTTGCAAGATTGAAAAAACTTTACTTGTTTGTTTTCGGGTTTCCCCCCTGCCTTCGGATCTTCCCATTTCTTCAGTCAGTCTGTTCACCTGCTTTGGTGGCCTCCATGAAACTCCAAAACTCCTTCTAAAGCAAATGGAATAGTCATTAAACAAAAACTGATGTAAAAACCCGCTTGGTACTTATACCTAAAAGAAGACGTATATAATGAAGTATGTGAAAGAAAATAATCTATGCCAATAAAGCTTTCCAATGGTGGACTCCATGTTTCTTTTCAGGCTGTCATAAGGGTATTTAGGACCTTGGGTGCTGGAAATAAAGTTTCAGAACATTAACTTAGTAGTTGGCTTGTGATAGTGGACCAATATTTGTTTATTGACCAGGACTGGAATTAGAGGTAAGACTTCCATTTCCTAACCTGTCATGGAACATCTTGGAAAGACAGAAGAAAAATATCTCTACTATTGTCACAGGAAAATAAAATTGAAGTTGTACTTCTTACTGTTAGTCTTTTCAAAGTAGGAATTGCTTTCAAACTCCCCTTTAGACCTTCTCTAATCCTAGGAGAGAGAGAGAGAAATTACTTCCCAGTAGAAGTAATTGCACAGGAAATAGATCCTTGAGAAAAGGCTGTTTGCTCAGCTTTAAAATAAATTTTTGGTTTTGTTTCACTGAGGAATGGCTGATCTGTTCCTCCCTCTTCCCACAGGGACATAACTTGTGCTGGATTGCAGAAAATATATTTATTTCTAAAGGTTCTAAAGAACCTTTCTAAAGGTCTCTGCAGGATGAAGGGCAGAGCTACTAATCAGATTGCTGTGGGAGGATTATTGTACTTTCTGAGGAGCTTTGATGAAATCAATAGGGATTTTCACATATTTCTGCACTTCTGCAGAAGGAAGTACATACCATAGGGGTATCTGCAGCTACATCTATGGAAACATGAATTAAAAGCTTATGCATTTATGTTTATGCACATAATGTAGTAATGGAAAGTAGCCTCCTCTGTGAGGAAACTGATGACCATTGGGATCAAGACAGAAAGGTAAAAATCAATATACTCCTTATCTAGGAATAATGCAAACATTGATGTTTTCAATCTGTTGCTAAATTATCAGCATAATTTTAATAAATGACTCTTTTGTGGCTGCTGGTACTTGAAAGAAGCTTGCTTTTGAGGTTAGTAGATCCTCCTACAAGAGATAAGCGCTGTAGGATGCAGTTTGCTGTGGGAAAAGCCCCCACTGGCTTTCCTCACATGACAACAGATTCTTAAGAGCAATGTCAATGACTCTATATCTACTGCTCCCTAAAAATCTACCTATTTTGTCTTAGAGTGTTGGTTCAGGTCTGTGACTGAGCACCATTTGTTTCAGGTACCAATATTGGACAAACCTTGCAGGCTAGAAGCTGACTTTTTATAGAGGCTGCTGCACACACAAACCTGCACCTCCCCAATTCTTCTGACATCATCCCCAGATGTTGTTGTTCAACATCTGGCAGTTACCTTGGCCAGGCTCCTTCCTAGCCTGGGAAGGGCCCGTGGGTCCCTCCTACAGCCTGAGAGGTCATCAAGGCTGGCCAGGTGTAGGACAAACGTTCTCCTGCTGGCAAACAGGATGCAGAAAGAATCTTAAGACAGAGCCAACACAGCCTTTGAGTATTTTCTGACTTCTCTTCACTCATTTGCCACCCCGCTGTGAGTTCACACACATTTGAGTTTGCTGACCTCATTCCTGACCCCTCAGGCTGTTAGTTTTACCAATGACTGCTACAGTTTTCATCACCCATCATTAGGCTGAAGTTCTAAAGTCAGCAACAATTGCCCTGGGTTTTAATCAGTGTTGCTGAAAGTATTACAGCCTTTAAAAACAAATATAGCCTATCCTAAATATATATATATGCATCACATGTATATCCTAGGTGTTCTTTTAAAATGTAAGGAATATTTTTTATATCTATATAATTGCTAACCTTTAAATTAACTTCAGTATCACTACACTTATGAACTAGATTGCTTATTTTGATTTTTTTCTGCTTAATCTGGGAGTCTGTCCTTTAATAATATGGCTTCACCCTTAATGACTGCAGTCATCCTAAACTCTTGCCAGAAAAAACATTGTACTGCAGTGCTCTATCATGTGTTACATTCATTATCTGACCAAAGGGCTGCACTCCTCCACACAATTACACAGAGGCTGGGCAAAAAAATGTGTAAATGTGTGTACTTGTAATAGGAATGTGCTTTGAGGGTTAGTCTCTTTAAACAAAGACAGGCATTATCTCATTTTTTTTTGCCCAATCTTGATCTCTTCTTAAAACAGATCAACATCTAGCAGAGAATATCCATGGCAGCTATCATAATAAATTCTCTCCTAAAACAGTGAGGCAGACTTCAAGGTCTGCTCTGAATCTGGATAAAAGCAGGACACAACAGCCAACAATGGTAAAGTATAAAACAAATTAAAACTATACAGTAAAGGAAGTGATAATATCACAAATGGACTACAAATGTTCAGTGCATTTTTAATTTTAAATCTAGAAAATAAATTAGAAAAGCACATTTTGGCTTGTTTTTCTATCCTGAACTTTTGTAGCTGGTTTCTATGTGTTGAGGTTGTTTTTTATTTAGTTGAATAGGATCTGTGTTCTCCTAGGGATGTCCAATGTCTTGGCAAGGACACAAAGGTCTGTAGGGCAGGAAAGCTGCGGAACTGGGACTGTGGGCTGATATATGCACACTTATGTTGAAAAATGTAGTGACTGGAGACCATCTGTGCAATGGGATGCCTTAGTGTTGTACAGATGAGGCAAAGACATCTCTCTAAGCTCAGCACCATGTAAATGTTTTGAGCTCCAAGTGCAAGGAAGTCAGCAATAATGGAGTCAGAGAGCAGTTAGGGATCCAGGGGCACATTTCTCTCTCTCTCTGAACTTGGTAACTCTGTGCAAGCTGAATGAAGGTGCCTTTCACCTTTGCAATTGCACTGAGTATCCAATTACCAGTCTGCAGGACTGCAAAGCAGTTGCAATCAAACCTTTCAGCCCTCTCATAGGAAGGCAACTGTGTTCATAGCTGAAACCGAATAAGCTCTGTTTTGAGTTCTGTCCTGACTGATATCATGGGTGCCATTAAGGCCTCTTTCAATGCACATTCAATGGAGGGGTCCAATCCACCTCCCACACTTGTGCTAGTAAGCTGCACAGCAATGTGTAGTATTTCTGTTTATTGAAACTAGCTCTGCTTTTGGCATAGGAGGGTTTATTCATATGGAAAGGGGTCTGCTGTGCTGGTTGGCCCAGGTGCCAAAGAAAGGTTCAAGGAACATTCGATTCACTAGTGTCAACACAGCAATATACTCCAATTAAAAACAAACAAACAAAGCAAGCCAAACAAACAAACAAAAACCCAAAGCAAAACAAAAAAAACCCAAAACCAAAAACCAAAAAACAACACCCTTCCCATTGAGGACAAACCAGTTCTCATTCTGAGCAAAATGATCTCAGCATGCTGGTGGTAGAATTCATCCTGATATATGATCCAGGATCAGTTTGCATATATTTCATCATCTTTCACAGTTTAGTAAGTATTCCCACAGTACCTTTATCAGTGAAATACAGAATCTTATCACAAGTTGCAAGTATGTGCTCAACATGCCCACAGTCCTTTGGAGGATGAATAAGTTTCCGACACTTCACAAAACCCAGGAGCAGACAGCATTTGGAGTTTCTGGGCATCCCCAGCAATACAGATCCATGGAGGAATAGATTCTTGCTCCAGTTTCAATCTTTGCACACTCCAACAACAAAAGGTTGTAATTTTACAGTTGAGTAGGAGCTGTGTGACTTAGATGAGAGCTGCACAAAAGTGTGTTGTGAATTTGTGGAAGCGTACTTCAAGACATGTTGGCATGTTGAACTCTTGAATGAAAAGTGTGTTTTATTGCGTGCTCTGGGGGAGACTTAGAGAAGAGCAGTCAATCTCAATTAATGTAAAAAGAATCTGGCCACACATATATTGAAAAAGGTTTGCTTTCTGCCATCAAAGTGCCTCCCAGCTGGATGTTGTTAATAAATAATTGCCTGGTTTCACTTACTGCCTTAAAGTTCGAAATCTTCACCTTTTATGGGTAGTCAAACAAAGTAAAGAGCACAAAGATTGGAAGATCTGAGTTACCATTCCTGGATAGTGCAAGACATTTTATATAACCTGATGATATGGGAGGTAATTGCTACAGTCACACGCAAAAAGTTTAAGTTCTGCAACTGCTGCCTGTACTACAGGAGCCTTTCTTTAAAATTTTCTTTAAGGGTGATTTTGGTAGTTGACACTTGCATCTTTATCAGATATTTCTTGGTGTCTCTTCTAAAATTATCTCATAGCTATCTGTTAAACATTTTATTTAGGAGACCAACATAATCATGTAAACAAGCTATTATGTTTTTATTTAGTTGATACTTGTGCAGGCAAACTATTATATTTCACTTTCTTGCATTTTATTTAGTTGAATGCTAATGGTACATGGTACACCTAATCTGGGTTTCCTTTAACCAGTATAAAATCCAATCAGGAAAAGGGAATTAATGTAATTAGCATTGGTCTGCTTCATTACATTTTACACATACAGACATACATTGCATTTGTTTTCTAGAACCTGTTTGTTGTGAAAAGTGTTTTCATCACAGTTAGGATATCCAAAGATGCCTAAAGGACTTGGATACTCAAATCCCGTTTACTTTTCTCCATTTGCATCTGATCACTGGAGAAGTTTTCCAGTGGAGAAATGTCTGGGAAGCATTTAACAGAGGTCTCACCTCAGAAATGTTATGCTAATTTTCGTCTGCTCTGAGGCTCCAGGAGTTCAGGACATGGAATGAATTTGCACGTGTTTAATGTTTCCACAGTTTTATTCTGAAAGTCTTGAGCAATTTCTCCTTAATATGCTGGGATTTTCTTTCTGGGGAGCTGGCTTTCTAAAGGGATATTTAAGAGCAGTCGTAAGAGTCATCCTGAATCCACATTTGCACCTTAGTATCTAAGATGGCAATTAAAAGTCCAAGCCCAGTTTTATCAGCCAGAATCAGAACTCTGAATGGTTTTCATTTCATAATTCATTTAAATCAGATCCAGTCCTGGGCATTTGAGTTATAAACACTTCTTCATTTGCAACCTGACTGGTCTTCTAAGCAGATGAAAAAGCCTTATGAAAGATAGGCCTCAGCTTAGCTAACTGGTCAAGCAAAATGCCTGCCTTTAAGGTGGCTTTATCTGCACTGTCATAGCTAAGGCTTTTGTGCCAAAATGACAAAAGATCACCTTCTGTCTTCTGCACAGATATAGACTGGTTAGCATGCTTGCCTCAATAAGATGTGCTAGGAACCTTGCAGTAAAAACTGAGAGGGTGGTGTGAATAATATTAAACAGCAGCAATTGTCCCCAACCCTGCCCATCACTCCCCTCCCCTGCAAATCCTTCTGATGTTTTAAAAATGTGTGATGTAATTTCTGATGAAATACTGTTTTCTTTTCTGTAGTCTGTAGGTGTAGGTCTTTCCACAGAGTTGTCTAGCCTAATTTAGACAATATATTTGAAGACAGCGAGATGTAGGTACCTGAACATTGAAGGAGAGGGCCCTGCAAATGGAGTTCTGAAGACACAGGTGAGACCAAAAAATGTGTCAAAGAATGGCAAGTAATGATATGAGGCTTAATTTATTAAAAATAAAGTGTAGGTCTTATGATCTCATCACTGCGCATGGACACAGCAGGCAATGACTTGCAGTCATGAGTTAGGCACCTGAGCGGAAATGAGAGGGTTCATAGAATCAGAGAGCAGCCCAGCTTGTGATGACCTCAAAAGATCACCTGGTCCCATTTTTTGTAGGAAAGGAAGCCTAGGTAAGATTATGTAGCACCTTGTCCAGCTTCATCTTGAAAACCTTTGGTGGTGGTACCTCCAAAAAGTTACTGGGGAAGTTCCTGTTGACTCATCTCTTTGGAGGTGGAAACTACACTCAGATAAAGAGGAGAGACTTGATGTTGTTACCACTTTTGCCATGGTACCCCAATGGTCAGGTCACTTGGCTAAGACATCAGAAATTCAGGTTAAATGCTTTTCATGAAAGCTCAGCAGCCTTGGAATAAGAGACATGTCTAATCACAGCATTGTACAAAATCACAGAATAAGCTGTTTTGGAAGGCACCCACAAGGATCATTGAGTCCAGCTCCTGGCCCTGCATGGCACCATTCCAAGAGTCACTCCATGTGCCTGAGAACATTGTCCAAACACTTCAACTCTGTCAGGCTGGTACTGTGACCACTCCCCTGGGTGAAGAAACTTTTTTCTGATATCCAACCTAAACCTTTCCTGACACAACTTCAGGCCATTCCCTCTGATCCTGTCACTGTCACCACAGAGAAGAGATCAGTGTCTGCCCCTCCTCTTCCCCTCATAAGGAAGTTGTAACTGCAATGAGACCTTCCCTTGTTTTCCCAAGGCTGAACAGGCCAAACAACCTCAGCCTCTTCTCGTACATTTTCCCCTCAAGAATTGTTGCTGTTCATTTTTAAGTATTGCATCAATCCCTGGCAGGGAGAGCTTATCCATGATCTCATATCTTGTCTTGATAAGCTCCGTGGAGAAGGACTATTTTCCTCTGGGTGCAGCTTTCATATGAAGCATATTGGCTTGTCAGGCCCAAGCCACATAGGGCACTAAGGGGTTCTGCTGAGCTCTGCAGAGGCACAGCTCTGGCTGAAGCTTCACATGCCTCTGAAGACCTCCCTAGGCAAGAAAGGGTTCTTGTTTACCTACACAGACTGAGGCACTACTTTCTTGCCCAATTAATTTTTAGATTCCAGTATCCCGTTTTGTATCAGGCCCACAGAATATAGTAATCCACTAAAAGAGATAGCATGCTTAGTTTAAAATACACAAATAATAAATAAATTCCTTATTTCAAAAAGATGAAACATTTCCTTCCTACATATGTTCATATAACATATATTTTAGTTGTACATGTAAAATACACATTCACTGAACTAGGTCTGCAATTGTTTATATCCTTCTGGTAACAAAGTGTTATTGATTGGTGAGATTACTTTGCCTGATAGCCAAATATGTGTTTTTGAAGAATTAACAAGGAGTTTATCTATTATTCTGGATGAAATGTCCTGGCAGTTCAAGGCAGTAAAATTCCTGTCTTGCAGAAAGGAACACAGTTCTGCCTCTATCAAGAAGCAAGACAAAAATTCATAGCTGATTTCAGCAATAAGCTCCCAAATTTTTTTCAAAGAGACTTAATTTTATTAAATATTTATCTCAGAAATATGCAGCTAAAGAGCAATTGCTTCTCTGCACCAAACAGGAAATTTTATCTGCATCCTGATTTTGTTTTCCTTCCCCCTAAATTTTCCTACCACAAACATTTGGTGTGTGGAATGAAGTCTGATTTATTTGTGTTTATTCTGACTAATTTCAATAGCTTTATCATTGCTCTCTATAAAAAATATTAGGAATTTATAGAACTGTGAGCAAAATGAAGGGTCATTTCTTTGTGGTTTAGTATATGAAATGAGTGGATGGTTTCAACTCAGTTCCTTGTTAAGAAAAATTGCTGGTTTTGAAAGCAAGTGAAAAACCTGGCATTTTTTTACAAAAAGCATATATAATTTTGGAATCAGAGAATGAAAGAAAAATGGTATTTGAATATGCTCATTTAATCATTCTCCTACATCAGTGTCCATTTGTAACAACCATGTTTGGTAGAACATTTGACAATTTTGAAAATATTCATTACTGATTAATGCAAATTTTAATAGTTGGTTCCAGTTTAACCACAGCCGTTTTGTTAACAAAAGTGTTGCTGATAAAAAATGGGAAACAGAAGCACATGATATATGGTCCTGAATTTAATAGTGAACATTTTGAATGGAGGTCAGTCACCTCAGTATTTACAAATCAGACCAATACAGAAGGATAACACATTTATAAAACAAATACAAACCAGATAATTAATTTATCAAAATTATGGGTAACTGATTAATATCATTCTGCTTATTTTAAATATTAATAAGAAATTATAAACATGACACAGATAGTAATGGAACTGAATCTATTGGGAAGAAATTCCTAAATAACAGTTCATGGTAAGGCAATGATTTTTTTTACACGACAGGGAACAAAGCTTCTGTCTGATTTACAGACTGGATCTATTTGAACAGTGAAAGATGTTTACTCCTCAGGATAATGTGCTGAATTTATGCCAATAATAATTCCAAATTCTGGCTCTAGATAATTTAGTTTGGTCAAATATCTTGCTCAGTCTTACCTTGCCCATTTTCATCTTCCTCGGACATGTATCTAACAACATACACCTGTGAAAATGTTTGTAACATCTACACTTCTTATCATCTCATATTAGTACACTTCTCCAGACAGATTTAGTTTATAGAAATGAATGGAATTGTACTGTTACCAAATGTGTGTTACCCCAAAACAGTACATGTTCCTATGATTCAATCAGTAACCCCCTCCCATATATTTTGAACAAGAAAATTTTCCTTTGAGAAGGGCACACTGAAAATTGTGGTAAATCCTTCAATCTCCTGTATGATACTGTGCATTTTTTCCTTGGTCCTGTCCCTGAAAGGCTTCTAAGTCAGTTACAGGCCAAGTGGCTATGCTAAACAGCTGAGTTTGAAGGGTTACTGATATTAAACCTAGACAGAGTAAATTCAATCTCTTTCTGTTTATAATAACCAACTGATGAATGCACCTGTTCATTTTTTGATCAAAACAAGGATCTTGGTGTGTTACTTTGTTGTTTTTAAAGAAAATTTCTCTATCAGATTTTTTTTCCTTCTCAAAGCATCCATGCCTTTTTTCTTGTGTCCTGAGTCATTTCTTGGGCTACTTCTGTGTTTCCAAGTGAGAAGCCTGAAGAGAATGATGGATAGAATTGGACTCACCACTGACAGGGATCCCAGAAGTCATGTGTCCCTTCTCTTATCTCCAGTTCTCTTCTGGTAGAAATGGATGCAGTTCAGGGTATGGTGCTTTATTTTCCCTATGTGCCCCTTGATCCCTGCCTGGGCCTTTAACTTTCACAGTGCTTACCAGCTGTCCTCCTTGTGCCTCTTTCCTCACAAACCACTTCCCAGCTGGGGAAGGATAACAGCTGTGGTTAGGGCAGAACTTTAAGGGACATCTGTTCCCAGCTCTGAATGTGTGTTGAGCTGTGGCTCCATCCTGGTGCCAGCCCTTGGGGTGGTGGAGAGCTCATGTGGGACTCCAGTGGGATACCAACTGTGGAGATTTCTATTTCTCTTACAGAACAGAAAAACACAGAACAAACACAGAACAAACACAGAACAAACACAGAACAAGTAGTTGGTACCTCTATTCTTCCCACTACCTATGGCAGAAATGGCAGCAATGTCTGCCTTTCAGACTGTATTTCCAGCTACACATCCATATTTGTTCCTCCTCTTCTTTCAAAGTGGAAGAGTAGGCAGCCTTCAGTCTTCACCTCTGGAAGGCAAAAAATAAGAAATCTTGAATCAGCAGTTGTGGCTAACTGCAAAGTAGCCCTCAGGATAGCTAAATAGTAGCTGACAGGACAGTCCTGAATCAGACCTCTTAAAGAAAGTGTTTTTTTCACCCAGTACAACTAAGAGAAAATGTTATTCTTGATTAATCATGGTCTAATGTTCTACCAAAGCATACAACATATTTCTCAAAGCTACTTTTCTCAGTCTCTTTGCTGTAACCATATGCAGAAGTCGTGGCATACAGGTACAGTATTCCTATGACCTCTTCAGCCTTATCAAATAGCATTAAATTGAGACATAGCCTATACCAAGTGCTACAGGAATAAGCAGGCTCCCTCTTGCAAGCAGAGTGTTACACAGATATTGCAGAATCTGGGAAGTGGGAAACATTGAGCACCAGCTGAAAGACATTGCAGTGGCAGGCCTTGCTGAGCTGAGCAAGGGATCCCATGTTGGGTTGTATCTGACGTGCAGGTATACAGGTTTGCAGTATGATTTTTAGATATTTTGAATTAGAAAGCATGGTCTAAACAGGATAAAAACCTGTAGAACTGTGAAAGAATTATCTGCCAGGCGTTGTTAAAAGGTGTTTCTGCAAGTTCACCCACCCAAAGGATGGAGATTAACCACTGCATTTGAAACAGTCTCACCTGTGCACAACACCACCATATCATTTGTCCCTGTGTTACTCAGTGGAATATGTCCCTAAGCCCCTTCAATATGTGTTGCCAGGGGGTCCAGATAGCATCCTTACTGCCTCATATTTTGCAAACATCACTGGGGCATCTCAGGGCTGCTCAGGGCAAGATTTCATTCCTTTGTTTCCAGTTCTAGATGGTCTATTTTCCCTGAGATTTCCCTGAACATTACTGATCTCTTATTGTCTCAGAAAAACCTCTGGTCCCTGAATCAAATTTTATTATCTCAAAGATTAAGATGAAATAGGGTAAGTTTTGTCAGCACTAAAGACAGACTGTGAGTTGTAAAGCACACTTGGCCTTACGTGGAAGCCGACTGCTCAATTCACAGGGAAGGACAAGTTCCAGGAGGAAAACATAAAAGTGTAAAAAAGGGGCTATGAAATAAAATAATGTTCTGTTTAGAGACAGAACAAAAGCTTTGGCTTAATCTCTGAGACACAGGCATGGTTTGCTATTTCCTCTGAACCAGTAAAGTTTATGTGTGCCTGTGGTGAAGATAGTAATTTAGAAGTTTTCTGTCTTGGCCAACTGCAGGGAGCAGAACAACTTCTTGAGAAACTGGTCGTGCCTGCGGCACTTGTGTTCCTCTCCTTCCCTCAAAACAACTTTTATGTGAAGACTGGGATTTTGAAAACCATGCAGAGCTGGCCTGACTTTCCTTCTAAATGTCAGAGGAAGTGCTGGAATCCACTTCTTCTGTGGTTAGCCGGCGACACATACAGGCTTTGGAAACTGTATAACAGCACAGATTTCCACATGAATCAAAACCAAATGCAGTTGTCCTGAGAAGAGTCTCAAATGGAATGATCTTGTATGTGAGAGCTGAGCACCAGTAAGGGTAGGTGCAGCCCCTCTCTTCTTCCCAGGAGCACAAAAGAGCTGGCAGTCTCTTTCATGCATTGTGGATCAAATCATGACCGCACTGACGCTAATGGGAGTCATGCTACTGGCAGAGATCTAGCCAGGATCTTACCCTCTGTGACTCTATGCCATCCAAAATCGGAGATGCTCTGAAGACTGTCTCCTGTTTATTGATCAGACTTCCATGTGAAGACTTTGTCCTGCTCCATTTTCAACACAAATTTCCCATCTGCATTTTTCTACGGCTTTTAAGATTTCCTAAAAGTGCATCACTTTGTATGTGTATCTGTATCATCTGTATATGTATTTGTGTTTTCATAGCCTATTCTGTCAGTTTCTGGAAAGGATTTTGTAAATTAATATGAGAATTACTAACAGGATGAAAAAATATTTTAGGAAATTGAGGAGAAATATTCTGTTGAAGGGTGTTTTCATTTTTTGGTTGTGGTTCATCTGAAAATCACTCATTCTGAGAAGACCACCCAGCATGAATGAAAAGAAAAGTCTAGAAGGGACTCCTTATTCATCAGGTAGAGAGGCTCAAACTCCTGCTACAGGTGAAAGATATGTATGTGATTTGGACTCAAATGCAGGAATCAGTCAGGTTATTATTTCCTGAGGAATAACAGTTAAAAAGAGAAGCAAAAAAGTAGAGAAAAAAGCCCTTTTTTCCTCCCTCATGGTGTGCCTCATTGAGGAGCCAATGCAAATTTGGGGTTTTGATTTTTCTCATTCATTTGTTGTAAATTATTATAAGTCATTAGAGAGATATCTCTGATTCTTCAGGGAGAAATGTCATCTGTGACACCTATGATCCAAAGCTGGAGAGTGACTCTTCATCAGGAACTGTAGTGGTAGGGCAAAGAGTAATGGGTTCAAACTGAAACATGGGAAATTTAGGTTTGATATACAGAAGAAATTCTCTACTGTGAGGGTGGTGAGGCACTAGAACAAGTTGTGCAGAGGCTGTGGATGCCTCATTCCTGGCAGTATTCAAGACCTGGCTGGACGGGGCCCTGAGAAACCTGGTCTGGTGGAAGGAGTGGCAGGGTGTTGGAGCTAGATGATCTTTAAAGCCTTTTCCAACCTATGGCAAACCTATGGCAGGGGGTTAGAGCTAGATGATCTTTAAAGCCTTTTCCAACCTTAACCACTCTATAATTCTGTGAGAAATAGTTGCTTTGGTTGAGGGACTGGAGCTTCCCCAAGACACACAGAATCAAGGAGCAGAGCTGTTTGCAAAGTGCCAGCAGCTCAGATGAAAAAAGTCTGATCTTACTCTCTAGAAAGTTGTGGTAATTTTTCAAGAACAAGCATTTATATCAAAAATATGTATATGAATACATGGCACCTAGCAACATATGAAGGGATGGAGTGCAAAGACCTGTCCTCACTCTTGCCAGGGGCAGCATCTGAAGCACATGATGCAGAAGTGCCTGAGAACGTGTCTGTTGCTGCACACATCTCATGGATCTGTGTTGAAACTAGAATGTGCAAGGAGACAAGGACTGTTTTTTTCTTATTGTTTATTTAATTGGACACAAGAGATGTTCAATGCCTTTCTCTTGCACAAATTTCAGTCATAATGGCAAACAAATCAAGGAAAAATGTAGTCTATTGCAGGCTTCTTTCCTGAGTTAAGAATATATGAAATTATTAGTCTCTACCTCAAAAGACTATATAAAAATTGTGACAGGTAATACACCATCCAATAGTTTCAGTCTTCTTGGCCATCAACATTTTCTTACTTATGTTTTTAATACTGTGAGACCAAAGACTTCCTGGTGAAAATGTAATGAGTTAATACAACATGTAATTCACCAAGAATCTGAGTAAGTTAATTAAAAGCAGAAATTATATAGAAATGTTTGTCAATATTATGCAGAAGTAAAATAATACTTGAAAGGAAGTAATGGAATGTGTCTCAGTGCTCTTTATATGCATATTTAAAAGAGTCCTAACTAAAAATTAATCTGCAGAGTGAAGGTGAGAGAAAATGCTGAAATGTGTTGGCTGAATATCCTGGATAAGAATAATCCTCCATAGGTTCCTTATTTTCTTGTTATTGATCCCACTTGCCACCAAGACATAAGCTGATGGTGTCAATGGGGTGCCTCAAGCACTTCCTTTCCTGTTGCCATTTTTGGGTCCTGGAATTTGAAGCATTATTGATTGTTTAAAGCATGCTGAAGAAAGTTAGACTCTACCCCCAAAATGCATTAAACAGTTGCTCTTTTGCTAAAAAGAGAGAAATCCTCATTTGCAAAAATTGATGATTTTAAATTATAAGCATTAATTTAGTGAGAGAAATTCCCTTTCCCTACCAAAACTGCTCCAGACTGGCCACTAATCATTATCTTTGCAAGGATTCTCACTCTTTCTCTCTCTCTCTATTTTTTTTTTTTCTTCCTTCCCAGTGTCCCTAGAAATGGTTGCTGAGGAAAAGCAGTGGTGGGTCATGTGTCAGTGTGCATGAAGAGGGGTGTCAGAATGCAATATTGGTGCCACTGTGCAGGTAGCTGCTTCTAACTGAGAGACAGGGGAATGCAGGAGCCATGGCTTCCTCTCTTTCTCCTTCTCCTCTCACACCACCAAACCTCCCCACCTCAGTAACTGCTGCTTTTTTCTTGGTTTCCCTCTCTCATGTCTTTATTCTGCTCTTCTCCAGCTGGCCTCAGGGTCCTGTGCCTGCTTTTCCTACTCTGGTTTTGTTTTACCTCATCTTGTTCATCCTGGCCCAACAAGCTACCCAGATATGACTGTGCAGTTTTTATGTGCCACAGAGAAAAGTTTAGTAATGACTACACTAAGACTTTTTTGTTTACTATATCTCCTAAAGATTTTTTAGATATGTGGGAAGACAGTGAGGACTCTTTGATTCAATGGTAAAAAAGGAACCAGGAATTTGATATAAGCTGTTCTCACAATACACATGTGCAAAAACTATTTTTTTTTTTTTTGCATTGGTGGACAACCTGTGAGTTTCTCTTTAATTTCCTGTGGATGGCTTTAGAGTGACATACTGAGGATTCCCATCATAACATAACCTAGTAAAGAAACTATGAGTTGGATGACACCATTGAGGACCCTTTAAAAAAATAGGTATGTTTAAAGAATGTCAAAAAGTCCACTTGCATGTTAAGAGACCACAATGAGGTCTCTTTTTCCATAGAAAGCACTGAAATCTCAGGATCCCACATCCTTTACTGTGTCAAGTCACAGCTGGTCTCTGGACTACTTGCACAGCTCGGAAGAAGTGAATCAAACCAGTTTAGCACATCCTTGCTTTCTGTGTCACAGATGACAGTGACACTATTTTAAAACTTGTGCAATTAGATAGAATAGGAACTGAAAATCAACTTGTGACCAGGCTGGTTGTATTGCTCCTTGTCAAGACTTTCAAGATGTGTGGAGAATAATTTTAGAAATGCTATATATGTAAGTTGTGCTTAAAATCCTTTGCAAGCCTAAAAGGATGTTTGGAGTTACAATTTAAAAACAGTGGGATTTAGTGCAGCAGGTTTTGGCAAATGGATCCCGGCAGTTCCTACAGCTGACAAATTAATGCAGACCCGACAGGCTAACATGTACCATGTGTTTATTTTGGCAGCAAATGTGGAAAAATCATTTGGAGAAAATTTCTATTATTCAACTGATTTCTATTTTTGTTTTGTTTTGTGTTTTTTCCTTCCTTTAATTGACATCACAAAGGTAAGGCTCAGAAAATCTTTCTGATTGGTACCATATTTATCATAGTGTGTGAAACTAACAATACCATTACATGATTTTTTTATGTATTAGGCTATCCAATCATAATAATTATTTCAACTAGTAATATGAAACAAGACCTCCCAGATCCCAGCTTGTAGGTAAATAGAGCAGATAAATGTCAGAAGATGTACTGCAATGTTTCGTGGTTTAACATTCATTTGCTATGTGAAGCTTCTGAGCATGTGATTTATGAAAATCCAGACATATCTATTTTCAAGATAGTTTGTGAAAGAGTAATCCTGTTTTTCACTGAAATATTATCAAACTCTTTAACTTAATGTTATGGAGAGTAAAATATGTTAATAATAAATTGTTTATTGTAAGTCATAGGTTTCCGAACTTCATTATACTCAGCTGCAAAAGTTATGGCCCTATATGACTTAAAGGATGAAAAGGACAAAAACCAATACCATGCCTGGACGGAATTTGCATGTTTACTGTGTCTTTTTTTAACCTTGTAAACCCTTGTCACACACTGGTTTTTATACTCAGAAAATGCTGAAAAAACCCCTCTGTATATTTTCATTGGAAGTTGGACTGGTTTTTTTCCCCTTTTGACTAATTTTCCTTCCTTTTTCCTTCCTTTTCCTTCCTTTTCCTTCCTTTTCCTCCCTCACTCTTTCCCTCCCTTCTTCCATTCACCCATTATAACAAATTAAGTGAGATGTAAATGTAATATCCTTAGCAACATCTCTTCTCTCTTTTCTACAGATTGGGGTAGAGCAGTACTTTGTACCTTTCCAAAATGCCTCAATTCTTTTGTGACCAAGTCTACATACCACAGAAGCTACAAGGCTATTCTTGTGCATGAGTGTTTAAATTAAACTGGATGAGTTTCAGGAAAGAAATAAAAATGTTCCAACCCAATTGTGAGAATGAGCTAGTTTTATTGATGGCATCCTATGAATTTGTACCAGTTCTGTTAGGCAGAAAGTAGATTTCATGTCATTAATGCTTTTCGGTCCTAAGATTTCTGACAGATGGTATCTTGTTGGGTTTCCCAACCCTGCTGGGCTTCTTTTTTTCCTTCCTTTTTTTTTCCCTTTCTTTTAAAACTTCTGATTATAAACAGTGAATAAATAACTAGTCTTTTCCATCTGCATGGAATTTAAAATTAGATTTTATTAGTGGTTGGGAAAATATGCTGTGGAAACTTGGGGAGAAGTGAGTGGAGGAGAGTGACCGTCAGTGACCATCAGCCCTGAATTCTCTTTGTTGTGTCCTCTGTCCTCTAAGCCCTTCAGCTGGCAACATCTATAGAGGCACTGCCATGCCATCATTCATTTGGATTTCTACATCTATGTCCTTCTTTTCCCACCCTCGAGGATGGAGAGGATTTCTCGTATTCCTCCTTTTCCTGGGAATACCTGATGGAATGAAGGGCCAGCAGTGGATGCTTAGGGAAAGTTTCTTAAAAATTAGCTGACTGTAAAGGAAGTTTTTGCCCCAGAGCTTTCACCTCACCAGCCACTCTTAGATCAGGATGTTCATTACAATCTCTACTTGCTTTTGTAATATCCTTGTTGTTTTATTTCTTTCTTGACTTGAGTCTCATGATGGTGGGAAGTAAGTTGTTGTCTGGTACAATGAAAGACTCACCTGCCTGTGACACCATATTTAGAATGTCCAAATGCATGAAGAGCAAGAAGATTCATGGCATGTTGACATCTAATATTTTACTTGCATTGAGTTTGAAGCAGAGAACCATGACAGAAATGCAGATCAGTATCCAAGTGTGCCTCTGGTTACCAGAGAAAGAATAGCCTTTCCTGAACATGATGATGGCTGCTTGAGAGCTATCCCTGTGCCAGGAGATGCTTAAAGCCATCAATTTCAGAAGGCTGCTTTCAGTCAAACCTTTAACAGCCTTGTAACAATCTTGCTTAATTTAATTTCCTTTTGTTTAATATAATTTCCCCTCCCTTAATTTAATTTCCTATGTTGTGTTTTAATAGAAGATGAAAAGTAAAAATTGAAACAAAATATCAAGAACAGGGATGAAAGGAAGACATATCCAAACACATAACCATGCCCTTAAGATTTGGGTAAGCTACAACTGACAGATTTGATAAGGCCATGGACAGAAAGATGCCATTTTTTACATTTTTATTTCCGTGTCTCAGGCTATGGATTTAGATAGCTCAATACCAAGCTCTGTGCTTAATGGGAATATGAAAGAAATGCAATTGTCTTGTCCTGTAAATAGCTACAGCTTTATCTCTGACTAATGAATCAGTGTCATGGACACATCCCAAATGGAAAAAATGATCTTGCTAAGTTGGTTTCTAAGTCATTGTCTTGGCTGCTCTGGTGGGTGTTGGGACAGTGCTGGTCACGAAATAGTGGGAGGTTTTTATGTGTCCCTTTCAGCAATGCCCTGAGAGGGAAAACCATACCAAAGCCAGCTGAAGAATACTCAAATTTGCTGACACAGAAAGTCAATAGTTATAAAGAAAAAAACAAACCAAAAAAATCTCTCACTTCATTATTTCCTATAGGTATTAAAAAATGTTTAGGCTTCAACAGAAAGATAAACACAGTAAGATATTTTAGATATTTTAAATATCTGATTTTAGAACGGATCTTGTATTCCTCAGGTTCCGACTGATTGGCAATACTAAAAAATGAAAAATTAGTTTTGGTTACTAATTGGTTTTCAGCTGTTAATTTTTCCATCCCCTTTGGCTTGTTTAGCCCATACATTGGTACATAATTAAAATACTCTTAAATGTCAATTAACAGCTGTCTGTAGTGAATGCTTGAAACATCACAAGTATCGGGGCTGTTTCTGAGACCTTATTGTCTGTGACCATAAGGCTTATGGGAGTGTTTAGAGGAATTTTTGTCCTTAATTTTTATTTTGTAGCCTGGCCACAACACTGGCCAATTAATTGAGGCTCATAAAAATTAAGACCTCTTTAAGGTCTTGGTTAGAATTATTTGGGGAAATCTCATTAAAACCACTCTTCTTCTGCTGAAATTAAATCTGCTTCACCAACTTCAGTATTTTCCTTAGGAAGTAGTTAATCTAAAAAAATATATTCTTACTCCCTGGTTTAAGTATTTTTCAAACAGTTTGAAGAGAGGAAATATAGTGCTGTGAAAAAAAAAAAGGCAAAAATAAATATCTGTGCTCTTATGTTCAGGAAATTGTTCTTGTCTCTGAAAAGGAGGATGACAATTCAGAATGGAGTTGGAAGGGTATAGATGATTCAGTAATTAAAAGGACTGTGATTATACCAAAAAACTAGTCATGCTGACATTTGTGACAAAAATATTTGGCTGAGGAAAAGTATTGGCATTAAAGAGCTCTTTGTAATATATATGGATTTTTTTTCTAGGAATTCAGCATAACTGACTGCACAAATAAAGGTTCAAAAGTCTGAGATGAGTGGAAAATATAAGGAACTATTGAGATAACTTCTGAGCATATGTTTGTGCATGTTCCTCCTGATAATATTTTCATGCTGTTACAGATGAAGAGAAGCATCTGTTCAGCACACAAGAAGCAAGAAAGTCTGGTGTTGACAAGCTCACCCAAGACAATTAAGGATAAGTTATTGCTTTAACAACATAGCCCCAAATGAGGGGCAGGGCAGAATTACATCACCTAAAGAGGAGCATCTGCAAAATTTCTCAAAGCACAGCTCCTGAGGGCATTTCTCCCTGGGTAGGAAGACTGGTACAAGAGTTTTGCTTGTGACTTGGTGGTCCAGCTTCCCTGGCACATGTAAGTCTGGGTGAGTTGTGTCCCAAGAAAGTGAAGAAGCTGGTTTTCTGAATGGCTCTTGTGAAAATGTGTGAAGTGAATGGCAGCAGCTGGTTTGCCCAGGCACAGCAGGTCCATAGCTAGGAGAAGATTATATGACAATTTGACAGACTACTCATAAGCTTTTATGTGTACAAACATTGCAGAGAGCCAGATTCTCAGCTGATATCAGTCTACACATTTATATATCTCCATTCATCATCTTAGTCTTGCATTCTTGATATTTTTGTTTTCATTTCCAGAGTTTAATGCATTGTTTGTAGCCAGATCTGATGTGTCCTTCCAGTTTTTCCTCTTTTACTACCTTACCTTTCAGTTGACTTTTCAGCTTGAGATTATGCTAGGACAAGCAGACCCAAGTTGCAAGTGGGGTTTGAGCAGCCTGGAACCATCAATAACATCTGGTCTGCAATTAAGTAGTGCTTGAGCTTGTCCATGGACATCAGGTCTTACTTTTGTAACTCAGGCTGGTTGCCACATGACCCACACACGAGTGGTTTAAAAAAGAAATAAGAAAAGAAGGGCTAAATGGAAAACTTTCTTGAAAATCTTTAGGAACTGCAGCAAAGTGACATGACTGCCAAGAAAGCTTTATTAAATAGCCATTATAATTTAAAAAGAAAGCTCTTTTGAGAGTCTTGGCCCCAGCCAAATTTGTGGACTTGGCATACATTCTAGAAATTCTAGGTTTCTTTTAGTTCTTAAATTTTGCTCTGTAACCACTGTTTGACTTCAGAGCCAAAGGCCTATCTTCTTGCTCAAGAATAAGTCGCTCCAAGTTCTATCTGAAGAGTCACCAGAAGATTAGTCTACGGTTTGGCAATTTTATACCCTTTGGAAAATGCCATAACATCAGTTCTTCTCTACCACATCTTCAGCATAAAATAGATGAAACATGGAATCTTATTTGGTAATATTGACTGTTGCCACAGTAATGTTACCAGTAGGACTTCATGAATATTGAGGTCATCCCTCAATGTAAATTATTATTTCTTGCTGTAAATAATAAAACTATTTTAATAGTCAAATATTTCTGAGTACAGCATTCATAGCCTATAGAAGAGCTGAAGGTTTTCTGTGCAATCTCTGCTTTACTCACATTTTTTTTCCCTTTTATTAAGGATGAACTCAAAGCTCCAATTTATCATCACAAAGCCCTAATGGTAAGCACCTCAAATGAAGCCTGTTTCCATTGCTATGTTTAAAACACTTAGAAAAAATATGTTTTGAAAGCCCTTCACTTGGGAAGCTAACAGATCAGCTTGGGTAACCTTACTCTGGAAGATTTTTATAGTGTTTCTGCCTCCAGCTGTCCACCTCATGCTTATGCCAAAAACTATTAAATGATGCTTCTTTTTTTTGGATGAACTGGTTGACGCCAATTCATGTTTTCCTGCTCCTTATTTGACAGTAAGATGACAAATTCTAGTAGGGTGGCAGAGCAAACAGCTAGGGGCTTTATCATCTTAAATTGCTGCTGTGTATAAAATTCTCCAGACTTGCAAATACTATATTTCTCTCACGAAGCCTCCTTCATCTGCTGCAGAAAGAGGGTGCTATCTACCCAGTCAGTTACATAGCATTTACTTTTCAGAAATTCCTTGAATAATGAATTTTTTAGCTTGAAGCAAACTTTGGGGGTTTTTTTGTTTGTTTTGACTCATAAAAAGGAGAAATGAGCAAAGTACCAGACCTGCCTGAACAGTACTCGCTAGTGTGACACAAAAGTTCACGTCAGGGTCCTGCACGTGTTGAACAGTAGAAGCAGGAAATCCTTCCTAAAACACATCTGATGGATTTCTGGTGGCTGAACAAAACCAGCCTTCAGTGTAACCTAACCTTTCCAAACACTGTCAATTGCTATGAAACTGTATTCCAAAAAATGTATTACAATTACACATAGGCATGACTCCACAGGAAGCCTTTTTTAAATCCTTCTCCATTAAGAATTCTGATCCAGAAGCAGAAACTGGTTTAATTTGGGATTGAGTTTTTTCTGCCACTATTCTCTCTACTCTGTCATCCCATGATCTCAGCTTCCCAGGAAGACAGGGCATGGTGCAATTTGTCAGAACAAAACAACATGGATTTCAGTTTTCCATGCTAAAATTCATTGCAGTTCAGTAGTTCCTACATGAGAGATGACTGAAGAAGAGGTGAAAATGGCATTACATAGCATAGCATTAGAAAAATCCTAAAATAAGGTGTTCCCTGACTTGCATGGGAGCACAAGTAAACACAGGGCTAAGTATTGAAGGTTTGGCAACTTAAATTCAGTTTTGATGCTCCACAGGTTTTGATTGGCTCAGTGCAGAAAAGCTAACTTGCAATGGTTCTGTATATCTAGACATATCTTTTTGTTTACACAGCAAAACGAAGATTGCAGCACTAACTAGAGCATAAGCCCTCTGGGAACCAAGGGTACCACACGTCATCTGCAGCCAGTGTTCACATCTGGCCTAGGATGTCTTCATTGCTATCATTATCTCTGGGAGTTTAGTTTTGATTGGTTTGCTTCATAATAGAGCTGCCAAGTATGGCAAAACAAAGTGTTTCATTGCTCAGACCTGTCCTAAGGAAATTTAATCTAGTCCTGACAGCATCATTGTGTGGGATTAATCTCACCTAATTTTAGCTATTTAATAGTTAGGCAGCAAGCTGAACTAGTTAACAGTCGCTGGAGGGGTATGGCCGTGTCCAGAGAATGGTTTGTCCTGGCCTGTCTGCAGTGAATCATTTTCTGTAGGCAGCCATCTCTTCCCGTTGACTGTTGAGGAGTCTAGATGACCAGCTTAGATGATGACTGTAACTTTCTGGTAGCAGAAGTTGGGTAAGAGGAATCCCTCCAAATAATTTTTATCTAGGCAGGGCAACATTCCCATCTCAAGGTACATTGTTCGTAGCCAACACCTGACACGCAATGTCTACAGAAATAGCTGCAGGAGCTGTGAACACAATGAGTGTGATACTCTCTTCAGGCCTGGCCAGAGAACAGGGAGTGTCTTGTGTTTTCATTCTCCTTGTTTGGTATAATTAACCTTAAGCTGCCTTTTCCCAATGGGTCATTATAAAGCACACACAAAAGGGAATTGTATCACTGCTCTTCATTTATGCTTATACAGAGCTTTGCAAGCCACAGAGAGCTAAATACACGTTTAGACCATCAAGAATTACAGTTCTGGGACTTGTGCATCTTGTTCTTCTAGCTGTAACTAAGAAAAGGGCAGTTCTTGCTTCAGGGAATTAAAGCAGTTTGACAATAGATGTCTAAAATATTCTGGAGGTGATCAAGCTAAGAAGTGGACCAGTGGTATTGAGCAGATTCATACCAGGCCTAAATTTAATGTTAAGTGCTTAATTCCAGGCTGGCTCAATTATGGTGATTCACAATGTTTTCTTGTAACACATAAAGAAAGAACTAACCTAATATTTGGAGAAGCCTGACTTCTCCGAACTTGTTAGATATGTAGTTTTTTCCTGTTCTGAGGAGATGAGGGAAAAAAGCCTCGCTAACAACCTCCCATCCCTGCATATAATGCTTCTGTTCAGCAGCAAGTAATAATTTCTCCATTGCTTCAGTGATCTTTTGTCATGCTTTCTTTTTCCCATCCAACTAACTCAGACGCTGAACAGGGGAAAGTCAAATTCTTTGTTGGCTCTGAGTATTTTTTCATCAGAACTTTCCAACACATGAAAGAATTTAGTTTGAAAACACCAATTTTTTTAGGCAGCTAACAAAGATGTCTTTTTTCTCTACTTTTTCTTGGAATTGCTTCTTAGGAAAAAAATCACAGAGGGGAGTTAATTTTTTAAATAAAAGCTGCTCACTCGTAAGAGACCTTACATGCTTAAAAAAATTGAAAGAAATATTGAAACTTTTGATACACTGCACAGACAAGGTTTTCACATGAAAATCATTGTACATCACTGAAATGCCCTGTAGCCTTTGTGCTGTGATAATCTACTGCATAAAACTAAGCATTTATAAAAATAAACATTTAGGCAAAAGGTTGCTATTTCATCTGGCGATATAGTTGTTCTAATAACAGCATATCTGAGATATGAGAGACTTTAAGAAAAGTGTAGACAAAAAGAACTTTAAAGCAGCCAGTGTCTGTTTCCACTAAGCTACTAAATCACCTCTTATTTCAGATTAAGGTATATGTTTAAGTTTCCATCCGAATTCTAATCCAGTGGCTTTAAGCTAAGCTAGTATCTGCTGCTGAACTGGATCTCCTTCTTGATTAAGGTTCCAGCAATGCTTTTTTCTTAATCATGCCAAGCCACTTGGAAAACTGTGTGCATACAGATGCAGGGCACACAGAACTCTCTCTCTTCTGCTTCAAGTTAATATACCTTTTATCTTTCTCCTTGTGGTGGTGACACAAGATCTATGGATGAAATAATCTGTTCTAGAGATTGCATTATCACTGTAACATTATAGGCTGTTATATTAGTGGAATAATGTCACACTTTTAAATGATTCATACATAAGTACAAAGTTAAATACTCTGCCAGACTACACACTCAAAGGGTTGATATTCACTATACCTAACCAGCACTTTTTCTTGGGCCTTCAATTCAATGCTTGCTCCCTCTATATAGTGAAGCATGAGAGACATTTCTAAAGGTTAATTTTAGGTGAAGCAAATTGATTTCTAGAGATGTCTGCATCAACAATAAGAATGGACTGTATTGCTGCATGGCTTAACCAGAATTAATCTAATTTAAAAGGCATTTTCAGTTCACACTTTGCAAAATGTGAACCACCTCTAAAAGGAAACAGGAGACCTGATTATACAGGATTTGAAGAATTCTGAGGTGCTTAATGATATTTTTGCTTCAGTTTTCCCCAGCACATGCTCCAGTCACACTGCCTGTCACAGCAACAAAGACAGGGGCTCAGAGAATGAAGAGCTGTCGCTGTGGGACACAAAGGAGGAGACGCGGACTCATCAGAAGGCTGCTGGACTCCTCACAGGAGGAGCCGAAGGTTTATTGTCCAAACCTATTTTATACCCTTTCACAAAGCACCCACCTTAGAGGTGGGGACCCCTGGAATCATTGGTCACTTGAAGAGACCATCACACAAAGTCCCTCCCATGGGAAAGTATGCGGAAAAACATCTTAGTTTACAAAATAGCATAACTTGTTTAGCAGTTCTGTCCTGGGAACAGAATTCCCAGAAACCAAAACATGGCAGGCACAAACCTTGGCAACAAAGAACTATCCACAGTAGGAGAAAATTAGGTTCAAGAACATTTAAGGAACCTGAACATGCACAAGTCCATGGGACCTGATGAGATGCCTCTGTGGGTTCTGAGGGATCTGGCAAATGAAGTGGTTAGGCCACTATCTATCATGTTTGAAAACTCATGAAGTCCCACTGAAAAGGGAAAACAATCTCCATTTTTAAAAAGGGAAATAAGGAAGACCCAGAAATTTACAGGCTGCTCAGTCTCATCTCCATGCCTGGCAAAACCATGGAGTAGTTCTTCCTCGAAATGTGACCAGCAGATTGAGGGAAGTGATTCTCCCCCTCTACTCAACTCTTGTGAAACTCCCACCAGTGCTGCATCCAGCTCTGGGGCACCCAGCATAAGAAGGATGTGGACCTGTTGGAGTTCAGTCTGGACAAGAGAAGACTGTAGGAAGATCATGTAGCAGCCTGCCAAGGGGCCTGCAGGAGAATTGGAGAGGAACTTTTTACAAGGCCATGTAGTGATTGGGCAAGAGGTCTATTTAATGCCTCCAAACTGAGAGTAGGTTCAGATTAGATATAAGGAAGGCGTTCTTTCCTGTGAGGGTGGTGAGGCAATGGAACAGATTGCCCAGAGAAGTTGTGAATGCCACATCCCTGGCTGGTTGCCATCCCAGTTTGGATGGACTGTGTGAAACCTGCTCTAATGGAAGACATCCCTGCTCATGGTACAGAGCTTGGAACTAGATGATCATTAAGATTCCTTCCAACCCAAATGTCAATGTTTCTGTGATTGCATTATTATCTGATTATCTGTATGAGAACAAAATCTTAGAGTGCATTGCAATGACTATCTCTAGAAATGAAAAGAGATGACTGAAGCAGTAGATCTGAAGACTTAGATGCAAGCACTATTTCTGCTCTATGGAATATTCAGGGGTTTTGTTTCGGTCCTCTACCTTAAAAGAATTTTGCTGATATTCAATACATAATATTTGATAAAATTTCTCTCCAGGAATGGAAAATGAAAACAATTGATATCAATGTGTACCTTTACCATCCATCTGTAAGAGAGAAAGTTTCTATATTAGGAAGGTTCTACCAAACTACTTTAGAGTCAAGACCTTTTATTCTTAGATAGGAACATTAGCTTCCCCACCTGGTGGGAAGAAAGGAAAGCTTGCATAGCTTGTAGCATCTTTGAAGTATAAACCTAGACAAATAAGGACTTGTTCTTTCAGGCTACGTACATGCAAACAGAGACAGTGGCAGATGGATGATAACATTGCCATGGATGGATGTTTACAATTCCAGTGTATTTGTACATAGTGGTTATAAATAGGATCAAACTTATAAAGTTATATTAAATGTGGAATCTCCCTATCGAGCAATAGATTTCCTTGATCCTCTAACTCTGTTTTGAAGCAAATAAACTTTAGTTACAAAAATTTCAGGACAAAATCTTTTGATCTATATTTCTCTTTGCCTTCATGGTGGCACAGAGAAGATCTATACAGTCAGGATAATGTATCTCTCGGGGGTTTGACCAAGCCACTATAAAACTGCTGCCAATAAATCCAGTCATTTATGTAACTCGAAACATCCTGCCATGCTTAAAAAGAAAAGCTGACTGCGGAGCACCAGGATTTCTAAAACATTCCGACACATTGGATCATGGATTTCCCCATGTCACTTATTTTACCATTTCAGTGCAATACCATATGTCCCTGAACAATTTTGTAATGTGGCCCATATGTTTACTTTTCTTAATGAAAACCAAGAAGGTAACAAATTATCTGCAGCACTGGCACATAAATTGTATTTTTGGTTTTACTTCTGAGTTTAGATTAATTTTTTCTTTAAATATATTTTGCTGGTTAATTGCTCTCCACCAAATGTCAGTATTTTGTGAAAAGTTTTGAACAGCTCTTTGGTGATGGAACGTTCTGGAATGTTCCTAAATAAGAAGTGTCACGATATAATCTGTTTAATTTTTTAGCTAGAGATGGTATTTATGAAAAACATAATCTAAATATAGTGTTCTGCAAAACATTAAGAGAAAACAAACTTAAGATCTAATTCTTCCTGGCAAGCAGAATTATGTCAGAAGTTAATTTGGCCAAAATAGAAATATGGGTCTCAGCTGTGAACATGGAAATGGATTTAAATATTTACTGATGAAACTCCTCCCAGGCTTGAGATGAACAGGAAAACTGAATGCAATAAGGAATGGCTAAAAGTGACCCAAACCATGACTCCCTCCACCTCCATGTGCGTAAGCGTGAGCTTTTGTGGTTTTATGTGAAAATAACTACACAGCTTTGGTCTTTGGATTTTGGTAGCAAATGCTTTAATCTTGATGTGGTCCAACTAAGTATGTAACTACATATTGACCAGTAACAGAGCTGTGACATTTTTTCAAAGCAGAAAAGGTTGATTAAAGATACAGATGGTCTGCTTAAGTCCTCTGCTGTGATGCAGTATGCTTAGTTGACCATTCCAATTTTCACAGGGTTTTTTCATTTCATTTCATTTCATTTCATTTCATTTCATTTCATTTCATTTCATTTCATGGCATACTTCTTATTGTTTAAACTTCTAATAAAATTCTTGATAATTACAAAAAATGCTACAGATACTCTATTAAGGGACATTTGGAAAAACTAACTTAAGCAAGTTAAATACATGAATTCAAACCATATTACATGACTGTGTGGACACTTGATCTGGTAATTAAGATGTCCTTCATTCAATTAACTTAAGTCACTTCCAAGTCAAATCCAAAAAATCATATTAAAGTCACAAGTTCAGAAGGAGGAGATCCACAAGGAGATTAAGGCAGAACAGGAAGTCCACATAAAAAAGCCTACTCAGCATAATTTGTATGATGCCTGGAATTTACAATTACAACTAGAAATATAATCCCACCTGCTCTAAAAACTTCCCTTTCCTTACTCTGAAAAATCAGGTAAAAGAAAAGTTAGTATAAAAATTTTAATTCAGCTCCTAACTCTTTAATGTTTTTGGGTTTTGAAAGTGTTTTTACTATGCAACTTCCAAACAACTGCCCATTGCCTGTCCATTGCCTGTCCCAAGTACTGCAGACAAAGAGAAGATGGAATTAAAACTGAATTTTCAGAATATTTAGAGTTAATGCAGAATGTTAATGCTCTTTAGCAGGGTTGGTGTTGATTTTTTTGTTTGTTTGTTTGTTTTGTTTTTGTGTTTTTTTTTTTTTTTTTTTTTTTTTTTTTTTTTTTTTTTTGGTTGTTGTTGTTGTTTTCCTCTGTGTGTGTGTGTTTGTGTGTGGATGTGTGTGTGTGTTTGAGCAGATAATGAACCATTCCAGGCTGGCTAAGCTCAGTGTATAATTTAGCAGGATGTGTGGATGCTGCAGTGTGGGCTTCTCCTGAGGCCCCTTACTTCCTGATCTCTGCTATCAGATCAGATTTATGATATGCATAAAGAGGAATTTGGGTGCATTTAAGGTTTACTGCTTATTGACCACTAAAACTGCTAAAGTGATTTCTAGCAGCAGAGAACATTATACTGGAGATCAGGATTTCTCTGGGCCTTTTTATCTGAGGGAGTGTTGAGTGTCCTTCTTAAGGCCTACCAGCTTTCTGGTTCTCTCTGTTTTTTTTTCAAAGACCTTTCCTGTCTCCAGCAGGACTTTCTAGTTGAAACTCAGACCTGAAGACACTACAAATGCATAAAACAGTTTACTAAGACATGTTAATCCTAAAGTAAAAGAAATCAAAAGATGAATTCTTTCTGCTTTAAATTCAGCAGTCCTTAGAGGCTGCCTGTCAGGCTCAATGGAGACAAGGTTGATGGACGTACTGGAGTTACATCACAACTTTGTGTGTTTGTTTCATACTTTCTTCAAAAGAGCACAGTGGCTGCCTTTTCTTCATCCAGAAGTGGGAAATTGCACTTTCTACTCTTGTAAAGAACTGTTTTCTGCTCTCATTTGTTTGTTTTTAGCTTCAACATCTTTCACTAGTCTAGTTTCACTAATCTTTTACACATTTATGTTTTTAATATCTTTGTGCCATTTTGGTATCACATCCGTGTACACTCTGTACTGAATTCAGAGTTAAAAACAAAAATCTTGAAACTTATTTCATGTTTCTGCACTGACAGAGCTCTACTTTCTCAACATTACTTTTATGAAATGAGGTCTGAGTATACATAGTATATTTTGAATAGTTTTCCATTTACCTACATCTTCATGGCATATATCAAAACCTTGGATTGGGGAAGTGATTTAGAGTCAAATGAGCACCAAAATACCTAAAAGCTTTGAATTTTCAAAACTGGGCTGAGAAACAAGCTTTCCAGTCTATTTCTGCTTTAGTTTGTCATGGAAATAATATATCATCAGCACTGGAAAAATAGTTCATTTATCCATCTTATCAATGGGTAGGCACTTACCAAAACTAGCCCTGGCCAGGCCTAGACAATTCCGCAGCACTGTAAAGGGAAGTAAAGAGAACGTACTCTAAAAATAATAAAAAAGTGAGGGAAAGCCCTCTGAAGATGGAAACATGAATGCATTCTTGTATCAGTGGGCAACATTTCCAAAAGCAGTCAAACAACTTCAAAATTTAATCAAGGTGATTTTGAAAATGTTATCCAGTATCAGGAAAGTTACAGTCTTTCTATTGTTTCTAAGTTTTGAGTATTGTGCTATTTGCATTTTTCTCCAGACAGCATAAAACAACTAGTAGAAAACTAAAGACCCATTAAAACTAAAAATGATTTTGCTCAGGTTAAGGTCTAGTTTGGGAAACCTATTCAGTCTACTGAAAACAAAACACCTACTCTTACTTTAAAATTGGCTAACGTTACTGTAAGAGTTAAAAAAATATGGTAAAAATGGGTGAATGGCTCAAAAATCAGCTCATTCCTACTTGAATCAAGTTTCCTCTGGTATTGTATGAGCTAATGTCATGGCTATATTTTTTCCTAAATGAGTTTGGGATGGTTGGTTTTACCAGCAAGAGATTCTAATTCTGGATGAGTATGTTTTAATGAGATTTACATCAAGAATTTTCCTATCGGGTATACTAGCAAGAATCAAAATCTGTGTCCTCAAAAGACTGGCTCATGAAAATAACAGAAATAGGACCAGTTCCTTGATTATCATATTTAGACTTCCACGAGTTTATACTCCATCATGTAAAGGGAATTCAAGATTAGTGCTGGTTTTGCTGATTGGTTGCTGGTTTTTCAGAAGCCATCAGGCTTCTGAATGGTTCATAAGCTTTTTCAAAGGTATTTCAGCTGTCGAGCAAGTTGTGGCAGAGAGGCTGAACATATATGTAAATACCCAGAGATAGAGATTTTCTATCCATAAATAATCTATGTTAGCCATTACACTTAGGAAGCTTGCTTCCTGCTATCCCCTGACATCCTGATAGCTTGGCTACAAAATGCTGTTTGGGATTTCCTTATACTTGAGAAGAGTTGTTCGGGAAAGCTGTAGTACAATAACTATGCCAAATACTGTGTCCTTAGAGGGGGCATTCTGTTGGCCTGAATGGGTCCTTTTGTTGGCATTCTTGAAGAGAATTATCTATACTAGCAGAAAGATTTCTTGCTGCAGTGGTAACCATAGTTAACCAGGATTTTGCAAACAGAGTTATATCGTGTAGGACTGGCTTTTTAACATTTGTAGCTGCTTCATTTATACTTAACAAATGTTTCACACCTGTTTATTCACCAAAATCTTACTTTCTTATCTTTTCAAGCATCCCTTTTCTTAAACTCTACAGTGGACACTACATCCTTGTGCCAGATACCACTGTAGGAGTAAAGAGCACGAGACTTTGCAAATTACAGTAACACAAGTAAAGATTCATGAAGATAATCATAGCATCTCAGTGCTTGAGGGAAATACCACTTCATATGTAGCACAAACCCACTCTTGTCTTTTCCCTCTTTTATGGTAAGACTATATCTGTACTATGATACACACTATAATTATGTAAGAATTTAGAGTTTTTTCATCTTTCTACTTCTTCTATTTGGTCATAAATCTATCCCAAAGCAGCAAGTCCTGTATGTAATCAAAAAGGAACTGAGATAGAGGGTTGTTCTGCCATCATGGGAAACAAATAATAGCCTCACAGCATAGTTTTTAACCAGTTTCCTTTGAAGCATCAGAGATCCTGCAATGATGCAAATCTAGTTAATCTGCTGACCAAAAACAATGGGATAATTAATGGAATGCTTCAGCTTTGAAATTGAATTCTTATGATCTAAGAGTTATGAGTTGGATGGTAATCACTCTTTGAACTGCTTGGAGGATTTGCATATAATTTTCACCCCATAAGTCATGGAGCATGTCATTACATTGTCACATAACTCCAGAGAGTTCGCTCAGGGATAGATGGTTTATAAAACTGAAAGAAACGAAATATTTATTTTTGGGTTTTTATGTGTCTTTATTGTTTAGGATTTTCTTTATCAAAGTCCTTAGAGGTTCTAAGGCAGAGTTTAAATGCAGTTGAAAAGTATATTTCTTTCTTTGCATGATAAAACACTTAAAGCAATTGCTCCACTTCTTTCTGGACAAGGCAAAGGAAAAGCACATGATAAGGTGCAAAGTTGGAGTTTTTTGGTGGCTGTACAAATACCCCCACATTCTGCAATTAGCATCTCTTGCAACAAAGTAAAAACAAGGAATAATTCTCATTAAAACTTCAGGGTTTTTCCACCATTTGGTGCAGGGAAAATGCTTAAAAGAAAATGCAAATATAGTGGTTGTCGTAACTTAGATTCCCTTAAAGAGCTCTGTGCACAACCAGATTGATAAAAATCAGTCAAGTTTAATGAGCTTCAGATAAGGCTTGTAGACAAAAATATCAATACTTATCACTACCTTAATTGTATATTCATTTTGATAATACACACACCACCCCAGGGGTGTGGTAACTAAGGCCAAGTTTTTTTCTTGGATCGCTTTACTTATAAGCTGATGGATAGGTAAAGCATTCCTCATGGGGATGCAGTTAGCCTGGCATTGTTCTGCCACAGAAACACACCCTTCCATAAAAAAAGGACAGTTTGATGATATAACTGTCTGAAGATTAGGAATTTCTGTCAGCACAGCCATGCCAGCCAGGAATCAATCCAATGCATGAGTGTCAAAAGTCTGAACGGGGAAGCAGACCTTAGGAATCATGCAATATGGCCCTGTGCTGAGAATGATGAATATCACTAACTCCCTAGAAAGAGGCATGAAATGTATACATATTATTTCAGATTATTGCCTGTTCCATTTCCATATCCAGTGCCTCTCCCAAATGACTCTCTCAGTGTAATAAAAAAAATAAAAATATCTGATGCTTTTCTCTACTGTTCTCAACCACCTTCCTATCTTGTATTCTTTCATCTGTATTACTCATCTTCTTTCCTTTAAAAAAGCAAGCATGTCAGGACATTCAGGATATAGGGAAAGTAAGAACCTGCTGAATTTGTTTGATCTCTTCTCCAGGCATTCTGTTTGATTAAAAAAAAAAAAAGAAGAAAGAAAAAAAAAAACAATTTCTCAAATGGAATATGAATGGACATGTTTGAACTATCAAGAAAATTAGGTTCACAATGCCATCATTCATTTTCTAGTGAGATTTCAGATACATTTGCCGCATTTGGTTATGAAAATTTGGATTGATCCAATATGCTACCTAGGAACCTCAGTCACAGTTCAGAGCACACTGAGAAGTTCATAGAGGCAAACAGAAAAGTATTTTGTGTCCTAAGGAGTTTGCAATCTGACTGAAAAATCAGCATACAGATAGAATCAGACACAGAAGAATACAAGGTAACTAGTAATCAGGCTTTTTGCAATGTCAAAACAGATATAGGAAAACTTGTCTTATGAGAGAGTCGAAAGTGAAAAGAGCTACGCTTATTTTGTCTATCAAAGTCAAAGTGGAATGTAGTACTCAAAGATATATTTTGGAGATAGGTAAATACCAGGGAAAGTGAAGAGCTATTGAAATATAAGGATAGTTCAAAGCAGAATGCACACAATTTCATCCTGAATGCAGTTAGCTAGATCTGTATCTCTTGGAAGCACACAAATGTCCTTCCAACGTGTGAAGTGAGAGGAAAGAAATGAAATTGCTTTAAAATAGAGCACAAGGCATTTACAGCAAGATAGGGAGGATCCTGGATTTAGGATCTACAACTTGGCATATGAAACTGGCTCTTCAACTTGCTGATATCTGCAAAAGAGGATGGATGAAAACTTGATTGATGTTTGATGAGCCTGTCTATTTGCACTCCTGTCACCTTGAACTTAATTAGCTCTGTGCTTCAAAGTCTCTGCCAGATAGGTGCAGGAACAAGGAAGAATGTTCTCTTTTCCACCCTTCAATGCAAAATATTGTTTCTGGGAAAGATGGAGTTTTACTTTCATATGTCAGTGACCTGTGAGAGGTCCTTGAGCTACTTAAGATCATTTCAGCTCATGTGCTTTAATCATGTCTTCAAGGCTAAACCCAGTCATAATATTTCAGGATATGTACTCATTTTTCTATAAAACCACTAATGGATTGGTATTTGGATTTTTATGGGGAAATTGCCTTCTTCTCTTCAATTTTCATCTAACCAAACCCTTGCTTATGACATGGACCTCAGATACTGCATTTCCCCCTCTTCCCTGGTCCATTCCTTTGAGAGGGGCTAGTTTTTGGCACTTTTGTATGTGAAGCTTCTAATAATGTTCCAAAAGATTTCAGTGTGGGTTTTTTTTTTCTGTGCGTGGTTTCTGATCTATGGGATCATGTAGTATAGAGCTTTTTGCCTTTGTGTGAAATGTGAAATGCTTCACTGCCTTCAACTGCAAAGCATTTAGCCTTTTAGTTTTGGAAAAAAGACAGCGAGGTAACTCGTGGATGCTTCTTTTTAATATAGGGAGAGGGAGGACAGGAGAAAGGCATGAAAATGCTTGTCTAAAATACCTGTACATGAATGCTGTAGGCTAACTTCCCAGGAGCAAAGTTTCAGTAATTAGAGAGCTTACATCCTTGTCTTTCCAGGGCAGTAAATCTGCAAGTACAGGAAAGAGCTTTTGTGAGGTGGAGGTCTCTAGTGAAGGAGAGGGAATGATTGGGAAAAAGGGTGTGGAGCATTGTATCTTCAAAGAGCAAGCCATGGGGCAGGGCATGAAGCCATCCTTGGAGAGATTTGCTGTGAGAAGGAAAATAAAGCAGGCATGGGGAAAACATGGATTTTTGCTCCCCGTGCTCAAAAGACTGAAGGTACTTGTGTCTGATCACAAGAGAAGTTCAGACCAGTTACTGCTGCTGGCACTGGCAGCAGAAAAGGATAATTTCTTAATTTTATGTATGGAAGCTGCATGAAGTTCCCTTGAAGAGATTTTACTCTATTTAATAATCACAGGAGAGACTTTGATGATGTTTGATGATGTTTTGCAAATGTTTCTGCAGCAAAATCCTCCACTGACTATTAATTGAGGGATTTACCTGATGGACAGAGGAATGTAGATTGAGAGGTGGTCAAGAATTCATGGCCCCAGTAAACAGAGACTAGACAGGGTGCAATCAAAGGGCATAAAATCTCTGCTCCTGGCACTTCTTACTCTGCCATTCAGTCAAATGTTTTACAGTACTGATAAAAGTCACAGGAAATAAAAACCAGCAAGAAAACAGAGCAATTCAGAGAATATAATTTCAAATTCAACTAGAACTTTATGTTTTGGAAAAAACTGTTTTGTTTTGGAGATGCATATATTACATTTAAAAATTTTCCAATATATCTACTTTTGACACCTTTTACTTGAGGCCAACCAGATGCAGGCTGCTGGCCTGCCACTGAACACAGACAAGCCATTGTCAGGCTCTGGCATCCAGGTAGGGGTTCCCCAGACCCATCCCAGGGATTCAACAGCTGTTTTTCAACAGAAGCTCTTCTAAATCAACCAATCTGGCTGAATTTAACATCACTTTTGGATAAGGTATTACCTCATGTAAGCCTTCTCATCTAGATCTTACTCCAGCACTGGATCAGAAGAGCAGGCTAGCATCTGACGCAGACTTAATCAAGTTCCCAAAAGCAATTAGGAAATAACCTGCTGAAAGCTTCTTATCAAGAAGGAAATGAAATTTAGGCCTTTTAGTGGCATCACTACCTTTTGTTTTAAGTTTAAATTATTGTAGTATTATCTAACTGCTGAAGATCTCATTTTCTGAATAAAAGTGACTTTCCTATCTGAATTCTGCTAAATTTTTTGCCTCAGACAAACCTCATGATATTGAGTAAAACAGATTAGCATAGTGAATAAAAGAGATTACATGCAACCTTAAATCAGTGACTTTCACATTTCTTCCTCCTTTTTTTTGGTAAGAGAAATTGAAAATATGTTGACTTTGCCATTCATTGCTTGATATTATCTTCAAGATTTCAAATAAAATTGTTGCTATACATAACATTAGATCCTGATATGTGGATGTGAATCCATTATTTGTGTAAGAAAGAAGACATTTATTTTGCATTTTTTTAAAAACTGTGTTTTAAAATACCTCTTATGCAAAGGGAAAGGAAGATGCAGAAAACTATGGTGTGGTCACAGCATAAATCTGTTCTGAAACAATGCTTCTACTGTAAGTTCTGATGACAAATACAAGATTTCTGCATATGAAGAGCATTCAGAACAGGAAACTGCAAGCTGCAGAAGGAATATTAGGTAATCATGGGAATTCTGACAGCCATTTGAAGTCACTTACTCATGAGGATATAACAGCTGATTTCATTGCTGATTTTTAACCATAATTAAAAAGCATGAAAGCCAGGGATCTGGCTAATGTAGTTTCTATCCAAAGAGTAACATTAATCCTTTCTAATGGAAGCAGGGATTTTTCATTTTTTTTTTCAGTGACTCTACGTGATCACAATGGCATAATAATATTGAATCATGCCATTACTAAGCATTTCTCAAAACCTCAAAATTTACTCTTGAACTTTTTTTCATTTGTATTTGACAACTCTGATGTTTCCCTCTTTTCTGTTATAGAGGGGAAAAAATTCCGTCTCTCTTGAGAAGTGTTTCTCAACTGGCTTCCATCAGAAACCAAAAATTCTTGTTTGTTTTAACATTGGATTTTAATTGTAAATGCAAATCCACCATTTTGGAAACTTTCTGAGTTTGCAAATAGATGTTGAGTAAATTTTCAGTGCTTGGAATCTGAACACTTTTTTTAGCAGCAGCTGACGCTTTGTCCTACATATGTATAACCTTAAACATTTAGCTTCCTGCTGAGAATATAACCAAGAAAACTGATAGCTTTCAAGCTATCATTATTACAGCCTTGATTGTCTCCACATTGTTTGGCTGGGGAAGGGAATCTTTTGAAACCTCTTGAAAGTCACTCAAGGGATTTCTTCCATCCCCTCTTCACCAAGGAGGTGTGTATTGACTCGATGATGCGGTTTGATAATGTACATCATGGACTGCACTGCAAAACATTTCACTTACAAGAAATTAAGCCAAATTACAGAAAAGCAAATCACAGAGCATCTGTAAGCAGAGCCCTGATAGAAAATATTGTTGCAAGCATGTGTCTATATGCAATATTTTGGGAGAAACAAGGTCCCACCACAGACTTCCTATATAATTTGGGCAAGTCACTGTTTACTCTCTTTCTCAATTTCCCATCTTTAAGGGATGGACCACAATACTTTGATTGTCTTGCCTGTGAGGCAGTTTGTGAGGGTGTTTGTGGTGCAGACTGTCTCTAGTTTAAAAGCACAGCACTTAGTACAGTGGAGCTATGACCAAAACAAGTTTCCCTAGGGACTTTTGCAATAAGCATGGCATGTCTTCATCATGGCAGAGAACATGTTTTTTTAGCCAGACAGGCAGAGTCTGGAGCTTTAGAGATCCATAGTGCTGGTACGATAGAGATTCTCTCTCACCATCTCTGTAGAGAACAGACTGACAGCAGTTTACAACTTTCTTTCACTCTCTTGGTTGCCCTTTTGCAGGAGTTAGAGGGTCCTCTGTCTAAAGGCTGTTTGAGCAGGCAAAGGATCTTGAGGTCCCTGCTGTAACCAGCAGAGGCCTTCAATGGAATAAGTTTAATGAAATTTTTTGTTTGTAATGTTGACATTTACTTGAGAGATAATTTCCTTGACACCTTTTATAGTCATTGCAGTCAAATAGTAATTTCCAAGATGGGGTCCATTTGCCCTAGTTAAAGTTACTATTTTAGGGTGACATAAATCATCCCCTGCAGTTCCTAGTTCTCTTCATTGACTACAAAGAGACCCCAACTACCTCATGCGCAAGCTTCTACTCTGTAGATCTGGACTTCAACTTATGGTGCTCATACAACATCTATGGAATCATCATACCTTCCCAACAGAGGCAGTTGGGAAGTCCATTTTATTTTATCTCTGTGGGGAAACTGAGGAGCAGAGATATGATAATGGTGCAAGGCCACCAAGGAGTCTGATATTGATCCAATGCTTGTTACACTGAGTAACAATGCAGACCCAGAATTGATAATTTGTAAATCTTTGCACCATTTGGTTGAGACACTGTAGTGGAAACTGCTGAATGCTTGGATATAAAGATCTTAGATGAATCTGTGTCAAACTAGAAACACAAGCTGGGTCTCATAACTGATGCTTATCATTAGTACAATGAACTATACATTTTAATGAAAGGAAATCACAAAGGCACCACAATAGCAGCTACAAATTCCACCTGAACTATTTCCTTAGACACGTGAAACCTTCTGTTAAGTGAGACCTCTTCTGAGTCATTTCCAAACCAAATAAAAAGCATCCTATGTCTGCAATAGCTGAGTATCAGAGCTCTTAAGATAGAAAATTCTCATGATTTCAACTCATTTTGAATTTCTAGGGGATGAAGAGAAGGACTAATAAAAGTGGTCTCTTGTGGCATGTGTCAAATAAAAATGAATTGAATAACTGTTAATAACTAATTAGCAAGCTTGTCAGCAGCATGCTATCTATCTGCCGAAGACTCAACTGCTTAAAGCACAGTGTCCATTCCTCGGGACAAGGCAGAGCAGAGCAGCCTGTGGTAGAGGCATTGTCATGTGGTTTCTCTGAAATACTGGAACTGATGTGACTAGTTTCACCCTTTGGTAAAGTCTGTCCAGGGGAGGAAATTAAACACACATAATCTTTGCCACCTATTACACAGCTGTATAAGAGCATGTTTCTAGTCACTGCAGAATGAGTCCCACTGTGCAGACTGCTAATGACAAGTGTCAGTGTCGTGCAAGGCTCAGGAGATGTAAGATCCATTTCTAGTCATTTGAACTCTTGTCAGATTTCTGAGGACCAAATAATAAACCCTACTGTTTCTGCAGAAGTGCTCTGTTGTGACTGCTGTTGGCCACAATCCTGTGCTCAGTTGTGGCATAGTGATTTGCACCCTGAGCTCAGAAAGGGCCTCTGAAAACACAGAGGAGCCTTCAGGGAACACAGCAGCTTTAATGAGAAGGCAGCAACCAGTTTAGGGACAGTTACTCCCCTCCAAGATCCCTGCCTTATTCCTGGTGCTTCACTCTATTATGCTTCTCCTTTCTGGCATGCCCTAGTTTCTTGCTTTTTTCCATCACCATTTTCATCTTACTGGTCTTCCAGCAATCCCTTCTGAATCACTGTCAACTTTCTGAGCATGGTTTTAAAGCACTCCTGGAGTAAGTTTAATAAGAATAGATAGTCCTCTAAAGTTAATACCACAGATAAGCCAATGTAAAATGGAGGTGTCTAAAATGGAGGCAGATTGAATTTTTTCCAACTGGCTTTCATCTTTTCATATTCTCTGAACTTGTCTATGTCAAACTTCCTAATTGCCCATAATAAATTCTAATAAATATACCTAAGGAGTAAATCACAAAAGTTTCTTGGCACTAGGATGGCCAAGAGAGGAGAGCTGCTCTTAGACCATCATCAGAAGGAAAAAACTTAAATGTAAGTTCAGATCATTAGATAGAATAGAAGAAACAGAAGCTGTTATATAACCAAATTGAAATTTTAAATTTGAACAAGCAATCAATCACCAAACATAAATCTATAGGGATCTATAGATTTATAGATCTATAGAAGCAGTCTTAGCCTTTTGGCTAAGATCAAATATAATGTAGTGCAGTGTAGAAACTTAGTATCACAGAAGCGTTTGTTCACATCTTCAGCAAGGAAAGGAACAAAAAGAAGAGAAGAGAAGAGAAGAGAAGAGAAGAGAAGAGAAGAGAAGAGAAGAGAAGAGAAGAGAAGAGAAGAGAAGAGAAGAGAAGAGAGAAGAGAAGATTTGGTATGTGAGGCAGAGTAGTATCAAAAGGCACTCTGACAGCATGATGACTATTATGTAAATGAATTTCACTTTTTTTCCTAACTTAATTGATTAAATGTACTATGTAAATCAGGGAAGGGCATTATTTTCTGTAGCTTTTAAAAAAACTAATTTCTAATGACGTAATCAAATATGAGATTCCATATTAGAACCCCAACATGTTAGAATAGGGCACAGAAAGTGATTCACTGGAAGTTCCATTCCAATGGAAGTTTCCACTTCTTTACTGTGGGGGTGACTGCACACTGGAACAGGTTTCCCAGAGGTTGTGGGATCTCCCTAACTGGAGATACTCAAGAACTGTCTGCCTGGATACAATCCTGTATTCTCTAGGGTGATCCTACTTGAGAAGGGAGGTTGGACCAGATGATCCACTGCAGATCCTTCCAATCTGACCCACCCAATCTTACCCCCTGTGATTCTGTGAGGGCATTAAACTTCTATACAAGTTTTGATTTTGTTTCAAGGACTGACTGTGCCAGTATAATATTTTTAATGGGTATTAAGATTACCCTAATAATGAATTGCAAGTAATGTTGCCTTTTTGTAGAGACAGCAAAAGCTGATAGGATATAGCTGATATCTGTCTGGGATGTAATTAAGACAGTTGAGCCAATATTACTTTATGACCCATTTTGTCATTTATTCTTACTCCCAGCTCATCTATGCAGCTACTGCATCCATGTATATGCACAAGTTTCTTCAAGTAAACTTTAAATAATAATATAAATACAATACCTTTTGTAAAGTCGATTTCTGAAGAGTTGAGGTTCAGGCTGGACATCAGGAAGAATTTCTTCACTGAAAGGGCAGTTGAGCATTGGAATGGGCTGCCCAGGGAAGTGATGGTGTCACCAACTCTGCAAGTGTTCAAGAAACTACTTGGATGTTCAAGAATCTGACAAGAATACACCCCTTAGTGCCATGGTTTAGTTGGCATGGTGGTGTTCAGTCAAAAGTTGGACTTGATGATTTTAGAGGTCTTTTCAACCTTAATGATTCTATGAATTAGCAACATGTTTTGTGTGGTTTTAATTAAGATCCAAGATGTATAACACTAATTACTTAGAACAGCTTTGGCTCACTCAGTGCTTATACTTGCTTATTTACTCTGACTACTCATGCTTTCATTCTATTCTAATTAGTTAATGCATTTATAGTTCTTAAAAAATCTGATGAACAACATACTTGTCAGACATTCATGTGGATTCCTTTTATGCTCATCTTTTTTTGAAAATGTTCCCAGATTTCGAATACAATGTTAGTATTTATGATGGGTTGACCTTGGCTGGCTGCCAGGGGCCCACCAAGCCTCTGTGTCACTCCTCAGCTGGACAGGGGAAAGAAAATATGACTAAACACTTGAGGGTCAACAGAAGGATGGGGAGATCATTCAGTAATTACCATCATGAGCAAAATGAAATTGACTTGGGGAAATTAATCTTATTTATAGATAAAGCAGAGTAATGACAAATAGAAACATTACTCAATGTTTTAGGTTCAACAAACCTAAAAATACCTTCTCCTCATTCCTCCCTTCTTCCCAGGCTTATCTGTACTCCCAGCTTTTCAACTGCCTCCCCCAAGTGATGCAGAAGGATGGGGAATAGGTCTTGCAGTCAATTCACAACTCTTTATATTTTCTGTGCTTTCCTCACACTTCCTCTGCTTCAATGTGGGGAAAGCCTTCTCCAGTATGGGCTCTCCAGAGGCTGCAGCTTCCTTCAGGGCACATGCACTTGCTCCAGTGGGTCATCCTCCATGGGCCACAAGGTGGATCTCCGCTCCACTGCTGATCTCCATGTGCTGCAGTGTCGCTGTTGGACATGAAAGAAAGACACGGACTCGTGATTCAGAAGGCTGATGCTCTAAAAAAGGGGCTGGTTTATTCTCAGAACCTATTTTTATACTTTTTACAATGTGCTCACCTATGAGGTGGGATCTTTTGAACTATTGGTCACACCAAGGGTCAACAAGCAAAGTCCCTCCTTAGGAGAGAAATGTGAAAAATAAGATAGTTTAAAAAGTATGACCTTGTTTACTAGTTTTGGTCCCTGGGAAAGAACTTCAGAAAACTCAAACATGACAAGCAGTGACTACACTGCAGGGGCACAATTTCCTCACCATGGTCCTCAGCAGGCTGGGCAGGGAGAGACCTCATGCCCAGAGGCCGAGAGCAGCCTGGGGAAATGGCAGTCAGGAATCTCGGCAGCCAGGATCTTAGATGCCTCCTGCCCACCCCTCAATGACAATGTGGGTAGCCCAGCCCAAGCCCTGCTATCAAGGGTTTGGCAGACATCTCCCTTGGCCTGGCCAGGGGCAGGCAAGCTCTAAAATCAGCTAGATGTTAGTAGCTGTGACTTTCCCCTCCCCTGCTAGCAGCTACTACTGGGGCCTGGCCAGGCCTGGTCCTGTGAGCCCGGTGGGGCAGCGGGGCCCGGCCTGGCCCACCCGGCTGCTGCATGGCCGATGTTACCTGCTGGCAAGCTGGAAGGAAGAGAGATTTTCCTGGGGTTCTTCTGATTTTTAAGCCTTTGTGTTTCCAGAGGCGTGTCATCTTTCTAATTGGTCAATCAAACTGTCAACTTCAAAGCCAGTCACTAATTGCTTCTTGGTCTCTGTGCTAAACCCTCTGACCTGCACACCTTGAACAAAGTGGGAACTGCACAAAACTGATATTACAGATAAAAGCTCAAGCAGGACACAGTTCCAGTAATCCCCTCAATTTCAACTGGCTGTATCATGTTATCTAGTCACACACATACAATTGATACATTTTTAAAATTTTTATATGAGTCATTGATACATCTCTTATGGAACTTAGGGTTTCATTCGTGTTTAAATGTTACAAGCAAATGAAGGAAAAGATTGTTGTTTCCCAAGGTCATATTTATCATGGTCTTGGGACTGTTTTTTACATCCAAGTGTATAGCTGTGCGTCTTGGTTTTTCAGTGAACATATGGGTCAAGTGTAAACTGTATCTTTTCTTAAATCACTGTCCTTTGAATTGCAGAATACATCTCTCTTGGAAGCCAGTTCTACTGAATCATGTCCATTGAGGCAGATGTAGGTGTAGGTGACCTCAGATGTAATAAGAGCAGTTTTCACGAGCACAGTTAAGCAAGAAGAGACAACAAGCAAACTAACAAAACATACAGAGAAAAGTCACAACCTAGTCTGGGAAGGAAGCCTGCTGGTGTTTGTTTTGGGTGTGTGAATTCCCTGGAGACTCTGCAACAGAAATGTGCTGCACAGCCAAGAAAATCGTGAGGCAAACTCCAACAAGTTCCGAGCAGAAGAGCCTTGGTCAGCCTGGCCGTGGGACAACAGCCGCCCAGCACGGTGCACCAGCTGCAACTGGGTGTGAACTGCCTTTGCCTGTTCCCCCATCACCTTTGTAGTTGTCCCACCATTAGCAGGCACAGGAGTTTAGGTTGCCATGCAGCAACTCCTGTGAGTGCCGCTGGGCCTCATCAGCGCTGCTTCCCAGCTGCTGAGATGGTGTTATTTACCTCAGTCACTATTTAGCTTTTCTGACTTTCAGTGGGGAGCACAGATGGGGTATTTAGCATCTGCAGAATCTAATAAAAGATAAGGGATACCAGGGGATGTGCCTGCTCTGAGAAGCTGAACAGATGTGCTAAAATTGAGCTGTATTCCCCAGAAGGCTTTTCATGTCTATTTGTTTATTTTTTTGGACAACATCAGTCTGACTGAATTGAGCTATCTGGACTTTATGTTCCTGGGAACCAGTTTCACTCACAGAGCTAATGCCAAAAATTAAAAATTATCTAAAACTAAAGGTGATTTCTAGAAACAGGAAAGACCAGATGTCCATAGGTCTGCCTTCTCTTCTGAGAGTAGAAAAATATCAGCTAGAGGTTTTAGAAAAATTGGGCCCACTTCAGAACTCATTCACTGGAAACTCATTAACTAGCCCTGGATAATATCACATTAAGTCAGAAAGATGGAAATGCAGGCTTATTGTTGTGGTAACTTGCTACAGGAGTCATGAGATGTTCATTTTGCAGATATCAAAGGACTTTAAAAAATTCCTCTGACTTGAGGGCTGATAGTCTTGGAAATCAAATGAAATATGTAGTCATTTAACAGAGACAATGGGAAAAAGAACACCAAGAATGCTGAACACTGCACATTTCTTGTGGAAGTTGATTCAATAGGAAAGTGGCCAAAAGGCAAAATTGAGCACTGGAGACATCCAAGTGATAAAGCCTGCAACTCAACTATATTACACACCATAATCTGTTTAACTGCCACCAATGGAAAGATGGAATTGTGACCAGAAGATGTACTTAGCTCTTTGTTTTTCTAGTCATCCAAATCTCTGCTTATGTGAGTATTTTGATCTTTTCACTGATGGTATTTTAACTCAACCTTGATCAAGCTTCAGAAAAAAAAATTAGATTTTTTTTTAGTCGTGTGAGAACAGTATTTTTTTCATAAATATCTGAGGTCCTTTTTTATATACCATTAGCCAGAAGTATTTGCCAAGGTAACAGGTTTGAATAGAAGCTTATGTAAGTGTTCTGTGTGTTGAGACACTTCTGCATGGCACTGCATGACATATTTGAAACTAGAAAATATTTGATCTTAATTGACACAGGCTGCTGTCAGTTTTACAAAAGAGTAAAAATCTTGGATATGGAAAGTTATTTACTCCTCCAGGACTGGAAGAATCACTTTTTATTATAGAGCTGAATTTATGAATAGGACTTGATCAGATTTTATTATAATTCCCTCTTTTAGGTGCTGTGCAGTGTTGTCTTTGTTCACGGAGGTTAGTGGGATGATGCAGGATAAACAGGTTCTGACTGAGTTGTTTAGCTTGTATAGCACCTTCAGCTCACTTTGAAGGAACAGCACTATGTTTATTGCATATATTACACAGACTGTTCCCTTCTCACATGTCCCTTTTCTGCAGCATAAATATACTGGCTTTTCCTGGAAAATGTATAAATTACAAGTCTAAACTGCAAACAGGAATTTCAAGTATAACTAATACAGACACCAGTGTATGAGTACAGGAAAGTACATATTATAACCAGGATAACCTGACCATTTTGAATAAATCTCAACTTTTCATATGAAGGAAAGGAATGATGTTGAATTGCATCTGATCCAACTCTTTTGATTATCTCTTCTTATATATATTCTTTCAATCCAAAGAACAAGATCAGAGCACTCCTGAAGAATTTGACAGCCCGAGACTCCAAAAAACCTCCTACAGAAACCTTATCCATATGATTTCTTACATTTGGCTCTTCAAAGTTGAACTGTTAGTCCTCACAAACCCGAAGTGACTACATTTGATTGAAGTCTAATTTGCTACACGTGTAAGCATATTTTCCAAGTCCCCATGCATGAGAAAATAAATGATCATGAAATATTTTGATTCTACAGAATACTTTTAGAGGGAATGATTTTTCCCTTCCCAGCACTTTCAGCATAGCTTCTAGTGATGCAGTAGTTCAATAGCTAGGAATGTTCACTGCTCACCTGTACAGATTTTGGCTGAGACAGAGTTGTTTTCTTTATAGGAGCTGGTACAGGGCTGTGTTTTTTGATTTGTGCTGGAAACAGTATTGATAGTAGAGGCCTGTATTAGCCATCTCTGAGCAGTACTTGCACAGAGATGCCTGTTCTGCCTCTCCTCCACCCCACCAGCCATGACACTGTGGGTGCACAAGGAGTTGGGGTCCAGAACAGCTGGGAAGACTGAGCCAAACTGACCACAGGGATATCCCATAATATGTGAGGTCACACTCAGCATATAAAGCTGGGGAAAGATGGAGGAGGTGATGTTTGGAGTTCGCCTTCCCAGGTATCCACTACCATGAAAACGCCCTGCTTTCCTGGAAACAGAGGGGCTGTGCCACCCAAAAGGATTAACCAACATCACCCAGCATCTCTGCTGTGGGAGATGAGTTACTCTACATACTCTACAAAGCATGATTTTCATTATTTTATTGTGATGGAATTATTCCTTGCTTTAATTTAATTCTCTGTTAGTTCACTGTTTGGGACATGACTATACCCTTCTGTTTGGTCAGCTCAACTGAATGAAACTGATTGATGGTATTGCTTCAGAACAGGAGGAGTCTTCTCATACTTGCTGTCGGAAGAATTGGACAATTGTTGGTGTACAAAACAAACAACTTGTAACAAAAGCAATAAGAAGGACATATGTTCCTCAAAATATCTCCTTGTCCAGAAAGTATAGTAATTGGAATTGTTTTTTTCTTTTTGAATATTAAATAATTCTTTGTGTTTGTACTGCCATGATACCCTGTATGCTGTAATTTTTTTCAGATTTAAAAGGAAGTGATGTTGCAAATTCTGTCTTTAAAGCTGAGTTTCCTGGATAAATTTTATTGATCTTGGGCCCAGACATAGACAGTAAGTTTTTGATCCCTTATGAGCTCTTGATCCAGTGATCACTGACAATGGTTCTCCCACATCTTCTGGTGCTAGACTGCACATTTTAGACCTGAGATATTTATTCAGGTAAGCCTTGGAACTTATGGTCCCCAATAAGCAAAGACCCATTTAGAGTTTCTGAACTTGCACTATCAATTTGCAATTAAAAATCCAACAAAAAGTATAAAATCAGAACTTCCAACTATTCAGAATTTTTCTGTGCCATTTAGCTTATTTGGTGTGTGATTTTTAGAGTAGTAGTTTGAGATACTTGAAAGGAGTCTTTATTCATGGGAAAAGATGTTCAATGCTATTTGAGGAACAAGTTTCCTTTGTGGTATGTCCAGAAAAACAGTATTGAAGTTTGAATTCTTAATGAATTGCTTTAGGTAAGTCTTACATTTGCCAAAAGGAATAGAAAAATTAAGAAAATGCATTCCCAGGACTTTCCATCTTTTCTTTAAGTTGAAAAAGATCTTCCATTCCCAGTTCTTTAAAGTCCTTTTAGATTAGCTGTGGTACAAATGAGTTTAAACTGAGTTTTTCTAGCTATAACAGTTATACAGAGCTGCCTACAAGCTAACTTGAATAATTCAGTCATCTGAGAGAAGCCTGAGAACCTACAAAACCCCGAGGTGAACCTTACTCTAGGTGGCAAAGTTGAAATATATCTTCATGCCTAGAAAATCTACCAGCAAAGGGACAGCCTCTATCAAAAATGCCTATCAAGGATAATATTGTGCCTTTTTCTCTTCTGACCTGAATGACCAGCTTGTAAAAATCAAATAAACAAATGAAAACACATGGGTACAGAATCAAGCTATAGATCAAGATGAACTCCATCCACTGAGTCACAAGCAATGAAGCGTGTGTGCCACACTGCCCAAAGCCAGCAGTTTTCCAAGTGCTTAGCGCGTGTCCTGAATGTGTTCAGAATCCCCTGCCAGATATAACTTTTCTTATAAACTGAAACAGTGCTGGAGTGTGACAGCTGCTCGGACATCTCATGAGACCAGTTCTTCTTGCACTGTGTTGAATGTTACACTTGCAGTGTACTGGACGTCCTGTCAGCACATTCCAGTAATTTGGTGGCACAGCCAAAATCAGTAGAGAAAAGAAATTGTACAGGCAACAATATGAACTTGTTAGTTAACTTATGGCTCAGGATGTTTCTAGACAGGAATGCTGGCATCAGTTCCTTAAAAACTAGTGTAGCTCTGCCAACACTCTGGAAGTGGTGCATGAAATTTTAGTATGAGGGCTGTTCAAAGTAACCTTTTTAGTCAGGATTAAGAACAGTGAATGCTGAACCATGGAACACCCCTGCAGTGTGCCCTTCTCCACACTCAGAAATACACTCCAGTTAAATAGAAGTCTGGGTGAAAAAAACATGGCCTACATGATGTAATCTCTTTCTGAGATGATCTTGACTGCCTAAGGTAAGGGTGAATATGTTTTTTCTCAGTGACACACTATCTCTGTGCTCCTATTGCCAAGCAGACTGGACTACTCTCTGTTTCAATGCAGTCCGAAAGCAACAGCAGCAAGTAAAGTATTATGGTTTCAAGACAAAGCTCCTTATGTGGCAGCTCCCAGAAAGAAAATCTCAGTCTATTTAAAGCAAGACCTTATATCTAGAGTACAGTTCATTCCAGCAAATTTCATGTCAGGATTTGGTGCTGTCTCCTTGCATTATCTCCATTTGAAATGTAAAATTGTAGTTGGGTATGCAATGACTTTGGATGCTGGCCAAATATTGCCCTGGAGATGAAATCCAAGGATTTTTTTTTTTCTTTCCCAATTCAAAGCACATCTCAAAGTTGTTCTGGCTCTTTCTGTGAAGGAGGTTAACACAGATTTTCTGTGCTAAGGCTGTTTTAGTTTTACAGGCACAATGAAGATTTCTTCACTTCTGGTGGAAAAAGGAAGCGTTCCAAAATGTTTACCAAAGAATAGCTGTTTACAAAACTAGCATCTTGCTTTTTGTCTTGGGTAACTTAGCATCCATAAATGGCAAGAAGATTGTTCTGGTACTCCAAGTCCCCCTGCATTATTCATTAGGGAAGCTCAAGCTGAATAATTTTCTCTGGGACAAAGCTGTTGCTAAGCTTAAAGCTTGGGAGATCTAGTAATGCAATTTTGCTTACCCTTCTTCTCAGGAAACTCTTCCACTCACACGATGTGAGGATATCGTGACTTGGCAAAATCACGCTTTGTGCTACTTCCTGAATACTGGACAACAGGACAACTGTGTGAACTAAAAAGAAGATTTATTAACCCTGACACTTCAGCAATCAGTGGAAATGAAAGGAAGAGAGGGCAGAAACAGTAAATGAAAGGGTGGATAAAACGAGTTCCTCATGACAAGTGTGCTATGACATAGCTTTTTCCAAAATGATCAAGAAGAGAAAGCCATATGTATATGTACATTTTATAATATATATCATAATTTCCATGATAAATGTAACTTCACCTCTGCCAATTAAAGTTATATCTTCTATTTGTCTTAATATAGGGTGGGACAAAACATTCAAGATGTCCATTGCTTTTTTTCAGTGATTTGTGTACAGACAGATGAAATGCACAATTTCCTCTGCTGCAATTTCACTTAAAAGAAATAGGGGTTTTATTTTTGGATAGCCAAATAAAACTTCACTCCAGTGGAAAGGACTGAGGTTCAGAGTGAATGACAGCTTTTGCTGATGGTTAGCTCTTGGTCACAGTGTTAGCAGTGTGATCATGAGAGCACAGTCTCTGGGCAAAGAGGCTTTGGCAAAGAAAGAAGGGTGAACTCATCTTGGGAGGCATACATGAAAGGTGAAAGGAAAATAAAATCTAAAAACTGATTTGCAAGTAAGATGTTACAGAGACTTAAAGCATTTCTTCAAGACTATAAAAAGTAGAACAAGACTGTCTGTCTCTGTGCATCAGTCCTTCAAGAAATTACTTGACATGTATAAAAGTAGTAGAACAGTCTGGAATTATGTCCTGAACCACTGTATTGAAGAAAAGCACAGAAAACAATGAGTTAATTTGGCTGCAGTGTTATGGAACATTTGCCAAAGTACTACTCTGGTGCATTTTTCTTAGCTCTGACTCCCTAAGGGTGTTCTATCTCCCTTCCAACTTACAATGCAACTCTGAGAAATTACTTGTTGTTTCAAAAATTCTATTCAAAGGTTAGCGGCTCTTGGAAATGCACTTATTCTGGCACTCTCTGCAGAAAAATCATAGGCTGAATGAACAGCAAGACTACCTGTTGATGTCTAGAAGTGCTTCCTTTGTGCTTATGTGGAGATACACTGATGGATTGTTAAGAAGAAAGCTAGCACCACTTTCCTCTTCACTAGGCTGCTTCTGCAGATAATAATATGAATCATATCAATCATATCATATATCGTATATCATATCATCTACTTTCACTGTTGTCTGGAATAAGACTAAAGTGTGAGCAATGAGATCAGGGGAAATCATACTCCTAATACTACACAGATATACCTTTTATGAGACTTACATATGGTTTATTATACTTGAAAACCCAAAATATAAAAAAACCCCCCCCACCAATCCTTCATTGTCTGATTTTTATAACGACACATATTCTTTGTATTTTTATATGCTTTTTAGAACTCCCAGTTAATTTTCACATGTATCTTGTGGGTAACAGCTTATGAGGTTCTGGTGGGAGATGAAATCAGACTTTTTCAGTCAGATATTTTCCACTAGCTACTGGGTTTTTTGCACAAATTAACTGAGATTTGCACAATAGTATGCAACAACATACATGTTAAAAAAACAATTTAACAGATAAATTAATTTTTGGGCTCAGCTCTGGTCACTTAAAGCTGTAACCTTTTGTGATAGAAGTATGATTTGATAGTTGCAGTTACCTATCTTAGACTGGATATGAAAATATTTCTTATTTTGTCTTTACTGAATGTAAAAGATGTGCAAATTCTGTCAATGATCCATATAATTATTATTACATTTTGAATGTAAACATTAATATAATAGTGAGAAATTAACAAACCAAACCTGAGCAGCAGGTAACTGAATCCTGTGTTACTTTACCTCTGTTTAAAGCTAGGGAGTTTCTTTACAGAACAATGTAATTCTCGGTACACTGTGATTTTTATATTCACTTGTCATACAAGTTGCCTGCGGTATGTTCCCATTTATTTTAAATATCCACATGTTCCTAACATGTTGATAGGCTAACTGCCTGCAGGGATAATTGCATAAAATAGGTGTGTTGCAGGAATACAGTGTGCATTTAGGTGTCTTTATTTTGGAAGGTGTATTTTGTATTCAGCCCTGCACATTGTGCTTTGCAGCTCAGTAGCTGCAGTTCATGGGCATTTATTTAAAATGCTGATTTTTAAATAATCCATCCAAATGCATTTGCTTCATTGATTAGAAGTGATTGTAAGTTATTAATATTACTGCACAGCTAGGAGAATGCATATATATCAGTTCAGAAGAACTCTAAAACATGTATTTGTCTTCAAGGCTCACAGAAGAAGCTAAGAATGCTAAGACTGGTCATGAAGTGAACTTAAGGATCAAAGTGACAGCACTGAAAACCCAGCATTGGGATGAAGATTGGGTCACTCACATCCAGTCCAGCTGGGATGATTATTGTAGCATATTTTAAGAACAGACTTTAGAGTCATCACCAAAGGGCCCAAAGTCAGAATTTTTGTGTTTGGCCTCCCCTGACCCAGTGCAAATGGTGATGTCACTAAGGAATGAGGGAAAAGTATTGTTTGTGTAGGTCTGCTTCTAAACAGAATTATTTTCAAACTTCTCCATGCAGCATCAGCTGTTTCTAAATGATAATATTTTTATTTACCACTAATCCACTCAAGACAAGACATAACATTCTTGTTCTGTTACTTTACTGGAATTCTTATTTGTTCTTATTTTCCGTCATTTATTTTGATGTCCTCACATCACTTCTTTAATCCAATTTCAGTCTGAACGGCAGTGCAGTAACTGGTTTAAAGTCATGAAAACGGCTTGTGCCAAATTAGAAAAAGCACATTGTTGTTATTTTTGCAAAGTTGAACTTATTAGGGGAACTACAACAGTAATGTCATACTGCTGAACCATCATTCTTGTATGTCCAATACTAAGGAACTTTATATGGGCACTCAAGGTCTAAAAACTGTTTAAAAACCTCACTGAGAAGAAGCCAAGAGAAATATTTACAGAGACCAACAAAAGTCCCTGAAGAGTGAGTGTATTTTCATGTGTCCTTTATAGGAAATTTCTTTGGTAGGTTTTTGAAGCTTATGACAGAAAAGGGGTAGAGATATTTCAATATCCAGGAATTCAGCAGTGGCAGTTGTCCCTATACATCAGTTTATTCTGGTTTCTCAGTAACCCCTTAGCTGTCTTTTAGATGGTTTGAATTATTCTAAATGAAAAACAAAACAAACAAATGAACCAAAACAAACCAAAACAACCTCCCCCCACACAAGGTACTTTATCACAGTTTATTGGGAGAGTAGAGATTGCATTTAAGCATTGGATTCATAAGGTGTGTGGGGGAGAATGAACATCATGAGAAGGGAATTCAGGCTCTTACAGTAAAATATGGAGTATACTGTGAATCTTGGACATACCTGTGTTTTCACTGATCTTCATTTCCAAGTGGCATGAAGATTTCCTCAAATAGATTGAATTACAGATAAAAACCCCAAATAACAACCAGATTCAGAACCATTTCTGAAGAATAGGGTCTAGAATTCTGACCAAAATTACAGTGAACAAAGAATTATTATGTCAGAATGAATTTCTTCTTAAATATTGTTTTTTTGCAAAAACTAATAATTTCTCATTTGAATAATGACTCGAGATAAAAATGAGTATACATTATTAGTTATTGCATATAAATTATTAACTATATCTGTGTTATTCTACTGTTTACAGAAGGGGTTTGCATATCTGAAATGCATGTGTAAAAATGTGTAACCACTCTTGACAAACATGAGATTTTAAGCTGCTTTCAGAAAAATGAGATCTTATATTTTTATATGGATATCTTCCTCCCAAACTTGAATTACCATGACTCTTCTGATATAAGTGATTTATATAATTGTGGAGCAGAAATATCAAGACTATGACATAACATGATTTGAAAAGGAAGATGTTTATGTTTGATATCACATAAAGGAGAGCAGAGACATGGTCAAAAAGACAGCAAGTGAAATGATTAATTAGACGTGCAAGTAAAAACTGCCTTCATTTAAAGCAGAAAAATAAACACTGTGCTAGCCAAGGCACAACATGAACCAAAATGCTTCCAAGAGGTCATATAGTAATTCTCACTATGTTATCCATACATTAAGACATGGTCATGGATGCAATGAAAGATTGTGCATGATGACATGCCAAAATGAAAGACTAAATGGTGATATTTTACACAGAAACTTAGAAAAGGAACATTGTGAAGAATATTATGTGCTTTCTTTTAATAATGACAGCTAGACAATGGAGCTGACAGCTAGACATTCCTCAGAAAATGTCAGAGGCTAAAATTTGGGTTTGGATGGGATCAGAGAAGTTCAAGTAAAAAATATAGTTTTGTGAGACATTCAGTTGAGATGCTACCTGAATTTGGTTTGGTGGAAGAGATTACCAGAGACCAGAAGAGGAGGTGATAAAGGACAGGAGAAGACATAGATCAAGGAATGTAATGAAAAACTGAGGGTAGAAGGCCAGCTAAACAGGAAAGAAGCATGAAATCCAAGAAAGAAGAGTTGCTAGGAGAGAAGCTGCTGACCCACAATATTGGTGGGTCAGGAAGAGAGAGAGAAGAGCTATGCACAATTCTGAGCTTTGGTTTTTAAGAGATTTTTGGAAGCAAAATTTTGAGAAACTACCAGACTGGGAAGTATCTAGGATTGAACAAATCCTTCAGCAGTGACATTGAGATGAAAGCTGAAGAGGTAAAATATGGAGGTTAAAGCTGATGAGCTAAGTTGTGTTAAATGTGACTTTTTAAGATGCAACAGAGTAATGGACTACTGCTACATGATAAAGAAGAGGGAGACTCAAGCATTAAAGGGAAGAATATGTTGGCAAACAACTACTCTTTATCTGTCTTCTGTTTAAAGCAAGAGATATATCACAAATAAATCATAAAAAATACATATTTCTTATAAAAAATGGAGGGAGTAATTCTATATAAGAAAAAGATCATAGTTTTACTATCCAGCTGCTTACCAGTAGCATATAGCTGGTTTCCATTATTTTTCATGTTCTCTTTTACCACCTTCCCCCCTTTCTTAAACTGTTACCATATGCTCTACACCTTATTTTCCTGAAAAAACTTTATTTTTGGAAACCCAGTGTTTTATGTGCAGTGTTAAATGCTAATGCCATCCTCAACCTGACATGTAAACATATAGCTAGACTCTGCTCTCAGCAGGAGCTGGAAAGTTGACTTTGGCTGTTTAGCATATCTGGAAATCAAGTCAGTTTTTCCAGTGGCTAAATGTTGATTTATTTTTCTAACTGTGGACATTCTAACAGGAATTTTAAATAGGCTGAGGAATAACTTACAAAAAATAATTTTTAGAAAACTAAAGCAAAGATTAGATGAAACTTGCATATTTGATTTCGATGTGGCTGCCCTTTCCCTATCTAAACTGTGCAGGTGGGTGTCTGAGAGCTTTACATATACTTGGATATAATTAGTTCATCTACCCATGAACTTAGCATCTAGACATTTTCAGCCTCTGCACATTTTGTAGTTTAGAAATCTGCTAAGGATCCAAGGATTTCAGGCCTGAGTTGGATTCAGTGGTCGTGAATGCCTTCTTACAGAACCAGGGTCAGAGAGGAAAGATTGGTGGCAGAGCTGCTGTTACTCATTTTGCTGCAAATAAAAACACTAGAAAAGAGCTGCAGGCTCCATGAATTTTTAAGGCAGTTTACTTTAGACTGGACAAGGCCTAGAAATGATCCAGAGCACCAGGATTCCCTATTCCCAGCAGAACGCTCTTAACACCATGCTCCCTCTTGTTTACTGTTGTTCTGTCCTCATGGCTCCCTTAGTCCTGGATACTTTTGGCCACATTTGAAAGAAACAGTTGATGTTTGCTTTCACCCTTAAAATATTACCTAGCTTAGCTGTTTCACAGATGTTTTCTATTTGTTACTTCACTGAAATCTTTTGAAACAACCTCATGCATTTCCCCTCTTTTCAAAATCTAAATTTGGGCTGCAAAATTGAAGTACCTTATGCAGCAGGATTGGTAGAGGATTAAGAGCCTAAAAGCCTTAAACCTATTCCAGGGGAAGAGGAGAGGTTGAGTAGCTTTGGAAACCAGAAGTCTCAAAATTACCTTGCAGCTAGATTTAATGTGCCATTCAAATTCCTGGTCCTGATTTTGCTTTTTCCTTCCCCTGGTCTAGCCAGATATATGTCCCAAATGCATACAAAACACAAGTAATTATGCAGTAATTAAAAATAATTAGGAGCTCCTCTTCTGTTCCTCATTGGAAAGCTTTAAAATGAAAACTCAGGTGTTGCTCCCCCATATAGGTTCAGGAGATTCAAGCCTGAATGTGTTCAACTGAATCGGATCCATTTAATTCTGATCTGTTTTTTACTTATCAGATGCAGGAGTCTTCTCTTGAGTTTGTTCATATACATGTTTTATTAGCAAATAATTCTCTGTCTCAGTTGTTTACATTCCTACGTGGCCTGTTTTGTCAGAAAATAGGCAACCTTTGCCAAATGTACTTCCTGGAATTTCATAATTTCACTCTTATTTGTTTCCTCTCATATGTTGAAGGATTTTTTTTCTTCAATTTAAAAAACAGAAAGCAAAGAGATGAGCTAGGTTTAAAAGGCTTGTTGGTATCAACATCTATGTATTTTGGGGTTATCATGAAACCAAAACACATGAGATTAGGTGTAGCTGGTTGCATTATTGGCCACTATATTTAGACAAAAGTGAAGGAAGCATCTCTCTTTAGCATTGTGTGACTTCACCTGCAGAATCCATTGCTGCAGGAAATAGTTCCAGTCAAATATTATGGCTAAACTTTAAAAAGGATGTGTATAAGTATTGTCTAAAAATAACATCTGCTGTGACAAATTTTAAAAGAAGTCTTTTCAATAGACTGATCTCATTAAAAAAACATTGCAAATGACATTTTGCAGCCCAGGAGGACTGTGAGTTTGTTTTGCTTGCTGGCTTTTGCCGTGAACGACTGTCTAGCCTTGGGAGAAGTATTCAGAATCACAGGACAGTTGAGGAGAAAAGGCCCCTTACCAGTTATCCAGTCCAAATCCCTGCTTGCTCAGAGCAGGCTGCCACAGACTGTATACAGCTGGGTTTTGAACATTTTTGAGACTGGAGTCTCTACGACCTCTCTGGGCAACCTACAGCAATGCTTGACTACCCTCACTAAAAAAGGGAGTTTCTTATTTTGAATGGAACTTCCTGTGTTTCTGTTTGTACCCATTGTTTCTCGTCCTGTCGGTGGTTACCACAGAGAAGGGCCTGGCTCCAACTCTTTTACATGCCCACCAGGTATCCATACACATTGATAGGGTACTGCTGTGCAGGCCTCCTGCCACCTGGGCTTGATTTCCTGATCATGGGAGTGACAACTCTTGAGCATAGAGGAAGTCACTCTTGAAATTATTAACTGGTCTATTGTATGCTATTCTCTTCAGGGTTGAATCCTATTTTTTTTTCTAAGCTGATCCCTAAAAAGGTTCTCCTGGACTCCAGGGTGGTGATTCTGCTTTTTTTTTTTTTTTTTTTTTTTTTTTCAGTTTCCTCTCCAGAAGCTGAATTCTGCTATCTGATGGTCATGGCAGCCAAGGCTGCCTCAACCTTGCCAGTCACAAAAAGGTCTTTCTCGTTTGCATGAAGCCCAGCAGAACAGCTCTCCTTACCCAGTCCTCAAACACTTGGTTAGAATATTATCATCATGCACTCCAGTGCATTGTTTGTGGATGGTTTGTGTCCACTGTGCTGACCTTTCAACAGCCCCCCCCCGACCCTTGCAGGATCTATGACTGCTTCCACTTGTCTGAAGAAGGCCTCTTCTACTTTTTTCTTCCTGACCAAGTTGTAATAGACACCCACCATGACCTGACTTTTGCACTAGTCCAGACCCATGAGCTGAGATTGGCTCATTACCTAGCCCTAAGGAGAGCTCCATGCATTTCTCCTTTCACATAAATGGCAACTCTGCCCCCCACCCATTCTCCACCCCCTCCTGAAGTCCCTGTACCGATCCTGGACAGTGGGCCAGCCATGTAAGCTATCCCCCCTGCTTGCTCCTGATAAGATTACAGCCCTGTGACTATTCACAAATCTCAAATTCCTCCTATTTTTCCCCCTTTTCTGTATGAATTAGTGTATGGGGACTTCAGAGAAGCACCCCAAAGTGCTGATTTTGCAGAAAAAAAGTGTGAGAGCTTCTCCAGCTCTATCAGCAGTTCTTTATTTGTCTGTTCACACTTGGGATGGGCTCCCTTTGTGCAGGCTTTGTTGATTATGAGATGTCTTCTGGCCACATTGGCTGGCACCATTTGCTTGCCAATCCTGTCCACCATTTTCTCACTTGACTGTGGATTATCATCTTCATCCCTCTCAATCCCAGTTTAAAAGTCTCATCAATTCACCAGCTTGTTGGCAAAAATGCTTTGCCTCACTTGGTCAGGTGGATCCTGTCTCTTCCTACCAGGCCTCAGCCTTTAAAAGGTCATAAAATTGGAATGGTCATAAAAATTGATTTTTTTATGTCGCCAATAATAGCTGTGAAATGAGTTACTGTTCCACAGAATCTATTCATCACTCCTAAATTTTTTCCTCTTCATTGGTAGTATCAAGCAGACTTTGTAGGCCACTTCCATGATTCTTGGGTATTTAAAAGAAGAAAAAAAACTTTTCCAGGAAAACAACATACCATACCAGCTATGGTTTGAAAGATTCACATTGCAATATGAGGAGAAAATAGTTCAATTAGTTTAAAAGAAACTGGATTGTAACACATCTTCAGACCCCAGTGCTGGTGGCTCCTGGAAGACAGGGACCAAGAGGGACAGCACAGACATGAGTTACAGAATCCATAGGAAGAGTGTGTTTGGAATGAGTTTCTACAAGCACTGTATCTTGTGGGCTTGTTGGGCCACCAGCTAATTTTTCATGCTGAAATTTTGGAAGTACAGGAGAGCAGTAACATGAATGGCCATGCCTCTGTGTGATCCTATTCTTTTCTTTTAGACAATCCTAGCTGGAAACGACGACTTTGAGGTTCCTTGAAAAGGGTCAGTGGAGGACACAGAGGAAAGGGAAACTTGGAAGGAATATTTAGCCAAAGACATTATCGCATTCAAAGAGGCTTAATAATCAGTGTGGATGAAGCCACAGAAAATAATTTCATTGACTTTATGCCTACAGAACAGGCTTTTCGGGGCTTCCTTAGTCTAATTTCACTCAACCCATTTACATTTTTGATAAGAAGCAGAAAGCAGTTATGTTTTAAGAACTCTTTAAAGTGTAGGATTTTTTAGCCTGTCAGAAAGATTTTGCATTTCACAATGTAATCTCTGAGCATAATGGGAGTTTTTTTTAAAAATACTTGGTTTATTTGAACATAAAGTTGTGCAAAAATTTGACATGAAATTTTACAGATCCCTCTTTACTAGTAAAGCTTTTCTGTTGCTTCTAGTGTGTATTTTTCCAAAGTTCCCACTTTCTGTTTCCTACACTGTCCTATGTGTTCAAAACACAGTCTTCTGTTGACTTCTGCTGTCAGGCCTGGTGATAATCTTCACAATTATGTGCAGAAAATAGAGACTCTTAACTGTTATGAAAATTTTCACTTTTTGTACTTTTGTATGAAGTCCAGGTGTTATTTATAATGTGGCATTCTTCCAAAGGCAGCTTGGGGAAAGCAATGCATTCCCTGTTAATTCTCAACCTGCTTGCTTGGGACCTTCCTTATTTTCCTCTTTCTTGGGAAAATCTTTAAAGTCAGAATAAGGGTAAATTTATCATTAGTAACAATGAACTTGCATTCTCTGAGATCACAAAACCATGGAGAGATTTTTGAACAAGAGACAGAATCCTCATCCTGCAGTGATTGTGTGTGGTTTTGACCACTTCTTCTCGGGTCCTTTTTTTGTTTTTACAAAAACAATATCTGGCCCCAAATAAGTGCTTGCATGAGCCAAATGCTTTGTAGATGGTCAAATACCACAGGGTAATAAAGTAAAATAATTGGCTACAATCATTTTGAAAAAGAGTCTAGGTATCAGATAGATGTAAATCCAAGCTGCTGTAATCCAGTAAAAATTATGTTAACATAAATATAAAATTGCCTTTCGGACCCATTCCCAGGTCAGAGGAATGTTTAGCCTGCTGATTTAGCCAGTTGTGGAGCAGCCTGGTCAAGAGTCACATATGGGAATACAGCTGGAGAAAACACCTGACTTTGTATTTTCTGGCACTCTGGGACACAGCAGAGCCAGAGTTAGTCCAAGACATCAAGAACAGATTTATTCAACAGGAGCAAAACACTGGGGTGAATCTCTTTGGATCAGTTTAACTGCTTAGACAGGGATCCTAGATCATCCTGGAAACTTTGAGAATCTTTCCTGGTCTCTTCCTGTCATCCCAGAATGTTTTCTGCAGATCATATGTCTATGCTGGTCTCATAAGAATGTCTCAGATAAGTTTAGCATGTCAACAATGGCATTTACTACTTGTGGTAGGGCAACTGAGTTCCTCCCTTAATGGCATGGCATCCAGCTGAAGCTGCTGTCAGACAGAATTCAGTTCCTAAACTACCAAAGCCTCATTTAAAACCATCTAGTTTTTCTGACTGTTCTAGAGATTATTCTGTGGTCCTGGTGGCTCATATAATGGAAGGGAACATACACTGAAGTTATCCTGATGAACTTGGAAAAATTTTCACCTCAAAACATTTTTTTTTTTAATCTTGAAAGAAAAAGCTTTCAGGTCAATTAGTTTTTGACCGCTACCGTGAACAACTCGATTTTCATCCAAATGTTTACTCCCTTCTCAATGTGACCATAAATATAGTCAAGAAGGTGAGCTTTTTACATAGTCTTTTCAGAGATGGTCCAAACTTCAGAGAATCCCAGGAATGTTTTCTGACTCACATCTGACACATACAATCTTGAGCATGGCTGGCCACAGCCATGCAGTTTTACCAACTCCTTCCACATTAATGTTAACAAACCCCTAATTCACTCCAGAGTGCATTAACTTTTTTCATATCTTAAAACAGTTTTCAGAGCCAACTTTTTTTTTTTTCTGTCTTCTCTAGTACTAGAGGTTCAAGTGGCGCACATTGTTGACAGGATAAGGACTGGGTTAGTTCTTTACAAAAACTGCAGGAGTAATCTGAGACAAAAAAAAATCAGTACTCAGAAAGCCTTTCCTAACTAATTTTACAGGTATTAAATGAAACTATCTGGAGTCTTAGCACAAAAAACTTAGTGATATTCAAAAGATATTTCTTTCTAGAGCAATAATCTATAGCGTGGCAATAAATGTAATTAAGACCTTCCTCAAAGTTCCTTTTAATGGCTGCCCTGTGCCACTCCAGGAAGTAGTTTTATCCATTTAATATAATATATAGCAGTTAAGTTAAAATTGAAAAAATATATATAAATATATATAAATTGAAATTATATAACACTTAACATTTAAGGGATTATTTATTTAGACTATCATAGCAGCATTCTGGGAACTTTTGATCTACCTACTTCATTGGAAAGGGAACAGTGATGGCATTTCTTTATTTATATTTTTATATTTTATATGTCTCAGGAACACTGTATGCTCAATGGCTGGCCAAAGCAATTGATATAGTCCTGTAGTGTTGGAACTTGCTGTGAACTTTTGACAAAAAAATTGACTTCTTTCTGCACTGACCTTCAAGTGGCTTTTTGGCATGGATATAAACATTGCTTATTCAGAAGCAGCTGAAAAAGGAAGCCTCAGCTATTTTTATAATTGTTAAACTTCTATTTGTAAACAGATATTGATATTTTGTCATGCAGATACTCTGCATTGCTGAAAGGCCAGAGTCTCTTGTGTAGAGTGCTCACAGCTATTCCAGCATTTACCCATGGGATTTATAGGCATTGCTGTCTGACATATGAGCTTTTGAGGGGATAAAAATATTGCAAATTGTCCTGTTCTATAATCTTTCTAAGACCCAAACTGAGAGAGTTTATTGACCTTTAAATGTATAACAGATTAAAAAGTCTGGCAGTGACCATAAAACTGATAAAGTCTCATAAAACATCATCTTGTGCCATAAAAAATATCTCAGAGAGCAAATTAAGGCATATTTAAAGTCGTGTACTTAGTCACCAGTAAGAAATTTTCCTGAACTTGTAATTTTATGTATATGTCTTTTAGTGAACTTGATAGGACAAGAGAATAAATATATCCAAAATTTTGATGGAGGGAGAAACCAATGAAGGTATTCCTGCTATTTATTTTCAAGCAGCTGTTATGTTCTGTCCTGTTTCTAATATTTCCTTGTTTCGTATGTGAACTGTGTGCTTGTACCTGGGTCAGTCTTATCCAACACTCAGGTGACCCCAAATGGAGACTTGCAGTAGTAGAGTTCATCTGGCCTAAGAAAAGTGCTTCCATATTTCAAATTTTTTGCCAGAAGCACAAGGGCACTTCAAGCCATGGGTTTTTTTTCTTTTTTTTTTTTTTTTTTGTCATTCTCTGGGCTTGCTAGTAGGTGTACCTCTTTAACCACCTATAAACCTTGTTAACTGAGAATGAAGATCTCTTCTGAGAATATTAACTGAATGTTAAAAAACGTCAGCTGGTGGAGAAAGATAAGCTAGAATTTGCTAAGTGTTAGTGAGCAGTCTTTTTGTAGTACTGGACTCCTATGAGAGTCCAGTAAAAATTTTGACTAAGGTCATATATTTCGATCTCAGCATGTGATAACTGGGGGGGTGCAATTTCTGCGGTTTGAAGACTACATTTCCTGACTGTATTCTGTTTTAACCCACAGATATCAACCATTCAAGCTGTAATCTGTGTACTGCCCAACTTAACAAAATATACTCTTCTATCTCATCTACAAAAGCTTTGCAAGTTCCGTATTTTCATATACTTCCTTTTTAGTTTAAAAAATGTTTTCCTAGACCACACAGTCCATAGACCACAGACCATATACCATTTGTATGTGATATATACACAAATGAAACCTTTAAAATTGAAGTACTCTTCATCAGCCTGAGATAGTGATTTGATAAACTCAGTCCCATATCAGTTAGTTTTACAATGGTGTTGGAAATGTCACATCTATTTTTTCTGTAAAGCTAGTCTCAGTACTGAATGTAGAGACAAACATAGTAGGAAAACCTGTGACTATAGTGGTTTACAATACTCTAGGGAAGAAAAAAACACAGAGAGGAAAAAGGAGGGAAAACAGAGAAAAGAACAAAATAAGAGTGAGAGGAGAGGGAGACAGAGGCACTCTCCAGGCAAACAGCTTGTGCTCAGGCACAACCTGTCCCCCATTGTTAGGTGACAACTGCAGCACAAATCATAACTGCCATCTAAGTCATACAAAATCTGCATTTACTCTGTCCAAACATCTCATCTGTGGGACATTTACTGTAAGCTTAGGCAAGTCTATAGATCAGAATTTTTATTCCAGCTCACAGAATGCAGTTCTTTCCTAAAGTTGTTTTGATATACCCATTGTGGTAAGAAACATGGAAGGCTGTATTTGGATTGGTTAGAAATTTACAGCTTCTCTCTCAGCCAGTCTTTGAGTAATGGGAAAACTTCCATCTGCTCAAGATCCAGGCTGCAATGTACTTATATTTGCTACAAAAATAAAAGGATAATAAGTGCAAATAGTACATTTGCCCATAGCAAGAAGTAGCTTGCATTATGCTTTTTCACATTATTTAAACCTCACACAATCAGAATGAGCAGCCATATATATCTGACTGCTGTAGCTTTATTGGAAAAACAAACAAACAAAAAAACCCACTGTAAAACTGTGAGGGACTGTACTAATTGCAGGAATGTTTTTAGACTTTCTATTATGCATCATTTCCTATGCTATATGCTACAGATATAGGCTGACTACTCCTGATGGAATGATGGAGGCAGCAGAAATTATAATTTCCTAAAAAGGAAAGGGAGTTAATAGCCAAAGAAAAATTAGGATGCATAACCGTTATACGCAACAGGTATGCAAGGCATCAGAATTTACTGAAGAAAAAGATATCCCAAATAGTCTAGATTAAATTGACATCTTCAAAGTAAGTGCTAGGCTAAATTATACATTTGCCTTGTCTTGAAATTTTCTTCTGCAATTTCTGTATTGCAAGTTCTGCAACTTCAACAGCTTGAAATTAAATTTATTCAGGAGACAATAATTACAAATTGTTCTGCCATTCTGTGTTATTACTTTATCAATGAAATGGACAGTCTCATTTTCTTTCTTTCTCCCTTTCCCCCAGAAATTGGAAAGTAAAGTAAAACAAGACAAAGTTAAGCAAGAAAAAGGAAAGCCAAAAAATCCTTTAAACAAAACACAAAATGGATTTTTTTTTCCTTAAAAATGTTCTAAATCTGTCAAAAAAAATAGAGGATTTTTCCCCTTTCTTCTATTGAAGTAGTTTTTAAAGTCAACCAACGCAGGTTATAAATCTATCACAGTAAAAGGCTGAATATACAAACATATCCAGCCTAATGGTACAAAGATAGAGCTATTGCAATCAACAAATGATAGCATCAAGATGAAGAAGCAATCATTGTGTGCAAGCTGAATTTCTCACTAAACATGAAAAGGTGTATAAATGGAGCATAATAATTGCAGCAGGAGTTGCAGTGATCGCACACATGCTACAAATGCATCTGGGTGGGTGACTATCAAAAATAATATTGTATGCTATTATTCCAAATCTCTAAAATTGCTTGTCTGGCAGATTTTCAGCTTTTCAGGCCTTAGCTGGTGCTGAATATGATGTAATGGTTCTGCATATTCTTCCATGTGAAGATCTCCCTGTTATTAATACCTCCTTACACAGCTGAGGAAGTGCCATCTTACACAGGTAAACTTCTAACACTAGAGTTATACCTGAAAAACCAACATCTTAACAGGTTTTTGAAGGAATAAAGTAAAGAAATGCTGATGTGTTACCACACTTTGACTCTGAAGTTTGTGTGCTATATTTAATTGCCACAAAGACTATTGACTAAGTGCAAGATTTTAGCTACTCCTTTCTTTATCAGACCATTTTTCTTACAACGAAATTATTTTTTAAATTTATCACCTCAGATATTGCAGACCTAGAGATATATGACACCAGCAGTGCACTGGTTTTCAGGCTTCTGAGGGGACTCCAGCCATAACTCTCAGGCTTTTGTGCAAAGGTGCATATATAATTTTGGAAAGTTTTGAAGGCTCAGCCTCTAGCTTAAAATCCCCTTAAGATATCAAAATTCTTCTCCCATATGGAAATAATTTAAGCTTGCCCACCTCCTTCTTTACTGCACTGGCTTAATCCACTCAGCTATAGAAAGCTGCCAAGTCCAGTTATGAATCTTGGTCTCTACATGTGCTTCTTGCCAAATATCATCAGAAGACAAACCACACAGTGGAACATGAACATTTGCTAAGAGGTGTCTGAATGCATCAGCTAACATAGGGCACATTCTATCTCACACACACTTTAAGTCCCAGAATCTTTTGCAAAATTAATATTATTCTCATTAGCTGCTGACTTCTCCATTGACACAGCTAGTCACAAGAAAAAGGATTAAATTTTCAAAATAAAACTTCAAAATTAACTGCCATCCACTTTTTTTCCCTAATCTCTTGCTCTGCCCTAAAACACTAAGCTCCTGCCTTGTGTGCTTTGAAGTCCTTGAAGGAATGCCCAATTTTATGAACATAAAGCCAGAAGTGTTATTTAAAGGAAAGGGTGATACAGGAACAATTAGGATATTACGAAGTTTCGGTTAACACAGAGAAATGGCAATCTCAATGGCAGGCAGGCAGTCAGGTAGAAGAGAAGAAAATGGATATGGGATTTATCTTGATGAAACAGAGATGTTGGGAAAGAGTAACTAAAGATGAAAGGAAAATAAAGCCAAAAGTATTTAGTAGCAAAGACTGGAATAATGTCTTGAACCAGTAGCTTTTATTATGTGTTTTGTTTTCAGTAGCGGGTTTGTTTTGTTTTGGTTGCTTTTTGTTGGGGTTTTGTTTGTTTGTTTGTTTGTTTTTAATATGAGACTCGATTTTTTCATTCAATAGAGATGTAAGTTTACCTCCTATCTCAGATGAGAGAAAAATAGTGACTTTCTGCTGAAAAGAAGCCAATGAAGAGTTTTAAACAGAAGCTGGAGAAAATTAGAGTAGCATACACAAGGGTGTCTACTAAAGTTTTCCAAGGGAAGACTTTAGTAAGCATTCTATGAGTCACATTGGACTTGTTGACAATGACTGGCTTACTATGTAGCTGCTGAAAGAAATGCAGCTTTGTGCAGAAGACAAAGGAAGACACACATAGGGAGTGATTTTGGAAAACATAAATGACTTTTCAGACAGCAGGGAGGCTGTACAGAGTAATGAAGCAGAATCCATGATAAGCTGCTGGAGAAGAGGTTGATGCAGCAAAAAGGAATAAATAATAAGAGCTAGAATAAGCTCAAGCAGAGAGGAGAAAGACACGGACATGGACAACCAAAAAGTGTAAAGATGATGAGGAGAGGAAACAGGGAGAGAACATAAAGTTGTCACTGAAATTGTAAAATGACCAGGACTAGAGAGGAGGTTTGTTCCCAGGAAACAGAAGGAGATCATCTTTGAAGGAGTTTGGTTTTCACAATACTATATTTGAAACACTTAGGTAGGTTAGAGGATGTAAGCAAAGAAATATGCAAATGTTTTTTCTGAATGCAGAAGCACATACAGGGCATTTGGACAAAGGATAGAAGTGCAGAAGAAAAGGAAAAATACTAGACACAACATTCTGCAATGCTGAGGAATATGAAGGTTTTTCAGAGTGTTTAGCAGAAACAGCTCAAAGCCTAATGGAAAGTGTGAAGCCTAACAAATGGAGATAAATTATCTTGTGTTGGATACCATGCTGCCACAGCTGGATCCTTATTAATATAAGATACAGGTACATTTTTGGTTGTAGGTTTTTTTTTTTTTTTTTTTTTTGTAACATAGCAGTGATGGAGATGCACAGTGTAGGAGGAAAGGAGAGAATGCACACAAAGTTAAAAGTAGAATGTCTGCATATTAGGTTGTGTTACTGAAGGCTAATCATATTGAGCAAAGGTAAAAAAAGATTGGTGGTGGAACCTCCATAATCTATTCCATTCAAACAGAGTGCCCTAATCTGGCCACTCCCAGTATTCTTTAAAAAGGATCAGACCATGGTTTTTGGGAGGAAACCCATTAAGGGGACCCAAGAAAAACACTGCACAAACTGGCCAGGATTACTGCCTTCAGGGGCACGTGGCTTGTTGTGGGCTCTGGGGATAGACAGTAGTTGTGGGACTGGGTAAACTTACTATTAGACCTTTAAATGGGATTGTGGGAAGGTGCAAAACCTACTCACAGATATTTAAGGGAAGAATCAAAGGAAAAGAGAATTATCAGAATGGATTAATGAAGAACAAGCATCTATCCTACCCTTTTACTTAAATCCTACTTCTAAGTGTATCCCACATGGATGCGATTTCTTGTCTCTGAAATATTCTCTATGTGATGTACAGGCTCTGACAAATGTCAGGTTGCACTGGGTGGTAGATAGATAGATATAGCTATAGAGATATATATTTTATATGCATGTATATTTTAATATTCACATTTATATTGACATTTAATTTTATATATTCTCTTCATCTGGGCCCTGAATGTTCATTTGAAAACCATTTCGCTTCTTTCAATTTGTAAGTGGTGGCTTAGCATTATTCTTGGAGACTCTAATTGTAAATAACTTTGTATAGACAAGAAGATGTTAGCAAGGAACTGGATTGTTTTCCTGGCATGTCTCCAAAAATCAGTGATTTAGAGTCAGTGCTGGAAGATTTGGCCTGAATAGAAGCTGATGGGATACAATAGAGTTTTGAACTTCTATTCATTCTTATGAAATGATGTTTTCAACATCTGGAACAATTCTAAACTCTCAGTCACATTATAATGCCCAAGCATTTGAACATCATAAAATTGCCCCTTAACACTTTGATTAATTGCTGCTTGTCTTGAATTTGCTTGCACCAGAGTAAGTATAACTGGATTTAAGGGTTGAGAAAGGCACTGGTTTGGTTTAATAGTTGTGTTTCTTTAGCTGTGTGTCCCTGTGGAATCCCTATACTTAAAGGGACTGTTAAATGTCAATTTGTGTGGTATTGGAGAACAACACTTGAATTTTTTTTATATGTCAGGGATTGGAATGGATTAATACTTGTATTTTTTTAGTTTCAAGGATGTGTCAGAATGAAGCAATATTACACCCTGCTGTTTTACTAAAATGACTGAACTAAATCCGGGCAAATTTAACAGAGTTCCTTGGAAGATTGTGCAGAATGTGTGTGAATTGAATGACAATGAATTCAGTCTTGCTGCCTGACCAACAAGCCCAGGTTATCCTACAACCCTCACTGCAGCACATCACAAGTGTCTGTAGTGATAAAGTTCCTTATTTACAAATCCTGTCTTACTCAGGCATACTCAGATATTGCATAGCCTCAGATATATTCAGGTACTGCATAGCATTTCAGGTAAGGTTTTCTGCCACTCCTTCTAATCTTTGTAGGAAATAGTGGTAATAAAAGCTATAACTAAGGTAGGTTGATATATCTGAACGCCTCAAGTTAGCTGATTATAATGGCACCATAATTATGGAAGCTGGAATTTACCATATTTGCTTTTCATTTCAGGCTAAATTTCTTTGGAAACCTAGAAAATCCATTTTTGCCAGTTCTGTGCACATTAAAAAGGAAGCACAGTAGAGTCTTCTAATACCATTTAAAATAATTTCCAAATTCTTCTAGAAGGGCTTATGCTGTTGGATTCTGCAGAAAGGGAAGTTTGGACAATTCAGCTCAGGATTCACTCTTTGGTTGTTAATAAATCTGCATACATCAAAGGGTTTGTAACAGAGGGAAATTTTAGAACACTTAATTAAGGACATCAGAAAGTATGGGTCAGAGATTTGCTAAAGGATATAATTAGGCAAATTCCAAAAAGCTGTCTGAAAGACTCAGAAAGAGCCGAGTTCTTTATCAGCATGGACAGACAGTTCATATTTTCAATGGTAGAAAATAATAACTTTGCTTCAAGAAGAGTTACTTTGGTATGAAACTTAAATAATGAATGTTCAAACTGTCTTTTATATGTTTTTATATGAAATGTGACCATGTCAGAAAAAATTATCAGATATTACAGTAATCTTTGTTGAGATCAGTCCATAGAAAAACCAAATGTTGGAATACTAAAAAAGCTATGAGATCTTCCAGCCTGAGAAATAACATTTATCTAGAAACTCTCTCAGAAAAGTATAGTAAATGTACTATTTTAAAAGTATTGAACATACTATTACAACTCTACACTCTAAACAAATTTATATATAAAGTATATGAGTAAACGTATGCAGATACCTTCAAAATACTTCACACAATTCCTAGAGATCTTTTTCACTTAAAATGTGTGTTTTCATACTTTAACCAAGGAAGATTTATAGAATATTGCATCTTAAATCCCTTTAACCTGAAGGAGAATGACCATATTATTATAATGTATTCATCATTGTATATATTTATGGTGGAATTTATACACAATCCATATTTGCTGTAAGTAAAATCTGGTGGTGAGAACATTGTGAAGTATTTGCTGATCTTCATCTCCTGTGTAAATATATCATAAGTGCTCTCAGGGCCTACAGAACAGGTGGATGATGCTCACCCAGCACCCATTAGTCATCCACACAGCAGCAGAGCAATAGGAACCTGACATTTAGAGGAGGGATACCTTTGGTGGAACTGCATAGGAAATGCAGCTGATTCCTTGCTAAGGCTAAGTTCAGTTTTCAAGTTGGTGTGGAAATTGCAGCAATTCTGATCGCAGAATGTAGGTTTATATCCTGAAAAATGGCTAAAAATTTCTTATTTAAGTACTTTTCCTCAATTTCACATTCCATTTTTTTCCTGAAATGCTAGTACCAGTGAAATTCAAGTTTCAAGAAAAACTACACATAGTTTTGTTGTGTTGGGGGATGATGCATCTTACAGTTATCCTGTCAGAATACCAATTAATTTGCTGATGCAGCTCATCATGAAAAGGAGAATCAGCACAAGAAGTGTAGCAGGAATGAGACCACCCCCTTTTGGCAACAGCTGCTCTTTATGCCAGTGTAGAGAGATCACAGACGTATAACCAGAGTGAGCCAAGGATTTTGCTTCACTCAACCAGTCTGTCAATGGCAGAATGACAGAATAAGGCGCCCACTTGCAATAACTTCTGTGCAACACTGCATGAGCCTCTGACAGTATTTCGTGTTGCTCTAAACGTTTCCTCTTTGAAGCAAATGTTTGCAGGTAGTAACATATAAATTCGACTCTAGTTTTCACAGTGATAAACAAAAGGTTGAGATGGCAAATCACATGTGCTTTAAATGTAGAGGAACACACAGATTGATTTTAAGCCAGGTCATGATATGGATTTTTAGGACCACCTGGTAGTGGCTGAATGCTTGAAAGAGGCATTACTGTCAAGAACAGGGGGAGCCTTGGAGTCATTGAGAACACAGCAGGAAGAAAATTGGTTTTTTGCAAGGCTGAACAGGGCCTTGTTGGACCTGCAGGACTGCTGGTACTGCTCTTGGTGGATAAAAAGGAATGAACTCAGATGTGTCAGGGTGATAATCAGGAAAACAAAACCATAATTTTGCTTATGTAGAAAGCACATTTGCTTTTTGAGACACAGTAAATATGGGGCATTTGTGGTGACATTTATTGTCTGAGCTTATAAGACCTTGCAGGCTGGCATGTCTGGATGTTTGGTATTAACACAGTAACTTTGGAATGCCACATTTAGCCACTTCTGTAGTATGTTCTTGTGTCAATGGGAAGAAACCTGGGGGTTTGGGTAGAAATCAGAATGTTAAAGAATGAAAAGTGAGGCATGCAGAGTCCCTGGCATTTGATTAGTTGACAGAGCAGCTCTTCAATTGTCTATAGATGAAAGTCATACTCTCAGAAGACTACTATCACATTCCAGCAAAACAATGTCCCTTGTTTTAGCTGTTCACTGTGGCTTTTCAAGTATACAGTGGAAGAGAAAGAAAAGTCAAGGAAAATACAATTATGAATAGTAAAATGGAGAGGGGATCTCTCAGAGAGCTGAGAAAAAGAGGTATGGGGGTGCTCTAAGTAGGGCATTGGCCCTGGAAGAGGGTGCTGAGGAGAGGAGAACGTGTGGGAGGGTGTGGGATTGGATCTGGAGAGAACAGGGACCTGGGATGAGAGGAGAGAGTGAGCACTGGGGTAAAGCAGAACTGGGGAATTAAACGTTGTGGTCTGAGCATGGGTGTAGCTGCAGGTCAGGGAAGGGAAACAAGCTTTGGCCTGGCAGAAGGAAGGCACACAGATCATAGTATCACAGAATGGGTAAGGTTTGACGGCACCACAATGGCTCCAAAGTCCCTGCTCAAGTCGGCTCATCCTAAAGGATATGGCACAGGATCATAAACAGGTTAACCTTGTGCCACAGCATAATATCAGATATGTTGTGGTAATGAGCGACACAGGGTCCCCAGGCAGGTGCAAAGGAGTGCTCCTTATTGCCAAAACCCCAGCCTTTTTATGCAGTTAGCTGGTTTTCAGTTTACATGGATTTAAAGCACAGCAAGCCCAAGTCAACCATCCACCATTCCACCACGACATGGATGTGATGTGGACACATGGCAGTCTCTCACATCTGTCATGTCTCTTGTGTCTCCCCTGCCCCTATTCCAGATGAGTCACACTCCCATGGTCCTTTCTATTAAACCCAAGTAACGGGCTGGAGCCATGTTACAAGGCCTTCCCTTCTTACAGCCTTACCTATTGGTGACACAGGTACACCAAGTAATGGAAGAAATGTCTAAAAAAAGTGGGTACTGGTAAAAAAAATATCTTGAGGGAATAAGAACAATAAAGTGGACATGCACAAATAATGGCATTGGATGGTAGAAGCAGCACTTTCACAACAGCAGGAACTTCATCATACCAGAGAAAAATATGTGTATTTCCACTTATTTCATACTATCTTATTATTTGACTGTTAAAGGTCTCAGCTGAAATCCATTTGGCATTTGACTGGTATATGTGCACTCTGGATAAAGGCTTTGAAGATTAAGAAATTGGTCTAGTTAGTTCCTTATTGTTTATAGCAGAGAAGGTAAGAAAAAAATATACATCAGTTTTCAACATTAGAATTACCTCTGTTTCAGGACATAAATCCCTGGTTGACTTTATTGCATTTCTGTTCTGGAAAACTTATTAGTACCAGAGAGCTAAACTACAGAGAAAAAGAGAACCACAAGAAAACATCCAGAATATATAAATGCCACTTCCAATAGCATAGGACTTAGCAATTTCCTTTAAAGATCCCAGCTTGTCAAATGCTGATATGAATTACATCCTATTGCATTAAGAACTAATAGCAGCAACTGGCAACACTCTATCCTTGGCTTCCACATTCATTCAGATGTAAATCTGAATTGAAGTGATAGCAGCTGAATTTTCCATGCAAGTAATTCAGGAAGAAGCCCTCACAATTTCTCACTCAATCTGGCTGGATGTGATCCATGCAGTTCACGCTGAATGGGCAAATAGTCACTCAAGGCCTGTGCCAGGGTTTCTAGTACTTCCAGACAGTATTGGAATTAGATTAGATATTCTGGATTTTGTTTTAAACAAGGAATAAGCTTCAAGTGCCTATGTTTTGGAAGATAAGTTTAAAAAGTTTGCGTACCTGGCTTAGATTCACTTAGATTGTAGACACCTCGTTCACCTAATTCACCTAATTGTAGACAACCTCGTTCCTTCATAGTAGAGGAATGCAAACTTAAAGATCCACATTTTGCAGGGCAGAAGGGAAAACTTTTTAAGTCAGAAGGCTCTGCAAATTCTGGTCCCCTGTAAAGGTGTTTTACATAAGTAAATTATCAAGCCCAGCTCCAGTGGCCCTTCTGGTCTCCCCCGTAGGAAGAGAAAGTTATTGGCAACATCCTTACTGGTTATACAATGGTGGTGCTGTCTCTTGGGACATAAGGAATCTTGGAGATGGCAGGTTGAATAACAGATAGGGTCAGTGGGGTAGGATTCATCTCCTAAATTTGTCTTCTAGAAAGAAACCACAATCTGATGATACTTTCATGGGAAAACTTTGACAAGAACTCTGATAAACTTAATAGTTTAAGAAGGACTACATGGGTATCAAGCTAAGAAGAGAAGGCTCAAATCATTCGCCCTTACTCTCTGGGACAAATGAGAAGCTCTGACCCCTGGCAAAACCTGATGTCATGCATAGAGTCCCTAAAGTCTTAGCTACATGACACTGCAGTCCCTTTGATGAAAGCATACATTATTTTAAGGTAGAAGTATAGGTAAGATGTTGATATGTCTCACTTTTCTGGGATGAAAGGGCACGTGGCTTGTGAGATGTTCAGCCCCTGAGAGAGGGGCTTCAGCCTAGTCATCAGGAGTCTTCTGTCTCAACTAGACAGACTCTGCTCTTTTACCATTCCACAAGGAGCCAAATGTCAACCACAATAATATTGAGGTTTTTCCAACAAAAGCTCTGTGGGCTAGAATTTGAAAATTTCTTATTTCTACAACACAGCATAATTTTTAAAACATTGCAATGCTTGAAATGCAGAAACAGAACTAAAGATAATTTAAGTTGTCCCAATAACATTTTTTTTATTTGATTCTTGTCATAATCAAAGCAGGAAAGGAAAGCATCCTTGACAGAAATATATTTGGCCCTGTTTAATTAAATGCTCCTCAATAAAAAAATTTATCTTTCTCTGTCTGGAAGTCCATTATAATAGTCATTCTGTGGCACACAAAAGTAGTGAACATCCAGTGGGCATGCCACACTGCAAAGAGTCAGAAGGTATTTATCATAAGTGAATTCCAAGTAATTAGTACAAGAGACCATGAAATGTACATAGGAATAAAGATAGCCTGATACATATTGCAAACAAGAGCGGGGCCAGGACACTAACAAGCAATCTGCACTACTGCTGTTCCCTCAGGGATTTTCTATAGATGGTTCGTATTTCTGGAGCTGAAATGTAGGTTATGTGAAACGGAAATTTTCTTTTAAAATACTGCCATTATGCCATTTGAGTTTTGATTTTTCTTACGTCTGTAGTCCTTAAGGGGTAGGCAATTTTTTTTCATTATTATTATTTTTTTTCCCCCCACTACCTTATTTTGCAAAAGCTTTGCCTCTTAAAGCTCCACTTCCACTTTAAAGAAACATAATTTTGTTGTTGGGCTGCAGCAACACCCACACTCAGAAAATGTAAAGATAATGACAATTGGGGCAAGAATTAGGAAAATAAGCAAAGGATACCAATAATTAAATGTATGGAGCCCTAATATTTCCAAATAAGCTGATGCATGCCTCAACATGGGGCACTGCAGAGAAAACTAAGTATCTGTTTGAAACTCCTCTATATTATATCCCAGAACAGCTTTTATTATTAGAATTTTTTACACGATGTAAAGATCAATGTTTCTAAGGGATTTTGAATATTTACTCTCAAGTTAAGGCAATATATTGCTGCATCAAGTAAAGGCCTTAGGAAAGGGCTACCTATAATAAATATGAAGGAGAAAGCCAATGTTCTTTGAGGTCAGTTGATTTATATATATATATATATATATATATATATAACAAATGGTATATTATAAAAAATTCTTGTTGGACAGAAAGCTGTTCTAAATTTCTGGCAAAGCTCAAGCCCCATTTACTGCTGTGAAGTCAATCCTTCCTGTGGAGCACATGGTTTTCCAGATTAGTATTGTACAGTTGCTGGCCCTTGAAGTCAGATTTGGGCATACTAACACTATTATTCATCCTATGTGGTGCTGATATGAAAAGAAATAAAGGTGAAATGTTTATGAGGGGGGATTTTTAAATTGGCCAGTAAATGAATTTAGCACACAAAAGCTGATAACATTTACTGGACCACAGAAAGGCAAAATAAGGCAACGTAGCATTAATAGACCATCCTTAAAACTTTCTAGTTCTCTTAAGGGCTGAAACAAGAAACATCATTAAAAGACCAGTGAAATGTGAGCAGTATGGTAGACTCATAAAAGAAAACATTGATGATGCCATACCTCTATACATTCACATTCTCACAGGAAAACTGTTTGTTCTTTTCTTGATGCATAAGAAACATATTTAGGTCAAATTCCTCTAAGATAAGTACAGTCAAAATTTCATTTTAGAAGTCAGGTTTCTCAAAAATAGAACTTTTCCTCTTAAGTCCTTGTTTCAATTTGATATTTAGACAGTGGGACAAAGTTCCAGAAACTCTTTGCTGGAATAGAGATTTTCTTTCTTTTTTATGGTCCTATTTTCAAAACTGATGAAATTAACTTTTATTGTAATTCCATGATGCAATCATCTTGGAAATTAATGCTCTGATGATGTGATAAACATCTTTGAGCTGTATCAGTATTTGATTTACTTGAGCTGAGACAATAAAGAGTTTTAAATTAAGTAAATACAGGTTATTTTATTTAGACAGGCATGATTCTTCACAGAGCAGTGTCTCTTTAGTATGGAAAAGCAGTGAGTTATTGTTTGCAAGACAATAATATTTTCTTCTGTTCCAAGTTCTAAACCATCAACCTTTCTGCCTCTCTCTTCTGCCAGCTTAATACTGGCTACCTGCAGGTGAATTCAAACACTTAAAGAGTAGACTGTTAGAAAAATGTCACTTTTCACCCTTTCACTGGAGAAAATGGGTGTTCTGTCATCCTTCAACACAAACAGTTATGACTTGATTGAACTTGATTGAGTGTGCAATAAGGAGTAAAAGAAGGTCTGGGGAAAGACAGAAACATACCATAAGTTATTGTTAAAAAAAAATAAATAGAAAAGGAAAAAAAAGTACAAAAAAAGAAGAAATACTATGCCAGATGTGACAATATGTTTTGGCCTGTTTCGCTTCTTTGAGGTTGCTCTTATAACTTGACAGTGAGGAACTCTCCAGAGCTGCTCACATGCTGTGAGAAGGGTGGGAAGAGAAAGAAACAGAGAAGCAAGCTGTGGGAGTGCAGCTTTACTTTTTAGTACATGAAGAAGCAGTATTTCTGAATATCAGCACTTACACATCAGGATTGCAGTTCCACAGAGTATAAATGAGAAAATTTTGGACAGCAGTCTCCATATTGTCATGTGTTCTCCTCGGGGCAAGAATGTTTTCACTGTTATATTTTGACAGCCAAAACAGATTTTCTGCATAAGAGCAGTTTGTAGACTTTTGCATTCTACTTGAGATAAAGCCAAAACCAAAACCTATATAATGTCCTTTTGTCTTCAGAAATACAGTTTTGGGGACTGGTGTGAAATACAAATTTGGGGGACTGGTGTAATCCTGGATTCCCACATAAACTCCAAAGTCAGCACCACATTAAGAGATTTCATCTCCAGTATTCCTACAGATTGATTGGTGGGGTGGTTCTTGCAAAAGAACAAGAAACAAGAAAAAAGTGAGGAACAAGGACATGTACACAAAGAACTACTGAGACTGCACTGAGATGCTGCCCTCCTTTAAACATGGCTTTGACCTATGAAGGGCCTGGACATCCTCTCAGATATATTGTTCTCCTAGGGGCAGTCAGTCTCTGTTTTGCAGCTAATTCATAGCTTTTGTGATATCTTGCATCATATACTCCATAATATATTCCAGTTCTAATTTGACAACCAGCTTCAGCTAAGTAGATAGGAAAGAATTACTTTTGTGTCTATAAGAAGATGATCAAAATCATAGCCATAATGAAGACATCACAGATCATCTCCCAGTATGAAGACATCTGTTTTCATATTATTTTTTAACATTAAACCTATAATGCCACTTGTTCAGTGAAATTTACATGCTAAACAGAAATACATATGTTTTCCCTAGTGTGCTTAACTCAGCTCATTCACTGAGGGGATTCCTGGACTGTTCTGAGATTCTTGGATGTACTGCAGATCACTAGGATGCATGCTGAAAAGTTTATTGGTATTAAAATGCATTCTCAATGGATTATTTTTTTTTTTTAATAAGAGAAAAAGATTTCAGGAAAGAATGCTCATAGGGAGAGAGAAAATGTCAAACAGTAACTCTGAAAAATGGTTTGATATCAGGTGCAGATTATAGACCCTACCTTATTGTTTCACAATGTGACTGGACTTCTTTTGTAATTAGAGACACTGTTAAAAATTAGTAAGTAAATAGAATGCATAGAAACAATGTAATTATGTCTTTTTGTCACAGAGGAGGGAATTGGGGTCTATATTAATTATTCCTTGACCAATCCAAGTAACAGTAGAAACACTTCAAATATTAAATTATTTTGAAGTTTGGCACGTTTTTGTACATAGATAATTTTTAATTTTTAATGTTTGCAACATTAAAGTTTTCGTGATTTAAACCTCTGAAGTTTAAAAAATAAGCGTGAAATTCCTCAAAGATGCTTTAACTTGCATAGCTCAATAGGAGAACCATATGCAAAAGGGAGTCAAGAAAAAAAAGATGCCTGTTTCCATGTGAAATTAATGGGGAACAGCAGGCTACTCATTAATTGCTCATCTCATGACAACATAGTGACTACTCCATGCTTCAACATGGGAATGAGCTAACAGATAAGTTGCTCTCTACTGAGCAGGCTCCTTAGGAGATGCACAAATATACTCATATTCCACATCAAAGGCTCTGGAATCACCCCTAAAAATGCCTAAGGAAGACAGATCATTCAAATACTACAGAGACAGGAAGGGGGTTGAAAGACACATAGCAGTTATCAGCCAGAGAAAATGGTCCAGATCATCATTTCTGAATAGAAAATACCAGAAGCAGAGACAGATTCCTGCTGAGGAAGGTGTGTTGGTCTATTGTGACGCAAACCCAGACCAAGACATGTCATAAAAGATGACTGTGATTCTTCTCAGCCTCACCAGTCAAAACCTTAGATTTACAAGTGGAAAAATATCATTTTAGGGGAACAGAATCTCCAGTTCTCAGATTATATGACATGATGGCTCATTCCTGCCTTGCTTTTCTGATATATATCTCCCCTGGACAAATTCCAACCAAGAGTTCAGAGAAACCTCAGCCTCTGAAACAGCATTAGGCTGGTGGAAGAAAAATATGGGAAGAAAAGACTGGAGAATTTGATTTTACATCTCTGAAAGAAGTCATCTTATGTCTGACCACAGATGAGAGTTGTAGTAACTTACAACCAGTAACTAGAAACCTTTTGCTCCTACCTCTTAGAGGTGCCAATTACTGCACAACTGGTGTTGATTATACATGCAGCAATGTCATATAGATAAAATAGTCCAGGAACTACATTTTAGTTCTTCTGAGAGCAGGAAGGTTTGTCCCTCAGCTTTGTCCATATGTGTGCAAATTGTGTCAGTAAACATGCATCTGCACATCTGATGCTTTGAAGAAGAACAAGGGATACAGCTTCCCACTCAGCTTGGTTGCTAAAATCACCACCAACAATTGTATGGAAGACATAGGCTCCTTGAACTCGGGTCTTGGCAAACAATGAAGTCCTTTGGTTCATTTTTAACTGGATAATTGATGCAGAACCTCTCCTATTATAAATTCAGTCAAGTTTCACTCCACGAAACAGAAACAGTTTTTCAGGATGGATGGGCCATTTCTTACAGACAATGAGTACACTAGAGCAAATTAAGCATATCTAATAGGAGAAGCGAATCTCTCACAGTTTCAGAAGACTATGGTCTCACTAAATAAGCAACCCTTCCCATGCCAGAACTAGCAGTATCACAACAAAAGGCTTCTTACAAACCAAATGCCATCCATCCCAATATAATTACTACACCTGCTTTTATCTAGAATAGATGAATAAAAATCCTTTATATGAATTCCTTTTCCAGTACTTGTAGCTGTAGTTGGTGCTTATACACTAATTAGTCCTTTAGTAAACAGTCTTTTATAGCTATGCAATTCTTTTAGGTGCACAGCATAATTTGTCTTTTAGAGTATGGGCAGCAGCAGTGACATGATCCATTGGAGAGGAGAGCAATAGATATTTGCTGAACAATTCCTCTTGAAGGCTTCGTTGGGCAGAACAAGCTCAGACTCAGAGCAAAATCAAGTAATGATGCCCTCTAATATGCCAGAGCAATACTCTGCTCAAGCATTTTGGAGAAGGATCTTTTTACAACAAATGAATTTCTGTATGGACTATGACAAACAAGATGTCTCATCAAATCCTAAATCCTTCAGGCTGATTTCTGTGCAAGTAAAGGACAGAAGGCTGCCTTACCCAGCTTTATAGTGTATACACTAAGCAAAAATAATTATTAGCTAAACACTAGGATGGCAAAGAATCACAAGGTGGTAAGAGACATGTACATACCTAATGCTGCCATACAGCTTAATGACCTAAAAGAACCATATTCATCAGAATTCTAGTTCTGTTACTTGTAAGAAAAACTTTTGCAATCTTCTTCACCCATAACAATGTGTGAAGAGGACTCAAGATAACACTAACTTCACATAAAAGGGCTTTTAGGCTTAAATTTGCCATTAAAGCAGATAAATTTCCATACCGCACTAAGCACATGCTTAAAAAAGTTATGTTTTTAAACACTTAGGTTCACTCAGCTATTCAGTGACACTCCATTCTTGCATAATTTTGACACAGATCTTTACTACAATTGTTTTGCTTTTTTGCTAGAAAAGAGCTAAAGAAAACAACAACAACAATAACAACAAAAACCAATCAAACAACAACAACCCCCCAGTGACTGAATTCAAACTGAAGAGCCATAGGCAGGAGTTGTAATAGTTCAGGTTCTCAAAACCATCTTAATCCAGTTCTACTCTGGTACCCTGTTCTGAGACAATCCTGTCCAGTGTAACTGAAGATAGGCATGACAGAGAAAGTCTGGTTCTTATCAGTTCCCATCCAATATTTTTAAGAAAGCATATCATCAAATGTCTTGAAAACATAAGAACCATGCCTTGCTTGGTTACATGCAATCTTTCTTCAATGAGGCAAGGGATTTATGACATAAATATTCCATGATTTTGGAATTAAAGCTTTCATTGTAAAATGGTGAAGATGATTTAAGAGACCATGGGCAACACACAAACTGGCTTTTCCTAACTGATGTTTTTCCCAGTATTGTACAAAAGATGTCTAATAATTAAAACAATAATAAAAACAAGACACCCCTCCCCCCCCCCCAATTCAAAAAAGTGTCCAGTCCCAAGGCAGTACAGTTGCAGTGGGTCTCATTGTAAATAAAGAAAGACTTTGCCTAGAGCTGACTTAGGACAATTACTGTCTTTTCTCAGAGGTAATTCTTGGCAAACATTGGCTTTACAAAGCACGTATAGCAAACATAAGTTGTGGACTGTATTTAAGCAGAGATATGAGATTTTTTTATGTCCCCTTCCTTTTTCAGCACACTTGAGATACAAAGGAAGATGTCAGGAGCTCTGTGGAGTTAGTCAGTTTGCCTTTTTTGATGCTCCCAAGTTATCTTGCATGGCATTCAGAGGCTGGCCCAGGTCTCCCACACATCCTGGTTCTTTGTCACCCCCCTGCACATGTCATGGATAACCTATGGCATCAGACATATCTGTTGGCAGAACTTTGTCCTGCTCTGTGGGTCTGGATATACATTAACTTGTTTTCATTTCAATGAAATATTCACTGAAGTTTCCATGGCAAATCATTATTATTCCATTTGTGACTTCCTGTATATTTTTATAGAATGGCAAAAAGTCACAAAGCAGTGAGAAAGACAGTTCAGACTGGTGAAGGCATTGGTATTTGAGCTGAGAGAGGAGTCCAAAGTATTTATCTACTGTTAATTGTCTCTGTGACAAAGTCCAAACTGCTTTTCAACTGTAAGCTTAATTTCCCCTTTCATTTCATGAGAATGATAAACAGCTCCTTTCAGAAATGCTTTGAACATATCCCACTAAGACATATAGAACCCTTATAGAAAGTAGTCCATATGTAGTAAAATGTGAAAATGTAGCAAATCAAAAAGCTGACACATTTTTTCTTTAAAAACATTTAGAGTTTTTGCTCTAGGTAGCTGCAGTAGGTGGAGGAGAAAGGGGTACCAGCATGCTAACTGAGAGTTTGGTAGATTTTACTTTCCCTCTCTTTGAAAGAAATGGGAGGGATGGAAATTGGATGAGCAGAAATTGTTTGCCAAAAGCCAGCAGTAAATGAAGGTCTGGCTGCAGGCAACTGTAAAGATTTTCTTTTCTGTTCTATAAAACAGTGAGTTTGGACTCTGGGCTGCCATTCTGATTGTCTTTATAAGAGTGAGTTGAGCCAATAGCTTCTTGTTTTAAAATATTTTTTCCATAACTAACAAAAATCTGCATAGTTTCTTTAGAACTGCTGCTGCAGACTGATATTAGTGGTCTTGCTTTGAAGTTAGAAAACATGGAAAATTTCTGTCAGAGCCAGCTTGACAATGTGCTTGTGCTTTTTGCACTGCTGTTCTGCTTAAGATGTTACTCTTTGGACTGGCCACAACTGGCAGTGCTGCTGAAGTTGTGGATTCAGGTCTCCACAGAGAATCACCTGTAAAATAGAGTAAATTATGTCTTTCAAAGATCAGTCCAACTTGAAGTAATTTTGTTTGGGAAGTAGTGTAATCTACTTACCTGTAGCATGGAAGCCTCAGTGGTTCTGAAATCTTCCACGAGGATGTATTCAGAAAGTCAGGTTTAGGACCAGCTGTGATTGTTTTGAGCAGCAGAGATCAGTAATAGGCAATAAGAATTTGTTTTCTTTCCTCCTTGTCCAAGAGAAGCTGATTTTCAGGATCATTTTTCCAGAAATTGGTGATGTTTAGTATAGTAGATGCTAGACCACAGAAGACATGCCAAACAAAGAATGTAGAATTTGTGTGTGATTACAATTCTGCATACCTCTCAGTACCAGGTAGGAGTTTTTTAGTTCACAAGGATGGTGAATTAAACCAGAGCTGCAATTTCATGAGGCCAGGTCAATTGACTCAGCATCCTATACTTCCCAATCCCTTCTGCTTCTTTTCTTACTCCCTGCTTTGAGCTCTCTGTGCTCATTATGCATCAGCTGCAGCACTGACTGTCCATCAAAGAGCCTATGATGAAAGGCTTGGGGAAGATACATATTCCATACATTCCATGTATTCTTTCCTGCAAATGGCGGTTCCCCCCTGTCACAACATTGAGCCTACAAGCTCTGGTAAATGGGAATCACTTCTATATTATATACATTCTATATATACATTTAACTCTATGTTGCAACTGCTATATTATGTTTGTATTGTGATTTCAGTACATTGTGGTATCACTGTGCTGAATCAAAATCCCATGTAATGTCAAGCACATGCAAATAAATAAATTGGTAATAAACATTACAATCTCTTCATGTGGAACATGTAACTGAGCTTAGTCAGAGTGTATTGAACCCTGATGTACACACAGCATCCTACCACAAGCAGATTTAGCTTACTAACATTGCAAAAAAATCCCAAACCAACAAAACTTTTATAAAAAGAGCTGAATGGTTTTCTGTCAACTCAGTGATGCTGAGTTTTCTTGGAGTTTTATGAGTCATGAGACAATGGACAAGATGGGAGAAGGACAAAGGTAAAGAGATGGAGGACTAAGTGGGAAGAGAATAAGACAAGTCCCTGTGGCTTTAGTGATCAATTAATACTGATTTAGTTGCTAGAGAAATCATAGCCTAAGGTTTTTTTCCTAAGGCTATGGGCCCAGGTGTTTACTCTTGATATGTGGTAACTTGTAATAATTGAACCCCTAAATCTTGAGCCCTGAAATAAGATCTGCAGCAAGTAAAAGAAAGAAAATATATCAGAAAGAACCGGATGAGATTTTGCAGGCCACCTCCAGTCCTTTCACAGCTGAACATTTGTGAAAATAGAACATTCAAGGGGGCAGTTACAGTCATATCTGCTCCTTGACAAGCAGATGATGTTTACTCCAGAAGTTAAAATATGGACATTCTAAGTACAACCATGTGAGAAATCACAGTGATGCTCCCGGCTCTCTTCTGAGAATGGTCATTCTGGCAGAGTCGGGCCCCTAGGCTCTAGTTTGTAAGTGCAAAATCAGTACTTCTATTGTTCATGATCAAGTCCAGACAAGGCTTAAAGAATGAGAAATAAAATAAATTGATGAAGGGAACACTCACTCTAGCACATATTACATTCAAATGTATTCAGTAATAATCAGCCAACATCTTGATTTTTTTTTAATTTATTTTATTAACATTTCCTGCTCAACACAGGTCTGGCTCTGGTCTATTACAGAACAATCCTGGCAGTCTTTGTTGCAAAGGCACAGCTCTTAACAGCACTGAGGGCTATGGACGCACTGAAAAAATATATGCAAACACATATTAGCTACTGGACAAGTATTGTTGTGCTTAACACATGTAAAATTTCTTCCTAAATATCTTAGAGAAGAGCAGATGTGAGACATACTTAGTAGCAATGTGGTTGTCACCCTTGACAGAAATTCTTTGCAATTTGTTTTGTTTTTCCTTTTCCTCTTTCTAGATCTGTGCTGATAAATGCAGAAGGCTTTCTGTGTGCACTACATTTGACACAACATTAAGCAATCATAAGACACTGAACTCACTATTACATTGTTGCTGCTGATGCTGCTGCATTCTTCACTTCATTTTGGTTTTTCTTCATTTTTTATGCAAATCCCTGAATCCATTTGAGAGCTCCATTTCCTTTTCCCTTCTCCCAAAGAAGTGACTCAAGCTTCATTTTAATTGTACAAGTTACTCTATATTTAACTGTTACATCCATTACTAGCCCCAAACAAATAGTAGACAG